>JAQSUU010000385.1:0-1383082 GCA_038087645.1 Saccharum hybrid cultivar R570 | reverse complement strand
AATGCTACACCATGTGATGATTCATGAGCAAACCAATCTAGTGATTATTCACATCTAGATGCAACAAATTCAACTCCGACAAGATATCCACCCAAGAGCGTGTGAAGAAGCTTGAAGGAGGATCAAACCGAATTTGAAGCATTTTTGGTGATACTTATAATTGGAAGCTCATGAAAGTGCTCTATGTCAAGAAAATGTGATATGACTCTCATATATTGTTGATTGATGAATTGGCCAACATTGAAAGAATCTAGGCCATGAAGATGTTGATCCAAGGATTTTTATCATGGATATATCATATACATTGATTTTCACTTGGCATTCTCATATATTGGATCATCACTTCTCTCCAACCGGTGGTATGAAAATTTGGTTGTGCATATTCATTTCATACCCTACTAGTATGTGGATAGGTGCATATTGCTTATTGTGAGTTCATAACTTGTTCATGATTGTTTTTACCTTTTGTCAATATATTGCAAATTTGTTGCTTCATTGATTGATCAAATTAGCAATGTAGAGATATTTTTGTTCATAAGCAAATGCTATCATTTGGATTTGGCATGAACAAGTTGTTTGAATTGGAATTCATGTCAAAATTATTGTTGAGTACAAGCATAGTCAGTTTGGGATAGTGCAATGTCAGTTTGGAAATTTTCGGAATCAAACACTTAATGAAACAGCAAGCTGTCTGTGCAAAATTGACAGTTGCGGACTGTCTGCCACTTGGACCGCGGACTGTCCACAGGCTAAGTTTTGGTCACAACACAGAGTCCGTGCAGTTCTGAAAAGTGGGCTGAAACGTCAACGTCAGACTGTCCTCGATAGTGGATGATTTCAAAATCCAGAACCTGTTAAGAACAGTTGGGGCCAAAGAAAATTCAACGGTGGACTGTCCGCCGCTTGATCGCAGACTGTCCACGAGTCAGGATTTTTTTCTAGATGGGCCACGGCCGAAGGAGTACGGAGGGTCACTTTTCCCCACTCGTGAAAACAACAGAGCTCTCCTTTCTCTTTCACCGTGTGGGCGCAACAAAGAAGAAGGAGGGGGACCAAGGATTTGGAGGCATTCTCGGACATTCCGTGAAGTTCCCCGGACACTCCGCGAGTTTCTCCACCATGTCCTCCTAGTATTTCAAGTTTCCCTCTCCGATTTGGTTGGATTTGGAATTTGGATGGCATTTAGGGTTGAATCTTGATCTACTTTCTGAGCCATGGATTTGGGAAACAAACAAGGGGTAGTTGTTGCTAGTAATGAGGTGATGATATGCCTAAAGTTTGGTTGAAAGTCAATGAATGAATCATTAGATTTTTGGATTGGAAAGGATGAACTGTTACTGTTACTGTTCGTGCATGAACAGTACTCACGGACTGTCCACGTCCTCTACGGCGGACTGTCCGTGGATACTGAGTTTGCATAGCAGGAGCTGTCTTGGGTAGTTTATGCACTTCAACTGACATATGATGACTATGTTAATGCAAGTAACAGCAGTTCGATCATGCAGTCCATGCACACAATGTTCTAGCTTGATTTAAATCTCAAAAATTTGGGCCATGGAATTCTCTTGTTCATCAAATTGGCATATAATTATTGATCACATCTTTCAACAAATTTTGATTGGTTGATTCATTTTGGATAGTGACACATCAATGACAGTTGATCTTGAATATTCTTGCATATCACTTACACATTGCCATATATATTTGTGATTTGACAGTAGAAAAGGCAAGCAAGTGAGAAAGAGAGGAGGATCATCAAAGAAAAGGAGGACCGGAGATGATGATGTTGATATTGATTGGAATCCACATCCGGATATTGATGTTGATGAAGAAGAATCAAGTGATGATGAGGAAATGGATGTGTCAGGCTACATAGGAAGTATCAGAAAATGGGACTTTAACAGCTATGCAATTGAGAGAAACCCTTATAAGTATGACAAGGAGAGGACAACCACTTTACCCTTCTTCCATACCAAGGTACAAGAAGATGCTTATTTTGGGTACATTCGCACAACCACTATTCACAAGCATCAATACATCAACATGACATTCTTGATAGATAAAGATATAACAACTGGTTTGATCTCAAATCTCCATCACATTGGGTTGTTTAATTTTCTTGAACACAATTGCAATTGGAATGACTTGATTGTCAAGTAGTTCTATGCAACCATGGAGATCAAGACTGACATTGATGAGATTGAGTGGATGATTGGCAAAAGGAGATACACTGCAACTTTTGATGAGTTTGTAGAGGCAAATATGATCAACAATGGGGCCTTGGAACAAGCTATTGATCTTGATCAGGAAGATGATTTGCCAATGGAGTAGTGGGACAGTTCTATGAGCCAAACATGCTTCACAGAATTGGAAATCCAAAGGGATTGAGGCATTATCCTGCATTGATTAACAAGATTGCTAGAGTCACATTCTTGCCAAAGGGAGGCAACATAGATGTTATTAGGGAGAAGTTCTGGAATGTCATTCATCATATCATGTATAGGCAGAAGTTTGATGTGGTGAGGTTCATGATGAATCAGTTGGCTGTCCTGAAGCATGACATGACTACAAGCCTTTACTTTGCTCCTTACATCATGAGTCTCATTCTTCAAAAGACAAAATTCAAGGGGGAGTGTGAAGTTAAGCATGTTGACTTCAGGCCATACTATAATGAGCCAAAGTTCTATGAGAGAGCACTCACCCCCTTTCCTCTAGTTGAGGGAGATGAAGAAGCTGCAGGCCATGATGAGCACATGGATGATGAGCCACAGATCCCTGAGCCTTAGGAGCATGGATGGGTACCCCCTGCTGGTTACTTTGACCCCTATTTCTAGGGCATGCAGAACACATGGAACACCTCTTTTGCTCAGTTTGGGCTAGTGTACACTAGCAGATGTAGCAGGGCTTTCAGGCTATGGGTCAGCAGTGGCAAGGTCACCTGGATAGCAGCCTTGAGAGGTTTGGACAGCATTTACACACTACTATGTTTCAGCCCATCATGACTAGGCTTGATGGTGTTCAGCAGGGGCTGCATAGTGATATTGACACCCTCAGTGCTCAGTTTGGCACCTTGTCCACACAGGAGCAGTACCACCAGCTTCAGACCCGGCAGGATCATCTTGACAGAGATTCGATTCACTAAACACTAGCTTTGGTGCCTTCAGTGACCACTTCAGTATGATCTATCTGAGGCATGTTCCACCTCCTGCTCAGTATCCATATCTGCCATTCTATCCTCCTCAGTTTCCTCCTCCACAGCCTGATCATGATGGTGATGCTTGAGACTATTTTTTTTAGCAATTTCATGACAAAGGGGGAGAAGGTGAAGAAGTTAAAGAAAATTGAAGATCTTTTGACAAGTTGATGGCTATGGATGATCATGGATGCTTTGCTTATGGACATTTGCATATTTTTATTTCACTTGTTGAACCTCCTGCATTTGGTTGTTGCATTTATTTGTAAAACTTTAAATTCCTATCTTGTGACTTGTGTGTGCTAGAACTTGAACTTAAGTTGAATGGTGTTATGTGCATGGAACCTTAAGTTATATCTCTCTATTATGTGTTGCACTAATACTCTTGTGTAGCGGTTCTAGCAAAGTGTGATATTTGTGGTATTCCGAGGATGATATTCATATCTTTGGTTTGAAAGGTAATATCATATATATCCTGTGTAGGGAAAACTCCGCCAAAATTTCTAAATTTATGCATATGTGAGCAAGTTGAACCCAAATCTTATGCACATACGTAGGGGGAGCTTTGACTACATAGTTGAGTTTTGTAGTACTTATCCATCCATTCTCATGTTGCTCATGCTATGGATAAGTGGTGCAAAGCTCCATTTCAATTATTCTTAACTTCTTTTTGGGGTTGTCATGAATTACCAAAAAGGGGGAGATTGAAAGGTCTAGGCCCTTGTTTGGGTTTTGGCAATTCATGACAACACTTGTGGACTAACCATTTCATAAGAATGTGTGAAGGTTAAGTTGGTTAGGTTCACAAGTTAAGATGAATATGGACATTAATTTGATTACAAGTATGATGGAAAGCTCAAATTAAGCATAGCAAGCAAGTGAAGACCTAACCAAGTCTTGGACCGTGTGCAAGGATGAAGGCATTGGCGCTGAAGGACCAAGGGTGAAGGGCAAGCACGTGGCTTGGCACTGAAGGACCGAGAAGCAATGGTAATGAGCAAGCAATGCTAAGGTCGATGAACTTGGAGTCTATGTGAAAGTTTAGGTGATCCACATCATCTATGATAATCAAGCCAAAAGCTTCATGTTACATCAAGAGGCTTGGTGAACATGTTGGCAACACCTTCTATGGATAAGCGCAAGGCAAAGGTATAAACCATAGGGTGTTTTTGTTTTACCGGCTATGAGGTGTGTAGAGAAGTTGATAGCCAGATTTTGGATAGGTAGCCATACTATTAAGAGGGGTCAATCATGTTTACACTTCGGTTACCTAGTGCCACTTGTGAGCTCTAACATGAGATGCGTTTAGTGGTTAAGTAGCGATCGCAAAAACCTTTGTGAAAATGATTTCTAAAATGCTAACCGGTGGCGATTTGAAACGATCTTCTATGGATGATCGTATCTTGGTGTTGGCTAATCTTTAGAAAGGTTTTTAAAGCACGCCTAATACTAAAATTGAGATGCTTTGGGACACTCCATTGTGATGTGGAATTGCTTTCCAAAGTAAAGGAGGCGATGTGCTTGAAGTGGTGTTTTCTAGGCAGTGGCAGACTGTCCGCACCCTGTGTGGCGGACTGTCCGCTGGTGACTTCCAGAAAACCAAATTATTTCTGATCAGTCTATTGGCGGCTGTAGTGTAAACGGCGAATAGTCTGCATCTGGTGGGCGGACAGTCCACCGGCTAACCTCGACCGATATCAGAGTTGCTACAAACTCTGTTAGTTTTCAAAGCGTGAATGGCGGACAGTCCGCGCCTGTGTGGTGGACAGTCCACGGGTTAGTTTCTCCGGTGAGCAGAGGTGGTGTTGGTTCTGGGTAGAGGTCCAGAGAACAACGGCGGACTATCCAAGTCCCTGTGGTGGATTGTCCGTAGATCAACAGTTTGAACCTAACGGCTAGTTTCTGTAAACGGTGGATTGTCCGGGCCTTGAATGGCGGACTGTCTGTGGGTGTCGCAGAAACACATAACGGCTAGTTTTTGGGGGCTCCTCTATATATAGTGGGATGCCCGGCATGGGGAGGCTCTCTTGGCCATTCTAACTGCATACTTCTTGAGAGAGCTCCCTCCTAACACCTCCTCTCATAATCCTTGCTTGAGGGCAACCTTTGGAGAGTGAGTGTGCTCCATTAGTGCGTATTCTTGCGAGTGAGATTGCTTGTGGCACTAGGTGGTCGGTGTGTGAGCATGGTTTACTTATTACTCTTGGAATTTGCCGGTTCCTAGACAGCTTGGTGATTGTATCTTCGTGAAGCACGCAAGAAGCTTTGTGCGGTGCTCCGAAGTTGTTCTTGTGAGGGGCTATTGAGCTCATCCCCGCCGGAGATTGGCAAAGAGCATCTCTAGTAAAATCAAGGCATGAAGAGTATCTAATTGATTCGATCAGCTCAAAGTTGGTGCTCAAGTGGAGCCTACCTATTGGGGTAGTCCGAAGCTTTTAGAGGGCTTGGAACTAACAAGAGGAGCGGCAATCCTAGAACTTGCTTCACCATGGATTAAGTGACCGACAAGTCACCGAACCGCGTTAAAAACATCGTGTGTCAACCTCTACATTGTGGTTTGCAATTCTCAACACAAGTTACTTCTTTGCAAAATATATTGTCTTGTGTTGTTCTTGTGCCTAGAGACTTAGTCTTGAGCTTGAGCTTGTTCTAGTGGCTTAGAATTGTTTGATCTTACATACTAAAAATTTTTTAGCAAAACTCAACCTAGCCTAGTACCCTTGGTTGCTCACTTGATTTAGTTTTAGAAAGGGTACTAAACATTTAGATAGAAGGGTGTAGTCGAGGAACGACCATTCTCTAGCTTCCGCACTTTAAATTGGTTTGTTCTCGCGATTAGCTTTTAGAATTGAGTATTCACGCCCCCTCTAGTCGTCATCTCGACCCTTCACCCAGGCATAAGTGAGACCAGCCTGTTCCACTCCTATCCAGGGTTCTAGGTCCCTGTCCAAACTTAGACTCCAAGCCCCCACACTTGAGGCCCGACCTCACTGTGGTTCTTAGACCTCCACCTATCCCCGCCTCCAACCAGTCGGCCCGAAAAGAGCTAGAGCCCATGATAAGAGAGTAACAAGCCTTCCCACTTCCATAAGCAAGTATGTGCTCAGGATAATAAATCTGTGACTTGACCAGGGTCCATGCAACGAATGGTCCTTAATCGACATGGGCAGGGAAAACAGTGCAACCAAGCTATGCCCCGTGGTCGCGGGACACAACCTGTTACACCCACCAATACCCATATCACATCCCTGTCCGGTCACCATTTCCTTTCCACCATTTTATTTTGAGATTTATGATAATAATATTCACCTGTTGTGAGTAACGATAGGTTACTGTTGACACTCCTTAGCATCACCTTAGTTACTAGGTTGTCATCCCCAGCAGCAATGCCAAGAGTGTGTAGGTAGGTATTAAACTAAACTCTTGAAATAAAATATATTGAATTATATAGAGAATCCACAAGCGCACAAATTAAATACTATTGTAGCATTTCACCGAGAAATATTTTAGGTATCGTTATTTATATTTTAGCTTAGTGAAGAGCTAAAAAATTAAGCTAGAGATGAACTTGCAAAATATAACTACTTATGAGAAATTAATCACACAACCACTTACTTTGGTAGGGGTAGGCCATAATAAATAAATAATAAATTATAAGCTCAAAGGATAATACACTCAGAGATTAGAGATAGACTACTCATCATAAAGGTAGGTTGACAAGAGATTAGTCAAGAGATTGAATTCCTAGGTAGGTTCTAGTCTACTAAGTCTTTTATCTACTCTAGCACATACACAATCATTTATAGCACAACGACTCTTCATCTATGTATAAGGAACATTACTGAGGAAAATCAGGAACATAGCAAGACTTCCTATGTAATACCGTTCTACTTGTCTTATTAACGAGGAGTGGACTATATAAGACTCAACGAGATTGTCACATCCGCAAACTACCACATGACCTGGCCAATAGGATGCATTTGTAGGTAAACAACATCTAAGCACCATGCTTACATGTAATCTACCACTTAGCCCCCTCAAGTAAAGAGCTAAGCGCTTTGCAAACATATACACAAACTCATTATTAATCATAACTATATGAAATATACTACTAGAGAAAACTAGGAACATAATAAATAGAAACATAATAATATTTAGAATAAAGTCATAGAGAGAGATACAAGATAATACCAAACTTGATGACGATGATCCGAAATCCTGAGCACAATTGCACAACTCTTCTTAAACCTAGCTAGTCTAAACCTATGTAGAAATTGAAGAATTGGAGCAGCTATTCTAATTCTTTACTAGAGAGATGATCTCTGATCTCTGCTTCTGTTGATGGCTTCCTCTAATCAATGAATTGCTCTAAACCCTGGGGTCCTAGCCTGTTTATATAGCCCTAGCAAATTAACCTTGGCCGTAGGATCAAACCGACTTAAACCAACAAAGAAGGTTGATCCTCAAAGGCGGTTTAGCACCGACGTAGAAGGGGAGGCTGACAGAAGGTCCCACCAGGGCGGGCGCCCTAGCCTCTAGGGCGTCTACCCTGACCTGCTGTCAGGTGGGCCTCACCTTCAGGGGTTCGCCTTCTCGTGTCTTCTAGATTGTTCTTTAATTGCCGTAGCCCGCAAATCTTCAATGTATACTGATATGTGGCCCATCCTTTGGCCTTTTTTTGATTAATCCCTATAAAAATAGACATTCACAAAACTCATAAAAATTGTCAGTTAAAACCCCTAAGTCTATGATGGTGATTGTTTTATACCCTTTTTAAACTCTTGTTGACAATTAAAAATGATAGTTATCTACTGTCAACAGTTACCCACGCTACCGATAGCCCTAAGCAAAGCAACTACGCGATCCTGTCTTAGTAAGACTCATAGGTATATATATATATATATATATATATATATATATATATATATATATATATATATATATATATATATATATATATATATATAACATGCAACACACATGCTAAGCTAAAAAGCTAGCTCTAATGACTAAGGTAATAAGCTACTTATCAACTTCATCAAACAAGATATCAACTCATCTTACAGTTGCATTCATTTTACAAGCCGATATTATGATTTTTATTTATATTCATTTTAATGGCGATTTCGCTATCATATGAAACGGTCTAATCTAATGCTACAAAATTTACAACAAGCACATGATCATACAATGAGGCTACTGTAAAAATTTCACGATCAAAACTACTACCGATTTGCCACAAAATTTCCAACAAATATACTCCTAGTGATACTAAACCTTTCTAAATGATTTAATATATATCCCGGCATCATCACAGCAACATATAAACTAATTATACCATTAGATAGACCATGAATCTAGGAACTTAAACAAAGTGGTTTCACAATTTTTGGATATCTACACGAATTGCTATTAAGTATCAAAGTTTAACTCAGAATGTAAAATATGAATCTATTTCTACATGCTTACAAAAAAGGAAAAGGCAAATCCGACCGGTGCGGCCCAAATCACGTGCAGCGCGCACACACACACGTGGCCCATGTCCATGAGGTGGCCCACGATGGCGTGGCCACACGCGGAAACGGCCCAAGGCGAGGGAGCCCACGTGCCCAGGCATTTTGTAGAAACGCTCTCGAAAGAACCGAGAATCGTGCGACCACTATGCTCCCTATTCACTCACTCAACACATATGCACGAACACCCTCGCATACACTCTCCTTCGCAACAGGGAGGTCCTCTAGGCTCCCCGCGCTCGCCGGCACTGCACGCCCAGCATAGAGCTGCTACGCTGGGCAACTCAGGCCCGCGCAAGTCTAGCTAGGGGGCCAGTGCTCACCTGTGGGACCTCACGCACAGACGGGTGATGGTTGGAAGGTAGGAGGCACACTGGACGGCTCCACCCCACAGCGGCGGTGACCTAGCTGTAGAGGCAGCCCCATTCCGGTGAGCCGAGGCGCTAAGGAAAAGGTGGAAACAGCAGGTGAGCACCAAGGACTCACCACTAACCTACCGTAGGGGTGGTTCGGCCGGAGATGCCCCAAGCAAGCTTGGTCGCGTGCGCACGGTGAACTCGACGGTGACCCGCAGTGGCACGGTCATGCCAGTGCGTGGTGGTGGCTCAAGGACTATGACTTGGGTGCGCACGACGAAGAAGGGTCCTAGGCGGAGCTATCGGTGCCACCAATTCGACGCACCGTGATCAAGTAGGGAGCTGCTCGTGCTAATGGTGGCCTTGGCCTTAACGACATGGTGGGGAGGGATGCTCCAAAATTGGGCTCGATGGGGGCCAAGCTCGATGTGGGGGGAGGGGCTGGCCGGTTGCCAGGCTCCATTGCGATGACGTGGGTGCAGGGAATTGGGCGCTAGCAGTCCTCTGTGCCAGAGTATAGGAGGCAGACCCCCATCGGCCATGGCGAACAGCGGAGAGAGGGGGAGGGGAAAACACCGAGTCAGCGCTTGGGTCACCTCCGCAGTCAAAAGGGGGGTCACCAAGGTGTGCGTGAGCAGGCGGTGGAGTAGCATGGCGTGCGCGTGCAACCACCGACTAGCCAATAGTGGCACTGGGGCCAGGGCACGGATGTGACACTCATTGACCCTGGCGGCAACCACGTCACCGAGCATGACATGGAGAGGGGCAGCAGGGCAACGCGGATAGGCTCACACGCGAGCGGCCAAAGGAATCAGTAGCTGCAATGCGAAGACGGCAGCATAGGCAGGGCAGAGCGATAGAGGAGTGGCACGCGGGGCAGCAACGGGGCACCGTGGCCCGCGGTGACCATGCCCACCGCTCGAGTGGGTGGCGCGCATGAAATTTAAAGCGCACGCCAAAACTAACTCAAAGAAAGCTAAGCCCAACTACCGACACCATACTCTACGTGATGCACCAGGCTACCAACGAGAGCCAAAACACGACACTCTTCCTAGCTCAAACTCGCATGAAAAATCCGTGAACTTTGTGTTGTCATACTGCTTTATACTTGAAATATTACTTAAGTCTTGGATGATTTTGTTTGCAAGTTCAATTTTCAAGCTACTAGAAGCACCAGCTAAGAATGACACTTTGCTACGACGAACGTTGCATTACCACCTACAAGGTTCACATGTCAAACTTTATTTAAGAGTCGCATATGCGTTCTATAGTATTTTTGCTCAATAAAAATTAGTTTCCAACCTTAAGTGATATAGCATGAACCAATGGAATACTTTTCATTTACCAATTGCGTTAATCATTTTTTATGCCTAGAAATTTATTTGTACACCTTCTTACATGCATTGACACATAAACGTGATGCTCAAGACATGATTTAGTCAATGTTTTGCACGGTAACACTAAGGATGTTACAAGCGGTGACTCCAAGCAGCCGATCATGCCAAGTGGAGATGAATTGGTTCACTATTTTATTGAATCAGTCAGCATTGCATCGCCACACATTATTTTTTTCACAAGCTACACTACTTAAACTATTGACCATAGAAGCCCACTTAGCTTTTGAGTCTACATAGGGTATGCAAATCGCTATGGAAGAAGATAATGGTAGTTTGGCCATAAAAACTGAAAGCTAGCATCAAAACTGATGGCATTGAAGTAACTATTTTTTTGGACGGTACGACATATAAGGATAGCAAGATATGCTTAGGTCGAATCAAGAAGTTTGTCATAAAGATTAGGGGGACGAGACTATAACTATTGTCACACCTAGCATATGGGTTGTTTGTAGCATGGTGAAGCCCAATGCCTAGGTTGTGCTGAGAGCATGAGAAGAGGGTCAAATATAAATAGAAGAAATAGAACAGAGGGTAACCAAAGGCTTCTTTCTCCTTGTGTTATTGAGATCCCCTTCTCTAATGTCTTATGTAATTAGCTTAAGCCCTTAGTTTGATCTCATCATGACCAACAGGTGGTGACAATTGGTATCAGAACTTGTCTTCCTTGGTGTGGGTGTGTGGATCTTCTTCACCAGGCATAGCGGCATGTCAATTTCTGCAATGCTCGATTCGTGATCTCTCTGCAGGATTTCAACGATGATTGGTGTCGATAGTTTGGTGGCATGTGGTGGCGGTGGATCTTGGTCAGGTTCTCTTATTCCTGATGGTGTTTCTTGGCAGGGCAGCATTGACGACAACGAGTGCAGAGTAGGAGGCGTGTTGGTTGAAGTTGCTTGATGGCTTGGATCGGTACAGTACTTCTGTTTGGGGTCAATCAACACCACATATCATAGCACCACGCATCTCGGTCCAACATCTAAGGTTTGTGCTCTTGACATACAACATGAAGAGGTGTATCTGCTCAATCTACCATCCATGTTGGTGGGCAACAAGGGCAATGTGTGTGTGTGTGCCCCAAATATGTTTGTTGAAATGCCACACCTAGCCAATACAAACTAGGTGTTTGATGGAAGGTTGATCCTACCATTTGATATGTCACTAGCACAGGTGAGGGCTAAAACCGCCGGTGTGAGACACGTTCCAATCTTGAGGTGGAAGAAATGATTCAAGGGACCAAGTGTAAGCTTTCTCTGTCTAATAGTGATGCCCCTGGTATGTTTGATGAAATAACACATTTGGATGTGGTTTGGGGTGAGATGCCTGCTAGTCTTATTAATGTGAATGAGGACTTGCATCTTGAAAGTGCATTTGCCCATGTCGTGGGTTTTGGATAATTAATGACAATCAAATTAGGGACTAACATGTTCAATCAAGTTTACATGCAGGTGTTAGTCCATTGAAAGAATTAAAATGATGATATTTGTGATGATAGCACCCTCAATTCGTTTTTGATGGAAAGCGTTTCGGCTCTAGTGCTTCTCTAGATTTTATTTTGATTTGAGTCATAGGAAACGCTACACTATCAAGAGGGATGCAAATTAGACTAGCTTGATGGAGATTAAAGTGCTCATGTTGTTTTAGTATATGCGCTTGAGAGACACCCTTGCACTCATGAACACATAGAGGTGTTTTTCTGTTCCAAGGAGCACCGGTAGTATCGGTGGTTCACCACCGGAAGTACCGGTAGGCTATTTGCTCGCACAACTGTGTCACCCGAGTTTAGCGAGGAAATGAACTACCGGAAGTACAGGTCCTCGACTGGTAGTACCGGTGACAACCGGAAGTACCGGTGGAAGACAGGTAGTATCGGTAGGTCATTTCTCCGCCCAAGTCTGCGTGCCTGTAGGAAAGACTCAACGGTCGTAACCCTAGGGACCGGTAGTACAAGTGGAGTGCCACCGGTGGTACCAGTACCCCTTCGTGAAGCTGAGTATAAATACTCTGCTCCACCTTTCTAACCGTTACCTCACCCATTCCTCACAGCTCACCTGCTGAGAAAAGAGCTCCCAAGCATTGACTCACCCTCTCTCTCTCTCCCCTCTTGCTCCTAGGTTCAATCCATCCAAGATTTGAGCTAGAGAAGTGAGATTTGAGAATGGAAAGCTTTGATTCACGACTTGAGCACTTGATTCCTCGTCTTGTCGGTTTGATTTGTGTTTGTTACTCTTGGGTTCTTGGAACCCTAGCCGGCTAGGTGTTCTTTCCGATTGCCCGTGTTGCTCCATTTGTGAGGCCACCCCAAAGTGTTTGTATTTCCTCCTGATTTTCTAGTGGAAATCTCAAGTGACCTCTGTGGTTGCTTTGAGGGAGGCAAGGAGTTGGAAGAGACTCTGACCTTAGTGGTCACCTCAACAACGAGGACGTAGAAACTCCTTTGTGGGGTTGCCAAACCTCAGGATAAATCTTGTGTCTCACGTGCTTGTTGCTCGTGATTACTTGTGGCTTCATTTGTTCTTTGTGTTCTTCCTCTCTACCTCTCTCATAGGTTGGGGTGGTCGATCTACAACTTGGTGAGGAACCAACAAAAGGGAAGCTCAACATCATCTCCATCATCATTGAGAAGGCTGTGGTATAGCGTAGATCTGAAATCTCAGCTCGTTTATCTCTGATTTCGTTGTGCAGTGAGCCACCAGTACTTCTGATAGCTCACCACCGGTAGTACCGGTCACCCAAGACCAGTAGTACCGGTCCTAGATTTTTAACTTCCACTTCGAGTTTGAGTTTTAGGTTTTTAGGTACGCCTATTCACCCCCCTCTAGGTCGACCAGATCCTTTCACATCTGCACTTGAGACCTATCACAACTTATTGCAACAATTAATAGGGGGTAGCTAGGAATTCGATTGTGACATGAGAAAGCTATTTGCGGATTAGATCACCAACAAGGTGCTCGCACTTGTTGATGGCTTGTTAATGAGCCTTGAGCACTGCTTGGTTGACACTGACCAAGTTTGGGATGAACAACCTCATGTGAATGTTGTGTGGGATGAGGAGTTATTGATGCATGGGCTTGGATCACATGAGGAACAAAAACATCTCGCTGATGAAATGCTTGTCTATGATGGTGGCTAGTAATCTTGGTATGGGTGTTGTGCATCACGAGTTTGTGGAGATTGGGCTTGATGTGGTGAATGTTGATCAAGAATCAGAGAAAATGTTCAATGAGGCTAGTAATAACTTGTAGGTAGAAGAATATGTTGATTTTAGAGCAGTGCTGCTCTCCATAGGATGTGTGGTAGACCACTTCTCCACATAATGTATTAACCATCACTATGGTGTTGTCTTTGTAAACGGTGAAAAGCCACCATGGAGGACCATTATCTTGATAATGTTTGGCAGCTAGTCATCATTGGCGTGTTTCAGTCAGTGTTGTAATGACACTCGAAATGTGTTTGAAAAAGTGCTAGCATGGAGGAACAATGGTTTTATCCTCGGAGCAAGTGCATAACTAAGGGTACCTAAGAGATCATAGTTTCTTGCTAGGCATTTTGATCAAGTTTGGGAAGAAGGTTTAGAATTTGTTGGAGAGTTTACTCTATTCAGTTCTGGATAGAGATATTTTGAGAAAAATCTATTTGGAACAGAAGTTGGAACTACGGACTTGTGCAGAACTATTCCTTGAGTGATAAAAATGACATTACGTTTGCTAGAGGGTTGCATCACAGGAGAATTTCAAAAAACACAAAACCTTTCACAAGTTGATTATGGCATGCTAGTTGGTGATTGTCGACGAAATCTGGTCGGTAGTCTACCGAGGGGTATACCCATGGTAGTAGATGAAAGGCAAGGAGCATGTGAGACGGGCTAGAGGTGACACAGAACATGATTTAGACAGGTCCGGGCCGCTCTTGTGGCGTAATACCCTACGTCCTGTGTCTCTGCTTGATTACATATGATCAGGTATGATCCTAGGCGAAGGCCATGATCTAAATGTTGACTAGGGGACCCCTGCCCCTCCTTATATACTCTGGAGGGGTAGGGTTACAAGAAAAGTATCCTATTTGGTATTATACAATATCTAATACATCTTGTAGTCTCATGGTGCACACCGACAGTGCCGTGCGCCGCACGCCTTGATTTTGTGGACTGGGCCACCTTTGATGGTGCAACCCATGCCTTGTCCTGTGGGGTACCGGGGGTCATACCCCCACAGCTAGTCCCCGAGCGCCTTGTATCCTCTGAGAACACCATCTAGAGCTTGTCTGAGCTGACCAACGTGCTGCTAATCACCACGAACAGGCTTCTGACCAGTCTGACTGGGAGCCGAGCTGTTGAAGAAGATGTTTGAGCAGTTGGTCAAGCGTCCAAGCTGTTGGAGTGAGTGTCCGAGCTGTTTGACTAGGAACCGAGCTCGGACTTGCGTGAAGTCAAGGTTTGTCAGAAGGATGTAAGGGGCTCAAGATAAAATTTGAAAACTCTCCACCTAAGGTGAAGTGTAGACACTTAGACTCCTTAGCCAATAAGGAGGGTAAATCAGAAAAAAGCACTACATTCACTGCCAGGTAAAGTGTAGCCACTTAGTCCTCGAGTCTGGCAGTAGGTGAAGTAAACACATGGTGCCAGGGTCCAAAGTAGCAGTTTTCAAACGCCGACCCAGTTCCCAACTTAGCTGGAAACCGGTGTAGAAATAAGTATAGTCATCGCCAGATGACGTGTACACACGTAGTCCCCGAGCCTGCTAGAAGATTTTGAAGATATCTTGTAGCAGGGTCAGAGAAAGAACCTTGAAAGCTTGCCAGCGCCATCTGTCATGTGCATATCAAGACCCCCGACATACTACCCAAGATTAGCACTCTGATCCGAACAGCATGGAGCAACTTGATAGCGCACCGATGAGACGTAGCAAGATCCACGAGGAAGTCGAATGCCAAGGAGTCCCCAGCATAGCTGACGATGAAGCGACGAAGAATCCGACCAGCTGGTTGGCAAAGAATCGAGCGCCGAGCAGTCCAACCTACTGGTTGGTGGCAAAGTAGAAGTGAGAGCCTAAGTGTCCGACCAGTTAGTTGGCGGTGAAGTCCATCTGCCAAGTGGTCCGACCACCCGGATGATGATACTCTTGTCCTTCTCGACTGATCCAGTCTCCGAGCGTAAAAGATGAGCTCGGCAACCGAACTATGCCCTTGTAATAAAAATATGGAGAACTGGTAGTACATGATGTAAAAATAAAATGTATGAACTCCGGAGAGAATGAGCGGTGATGAAATAGCGTATGCAGCTTGGCAATCAGTTGCAAATGAACATTATGTTGATGTAAAGTTGCTTAGCAGGTCGTGGTGAACACTTATGTTGATGTGAAGTTTGTGTTTATATGCAATATAAACCGTCCGACCAGTTAGTTTGTAGCTGAGTCTCTAGCCCTAGCTAGCCCGTTAACCGTGACGCGGAGTGCGGAGCTCGTGTGCGTGTAGGAAAAGGCATCGCCAAGGAGCCGCTGTCGGCCACCCATAACGCAGAGGGCGGATGCTCGTGCACGTGAAGGGAGAAGCCAGAGACAGGGCCTGATGTATACTGGCCTGATCTTCCGAGAGGTAACCGGTAAGTTCGATTTATGGAGATCTCAACGTTGGCGATCTGGCTTCAAATCAGGCACGATTCGAACCCTGCAACCGTTACACCACTGCTCCGTTGGTTATCAACCAAGCACAACTTGATTGACCTCGCCAAGAAGGCTTTTCCTACAAGTGAATCGAAGAGCACAAGCAAGAAGGTAAAAACACGCAATCAGAAATTGCAAATATGAATGATGCGAATATCAATAGAGGGTTCAAGAACTCGGTTCCAAAGGACTAATCAACACAGTGGAGGAGATCAAGAACAGGGGCCCTAGATCACTGTAAAAGGATTTGTCACCACAGTTACAATGAACGATTCAGTTTCTCGATGGAAAACTAAACTCTAAACAAAACCCAATTGTCTAACAGCAGCGGCGGCTGTGTTTATAGTCTAAGACTCGACCTAGGGTTAAGAACGGCCAGGGGTTGGGCGCCCACAACTTGGGCTTAAGGCCCGACACGATACATGGCCAAGTTGACCCAAATAGGTGACGCAACACCTTGACGTGGTCACACAGAATGATCCACGGACCTTCTGGAGCTGGGACCAGATCCAAAACGACGGCATCGTCGTCCCCTTTCCAACGCATCCAAGAACGCCCCGTTTTGATGTCGTATGAAAGAGTTATGACCAAAACAGTGACGACGTGTCTGCTGAATCCGAGAGTGACGTGGCAGTTGAGTTGGAGATGAATTGCAACTTGGGAAAGACCATAACGTCGGTGTGTCCAGCGTGGCAATGTCCTCATCAGGGCCGTCTCTGGAAACATCTGAGCATCAACATGACTATTCGGGGATTTGCCTTAGGCATAGTTGTATGTCATCTTTATGATGGTATACATGGATGAAAATCGTTTGGAGAATAAACATGGAGAAAACAGCACAGAGATATATCATGGTGATATATGAAGGTTGGAGAATATTTAGAAAAATGTTAAGGCGTGACTTAGCTTGATCGACGATGAGTGGAGTAGAGGAGCCGGCGAGTCATGATGCCCGAGTAAGTGGATGTGATTCGGACGGCTCGCTTGGTGGCTCGGGTGGCTCGCTTGACGATGGCGTAGGAGCAGTAGGAGCAACCGTCGTCGCTACCAGGGTGCTTATGGCCGTTGTTGACTTGTCTGTTGATTGTAGCTCGGCTCTGGAAACTGACGTAGAACTGCATGATGCACGTATGGCATACGTAAACATGCATGCATACTTGGTCTTGCTTGCGTCGGCTTCATGGTGCTGTAGATTGTACGTCCTTGCCTGCTTGTCTCCGTGTTGATCAGCTCGATGCAAGCTAATTATACTTCCTCTGTCCACGGTATAATCTTTGCGTGGCTTCCATAATTAGCTTGTTTGACATCAGCTATAATTTAAGAGGCAAGTGAAGATTCGCGACAATGAATGTAAATCAAATAGCAATATTTTATTGCAACTTCACTTAGTTTTTCGGCATGTAGACACGTCCCGGTATTCAGGCTAGCTGAAGCCTTGATGCACAGGTCCATGCACTAAGGATGACCTCATATTGTACGGTGCTCCTGTACGCTACACGTCTCCTCTGGATATTGGCTTGTCGAGCAGGAGTCGATGACGTCGCCTTGGCCAGCAGCATGCCGCTCTTCTTGCTGGCTGCTCCCAGCATAGATGCGGCATTATGTAGATGACCCTTTTGTCGGTCGCGGCGTCGTTAGGGCCTGCGGCCGCCAGGATGTCGTGTCAATGATGAAGGCTGGCGCGAGCGACAACTAGGGCCACCGCGTGATGTCGACGACGACGATTACCGCTGGGATAACCATAGATGCGCATGTTTATACACAGAGATATAAACATGACAATGCAATACTAGATTGGAAGAAAGGAATAAGAGACTTAGCTTGTCAACAAGCCGCCGGACGTGTTTGTGTTTGCGACCTCCATGTATCCATGTTGTATGTGTATATGCTCCCGCATATGCAAATTTGCATTGCATGGCGGTGTAGATCCGTGCCTTCTTTTGCTTCCTTGTGCTCAATGAAGAGATGATGGATTGTGTCTTGATACACAGATCCAACATTGTGTAGCCCGAAACGGGTAGGGCTTTGATAGCCTCTCAACCCGATCATTGTAGTCGTTGACGCGTAAGCCGGTGGCGGGCATCGGCCGTTGTCGCACCGTGCGTCCTTCCGAAGTCACGGAGATTGCCGGATCAGAATCTGGCTGTCCGAAGCGATGGGTCCGCGCGGGCCGCTCGGAAGCGACGGCTCGCGGATCATGAAGTTGAGGGTGCCTGCGCCGGTCGCAGATCGATCTAAGGCCGGCTCTGCGATAGCTAGGCACTCTGTCAGGCGGTTGGTGACCCGATCGGTAGATTCGATCAAGTCGTCATTGTTGATGGGCCTCCTGGTCTAGCGACGGATCGCCGGAATAGGGGGCACGGCGATTGGAGCGATCTGTGCAGGGCTGGTCTGCGTCACGTCTGGAGACAAATCGGCACCGTGGGCGCCAATCAGGATGGTTCCGACCATGAAGGACTGGCCGAGCTCGAGGAGAGCTATGGAGCTAGGGAAAGTAACCCTCTAGTCCGCCATGGAATTAGCGTGCACACCCCTTACCTGGCATGCCACTGTCGACGAAATCTGGTCGGCAGTCTACCGAGGGGTATTCCGGCAAGGAGCGTGTGAGACAGGCTAGAGGTGACACAGAACGTGATTTAGATAGGTTTAGGCCGCTCTCGTGGCGTAATACCCTACGTCCTGTGTCTCTACTTTATTACTTATGATTAGGTATGATCCTAGGCGAAGGCCAGGATCTAAATGTCGACTAGGGGATCCCTGCCCCTCCTTATATACTCTGGAGGGGTAGGGTTACAAGGAAAGTATCATATTTGGTATTATATAATATCTAATACATCTTGTAGTATTGCGGTGCACGCCGACAGTGTTGTGCGCCACACACCTTGATCTTGTGGACTGGGCCACCTTTGATGGTGCGGCCCATGTCTTGTCTTGTGGGTACCGAGGGTCGTACCCCCCACAGTGATAGAGTTTTCAAGTACGCATAGAGGACATGCTTTTCTATTTGGCAATGGGATCTAGGAGGTGAGAACATGCCCTGCGGACAAGCAAGGTTTCTAAGAGGTGGGAATGTCACACCTGGCATATGGCCCGTTCGTAGCATGGCGAAGCCCATGGTCCAAGCTAGGTTCACTTATCAATGGGAGGTGCGAGGAGCACGAAAAGAGGACATAAAAAAAAAGAAACAGAACAAAAGGCAATCGAAGGCTTCTTCCTTGCGTTATTGAGTTCCCCTTCTCCGATTTTCTCTCCGCGTTCGATCTCACTGTGTGTAACCAGTGGTGACAACGATGAGCATAACACAGGCTATGTACATCTACACGAGCGATAGAGGTTTTGATGGATTAAAAAAAGATAGGGGTTTTGATGTTACAATAAGGCTTTGTTTGGTAGGCTTCTCCTCAACGCTTCTAAACCGTTTGATAAGGCTCCTCTGCAGGCGCAGGAGCCGGAGCCAGAAAGTAGCCCTCTCCAACGGGACCTAAATGTTGTCAAAATCTTTGATTCTAAATCAAAACAGCAGTTTTCTCGGTAAAATCGCAGTCATAAGATCACAACATACATACAATGAGACAAACATAACTTTATTCAGTAGAATCATACAACTAGGTCCCTTAATTAAGATTGTAAAGACCTAATTATAATGTGGTAGACTAAAAATCATGATTTTGACGACCATAGTTATAATAAACTGCAAAGAGGCCAATTGCTATAGCTGCCACCACGCAAATTTTGCATCATAGTAGCGCTGCAAATTGCTACCGAAACTGAGCAGTGCATTTACATCTGCCTTTGGACCTCAAACTCTGGTATCCTATAAACCACAGGCAATTGCTGTTTAAAGATCGAGAACCAAGTTCTGATGAACAGCCTGGGAATCGTGATTTTCAAACAGAAATTGACTAGCTGAAACAATGGAGATTGCAACAGTCACAGCTTTATTAATGCCAGTCGTTAACAGTAGCAGAGATTGCAGATAAACCATATTTTTAGCAGACCCAACATCCTCCAATAGGGTAATGACTAACGACCCGACTCCAAAATACCGTGAAAGACAACCGTCAATACAAAGACCATAAAACAAGTGCAAAGGCTGAACTGAAGCATCCTCCAAATTGGTATTTTTATTTCTGCTGTCCGGGTAGTGTTTAGCTTGTTTGCCGCACCTCATACTGGTGGCAAATCCTCAGTGGCGTCTCGTTAGACACTGGTCTTTCCTCTGACCAGAGCTCCATGTTCACATCACCAGTTCCCCAGTGCACAAAGCATTTGCTAACCTCCCTGGGACTAAATCGATTCACCAAGCTCAGCCCGACACACTTGTCCACTAGCATCCATTCCCCTGAGAATTTGCCAAAAGTAAATGAGTTAACAGAGATGGGTGAAGGTGGAAGGGTCTTCAAATTGTAGAGTAACTTACCATTGGGTCTGAGGTCTCCCTCGAATGTTATTTCTCCTGCCTCCGGGGAGATCTCTTGCTTTGAACCATTGATGGCCGTGAAAGCAACCACTACCTCAGTTGGGTGCAGCAGGGTGAATGTAGGATGAACTCGTAAACAGACCAACCTTCACAATGAAAACATAATTCAATGTTTCAAAATATATTCTTGAAAGAATCAACTGAACGGTTAAAAAAAACATTACAAATAACCTCACACAACAAATCCACGCTATACAAAAGAGTGTCAGTTTGAGTTGCATACACTGAACACATTAAAACTTTGACAACCAATTCCTGTTGAATACTTTTGTTGAAGTTTTGAAAATGGATTAACTAGATTTGTGTTAAAATGTACTTCCAAAATATTCAGATTTGCAATATTTTGCATACATTCACAACGGTAATATGCGATCAAAGTAGAGCACTAGTGACCGTATAGATGTACAGAGCGACACTTTTTTAATGAGTGAAATAGCTTTTTTTATCAATAATTGAGCAAAGCATATTAGATGCAAGCTCCAAAGCAAAGAAACATAGACATGATCAAGGATAAGGTCAGCTGATGTCTGGAACCAAACAAGCATAATGTTCTGTTTCTGGTGTCATCTTTGTTATGTAATTTATCTAGTCCCTAAACAGCAGTAGGTCGCACCTATATTTGAGCAACATAGGAAGAGGCAAGAGGCCAGGAGGGCAGTGCTAATGTGGGCATAATCATAACGTCATGCAGCCAGTTGTCATAGAATAGCTTCACAGCATTTTAGGCATGGGCTACAAACATGCAGGCTGACCATTGCCCCTCTTTCCTCTTTTTTGGCTTGCTCAATTGCTCTTAAAAAATTCTTCTAGACTAAGCTATATATTGTATAAAACATTTTTTTCTACTCAAGCTCATACTTTGAATTCCAGCAAGATCTACTAGAAAAATTGTGAAGTGGTTGACCTTCAATCCTTCACTCTGTCACAGTTGAGTTCAAGTCATGAACAGAGAGAAAGAGAAGTCAAGAATGTACAATGACGGCAGAAGGGCACCCATGTTCCTGTTTTTTTTTTCTTTGTTTGGTTGTTCAGGTCAATCAATATGTGGTTTGCATGGTGGTCTTCAAGCAACAGACTATCAGAGATGTCATGGAAATGTTTGCTAGTGGTGGGCGAACGAAAGATGGAACGGTGGCAAGCAGTGGCCACCAGTGCTTCAGGCCCAGACATGCCAGTAGCCCAGTGCCAGAGTTCGAGGTAGGCTTAATGGGAGAACAAAAGGAATGTATTTTCCCTTTTTTTCCATTCACTGGCCTATGTGGCTCACGATGTGGTGGATGCCATGCCAGCGAGGTTACAATGTGGTGGATTATTTGTGCAAAACATAATCCAATTTATGGACCACCTAGAATATGTTTTGCACTAATTTTAACTATTGAAGGACCTGAAGTACACTGTTGGAGTTGAGGACAGAATCTCCACAAAATTGCTTTCCATGCATAAGCATAGGAGCATTCTGGTGGTGTGCTTTGTGGTTGAAATTTATGTTGGTTGCAGAGTTGCACAGAAACTCATTAAGGATTTGTCAGAGTAATTTCATGGGAGAAGAAGGGTCTCACCTTGAAAACCCACCAGAACCAGCTCCTACACTTCTTGCCTGAATGCTGGAGTCGATCTGAACAATCTTTGGGTTGTCCTTCAAAATAGATATCTGGCGCTGGAGAACCAGACCACCACCAATGTCTCCTTCCATACAAATAGATTCCTCCTCTCCAGATTGTTCAAGATACCTCCTACAGTTTTTTTTTGAACTTAAAGTTCTTTAGTGGACAAAACTGGAAATAGACAAGAAATATGTAACAGGAAACAAATAGCCACATGGACAATTAATCTGAAATGATTACTTCAGTTACCTGATGACTTTGTACTCTTCTGTGCAACCAGCAGACCTATATTCAGTCCCACTATATTCTTCATAACCATTTATCTCAATCCTGCTGTGAAGCCACTGGGAATCTGCAAATATCAATTATAAACTATACTCAAGCTATGCTAGATAATAATTAATAAGAAGTCATACTCAAAGCTAATGATAAATTAACATGATCTATTCATAATGCATTTGCACATGACGAAAGGACATACAAGTATAAAACCATCACAAAGATAGATGACTTTTAAAGTATGTCAGGAAAATTACGCATCAGAAAATAAACAAGGATATCTCTATTTCGAAGATAAAAAAATTATTAGAATATATTACACATTGCACATGTGATTGTGAAGCATACCAGAAGGAAGATGGGCCATCGAGATAATACGGCCTCCAATCCATGGAACAATCTTAAGGAACCAGTCTCCACTTTTCAAATCAACAGGTATTTTTGATAGCTCAGCACCTTCCTGCCCCGATGGCTCGTCTATATCAGGTATAGGCTGAATCGTCTCTGTACCATCGCAATGTGCCAGTATAAGACAAGCAGAGACAATTAAAACTATTGTATCTTTTTTAATAATGTGTTAAAATTTATGGAAATGACAAATCTTTCCTTCTAGATCTAAAACAGTATAACCATAAATAAGTGGTATGAGAAATACCCATTCGTTTCCTGTGCTCAAATTTGCTAGTTGCGACTAAGCTTGACACTTGAGATTCAGAAGGCATTGTAAGGTGTATTTCTTCACCATCAACACCATCTGTACTTATCTGGATGGAAAAAAAGTTGTGTTAAAGATAAGCTCGTTTCTTGAGTGAAAAAAATAACAATGAAAGGAAATAGGCATACCATGGCACCTCCACCAAGCAATATGTTTATTTTTAGATTTCGTTTTGGTCTCTTCCATGACCCTTCAGATTTTAAGACTTTGACAGTAACCACCGATGAGTGGAGTTCAGCAATATAATATGTCAAAAGATAGTCTCCCTGTGTGAATGCATATCCATCTCCGGCATCTTCAAAGAGGACACCTTCAGCTTTACCTGTAAAACAAGCCAAGCCATTGGTATATATTATGCACACAGCTTTGAGACATTTTAAATCAATATCTTGAACACAAATAAAAGCTAACAAAAGTATAAAAAATAGTTTGCATGGAAACAGATTAATGTGCAGCAGATCCAATTTTGTTTTCTTATCCATTCAACCACATATGACATATTGACATTTAAGTAATGTTTGGTTCAGATGATGGTAATGTGATTTTGATTTGATTACGGAGGGTAATAGATTCATTGCGTGGTGTTTGTTTTAGGCCTCCTGTAATCAGATCACGCTGTTATTGAATATGGGCCTTCCCTAAAGTAATGATGCTCCTACCAGGAAGGCAGGAACTATCCAATACTTAGTTGTCATCTTCACAAAAGTGGACTCATCGATTTTGTTCAGGCATGAACTCGAAAAGGGCGTAAATCACCATCCAGACACAGCTGGGCTGCAGAAGGTGTGGGGTGGAGCAGAGGACGTAGCACCGTCCTTACCGGCAGGTGGCAGCTTGTTGTGGCAACAGTGGCCGCGCGGAGTGGCGCTTCGGCATCTCTCCTGGTTATGCACAGCGTAGCAGCAGTGTGTGGTTTGCTCACTTCTTGTGTGTTCGCAAGGAGTGTGGGGTTTTCAGTGCTATCAATAGTTGGACTGCAGCACTTAGCCCCAGGTTAGGAGAACTGCAATTTTACAGATTTGTGGTGTCATGCTCTACAGATGGTTCCCAATTTACCTGGCAAGGGCTTCAACTCCTTGGTTGTTTTGGTGGCATGGTGGATTTGTAAACATTGATCAGGAATGGCTGCATTTTTAGGGGTTTTTTTCCTAATCTTACTGCCATCTTGCGGGATATTAGAGATGAGGCAAAGTTATGGTGTATCGCGGGAGCCAAAGGGCTCCAAAGCATATGGCCATAATTGTTTTGCTCAGTTGCTGGTTGTGGTTAAGGTTTGTTGCTGAATCCTTTTTGTAACTTCTTTGCCCCTATAGGGTTAGGGGTAATCCAGACCAATGTTATCAGATTGTCCGATTAATCGCGATTAATCGTCCTTATCGGTACCTAGCACTCGATTAGGCACTCCGATTCGATCAGAGCGATCAGAAACCTGATCGTCCAATTTATCGTCGATTACTCGCAATAAATTGTCCGATTAGCTTACTGGGCTAGCTCTGTTTGGACCAGGCCCATTAGGGTTTTTCTTTTATACCTCTCCCACTCTTTCCCTCCTCAGTCCTCACCCCCAGCCTCCAGCCGTCGGCTGCAGTTGCTGTGTGTGCAGCTGCATCTCTTCCCCTCCTCCATCCTCAGTCTCTCCTTCCCCTTCCGGTTTCAAGCAGCCCGCCCGTGCATCTTCCCTTCTGCTCCCTCCTCCCTCCTGCAGTCCTGCTGCTTCCTCCTCCCTCCTGCTGCAGGGTCAAGGGAAGGTTGCAGGTGTGCATGCCACAAGGAAGCTCGCCGATTATATGGACGACTAGACCGATAAGAGGTTGATTAATCGTCCTGGTCGTTGACTAATCGTCCTGGTCGTCCTTATCGGTACCAGGGCAATTAGCAGATTTAATAACATTGATCTAGACTCCTTTCTTCTTATATAATGATGAGCAGCTCTCATGCGTGTTCGAGAAGAAAAAAAACGCAAAGCGCAGCTGTTAGAGTATGGCAAGAGCCTATTGGGCCTGGGCTGGTGGTACAGCCCATCAGTGTTAGGGTTAATTAGAGATAAGGGTCACTTGCTTAGGAGTCAAGTTAACCTCTCTATATAAGGAGAGAAGACGTATCAATCTAATCAAGCAAGAGATTAGAAGGAAAAACCTTCTCTCTTGCCGGCCGTGGGCGAAGCCCCGCGGCCGGCGTTCCCAGCGCCCCTCACAGCCCTAGCCGCTGCTCCTCCGCCTCTCTGCCTCTCTAGTTCGTGAACAGTACCCGCGCGGGTACTGTACCGCGTGGGTACTGTAGCGCCGTGACTCTCTCCTCTCGATCCTCTCAGCCCAACCGCGTCCATAACATCTGGTATCGAAGATGCCAGGTTCCGATGAGCCGCTGTGGGATCAGTTCGCCAAGGCGCTGGCCGACACCAACGCGCAGCAGGCGCACCTCAACTCACGGCTGGCCACCATGGAGATCCATCAGGCGTCATCCTCGGCGGGCGCCGTGCCCCAGAGTTTCCCCTCCTGGATGCCTGGGTACGGCACGACCGCGCTGCCGACCTACACCACCACCACCCTAATGCCAGGTTTCGATCAGTCGCTGTGGGATCAGCTCGCCAAGTCGCTGGCCGACATCAACGCATGGGTGACCACCATAGAGAGCCGTCAGGCGGCGTTTGCGCGCCAGGTGTCGGCGGCGGTGCGGCTGCAGGCGGCGGCGCGTGGCCTCCTGGCGCGCCGGCGAGTAAGGCGGCTGTGCGATCTGCAGCTGATTCAGCCCCGCACCCCGTCGCAGTTCCTCCAAGCTGTGCTTCGCCGCGCGAAGGCAGACACCGCACAGCAGATCAAGCAGCGAAAGGACATCACAGCGCAGCCGATGCTTATTCATCAAGTGTCGGCTGTGGTGCGGCTGCAGGCTGCTGCGCGCGGTCTCCGAGCACGGCAGCGGCTGCAAGAGATGCGCCAGAAGATGCGGGAGGCGGTCCTGGCGGCGGTGCGGTTACAGGCTGCAGCACGCGGACTCTTGGCGCGACGGCAGGCGCGGAAGATGCGTGGGTTGCAGCCGGTGCCTGTGCCCCGTGCCTCTTTGCTTCGCCACCAGGCTGCGTTTCGCCACATAGAGGGCCATGATCTCATCCGCTGCGTCATGGAGATCGGGCGTGGCATCGCCACCTCGGGTGGCGAACTCGGTGTCTACAGCGCCGGCGTTTGGGGACGCGGATGGTTGGCCACCCATAGGCGGACCTTAATTAGCTCTGCCGTGCTCCGCCACCGGCCGCCGCGAGGACGCCTCCGCTGGTCGCTATCGCGACTAATTCCTGGTGGCTATACCCGTGCACCCCTCTCGTTCCGGTGGGCTCCATGGGATCCAGGTGGCTACACACGTGTAGGTTCATCACGTGGAGGGTGTCCGCCGTATCTTCAGGAGTCAAAAATAAAGAGTCGTAGTCTATTTTAGGTCAATAAAATAAGCCGAGATGTAAAAGGCTTGTTTTTAGGTGTTAGGTTTGTGTCTAGCAAAGTCGAGCTAGGTTGCAGCTCGAGGACGAGCTGCATGTCCAGGTGGGGTGTAGTGTTAGAGTATGGCAAGAGCCTATTGGGCCTGGGCTGGTGGTACAGCCCATTAGTGTTAGGGTTAATTAGAGATAAGGGTCGCTTGCTTAGGAGTCAAGTTAACCTCTCTATATAAGGAGAGAAGACGTATCAATCTAATCAAGCAAGAGATTAGAAGGAAAAACCTTCTCTCTTGCCGGCCGTGGGCGAAGCCCCGCGGCCGGCGTTCCCAGCGCCCCTCACAGCCCTAGCCGCTGCTCCTCCGCCTCTCTGCCTCTCTAGTTCGTGAACAGTACCCGCGCGGGTACTGTAGCGCGCGGGTACTGTACCTCCGCCGTCGCTCCCCTTGACTCAATCCTCCCAATCCCAACGACGTCCATAACAGCAGCAGTGTGATCTAAACTCTGCTTTGCTGTCATGAGCTACTATTACCGTTACTAAGGCTAACCAGACAGATCAATTAATTGCTTATGATGTTGATGTTACCACTGTTTATCCAGTTCCTTTACGTTTGTGTTTCCTCATCCTAACCAAACACTACCTTAAATAAAGGATACGAACATCTGATCTTCAGAAAATGAGAAGGCATATACCATTTTCATTCAATGCGATAATTAGTGACAGATCATCCTCCAAACTTGCTTCACCAACATGCTTAATAGGAAGACCTACAGGAAGAATTGCTCCACCTTGTAGATACAGCACCGGCAGATCCTACACAATTATCCATTCAGAAATAATTCTTTGAATAGAATTGAAGTCAGCAAAGAGTTTAGAAACCAGCTTACAGGGTGTGAATCCGCAAAATCAAAAGGCGACCATATGCCCTTGGGTAACTTATGTGCACATTCATGAGCTCCTTTATTAGATGAAGTGCTGCCAAAACAATTGGAAAGATTAAAGATACCAAAGCATAGAGAAAGATGAAGAAAAATAACACTTGGCATTTTGGCACCTTTTCATCTATATATATTCAATGCCAGATAATTGAACAATTTACAAATTATGATGCAAAATCATCTCTAACACACAAACATCCACTGAGGAACTGGCACAGAGCTACATCAAAGCAAATGAACGGGTCTCAAGAGAAAAGTTAAAAGGAAAGAGCTAATGTCAAATCACTGTTGTGAAGATATTACCTTGCACAGACTAAGAGTGGTCCAAGGAGAAAGGAAGTCTCAACTTTCCTCAGTTCAGGGTCTTGTGGATCTAAAAGAATTGAGGAATGTGACATAATATCTGTTAACAAACTGCAACTGGGGAATATCATCTATTATATAACCCACCAGACAGCCTCCTCTAAGGCTGTAAATATCTTGTACAAAGTTTGGATCACAAAAGAAAGGAGGTAGCAACTCGCCACACATCTGAGCCAACTTAAAATTGGGTGATACAAAGTGAGAGAATTAATTACCAGCAAAGAAAACTGGAGCAGCAACTGGAATACCCTTTGTATGTGAGTGGTAAAAAAGAGTGTAAATATGTGGCAGTAGCCGGTACCGTCTTAGTAGCGCAAGGCGACAGACTTCCTCACACTGAAAGATAAAAGTTCTCCAATTAGCCAATGCTTTTTCAATCAAGAAATGATCAATACTAAATAGCCATTTGGAAGCATCATAACAATTACGTCTTCAAGTCGGTTCTCCCTGATGTAAATAGAGTTGTAAGAGCTGTCGTTGAGGAAGGTGTGCTATGGACTGTGATGTGCTGCTGCAAATCGGCTCTTTGAGTTGGTCTCGGCCTTTGTCTAGGCGTGTAAATATTCTATGCGTTCAGGAGACTAAATGGAAGGGCCAGAAGGCGAAGGAGGTGGAGGATACTAGCTTTAAACTTTGGTACACGGGGACAACATCGGGTAGGAATGGTGTAGGCATCTTGATCGATAGGAGCCTTAAGGATGGAGTCGTTGATGTTAGGAGGCAAGACGACCGGATTATCTTGGTCAAGCTAGTAGTTGGAGATTCGGCTCTGAATGTAATCAGTGCCTATGCCCCTCAGGTAGGTCTTAGCGAGGGCACCAAGAGGCAGTTTTGGGAAGATCTTGATAGCATGGTTAGTACCGTGCCTATCAGCGAGAAACTCTTTATAGGAGGAGACCTCAACGGCCATGTTGGTGCGACTAATGTAGGTTTCGAGCGGGTGCACGGGGGGTTCGGGTATGGTAGTAGGAATCAAGAGGGGCAGGATGTTTTGAACTTCGCGCTGGCCTATGACTTTGTTGATAGCGAACACCCTCTTTAGGAAGAGGGAATCTCATCTAGTAACCTTTCGTAGTGGACAACACTCGAGCCAGATCGACTTTATTCTTGCAAGGAGGGAGGATAGACGTGCTTGCTTTGATTGTAAGGTGTTACCTGGGGAGTGTGTTGTCTCTCAACATAAGCTTGTGGTGGTGGACTTTCGCTTTCGGGTACGTGTCCACCGGGACAAACGGGCCAAGATTGCGAGAACGAAGTGGTGGAAGCTTAGAGGGGAAGTAGCGCAAACGTTTAAGGAGAGGATGCTAGACGAGGGGCCTTGGGAAGAAGGAGAAGATGCCGACGACATGTGGCTAAAGATGGCAACATGTGTCCGAAAGGTGGCTTCGGAAGTGTTTGGCGTGAGTAGGGGAGGCAAACGGGAAGCGAAAGATACATGGTGGTGGAATGACGAGGTGCAAAGGGCTTTTAGGGAGAAGGAGTGTTTCAAGCGTCTCCACCATGACAAGAGTGTAGCCAACATCGAGGGCTATAAAATAGCGAAGAGGATTGCAAAGCGAGCTGTGAGTGTAGCAAAAGGTCAGGCGTATGATGGCCTTTATCAGCGGCTAGACACGAAGGAAGGGGAGAAGGATATTTATAGGATGGCTAGAATCCGCAAGAGGAAGACAAGGGACATCAACCAAATAAAATACATCAAGGATGGGACAGATCGACTTCTGGTGAAGGATGAGGAGATCAAGGACAGATGAAAAGAGTACTTCAACAAGCTGTTTAATGGGGAGAATGAGGGTCCTGCCCTTGAGTTGGACGACTCATTTGACGATACCAATAGACGCTTTGTGAGGAGAATTCAGGAGGCAGAGAGCGGAGAGGCTTTGAAGAGGATGAAGGGAGGTAAAGCGATGGGCCCTGATGGTATCCCCATTGAGGTGTGGAGATACCTAGGCGCCAGAGCGATAGTATGGTTAACTAAGCTTTTTAACCTTATTTTTCGGTCTAACAAGATGCCTGAAGAATGGAGAAGTATATTAGTACCTATCTTCAAGAACAAGGAAGATGTTTAAAGTTGTACTAACTACCGTGGGATTAAGTTGATGAGCCATACGATGAAGCTCTGGGAGAGGGTTATCGAGCATCGCCTAAGGAGAGTGACACATGTGACCCAAAATCAGTTTGGGTTCATGCCTGGTAGGTCGACCATGGAGGCGATTTTCTTATTACGACAATTGATGGAGAGATATAGGGAGCAGAAGGACTTGCACATGGTCTTTATTGACCTCGAAAAGGCATATGACAAAGTACCGAGAAATGTCATGTGGTGGGCCTTGGAAAAGCACAAAGTCCCAACTAAGTACGTTACCCTCATCAAGGATATGTACAGGGATGTGGTGACGTTTGTCCGAACATGTGATGGCGACACCAGTGACTTTCCAATTAAAATAGGACTGCATCAGGGGTCAGCTTTGAGCCCTTATTTATTTGCTTTGGTGATGGATGAGGTCACAAGGGACATACAAGGTGATATCCCTTGGTGTATGCTCTTTGTTGATAATGTGGTGCTAGTTGACGACAGTAGGGAGGTTAATAGGAAGTTAGAACTATGGAGGCACACGTTAGGGTCAAAAGGGTTCAAACTTAGTAGGACTAAGACCGAGTACATGAGGTGCGATTTCAGCGCGACTAGGCACGAGGAGGGAGACGTTAGCCTCGATGGGCAAGTGGTGGCCAAGAAGGATACTTTTCGGTATTTAGGGTCGATGCTACAAAAGGATGGAGACATTGATGAAGATGTTAGGCATAGAATTTCAGCCGGCTGGTTGAAATGGCGTCAAGCTTCTGGCGTTCTCTGTGACAAAAGGGTGCCTCAGAAGCTGAAAGGTAAGTTCTATAGGACGGCGATTCGTCCGGCGATGTTATACGGTGCTGAGTGTTGGCCTACAAAAAGACGACATGTCCAGCAATTGAGTGTAGCAGAGATGCGTATGTTGCGTTGGTGTTGTGGGCACACAAGGAGGGATAGAGTGCGGAAGTCCGGAACGACGATATTCGGGATAGGGTTGGGGTGGCACCAATTGAGGAGAAATTGATTCAACATTGGTTGAGATGGTTTGGACATGTCCAACGGAGGCCTCCTAAGGCGCCGGTGCGTAGTGGAGTTCTAAAGCGGGCCGATAATGTAAAGAGCGGTAGAGGTCGACCTAAACTAACTTGGGACGAGTCCGTTAAGAGAGATCTTAAGGAGTGGAATATCTCCAAGGATTTAGCTATGGACAGGAGCGCTTGGAGGTTGGCAATCAAGTGCCTGAACCGTGACCTCTTTTTGTCTTGTGCCCTTTATGTCCCTTTATGTGTCTCCCTGTTTCTCGTCTCTTTGGGGTTTCATCTCTAGTCTACCCCAACTTACTTGGGACAAAAGGCTATGTTGATGTTGTTGTTGTTGTTGTTTTACAGTGGCTAGATGAAAACTAGTTTTTTTTATAAAGAAATATGGCTACAACTTGGACACTCAACCATGGCAAGTAAAGAAAATGATAATAAAAAAATAAAAATAACAGAGCAGATTTGCTGCCATGGCTACATCTTAACTACAAAATTGTATCTCATAAGCTAAATCCGAGTGTACAGAATTGGCTGAACACAGGATGGCAAGAAATAAGGCTAAGCCCACAAGGTCAAGCTACCTATGATCATATCTAGCCTACACAGCAGCAGAAATTTCTAGCACAGCAATAACCCCTTGGAACCTTAACCCTTTTACCAGAACAGAAAGAGTGCAGGTTAAATCATGATGTACAGCATAAAGAGTTGACAACCGGCATAAAAATAGAGGAAATGCTCAACAGATGTATGGCAACCTCAAGAACAAGCTAGCCTATAGAAACGTGGCAAGTATACTGCACAAAAGGTGCATAATAAAGAAACTGAAATTGAACCATCAATCATGTATTGCATGCATAGATGAAATGCAGTGAAGCAGAAACATGCACAGTGAATCAAGCTTCTTGCAGTGTAGCAAAAATTTCCTGTGTTCTTGAGTACACATGTTTGGATGGCAGTCTGAGTAGCATAATGTAGTACCTCTTCACCAAAGGACCATGGCTCGTGGTCAACGCTTCCAGTTTCTGTATGGCCGCGTGAAAATGGAAACAATGCACCCACACCCATCCATCTTCCAAAAAGTTTTGGAGTAGCATTTCCAGCAAAACCACCAATATCAGGACCTGACAATGGTTGACCACTGAGACCCTGATCAGATAACCAAATTGTTAGATCATTTGGCCGCGTGAAAGTGCATCTTAAATCTCACATCTTGTCAGATGAACCACAGTAAAAATAAAATTTGGCCACTAACAATTTCAGTTTATAAACATCAACATCTCAAGGAACAGGCTCCTTAAAACTTTCCGGAAGAACGGTAGAAACATGATGGAGCACAACTAATTGAGGAACCAAATCTATAATCTATAACTCTTATAAAGCAAAACCCCACTATCTATTTCTCTTGACATGCCACCTTAGCAGTCCACTATCATTTGCCACTAGCAATTTCTCTTGACATGCAAGGTGTCCACCTGAGCAGTCCACTATCATTTGCAATTAAAGTTCACTAGCACAAGAATTATGATATCTGCATCAGCGAGACACATCATCTACTATGGATATTGTTAGAATGTGAATGGCCCATGTGGCCCATGTATGGAACCTATATAGCTACCCTTCTAGGGTTAGCCCAAATTAATGAAAATCATTCCCTAACATGGTATCAGCAGCCTAGGGTTAGGTCTTCCTCTTCCCTCTCTCTCTGCTGCCCGCCGCCCCTCCCTGGAGGCGCCGCCGCCGGCCCCTGGCGCCATGGCCGGCGGTCCTCCCCCTCCTCCTTCTCTCTGCACCTTTTCCCCACCCATCTTCACCCTCCTGGGCTCAATTACTGGCTGCACCTGCTTCTGCTGCCCTTCCCGCCGGGACTCCAGGCGGCGCTCCACCTCTGGGCGCCCCAACCGCCGGCGCCCCTTCCTTCCCCGGCGCCCTCCCTTCCCCTCCTCCTGGCGCCGGTGGCCACACCTTCTTCCCCGTCGCCTCCACAACCCCCAGCGCCCCAGTGGCCGGTGCCCCGTCCGCCCTGGAGGCCGTGGCCGCAGTCCCTGGCGCGGCTGCCGCCCTGGGGGCCGTGGCTGCTGCTCCGCCCGCCATGGGGGCTGCGTCTGCTGCTCCAGGCGCGGCTGCCGCCCTGGGGACCGTGGCCGCCCAGGCCCTCTCCTCTACCCCTGGCCGGCAGCCCGGTGGCAGAGGCCCTCAGTCTGAGCCGGCGCCGCAGCTCCTCTTCCCTCTCCCCACGACGATGGAGAGCTCACAGCGGGTGGCCCTGCCCCTGCGCGCCGGCAGCAGCGTTCCCGACGCCGGTGGAGCGCCCGCAGCGGGTGGCCCTCGACGGCTGCACGGGGCGCGCGGGGCTCCACGCGACCTGCGGCGCTCGACGCCCGCGGCGCCCACCTGGGCGCGGTTTGCGCCTGCTGCAGCCCCCCAGCCACTCCCTCATCCTCCCTGGGCTCCAGTGGTGGGTGCCGCTCCTCTTTCTGTGCCGCCCGCTCTGGACCCAGCGCCGCTGGTTACTCTACCCGCCCCGGCCGCCCTTCCTCCAGCGGCTGTGCTGCCCGACACTCCCACCGGGCCGCTGCATGCCCCAGGTGCGGCTGCCCTACCAGGTGCGACTCCAGGTGCTGCCACCACCACCGGCGCTGCCGGCTGGGCTACCTCCGCGCCCCTCATCCACGCGGCTTGGGCACAGCAGGACATCACCTCACCCGCGGCAGCGCCTTTCCCGGCCGACCCGGCTACTTCCGGATCTCGTCCACCACCGACGACTCGGGCCTCGTCGGCTCCCTACCCTCTGCCCTCGGCTCAGTCCCCACCGCCGCTGCAGCCGGCCCATCTTCCTGGCGCCGCCACCACCATGGCCGCGGGCGCCGCGGCCGCTGGCGCGGGGGGCTCAGGCGCCGCCAATCCTTCCTCCACCACATCTACACCTCCCGCCTTGGCCTACTCCTTCAGCACCACCGCCAGCCCTGATTGGATCGCCGACTCGGGCGCCACTTTCCACACCACGCCCGATGCGAAACTCCTTTCTTCTCTTCGTCCTCCCCACCCTTCCTGTCCCTCCTCCATCATGGTCGCCAATGGCACTTGCCTTCCTGTCTCCTCCGTGGGTACTGCCAGTTCACACGGCTCCTTTCATATCCCTGATGTTCTTGTGGCTCCCGGTATAGTTCACAACCTTCTCTCTATTCGTCGTTTCACCACTGACAACTCTTGTTCGGTTGAGTTTGACCCCTCTGGCCTCACCGTGCGGGATTTGGCCTCCCGGGCTCCTCTGCTCCGATGTAACAGCACTGGGCCTCTCTACACCCTTCGGTTTCCGGCCTCTGTTTCACCTTCTTCGCCTTCCTCAGCCGCGTTCGCCGCCACTCTTTCCTCCACCACTTGGCACCGTCGCCTCGGCCATCCTGGCCGGGATGCCCTGATGCAGCTCAAGCATAGTTTCGACATTCGGTGCTCGGGCTCACGATGATCACTTGTGTCATACGTGCCAGCTGGGCCGTCACGTTCGCCTTCCCTTTCAGTCCTCTTCCTCCCATGCCACTCATGTCTTTGATCTTATTCACTGCGACTTATGGACTTCTCCTGTTCTCAGCATGTCTGGCTATAAGTACTACTTGGTGGTGGTCGATGATTTCTCCCATTACTCCTGGACTTTTCCTCTGCGTGCCAAGTCCGAGGCTTTCCCCACTCTTAGCCACTTTTTTGCTTGGGTGTCTACTCAGTTCGGCCTTACCATCAAGGCTGTTCAGTGCGACAATGGCCGTGAGTTCGATAACTCAACCTCACGTGCCTTCTTCCTTTCTTCCGGTGTCCACCTACGCATGTCTTGTCCGTATACCTCCTCTCAAAACGGCAAGGCAGAGCGCATGATCCGCACCACCAATGACATCATGTGCACCCTGCTGCTCCAGGCATCTCTACCCGCTCGCTTCTGGGTTGAGTGTCTGCACACCTCCACCTATCTCCTTAACCGACTTCCTTCTACTGCCTGCCCAGCTCCCACGCCTCACCACGCTCTCTTCGGTACCCCTCCTCGGTACGACCACCTTCGAGTCTTCGGGTGTGCGTGTTACCCTAACACCGCCGCCACCGCTTCCCATAAGCTGGCTCCCCGGTCGACCCTCTGTGTCTTTCTCGGATACTCTCCGGATCACAAGGGTTACCGATGCTTTGACCTTACCTCTCGCCGTGTCCTCATCTCTCGCCATGTCGTGTTTGATGAGTCGGCATTTCCTTACTCCACCACCTCTACACCTCCACCTCCCGCTGACCCTGCGGAGGCTTCCTTCTTTCCCACTGACCCGGCGATTCTGCCACCCTTCTCTCTCTACCCTGCAGGTACTACTCCGGCGCACTCTCCTGGTGGTCCCGCCTCGCCCCTGCCGGACTCGCACCAGGACCTTCCGGTGCCTGACACAGTCGAGGCAGCCCCGGACCTTCCACCCTCGCTCCCTGTGGCTTCGCTGCCTCCCATTGTGCCTGATACTGCCATTCCGATCGCGGGACCGAGCACACCGACCCCACCTCCCGGGCGCTTCGGACTCATCTACCAGCGCTGGCGGGAGCCGAGTCCGCCCTCACCTCCTCCCGGACGCTTCGGCATCGTCTACGAGCGCCGGCGTGAGCCGGCACCGCCGCTCTCGTCACCAGCGCCGTCGTCGCCGGTGCATGCTCCGCCGGCATCGCCACGCTCTCGCGCCGACCCGCCGGTGTACCACCCGCCTCTTCTTCACCGGGACCCTCGTCACACTCACCCGATGGTGACGAGGCAGGCGTCTCGCCCGCAGGCCCTCACCGCCGCCGCCTGCGAGCCGGGGATCTCTCCGGTACCCTCTTCCGTCCGCGCGGCCTTGACGGATCCTCATTGGCGCCGCGCGATGGACGAGGAGTACGCGGCCCTCCTCGCCAACCAGACGTGGGACCTCGTGCCTCGACCGCCGGGCTCCAACATTGTCACCGGCAAGTGGATCTGGACGCACAAGAGGCGGGCTGATGGTTCCCTGGAGCGCTACAAGGCTCATTGGGTCCTCCGTGGCTTCACTCAGCGGCCTGGCATTGACTATGCTGAGACCTTCAGTCCCGTGGTGAAGCCAGCTACAGTCTGCACCGTCCTCTCCCTGGCTCTCGAGCGCTCCTGGCCTGTGCATCAGCTGGATGTCAAGAATGCCTTCCTCCATGGCACTCTGACTGAGACGGTCTACTGCAGTCAGCCGGCAGGTTTCGTGGATTCTTCTCGTCCTGACTTCGTCTGCCGGCTCAACAAATCTCTCTACGGGCTCAAGCAGGCACCTCAGGCTTGGTACTCTCGATTCGCTACCTTCCTGCAGACTCTTGGGTTCACAGAGGCCAAGTCTGACACCTCCCTGTTCATATACCACTTTGGGGGTGAGACTGCTTACCTGCTTCTCTATGTGGATGACATTGTTCTCACCGCCTCCAGCGAGTCTCTGCTCCACCGCATCATTGCCTCACTCCAGAAGGAATTTGCTATGAAGGATCTTGGGGTGCTCCACCACTTTCTCGGCGTCACTGTTAAGCCCCGACCTTCAGGCCTGTTCCTCCACCAGCGGCAGTTCACTTGTGACATTCTGGAGCGAGCAGGGATGACCGCCTGCCAGTCCTGCTCTACACCGGTGGACACCCAGGGCAAGCTGTCAGAGGCTGGGGGTCCGATGCTTGGGCCAGCGGACTCCACCGCCTACCGGAGTCTTGCTGGCGCGCTTCAGTACCTCACTTTCACACGGCCGGACATCACTTATGCCGTCCAGCAGCTCTGCCTCTACATGCATGCTCCGCGGGAGCCCCACCTGGCTGCTATGAAGCGGCTTCTCCGGTACCTCCGTGGCACACTTGGCTACGGGCTGCTCCTCGGCCGGTCCTCCACTACCGAACTAGTTGTCTACACCGACGCTGACTGGGCGGGATGCCCGGACACCCGCAGGTCCACCTCCAGCTACGCTGTCTTCCTCGGCGGCAACCTCGTCTCTTGGTCGTCCAAGCGGCAGCCGGTGGTTTCACGCTCCAGTGCCGAGGCGGAGTACCGTGCCGTGGCCAACGGCGTGGCCGAGGCCGCCTGGCTACGCCAGCTCCTGGCTGAGCTTCACCGCCCACTCGCCAGGAGCACGCTCGTCTACTGCGACAACGTCAGCGCGGTCTACCTCTCCACCAACCCCGTGCAGCACCAGAGGACCAAGCATGTGGAGATCGATCTACACTTCGTCCGCGACCGTGTGGCCATCGGAGACGTCCGAGTACTTCACGTCCCGACCACCTCCCAGTTTGTGGACATCTTCACCAAAGGCCTCCCTTCCTCGACCTTCTCCGAGTTTCGCTCCAGCCTCAACGTCTCCAGTGGCTAGTTGTGGCTGCGGGGGGTCCTGTGTGTGCACTTACTTGTTTTCTTTCTTGTTCAGCCTTGAACTCCGCTGCGTCGGTAGTTCAGACTGCGGGGAGGTGTTGGAATGTGAATGTATTAGGCCCATGAGGCTAGGCCCATGTGGCCCATGTATGGAACCTATATAGCTACCCTTCTAGGGTTAGCCCAAATTAATGAAAATCATTCCCTAACAGATACAATCTCCACGATTATGCTAATAAATCTATACATATATTATATCATGTTCCTACATTACCAACACCATACATACACATCTCCTAATTCTTATTAGTTAACATTCTAACCTATACATCTCCTAATTCTTATTAGTTAACATTCTAACCTATTTATATTCCTCCTTCGTACCCGCGGCAACGCGCGGGGAATCCTCCTAGTTTAACTAATACAGAAGACAGTGGTTCTTAACCCTAGCACTTTTGTGTACTGACAGACTTGCCTTCACATCACGAGACTGTACATACAGTGAAATCCAATATCACAATAAATTAAATGCTAAAATAAGTAGTCACATGGATAAGCATTTGCACCACCGACCAAAGAGCTAGAACAATTTTCTTTTAGGAGCCACAGGGAACATATTTTCAGAAGTAGGAAAGACTAGACACTCCAAAAGTTTCAAGGAACAACTTTGGATATTAGGACAATGTTTCAATTACCAACTGAAGAACCATTGGTAGACTCATGTGCAGATGCTCCCAATTTGAAAGATTATCACCAGTCCATGTTGCAGCATAACGCTGGCTTCCTATAAAACCAGCTCGTGTAAGAACAAATGGTCGTTTAGCTGCATTGCCCATTTCCATTCCTTTATAAGTAGATCTTGCCATAAGCATTCCGTAGACCTGAAAATTATAGACACTAAAATATATCAATATAGAAGTAGAAAAAATATGTGCCCTAATGCCACTGTCATTAGCCACTTTCATGGCAAGGGAAGAAAAACATACATTGTGATAGTACGAATGATTTTGAACACCACCAATGTCAGCATCTCCCCTATGGATATTGCTTTCAGGCATGGTCTTCGTGGTAGTCTACAAGTTTAGACAAGCACATTCAGTTACATAGGAAAAATTGAACAATGCAATATTAATGATATGTGTCATGATAGATTGTGTACTTTGAAAACAGCAGGTTCATTCATATCATTCCATATTCCATCAACACCATTGGAGATGAAGTCCTTTACCAAACTCGCCCACCAAGCTCGTGTTTTTTCAGATGTATAATCAGGGAAAACACAATCACCAGGCCACACCTCCCCTGAATGTAGACTATATGAGGCATATCCTCCTAAAGTTCAAGAAAATGATGATGAATCTTATTTGAGTCAGCGATACATACCAACGAACGGGCTGCCATCTGCCTTTTGAATCCAAACATCACTTTTTGAGCCACTATCATAAACAAAGTAACCCTCCTCCTTCTTGATCCCTGGGTCAAGCATCCAGATTGCTTTGCAACCAATGGAATGGAGATCGTCCACCATTGATTTAGGATCAGGGAATCGGATCTGTAGCACATCGACAGCAAAGTGCACAGACAGGATTCAACAAAATCAATTATCATAGTAAATTATTTGCATTCAACAGAACACCATAAAGGTTAGCTAAAAAAGCGCATGATGATAGGAGGAAAATAACTGGTGGCTCTAGTAAACATTCTGAAGCAATATAAATATGAAGTTCTAAAACATGAGAAACACAAATCATTGGTTAAAGTGCTCCTATGTGGCAAACACAACAGATCCAGTACTTACACTATCAAACGTGAAGCACCTAAAACCATCCATATAGTCAATATCCATCCAGACAACATCGCAAGGAATGCCTTTCTCCCTAAATGTTCTAACAACCTGTGGAACCAGAAAATAACCAAGCAATACTGATTCAGTATAAAATATTATCAAAGTATTCATATTTCCTTCAGAAAAGGAAATACACATAGATAAAGATAATGCACTCTGCCAAGAAAATACCTTAAGTACTTTCTCAGAAGAATCATAGCTCCAACGGCATTGATGATAGCCAAGTGACCATTTTGGTGGCATGGACACAGTACCTACAATGGAAAAAAATTCTCACCTTATTCGACAAGGCAGCAAGTAAAATAACATAAAACATCTAAATTGCATGTTTGTGTTCTACTATGACCAATTCGATAGCCTTATCAAAAAAAAATGACCAATTCGATAGAGTTAGGGGATGATGCTATCTTATGTAGCTAATGCCTAGTTTGGTAAAAGATAAACTGGAGAGGGAATGACAATATAAGCGGCAAAGATAGAAACCCCACATTCTACTGTGACAGGTATGTCTAAATGGATAAACCAGTGCTAGTAATGTTAGATCAGTCAACCAAACAACATTCTACTAATCAACACCTTGATTTTATCAAGATTTACAAAATGTATCAAATTGAATAAAATACTTCCTATTATTGCTTGCATCCATATTAGATCAGAGAAATACAGCTCCATTGTTTATGAAAGAAATTAAACTTTGACTCAATAAAGCATTAACATGTACGGAGTAGGGTACATCTGTCCACAGAAATATAGTTTATATAAGTGCCAGAAGATATATTGGTTAAATCATGGTAGATATACCAATTGCATGCGACAAAGATGTCATAACATCAGCTGGAGTATTAAATGGCCCAAAAGTGATGACAGGGTAGGCAGATGAGGCAGAGAACTTTATAGTTGATTCTTGTCTCAAATCAATCTGTCATAGTAAAAAACACTCCTTTCAATATACAGATTAATTAAAATATTAATTTCAACAAATAAAAAAACTTTAGAATGATTTACTCCGACATACCTCACAACGCTGAGTGGTATCAGCAAGGACACCCAATGGTTTTCCATCAGGAAGGACGGCCAAAACCCAAGGGTGTGACTGGTACAATGAAGTGGTTCCTGGCCCAAAACCCCATGCATCAGTGTTCCATGTGAAAACCTGATGAAAAATATATCTATAAATCATGATCATCTTTAAAGTCTGTTACATAAGCAGGATGTGCAGAATTAATTTAGCATAACTACAGCTATTTGTAACAAGGGCAGAGCCGGGCCAGTGCTCGGGGTGCTGCAGCACCAGTCCTAGCCTGTTTGTCTTAGGTGAATCATATAATAGCTGGTCTAAAACCCTAGTATTTTTACTCATTTCAATTTAGTTTAGCACCTGCTCACTAGATAGCACATCCTTGAAGGGTTTTCTTGTTTTGCCCCTGATTTGTAAAGTTGTAACAAGGAACTACGACCTCTGGTGATTATTTCACAAAACCAAAGTTGTTGCATTTTTGTGAAATGGTCGAGAATTGGACCTTTTTTCTCAAAAAAGCAGAACTACGCTTCATTATATTAAGAAAGAAAAATTGGACCTTTTTATAATGTTAATGGTTGCAGTTTTGAGAAATCAAAACAAATATATAATATATAGTTTCTTAAAGCAGATGCCATACTCGTTTCCCAGTCCGTTCAAGTGGGCCACTCGCTTCTCCGGTACCATAGAAAGATGTCCCAGGAGGAAGCTGCTTGATTAAAAGAAAAGAAGTGAGCCTCCACACATCTGCTTTTATGACATGTTATAGTTCCAGGTAGATAATATTATAGGAATGTACACATCAAGAATAGAACAAAAGTACAAAACACAATTCATAGTATAGCATTATCAGGGATAATAAAAACATGTTGAAGGCAAAAACTGGAACAAAAATCTATCGGTGTCCTGGGGTTCAAGCATCCCCTTTAGCCAAAAAAAACTGTTACCAGTTTCAAAATGTCATCACAGAAATCATGTTTGTAGGACAGATGAAATTAAATAAACTAGCAAAGAGGTCCAGATCAACACCCAGCAGCACAATGATACGGCAGACGAAGCGAGCGATCTAATAATCTAATCTATCTAATCTATATCAGAACAAAAAAACGAGACGAGACGAGCGCCAAACACGCGTCACCCCCACCAAGCCACCACCCAGACTCCCAAACCAACGGCCAGTACACGCGCGCGTCGCCGTGGCGTACCTTTATCACGACCTTCTGGGCTCCGTCCGCCGCGACCTCGAACGCCGGGACCACGGCGGGCGTGTCCGCCCCGTCCCGTGGCGCCTCCCGCCGCCTCGGGTCCGCGAACGAGAGACTGGGCCCCGCCGCGGCGCGCGCCGCCTCCGACGCGTCGAACCGGAAGACGCCATCCTCAAGCACCCGCGCCCAGACCATGTTCCCCGCCGCCATCCTCCCCTCCGCCGCCCCCGCAGTAGCAGGAGGCGCGGTCCCGCCGCAGCACCTGCAGTTGGAGGCATCAAGCAAGCAATGAGTGAGGCAGTGAGCCCGATCGTTCGGCCCCTCGTCGCGGGTCTCCAATGCATCGGGGGCGGAGGGAACACCTGAGAGTGGGTCGCCGTGGCCCGCCGCCGCCTCGTGACTCGTGCGCGCGGTGGAAGCGGAAGTAGGAGCGGAAGCGCGAGTAGTGGGGGACGAGGCGGAGTGATGCAGTGTTGCGGTCGCAGGTGGTGCGCGTGGACGTGGCGAGCATCTCCTCTTGTGCAAGGGCCGCGCGGCCGGCCGTGCTAGCGTGGATTCGGGTTTGTTTAATGCGAGGGGCCGGCGGTTGATGGACTCTACTAGTAGACACTAGACAGGAGCACAGGGGCACAGGGCGGAGCGGGGTGGAGTCTTTTTTTTTTTTTTTTTTTTGAGCATGAGCGGGGTGGAGTCGGGAAGGGCCTCGGGTCTAGACTCGAGAGGAATGGGAGAGGTTTGGGTGGATGCGATTGGGCACGTGTATGACGCTACCGGGCTTGTAGCTGCTGGTGGGTACTGTGGGGTCACACGTCATACGGGAACAGGTGGAAAAGTGACGTCAGCTCACACGGGAGAATTTTTTTTAACATTTTTTAAAAACTATTTCCAAATTTGACAATGTTTAATTTTTATTTTCCAAATTTTTAAAACCATGGCGCTGACCGGTGACGTGGCGGGCTCAGCGGTGCCGCAGATCTTGGCACGGTAGTGCCGCGCCACGCTGCACAGCACGGCAAGGCCCAGTAGAGGCCCGCGACGCTGCCTCCTCTTCCCTCTATCTCCATTCGTTTCCTCTCTTTCACTCGACGCCGCCGAGAGCCTCGAGCCACCCGTCGCGCCCGTCGCCACCAGCAGCAGGTCGCTCCCACCTCCATCCACTGCCCGGTTGCGCCCCCATTCCCCTTCTCAGAGGTTGGGGGTCAACCCCTAGGTCGCCCGCGCCCCCTCCCTTGGTTGCCGGCCGGACGGGCACCGACGCCACCGGCGAGGCCGCCGGCGGCCCTCTCCGTCGTCTGGGTTGACCCCCAGAAGGTTTCCCCGTCGTTGCTAAGGTATTTCCCCCTCCAAGACCCTCAAATTTGTGATAATGGTGATTAATTTTTGAATCAATTGATTAGGGTTTATATTTTTGTTAGTTAGGATTTTGGGTTTAGGTTTTGGTTAGGTAGTTAAGGTTTAAGTTTTTGTTAGTTAGGATTTTGGTTTATGGTTTGGTCAGGTAGTTAGGGTTTAGGTTTTTGTTAGTTCGGATTTTGGGTTTAAGTTTTGGTTAGGTAGTTAGGGTTTAAGTTTTTGTTAGTTAGGATTTTGGGTTTAGTGTTTTGTTAGGTAGTTAATGTTTAGTTAGTTTGTAGTTGTAATGGTAGTTAGTATATATAGTATTTATTGGTGTTAGTACATAGTTGTACGTGATACGACGATTTCGACGACTTGATGAAGTTTTCTCAAATGATTTCTGCCTTCCTCTGTCTCTCCAACCCCCATTTGTCGCACCTAACACCGATCGAGGGGCCGCAAAACTATAGTCACAGTTAGGGATAGGGAGGTCAGGAGGGATGGGGGCATCTTTGCTTAATATGTTGGGGTATAATTCTCTAGGACGACCCCGGTTTTGCCACAACTGCTCCCAATACATGGCTTGCATCTAACAAAGCGGTTATTTTAAAACCAATCACAACATCACAAATTAATGTAAAACAAAAAATACTAAAGCAATGTAGAGGTGAAAATATAACCTACACTTAGGAACCCAAATTTACCTTCAACTAAACATGGTACCCATAGTTCTAGCTAACTAATTAGCCTTCACATAGACAAAATGAATTAATCTTTTCCTCCAAACCCTAAATACCCATTGTTCATAAACATACTATTCCGCCAAACCTAGCTACCAATCCTAATTTTTGAATCCACAATTCAAACATCAAATAGGAGGATCAATACCTTGACTAAGGCCGAGGAGAAGCTTGGGGGCAGGACGGAGGTAGGCAGCTAGGGAGCGCCGAGCGGCGGGCGCCCTTGAGGGAGGAGGCCGGCGGCGGCGCGGCCTCCTGGAGGCCGCCGGGGAAGGGAGGGCGATGGAGGCGGCCGGCGGCAGCGCAGCCTCCTAGAGGCCACCTGGGTGCGAGAGACGGTGCTGGAGCCACACACGGCGAACGGTGCGGCCGCAGGAGGTGGCTGTCGATCCGGGACAGAGTGACAGACAAAGGGAGGGAGGAAGCCTCGGCGCTCCGCTTATACGCGGTTTCGTCGCGCCCCTAAGATCTGCGACGCGGCAGAGCCCGCCATATCACATGTCAGCACCCAGGTCGCTGCCATGGTGGCAGCCGGTAGCATGGTAGGCGCGGCCAAAAGTGTTAAATTTGAAAATAAAAATTTAACAGTGTCAAATTTGAAAATAGTTTTAAAAAAGTGTTAAAAATAAAAAAAAATCACACGGGAAGTTCCCTAGCTGTAGTGCATGGGTTTTTTTTCCCAAGAACGCTTTGCACAACTTATCCATGTTTGTATTGCTAGATTGTAGGACTGGAACACTGGACTTGCATTGCACCGCATTCTTTTTTCCAGAAACCACCGTTTTAATTAAGCAAAATTAATCAATTTTGAAGCCTTTTTTTGAATGCATGGGTATCCACTTCAATTCACATGTGTTGTAGTGGATTGGAATAGAACTTAGTTTAATTCTACTCCAATCTACTTCAACATATGTGGATTGAAATGAATACATGTGCATCCAAATAAGGCCTTAAGCAATATAATTACTCATTGCTTTCTTGACAAAACAACAAATGTTGTAATAGAACCAACCAATTATACGAAATTAAGTAAGAAAATCACCCGCTGAAGCAGATAATTTAGTAAACTTAAGCCCGTATAACCCGATAGTCCGTGAAATCACGAAAGATTTCAAACTAACTCGCACACAAACCAAGATCGTAATAAGTTTAGTTGTCACCATCACATATTATATAAAAGTTCGCATCACAGATACATCGGAGTTTAAACATTATTATTACAATCCGAGTTCGAATAGAAAGTAGCGGAAACATTTAGTTCAAATCCACACACACGCACACGGAGTTCGAAATAAAGTGTCAGCTGATGATCATCTCCAACAAAAGCATTAGTTGAGACGTAAGGAACGACCATTGTCCATGGTCCTAAGCATCACTGAAAGTCCTATGTTTGGTATTGGTAATTAGTGACAATGCCTAAGTACTAATTCTATGCCTAAGTTGTATGTAGCATATGAGGATTAGTACATTTCAAGGTTGGTGGCAAGATGGACATGGTGAACATGATGGCCACACTTGGATTTGGACGCAACCCTACGTAATCAAGGCAAAGGTATATGTTTAAGGGTTGTGTTTTAGTAACCAAGACACCTAGTGAGTGTGGTTACATTATAGGATAGATAGCCGTACTATAAAGAGGGGAATGACGCGGCTATTGAACTCCTAAGTGCCTCTAGATGTGCATTTCATAATCATATGCATTTGGATAGAACTAATAACGCCTCGAAAAATGATTGTGAAAATGCTAACACACTCACACATGACGAAGATCACTTGGTGGTGTTAGCACGTTTGTGAAGGTGGTGAAGTTTGAGCGGTAGAGAGGGTTTGGGGTCCTCTCTCCCTCCCGCCGAGCTTACGAGGCGGGATTCAGGCGTTTTCGAGGAATTGAAACGACTATTTTTCACTACGCCGGAAGTCCAGAAAAGAAACAGAGGCGAACGGAGGTCACAGAGGTGATCGGACGCTGAACCGGACGCGGTCTTTGCATGACCGAACGCGTCCGGTCAGTGTTCAGTGTCTGCATGTTTTTCAGTTTGATGATCGGACGCGCAGCGCGTCCGGTCACTGACGATCGGACGCGCCCGGTCGTTCAGGGAGCTTACTGGACTCTAACTGGACGCTGGCACTGTCACGTCCGGTCATTTTCTTCAGCGCGTCCGGTCACTGTTTCGTTGAGCGCTGCTCAGGCGACCAGCGCGTCCGGTCACTCACGGGACCAGCGCGTCCAGTCATTTCCAGCGCGTCCGGTCTGCGCGATGAGCGTGTCCGGTCATTGCTTCGCAGTTAGCCATTGGGCGACCGGCGCGTCCGGTCAGTTGGACCAGCGCGTTCGGTCAGTGCTTCGTGACTTAGCCGTTGTGCGACCGGTGCGTCCGGTCTGCGCGATGAGCGCGTCCGGTCATTGCTTCGCAGTTAGCCGTTGGGCGACCGGCGCGTCCGGTCAGTTGGACCAGTGCGTTCGGTCAGTGCTTCGCGACTTAGCCGTTGTGCGACCGGCGCGTCCGGTCAGTTGGACCAGCGCGTCCGGTCATCACGATTTTGGCTGTTTAAGTCTCTAACGGCTCTATTCGAAGGGGTACGTCTATATATACTCGTTGGTCGGCTCAAGGCTCTCTCTCTTGGACATTTGACATACTTGTGAGCACTTTGAGCTAAGTAACTCCCCTCTCACTCATCTCTCTTGCTTCTTTGCATATTCGAAGTGAGATTGAGTGATCCAAGTGCATTTGCATTGTGAGATTGCATCTAGTTGGCACTTAGTGGTTGATTTACTGCGGGATTCTTGTTTCTCTTGGTGGTTGCCGCCACCTAGACGACTTGGAGCAGCTTAGAGGCATTGGCAAGAGTTGGTGATTGTTTTTGGCCACCTCCGGTGATTGTGAGGGGTTTGTGCCTACCTCGGCGAAGCGCCAAAGGCAACGTTAGTAAATTGCTCGTGTCAATTGCAACCTTTTGCCATTTGGTAGGTTCTTGTGGCGCCTTTTGAGAGGCTCGGTATGAGACCGATTAGCCACCGAACCACGTGGTGAAGAGGGACACAACGGGGACTAACGTGCCAGCAAGCACGTGAACCTCGGGATAAATCTTCGTGTCATCACTTTCATATTGTGATTGATTGATCCCGATGTTCAGTTATCTTGGTATTCATTGTTGATCATATTGGTTGGCTCATTACTTCGCCCCTCGGTGAAACTCTCCTAACTCAACTCCGCATTACTTTCTTAGTTATCTTTGCTAGCTAGTTAGCTTTGCTTTAGTAGCTCCTTTGTGTAGCTTGCTAGTTGTAGTTGTAGTTACCTTCTCGGTTTGACTTGTGCGGTTGAGTGCAAATATACTAGAATTGTGAATTGGTTAGGTGTCTTGCAAACACCCCGTAGGCTAAGCAAAACTCGCATCTCGCTATTTGTTATATTGATAAACTTGTTTAGCTTGTCTTTGTAGAAATTTTTAAAAGGCTATTCACCCCCTCTCTAGCCATCAAGACCTTTCAAGTGGTATCGGAGCCATGGTCACCGTTTTCAAGGCTTAACAACCTCGGTGTAAGATGAGTCAAGTTGTGTTCAACCATATCGGGGGTAAGCCTCCATTCTTTGATGGTGTCACATCTTTTGATCATTGGAAAAAAAGATGAAGCAATATCTTGGCACTATTCATGAGAACGTTTGGAAGGTAACACACCATGATTATGCTATCATTGATCCCGACAACCTCACCAACAATGATCGCATCAACAACCAATGCAACACTATGGCTCTCAATACTCTCTATAATGGGATTGATGTAAAGGTCTTTGAGCAAATCAAGGATCTTGAGATGGCAAGTGAAGTGTGGACAAGATTAGAGGAAACATATGAGGGCACTTCAACGGTAAAGAGTGCCAAGCTCTATATGCTCAAGGATAAGTTTGCAAGCTTCAAGATGAAGGATGATGAGTCCATACCGGAGATATTCTATAGGCTACAAGTTATTGTCAATGATCTCAAGAGCCTAGGAGAAGATGTCAAGGACAAGGACTTCTCACATAAGTTCTTGATGAACTTACCTAAGAAGTTTGCTATCTTGAGGAAGATGATCCAAAGAGAGGGTTTAGACAAGGTGACTCCAAACCAAGTGCTTGGAGATGTCATGACCGATGCTCAATATGATGATGATGAAGATGAAGATGAGAAGAAGGAGATCAAGGTCAAGCAAGAGAAGACCACCACATTCAAGGCTTCTTCTTCCAAGGGCAAGAGCAAGGTTGATGATGATGATGATCCATTTGATGATGAGACCATGGCCCTTCTAGTGCAAAAGATGGGTCGGTTCATGAAGAAGAGAGGCTATGGTGCAAGAAAGATAAGGGACTTCATGAAGGCAAAGGAGGTGCTTTGCTATAATTGCAATAGCCCCGATCATGTAGTGGCAAAGTGCCCCTATAAAGACAAAAGATATCATGATGGGGAGTTGAAGTTGAAGAAGAACAAGAAGGAGAAGAAAGCAAAGAAGAGCTTCACATTCAACAAGAAGAAGAAGGGTGGTGGCTATGTGGTCATTTGGGATAGTGATAACTCCGATAGTGATGATGATAGCTCTAGTGATGATGAGAAGACCACTCGACAAGCCATTGCAAACATCGCTCTCTCTAACAAGCCATCCATCTTCGACACTACATCAACATGCCTTATGGCCAAGCCTACAAAGGTAAAATATAATGATAGTGATGATGATTCTTGTGCTAGTGATGATTGTAGGAGTGATGATGAGGAGGAGGATGAGGACTACTCCAAGGATGATCTATTGGGCATAATAGATCAAATGAGCAAGGGCTACAAGAGGACAACCAAGAAATACAAAATCTTGGAACAAGAGCTCATTGTCAAGAACAATGAAAATGATGCCTTGATGGAGGAGCTTGTTGCTCTCAAAAAGAGTAAGGAGTACAAAGGAATTGAACAAGAGCTCAAAGCTCTTAGGAAATCCTTTGATGAGCTAGAGGCCTCTCGTGAGTGTCTAAAGGAAGACCACGAGGATCTTGAAATTGCTCACACTAGGCTTAAGGAAGCCCACTCCACTCTACTTGAGCTCATCAAGGAGAAGGACCTCAAGTTGGAGAAGCTCATGAAGGAAGCTAAGGAGGAGCAAGTGATTGTCACTTGTGATATTGGACTAACATGTGATATTATTGATGATTCTTTATTTGTTGGTCTTACTAATGCTTCATGTAGCTCATCATCATTCACCACAACCAACTCTATCTCTACTACTAGTGATTCATCACTTGTGGTTGAGAATGATACTCTCAAGAGAGAGGTGGATGATCTCACCCGCGCATTAGGCAATGCCTATGGTGGGGATGTCCGCTTGCTAAAATGCTTGGGTAGCCAAAGGTTCTCTCTTAACAAAGAGGGTTTGGGCTATACTCCCAAGAAGGGCAAGGCGGCCTTTGCTACTCTAAAGCCTCGCTTTGTGAACGACAATGGTCGTTATTGCAATAGATGCAAGCAAGTTGAACATCTAGAGATTAATTGTAACAAAATGAACAAGAACAAGAAAAATGCTAATGTACCTTACATTCCTTTTGATTCTTGTTATGTGCTTACCAAGGGTGAGAAAGGTGTGCATGCTAAGTTTGTTGGTACACCAATTGTGGGCCCAAAGAAGAAGGTCATTTGGGTACCAAAGAGCTTAGTTACTAACCTCCAAGGACCTAAGCAAGTATGGGTACCTAAAAGACATGAAATTGTTTTGTAGGTAAATTACAAGGCCGGAGGAAGGCATTGGGTGCTTGATAGTAGGTGCTCTCAACATATGACCGGTGATTCAAGAATGTTCAACTCTCTCAAATAAAATGATAGTGGCATTGATAGCATCATATTTGGTGACAATAGCAAGGGTGATGTGAAGGCTCTTGGAAGGGTTGCAATCTCTAATGATCATAGCATTTCCAATGTGCTCTTAGTTGAAAAGTTGAACTTCAATCTTCTCTCGGTTGCTCAATTGTGTGATCTCGGTTTCAAGTGCATATTTGGTGTTGATGATGTGGAGATACTTAGTGTTGATGGCTCTAATTTGATCTTCAAGGGTTTTAGATATGAGAATCTATACTTGGTTGATTTCAATGCAAGTGACACTCAACTTTCAACATGCTTGCTCACCAAATCAAGTATGGGTTGGTTATGGCATAGAAGACTTGGTCATGTTGGCATGAAATAATTGAACAAGTTAGTGAAGCATGACTTAGTTAGAGGCTTGAAGGATGTCACATTTGAGAAAGATAAGCTATGTAGTGCATGTCAAGCCGGAAAGCAAGTAGGCAACACTCATCCATTGAAAAGCATTATGAGTACTTCTAAGGTATTTGAGTTGTTGCACATGGATCTATTTGGGCCAACTACATATACAAGCATTGGTGGCAATAAGTATGGCTTTGTGATTGTGGATGATTTCACTAGATATACATGGGTATTCTTCCTTGGGGACAAAAGTGATGTATTTGACATATTCAAGAAGTTCATCAAGAGAATACAAAATGAGTTTGAAACCGCAATCAAGAAAGTGAGAAGTGACAATGGAAGTGAGTTTAGAAACACAAGAGTTGATGAGCTATGTGATGAGCTTGGAATCAAACATCAATTCTCGGCCAAGTATACACCTCAATCAAATGGCCTAGTTAAGAGGAAGAATATAACTTTAATTGATATGGCAAGATCAATATTAAATGAGTATAATGTGAGTCATTTATTTTGGGCCGAAGCAATCAACATGGCTTGCTTCTATAGCAACCGCCTCTATTGCCACAAGTTTCTAGAGAAGACACCATATGAGATCTTAAATGGAAGAAAGCCTAACATTGCATACTTTAGAGTATTTGGTTGCAAATGCTATATCTTGAAGAAAGGCACTAGATTGAGCAAGTTTGAAAAGAAATGTGATGAAGGCTTTCTACTTGGTTACTCCACTACTAGCAAAGCTTATAGAGTTTGGAATTTAGCTAGTGGTTTACTTGAAGAAGTTCATGATGTTGAATTTGATGAAACAAATGGCTCTCAAAATAAAGAAGATAACTTGGATGATGTGAGAGGAACTCAATTGACCAATGCTATGAAAGAAATGGATATTGGTGATATTAGGCTAAAGCAAGTAATTGATGTGGATGACAACAAAGATCAAGTGCTCCAAAGTCCAATTACACAGGCTAGTGGTTCTCTAATGTAAAATCAAGCTAGTACATCATCTCAAGTGCAACAAGATCAACAAGTGGCTAGTTCATTATCTCCAACTCATGATCAACATCAACATCCAAGAAATCAAGTGCAAGTGCTTCAACCAACTAACATTGCAAGAGACCATCCATTGGATTCCATCATTGGTGACATACAAAGGGGAGTTCAAACTAGATCAAGATTGGCATCTTTTTGTGCTTACTCTTCTTTTTGTGTCAATGGAAGAACCCAAGGACATTGATAAAGCATTGAGAGATCCGGATTGGGTAAATACAATGCATGAAGAGCTCAATAACTTCAAGAGAAATAAAGTATGGGAACTAGTTGAGAGGCCTAAGGATCACAATGTAATTGGAACAAGATGGGTCTTTCGCAACAAACAAGATCAAGATGGGATAGTAATAAGGAACAAAGCAAGACTAGTGGCTCAAGGTTACACACAAATAGAGGGTCTTGACTTTGGTGAAACTTATGCCCCGGTTGTAAGATTGGAAGCAATTATGATCTTACTTGCCTATGCTTGTGCTCACAATATCAAGCTATATCAAATGGATGTGAAGAGTGCATTTCTCAATGGGTACATTCAAGAGGAGGTGTATGTAGAGCAACCTCCCGGTTTTGAAGATGACAAGAAACCCAATCATGTCTACAAATTAAGAAAAGCTTTGTATGGATTGAAGCAAGCACCTAGAGCATGGTATGAAAGATTGAGGGACTTCTTGCTATCCAAAGGATTTGTCATGGGCAAAGTAGATACTACTCTCTTCACCAAGAAGATTGGGAAAGACTTGTTTGTGTTGCAAATATATGTTGATGATATCATATTCGGTTCAACCAATCAAGATTATTATGATGAGTTTGGGAAAATGATGGCAAAGGAATTTGAAATGTCAATGATTGGTGAACTTAGTTTCTTTCTTGGACTTCAAATCAAACAAATGAAAGAAGGTACATTTGTGAGCCAAACTAAGTACATCAAAGATATGCTCAAGAAGTTTGGCATGGAAGATGCAAAGAGTATTACAACCCCAATGGGCACTAGTGGAAGTTTGGATAGTGACAAGAGTGGCAACATGGTGGATCAAAAGCTATATAGATCAATGATTGGTAGCCTACTCTATGTGACGGCATCAAGGCCCGATGTGATGTTTAGTGTATGCATGTGTGCAAGATTTCAAGCCTCACCAAGAGAAAGTCATTTGAAGGCAACAAAGAGAATATTGAGGTACTTAAAGCATACACAAGATGTTGGATTGTGGTATCCCAAGGGTGCAAGTTTTGAGCTAGTTGGATATTCGGATTCCGACTATGCCGGTGACAAAGTGGAGAGAAAGAGCACCTCTGGGACTTGCCAATTGTTGGGAAGATCACTTGTCTCATGGTTATCCAAGAAGCAAAATACTATTACACTATCTACCGCCGAAGCCGAATATATCGCCGCGGGTAGTTGTTGTGCACAAATCTTATGGATGAAGGCAACATTGAAGGATTTTGGAATCAATTTCAAGAATGTGCCATTGCTATGTGACAATGAAAGTGTAGTGAAGCTAACCAACAATCCGGTTCAACATCAAAGAACAAAGCATATTGATGTTCGCCATCACTTTATTAGAGATCATCAACAAAAGGGTGACATTGCTATTGAGAGTGTGGGCACCGAAGATTAATTAGCTGATCTATTCACCAAGCCACTTGATGAGAAGAGATTTCACAAGCTAAAGAATGAGTTGAACATACTTGACTTCTCCAACATGAGTTGATGCACCCCATATATGACATGCCTCTCCTTCGAGCCCCAAGGTACAATTGGTTGACATGTCATACATTCTATGCTAAGGACTTGTTTAGTGCATCTAATTATAATTTACATGTTCTAGGCTCATTCATGAAAATCAAATGAATTTAAAGTTTATATGGTGCCACTATTGTTTCAATGACTTGTATGATCTAGTGGTAGCATATAACTTGTTTAAGTAGCTTGTGATCCTAAGTGTTTAATCTAGAAAGCTTGTCTAAATATTTGCTTCAACATGGTGCATGATAACCCTTCTAGTGAGGTGTGAAGAAGCTTGCCCTTGGATCAAACCGAAGCATTTTATTTATGCAAGCAATCTAGGTTGAATCACAAACTTGATCCTCACCCCATAATTTAACATGACAATCTATCTAAAATTTGGTCCCTTGTGGTCATTGGTGCCAAAGGGGGAGAAAATGTTGTTCACAAAGATAGAACTCAAAGGAGGAGAAGCACAAAGGGGGAGAAACACAAAGATAATTTTGAGCACACAAGTAGGGGGAGCAAGCTCTTAAACATGAATGCTGCATTTACATGTGCACTTCATATGTATGATGCATAGTTATGCATTTCTTTTTCTCCAATACTTTGCTTGTGTGGTGACTTGCTAGTATAATTTGAATGGTATATTGAGGTACTAGCATGAATAGGAAGTAGTTAGATTTTTCTTGCTTCATGTTTTTCATAGTGGTACTAGAGCCTTGCTTATAATGTTAATCTCACGAGGTTTCTAGTTATGTTTGTGCTTTTCCAAGTGGTATCTAACTACACAAGGTGCTAAGATGGTGTTTATCGCTACTCCGATGGTATCACGCTTCAAAGGTCTATAATCTAAAACACTTAGCAACTATTGGTAGTCAATGCTCCTATACTTTCCTATCTAACACGTATGCTTTCAAAATCCAAACATATAGCATACATGTAGGGGGTGCCATTGCTATCAATTTGAATTCATGATCACATGTCCATAATTCTTACACATGGTAATATACTTGGACAATGTGACATGGGTTCAATCAAAATTTTATCATAATATCTTTGTGAAAGATTTGTCACCAATTACCAACAAGGGGGGATTGAAAGTCCTATGTTTGGTGTTGGTAATTAGTGACAATGCCTAAGTACTAATTCTATACCTAAGTTGTATGTAGCATATGAGGATTAGTACATTCCAAGGTTGGTGGCAAGATGGACATGGTGAACATGATGGCCACACTTGGATTTGGACGCAACCCTACGTAATCAAGGCAAAGGTATATGCTTAAGGGTTGTGTTTTAGTAACCAAGATACCTAGTGGGTGTGGTTACATTATAGGATAGATAGCCGTATTATAAAGAGGGGAATGACGCGGCTATTGAACTCCTAAGTGCCTCTAGATGTGCATTTCATAATCATATGCATTTGGATAGAACTAATAACGCCTCGAAAAATGATTGTGAAAATGCTAACACACTCACACATGACGAAGATCACTTGGTGGTGTTAGCACGTTTGCGAAGGCGGTGGAGTTTGAGCGGTAGAGAGGGTGGCGGGATTCAGGCGTTTTCGAGGAATTGAAACGACTATTTTCCACTACACCGGAAGTCCGGAAAAGAAACGGACGCGTCCGGTCAGTGTTCAGTGTCTGCGCGTTTTTCAGTTTGATGATCGGACGCGTCTGGTCGTTCAGGGAGCTTACTGGACTCTAACCGAACGCTGGCACTGTCATGTCCGGTCATTTTCTTCAGCGCGTCCGGTCACTGTTTCGTTGAGCACTGCTCAGGCGACCAGCGTGTCCGGTCACTCACGGGACCAGCGCGTCCGGTCATTTCCAGCGCGTTCGGTCTGCGCGATGAGCGCGTCCGATCATTGCTTCGCAGTTAGCCGTTGGGCGATCGGCGCGTCCGGTCAGTTGGACCAGCGCGTCCGGTCAGTGCTTTGTGACTTAGCTGTTGTGCGACTAGCTCGTCCGGTCAGTTGGACCAGCGCGTCCGGTCATCACGATTTCGGCTGTTTAAGTTTCTAACGACTCTATTCGAAGGGGTACGTCTATATATACTCGTTGGTCGGCTCAAGGCTCTCTCTCTTGGACATTTGACATACTTGTGAGCACTTTGAGCTAAGCAACTCACCTCCCACTCATCTCTCTTGCTTCTTTGCATATTCGAAGTGAGATTGAGTGATCCAAGTGCATTTGCATTGTGAGATTGCATCTAGTTGGCACTTGGTGGTTGATTTGCTGCGGGATTCTTATTTCTCTTGGTGGTTGCCGCCACCTAGATGGCTTGGAGCAGCTTGGAGGCATTGACAAGAGTTGGTGATTGTTCTTGCCCACCTCCGGTGATTGTGAGGGGTTTGTGCCTACCTCGGCGAAGCGCCAAAGGCAACGTTAGTGAATTGCTCGTGTCAATTGCAACCTTTTGCCATTTGGTAGGTTCTTGTGGCACCTTTTGAGAGGCTCGGTGTGAGACCGATTAGCCACCGAACCACGTGGTGAAGAGGGACACAACGGGGACTAGCGTGCCGGCAAGCACGTGAACCTCGGGATAAATCTTCGTGTCATCACTTTCATATTGTGATTGATTGATCCCGGTGTTCGGTTATCTTGGTATTCATTGTTGATCATATTGGTTGGCTCATTACTTCGCCCCTCGGTGAAACTCTCCTAACTCAACTCTGCATTACTTTCTTAGTTATCTTTGCTAGCTAGTTAGCTTTGCTTTAGTAGCTCCTTTGTGTAGCTTGCTAGTTGTAGTTGTAGTTACCTTCTCGGTTTGACTTGTGCGGTTGAGTGCAAATATACTAGAATTGTGAATTGGTTAGGTGGCTTGCAAACACCCCGTAGGCTAAGCAAAACTCGCATCTCGCTATTTGTTATATTGATAAACTTGTTTAGCTTGTCTTTGTAGAAATTTTTAAAAGGCTATTCACCCTCCTTTAGCCATCAAGACCTTTCAATCACCTATTGCAGGGTAAAGGCAGTTGATACAATAGCCGTAATACATCTGCCCATCTACAACAAGTGGGAACAAAATCCTGAGTATAAGAAGGTACTCAGCTAGACTTACCCAACATAACAAAAAAAAATGACACCAATGAATCATGAAGGGCTTTATAGTGGGGTAGCCGACTCATTTGCAAAAGCATTTTTAGCATTAAAGAATACTTTCTAAAAACATTATTTTAAGTTAATTAGCATTAACCTTCCAACTACACTTGTAGTTATGCTAAAGCAAGTATATGATTCAGCCATTTAAGATAACCAATTGATCAGGAGCATTTCCATAACATCATTTCCATTATAACTAACTAAGTGTTCCATCAATGTTACTACGATAAAGTAACTCAAGTCAAGTGCTTACTATCCAGTGAATGATGGTGATTCCAATCGATTATTAATCAGCTGGTAATTTATTCTTCACACAAACCTCACTCATCCGCTAAAGTGAGATATTGGTCACCGAGTCAACTATCTAGGTAAAGTCTTGAGTTTTCTAGGAACCACATGTACCGGGGCCCGACCGACTGCCTTTTAGTCTTATCATCACGCCCTTATCCTACCACACCTTATCCGTTACTGTGCGTTGCGGGCAATCCACTCGGCCTGAATAATCTCGCAGGTTCGCGGTCAAAAAGTACATTATTCAGCCAACTAAATGTGAGGCATGCGTTCAACATGACCCGAGGCCCAACAACGGTCGGTCCTTAATCGACACAGACGGAAAACACTAAAGTCTAAAACCCTGTATGTTTCCATCCGGTCTCAACTTCAAATTAACACTTAGTTATTCCATGATGACATATTTATCCAAGCAGATCCAGGTAACCACCTATAGCTCGCAGGTGATAGAAAATCACCCGACTTCTATCGGTCTAAGCCAGCTAAGCATTGACTCGACTATGAAAATCAGGGTAGCAAGGGTAAGATACAATAAAGGTAGACAAGGTATAATGCAACAACGATTGCAAACAACTCTTGAACGTAATGCATCAATTTAAGTAAAGCATTAATTAAATATTTACAAACTGAGGGAGAAATGCTCCGGGGCATGCCTCTCTCAAAGGAACTCGGGCAGTCATCCGGACACTCCTGAAGCTCCTCAACTTCCTCCTCATCGGCCTCGGGCACCTCCTGCGGCTGCACCTCGAGCTGCTCTTCCGGCTTCTCGGGTACGACGACTGAATTCTCTACTTGCGAGCCTATATGATGCATATGTGTACGTGCTTATGCAAGAGGTGCATCGGATGAAAGGACACATAATGATTATGATTGCATGCAATGTAGATTAACATTCTTAACTTTATTGGATAGAGTAGAAGTAAAATTCTTCTACAAGGTAGTCAACATCATCCAAGAACATGTAATATAAGTACCTATCATCTACTACATACTCTTCTACTACTAACTACCATATAGCCACACATAAGTACTGCTACACTAATACTACAACCACTGTATTAAAATGCCAAGTCACCACAGCAAGTTAAAATGCTTCAAAAATACACCAAAGATAAACAAATTAACTATTCACGTATAAAGCTAGATTTAAGTAAACCCTAATTAACACTAGGTTTAAATAGCAACATCTATTTTGACAATACAGAAAAATCTGAGAAAATTACAGTAGCTTACTAGTACCAAACATAGCGTACCATATAAAATTCACTGTATTTTGACCACTACAACAGCTTACACAAAAAGGACAAAAAACATGGTATAATAGCACCTGAAAATACTTTGCACTATGAAAAGTATCAAACAATAGATTGAGTACTTTTCCCATGCTCTACACCATAAATAATAACTATACAAAAATTATTACATGCATGTTTTATATAAATTTTCCTCTCCAGTAAAAATAACAAATCTAAGCAAATAAAGGCACTTGAACTAAATATCAATATTTTTCTATAGAACATACATGACATATATTTTTCCTACAAAGTATATCACAAGTGTGAAGACTAACAAGACTGGAACCATATTTTTCTGATAAATATTCTATTTACTATGCATTTTCTAAGATAATAGCAATTACAAGAATTAAATAAAGCCCTATATAAAGTATCACAAAATTGGTATGAAATATTTTTAAACGGTAGATCTAGTCATGAGGATCACAACAAAATTTGTTTCATAAATTTTGGAGCTAATTTGATCAAGATACAATTTTTAAAATCATTAATACATTTTGTGGAAAATCATTTCTCAACTCCTTTTAAAAACAGTCAGCGAAAATGCTAGGTCCACCCGAATTAGCACCCAGGCGCACACCCCACGGTTGATAGTGGGCCCCCAACCCCACCGGTCACCCACACGCGCAGGGGAGGAGCTCAGTCGCTGCAGAACTCGCCGGCGGCGAGCCCTTCGGCAAAACGGCCAGCACCAACGGCTTCCCCATCGCGGCGTGAGTACGGCTGGCAAGAAAACAGAGGCGTGGACGCACGGGAGCACGCTCGCCGCCGTGCATGGTGGCATGGTGGAGCAACTTGATGGCGGAACGGTGTTGCGAGCGACAACAAGGCAAGGTAAGAGGCGTGCGTGCGGGCTCCGCGAGACTATGACGGTCGCGATGCGCGCGAGAGCAGAGCCGGAGAGGGAGTGGAAGGGAGAGACCAGCGGAGCGGCCATCTCCGGCGAGGTGGAGTCGAACTCCGGCGAGCAATAGCCGGCGACTCGAGGGGCTACCCTGGCAAAGGAAGGGAGTAGGCGGTGCAGCTTGTTAAGGCGGAGCGGATGGAGGCACAGGCGGTGCTCCGGCGTGAACGAGATGGCCGGAACGGCTTGGCGCTCCCGTGGCGGCGGCTATGGCGTACGGCAAGCACTGCTGGGCTGCTACTGGGGAGTGGAGAGAGGGGTGGGGCTGAGAGGGCGCTCGGACAGGCCATAAAGGCCAGGGGGACGGTCGGAGTGGCCACTGCCCCTCGCCGCCGGTGAGCGGCTGCCACGCTGCGGCTGGCGTACCGAGCAGGGAGAGCGAGCGCGGGAGCGGTCGGTCGAGCGAGCGCAGGCATGCGGCGCGCATGGGCCGGCTTCGGCTGCTGGGCCAGAAACGAGACGGGCGGCCCGGTAAGAAAATAAAAACCTTTTTCTTTATATTTTTCAATAAACAGCCCTAAAACTCCCATTTTGAGTACCAAAAATCCATTTTCACAAGTTTGTCTAAAAATAAAAGTTGTTTAGAATTTAATTCTCTACAACTTTGCTTTAGGGTAAAATTTAAAATTCCAAATAGATTTTGAAATAGGGATTTAAAGTTCATTTAAATCAAAATCATATTTTTCTAATTTATTTTTAAAAGCAAATTTTGAGAAACTTTTGAATACAAAACTTGCTCCAAATTGCATGTGAAACATTTCTAAGTTATTTACACTACCAAACAAGCATGTTTATTAACTTAACAAGCATAGTCATGGCATAGTTCTTTTTAAACAAACAAACAAATTGTAACATCGATGTTTCAAAGTGGTGTTTCATATGTTTCAAACCAATGTTTCAAGGTCATGTTTCATTCATTATTTCATGCAATGCTAATGAATGCATGACAATGCTTATGCTCATGATTTGCATGTGCTAAATGCATGCGTAACATCGGGGTGTTACAGTCTCCCCCCCTTATAAAAATCTCGTCCTGAGATTTCAAGTTACGAACCATTTGTTATAAAAATCTTCATAAGATTTTTGTAGGTATTCTCCCATTTCCCAAGTTGCATCACCCTCATCATGATGACTCTACTATATCTTGTAGGTTTTCACCACACTATTTTGAGTGGCACGTTCCTTTGTGTCCAAAACTCGGACCGGTTGCTCATGATATACCAAATCTGACTTGAGTTTAATGCCTTGAGGTTCTATTCTTTCTTCTGGAACACGCAAGCACTTCTTGAGTTGTGATACATGGAAAATTGGAAAGACGGTACTCATTGTTTCAAGTAACTCTAACTTGTAGGCTACTGGTCCCCTTCTTTCCAATATCTTGTATGGTCCCACAAATCTGGCGGCAAGCTTTCTTCAAACTCCAAACCGTTTCTTCTTCATTGGCGTGACCTTCAGATGCACATAGTCACCAACTTCAAACACAAGTGGTCTCCTTCTCCTATCCGCATAACTTTTTTGACGTGATTGGGTAGCTTTCATATTTTGTTGAATAATATGCACTTTTTTCTCACCCTCATTAATAAAATCAATACCATAGTACCTTCTTTCTCCTGGTTCAATCCAATTCAGTGGTGTTCTGCATTTTCTACCATACAAAGCTTCAAATAGGGCCATCTTGATACTTTCTTGATAATTGTTATTGTAAGCAAACTCAGCTAAGGGTAACCATGATTTCCATGAACCCTTGGAAGACAATACACAGGCTCTCAACATATCCTCTAGAACAGCATTAACTCGTTCAGTCTGACCATCTGTCTAGGGGTGATAAGCAGTACTATGGATCAAACTAGTACCCAGACCTTTGTGCAAATGTTCCCAAAAGTGAGCGGTGACTTGTGGCCCTCTATCAGACACTATAGTCTTTGGTATACCATGCAATCTCATAATTTTTGCAATGTATTTCGCGGTATATTGGGGTGGTCGGAAATCTGTCTTGATAGGGAGAAAGTGAGCTAATTTGGTGAGACGGTCCATAATTACCCAAATCGAATCATGTCCTTTCTGAGTAGTGGGCAAACCTGAGATAAAATCCATACTTATATCATCCCATTTCCAACTAGGTACTGACAATGGTTGCAACAAACTGGCAGGTTTCATATGAATAGCTTTCACTCTACAACCCGTGTCACATCTGGCAACATAGGCTGTAATCTCTTTCTTCATCTTTATCGACCAATAACGAGGTCTCAGCTCTTAGTACATCTTACTACTTCCTAGATAGATGGATAGCTTAGAAAGATGAGCTTCATCCATGAGTTTATTCTTAAGCTCTCGATCCTTGGGTACAACAAGATGGTCATCAAACCATAACACGCCATGTTCATCCACTCTAAAATGCTTAGATGGCTCCTCTTTAATTTTCTTTTTGATGTGAAATATTCTCTTGTCTGTTTTCTGGCCTTCTATTATCTTACTCTCCAATGAGCAACTGATCTGAATACTATGTAACATAACAGGGTGCATCAGATTGAACCCATCTTCGAGCAATGGTTGCACATTAAGGCAATGTGACTTTCTACTCAAAGCATCTACCACTACATTGGCTTTTCCAGGATGATATTGCACATTCAAGTTATAATCTTTGATTAATTCTAACCATCTTCTCTGTCTCATGTTCAGCTCAGGTTGGGTAAAAATATACTTGAGACTCTTATAATGTGTAAAAATATTCCACACATTACCTAGCAGATAATGTCTCCAAAATTTTAGTGCATACACAACCACAGCAAGCTCAAGATCATGTATCGGATAGTTGGCCTCGTGCTTTCTCAACTAACGTGAGGCATAAGCAATGACTCTTCCATCTTGCATAAGAACATAGCCCAATCCAGTTTTCGATGCATTGCAAAATACATCAAAAGGTTTCTCTATGTCCGGCTGTGCTAGAACAGGAGCAGTGGTTAATAGTTTCCGCAAGGTGTGGAAAGCTGCTTCACACTCCTCTGTCCAAATGAACTTGTGATCTTTCTATAGCAGACTTGTCATTGGCTTGGCAATCTTCAAGAAATCTGGTATGAAACTGCGATAGTAACTAGCTAATCCTAAGAAACTTCTAGCTTCAGAAACTGTGGTTGGTGCCTTCCAATCCATAACCTCTTGCACCTTACTTGGATCTATAAAAACTCCATTTTCTGACAGAATGTGACCAAGAAAAGGAACTTTCTTCAACCAAAATTCACACTTGCTAAACTTGGCATACAACCTATGATCTCTAAGTCTGGTCAAGATGATTCTCAAATGCTCTTCATGATCCTTTTCGTTCTCTGAGTACACTAGAATGTCATCAATGAACACAACCATAAACTTATCCAATTCTGTCATGAAAACCATATTCATCAGAAACATAAAGTATGCAGGAGCATTTGTCAAGCCAAAGGACATGACAAGATACTCGTACAACCCGTATCTGGTGAAAAATATGGTTTTTGGTATATCTTGTAGCCTAATCTTGATCTGATGGTAACCGGATCTCAAATCTATCTTGAAGAACACTTTGGCCTTGGTTAACTGGTCAAACAGAACATTAATATGAGGCAAGGGACATTTATTCTTAATGGTTACGACATTTAGTGGCCTATAATCCACACACATTCTCAATGTGTCGTCTTTCTTCTTCATAAACAAGGCGGGACATCTCCATTCAGACTTGCTTGGTTGGATAAACCCCCTTTTTTAACAAATCCTCTAGTTGTTTTTTCAGCTTATCTAATTCATTCAAAGGCATCTGATAGGGTCTCCTCGAAATCAGATCTATCCTTGGAACTAACTCGATTCCAAACTCAATATCCCTATCTAGCGGAAGACTAGATAACTCATCTGGGAACACATCCGAAAACTCACACACTACCGGAATCTTGTGAATAGGAGTAACTTCTGTAGCACATGTCACACTTATGAGGTCCGTTCTTTGAGACAATGGTACTTGGAAAGTACCCTCACCCTGGGGATCCTTAAGGGTAAGTACTCGACTCCCCGCATCTATGACTACTCCCTAATCTTTCATCCAATTCATCCCTATAATGTCATCCAAAACTAGTCCAGGCATAACTATCAAGTTCACTCTAAAATTTCTGTTACCTAGATCAAGGGTTGCCCCTCGAACCATCTGATTGGTCAAAACATCAGCCCCCGCTGAACTTATACGGTAGCCATAACCCAGTTTTGTACATGGTTGTTCATACTTCCGTGCAAATACTTGACTCATAAAAGAATGTGATGATCCAGAATCAAATAGAACAACTACAGGGTGTTGGTTGATAGGAAGCTTACTAGCAGTCACGAGCTCTCCCTCATGAATCTCATCCACAGTGGTGTGGTGTACACGAGTAGGATAGGTCTATTGCTTCTTCCTGGGTGGATAAGGACAGAACCTTGAGAAGTGGCCTGGTTGATCATAGTTGTAGCTTAGTCCCCTCACTGTACCAGCAGATCTCATAGCTCCCTTAGAGCTGCCCTATCCTGCGGTTGCGACCATTTTTGCTAACTGTACTGCCATCTTGTACGGCTTATGCGGTCCTTTGTAGTTCTGAGCTTTCTGCTGTGGTGGCCTGAACCTTGCACCAGGTGTGCGGGTGGACGATAAGCAGAACGATTAGCCATGGGGATTCTTGGCTATGATGGACCTAACTCAAAGGCCCTTTTGCGAGTCTTGGATGTAGTATACACATTGTTATTCTTCTCTTATTTCAGACAATCACTGATAAAGTCATTGAACATTGTTCTTGTATTTGTACCCACATGTTTCATCATCTTTGGATTTAGTCCTCTCTAAAAACTGGCAATTCTCTTAGCATTCGTGTCAACCATGTTAGGAGCATAACGGCACAAGTTGTTAAAAGCATGAAAATACTGAGTCATGGTCTTGGTGCCTTGATTCAATGCTAGAAACTCTCTCAACTTTATTTTGGTCAGCCAGGTGGGATATAAACTCAACGGAAGGCATCAGTGAACTCTCTCCATGAAATTTAGGCATTCGGAGAAAAGGTGGTGCGATGATGCTTTCACCACATTCTAGCCGGTCCTTGTAACTGATGTGTAGCATATTCAGTTTTCAATACCTCAGTTAGCCTCAACACACGGAACTTATCTTCCATGGTGTTGATCCATTCTTTAGCATCAAGTGGTTCTGCCACTTCCTTGAATATCGACGGCCTGGTGTCCATAAAATCCTTAAAGTTGCTATACTGATTCACCCCATTGCCACCACCCTGATGGTTACCGCGTTGAACATTGTTGGCAATAGTACACAGAAAATCCTCCATATTTTTTTGGGATTGTTCCATATTACACTGACTTCCTAGAAACTGTGCAAAGAACATCTCTGGAGTGAGCGGGGGAGGAGGTGGCAGATGCGGTTCATGGTGGGGCTCATTGTTGTTGATGTTGTTTCCACCACTACCACCTGCCCCAGCACTGTTACCACCTGTCTCAGCGGCACCATAAGTGGTACGACGAGTGTTCGTCATCTGCATATTTCAGCAACAAGTAATTATTGAGCGGAGTTGTAATTTTTGTGAGTGAATGAAAAATTATGTCGTACTGAATTCACTAGAGAGAATAAATTCATACAATAAAACAGAGGCACAATTATCCATCCCAATTTGCATAATATCACTAATTAGATTACTTAAGCGCAACACATCGTGTTCACACAACCAAATTGCTAGCATACATACATTGGACTTTTATGCGTTCAGATATCGCACTACTAACCAAGTCCCAACATCATGCCAAGTCTCAGAAGTTTGGATCGGGATACATCAAGTTACATGTCGACAAAAGAAAGGTCATCGCGACAGGACCTAATCACTAGTGCAAGGCAACTATCCTACTCCTCGAGGGCATCGTAGGGGTCGGAGATGTCACCATCGCCACTAGGTGTAGCTGCAGGCTCGTCCTCATCGTCATCGGCGTCTATGCCAGTGGCGCCTGGAGGAGCATACGGGCCAACCCCATAGTAGAGCTCATGAAACTCCTCATGTAAGTTGGCGTTGTACTCCTCTAGCTCATCAACCCTCTGCCTCAGAAGGTTCCTCTCGTTCCAGGCTTCATTCCTCTCCTAAACCAACTGCTCAATCATGTGGTCCACATTGTTGTTGGTCTGAGTCAATGTATGCACCAGCTACATAGCATCCTCATCTCTCTCTATAGTCTGGTCTCGCTGCAGGGTCATATCAGCCAACTGCTCCTACAAACTTGCTATCACACGTGCCTGCTTCTTTGCCTTGAGCTTATCATCACCACGCAAGCCAGTCAATGTCCAATATGTGCACTCAAGACCCTCATAAGCTCTGATAGTTGTGAACATAGCACTCATGACACGGTTGTCACTAGCCTGTCCCTCATCTGGACCTCTGACTAAGGCACTTCCCTAAGGCTAAACCCAAATAGCTTCATGAGGATCATTCCTAGAAAAAGTGCCAGCTAGTGCTACTGCAAGCTCATTAGGAAATCTACTCATGATATCCCTGATGACACGGAAAGCCGCTCCCTCTGCACCCTCAACAGGAGTGCGACCCTCAAACTCCAAGTGTCAGCCATCCCAATCTAGAGCATCATCAAGAGCAGGATTGTGATCTCCACCACTTCAATCCCATCCTCTGCCAACTGACTCTCATTCCAAGAGTACACCAGCTCTTGACCCTCTGGGTACCCCACATCATGGAGCACTCTTCAAAGCAAGGTTGGTATGCCAAACTCGCTTAGGAAGGTGTCCGTGTTGCGGTGCTCCCTCGGGGCCAACTGGTGTCGAGGTGCTCTTCCTCTAGTGGACTTGCGAGTGGTGAGCTTAGTGCGGGCCATCTATAGCAAAAGTTTTTATTACCCTATGAGAACATATTTTAGGTGATACAATTTTTATTAAAATGAGATAATCAATTTATAAGGGGAGGAATGAATAACATGAATGAAATGCACAAGCAATATGATGTATGCACGTTCCGTACGTTCTCACAAACTTAGAAAATAATTAAATTTTAGCGATATATGCGGTGGCATACAAACGGTCTCTCTTATATGCATAACTAAAGCGTACTACACGAGAGCGTTGTTAAGTACGTGCAGAAAATTCATTTCAGCCCAAATCCAATGAATGCATGAAAGTAGTAAATTTATCTACATGCTCTACATGCATCCCTGGATACGCGTACAATGGTGGTAACTACCCGAACTATTGTCCTATTGACGACATCGCCTCAATGGACGGAATAACTCACACATGAGATACCTTTGTAAAACATGCGTAGAACATGTAAATACTCCATCATCATATAAGCACTTCCATAGATTGGCGGTGTATCCGATCATGCTCTCACAACTCACACTTACCGAGGCATAGAGCCAATTGATCCATACACTACCACTCAAGCAAAAGGCACTCATACAATAGCACGCCGTATGAGCAATGAAATAGAAATATGATGCAAGAACCCCAAGTCAGTACTTAAATAAGCCACCTAGAGTCCTTAACTAGGCATAAAGGATATGACCACTAGCACACTCTTTAGTTTTTGAATCACATTTTTCAAACGTCTTTTTGTTTTAAATACACTTGTAAACAGTAACACGCTAAACCTTGCTCCAATGCCAGCTGTAACAGAACCGACCAATTATACGAAATTAAGTAAGAAAATCACCCGTTGAAGCAGACAATTTAGCAAACTTAAGCTCGTATAACTCAGTAATCCATGAAATCACGAAGGATTTCAAACCAACTTGCACACAAGCCAAGATCGTAATAAGTTTAGCTGTCACCATCACATATTACATAAAAGTTCACATCACAGATACATCAGAGTTTAAACATAGTTATTACAATCCGAGTTCGAATAGAAAGTAGCGGAAGCATTTAGTTCAAATCCACACACACGCACACGGAGTTCGAAATAAAGTGCCAGCTAATGATCATCTCCAACAAAAGCATTAGTTGAGACGTAAGGAACGACCATTGCCCATGGTCCTAAGCATCACCCATTGCAGGGTAAAGGCAGTTGATACAATAGCCGTAGTACATCTACACATCTGCAACAAGTGAAAACAAAACCTTGAGTACGAGAAGGTACTCAGCTAGACTTACCCGACATAACAAAAAAAATGACACCAAGAAATCACAAAGGGCTTTATAGTGGGGTAGCTGACTCATTTGCAAAAGCATTTTTAGCATTAAAGAATACTTTCCAAAAGCATTATTTTAAGTTAATTAGCATTAACCTTCCAACTACACTTGTAGTTATACTAAAGCAAGTATATGATTCAGCCATTTAAGATAACCAATTGATCAGGAGCATTTCCATAGCATCATTTCCATTATAACTAACCAAGTGTTCCATCAATATTACCACGATGAAGTAACTCAAGTCAAGTGCTCGCTATCCAGTGAACGATGGCGATTCGAATCGATTATTAACCATCTGGCAATTTATTACTCACACAAATCTCACTCACCCGCTAAAGTGAGATATTGGTCACCGAGTAAACTATCTAGGTAAAGTCTTGAGTTTGCTAGGAACCACATCTACCCGGGAGCTGACCGATTGCCTTTCGGTCTTATCATCACGCCCCCGTGTCCTACCACACCTTCTGTGGTACAGTGCACTACGGGCAATCCACTCGGCCTGAATAATCTCCTAGTTTTGCGGTCGAAAAGTATATTATTCTGCCAACTAAATGTGAGGCATGCGTTCAACATGGCCTGAGGCCCGTCAATGGTCGGTCCTTAATCGACACAGATGGAAATAACTACAATACAAAACCTTGTATGTTTTTGTCCGGTTTTAACTTCAAATTAACAATTAGTTATCCCATGATAACATAATTATCCAAGCAGATCCAGGTAACCACCTATAGCTCGCAGGTGACAGGAAATCACCCGACTTCTACCGGTCTAAGCCAGCTAAATATTGACTCGACTGTGAAAATCAGGGTAGCAAGGGTAGGATACAACAAAGGTAAACAAGGTATAATACAGCAACGGTTGCAAATAACTCCTGAACGTAATGCATCAATTTAAGTAATGCATTAATTAAATATTTATAAACTGAGGGAAAAATGTTTCGGGGCTTGTCTCTCTCGAAGGAACTCGGGCGGTCATTCGGACACTCCTGAAGCTCCTCAACTTCCTCCTCGTTGGCCTTGAGCACCTCCTGCATCTGTACCTCGAGCTGCTCTTCCGGCTCCTCAGGTACGACGACTGGATTCTCTGCTTGCGATCCTGTATGATGCATATGCGTAAGTGCTTATGCAAGAGGTGCATCGGATGAAAGGGCACATAATGATTATGATTGCATGCAATGTAGATGAACATACTTAACTTTATTGGATAGAGTAGAAGTAAAATTCTTCTACAAGGTAGTCAACATCATCCAAAAACATGTACTATAAGTACCTATCATCTACTGCATACTCTTCTACTACTAACTACCACATAGCCACACATAAGTATTGTACACTAATACTACAACCACTGTATTAACATGTCAAGTCACCACAACAAGTTAAAATGCTTCAAAAATACACCAAAGATAAACAAATTAACTATTCACGCATAAAGCAAGATTTAATTAAACCCTAATTAACACTAGGTTTAAATAGTTACATCTATTTTGACAGCACAAAAATATGAGAAAATTATAGTAGCTTATTAGTACTGAACATAGCATACCATATAAATTTCACTGCATTTGGACCACTACAACAACTTACACAAAAAGGACAAAAAGAATGGTATAACAGCACCTGAAAATACTTTGCACTATGAAAAGTATCAAACAATAGATTGAATACTTTTCCCATGCTCTACACCATAAATAATCACTATACAAAAAATATCACATGCATGTTTTATACAGATTTTGCTCTCTAGCAAAAATAACAAATCTAAGCAAATAAAGGCACGTGAACTAAACATCAATATTTTTCTATAGAACATGCATGACATATATTTTTCCTATAATGTATATCACAAATGAAGACTAACAAGACTATAACCATATTTTTTGATAAATATTCTATTTACTATGCATTTTCTAAGATAATAGCAATTACAAGAATTAAATAAAGCCCTATATAAAAGTATCACAAAATTGGCATGCAATATTTTTAAATGGTAGATCTAGTCATGAGGATCAAACAAATTTATTTCATAAATTTCAGAGCTAATTTGACCAAGATACAATTTTTAAAATCATTAACACATTTTGTGGAAAATCATTTCTCAACTCCTTTTAAAAACAGTCGGTGAAAATGCTAGGCCCACCCGAATTAGCACCTAGGCACACACCCCACGGCTGATAGTGGGCCCCCAACCCCACCTGTCACCCACACGGGTAGGGGAGGAGCTCTGCCGCGGCAGAACTCACCGGCAGCGAGCCCTCCGACGAAACGACCAGCACCAACGGCTTCCCCATCGCAGCGTGAGTGCGGCTGGCGAGAAAACGGAGGCGCGAACGCACGGGAGCACGCTCAGCGCCATGCATGGAGGCACGATGGCGCGGCTCGATGGCGGAACGACGTTGCGAGCCACAACAAGGCAAGGTAAGAGGCGTGCGGGCTCTGCGAGACCATGACGGTCACGATGCGCGTGAGAGCAGAGCTGGAGAGGGAGCGGAAGGGAGAGACCGATGGAGCAGCCATCTCCGGCGAGGTGGAGTCAAACTCCGGTGAGCAAAGCCGGTGACTCGAGGCGCTACCTTGGCAAAGGAAGGGAGCAGGCGGTGCAGCTTGTCAAGGCGGAGCGGATGGAGGCGCTGGCGGTGCTCCAGCTGAACGAGATGGCCGAAACAGCTTGGCGCTCCTATGGCAGCGACTATGGCGCACGACGAGCACTGCTAGGCTGCTACTGGGGAGTGGAGAGAGGGGTGGGGCTGAGAGGGTGCTCGGACAGGCCATAAACGCCAAGGGGGACGGTCGGAGCGACCACCGCCCCTTGCCGCAGGTGAGTGGTTGCCACGCGGCGGCCGACGTACCGAGTAGGGCGGGCGAGCGCGGGAGCAGCCGGTCGAGCGGGCGCATGCGTGCAGTGCGCATGGGTCGGCTTCAGCTGCTGGGCCAGAATCGAGGCGGGCGGCCTGGTAAGAAAATGAAAACCTTTTTCTTTGTATTTTTCAATAAACAACCCTAAAACTCCCATTTTGAGCACCAAAAATCCATTTTCACAAGTTGGTCTAAAAATAAAAGTTGTTTAGAATTTAATTCTCTACAACTTTGCTTTAGGGTAAAATTTTAAATTCCAAATAGATTTTGAAATAGTGATTTAAAGTTCATTTAAATCAAAATCCTATTTTCCTAATTTAATTTTAAAAGCAAATTTTGAGAAACTTTTGAATACAAAACTTGCTCCAAATTGCATGTGAAACATTTCTAAGTTATTTACAGTACCAAACAAGCATGTTTATTAACCTAACAAGTATAGTCATGGCATAGTTCTTTTTAAACAAACAAATCGTAACATCAATGTTTCAAAGTGGTGTTTCATATGTTTCAAACCAATGTTTCAAGGTCATGTTTCATTCATTATTTCATGCAATGCTAATGAATGCATGACAATGCTTATGCTCATGATTTGCAAGTGCTAAATGCATGCGTAACACCGGGGTGTTACAAATGCCCCTTTTTACATAGAACTAGATTACCACTTTGTGTGTGAACAAGTGCCTTTGAGTTGCTGGATACCTGATTGGTTTAGATCGTATAGCAAATATGACTTGTCCATTCAGTCAGTCTACTTAGGCTAACAAACAATTAGCTAGCAAGAGAGCTACTCTACACTAACTACCTCTACAACAAGTTGGTAAAGAAGTAATGCGAGAGAGGTAGAGAGAGTTATACCATATGTGGCAAGTGAAGATCAATCAATCAAAGAATACTAGGAGAATTCCAAGAGACAAATGGCACATGATTTTTCTCCCAAGGTTTACGTGCTTGCTAACACGCTGGTCCCCGTTGTGTCGACCACACACTTGGTGGTTTAGCGGCTAATAGGTGTTTCACAAACCTAACCCAACCAATGGCCACCGCAAGAACCTACCCATAAGTGAGAGTAACTCAATGACACAAGCAATTTACTAAAGTATCTTTTGGATCTTCGTCAGGAGAAGGTCAAGAACCCGCACAAATCACCGGGAGATGGCCATGAACAATCATTGACTCATGCCAATTGATGAGGACTTCAACACCAACGATGCATCCGCACCGACACCAGTACCTCTTGCTAGTCCTCTTACTCGTGCTCGCGCTCGTAAACTTAATCATCAAGTGAGTTCCTTCTTGAGCTCCTGTCCATCATGTTTAGATCTTGGAGACACGTGCACTCTTGTTTTGATTAGGAACCAAGGAGAAGACCGAAAGGGAAAAGGACTCACGTTGGCTGGATTTGGACTGCAAAACTAACCCAACTTGCGTGGATCACCATGACTTCATACGGACTCCAATTGAGACGTTCTAATACCTGGTGGAGAGCTAATGAAGTGTACTTTCCAAAGGATCCAACCTCACATGCAAATCACATCAGACTCGCCCACAACAGTCAATTTCCTTCGGACTGTTTCTGCCCATAGGAGCTACAACACCTAATTTTAGCACCTATTCTTAGTGCATGTTTAGTCAATAAGGGATCTCATGCAACCATGCAGTGGTCATTGTTTCTCTTCTATTTTTAGTGAGTCGAGAGCACCTCCTGGCCCTCCTCTAGTCGCCCACTCCTTACATAAGGCTCCTACAACCACAACATTAGATGGGTTTTGTTTAGATCAAGTTAGCCTTTGCTACTTGCCTATAAACACGCGTGCTAGATCAGCCGCCCGTCTACTTGTCTTCAGAACCCCACGTCATTGGAGATTGAGTTTGAAACCTTCATTTACATCTAGTAATTTAGTACTTGTTCTCTTGTTCTTGCAAGTTCTTTGATTACTTGCAGGACGGGTGCCCTAGTGGCTGGTTGTCGCATCGCAAGATCACGACAACCATTGGAGGTGGTGTATCGGTTGCCAAGGCGCAACGTCCCTAGATCATTGTAGTCGGACCATGAACGTTTTTTTCCACCAATCGAGTTCGCCGTGATCTCTCATCGAAAGATCGGCCATCAAACCCCAGTGGGTTCTTATCAGTTGGTAATCAGAGCAAGGTTAATCGGTGAGAGACTTCCAATCCTTTCCCTGTTTAATTCCTATAGTCTAGAAAAAGCCAAAAAAATAGTAGATTAGGGTTCCATAATCCTATAAACCTTTTGAGCCTTTGAATAGTACTACGTAGTTAGGGCTTGTTGAGTCGTCGGTTGCATCGGTTGTGTCGAGTTGCTGGTCTTAGTTTTATTCCATTAGAGTTTTGAGTTCTCGTCACGTTCTAGGCACAACCGTGCACTACTATATCAGTTTCGAGTTCGTGTTCTTTTAGAGTCCAAGTACTACCCTGGTGTCCAGTTTCTTACGAACCTGAGTTATTTCTGCGTTCAATTCCGAGTCTGAGTTGGTTTCGGTGATGGAGTCCGAACGACTTAATATACCTTATGTACGAGATTTGCTTACTCCAGAGAGAGAGAGTGTGTGTATGGTGAATTACCTTTATACCCCTACACTTTCGAAAAAGTGTGTATGGTGAATTGCTCATTTGTCATCTCTCTGTTCATATAATCAGTTTTGAGGATCCCCTGAAAAAAAAAGAAAAAAAGAAAAGAAGTAAGATAAAAGAAAAGGAGGCTGATTTTTGTGTTGATTCTTTTGCTAGGTGGTGTTGTGATCTCCTTGTGTCCAGGCTCGTGTCTCTAGCACAATCTAGGCTAGGACCAGCATAATACCACCGTTGAACGATTATTCAGCTCGCTTTGTAACTAACGTGGTGCTACAATTTTCCTTGGCATTACATTTGGCCCACCTACAACTCCACACATACGACTACAACTTGACAGGTGTTGTTGGTACAGTAACGGTACACTCTCTTCCAAGGTTGCAGATGAAAGGATCAAGATGCCCAAGAGGGGGGGTGAATTGGGCTTTTCTAAAAATTAAATGCAAGAAATAAATCCTACAAGCCGGAATTCACCCCTAGTGTCTACTTGTGTTCCTAGAGAGTCTACTGATACAAAGTTTTGCACCCTAGTTTCCAATCCTAGTCTAGCATGGCAAGTCTAGGAATGTAAACAAGCAATGAAAGTAAATACGAGAATGTAAATGCTTGAAAGTAAAGGGGCAAGGAACACGGCGATGTTTTTCCGAGGTATCGGAGAGTCGCCACTCCCCACTAGTCCTCGTTGGAGCACCCGCGCAAGGGTGTAGCTCCCCCTTGATCCGCGCAAGGATCAAGTGCTCTCTACGGGTTGATTCTTTGACACTCCGTCGCGGTGAATCACCCACAACCGCTCACAAGATGAGTTGGGTCATCCACAAGCTCCGCCGGATGATCACCAAACTCCCAAACACCACCAAGCCGTCTAGGTGATGGCGATCACCAAGAGTAACAAGCTAGAACTCTCACTTGACCACTACGAGCCCAAATGAGAAAGTGGATGCACACTTGCTACTCTCTAATCGCTAGTGAGGAACTCTCAAGCTTTGATTCTCAAATCACTATCCTCACTAGTGCTCTTGCACTACCTTGCACTCCAAAGGTGTTTATCAGCTGATCAAATGAGCAAGAGACCTCTAAAAGAGGTGGTGGGGATGTATTTATACACCCCACAGACAAAACGAACCGTTACCTGCTGACTCAGCAAAACTCGAGATGACCGGACGCGCCGGTCGTACTTAACGGTCGAAAACCGAAAAACACCTAAGTGACCGGACGCACCGGTCAGGGGTGACCGGACGCGTCCGATCGTGCAGGGAGCAAACTGTACTCACACCGGACGCGCGACCGCGTCCGATCGGTGATGACCGGACGCGTCCGGTCGTCTCTGGACCTTACTGGACTATGACCGGACGCGCCGATCACACCCAGGTCGCGTCCGATCGGGTGTTTCCCTCAAGTGACACGTGTTGACTTCTGACCACCGCGTCCGGTCCTCGCGAGGACCGCGTCCGGTGTTCAGAGCTGAAACCCTAGCCGCGGAACTGAACTGACCGGACGCGTCCGGTCATGCCGAGGACCGCGTCCGGTCATGGGAAAACAACCCGAAACACTCCGAAACGCGTCACAACTTGAACCAAGTTGCTTCCAACTGAACTTTGAGCTATTCTAGAGCTGCCTAGTGCCAAGTTTAACAAGTGTGCACCACACCTAAACATAGGACTCGCCTAGGTCAAGCTACCCGCTCATGCCCCCCTTTATAGTACGGCCAAAAGAGAAAAACGAAGATCCTAACGACTATTCCAAATGTCTCTCAACACCTCGACATCCGGAACTAACCGTCCTTAATCTTGACGTCACTCTTTTGAAAACCGAAACGATTTCCATCAAGGGGCATGAATACCATGGTGCCCAAAGCAGTTAAAACCTCTATGACCTAACTTACCAAAGTTTCTACAAAACACACGTTAGTCATGGTAATAAAGCGTTGTCATCAATTGCCGAAACCAAACCTCGGGGCCTAGATGCTTTCAATCTCCCCCTTTTTGGTGATTGATGACAACACTAAGATATGAAAGATTGGAGTTGAGGTTTTCGAGCATGCATGGTTCACATAAGCAAAAAGCAATAAGCATAGAAGGGTTAGGAATTGCTTATGTGTCCCAAGCCAAAAGAGTGTACTCATAAGATAAGACAAAAAGCGTTAGTACACAAACAGATATAGCTCATAAGAAAACAGAGTAAGGCACGGAAGCACAACCTTAGAGCTATAATTAACAACGGTGACAAGAGATAACAATGTGACAGGATAAAACATTAAGACTTAAGGTTTATCTCACAACGACATGTCACACGAAAGCAATGACTGAAAAGTAAACATGATGCATGAATGTAGCACACAGGAAAAAACGAAAACCCTCTCTCAAAACTCCCCCTGAAACTACTCTCTCTCCCCCTTTGGCATCAAGCGCCAAAAAAAAAGCTAATCTAAGGATCTGATGGGGGGACAGACGGAGTCGTGTCGGGTGCCGAGGTGCGCGGAGTAATCATGAAGTGTAGAGAATCGCCCTCGGAATCTGAGCTATCTGGCTGACCCTCTGATGAAGCATGTGGCTGTGTAACTGTCTGGGTCTGAACGGCAGGAACAGGTACTGTCGTAGTAGCAATAATAGGATCCGTCTGAGTGACCTGAGCCTGTAGCGAGCCAGTAGCAGGAGGATCTGTGGAGGCAACTGACGAAGGTAGAGTCTCTGTAGTACCAGTCCCTGTCACTGGAGGAATAGCTGCCTCTGAAGCTAACAACCCTAAAGAAGTAGCAAAAGTAGTGTGCGAGGGCATCGGCTGACCAGTCAACTCGCTGTAGGTAGCACTGAAATCACCGAAAGGTGTGCCTGTCAGGAGGTGAGGGCGAGGCTAGTCTGATGGTGTAAACCCCGTATGAATAGGCGTGAAGCTCGGGGACTGGAAAGACTGGGGAACCTGCTGTTGTGGAGATGTGAACTGGAAACCCGGTTGTCCCTGACTCGATGGATCAGAAGATGGTAAAGTAGAAGTCAGGACGGAAGCAGGCGGAGGAACCCCAACAGTGACTAGGTGGCGCAGGAGGTCCAAGTACTGCTGCTGACTAGCTGCAGTCTGTCGCTGAATCTCATATTGCTGTCGCTGCATTTCGACTTGTGCCTCTGGATCTCAAGCTGCTGACGCTGAAACTCGTCCTGACGAGCCTGAATCTGTGCAAGTGCTGCAGCTGTGTCCTGAGCCTGTCGCTGTATTTGCTGTTGCTGTTGCTCCTGTGCCTGAGTCAACCTCTCAAGTATTGCCACCATGGCTGGGTCTGTGCGGGAGGCTGAACCAGAGCCACCGGCCTCGTGGTCGTGAGACCGAGGAGACCGGTACCTGGGGATGGGCTGGTAGTCCTCATCAGTGCTGTCAGATGTCCCATCCTCAGGAAGATCAGCAGGCTGAGCGTCAAGATCTGCAAGCTCTGCCTCTGCAAGCTCATCAACTGTGGCGTCCTGCTCAGCTGCTGTCTCAGGAATCTCAGGTCGCACACGCTGTCCTGGCACTGGGGCCTGATCTCTGGTGACTGACGCCCAAAGCTGACGGATATCATACTCAGGAAAAGCAGTGGTAGTATCTGATATCTCAGCTCGGATCTCTGCTGGTAACTGGATGGATGATCTAATAATGAAGCAGATCCAGTGTGCATAGGGCAGCTGACGATTACCCTTGAAGCCCTCAGCTATGGTGTCCTCCATCTCACTAAGTATAAGATCCCAAATGTCAAACTGAGTCTGTGAGAGGAGGTGGTGAACAACCCATAGCTGCATCCGAGTCAGTCCCTCTCTGTAGCCAAGTCTGGGAAGTAGAGTGCGTCTGACTATAGCATCCAAAACCCTGGCAAGTGGTGTCAAACTAGCGGGCGTGCGTCGAGACCCTTCGCCAAAAGGCTCACGGAAGCAGGGTCGAACTAGGTCTGTAGGTGGCACTGCACCGCCATGAGGGCGTCTCGGTGGAGGAGTCTGACCAAAGCACAGCTGATGTATCTTCGTGTTGGAAGCTAGGAGTCTGAGAATCTCCCGCACTCTGGTGCTGTATAGGCGGTGATCGCGGCCTCGGAATGCAAAGTGAATGAAATCATGGGCAGGATCAATCCATAGTGAAGCATAAAACTCTCTGACCCATGTGCCGCAGTATGCACCTGTCCGTCCAAGAAGATCTGACAAGCCTGGCAGAAAGGACAGGTGCGGACGTAGCTGCTCTCCCACAACCTCAACTAGTGACTCAAGTCGACAGACCCTCTGTGGTCGGAAAGCAATACCGCTGTCAACTAGAGCTCTGTAGAAATCCTCCTGAAGAGGGGTATAGAATCCTTCTGAAGCTCTGGGATCCCTCACAGGCGGAAACCACCGACTGACCTCCACGAACCTCAACCCCTACACCTGACGTGCTGTAACACCCCTCAAGTCAAAGTGCTCGACCGGGGGTGAACCTCTAGCTCTGGGAGGAGGACGTGCTCCACGACGCTGGCCCTCTGGCCTAGGAGACACCTAAGTACGTGCGCGTGTGGAGCGGCGACGTGGTGGAGACTGAGCTGGCTGCTCCTCTGTGTCCTCTGGAGCCTCTGGAGCCTCTGGAGGTGGATCAACTGACATACTCTCTGCAGCTCCAGTATCCTCAGTACCCTCAGTGGCCTCTGTGCCGAGCTGTCGACCTTCAAGATGAAAGCGACGCTCGCCTATGCGTATGCCACTGCTCCTGCCACCTCTCTCTGCCTGCTCTGCTGCATCTGCCATGGCCTGAGCAATCTCTGCCTCTGTGAGTGTCTTCTTCTTCTTTCTGGCCAAGACCTTGACACGCTTCCCACGTGCAATCTCAGACCGACGAGGAGGACTGTCGTCCCCGTCACCAGGAGCACCATCGGCGTTCTTGCAACGCACCATGCTGACAAACTGACTGAAAACCTCTGAAAGATGGTGAACTGTCACTCGAGAGGCTTGGCCTCAATCCGTATCCACAGGCTTGGCCTCGGATTCAGCAGACTGATCTCACCCTGACACACCGACAAACTCGCTGCAACGACGGAATAGAGAGATCTACTATAAGGACATATATAACTAAAAGGTACGGAAACCTAGAGATAGCAAGCATATGAGATACGAAGTGAATCGAAACGCGAAGCTACCTCGGATCGACAAGACGACTGTGACAAGATGAGGTGACCTAGATCGCGAGATTCCTCGAATTCGACGAACGAGCTCTGAAAGGACCGAGTCGAGATAAACAACTGAGTAAAACAATCAAGGTTAGCCCTAGCGAAAAAATTGAATGAAATAGATCGAGATCGAACAAGTTGTCACCTCGAGATCGGGTTAGGGCAAAACCCTAGGCAGGGGAGAGGGCAAACCCTAGAAGAGGAAAGCGGCCGAAGGATGAATGACGAGCTAGGGTTGGCACGGGGGAGCTGCGGCTGCTGCTGGCGAGGTGCACGGCGAGGCTGGACGGCTTGCCGGCGGCGGTGGCGCGCGGCGCAGCAGCGGCGGGTGAGGGTGCGGCTGCGGGTGGCGTGGGAGCGGCCGGTGCGGCAGCGAGCAGCGCGCGAGCGGCGAGCGCGTGCGGGCGAGGAAGGTGCGGCGCGGGCACGGCAAGAGGTCGCCGGCGGCAGGGAAGACGGTGAGGGGGCGGCGGAAACGGCGAGACGGCGACTAGGGCAAGGCGGCGGCGGAAACGCGTGCGGGTGAAAGAAAACCGGCCGAGGACGAACGGTTTTATGAAGGGGTTAGATCCGCGCGACACGTGATGACCGGATGCGGTGGTCGTTATGACCGGACGCGGTGGTGCAGCGTCCGGTCACACTCCAGTAAGCTCCTGGAGTGACCGGACGCGTCCGGTGAGGACTGACCGGACGCGGTCAGAGTCCGGTCGAGGGGAGTTTGGGAAATTATCGCGAATGACCGGACGCGGTGGTGGTAACCGGGACCGGACGTGGTGGTCAATCAGAGGCGCGTCCGGTGCAGCGTCCGATCAGTAGATCTGGAGATGGTCTTCTGGATGACCGGACGCGCTGGTGGACAACGGGACCGGACGCGGTGGTGAAGCATCACTGCGTCCGGTGCAGCGTCCGGTCCAGCGTCCGGTCACTGTTCTTCGCCCTTCTTCGTTCCGAACAACGACGCGACTTCTCCCAATCAGGTTCCAATTCAAAAAGACACAAATAAACACCAATTGGAACACGATATGAGTGACCTCACTCAAACCCTCAACTTTTTTAATATAGATTGCCTTAGGCTAGTATCATTTTTTAAGAAAATAGGCAGTAAACACCCAAGGAGCAACGTATGGCCATGCAATAGAGTTTTTGAACCTTTAGGAGCGTCAAAATGCTCTCTCTATCCATGGACGAACACAGAGGTTGCTCAAAGCTTAACCGAAAAGAAACGACAAGAACAACAACCATGCATATGCAATGCAATACAAGAAGATAAAACTAGAATGCTTGTCAAGTTTGATCCACGGTTAGGCTTTTTCACTCCTCCAAGAAAGGGTTATCGTAACCGTGTTAGCCAAGCCCTAAAAACATTGCGATAAAAATAAACATGGCATATTATACAATGCAATGCAAGGGACAACACACGCTCATTTTTTAAAGTTACTAGAATCAAGCACATTGAGTTCACTTCTTAACCTACAAAAGGTTGCCTCATCCAAAGGTTTAGTGAAGATATCCGCTAATTGATTTTCACTTCTTACACCTTCTAGTGATATGTCATTTTTAGCAACGTGATCTCTTAGAAAGTGATGGCGGATATCAATGTGCTTAGTGCGAGAGTGTTGTACCGGATTATTAGCAATTTTAACGGCACTTTCATTATCACATAAAAGTGGCACCTTTTCAAGAACAATTCCATAGTCTAGGAGGGTTTGTTTCATATATAAGATTTGTGCACAACAAGCCCCCGCGGCAATGTATTCCGCCTCGGCGATGGACAAAGCCACACTATTTTGCTTTTTAGATGACCAAGATACTAAAGATCTTCCAAGCAAATGGCACCCTCCGGATGTGCTTTTTCTATCAATTTTGCAACCGGCATAGTCCGAATCGGAATAGCCAACTAGTTGGAATCTAGCTCCTTTGGGATACCAAAGACCAATGCTTGGGGTGAGCTTAAGATATCTTAGGATTCTTTTTACGGCACTTAGGTGAGGTTCTTTAGGGCATGCTTGAAAGCGAGCACACATGCACACACTAAACATGATATCGGGCCTAGATGCGGTAAGGTATAACAAGCTACCAATCATAGAACGGTAGAGAGTTTGATCAACCGGTTTACCTCCCTCATCTAGGTCGAGATGTCCATTTGATGGCATTGGAGTCTTGATTGGTTTGCATTCTTCCATCTTGAATCTTTTGAGAAGATCCTTGGTATACTTTTCTTGAGAGATGAAAATCCCTTCTCTCATTTGCTTTACTTGAAAACCAAGGAAGAATGTGAGCTCACCAATCATTGACATCTCGAACTCCTTCGACATCAATTCACCAAATTCCTTGCAATAATCTTCATTTGTTGATCCGAAGATGATATCATCAACATATAGTTGACAAATAAAGATCTCCCCATTAAACTTCTTGGTGAATAGTGTGGTGTCGACCTTCCTAATGGTGAAGCCCTTCTCAATGAGGAAGTCCCGGAGGCGCTCATACCACGCTCTAGGAGCTTGCTTGAGCCCATATAACGCCTTGGACAACCTATAAACATGATTAGGATATCTAGGGTCTTCAAACCCGGGAGGTTGATTGACATAGACTAGTTCATTTATAAAGCCATTTAAGAATGCACTTTTCACATCCATTTGATATAGTTTCATATCATGATGTGATGCATATGCAAGGAGGATACGAATGGCTTCAAGTCTTGCAACGGGTGCAAAGGTCTCTCCAAAATCAAGACCTTCAACTTGAGAGAACCCCTTTGCAACTAGTCTTGCCTTGTTCCTCACCACTATGCCTTGGTCATCTTGCTTGTTTTGGAACACCCACTTGGTTCCAATGACTCTTGCACCTTTGGGATGCTCTTCAAGTGTCCATACTTGATTGCGGGTGAAGTTGTTCAATTCTTCATGCATTGCAATCACCCAATCCGGATCTTAAAGAGCTTCTTCTACATTCTTAGGTTCAACACAAGAGACAAAAGAGTGATGTTCAACAAAAGAAGCTAGCTTTTGAGATCGAGTCATTACTCCCTTTGTAGGACCCCCTATGATGAGATCTTGTGGATGTGCTTGAAGTAGTGGTGAATTTCTTCTATCAACCACTTGAGGAGGTGGATGGGGAGCATCAACATCTTGAGCTTGTGCCTCGGCTTGTTCATGAGAGACATAAGTGTCTTCTTTTTCAACTCTCTCATTCTTGTCATCATCTTGAGGCACACGTGATGAAGATGGTGGATCAACAATTTGTACATCGTCATCATCATCTTTTGGCTTGATGTCTCCCACCGGCATGTTCTTCATGGCCTCCCTCAAGGGTTCATCACCTATATCATCACAATTCTCAATTGCTCCTTGGGAGCCGTTAGATTCATCAAATTCCACATCATATGTTTCTTCAACCAAACCGGTGGCATGGTTAAATACTCTATATGCTTTGGACTTTGATGAGTAACCAACAAGAAAACCAATATCACAACGTCTTTGAAACTTCCCTAGGTGTTGACGCTTCTTCTAGATGTAACATTTGCAACCAAACACCCGGAAGAAAGAGACGTCCGGCTTCTTCCCATTAAGCAACTCATAGGGGGTCTTGCCAAGAAACTTTTGTAGGAAGAGGCGATTTGAAGCATAGCATGCGGTGTTGATTGCCTCGGCCCACAACTTCTCCGGAGTGTTGTACTCATCTAGCATTGTTCTTGCAAGGGTGATCAATGTTCGGTTCTTTCTCTCAACTACACCATTTTGTTGAGGAGTGTAGGTTGAAGAGACCTCATGCTTGATTCCAATTTCATCACAATAAGCTTCAATGTTGGTGTTGTCAAACTCTTTCCCATTGTCACTTCTAATCTTCTTTATCTTGACTTCAAATTCATTTTGAGCTCTCTTTGCAAACTTCTTGAAGCAATTTGCCACTTCGAATTTGTTATGAAGGAAGAAAGTCCATGTATACCTTGAGTAGTCATCCACTATCACAAGACAATAGAGATTACCACCCAAGCTCTTGTATGTTGTAGGCCCAAACAAATCCATGTGTAGAAGTTCTAGCACTCTTGAAGTTGACATGAAAGCTTTGGTTGGATGAGTGTTTGCAACTTGTTTGCCCGCTTGACATGCACTACAAGGTTTGTCCTTTTCAAACTTCACATCCTTCAATCCTCTCACTAGTTCTTTCTTCAATAGCTTGTTGAGAGTGTTCATTCCAACATGAGCAAGCCTCCTATGCCAAAGCCAACCAAGTGAGGTCTTGGTGAACAAACATGTCATCAAATTTGCATCTTCGGAGGTGAAGTCAACAAGATAAAGATTATTATATCTAAAGCCTTTGAATATCACTTGCTTGTCATCTATCTTTGAAACTTCCACTTCATTTGGTGTGAACAAGCATTGGAAGCCAAGGTCACAAAGTTGCCCAACGGATAACAAGTTGAAACTCAATGAAGCAACATAGAGCACATTTGAGAGTGAGTGATCATGTGATATTGCAATCTTGCCTATACCCTTGACTTTGCTCTTTGAATTATCCCCAAATGTGATCTTCTCTTGACATATTCCATTCTCTTCAATGGTGGTGAACATACAAGGATCACCGGTCATATGTTGAGTGCAACCACTATCAATAACCCAATGAGATCCACCGGTCTTGTAGTTCACCTACACACAAAAGATCAAGCTTTTTGTTTAGGGACCCAAACTTGAGAGGGGCCCTTGACTTTCTCAACAAGTGACTTGGCAACCCATATTTTCTTTGGCCTATTCTTGTTTGGGGGACCAAAAAACATGACTTTCATCTTTCCATTTGAATATTTTCTTAGCATATAATGAGCATTGAAGGCGAAGGGTCTAGCATGCTTGGGCAAGGGTTGTGGTGGTGGAGTTTTGCATTCATGAGCAAAGTGACCTTCTTGACCACACTCAACACATCTCTTTGGCTTGGGCTTTGACTTGCTTTGTTGTTGTTGAGCTTTTGCTTTCTTCTCTTGATTTGCCAAGTACCCAATACCACTTCTATCCATCTTCATTACGGTGTTCATGAGGAGCTCACTTTGCAAATGTTGGCCTCTTGTGAACTTGCTTAGGCCGGTCTTGAGATGCTCTTTTTCTTGCTTGAGCTTTTTGTTTTCTTCAATGAGTGACTCATTTGTTGGTTGCTTCTCAAGAGCCATCAAACCTTTTAGCTTCTTGTTCTCATTTGCAAGCTTCTCAATCTCACTCTTAATCTTGGCATAATCATCATGGTTGCTTGACTCAACCACACTCTTGCCTTTGCTACTAGAACCTCGCTCAATGCTTTCAATGATCAAGTCATCACATGATGTAGCTATATCACACTTAACAACATGGTTAGTAGCATCATGTGTCTCAAGAGCAAGTTCATTAGCAACCACAAGACTATCATAGTCAATTTTTAATGTGGTGTATTTGTCCTTTAGAGAATTATGTCTAGTGATGAGCTCATCATGCTTCTTCTCAAGTTTATCATGTTTATCTTTAAGCTCTTTATAAGAGGTTTTGAGCTCCTTGAGAGTGGAAGACATCACTTCATTTTGAACTCTAAGCTCACCACTAGTCTTTTGAATATTTTCAAGCTTGGATGAGAGTGATTCATTTTCATTTTGAAGATCATCATTTTCACTTCTAGTCCTTCTTATGATTTTAGTGTATTTGTTTAGCAATTTTACAAGTTCATCATAAGAAGGTGAGTCATATTCATCATCACTATCACTATCATCATCATCATCACTATCATGGTTTTGTACCTTTCGTTCACCCTTGGCCATAAGGCATAGGTGAGTAGTGGACGATGATGGTGAAGGAGGCGGTGAAGGTGGTGATGAAGATGTTGGTGAAGATGATGGCCCCATCACAAATGCGGCAACCTTCTCTTTCTCATCATCGCTCTCATCTTCGGAGGACTCACATGATGATTCAATGTCGGTGAGCCAATCACTAACAATGTATGCCTTTCCTCCCCTCTTCTTCTTGTGGAACTCCTTCTTCTTGCCATCCTTCTTCTTGTATGGCTTGTTCCTCTTCTTCTCTTCTTCTTCATCACTTGAATCATTTTTCTTGCCCTTGTTCTTGTTCTTGTACTTGTCTTTTGGTGGTCTAGGGCATTGATGAGCTAGGTGGCCAAGTTCACCACAATTGTAGCAATCCATCTCCGAGATTGGCTTTCTCTTGCTACTTGTGAAGAATTTCTTCTTCTTGCCATCGAACTTGATGCCACTCTTGTTAAGCTTCTTTAGCATCTTGGTGGTCTTTCTCACCATGAGTGCAAGTGATTCATCATCAACATCACTTTCACTTGAGCTTTCTTGCACCATCATGGCTTGGCCCTTCTTCTTCTTCTTGTCATGACTAGCTTTGAAGGCCAAGTCTTTCTTCTTGGAAGATGATGAGCCCTCTTCCGGAGTGATATGCATGTACATCTCATGAGCATTTATTTTCCCTAAAACTTGAGCCGGTGTTGCGGTGGAAAGATCACTTTGGTGAAGCACGGTGACAATGTGTCCATACTTCTCAACGGGAAGCACACTCAAGATCTTCCTTGCAACATCCGATTGGCTCATTTTGGTGAGCCCAAGAGCATTGAGGTCCTCTACAAGAACATTCAAGCGAGTGTACATGTCATTAGCACTTTCTTTGGGAAGCATCTCAAAAGAATTAATTTTCTTTAAGGCTATGTGATAGCGTTCCTCACGCTCACTCTTAGTTCCCTCATGGAGAGCATAAAGATTTTCCCACAATTCATGAGCGTTCTTTGCATTACGCACGTGATTGAAGATATCTTTGCCTAAGCCCCGGTAGAGTGCATTTTTGGCCTTTGCATTCCACCGGTCGTACTTCTCCTCGTCACCACTTGGGTTAGCGGGATCCCTTATGGGGGGAAGCCCTTCGGTTGCGGCTCTAAGGCACCCAACATCTATGGCTTCGAGGTACGCCTCCATACGAATTTTCCAATATGGAAAATCGTCTCCCTCAAAAGTGGGAGGTGGTCCTTCCCCATTAGACATCTTGCTCTAGGCGGTAAAGCCTAAAAATAGAGCAACACGGCTCTGATACCAATTGAAAGGATCAAGATGCCCAAGAGGGGGGGGGTGAATTGGGCTTTTCTAAAAATTAAATGCAAGAAATAAATCCTACAAGCCGGAATTCACCCCTAGTGTCTACTTGTATTCCTAGAGAGTCTACCGATACAAAGTTTTGCACCCTAGTTTCCAATCCTAGTCTAGCATGGCAAGTCTAGGAATGTAAACAAGCAATGAAAGTAAATACGAGAATGTAAATGCTTGAAAGTAAAGGGGCAAGGAACACGGCGATGTTTTTCCGAGGTATCGGAGAGTCGCCACTCCCCACTAGTCCTCGTTGGAGCACCCGCGCAAGGGTGTAGCTCCCCCTTGATCCGCGCAAGGATCAAGTGCTCTCTACGGGTTGATTCTTTGACACTCCGTCGCGGTGAATCACCCACAACCGCTCACAAGATGAGTTGGGTCATCCACAAGCTCCGCCGGATGATCACCAAACTCCCAAACACCACCAAGCCATCTAGGTGATGGCGATCACCAAGAGTAACAAGCTAGAACTCTCACTTGACCACTACGAGCCCAAATCAGAAAGTGGATGCACACTTGCTACTCTCTAATCGCTAGTGAGGAACTCTCAAGCTTTGATTCTCAAATCACTATCCTCACTAGTGCTCTTGCACTACCTTGCACTCCAAAGGTGTTTATCAGCTGATCAAATGAGCAAGAGACCTCTAAAAGAGGTGGTGGGGATGTATTTATACACCCCACAGACAAAACGAACCGTTACCTGCTGACTCAGCAAAACTCGAGATGACCGGACGCGCCGGTCGTTCGTAACGGTCGAAAACCGAAAAACACCTAAGTGACCGGACGCACCGGTCAGGGGTGACCGGACGCGTCCGATCGTGCAGGGAGCATACTGTACTCGCACCGGACGCGCGACCGCGTCCGATCGGTGATGACCGGACGCGTCCGGTCGTCTCTGGACCTTACTGGACTATGACCGGACGCGCCGATCACACCCAGGTCGCGTCCGATCGGGTGTTTCCCTCAAGTGACACGTGTTGACTTCTGACCACCGCGTCCGGTCCTCGCGAGGACCGCGTCCGGTGTTCAGAGCTGAAACCCTAGCCGCGGAACTGAACTGACCGGACGCGTCCGGTCATGCCGAGGACCGCGTCCGGTCATGGGAAAACAACCCGAAACACTCCGAAACGCGTCACAACTTGAACCAAGTTGCTTCCAACTGAACTTTGAGCTATTCTAGAGCTGCCTAGTGCCAAGTTTAACAAGTGTGCACCACACCTAAACATAGGACTCGCCTAGGTCAAGCTACCCGCTCATGCCCCCCTTTATAGTACGGCCAAAAGAGAAAAACGAAGATCCTAACGACTATTCCAAATGTCTCTCAACACCTCGACATCCGGAACTAACCGTCCTTAATCTTGACGTCACTCTTTTGAAAACCGAAACGATTTCCATCAAGGGGCATGAATACCATGGTGCCCAAAGCAGTTAAAACCTCCATGACCTAACTTACCAAAGTTTCTGCAAAACACACGTTAGTCATGGTAATAAAGCATTGTCATCAATTGCCGAAACCAAACCTCGGGGCCTAGATGCTTTCAGCAGATTTGCTGGTTGTCGACCCCTCTTGTTGAGTAAGGTAATAACTGGTAAGAGCTTGATAAACAGGTTGAGAGTGAGCGCCTTGCTGTAGCTACATCCTAGTAGTTATAGGGCTTTTATTTCTTCACCTATTTTCTTGTTTCCACTTTGTTTTGTTGAACCATGTCAGGATCAGAGGACGGTAACAAGATTCCACAATCTCCTCGTACCAAGGGCATCATTCAACATTTTACAAGGCAAGTGCAGCTGCAGAAGGACTTGATAACGATTTACAAGTGACCAATGACAAGATTGGGCAACTGGAGATAGCACAACTTACCACCTCCACCAAGCTTACAGGGTTGGAGGCATCTGTGGCTCGTATGGAAAAAAGCCTTGCTGCCTTTTTGAACCGTTTTGATGACTTCCACATAAAAGACAAAGAGCGGCATAATGAAGACAAGAAGGATGAAGAGCGAGTTGAAGATAATTATGATGAAGAATATACTACTGATACTGAATGTGATGATCAGGATGCTCGTCATCGGCGTCATCTACGCCATAATCGTAGAGGTATAGGTGGTCACCATCGACGTGAGGTACCCAATAATAATGATGCTTTCAGCAAGATTAAAATTTAAATACCTCCTTTTGATGGTAAGTATGATCCTGATGCGTACATTACTTGGGAAATTGCCGTTGACCAAAAGTTTGCATGTCACAATTTTCCTGAGGATACTCGTGTTAGGGCTGCTACTAGTGAGTTTACCAATTTTGCCTCTGTTTGGTGGATAGAACATCGCAAGAAATCATCGGGAGATGGCCATGAACAATCATCGACCCGTGCCAATGCTCCTCCGTTGCTTCAAGCCGTCTAGGTAGCAGTAACCACCAAGAGTAATAAGAAAACCACAACTCAAATGGTCTCTAAGTGCTACTAGATGTAATCATTCAAGCAAATGCACTTTAGATCACTCCCAACTCACTTAGATGCACAATCAAGCGAGAGATTGAGTGGGAGAGGTTTGGCTTATTTCACAAGCAAGTATGGATGATCAAAATATTTAAGAGAGTGAGCTAGAGCCGGCCTACAACTATTTATAGAGCCCTCAAAAGAATAGAGCCATTATACCCCTTCAATGGGCTCACTGCGAGGTGACTGGACTCGCCTGTCGATCTGGCTGGACGCATAGGGGCAGAGTCCGATCACTGGATCCTCGCCACGTGTCCAGTGCGTTCAACGTCGTACATTAGATTCCAACGATAACTAACGCACGCGTGATCAGTTAAGTTTGGACTGGATGCACACGTAGATCGACCAAATGCGCGCTCACACAGAGTTCGGTTGTAGGGTTGAGATGGCAGACTAGAGGGGTGAATAGTTCTTTCTAAAATTAATCACGCTAGCTAACCAAAATAAATGCAGAAATAAAACTATCAGTCTAGCCAAGACTACAACCCTCTATCTAAGTTCACAAGCACCTTATAAAAATCCTAATTAGGTAACAAAGGTGCTGGGCTAGCTATATCTCACCTAACCAATTCTAGGAGCAAGGTCATACAAAACTATGCAACTAGTACTTCTCACAACTGAGGGAGCTCCTACACAATCTAGTAAGTAAAAGCACAAAGCCACCTAAGCTTACTTGCAATGCTCAATAATAAGGCTACAGAATCCAAATTATAGGGCGCAAATTACTTAGCTACACAAACTAAGCAATGCAACTAACAAGGCTACTCAAGCCAATTTAGTTGCGCATGGGAGCTGTGGTATTTATTAACGCAAATAGAATATGAAGGATTTCGCAAGCACACTGAATACCATTATAGTATTTTACTGACAGTATTTTAGGTATCGTTATTTATATTTTACCACAGGAAAACAATGGAGTAAAGACTTATTGAGTAATAAAGTAATATCTATCAATCAATATACCATCATAGCTAGAGTAAGAGATAAAGATAATGATAGCAGTTAAGCATAATAACACTCAGGGGATAGATCACTAAGATAATGTAAACTAATTAACTCAGGAGAACAATGAGTGATGTAGATTCATATGACATTCTTATTACATGGTCAAAGTATATAAACATCCAACTATAGCTAAGACTAACTCTACTCTTATGCACTTCGGGACGCCGCTTAGACGGTATAGCACCACTAATAGATAACTCTACCAATGCGACTATAGTCCTGCAATTTAAGAACCTGCTCAATTTAGCGTGGACTACAAAGGATAGACGGGGCTGTCACCTCCCGCTGCTCTGACACAACACTACTAACTTTTGACCCTAATGCAACCATTTTTTGGCGCAACGGCAAGATTTGGTTGCAAAAGGTGGTGTTCTCGCAACCATTTTCACTTTTGGTTGCGATAGATGAGATTGTTGCCACCAAAATTGTCTTGTGGCAAAAAGTATGAAGATCGTTGCAATAAGTAGTTGTTGTCACAACCAAATGTAAAATGGTTGCAATACATTGTGACTATTGCCACGATTTGATTGGCGTTGCGTGGATTTTTTTGGCGTTGCAATACTAAGATGATATTGCAACGTTTTTTTTGGGTGGTTGCAACAAGTGGCCACTATTGCCACGATCCGATTGGCGTTGTGGGGAGTTCTTTTAGCGTTGCAATACTAAAATGATATTGCAACATTTTTATTTGGTGGTTGCAAGAAGTGGCTTATATTGCCACGATTTGTTTTGCGTTGCAAGGATTTCTTTTGGCGTTGCAATACTAAATTGATGTTGCAACGCTTTTTAGTTGATGGTTGTGATAGTGCACTTATGTTGCAACAAATTTATTTTGTTGTATGTAAGACTAGCTTGTGTTGTAAAAACTGCATATTGCAACTAAAAATTGTAGCATTGCAATACCTATGATTTGATACAAAGTTAAACAAAAAAGAAAAAATACAGTACTTATAGGATTTGAACCCTAGACCTTTTGGTTTAATTGAAGCGCACTAACCAGTAGAACATTTCTGTTTGTGTCTTTGGTAGACAGAAGACGCTATATTAGGTAACATAAATATATTATTATAACATAGATCCAAAATTACTTAATAACGGTTCCAGCTTCACCACGGGACGGCGCCCTGCAGTCGCGCGACTTTCATCACGCAACAACATCCTGCAGCCGCCCTTCACGTTGCCCTGGCCGCGCCACACCGCTGCACGGAGCTCCTTCGGCGTCCCTCTCGTAGCCAGAGATCGCCGGCCAGCAACAAGTACCTCTAGCCCTGTCTTCCTGACTCTGCCCTGATCCCCCCCTATAGCAGCGAGGGCCATGGCGTGATGCCCTAACTCTTGACCGGTCCCCTGCCCTTCCCTGCAGCTAGCATCGAGGAATAGCGGGCCTTCCCTCCATAGACGTCCTTCCCTGCAACTAGCGTCGAGGATCAACAGACCGGAGGCTAGCCATCACCGACAAGCGCAGAGCATCATCAAGTATGTGTATGCATGCATGCCTTGTATATATATATATATATATATATATATATATATATATATATATATATATATATATATATATATATATATATATATATATATATATTGTAGTACAACAAATTTGGTTCCAACTTTCTATGTTGCTTTTTCCGTAACATAATTAGTGTTATCCCATTAATTAACATGTTACAAGAAATTCAATCTCATTACATTTGGAATATTGAATCAATGGCACATGATGATGATCGGCGATGGATGTTGTTGTCTTCAACCGCTGAGTGGCAAGCCGGTCTCGAGAAATTTATTGGTACTATTTTTGAAGGCACCTATGCATCAGAAACTACACCGTGTCCATGTTCAAGCTGTCGTAACATCGTATACAAAACAAAAAATGAGGTTTAGATGGACTTGCTAACTAAAGGGTTCAATGAGAACTTTGTCAAAGAGAAAGCTAAAGTTGAACCTTGCAATGATGATAGGGATCTAGCAGTCATAAGAGATGATGCATCATGTGCCAACAATCTGGTGTCCGCGTTAATTAGGGGTGCAAACAGTGGTAATACCGATGAAGAGCCAAATGAGAGTGCAAAGAAATTCTTTGAATTGTTGAAAGAAGCGCAACAAGAGTTGTATCTAGGTTGCTCCAATCTTACCAAGGTATCATTCATGGTTAGGCTCTTTGAGCTTAAGTGCATGGGTGGATGGAGTAACGAGAATGCAGAGCGAACACTTAAGTTATTCTTGGATGCACTCCCCCCGAGACATTGTCTCCCTGACACTATCAAGAAAGTACAGACGATTATTCGCGACCTTGGCCTCACATATGTTAAGATTGATGCTTGTGTGAATGACTGTGTGTTATTTCGTGGACCATTAGCTGATAAGGACACATGTCCCATATGTCATGAGAGTAGGTGGAAGAAGGATGACACTAGCGAGTCTAGTGAAAGTGGTGGACCAAAGAAGCGCACTCCTTGCAAAATTCTAAGGTATTTTCCACTTGTTCCTAGATTGCAAAGATTATATGTCAGAGGAAACATCGTCATTGATGCGGTGGCACAAGGAAGAATTGGTCAGTGATGGGAAAATGTGGCACCCAGCAGACTCGCCAGCATGGAAGCACGTCGATAAAAGGTATAAGAAATTTGCTTCGGATCCATGTAATGTTAGGCTGGGACTTGCATTGGATGGCTTCAATCCATTTGGTATGTTGAATGTTAATTACACTTGTTGGCCTATGATATTGATTCCTTATAACCTGCCTCCTTGGTTGTGTTTGAAACAACCCTATTGGATGATGTCGATGTTGATACCTTGGCCTAAATCTCCTAGAGTGAACATTGATGTATATTTGCAACCTCTAATTGATGAGCTACATGATCTATGGGTTAAAGGAGTTGAGACATGGGATGAGAAGGAGAAGAAGAATTTTACTCTACATGCAATTCTGTTGTGGACAATTAATGATTTCCCTACATATGCAATGTTATCTGGTTGGAGCACAAAAGGTAAATTTGCATGTCCTTATTATCATAGGGATACTGATTACTTGTGGTTAAAATATGGTTCAAAGCATTGCTACATGGAACATCGCTGATTTCTGCCAAAGAACCACAAGTGGCGAAGGAACAAGGTGAGCTTCAATAACAAAGCTGAAACCAGGGAAGCTCCTGTGCCGCTCACTGGTGAGTAGATCCTATCCGACTTTGAGAGTTTCGAGCAAGTGAATTTTGGGAAGGATACAAGGAAAAGGAAGCAACGTGACGAAGAAAATAGGTGGCACAACTGGAGGAAGAAGAGTATTTTCTTTTAGCTTCCTTACTGGAAATCATTACTTGTACGACATCATTTGGATGTCATGTATATTGAGAAGAACATTTGTGAGAGCATACTCGGGACTTTGTTGGAATTACAAGGTAAAGACAAGGACAGTGAGAAGGCTCGACTTGATATGCAATATTTGGGTATTAGGCAAGATCAGCATCCAGCGCTCAAAAAGGGTAAGTACACTTTGCCACCAGCGTTATACTCACTAAGTAAGGATGACAAGGAAATTTTGTGCAAATTTTTACATGGAGTCAAGTTCCCTGATGGTTATGCTGCAAATATTAGAAGATGTGTGGACGTCAGTGGTTGCAAGCTTTCTGGACTTAAAACTCATGACCTCCACATCATATTCCAAAAACTTTTGCCCTTAGTGGTGCGCAACATATTGCCTGAAGATGTGGTGATCCCATTGATCGAGCTAAGTAGGTTCTTTAACTCACTGTGTTCAAAGGAGTTCGAGCCTTAAGAAATTGAAAAACTAAGCACTTCGATTAGGGAAACCCTTTGTCGGCTGGAGATGATTTTTCCACCCGCTTTTTTTTGATATTATGATGCACTTACCAGTTCATCTTGCTAATGAAGCTATATTTGGAGGCCTGGTTTGTTATAGATGGATGTATCCATTTGAGAGGTACCTCCGTACTCTTAAAGGCTATGTGAGGAACAAAGCGCACCCCGAAGGTTCGATTGCAGAGGGGTATATATCCGAGGAGTGCCTCACATTTTGCTCTCTCTTCTTTGATAATATTAGTACCAAGCTAAATTGTCCAGAACGTCACGAAAGCGCCGCTGGTAGTGAACCACCATCTGGGCTAAGTATATTTGGGAACATTGACTACAGTAGGAAAGGATGTACTATAGAGGTCGTTTCTGATATTGACATGCACAGGATGAGGCATTAAATATTAACCAACTGTGATGAGGTCACTCCATGGATAAAGTAAGCTATATTTTAAATTTGATTTTTTACAGTGCTCATTAATTTTAAATTATTTATATTTTTTCATATTTAATTAATGTATTTTCAATTTTTGTGGAAAGTGTGCATATGGATGAGCTGAAGAAATCGAACCCTCGGCAGGTTGATAAAAGACACAAGCAGGAGTTTGTGTCATGGTTTGAGCGTAAAGTGAGTCGACCCTAATATATTAAACCTTAATAATATTTTTATCCTTATTTTGTCTATATATTTTATCCCTAATATATTTTTAAAATTTTGATAACTACAGACCATCACATTGCGTGCACAAGGGAAAATTGATGACATGATTTATTATCTATCTCGCGGTCTAGACAGTCGGGCTCGTGTGTTCAACAGGTGCTTCATCAATGGCTTCCTATTCCGGGTTTCTTCCGTAGAGAACTGCTTAACTACTCAAAATAGTGGTGTATTTGTGAAAGGCGATGCAAGTACAGGTGACATGGGCTGGTATGGCGTGCTTAAGAAAATCATCTACCTTGATTTTCCTGGTCAGAAGGAAGTAATGTTGTTCCAATGCGTTTGGTTTGATATCCCTGCAGCAAGTTCAAGCAGATCAAAAGGGTACCATAAGGATCGATATGGGGTCATCGATATTAATACCACTAGGTTCAGGTATAAAGATGAACCTTATATCTTGAGCACACAGGCCGAGCAAGTGTTTTATGCAAAATACCCAGATAAACCAAATTGGTGCAGTGTCCTCAAAGTGCAGCCTAGAAACTTGTTTTCCATGCCTGAAGGAGAAGGCAGTGACAACATGGAGCTTGATCTGGACTCAGTTGATGTAGGAGTGGGAGATATGAATGTTCAACAGCAAATTGGAGATGTGACAACTTGGAGTAGGTCTGGCCTTGACGGGGTTTACTGTTCAAGCTTCTATTATTGAGCATGCTATTACAACAGCAATGCCTAAACCTGAACATGATTTGCTTGATGAAGACGAAGACCCAGATGACACTTACATAAATGATGAAGTCGTCCCTCCTTTCTGTGTTTTGAGAGATGATTCAGATGATGATCTTTTTGATGAATGATCTGGCTTTTATTGTTTCTTTGATCCCTATGTGGATGCTTTGAGTGTTTTGAGACAAATTTCTATTTCAGTAGACAATATTTATGAACAATGTTTCATTTATATAGTGTTTTGAGACAAATTTCTATTTCATTGAACAATATTTATGAACAATGTTTCATTTATATAGTGTTTTGAGATAAATTTCTATTTCATTGAACAATATTTATGAACAATGTTCATTTTTAAATGAAGCACTATCACGTGGATACAAGTAACGAACTCGCAGAGAACTTATGAAAGAGAACCTTGAAGTACATGCACGTGCTGAAGCTGCAGCTAGAGAGAAGCACATAGCTTTTCAAGTAGAGGTTGAGAAGCTAAAAGAACAAATTGCACACGAAGCTGCAGAAAGGGAGAGGGAGAGAGAAGAAAATAGGAGGAAGATGCAACAGGAGCTGGAAGAGGCTAAGATAAAACTAAGAGAAGAAATGAAACATGACTTGCTTAATATGTTAGCACAACACAAAGAAGCAAATATGAATAAGGTAATATTTTAAAATATTTTTTTAATCCTTCTTCCTCTTAATAAACTTATGATTATGATGATGACTAGTCTTTTACCTCAATATTTGTTATTTAGAGTACCCCGCAAAACATTGACAGTGTAGAAGTTGCACCAGCCATATACAAGACGGCGATGAGACTGCTGAATATGATCAAGAAAATGAGTTATAGCTGGTAATGACATTGTTGCACTATTTTTCAAGTGATCTTGAGTACCATGAACTGTAGCTAAAAAAGATAAAAAAAATTATTGTTTGTAGACTCAGCCTGTAAGTGTTGTGACTGTACAAAAAGATGCAGCTATTCGTTCTAGTAAAAGTACTAGTCTTATGAGCAAAAACCTTTTAAACGAAAACACTGAAAATATGGCACCATCGAACACATATGTCATACAACAACAACTGATGAATAGAACAAGAAGTAACAAAAGGAGGAAGGTAACAACTTTAACACGTTGTCAGCTAATTGGAATCTAAATTTTGGTCATTATTCCTTGTTCTCCCTGCATTTTATATTTATGTGAGCTTGAATGGGTGCTGTGAGTTTGAATGGCTGCTGTGAGCTTTCAATTTCTAAGGTGTTGTGAGCTTTCAAGTCATAAAGACTCTAGTGTCTCTGAACCACTCTAAATCTAATTGCAATGAATTTTTATTTCTGTGCACCACGGCAGCACCTTAAAATGGACTGATTGTTGACCTGAGGATAATAGAACACTATTTTGGATTGAATTAAATAATACTATTCTGTCGGCATGTATTTAATTTTGAATGTTGAATCAACGATGTATACCATATTTGTGGAGTATAAATAATATTTTAGTTGATTTAGTTGGCAAATATAAGCTTCTTGGTCTATAACTCTGTATAGCATTTCAGTTGCCTTGTAATGGACTGATTTTGGGCTGTTAGCTTGGGAAAAAAAACTATTTTTTAGTCATCATATGGATTTTTATTTTTAAAGTTGGCTATTTGATTAAATTTTCTGTGCATTCTTGCTCTTTAGTTATGAATTTGTGATCCTATCCTAAATTGGTGTGCTTGCTGCTATTGATTTCCTTCACAGTAGATTAAGCTTTGCACTTTCAGATAACCCTATTTTAGAGAATCTGCTTCCATCAGAGCAAGTGGCCAAGCTAAACATGTGTGCCAATCTGAACTATCGATTTAAGGTCTATTCATAAACAGGATGTGCTCCTTTTTGTACCTTGCATGCCCATTTTCTCTAGGACGTAAACTGCTGTCACTAGTCATTTAGTAGTGTTATCACTTTTCTCTGATGAAAATTGCTTCTTTCTGCTAGTGCTATGGCTGAGCTCATAATAGTATATACTTCCTCCGTTCATTTATCTCCATCATTTTAGCCTTTGGCGTAGTGACCAAGGAGCAGAGCAAAACCACTCAGTTTGTATTTAATCATCGCGTGCTGAGTGCATACGAGGAGTCATAGACTAGGAACAGCCAATGAGCAGCAAAGAGACAATAAATGCAGGCGGGTGATAGCCAATGAGCAACAAACGGACAATAAATGCGGGCAAGTCCTAAGCTAATATGAAGGAGATTTTTGAATAAAAAGTTTTTGCTTAGATGAAGGAGATAAATGAACGGAGGGTAATCGTTACCTGTATGAGTTTTTTCTGGTTGCTAGCCTGTCAGTAGCTGTTATGCATACGAACAGTTGGTAGTAGGAAAAATAAAATCTAGGAACGATATGCTTACTCTGAAAAGAAGAAAAGTTACTTCAGTTGAGCATAGACTGGTTGCTACGTGCTCAGCTGAGTAGCGTTGTCTCTAGACCATTGACATAAAGTGTGAGTCCAACTATACTTATTGTCTATAGATATCCCTAAGCAGATTCTTCAATTCTTTTTCTATTAACCATCTCTAATTTCCTAAGTTATGATTTTATATATTGTGCATGATGTATTAACTTGAAATTTTTCTAATATCATATTCTTACTATTTTAGCAGTAAGTGGAGAAGGATTCAGTGGGAGGCGAGGCGATGACATGTTGGGCTGATAGTGAACTCTTGAAGGCTACATAGATGTTTGGAAGTGTCATCTAGTTACAAGTTTCTAAAATTTGTGCAATAATCAGTGAACTTCATTTTTTATTTTAGCTACTATTTGAATTGTTTGTCATAATATTGAATTGGATGATTGATTAAAGTTAATATATACGAGTGCAATCTCTTTTATTATGGTTTCTTGATATTGCAACGGAAAGCATTAAGTGTCACTACTAGCGTTGCAATAAACATTTAAACTACTGCAACGACATTATTTACGTGGCAAAAGATAATATTGCCACGACATTACCACCGTTGCAAAAAATATTTAAACTACCGCAACAATAAAATTGCGTTGCAAATAATACTATTGCCACGACCCAATGGTTGTGGCAATAGCAAATGGCCTGTTGCAACGGTGAAAAATTTGTTGCAAATAATACTATTGCCACGAAAAACAACCGTGGCAATAGCATATCATCTCTCACAACGAATAAAAATCGTGGCAAAAGGTAATATTGCAACGCCAGAGTGGTCGTGGCAATAATGCAAAAGTTCTCGCAACGAGTGAAATTCCAAGGCAATAAAATATTTCGTAATAAAATTTTAGCGTGGCAATAAATGATATTGCAACACATCAATTAACCTCTTACAACGAAGCCTAGTGTTGCAAGTGCTCGTATTGCAACGCATCAATCAACCTCTTGCAACGAAGCCTAGCGTTGCAAGTGCTCGTATTGCAACGCATCAATCAACCTCTTGCAACGAAGCCTAGCGTTACAAATGCTCGTATTGCAACGCATCAATCAACCTCTTGCAACGAAGTCTAGCGTTGCAAGTGCTCGTATTGCAACTAAAGCTGGACTAACGAGCCAGCTCGGCTCGTTTGGCTCGGCTCGTTCTGGCTCGTTAAGATAACGAGCCAGCTCGGCTCGGCTCGTTATCTTAACGAGCCAGAAGACCGGCTCGGCTCGGCTCGTTTACGAGCTCGAGCTGGCTCGTTTGGCTCGCGAGCCAGCCATATTAAAACATAAAAAATGTAATATGTGTATTATCTAAAGTTTGATAATGGTAATAATATAAAACTAGTCTATTCATAAGTCTTAATAAATCATACAAAAATAATATGTACTATTATATTATAATACTACACACCATACATTGTCTATGGTTCGTACTCCATACCATATATGATGCATCCATTATCCATACATCCATTTAAAATAAAAAGAGTCAAATTAATCTGAAATTTATAGAGTTAAAGTCCAATCATTAACAAATTATAAAGTGTAAGACATAAAGTTATATAACACTAATAAAAGTTTAAGGCCAACAACTTTGGCTCGTTAGGCTCGCGAGCTGGCTCGAGCTGGCTCGCGAAGACACGAGCTAGGATGCTTGCTCAGCTCGTTTGAGAAATTAAACGAGCCGAGCCGAGCCGAGCCACTATCGATCCGAGTCGAGCGAGCTATCGAGTTGCGAGCTTTTCGTCCAGGTTTAATTGCAACGCATCAATCAACCTCTTGCAACGAAACCTAGCGTTGCAAGTGCTCATATTGCAACGCCAATGGACGTTGCGACAACATCCAATTGCAACGCTCGGCAACGAACCACTATGGTTGCAATAAACATTAGCACTTGCAACACCAAACTAAAAATGGTTGCAATACCTTATTGCAACACAACTTATTGCAACCATTGGCAACGACAGTGTTTTGGTGGCAATTGCTACCTATTGCAATCAAATAGGGCCTCTTGCAACGCTTTTGCGGCGTTGCAAAAAACATAGAAGTTAGTTATAGCAGCGCAATGTGATGCAACCTTACAATTTGTTCATATAAGCTAGATAAGCTCATTGCACAATTCACCTAGACTATAAATCTAGGAATCCTCTGGATCTAGTCCGTCAATTCCATAGTTGTTTTAATCAGGATTATAGTAATTAGACACATTAGAGACATAAATATGTAATTGTATAGTTTGAGATCTAAACGAGAATCATGTAATAGTTTATGGATCACATATGTAATTTTCTTATATTTTGGCAAGAATCATTCAGTCAATTCTTTCAAAAAGAAACAATTAGTCAGGGTTGCTTGGCAAAGCTCTACTAGCTCTAGATTCACGAAAACCAGATCCCGATTCACTTTTTTGTAGCCAAACGCTCTAGGATCCAGCAGCCCCACGGTGGATCTGATCTACCAAAAATGCCCTAGATTCACCAAATTGGTGGAGCACCTCCAAGGGGTGCTCCAGAAAACCCAAGTTTGGTGGAGTTGGAGAAAATTAATCACCGCTACCACTAGTTACAAAAAAATAATGATTTGTTTTGTTCTGTTTTGCGTCTTCCTCACCGTCTCAAGTGCATGCGCCCCCTCCCGCGTCCTCGCAACCGTCGCGCCCATGCCGTGGGCTCCGTCCTCGACTCCTGCGCTTCACCTGCCGTGGCTACTATGTGCCCGCCGCCGTGCGCCCTGTCACCGCATGCCTAGCCAACCGAGTCCCACCGTCACGCCCGTCGGATCCTCGCCCGCCATGGCTGAGCCCTGCCTGCGAGGGCCGCACCTGCCGAGGCCGCAAGCTCTGACTGTGGCCACGGCCCTCCTACGTGTGATTTAGTCGAGAGGAAGGAGGTCATGTTTTTTTGTATGTTTGCATTATGCCCCCGACAAATGGGGGCCACACAGGGCCATATCTGCAAATTTTAGGGTCTCAGGGCGAATAAGGGTGGTGTTTGGATCCTTGGGCTATTAGCCCTTGTCATATCGAATGTGTGGAAGCTAGTTAGGAGGACTAAACATGAATTAATTATAAAACTAATTGTAGAATTCATGGCCATGGACTTATTAGGCTTAATAAATTTGTTTCACTAAATAGCCTTTATTTGTGTATTTAGTTTTATAATTAACCTATATTTAACAATAAAAAGCATCAAACATTCGATATGATGGGGCTAAACTTTAGCCCCATAGATCCAAACGGGCCTAATATAGTACTTTAAGCTAGTTTTTTTATAGAGGCTTTTACCAATGTGCCATTATAAAAGTAGGTAATTATACACAAGCCACTAAAAAAAGTTGAGTTTTCACATATGCCACTGCTCTGAATTCTTTTGCCCTCAACGCCACTTCCATCAAATTTGGCACTAACGGTGTCAAACCGCGGATGTGAAAAGTCAAAAATACCGATTTTTTTATATTTTTAACCGTTTTTTAAAAGTATTTTCAAAAATGACCGTGAAAAAATTTCTTTTTTTAAACTAACCATTTTGGCGGCGCCGTCAACCATGGCACCTCATTTCTACACTGCAGCACCATGCATGGCGGCGCCGCAGGAGGATGACATGGCACCAGTGGCCCGTGCCCTGGCCCCACCTGTGGCGCCACCATGCATGGCGCCACACTGTGGCGCCGTGGATCATGGCGCCACAGGGCCGTATACCAGCCCGGCCCACCCTCTGTAGTCTTTCATTCTTCCCTCATCTCTCTCGGGTTTCTTCTCTCCGCCCCGCACCCAAATTCTTGAATCGTCGATTTTAACCTTGGAAACTCGAATTTAAGCCATTCATCTTCGCAAGCAAGGTAGTCTCATTCCCCCTTATCAATTTTTATGCTTGAATTTGGTCTATATTTCGTTTATTTTGTAACCTTAGAGATGATATTGCCTAGTGTGTGTGGTTGATAAGTTTTTTTGTTGTATGATATGGTAGGATGCCAAGGCGTGGTAAGGGTAAAGCTAGTTACACAAGGTAATTCCTAGTTGTAATCTTTTTTTTTGCAACATATAGAAAACTCTAGAATTGGTGGTCATAGTCGTTGTTTTTAAGTGCACTTATTACTAATGTTTTCCTAAACGCTAAACGATAAACAATCGGTTACCTTTCGTTTAGCGTTTAGACCGTTTAAACGGTGTTTAAACGGAGTTAAATGGCCTAAACGATTTTGTACAATAACAATAAAATATACATATTTATGTAGGTAAAAATAAAATTTGCTAGAACTCATACATATTTACACATGTAAAAATCAAATATTCTACCAAATAATCTTGTTGGAAGAAATCTAAATCCCACAACACTTCATATAATTACAATGTTAATTAGTTTCATATTGATTGTGATAGACGTAGCTCTTTAATTCATTTAATTATGGATTAAATGGTTGCTTAGCTCATTTAATCATGTTTAATCTGATTTTGTTTAGACCGTTTAGACGGGATTGAACAGTTTAAACAGGTTTAAACGGCCCAACCGTTTAATTCACCGTTTAGGGCCTAAACAACACGACTGACTTCTGTTTACCGTTTAAACGATGTTTAAACGGACTAAATGGCCGTTTAGACGAACATCGCTTATTACAACTAAATTGCTTGAATTGTAGCTATCGTCAAGTGCTACCCGATCCCTATGCCCTTTTGCCGTTCCCTGAAGATGTTCCAGTACCCATGTGCTGGTGTGGCACTCCTTGTAAAGTAGACATCTCTGAAGACGAGGAGACCTATCAACAGAGGTATTGGATGTGTAGTAATTTTGCTTGGAGGCCTACTGAGCAACAGCGTCACAGCAAATTCTGTGTGAGTAATGATTTATCGTGCTTTAATTTATCTAGTCATGGGGCGTATTGCATCAATTATTTTGATTAACAATTATCATTGTTGCAGACCCCTCTACCGCTCTGTGATTTTGAGCAGTGGATCGGCACTGAGATTAGTGAGACCAACAAGCGGTTATTTAAGAGCCTGAAGGAGTGGGATGCGGAGCGAAAGAAGAGACATGATAGGAGACTCAGAGAGGAGGCTCTAGAAAAGGAGCGCAAGGAAGAGGAGGAAATGAGGCTTGAGGCTGAGTTCAGGGCGGATAGGGAGAAGAAGCTTGACCGTGTGCGCCGTGCAAAGGCAGCGATGGAGGAGAATCCCGACACGCAGAGGAAGGGAAAGTGATCTCGTTGCACTCAGTAGCCATATGGTTTATTATTGCGCAATGTAGTGCAATCTTGGACTCGTTTATTCATGAGCAATGTCGTCTAGCCTTAGGCTTTTTAATTGTGTTGCCATGCACTGCATGTATGCTTAAGATGCACTTATGCTATGTACTTTGTTATCTATTTTGTAGTCTTGTACTTCTATGATCTTTGTGATGTTAACTATGGTTGGCAGAGGGGGATGAATAGGCGTACCTAGAAGCAAGAGGGGAGAGAGAGGGGGTGAGTCAATGCTTGGGAGCTCTTTTCTTAGCAGGTGAACCGTGAGGAATGGGTGAGGCAACAGTTAGAAAGGTGGAGCGGAGTATTTATAAAGAGTGTTTTCTTGTTAGAAATTTTTGAAGCAAAAAAAACATATGTAACAAAAAATCTAAGTAATAGAAATTTTTGAAGCGAGAAACATATGTAACCTAAATAGTTGAATTCACCAAGCTAATATTTTATAAAAAACAATCTTGCAGGCTCGATGAATTGGTGGAAGGCATTTTGGCCCTGTAGCGTCACTAGCCATGGCGCCATAGCCTGTGGCGCCCCCAGCCATAGCGCCACAGGGTGTGGCGCCACCAGACATGGCGCCACAGCCTGTGGCGCCCCCAACCATGGCGCCACAGGGTGTGGCCCCCCCAGCTATGGCGCCACAAGGCCTGGCGACCCTATTAGTAGCCCACCTTCTATGTTTTTGTCCAGTTTGTTGTCGCAGTAACGAACACATACCAATAACACAGCTATGGCGCCACAGAACTAGAAAAAGAAAAGGGCATTAGCGGAAGTTCAACAATCCCATCATGAAAGTTCAACAAGTTCCACAATCCATGACTAGTCATTACAAGTTCATCAATCCATGACTACTACATGTCATTAGTAGTAGTGCATAGTTATTCTACTATCGGCGACATAAACACTACGTCCTAGGAGTGTAAGGTTCCCTCGACTTCCTCGCTCGCTTCGGATTGGTAGGCAGCATGTTGGGAGTGTACCCAACGTTAGAGCGGTCACGATGGCGGGTTGTCCATGGAGGGTTTTCGTGCTGGGTATCGCTTGTTCCCTGCAATGAACACATAGTCCTCATTTATGTAAAATTCTAGCAATTGTACCATTTGTAGTGTTGCGTACTAAACAATTGTGGCTTCTTCATACCTGAACGTCTCCCTATATAGGCCGAGGGGCACCCTCTAGCTGAGAGGGTCCAATCTCCTCCCACGACCAGTCGAAGTCTTCATCCCTCTAGGGGCGGTGCCGGTGAATGCCGAATGCCGAGGCGTGGTCCTCCTCTTCCTCCGTGTACTCAATGTGGTCCTCGAGGGTAGCTCCTGTCTATAAACCATTTCATGCCAGAGTTGTAGTGCCTAATTGCACATAATATTCGAGGCACCCTGTTATAGGCTTCCTCCTAGCTACCCCAACAGATAGCAAGGGCATTTTGCTTAGCATGCCAAGCCTTTCTATACGTGACTTCATACTTCGTCAAATCGAATATGGATTGCCGTAACAAAGACACCGAAACATTGTTGTCTTTATCAACGAGACCCAATATACGGCGGGCGAGGTAGCGTGCAGTGAGCTGCGGATGCACATCCTTCGCCTCATTGCTCCTGCATGTGTGGGGTTGGACCACTTTGGTTACCCTCCACTTGCCATCACTCTTTTTCTTCCTTGCATGCAACCTCCAATCGCAAGTAAAGGTGTGGCAAGCGACTTGGTACCTCTCATTCTTGTCCGAATGAGTGATGCGGTAGGGTCTATGGTGGCACACAACATAATCCTGAAGGAATATCTTCATCTCTGACATTGTACTGAATATCATACCCTTTCTAAGGATACCACTGTCTTGATGGTTATACAATGAGTGAGAACACATCTGCAACCCGGTGTCACAAACTGCCAAATGTGTCATGCTGACATCTCTGTAGTTAGGAACGTCACTCAACGGTGGGTTCCTCCCCCTCATCTGCATAAGCTCTGTCGCTGTGTAAGGTGGGGGTGAAACGTACTGCTGTGCCTCGCTAATCCTCCCCCATGACTCATAAGGGGGTATCTTTCTTGGGCAAATCATGGACTAGACTGCCTTGAGTCGGCATGGCATGAAGCACCTCAGCTGGAACTGGTGCTGGCATCGGACCCACCGGTGTTGCCGTTGCATCAACAACTCCATTCTCATCATCTGAGTCATCAGAATCACTGCTAACTGCATTAGCCATCATGTCCTCCATCTCTTCCTCCTCCTCTTCCCGTGCAAACTCACTCACATCAAAGTCATTGCTAATACAACTAACTAGAGTTGAATGAAAATGCTCCTGCGTCAAATGACCATCCAAATCAATATCACCTTGAGTTCCTTCACCTTGTACCCCAACTTCTTCATTATATCCAACACCGTCATTGTACGACAATTCCCCATCATCCTCCATCCTGTATCCATTCTGCACCACAACCTCAGGCATGGTCACATTTGATCCTTGGAGCACTCTATTGTAGCGCGACCAATCAGTAGGGTTGCGCAAGGGCACCACGACAAGTGTGCCCTAGTCTTCTCACTATCAAACCTCCTGTTGAGTGTGAAATCACCGCCAAATTTGGCTTCCAAACGAACCCAAAGGTTGTCGAAACTAGGAGGCTCATTAATCCATTCCATTTCTTTCATCCATGTGCTCAAACATACCATCTGACTTCCTAACAATTCCTCCATAAAATACTCGGACACAACAATCCATCTACAAAGGCATTTTAGCAAAAATCTATCAAAACGTCGAACCTAATGTCCCTACTAATATTAATCTATATTCTAACTAAAATCACTAACTAGCTACACTCACTAAAATAGCTACACTAACTACATACGTCAAACTAATTTGCAACTATTAGTCATCAACTAAATTTAAACTAATTTACTAACTAAAATGTACATAGGTCATCAACTAATTTCCAACTATAATTTACCTTGACGATCTAGCTGCCGGCAGCACTACCCATTGACGACAGGAGGCTGACCGGCCCAAGAGGGCCACCGGCGATGTGCCCCGCCCCCTCCAACGACCGGCGAAGGGGAAGTGGAGGTCTTGGAGGGGGTGGCGGCGAGGGGGTTGTGGAGGGGCCGGTGGGGGAGGGGGCGGTGGAGTGGAGGAGGCGGTGGTGGAGGGGGCCACGCCGAGGGGAGGTGGGTGAGGCGGCACTGCGCGCGGGGGCGGTGGGCGCGGCTGGAACGGGAGGTGGGCGGGGGCGGTGGTGGAGGATGCGGGGTACGGCCGGCGGTGGCGTGGAGGAACCTGGCGGCAGTGGCGACGGACGCAGTTCGTATTGAAAACGAATGAGAAACGGAAGGGAAGAGAGAGAGGAGGAGGAAGATGGGCCGGGCTGGTATACGGCCCTGTGGCGCCATGATCTACGATGCCACAGTGTGGCGCCATGCATGGTGGCGCCACAGGTGGGGCCAGGGCACGGGCCACTGGTGCCACGTCATCCTCCTGCGCGGCGCCGTCGTGTAGAAATACGACGCCATGGTTGACGGCGCCGCCAAAACGGTTAGTTTTAAAAAACAATTTTTTTCACGGTCATTTTTTAAAATACTTTTAAAAAATGGTTAAAAATAAAAAAATTCAAAATACCCTCCGGTCTGAATATGCAATTAATTTTTTTTGAGCATCTTAATAACCTTAAATGAAAAAAACTCAAAACTAAAAAGTTGTAGATCTTCACAATACCTATAATTTTTTGTATAAAATTATCTTCATTTCATTTCGTACAAAAAAAGATATGATTTGATATGATTAATATGTCTTAGAAAAATCACATTTTTTATGGAATCAAATGAAGACAATTGTTATATAACTATGGTAGATCTCGACGAGATTTACAACTTTCTAGTTTTTAGTTTTTTTTCATTTGAGACCATTAAGATGTTTAAAAAAATTTAACTATATATTCAAACATGAGGGATTTTTAACTTTTTACACTCACAGTTTGACGACACCGTTAAAGCCAAATTTGATGAAAGTGGTGTGAAAGGTAAAAGAGTTCATAGCAGTGACACCTCTGAGAACTCAACTTTTTAATGGCTTGTGGTTAATTACTGACTTTTATAATGACACACATGGTAAAAACGTCTTTTTTTTACAACTACTAAATTGAAAAATAGGCTTTAGTACTCTAGTGATTTAAATTAGAAATTCGAAATTAAAAATTAACGGACTGACCTGACAATGCTGCAACAGGTCGTCGCGCACGTCTCCTCCGTCGATCCTGGCTGTTGAGACCCCACCTTTCAGCCGCGGCGGCGGTGCTGACACTGACGGCCAAGCCGAGCTGCAGCAGCGCGCGAGTTTCCCCCTCTCTCTCTCCTCGCTTTTGTGTTTTGTTTAATCTGGCCATTCGAGTTCCCACTCGTCCCCAACTTTTCCTCCCCCTCCCCGTCGACTCGGTCCTCGCTCTCGCCTCACCGCGGCTCGCTAGGCGCTAGTCGCCTTCCTCCCTCGGAAGAAAAAAACAAACAAACACGAAACGCAGGTCCGAATCCAAATCTAGCGGCACGCTTCACGTCGCGATCCCGCGGACTCCTCCCACCCCCGCGGCGGCAGCGCGGATTCCGCCGTGGGCTCGCGCGTCGGCCACTCCGGCGCTAACTCCCCTCTCGCGGCGGCGGGGGGCGGTAGCGGCGATCGCGCTAGCGGAGCCGCTTCTTCGCCCTCGGCGCCGCTGGCCTTGATCCGGCCCCGCAGACGGAATGGTACGTGCTGCGATTTGCTTTTCGTCGGATTTATCTGTGCTTGTTGTTATTTGTGCTTTGTTTGGGTAGTAGCGTGTTGGGGACTGCCCCGCTTGATGAAGGCGTCGAAATGCCGGCTCGGTTCGGGGTGTTTCCACGCCGTTTGGTGTAATCGTTTAGTTGAAGCAGTTGTGTATGGTGCGATCATTGACATTGAGATAAACACGTCTTATTGAACCGGGCATAATTTCGGGAAATGGTGTACCTAGGATATGAATCGAGGCAGCCTTTTGTTGTCCTTCCTTCTTCTGGCCGTGATTGTGCAATGTGGTGAGGTTGGGGTCTCTGCCTCAGCCCCTCATACCGTCTTATGGTAGATTCCATCTTGTTCTTCTCACTGAGACACTCGGATCATCTCATGGAACTTGATCAAGGTTTTTGTGATACTGCTGGGCTAGCATTAATCAAGAATAATTAGGACCTTTATTCTCTGTTTGGTTCATTAGTTCTTCAATCAGTGTGCAAAAATGGGCACCTAAATCATGGGACAATGTCTATGGATGCTTTATATATACTTCTTTTCACACTTAGTGTTTAAATGTGGGCAAGAAACTTAGGTTATGTGTCCTGTTATCACCAGATGTGGATCCTTATATGCCAGCTGTAAGTTCAAACACAATGGAATGATCTGATATTCAAGAACTTCTCAACTATTATTTTGTCAATAAATGTGTCTCATTGTAATTTTGGATTGAGATATTGTAGTTGTTACTATTCTTTCTTCACTCATCGTCCTTCGTACTTGTTAGTTTACTGTAATGACTGGTTAACTGACATTAGTCGTGTTCTTGTGCATTCTGTTGCAGGCATCCAAAGTCCGCTTTACAGTGGGTTCTCATGTTTGGGTTGAGGATGCTGAGGTGGCTTGGATTGATGGGCTGGTGGAGGAGGTCCAAGGAGATGAATTAATTATAAACTGCACTTCTGGGAAGAAGGTCAGTTATTAGTTCCATGATAGGTTTCTCTTTTTATTTTCTGCCAAAAGTGAGATTTTGTTAGTTTATCTCGTCCTGATGGTTTGTTACTTTCTATTCATGCTTTACTGAGGCTGTTGCAGCACGTTTCTCCTAAAATTCTTTTTTATGCCTCAGATTAATTGTTTTTAAGTCTGAATTTGTTAATTCATGAGTGTCAGACTATACCGCTATAGCTTATAATAGTAAATTAATTTATTAAAGTATATGGATAATGATAAATAAAAATAAATAAACATATTTTGGTTACAGGTTACTGCCAATGTCTCAAGTGTGTATCCTAAGGATGCAGAAGCGAAGCGCTGTGGCGTTGAGGATATGACGAGGCTAGCTTATCTTAATGAACCAGGAGTTCTACAGAACTTAAAGTCTAGATATGCAATGAATGAAATATATGTAAGTTGAGTTGTTCAACATATCAACACTTCTTTTATTCTTTTTACTCATGCACATGTCCAACGGAGGCCTCCTGAGGCGCCGGTGCGTAGTGGGGTTCTAAAGCGGGCCGATAATGTAAAGAGCGGTAGAGGTCGACCTAAACTAACTTGGGACGAGTCCGTTAAGAGAGACCTGAAGGAGTAGAATATCTCAAAGGATTTAGCTATGGACAGGAGCGCTTGGAGACTGACAATCAACGTGCCTGAACCGTGACCTCTTTCTGTCTTGTGCCTTTTATGTCCCTTTATGTGTCTCTCTATTTCTCGTCTCTTTTGGGTTTCATCTCTAGCCTACCCCAACTTGCTTGGGACAAAAGGCTATGCTGTTGTTGTTGTATAGTCCGGCGAGTTCTTGGTTATCTGACTTTTCAGTTCTTATTTGCTCTCTAGGATGATAGTAGAGTTACTCATTCAAATTACACCTCCTGTGTCCTGTCTGTATAGTGTTTATGTTTCATTTCTATTCTTATTTTATTGGTGTTAAGGTGTTTACTGTTTCTAGTTTCTGTATCAGAGGAGGTTGGAATTCTGCAACACTGCATCTGTTTTTATTTTATAACATGCTCTAGTGTACCGAACAACCTTGTGGTCTGATCTAACCGCTTAAAGATGTTTGTCCTTTCCAGACTTATACTGGCAACATTTTAATAGCTGTTAATCCATTTCAAAGACTTCCCCACCTTTATAACAATCACATGATGGGAATCTATAAAGGCGCAGAATTTGGCGAGCTGAGCCCTCATCCTTTTGCCATTGCAGATCGTGCATATAGGTGTGTTTCAACCCCCCAAGGAAAACTAATGTTTTATGCATTTATCGTGTTGCATGTATCTGACATATAAACCATGCAGGCTTATGATGAATTATGGTACAAGCCAAGCCATATTAGTGAGTGGTGAAAGTGGAGCTGGTAAGACAGAAAGCACTAAAAGTCTTATGCAGTATCTTGCATTTATGGGTGGCAAAGCTCAATCTGGGGGAAGGTCAGTGCAGCAACAAGTACTGGAGGTGAGGGCTCCAATTTCTCTTCTTGCTCTTGTGAATATTAGCAACCCAAAATAGTGGATTTATGGATTATGAACTGGCATCTTGGAATGTTTGTAAAGGAGCAAGCTGATCGTTCTGCAGGATTGCATCAAACTCACATTTTACCAATCTTAATGCTATTGTGTCTTATACTATCTAATCTATCTATTTGATTGACGCAGTCCAATCCTGTTCTTGAGGCATTTGGAAATGCAAAAACAGTCAGGAATAATAATTCAAGGTAATGAACTTAAAAAACATGGTTATTATTTTCTTTTTTCTGTTTCTGACAGTTGGCATTTGCTCGTTAGCACAATCTTTTCTATTTTTTCCTCATACTTTGTCGCTTTCTTTTATCTTATTATGCAGTCGTTTTGGCAAATTTGTTGAGATTCAGTTTGACAAGAATGGGAAGATCTCAGGAGCTGCCATAAGGACTTACCTCCTAGAAAGGTCTCGTGTCTGTCAAATATCTGACCCAGAAAGGAACTATCACTGTTTTTACATGCTATGTGCTGCACCACCTGAGGTAAAAATTTCAACATGGCTACAAACCAAATTCTAAACTACAACTTTGTAAACAATATATGGCAACTGTGTTGCCAGCCTACTATATTTTAGTACTACTTTTTTTTTGATGGTGTAGATTTTGCCATCAACTGTGTCTTCAACTTTTGATCTGTGTTAAAATGTTGCTGTGCAGGACCGTGAGAGATATAAACTGGGAGATGCCGCATCATTTCACTATCTTAACCAGTCTAGTTGCATTAAGCTTGATGGGATGGATGATGCTTCAGAATATATCATAACTAGGAGGGCAATGGACATTGTGGGCATCAGTTCTGATGAACAGGTATATACATGTGTACGGTCGAAATTAATTTATTTTATAGGATGGCTAGAATCCGTGAGAGGAAGACAAGGGACATCAACCAAATAAAATGCATCAAGGATGGGACAGATCGACTTCTGGCGAAGGATGAGGAGATCAAGGACAGATGGAGAGAGTACTTCGACAAGCTGTTTAATGGGGAGAATGAGGGTCCTACCCTTAAGTTGGACGACTCATTTGACGATACCAACAGACGCTTTGTGAGGAGAATTCAGGAGGCAGAGATCGGAGAGGCTTTGAAGATGATGAAGGGAGGTAAAGCGATGGGCCCTGATGGTATCCCCATTGAGGTGTGGAGATACCTAGGCGCCAGAGCGATAATATGGTTAACTAAGCTTTTTAACCTTATTTTTCGGTCTAACAAGATGCCTGAAGAATGGAGGAGAAGTATATTAGTACCTATCTTCAAGAACAAGGAAGATGTTCAAAGTTGTACTAACTACCGTGGGATTAAGTTGATGAGCCATACGATGAAGCTCTGGGAGAGGGTTATCGAGCATCGCCTAAGGAGAGTGATACATGTGACCCAAAATCAGTTTGGGTTCATGCCTGGTAGGTCGACCATGGAGGCAATTTTCTTATTACGACAATTAATGGAGAGATATAGGGAGCAGAAGAAGGACTTGCACATGGTCTTTATTGACCTCGAGAAGGCATATGACAAAGTACCGAGAAATGTCATGTGGTGGGCCTTAGAAAAGCATAAAGTCCCGACTAAGTACGTTACCCTCATCAAGGATATGTATAGGGATGTGGTGACGTTTGTCCGAACGTGTGATGGCGACACCAGTGACTTTCCAATTAAAATAGGACTGCATCAGGGGTCAGCTTTGAGCCCTTATTTATTTGCTTTGGTGATGGATGAGGTCACAAGGGACATACAAGGTGATATCCCTTGGTGTATGCTCTTTGCTGATGATGTGGTGCTAGTTGACGACAGTAGGGCAGATGTTAATAGAAAGTTAGAACTATGGAGGCACACGTTAGAGTCGAAAGGGTTCAGACTTAGTAGGACTAAGACCGAGTACATGAGGTGCGATTTCAACGCGACTAGGCATGAGGAGGGAGACGTTAGTCTCGATGGGCAAGTGGTGGCCAAGAAGGATACTTTTCGGTATTTAGGGTCGATGCTACAAAAGGATGGAGACATTGATGAAGATGTTAGGTATAGAATTTCAGCCGGCTGGTTGAAATAGCGTCAAGCTTCTGGCGTCCTCTGTGACAAAAGGGTGCCTCAGAAGCTGAAAGGTAAGTTCTATAGGACGGCGATTCGTCCGGTGATGTTATACGGTGCTGAGTGTTGGCCTACAAAAAGGCGACATGTCCAGCAATTGAGTGTAGCAGAGATGCGTATATTGCGTTGGTGTTGTGGTCACACAAGGAGGGATAGAGTCCGGAACGACGATATTCGGGATAGGGTTGGGGTGGCACCAATTGAGGAGAAATTGATTCAACATCGGTTGAGATGGTTTGGACATATCCAACGGAGGCCTCCTGAGGCGCCGATGCGTAGTGGAGTTCTAAAGCGGGCCGATAATGTAGAGAGCGGTAGAGGTCGACCTAAACTAAGTTGGGACGAGTCCGTTAAGAGAGATCTTAAGGAGTGGAATATCTCCAAGGATTTAGCTATGGACAGGAGCGCTTGGAGATTGGCAATCAACGTGCCTGAACCGTGACCTCTTTTTGTCTTGTGCCCTTTATGTCCCTTTATGTGTCCCTGTTTCTTGTCTCTTTTGGGTTTCATCTCTAGCCTACCCCAACTTGCTTGGGACAAAAGGCTATGTTGTTGTTGTTGTTGTTGTTGTTGTTGTTGTTGTTGTTGCTGAAGATAAAACATTTGCTTATAACTTCTGTTGCCATTTCGTGCAGGATGCAATATTTAGAGTTGTCGCTGCCATTCTTCATTTGGGCAATGTGGAATTTTCAGAAGGGAGTGAAGCAGATTCTTCTGTACCTAAAGATGACAAGTCCCAGTTCCATCTTAGGACAGCTGCAGAGCTTTTCATGTATTAGTCCTTTCTTGTGCTCCTTCCGTAATATTAGCTTGTTATCTTTTGCATGACATGCATTTGACAACATTTCAGGTGTGATGAGAAAGCTCTCGAGGAATCTTTGTGTAAGCGAGTTCTGGTAACACGTGGTGAAAGTATTGTGAAAAATTTAGATGCACGAGCAGCAGCTCTCAGTAGAGATGCATTGGCCAGAATTGTTTACTCTCGTTTGTTTGATTGGTAAGTTCTCACATTGTCAAGCAGTTTATTATTGTTGCTTTATAGTATGTTACTTCTGTAACATAAAATGATAATTCACTTATGTTGCTGTTTTTTTCAGGCTTGTAAATAAGATAAATACTTCAATAGGACAAGATCTAAGTTCAAAGCTTCTGATTGGTGTACTGGATATATATGGTTTTGAGAGTTTCAAGACAAACAGGTGCTTAACTGGTATGCCTTTGCGTTTAATCTTCTGTTTATCTTTATCAATGTCTTAATATAGTGTAATAAAGTCACAGCAGCAGTTTTTTTACTGGATAGTATTGGTGATATCGTAATAGTTGTGTTTTTGATGGGGCTGCTCCAAACTTAGCTGGTGCTTTGGGTTCTGCTTTGGAGGAGTGTCGGCTGTGGGCTTTGGCTGGGGCTCGGGGGCTATCTTTCTTGGTACCCCCACCCCCACCCCTCCCCCCCCTAAGGCTTTTTTCTATTTCTGGTCGCCTTTTTGTTCTCACAGGCGCGTGTGTAAGTCTTTGTAATTGGGAATGGTGTGGTGTGTGTTGTACGGGGTTTCTTCCCCTTTTTTCTTCTTAATATAATGAAGCACAATTCTCCTGCGTTTTCGAGAAAAAAAAGTGTTGGTGACATGACGGGTTCAACATGTTCAAACTATGTTTGCTGCAATACAAAGCCATTCCATCTATTTTGAAGTTAATTAAATCAAATGGCTTGTATTAGGATTATTTGTTTCATCACACATCTCAAGTCTTTGGAATTAGTTCAAAATGGAAATTGTCGATTATATAACATATAGGTCATACAATGCCAGTTAAAACAATGGCCTTCGTGTGCTTAGAAGTTAGAACGTAAACATATTTTTTCTGCTTTTTAACTAAAAGTGTAGTAGTACCAGCATATCTTAGGAGCTTTTCTCCTAATCTACTTTTTTTTGGAGTGGCTCTTTGGTGTTGCAACATTTTTAGGGAACTCCAAATAGATGAATAAAAAGCAGAGTGCATATTATGACAACCATTCAATATGCATGTTGATTTCATTTTTTATATAGCAATAGGCTTTATCAGGGGAAAAGATCCTCCATGTTGCTTTAAAAAGATTCATCGCTTAAGTTGCTCTTTTGTAAAGCGGAAAAAATAGCTTATTTGACCAAAGAAGAAGGAGTAATTCATATGTGTGACTACAGGCCCAAAACATGCTAAATCAAATTCACATATTGAAAGAGTGGTAATTGTGAAGATTCAAAAGAATAAAAGGGATATGTAGCTATGGTCTTGACTCACAACACTTGCTGCACAAAAGAAAACCTTAAGGGAAACCAACATCGTGTTGTTGTTGACATGAATGGGGACTCTGGTTTCAAAATTTGGCTGAAATATGTGCTCTTCTTTTTAGAGGTTGCAGCATGTAGTTTCTGCAGCTAATGGCTGCACTGGTTATGGTGATGCATAGTAATAGCAAAGTTATATACTCTCCTTATTAAGAGCCTTAAGTCTTCCATAACTCTACTTAGCGAATGTTGTGTATGACATGAAACCATCTTGTTATCTTTTGATGATACGAAACATAACAACTGTTATATGGTGATACTATGACATGCCTCAGTTTCGAGCAGTTTTGCATCAACTTAACTAACGAGAAGCTGCAGCAACACTTTAATCAGGTTAGAGAATGAAAGTCTCAGTTCTTGAGAATGTTCTGCATTCTATGTTTTAGCATCGTCAAATAAAATTTGTTTTGTGTCATTATGTGTAATCATTTTTTTATATGTTCCATGAGCAGCATGTGTTTAAGATGGAACAAGAGGAATATACAAGGGAAGAAATTGATTGGAGTTATATCCAGTTCGTAGATAACCAAGAGATTCTTGATCTTATTGAGAAGGTGAACAACATACAGTTATATCCAGTTGTTTTTGTTGTTGTTGTTGTTGTTGGAGTATAGGAGTATTAGGCCCATGAGGCCCATGTATGCAATATTATATAGCTACCCTTCTAGGGTTAGCCCAAATCAATAGAGTGACAATTTTCAACATGGTATCGGGTTTCTTTCCTCCCCTCCCCTGCCAGCCGCCAGCCGCCAGGCGCAGCCGCAGCCGGCCCGCCGCCGGCAGCCATGGCCGGCCGGCCTCCTCCCCTTCCTCCCACCTACTTTCACTCCTTCCCTCCCCTTTCCTCGACTTGGGCGCAGGTCGCGAGCTCCGCAGCCAGACCCGCCGTCGCCGCCCCGAGCAGACCCAGCGCCGCCGCCGCTCTGGCCGCGGGCGCGGGTGTTGTGGGCGCGGGCGCGGGGGCCGATGGCGCGGACGCGGGAGCCGCCGCGGGCGCGCAAGGCGCAGGCGCGGGTGTAGGCGCGGGCCACGGCGCAGGCGCAGGTCCGGAGGACCTCCCGGCCGTGGTCCTCCCGGGCGCTTTCCTGGGCGCGGGCGCCGGGGACCCGGCCACCGCAACTGCCGCCGCTGCCGCAATCGCGCAAGGACTGGGCATGCCCCGTCCTCCTCCGTCCAGCGCCACTGCAGCCCTGGCCGCGGGTGGGGGGCTGGCCCAGGGCGCCTCTCAGTTCCCCGCGCCGCCACCGCCGCCCATGTTCCACGACGCGCGCCCCGACTCCGCCCTCGCCGCCGCGCTCGTCTCTGCCCGGGCAGCGGCCGCAGAGGGATAGGCCCGTGTCCGTGCGGCTGTTCTCGCTTGGGAGCGCGAGCGGGATGCCGCCGATGCACTGGCCCGCCAGATCGCCGAGGCGGAGCAGCTCCTCGTCCCTCCCACCTACCACGACATTGGGGCCACCTCCTCCGGCTCGACGGGTCACCGCACGTCCACTACCGCGGTCATCTGGCACGATCCGGCCGATCCACTGGTTGCGCAACTTCACTACCAGGCCGGGGGTGTTCAGAACATCTGGCTGCTCGTCCCGGTCATCCTCGAGCCCGAGTCGCCCTCCTACGCCCGTTGGCGGGACCTGGTCCTCATCACCCTCCGCCGCTACGCCCTCGACAACCACGTCCTCGTCGATGCCTCGGTCGCGGCCCAGACCCCCTCGTGGCTGCGCCTTGACAGCATCGTGCTCTCCTGGATCATCGGGACGATCTCCCTCGACCTCCACGACCTCGTCCGCAACACTGCTGACGCTCGCCAGGCCTGGCTGGCGCTCGAGGGCCAGTTTCTGGGCAATGCCGAAGCCCGGGCTCTGCGGCTCGATGCGAGTTTCCGCACCTTCGTGCAGGGTGACCTTGCTGTTGGAGAGTTCTGCCGCAAGATGAAGGCAATGGCGAACTCCCTCGGCGACCTTGGCTGGCCCGTGGAGGACCGCATCCTGGTCCTCAACGTCCTCCGCGGGCTCAGTGACCGCTACGCCCACCTCAGAACGTGGATCATCCGCCAGCGGCCCTTCCCCACCTTCCTGCAGGTCCGTGACGACCTTGTCATGGAGGAGCTCACTCAGGGCCTCCAGCCAGGGTCCACCTCCACGCCGGGGTCCTCGACTCCCTCGACGGCCCTTGCTGCTACTTCGCCGCGTCCGTCTGCTCTGCCGCCGTCATCTCTTCTTGGTCCCCTTCCCTCCGGGCCAAGCGGGGGTGGGGGGGGGGGGCGTGGCGACCGCCGTCGCCGCGGCGGGGGACGTGGTGGGGGCCGTGGCGGGAGCAACCAGGCGCCGGCGGCTCCACAGGGTGCACCATGACCCTCTTTCCACAACCTGTGGTCAGGGCGCATCTCTATGTGGCCCTTCCAGGCTCCCGGCGGTGAGCCTCGCCCGCCGGCGGCCATGCTCACTGGTGCTCCACCTCCCGGTGCCTACTCCGCGTCTCCGTGGGCTACACCTTCCGGCGCCTCGTCTGGGCCTGCCTGTTGGGACCAGGCGGCCTTGGCACGCTCTTTCAGCACTACGGGCCTGACACCTCCTGTCGGTCCAGAGTGGATCGCCGACTCGGGTGCTACCTACCACACCACCCCTGACCCTGGTATACTCATCCGTTCACCCTCCCTCTTCCTCTCACCCTTCGTCCATCATGGTCGCAAATGGTTCGTGTCTTCCAGTCACGTCCGTGGGTGCCGCCGGCGCTCATGGCTCCTTTCGTCTTCCTGATGTTCTTGTTGCCCCTTCTATGGTTCACAACCTTCTTTCTATTCGTCGTTTTACAGCTGACAATTCCTGTTCTGTGGAGTTTGACTCTTCTGGTCTTACTGTGAAGGATTTGGCTTCCCGGCGTCCTCTGCTCCGATGTGACAGCACAGGGCCATTTTACACTCTTCGATTCCCGACTGCTGCTTCATCTTCTTCGCCGTCCGTTTTGTCAGCGGCTTTCACCGCCACTACTTCCTCCACTACTTGGCATTAGCGCCTCGGCCATCCTGGACGTGATGCCCTGATACAGTTCAGTCGTAGTTCCGACATTCCATGTACTCGGGCTCATGATGAGCATTTGTGTCATGCGTGCCAGTTCGGCCGACATGTTCGTCTTCCTTTTCATAGTTCTTCACATGCAGCCCGCATTTTTGATCTTGTACATTGCGACCTATGGACATCTCCTGTCATCAGTGTTTTTGGATATAAGTACTATCTTGTGGTGGTCGATGATTTTTCTCATTATTCGTGGACTTTTCCCTTTCGTGCGAAGTCTGATGCTTTCCCCGCGATTCTTCACTTCTTCGCTTGGGTGTCCACACAGTTCGGCCTCACCATTAAGGCCGTCCAGTGTGACAATGGTCGTTTGTTTGACAACTCCACCTCCCATGCCTTCTTCCTTTATCACGGTGTTCAGTTGCGCATGTCTTGCCCGTATACCTCCTCTCAGAATGGCAAGGCTGAGCGCATGATTCGCACCACTAACGACACCATGCGCACTCTTCTGCTTCAGGCGTCGCTTCGTGCTCGCTTCTGGGCTGAGAGCTTGCACACCTCCACCTATCTCTTTAACCGTCTTCCTTCCGCTGCCTGCCCAGCTCCCACGCCACACCACGCTCTTTTCGGTACCCCTCCTCGGTACGATCACCTTCGAGTCTTCGGGTGTGCGTGTTACCCTAACACCACAGCCACCGCTCCCCACAAGATGGCACCCCGTTTGACTCTCTGTGTCTTCCTCGGGTACTCCCCGGATCACAAGGGTTACCGTTACTTTGACCTTACCTCTCGTCGGGTCCTCATCTCTCGTCATGTGGTGTTCGATGAGTTCGTCTTCTCTTTCTCCACCACCACCACACCCACTACCACCCCTGACCTTGACCTGTTCTCTCTGTTTCCCACTAACACGGTGGTCCAGCCACCTTTGTCGTGGTCTCCTGCAGGTACTGCTCCACCGGGATCCTTGCCGGGCTCGTGTCCCCTCTCGCCGCCCGCCAGTGACGCCCCTGGCCCTGCGCCCTGCACGGGTCCGGAGGCGTCGCCCTCCGGTGCTGCCCCGGCCCTTCCGCTCGACAAGGTTCCGGGGGGCGTCGTCCTCCGGTACTGCCCCGACCCCTCCACTCGACGAGGGTCCGGGGACGTCGGCTACCGCACCTCCTATGCGTTTCGCCGAGCCGGTGCGCGTCTACCAGCGACGTGTGCGGCCTGCTCCGCTGCCTCAGTCACCACCGGAGGCCTCTTCTCCGCCGGCGACGCCAACACCACTGCCACAGTCCCCGGCTGCCCGTGTCGTGCCATCGGTGTACCACCCACCGCTCCTTCACTGATACCCGCGGCATGTTCACCCTATGGTGACGCGGCACGCGGCTGGTACCCTGCGGTCCCGGGCTCTCGCGGTGATGCCCGACGACCCGCAGGTCTCTCCAGTACCCTCTTCCATCCGCGAGGCCTTGTTGGACCCTCACTGGCGCCGCGCGATGGAAGAGGAGTACGCGACACTCCTCGCCAACCAAACATGGGTTCTGGTGCCCCGTCCGCTGGGCTCCAACGTCGTCACCGGCAAGTGGATCTGGACACACAAGCGTCTGGCTGATGGCACTCTCGAGCGGTACAAGGCTCGCTGGGTTCTCTAGGGCTTCACTAACTGCCCTGGGGTCGACTATGATGAGACCTTTAGCCTAGTGGTGAAGCCGGCCACCGTCCGCACGGTGCTCTCGCTCGGTCATGGCCCGTGCATTAGCTGGACGTCAAGAATGCCTTTCTGCGCTGCCTTCTCACTGAGACAGTTTACTGCAGTCAGCCGGCGGGGTTTGTTGACTCTTCCCGTCCCGACATGGTCTGCCGGCTCAACAGGTCTCTCTACGGCCTCAAGAGGCCTCCCGGGCGTGGAACACTCGGTTTCCTGCTTTTCTACTGACACTGGGGTTTGTGGAGGCTAAGTCAGATACGTCCCTGTTTATCTATCACCATGGAGCTGAGTCTGCGTACCTGCTGCTCTATGTTGATGATATTGTCCTCACAGCCTCCAGTGAGTCACTCCGCCGCATTATCACCTCTCTTCAGCAGGAGTTTGCTATGAAGGATCTAGGTGTGCTCCACCACTTCCTCGGGGTCACTGTTGAGCTTTATTCTGCCGGGTTACTTCTTCACCAGCGGCAGTATACTCTTGATATCCTGGAGCAAGCTGGGATGACTGACTGCAACCCCTGCTCCACTCCGGTTGACACACAAGGCAAGCTGTCAGAAGTCAAGGGCAACATAGTGACAGATCCCACTGCATATCGGAGTCTTGCTGGTGCCCTTCAGTACCTCACCTTCACCCGGCCGGACATCACCTATGCAGTTCAACAGATATGTCTTCACATGCATGATCCCCGAGAGCCCCACCTCACTGCTCTCAAGCACCTCCTCCGCTACCTCCGCGGCACTGTCGACTACGGCCTACTCCTTCACCGGTCATCCTCCGCCGAGCTTGTCATCTACACTGACGCCGACTGGACCGGGTGTCCGGACACTCGACGCTCCACCTCCGGCTACGCTGTCTTCTTGGGCGGCAACCTGGTGTCCTGGTCGTCCAAGCGCCAGCCGGTGGTCTCCCGCTCCAGTGCCGAGGCGGAGTACCGCACTGTCGCTAACGGCGTGGCTGAGGCCTTCTGGCTCCGGCAGCTTCTCACCGACCTCCACACTCCTCTCTCCCGGAGCACGCTGGTCTACTGCGACAACATCAGTGTGGTGTACCTCTCCACCAACCCCGTTCAGCACCAGCGGACGAAGCACGTGGAGATCGACCTACACTTTGTCCGTGATCGGGTTGCCATCGGCGAGGTGCGGGTCCTTCACGTACCGACCACCTTCCAGTTCGCCGACATCTTCACCAAAGGCCTCCCATCCTCGACCTTCACCGAGTTTCACTCCAGCCTCAACATCACCAGTGGCTAGTTGCGTCTGTGGGGGGCTCGTGTGTGTTCTTCTTTTCATGTCCAGTCTGTAACTCCGCTGTGCCGGTAGTTCAGACTGCGGGGGGTGTGTATAGGAGTATTAGGCCCATGAGGCTAGGCCCATGTATGCAATACTATATAGCTACCCTTCTAGGGTTAGCCCAAATCAATAGAGTGACAGTTTCCAACAATGTATATATTTATTTTCTGCATTGGTATGATCATTTTTGCACCAGTGTGAATCTGTGACATTTTCTTTGACCTGCCTTCAGCTAGTTATTGCCTTTTTTAATTACTATTGTAGACTCATGTAACCTAGGATTCAATGTGGAATTATCTGATACCAATAATTATTGAAGAAACTGGACGGGTCTGAGTTCAATGTGCAATTTTTTTTAACCATCTAGAGATGTTAGTTAAAAATTTCCATTGTAGTTTGGCTATACTGTGAGATTGCATTTTTGACATCTTTCTTTCAATACAGAAACCAGGGGGTATAATTGCTCTACTGGATGAAACTTGGTAAGTAAACCATGAATATCTTGTTTGTAATTCTGAGCCTTTCTAACATTGTCTTGTTTTGTGCTTCAGCATGTTGCGAAATTCAACCCATGAAATATTTGCTGAAAAGCTGTATCAAAAATTTAAGGGGAACCCACATTTCAGTAGGCCAAAGTTCTCACGGTCTGATTTCACTATTCATCACTACGCTGGAAATGTAAGCAGCATACTTGTTCTGTCTGCCCTACTATCCTTTGAAAGAATAATTTTTACATTCTTCACGAAATGTAAGATGCATTCATTGTGGACTTTGTGACAGTGTCACATAGGATTGCGTACATTATATTAGATTGTATTCTCTGTTCCAAATTATAGGTCACTTTAGTTTTGCCCTAAGTCAAATTTCTCTAAATTTGACCAAGTTTGTAGAAAAATATATTAACACCTACAAGTTCAAATAAACAAACTATCAAGACATTTTTTTTCCTTGAACACACAGGAGAGCTGCATATCATTATTAAATAAGAAGGATAAAAGGGTAAACAACCCCTGGTTACACCAACACCCACACACCCAAAGGATCGCAACATTACATGTGTCTTTTTGCTATAAGTACACAAGACCTGGAACGACCTAGCCCCTAGGAACAAGGTCCGACAAGAAAGAGATCCCTCGCGCTCCAGCCAATGCCCAAAGTTGGGCCTCCTCCTCACATTTGTTCCTATGTTTCCAAAGTGTCGAAGCCTCTAGGATAATGAGGGAGTTGATGCTTCGTTGCAATTGTCCATCGATCATCTCATCAGCTCTATACCACTAGTCCTCAAAAGAAGCATCATTGATCATCAGTGCTAGAGTTTTGCAGCCCAAAGCAATTTAGGAGGGAGAACCAGAATTGCCTTGCAAACATACAGCTAGTGAGCAAGTGATCAATTGTTTCCTCAGCTTGGCGTTCTTATACATCTGTATTTTCTTTTTCTTTTTCACATAGTGCACAACTGCACATATGGAGATATTTTTGCAGATACATGTTTTGTAATGTAAATGCACTGAATTTTTGAGGTATACTAGTGCGTAAACCCAACTTACATGTAGATAAAGGATGTAAGTTTAGAATAATTCCCCTTTTCTAACACTTCAATAAGCAACTTTTCAACTTATGCTTTGTTCCTGTCGCTGGCAACAAAATCACTTACTGCACATGATGCATACATTTAACCTGGAGATGAATTAGTTCTGTGGTGCCATCATATCTTTCTATAATTGAACGGAGTATCCGAGTATGTGGCACAATATTAAACACCATTTTCTTATGCAGGTTACGTATCAAACAGATCTGTTCTTGGATAAGAACATTGATTATGCTGTGAATGAGCATCAAGTTTTGTTACATGCTTCGAGATGTTCATTTGTTTCCAGTCTTTTTCCACCTTCTGAAGAATCAGCTAAATCTACGAAATTTACATCGATAGGTTCAAGCTTTAAGGTAAAACAGAATGTTGCTTGTCCAGTCTTTTATAGCTTTGTTATCAGGAAACTTATCGTTTCTGATAACATTACAGCAACAATTACAAGCTTTGCTGGAAACTCTGAGTGCAACAGAGCCACATTACATCCGCTGCATAAAGCCCAATAATGTTCTCAAGCCAGCAATTTTTGAGAACAGTAATGTTCTCCAGCAACTTCGATGTGGGGTAAGACATTATCACAAGTATTTTCACTGGAAGTACATGTTTTGACAGATATAGATTGGTTGAATAGAAAAATAAGGACAAGCTTATTCTGGTAAATCAAAATTATTTTGAACCATCTGCCATTCTTCCCTATTTAACCATATATGGAGGCTGCTAAACGTTTATTCATTTGAACTGATCTAAGGACAAAAGACAATCATGTGGACAAAACAGTATACAGCATACAGGTACTACTGTCCCAAAAAGAATGCACATTAGATTTGTCAAAGTCAAACTATTTCAAGTTTGACTAAATTTATAGAAAGTAATGTCAGCAATCATGGTTCCAAATAGGTATACTATAAAAATACATTCCATGATGAATCTAATGACATTATTTGATATAATAAATATTACTATTTTTTTTTGTAAAAAATTGGTCAAATGAAGATGGTCTTGACCTAGTGCTGTAGTTAGAAGTGCACTCTTTCTGGGACTGAGGGGGTATATTATAAAATATCAACTTTCTGCAGTACACATGATAGCGGTATGCCCAGGGATTTTTATGCTTTTAAATCTTGCTCTTAATGCAGTTTGTTTTTGTATGAACTAGCTGTTGAAAATAGAGATGCTAAACTGATACATTACCTAATCTTGTAAACAGGGAGTATTAGAGGCAATAAGAATAAGCTGTCTAGGATATCCAACAAGGAGGAGATTTGACGAATTTGTTGACCGTTTTGGTGTTTTACTACCTGAAGTTCTTGGTGAAAGGTATTCTTAATACATCGATCTGGTCTTTTGCATTTTGGTTTCCATTTTGATCTTACATTGTGTACTTACTGTTACATTGGCAGTTATGATGAAGTTACTGCTACAAACATGCTTCTTGAGAAAGTCAATCTCACTGGCTATCAGGTCAGCTACAAGTGGCTGAAATTAGTAGTTTTGATGTGCTTAAGTCAATCAAATTTTCCACTAGTACTATGTTTGGTCTTTCTTTGGCTTCTCTACTGTTTCCCTTTATCGTGATTCAACATATTTCCTGTATTCTCGTAATCTTGTAAATACTAAGGTCCTGTTGGAATGGGATTTTTTTTCTTCTTGTTCCTGTGTTTTCCCTGCGAAATTAAACTGATTCATGTGAAATCCTTCATGATTCCTGTAAAATTCCTGTGTTCCAAACAGCTAAGCATTTCTAGTTGAATGGTATATACTTTCTTGCCTCAGCCTTTATGTTGCTCCCAGAAAAATCCCATGTGGAGGTTAGTTCTACTTTAGTTTTATGGTTCGATGGCTTAGGAGATTGGGTCAATTTCAACCCAAACAATGGACATGTTATCTTGTTGTCATGAGAAGAATATTTGCAATTCCTCAAAAATAAAGTCGAGAACAACCTTGTATATATTTTGTCGTTGCATCATGGGAATTGTTAATAAGAGAAACATTAAGTGCAATGCAATATCTCCATCCTCATCTGGACAAGTGCTGCTTCTGTAGTTCTAGCTTTAATATGCTAATTTGAATTACTCTTTGTAATTTACAGATCGGGAAAACTAAATTGTTTTTACGTGCTGGTCAAATGGCTGAATTAGATGCTCTGAGAACTGAGGTCTTGGGCCGTTCTGCCAGTAAAATCCAGAGAAAAGTACGGTCATACTTGGCTCGCAAAAATTTCATTCAACTGCGAATATCTGCTACTCAGCTCCAGGCTATTTGCAGAGGTACATCTTAAATAGTACTGAAGATAAAAAAAAGGTTTTAGTAATATCTCTGATTTTGAAGTGGAGATAATGATTGTTGAACTGTGATATTTGAAGGACAAATTGCAAGACATTATTACGAAGATCTCCGCAGGGAGGCTGCTTCATTGACCATACAAACCTGCTATCGTATGCACTTTGCAAGGAAGAACTACAGAAATCTCTGTACTGCATCAACAACTATCCAATCTGGTCTACGTGGTATGGCTGCTCGCAAGGAACTCCAGTTCCGTCAGCAAACAAATGCTGCAGTGATCATTCAGGTATGATCTCAGGTCTCCTTTTTAGTTTCTTTAAATTAAAAGCATCTAATTTTCAGTCATCCATTCAAAGTCTTATCTTTTTGTGTATAAATAAATGGTTTGGATCATGCTACTAGGGCAGTCAAACTATGGTTATTATTAAGTTGCATGCACCGACCAGTTCAACCCAAAAGCTTAAGCTGATGGGGAGAGGTGGACAATTCATTTTATATTCCAACACTCCCCCTCACGTGGAGGCTCCCTCAGGCCTCAGACGTGGAATAGGAGCGAGCAACAATTATTTTATTTAATTGCGCTAACCAGGATTCGAACTCGAGACCTCTGGCTCTGATACCATATTAAGTTGCATGCACCGACCAGTTCAACCCAAAAGCTTAAGCTGATGGGGAGAGGTGGGCAATTCACTTTATATTCCAACAGTTATGTTTGCTTATGTTTTCATATCCATATTCAATTATTGACTAAAGTCTATCATGTTTACCTAGGTATTGTTATATCTTTTTCTGCACCTCCAGTTCCTGAATAAGTTTGTATTTACACTTATTATGATTATAATTTTAAGTACATGTTTTATTACTTGCCTCTGTGCCACAAAGAAATTACCAAGTTAAGAATTCCAGATGACTTTCTTTTTAATCTCAAGTAGCTTTATTTCTTCAAGTATCATTATTCAATTAGACGCCTGTTCAAGCCTGTGCATCTGTATCCATATTTTACTAATCACTCTTTTACTTCATTTATGGTCCAATACATCAACCTCGCTTTTACTGATTTGTCCTCCACAGAGTTTCTGGCGTAGTTATGTAGCACGCTCTCGATTCATGAGCTTGAAGAAGGCAGCCATTGCTACCCAATGTGCTTGGAGAGGAAGAGTGGCCAGAAAAGAGCTTCGGAAACTTAAAATGGTAAGAAGCTCTGTTGTAAATGGCCTGACTATATTTTACTTTATTAGTTATTGGCATGCTTCTGCAGTATTTATTTTATTCCAATGTCTATGCATAAGAGATGTCTGATGAATATGAATTATCAAAAAAGGTGTACACATCATTATGTTGTCGATTGACAACTGGGTATATATGCACATGAAAATGAGGCTATGTCTTCATGGGCCAAACTCGATTTATAGGCCAACTCCTTATGGAGTTATGGTCAGCAAAAGCTTATGGTCCTTATGGGCCAACTCATCTGCAATTGCACCTAATGGTCATAAGTCTAGCCATTACACTTCTGGTACTCTGGAGCCTGGATCAACAATGGGAACTGAGTTATTACGTAAACTAATCATTGTTTAAGCTACATTATCTACTAACTTCACCTTTCTTTTTTGTATTTTCAGGCTGCTAAAGAAACTGGTGCTCTCCAAGCTGCCAAGAATAAATTAGAGAAGCAAGTTGAGGAGCTCACCTGGCGGCTGCAACTAGAGAAACGCATGAGGGTAAAGTTTTGGTTTACTTTATTTGACAGATGCTCTGGCTTTCTGTATTCGCATGGAAGGGACATTAAAAAAAATTGACCAACCAAGGACACTCCACCCCTGCTGACCACACAACATATGTAGTATGACCTATAGACTCAACTTTTCTGAATGGGTCCAAAAATATGCAGTCGCTAGAGCACATGCATGCACTTAAGTGGGTTTTTGCAAACTGTGGTTATCTTTTTTTTATTTATTATTCTATTGTATACAGTTAGCTTCTAGAGCCAACTAGTTCTTTTTCCAGTTCCAGCCAGTTTGAAGTTGATTGTTATCTAAGGATGCAAGTGGATTAGATTGGATTGGCTTGATCCAATTGTCTCATACTAGCCCATTTTGTTTACTGAATATATAAACAATGTATCATATGAGTTAGGAAGTGCACGGTATTTAATGGAGATGGTCGATTATCTTACATGCCTATTGTAATTGTTCACTGCAAATTAGCTATCTATTGTCTGAATTTCAGTATTACTACTACAATATTGTAGTAACTCCCAGTTTTGTGGTAAACTTTATCTATTTAAGTAAGGTTAATTTAAAACAGATATGTAACTTTGTAACATGGACTGTAACTGTTGGCACAACCTAGGTCAATAAGGGCCTGTTTGGTTCACCACTGAGGAGAGCCTGGCTGGTATCTACCAGCCAGACTGCACAGGGACAGGCCAAAGGCATGCAACCACTTGTTTGGTTCACTGAATCTAGAAGACCAGGCTGAGCAGAGCACTTGTTTGGTTGGCTGCATCGATATAGGTTATATTGCGTTTTGAATCGATTGTATAGTACTCCCTCTGTTCCAAATTGTAAGTCGTGCTGGCTTTTCTAGATACATAGGTTTTGCCATGCACCTAGATATACATTATGTCTAGATGCATAGTAAAGCCATGTACCTAGAAAAGCCAGAATGGCTTACAATTTGGAATGGAGGGAGTACTTATTTTCAACATATTAAGCCATAATTTACTTTGAAATACATTAATATGCCTTAAATTATGCTAATTCATTAGTAACCTGCTAATACATTGCATCCCGCGAGCCTGGCCCTGGAGAAATGGGTCTCATTCTTGTTCCTGGAGAGCCAGGCTTGCTGGTCCCTTCTGCACGCCGCAGGACAGGCCCAAACCATCGCCCAGGCAACCAAACATAGTGCACCTGTGTCCATGGAGCCTGGCTGGTGTAGATACAAGAAACCAAACATGGCCTAAAAACATTCATATTAGCTCTAGTCATCTAATGCCTCTGTAAGTACCTTATGTACGTTTTCCCTGCCTGCAGACTGACATGGAAGAAGCCAAGACACAAGAAAATCGGAAGTTGCAACAACAATTGCACGAACTGCAATTGCAGTCCAAGGAGACCAAAGATCTGTTGAAAAGGGAACAGGAAATTGCAAAAGAAGCGCTGGAGAAAGCTTCGTTAGTACCAGAGGTCCAAGTTGATACAACTCTTATTGATAAACTCACTGCTGAGAATGAGAATCTTAAGGTATGTATGGTGAATGAGTTTGCTGTTCATTGCATCAGATTTGTTCATCTGCTGGTGTAATATATTATTGAGAACCTTCAAATTGAGTGAAATGCATATTGCATAACACTGCATCATAAATTTGTGCTAAGGAGTTAAAGGCAAACTTATTTGATGAGAATTGAAGTACACTTTGTAGACTGTAATATTTAGTATCCTACTATGAGAAATGCTAATGAGCTATGCCCCGAAGCATGCTAATCCTCCATCTGGTTGATGGTGCTGTTGCCTTGAGCAGACCAGGAAACTTTAGTCTCGAATGGGAATAATTTAGTTTTGCAGGTGCTTATGGAGGCTTGAACCATATGAAACCATATTGTTTGTGTTAGAGATATGTGTGTACTTTATATTTTCATATTGCACAAGGGTGCTTCTGCATATTGTACATGTACATATGGTGGCCTTTAGCCCCTTTCAGAAGTGAAGCTCTATTCTATCATGGTACCAGAGCCCAGGTTCTAGGGTTAGGTTTACCTCGCTGGTACGCATAGCCGCCGCCGTGCTCGTTCTGCCATGGCCGCCGCCATGCTTGCCTGCTCCGCGTAGCCACCGTCGTGCTCGTCTGCGCGGCCTCCTGCGCGCTCGCCGCTGGGGCACCTGGAGGGCCTCTGCTCCCGCGCGTGCGCGCCTGCTCGCGCGTTGTCCGCGTCGTCTCGCGCGGGGGCCTCTGCTTCTGGGCGTGCACGCCCGCTCGCGCCCCACGCGGCCACTCGTGCCCGCGTGGCCGTCCGCGCCGCCTCGTGCGGTCCCGCGCGGCTTCCTGCCCGCGCGACGCGCGGCCACCTCCTCTCCTCTGCTCTCCTCCCACGCGGCCACCTCATCTCCTCTGCTCTCTCTCCTCTGTTTCTTCCTCCTCTGCTTTCTCCCTCTATTTTCATCTGAGCCCTGTCGAGTTGGTCAACGTCGGAACTCCCGGTGCACGTCTCTGGTGGTCGACGAGCACGCCCACCTACGACGTGCTTGTGTCACGACTCTACTTTTCTCTGCTCTGTTTTCTTGTGAGCTGCTCTGTTCTTCTTCTCCATGGCATCTCCTTTCGTTCCTCCTTCTGGTGGTGCTCAAATCCCACGTTGTCCAGTGATTTTTGATGGCACAAATTATCATGAGTGGGTCCCACATATGCGGTGGCATATGCGTGGTCTCCGGCTTTGGGAGTTTCTCAGTGGTGAGCTACCTTGTCCAGTCTTGCCTGATCGTCCAGTGCAGCCGGTGATTCCTCCAGGAACAGCAGAAGATGAACAAAAGAAGTTGCGCGAAGCTTATGACGATGATATGGCCTCTTATATGTCCCATTTTCGGGCATATCGGACTAGTATGGAAAAGCATCTGGCTGGAGAGGTTATTCGGCTTGATCATGCTGCTCAGATGTGGGCCTTTCTTCGCCAGCACTATGAGCCCTCTGGTCAGTCCACTTACATTGCCGCCTTACGTCAAGAGCAGTTGTTACAGCAGGGTGACAGTTCAGTTGAGGATTTCTTCCGACAGCTATCTGCAGTATGGCGTGAGCTTGACACTCTTAGTCCACAGTTGTCTCCGGACACTTGTGATTCCTGCAGGAAGCAACAGAGCCACCTTGAGCTTCGTCGCACCTATGATTTCCTGACTCGTTTGCGTGCCGAGTTTGAGCCTCTTCGTGCTCAGTTACTTGCTCGTGAGCCGTGTGTGTCCTTGATGGAGGCTCTTGCTGCTGTTCGTAATGAGGAGACTCGCCTTCGTTCTGCTGGTCTAATTCAGTCGACATCCTCCTCAGTTCTGGCAGCTCAGTCTGGAATTCTGGGTTCTTCTCCCAAAGTGCCTGCTTCAGCAGCATATGGTGGCCCTGGGACTCGTAGTTCAAGTGGCCTTCATTGTAATCACTGTCACAGAGATGGACATGATGAAGACCACTGTTACAAGAAGAAGCGACAGGCTCAGTCTCGCCGAGGCGGGCGTCCCTCGCAGGCTCAGTCTCAGCATACTGATACACAGCAGGAGATCCTCATGTTACTTCATCGTCTTGCTGTCCCTGCACCTACTGGAGTTACTGGTTCTGTCACTGCTGGAGCTGCAGCTTCTGTCACTGCTCAGTCTCATAACCCAGCACTCTCTGCTGCTACTTCTCAGTCTTCTATCGAGAGACCACCATCCACTTCAGGTATCTTGCCATGGATTCTTGACTCTGGTGCTTCTTTTCATATGACGCCTGATCGTACCCGTCTTTCTTCTATTTGCTCTCCTTCCATTCCTCTCACTATTCAAACTGCTGATGGCTCACCTCTTTCGGTTGTTGGTCGTGGCACTCTTTCATCTTCTTCATTTCATGTTCCCAATGTTTCTTATGTTCCTAACCTAACTATGCAACTTATTTCTGCTGGCCAGCTCACCGATCATGGTTGTCGTGTTATTTTTGATTTTGACTTTTGCCGTGTTCAGGATCTCAGCACGGGTCTCCTAGTTGGTACTGGCCCTCGCCGCCGTGATTCTCAACGTCTTTGGGAGCTCGATTGGCTTCGTCTTCCTTCCGCTGCCTCTGTCAATCTTGTGGGCTCTGCTTCTGCATCGGCTTCTTCCTCTTTTGCTCAGTGGCATCATCGCTTGGGACATCTATGTGGTTCCCGGCTGTCCACCCTTGTTCGTCGTGGTGTTTTGGGAAATGTCACTGGTGATGTTTCATTAGATCTGTGTCAGGGTTGTAAGCTTGGCAAACAGATTCAGCTCCCATATCCCTCTAGTGGGTCTGTCACGGCGTCCTTTTGACCTTGTTCATTCAGATGTATGGGGTCCTGCACCTTTTGTTTCAAAAGGAGGTCATCAATATTATGTCGTATTTATCGATGACTTCTCTCGCTTCACATGGGTGTATTTCATGAAACATCGTAATGAGGTGTTATCTATATATAAGACATTTGCTCGAATGATTCGCACTCATTTTGATGCTCCTATTCGTGTTTTTCGTGCTGACTCTGCTGGAGAGTATCTATCGGGTGCTCTTCGCAATTTCTTTCTGAGCAGGGGACACTTTCACAATTTTCTTGTCCTGGTGCGCACGCTCAGAATGGTGTTGCTGAGCGCAAACATCGCCACCTTCTTGAAACTGCCCGTGCTCTTATGATTGCTTCCTCAGTCCCACCTCATTTCTGGGCTGAAGCAATCTCCACTGCCACCTATTTAACTAACATTCAACCCTCATCTGCTCTTAAAGGTGGCATCCCCTATGAGCGCCTTCTTGGACATCCACCTGATTACTCCAGTCTTCGCCTTTTTGGATGTTTGTGCTATGTTCTTCTTACTCCCCGTGAACGCACTAAACTGACCTCTCAATCTGTTGAGTGTGTTTTCTTAGGCTATAGTGCCGAGCACAAGGGCTATCGTTGTTGGGATCCGATTGCTCGTCGTATGCGGATCTCTTGGGATGTTACTTTTGATGAGTCTCGCTCGTTCTATCCTCAACCCTCCTCTGATGTTTCTCCTCAGGTTGTTGTTGAGCCTCTGTCCTTCTTGACTTTTCCTGATACACCTATCTCCACTATGCTTCTTCCTCCACCATCTTCGTCATCTCCACCTCCTTCACCATCTCCCCCGCTGCCCTCTGAGCCGCCTTCACATGCTCCAAGGTCCATTTATGATTTCAAACCTCCTGTGATTCACACCTACACTCGTCGTCTCTAGGATCCCTCACCTCCTGTTGAGTCGTCTTCTGATGTTTCATCTCCTATTGAAACATCCTTGGTTGAGGATTCTTTCTCTCAGCCCTCCTCACGTTATAATCTTCGCGATCGTGGCTCGCTGAAACCTGTCGATCGGTATGGTTTTGCTGGCACCGTCCTTTCTGAGCCGACCACCTACCATGATGCCCTTTGTCATCCAGAATGGCAACATGCCATGGCTGAGGAGATTGCTACTCTCGAGCGCACTGGCACTTGGGATCTTGTTCCTCTGCCTTCTCATGCTCGTCCTATCACATGCAAGTGGGTCTATAAGATCAAGACTCGCTCCGATGGCTCTCTCGAGCGTTACAAGGCCCGTCTTGTTGCTCGTGGTTTTCAGCAAGAGCATGGTCGTGACTATGATGAGACATTTGCTCCTGTGGCACACATGACCACTGTTCGCACTCTCCTTGCTGTCTTGGTCCATTTCTCAACTTGATGTCAAAAATGCCTTTCTTAATGGTGAACTCCGTGAGGAGGTCTACATGCAACCACCTCCTGGATATCTTGTTCCTGATGGCATGGTTTGTCGTCTTCGTCGCTCTCTTTATGGTCTGAAACAAGCCCCTCGTGCTTGGTTTCAGCGATTTGCCTCTGTGATCACTGCTGCTGGTTTTTCTCAGAGCGATCATGACCCCGCCTTGTTTATTCACACCTCACCTCGTGGTTGCACTCTTCTTCTTCTCTATGTTGATGACATGCTTATCACTGGCGATGATTCTGAGTATATTGCCTTTGTCAAGGCACGTCTCAGTGAGCAATTCCTTATGTCCGATCTTGGTCCTCTTAGTTACTTTCTTGGGATTGAGGTTTCTTCCACCTCTGATGGCATTTATTTGTCTCAAGAAAAGTACATTCAAGATCTTCTTGCTCGCTCCTCCCTCACTGATCATCGCACTGTCGAAACTCCCATGGAGCTCAATCTTCAGCTTCGTACCACTGATGGTGAACCTCTCCCTGATCCCACTCGGTATCGTCATATTGTTGGGAGCCTTGTCTATTTGGGTGTGACCCGTCCTGACATTTCTTATGTTGTTCACATTCTTAGCCAATTTGTTACTGCTCCCACCCAAATTCACTATAGCCATCTTCTTCGGGTTTTGCGTTACCTTCGTGGGACCATTACTCGTCGTCTATTCTTCCCGCGCTCTAGCTCTCTTCATCTCCAAGCCTACTCTGATGCTACTTGGGCTAGCGATCCCTCTGAATGTCACTCTCTCTCTGCCTACTGTATTTTCCTTGGTGGTTCTCTCATTGCTTGGAAGACTAAGAAGCAGACCGCGGTATCTTGTTCGAGTGCAGAGGCGGAGTTGCGAGCTATGGCTCTTGCTACAACAGAGGTTACTTGGCTCCGATGGTTACTGGAGGATTTTGGTGTTTCTGTTTCTGTGCCCACTCCACTTTTGTCGGACAGTACCAGTGCCATCAACATAGCTCGTGATCCGGTGAAGCATGAGCTCACCAAGCATATTGGAGTTGATGCCTATTACACTCGGGCTCAAGTCCAAGATGATGTGATTGCTCTTCGCTATGTGCCCTCAAAGCTTCAGTTGGCTGATTTCCTCACCAAAGCACAAACAAGGGCTCAACATCGATTCTTTCTCTCCAAACACAGTTTTTGTGATCCACCCTGAGTTTGAGGGGGGGTGTTAGAGATATGTGTGTACTTTATATTTTCATATTGCACAAGGGTGCTTCTGCATATTGTACATGTACATATGGTGGCCTTTAGCCCCTTTCAGAAGTGAAGCTCTATTCTATCAGTTTGAACATAACCATGTTGCTACAAGTTGTGGTATTGTGCTTAAATATTTTTCTCTCGAGCATGCAAGAGATTTGTGCATCATTTCATTAACAGAGAAAAAAAAAGAAGAAAAAGTACAGAGGGAGAAGAATCCCCCTCCCCAAGGGAAACACTAGACCAGAGCAACTAGCCTTCCACAACTAACAAGACCTGTGACTATGGGACACAAGGCCAAAGAAACTAATCTAGCACAGGCAAAGTGACAAAGAGTACCAACAAAAACTTAGGGAAAAATTTAAGCCACAACAAGCGACCCAGACAATAACTCCTGGAGTCCTTTTGCACCAGCAGAGCACTATAGGATGCATTCATTTGTGATTGTCTGCAATTAATTGTGATGCTTGGACTTGCACCATTAAAGATACACATTCCTGTGCTTCCAAATTTCCCAGGCCGCCAGGGAAATGAGTGTATTAAGCCCTTTTTTTATCTCGTTAGGTACCTTGATTGCCTGGTACGCCCAACTTGAAAATTTGCTAGTAGAAACCGGGCTGATGGAGCTCAACCCCAATCTCTGAAAAATAATAAACCAGACCTGTCTAGCAAAGACACAAGAGATCAACAAATGCTGGATGGACCTCTCCTGCCTGATCGCAAAGAGGATTTGGGAGCGTATGCTATGGAAACTAGCTTCTTGTGGAAACTATGGAAACTTCAATCAAGTCCACATGATTCTAATCCGATGGCCTCAGCTGAAGGTGGGTTGTGCTTCATCTGAGATCATCGGATTAGAATCTTGGTGGGAGGGTTTAAGTGAATAAATGACTCACCTTCATCTGAGACCATCGGATTAGAATCATGTGGACTTAGATTAAAGTTTCCATAGTTTCCACAAGAAGCTAGTTTCCATAGCATACGCTCCCATACGCTCCGCCGCTGGATGAGGGAGTCCTCTCTTTGCTAGGCGATCACCAGTCCAGCATTTGTTGTTGATTGCAAGCCAGATGAACAACTTGCAGTTTTGAGGAGCCCAGCTCTTCCAAATTCTTTTCCATAGAGCGAAGCGAATGGAGCCACAAAAGTAAGCATTATAGGCTGGTTTGCTAGAATAAATACCAGACATGGTGAGCTTCCATCGGTGCTGATCTTCAACCTCCTCTTGCAGCAACATACTATCAACCAAATCCCATAGCAGGAGGTACTCAGGACTGGGACAGAGTGTACCTTTAACGTCTGAGACCCAAGGCGGGTCTCCAAAGCCTGTGCTTAAATATTGTTGATGCGAATTAGCCTAGTAACTTTAGTTGTCTGTAATCCAAAACATAAGCATGGTCTGTTTTGACCATTAAATTGTATTTTTGGATTTTGAATCAGTTATAGTCATCTCCAGGTGCTTATCTGTGATTTTTTTTTATTAATCTACTATTTTTTTTGGTTTCCCAACATGGTTTCGACACCAATATTAAACAACCACCATTCAACCATCGTATTGCCTTGGAGAAACTTCCCAATCTTACCTGGTGAATTCTAGCAAATGGTTATGGTGAAATGCTCATCTTTTCCTTGTAGCCCATGCTTTCAGGAAAGCTAACAAATGCTGATTGGAAGTGCCTCTTGATCTATCTTAGTTCTTTCACTGAAGCTTGTGATATCATCTGGCTCTATAAATTCAACCTCTTTCCTATCTTTCCTTTATATTACTACAAAAGATGGTGACATGGCCCTGTTGTTTTAAACTTTTAGGCTTTAGTGGGCTCTCTTGAGACCAAAATTGATGAAACAGAACATAAGTTTGAAGAAATGAAGAAAGCAAGGGAAGAGTGGCTGAAGAAAGCTACAGATGCCGAGTCAAAGATAAATGAACTGACCAACACAATGCTAAGGTTGGTGTTGTCTACATATGTAATCTTTTTTTGTGCTGACGCATCATGTGCATGTTTTACGGATTGCATTGAAAATTGTCTATTCTGCATGGTGGCAGTTTTCAAGAAAAGGTAACTACTATGGAAGCAGAAAATCAACTACTTAGGCAGCAGGCACTGCTGCGTACTCCTGTTAGAACAATTCATGAAAACACATCTCCGAAATCTGTATGTGTTCTCTCCATTCCTTGAGTCATACAAATGTTCACCTGTTGGTGTTTTCTTTCTTGTATTTCTACTTCTGCATATTTTACTTGTTATTAATATTTTAATCTACACATTTTCATTGTTGAAATGTTTCAATGTCTTTCTACCTTTGCAGAATTTGACTAATGGCAGTCCACGCATTGATGAACAAAAGGTCAGAAGCATATAATATATTCAATTGCCAACTACCATTTCTGTTATGTTTGAATCTAAAATTGATCACTCTCTCCAGACACCTCATGGAACTCCTCTTGCTCCCAAAGATTATGGGAGTTTTGGACAGCCTAGAGCATCCTTTTTTGAGAGGCAGCATGTATGTTAAAGCTTTCATATCTGTATGTTTTAAACCATTTAGTTTGTTTATAGGACGATATATCATGTGAAGCTCCCTTGAACCATATACTTTCTGCAGGAGAGTGTTGATGCACTCATAAACTGTGTTAGTGAAAATATTGGCTTTAGTGAAGGAAAGCCGGTTGCTGCAATAACCATTTATAAGTGTCTTGTTCATTGGAAGATCTTTGAAACAGAGAAAACAAGTGTTTTTGATCGGCTTATTCAAATTTTTGGTTCTGCGATGCAGGTATCCTGTGCTTTGTGTTCTATATGTTTTTTACAAGGATCCATGTTCCACAAACATTTTTTCCAAGTTATATCTCAGTAAATTTATTCTTCAACGATTGATGTTTTTTGTATTTCAGAAACACGATAGCAATGAGGATCTTGCGTACTGGCTATCAAATTCATCAACTTTATTGATCATGCTTCAAAAGAGCCTAAAAGCTGCTGGCTCAACAGGAACTAGTCCACAGAAAAGGCCACAGACTCAATCATCATTCCTTGGGAGGATGGTATGTTTCATCAATTACTCTTGGAGTTGACTCACATTCTCTCCTCTTTTCTCAAACACATGCCTGTCCTCTTGACAAGAATCAATATTGTAATTTTGAGTACATTTTGCGTAAAAATAAAAGGTTTTCATTGAACATGGAGTAAGCGGGGTACAAGGTACAATAATTTGGAACACTTCGCTCTGGTACATATTGTGTTGTTTATGATCCAAATTCTTCATAGTGCCATCTGGACAGGATGTGTTCTGAATATGAACATGCCATAGTTTTGTTATTCTCATTATATAAGGTTGGCACTTGATGACCGCATCTGCTGATGTCATTTTTACAGGTATTCCGCTCTTCAAACATCACAGTTGATATGGACCTTGTGCGCCAAATCGAGGCGAAGTATCCTGCTTTTCTTTTTAAGCAGCAACTTACAGCATTTGTGGAAGGCTTATACGGTATGATACGAGACAATGTGAAGAAAGATCTTTCTTCATTGTTGGCATATGCTATTCAGGTACCTTACTTACCATGTAATCTTCATTGGTAACCTTGTGTTAATCGGTTGTGTTAGTAACCTTGGTGCTAGAGAATTAGTTTCTATTAATTTGGGCTAACACTAGAAGGGTAGCTATATAGGTAACCATACATGGGCCTCATGGGCCTAATACAATCATATTCCAACACCCCCCGCAGTCTGAACTACCGACGCAGCGAAGTTCCAGGCTGAACAAGAAAGAAGAAAGAACACACACGTCCCCCACAGACGCAACTAGCCACTGGTGATGTTGAGGCTGGAGCGAAACTCGGCGAAAGTCGAGGACAGGAGGCCTTTGGTGAAGACGTCCGCGAACTGGGAGGTGGTCGGAACATGAAGAATACGCACCTCGCCCATGGCAACCCGATCACGGACAAAGTGTAGGTCGATCTCCACGTGCTTCGTCCGCTGGTGTTGGATGGGGTTGGTGGAGAGGTAGACCGCACTGACATTGTCGCAGTAGATCAGTGTGCTCCTGGAGGGCGGAGTGTGGAGCTCGGCGAGAAGCTGTCGGAGCCAAGAGGCCTCAGCCACGCCGTTAGCAACAGCGCGATACTCTGCCTCGGCACTGGACCGGGAGACCACAGGCTGGCGCTTGGACGACCAAGACACCAGGTTGCCGCCCCAGAAGACAGCATAGCCGGAGGTGGAGCGCCGAGTGTTTGGACACCCTGCCCAGTCGGCGTCAGTGTAGACGACAAGGTCGGCGGAGGAGGACCGGTGAAGGAGTAGGCCGTAGTCGATCGTGCCCCGGAGGTAGCGGAGAAGGCGCTTGAGAGCAGTGAGGTGAGGCTCTCGGGGATCATGCATGTGAAGACAGATCTGCTGAACGGCGTAGGTGATGTCCGGCCAGGTGAAGGTGAGGTATTGAAGGGCACCTGCAAGACTCCGGTATACAGTGAGATCTGACACTGGGGGGCCCTCGGCCTCGGACAACTTGCCCTGTGTATCAACCGGAGTGGAGCAGGAGTTGCAGTCAGTCATCTCAGCCCGCTCCAGGATATCTCGAGTATACTGCCGCTGGTGAAGAAGGAACCCGACAGGATGAGGCTCAAAAGTGACCTCGAAGAAGTGGTGGAGCACACCAAGATCCTTCATAGTAAACTCCTACTGAAGAGCGGTAATGATGCGACGAAGAAGTGGCTCACTGGAGGCTGTGAGGACAATGTCATCAACATAGAGGAGCAGGTACGCAGTGTCAGCTCCATGGTGATAGATAAACAGAGATGTATCAGACTTGGCCTCCACAAACCCCAGTGTCAGCAGAAAAGCAGCAAACCGATGGTTCCACGCCCGGGGTGTCTGCTTGAGGCCGTAGAGAGACCTGTTGAGCCGGCAGACCATGTCAGGACGAGAAGAATCAACGAACCCCGCCGGCTGACTGCAGTACACTGTCTAAGTGACAAGACCGTGCAGAAAAGCATTCTTGGTGTCCAGCTGATGGACGGACCATGACCGAGCAAGGGCCAGCGAGAGCACTGTGCGGACGGTGGCCGGCTTCACCACCGGGCTGAAGGTCTCATCATAGTCGACCCCAGGGCGCTGAGTGAAGCCCCGGAGAACCCAGCGAGCCTTGTAGCACTCGAGAGTGCCATCAGCCCGACGCTTGTGGGTCCAGATCCACTTGCCGGTGACGACGTTGGAGCCCGGCGGCCGGGGCACCAACTCCCACGTCTGGTTGGCGAGGAGCGCGGCGTACTTCTCTTCCATCGCGCGGCGCCAGTGAGGATCCAATAAGGCGTCACGGACGGAAGAGGGTACTGGGGAAACCGGCGCGTCACCAGTCGATGCTGCAAGAGCCCAGGGTGGCAGTGTGTCAGCCGCGTGTCGTGTCACCATCGGGTGAACATGCCGCGGGTGTCGGTGAAGAAGCGGCGGGTGGTAGACCGGCGGTGCAACATGGGCTGGCGGGGACTGCAGCGGTGGTGTCGGTGTCCCCGGCGGAGAAGGGACCGCGAGTGGCGGCGGCCGTGGCCTGCGCTGGTACCCCCGTATCGGCGCAGCGAACCGCGAAGGAGGTGCCGGGGCAGCACCAGGCGACGGCGACCGGCACGGCCCCCCGGGGTAGTATCGGGGGACGAGGTCCCCGGGTCTGCGCCAAACGGAGAGGTCAGGGCAGCGTCAGAGGATGACGGGCCCGGACCGGCCGGGGAGCTGGGACAGGAGCCCGGCAAGAAGCTCGGCGAAGCAGTACCTGCAGGAGACCACGGAAAATGTGGCTGGACCACCGTGTCAGCGGGAAATAGGGAGGAGGGATCAGGAACAGGAGTGGTGGTGGGTGTGCTGGAGAAGGGAAAGACGGACTCATCGAACACCACATGGCGAGAGATGAGGACCCGTCGGGAGGTAAGGTCAAAACACCGGTACCCCTTGTGATCCGGGGAGTACTCGAGGAAGACATAGAGAGTGGAGCGGGGGTCCAGCTTGTGGGAAGAAGTGGCAGCGGTGTTGGGGTAACACGCACACCCAAAGACGCAAAGGTGATCGTACCGCGGAGGGGTACCGAAAAGGGCGTGGTGTGGCGTAGGAGCGGGACAGGCAGCGGAAGGAAGACGGTTGAGGAGGTAGGTGGAGGTGTGCAAGCCCTCAGCCCAGAAGCGAGCGGGAAGAGGCCTGAAACAGAAGGGTGCGCACGGTGTCGTTGGTGGTGCGAATCATCCGTTCAACCTTGCCATTCTGTGAAGAAGTATATGGGCAAGACATGCGCAACTGAACACCGTGAGAGAGAAAGAAAGTACGGGAGGTGAAGTTATCAAACTCACGACCATTGTCACACTGGACGACCTTGATGGTGAGGCCGAACTGTGTGGACACCCAAGTGAAGAAGCGTGGGAAAAGTATCAGACTTCGCACGCAAGGGAAAAGTCCACGAATAATGCGAAAAATCATCGACCACCACAAGATAGTATTTATAACCAGAAATATTGATAACAGGAGATGTCCATAGGCCGCAATGTACAAGATCCAAAATGCGGGCCGCATGTGAAGAACTATGAAAAGGAAGATGAACATGACGGCCCAATTGGCACGCATGACACAAATGCTCATCATGAGCCCGAGTACGTGGAAGACCGGAGCTACGACTGAGCTGCATCAGGGCATCACGTCCAGGATGGCCGAGGCGCCGGTGCCAAGTGGTAGAGGAAGTAGAGGCGGCGAAAGCAGCTGACAAAACGGGCGGCGAAGAAGATGAAGTAGCCGCCGGGAAGCGCAGAGTGTAAAGGGGCCCTGTGCTGTCACATCGGAGCAGAGGACGCCGGGAAGCCAAATCCTTTACAGTAAGACCAGAAGAGTAAACTCCACAGAATAGGAATTGTCAGCTGTAAAACGACGAATAGAAAGAAGGTTGTGAACCATAGAAGGAGCAACGAGAACATCAGGAAGACGAAAGGAGCCATGAGCACCGGCGGTACCCACAGACGTGACAGGAAGACACGAACCATTTGCGACCATAATGGACGAAGGGAGAGACGAAGGAGAATGGACAGAAGAAAGTATACCAGGGTCAGGGGTGGTGTGGTAGGTGGCTCCCGAATCAGCGATCTACTCAGGTCCGACAGGAGGTGTCAGGTCCATAGTGCTGAACGAACGAGCCAAGGCCGCCTGGTCCCAACCGGCAACCCCGGGTGGGGTGCCGGAGGGTGTGGTCCACGGTGACGTAGGGAGGACGTTGGGTGGTGGAGCACCAGTGAACATGGCCGCCGGTGGACGAGGCTCGCCACCGGGAGCGTGGAAGGGCCACATAGAGATGCGCCCGGACCACGGGTTCTGGGAGGAAGGCCAAGGTGTGCCCTGTGGTGCCGTCGGCGCATGGGTGCCCCCGCCACGGCCCCCCACTCGTCCAGTGCTGCGGCGACAGCGACCGCCACGGCCCCCCCACCCCCGCTCGGCCCAGAGGGAGGAGGACCCAGAAGGGACGACGGCGGCGTAGCGGACGGACGCAGTGGAGCGAACGGACGCGGCGGAGTGGCCGCAAGGGCCGTCGAGGAAGTCGAGGACCCCAGGGCGGCGGTGGACCCAGGCTGGAGCCCCTGAGTAAGCTCCTCCATGACAAGTTCGTCACAGACCTGGAGGAAGGTGGGGAAGGGGCGCTGGCGGGTGATCCATGTCCGGAGGTGGGTGTAGCGGTCGCTGAGCCCGCGGAGGACGTTGAGGACCAGGATGCGGTCCTCCACGGGCCAGCCAAGGTCACCGAGGGAGTCCGCCATGGTCTTCATCTTGCGGCAGAACTCGCCAACAGTGAGGTCACCCTGGACGAAGGTCCCGAAACTCGCATCGAGCCTCAGAGCCCGGGCCTCGGCATTGCCCAGAAACTGGCCCTCGAGCGCCAGCCAGGCCTGGCGAGCATCCGCCGTGTTGCGGACGAGGTCGTGGAGGTCGAGGGAGATCGTCCCGATGATCCACGAGAGGACGATGCTGTCAAGGCGCAGCCACGAGGGGGTCTGAGCCGCGACCGTGGCATCGACGAGGACGTGGTCGTCAAGGGCGTAGCGGCAAAGGGTGAGGAGGATCAGGTCCCGCCAACGGGCGTAGGAGGGCGACTCGGGCTCGAGAACCACCGGGACGAGCAGGCGGATGTTCTGGACCCCCCCCGGCCTGGTAGTGAAGCTGCGCCACGAGAGGATCCGCCGGGTCGTGCCAGATGACCGCGGTGATGGACGCGCGGTGGCCCGTCGAGCCGGAGGAGGTGGCCCCGAGGTCGTGGTAGGCGGGAGGGATGAGGCGCTGCTCCACATCAGCGATCTGGCGGGCCAGGGCAACGGCCGCATCCCGACGAGCCTGGCCCTCAGCAGCTGCAGCCCGAGCGGCGACGAGGGCAGCAGCGAGAGTCGAGTCGTCACGACCGGGGTAGAGGAGGGTCGGCGGCGGCGGAGGCGGGGCCGGGAAAGCATGGACGCCGTCAGGAAGAAGGCCGACGGCATCCAGACCGGTGCCGGGGAGGGGGACGGCGTCGTTGGGCGGCTCGGCAGCAGCCGCAGTGCCCGAGCCGAGGGCCGCACCCGCTCCCGCAGCAGCTGCTCCCACACCAGCAGCACCACCCGCACCCGCGCCGGCAACGGCAGCAGCACCGGCGCCAGCTGCGGCAATTGCGGCGGCGGTGTGGCCGCTCGCAGCCGCCAGGGCTGAAGCAGCGCGCGGGCCTGGAGGAGGAAAGCCAGCAGCGTGGCCAGCAGCGGCGCCGCCTGCTGGACCCGCGGCGGCGGCTGGACCGGCGGCGGCGGCAATCAGCAGGTGGGTGTCGTCTGCGCCAGGGAGCAGGGGGCGGGCGGTGGTGGCAGCCACCTGGGCCCAGGAGGAAGAAGGGAGAGGGGGAAAAGCATGGAAATAGGTAGGGGGAGGAGACCGGCCTGCCATGGGGAGGCGGCGGCGGCGGCGCCGGCCTGAGGAAGGCAGCGGCGGCTGGAGGGGAAGGGGAGGGGAAGACCTAGGCTGCTGATACCATGCTAGAGAATTAGTTTCTATTAATTTGGGCTAACCCTAGAAGGGTAGCTATATAGGTAACCATACATGGGCCTCATGGGCCAAGCCTCATGGGCCTAATACAATCATATTCCAACACTTGGTGATTTGAGAAGATCAACACTCCATTAATGGAGATAGCTATATATAGAGAGCCTCATGGACCATATGGGCCTATAGTAGATAGGCCTTCATACACTTAGCACCCCCTCCCCCTTCAAACTTAAGATGGAAGTGGAAGATCTGAAGCATTGAGTTTGATCAAGTGAAGCCGATGCTACTCTCGAGTCTGTGCTTAAGTGAAAAAGTTGGCCAACTGCAACTCTGAGGACAGTAGGGCACATACTGAAGAGCAATGGTTTTCTGGCCTTCATACGCTTAACAGATTGCACACACTCTCTAGACTAATATAAGAATGTTCTTTAGGATGTACATCTTTGGTTTGGAAAGTCCCCAGTTCTCTGATCATCCTTGTTGCTAAGGAGATTTGGAAGCATTGTAACGATTGCATCTTCAACTCGGTCTCACTTGACGTAAATAGAGTTGTAAGGGCTATTGTATAGGAAGGTGCTTTGTGGTTCGCTGCTGGAGCAAAGCACGGCTATTTGAGCTACTCTTGGCCTCTATCTAGGTCTTGAGTTTGTTTAGGTTGGGACGTTGAGTTGTCATAGTTTGAGGCAGTTGCATACTTGTTATAATCGGTTGAGTGGTGTGGTGTGTTGCTGGGTTTGTACATGGTTCTTATTTTCTTCTTGAATGAAACAGCTCTCTTGTGTATTTGAGGGGGAAAAAGTCCCATTTTCTTTCTTTCCTTTTGACTAGGCTGACATTTACTGCTCTCAATTATTTTTTAGTTTCTGACTTTCAGTGACTTAACTGCATAGGCTAGGTCTTACGTTTGCAACCTAGGACAGTTGGGCTAGGTCAAGTCGTGTTGTTCGCTATGTGCAAGAGTCTTGAGTCTATGTAATAACCTCACTCATATTTTGTTCCTGTATGAGTGAGGATCCTATTGGGGACCACCCCACCTCTCTAATACAATGAAACACAACACACCTGCATTTTTTTTAAAAGACTTTCAGTGCCATCACCTGCAAGTACTTGTTGTGCTTTTTTTTTGGAAAAAGTCTACTTCACCCCCTCAACTATTGATGGTTGTCTACTTCATCCCCTCACGTATAAAACCAAGTATTCTACCCCTCAAACTATTGAAAATCGTCTAAATAACCCCCTGAGGCGGCTTTAAAGGTGGTTTCGCTGACTTGGCATATTAAAAAGTCTACATAACCCCCTAACATATCAAGTGTCGACTATATCACCCCCTCAACTATAAAATCTGATATATAGCCCTTAAAGTATCCAATAATATTAAAATGACCCTCTTGGATGGTCTTGTAGGTCTGTTTGGACACCGTATCCTGACACATTGGCCTAAGTACCTATGCTTGTGCGCATGCCACGTTTTTCTACCTCTTCCTCCCAACTCTTTCTAAGCTAACCCACCATCCAACGAGAAGCACGCGACATCTTGTCTCTTGCTCCACTTCCCGACACTCGTCGATGACATTGAGAGCTCAAGCACCATGCCTACACCCTCATCATCCGGCCCCTCCCACATCCTCCATCAGGTTGTCTTTCAGTTTTTTAGGTAGCTATAGGAGGAGACAATGAGACAGGGCGAGGATGTGGAAGGGGTTGAATGACAAGGGTGTAGGCGCAGTGCATGAGCTCAATGTTGTCGAGGAGTGCCATGAGGTGGACCAAGAGACAGGGTGGTGCTCATCGAGCAGTGCCGTAATCCTTAGAAAGAGTGGGGAGAGGGAGGCAGCCAATGGGCCTACATGTAAGTATGGGTGCTTAGGCCAGTGTGGTGAGATACGATGTCTAAATGACCCTACAAGACTATCACGGGGGTCATTTGAACATTATTAGATATACTTTAAGGGCTAAAATATCTGGTTTATAGTTGAGTGGGTTATTTAGTCAACCCTTGATATATTAGGGGTTATGTAGACCTTTTAATATGCCACATCAGCGAAACCACCTTTAAAACCGCTTCTAGGGGTTATATAGACGGTTTTCATTAGTTTAAGGGGTAGAATACTTGGTTTTATAGGTGAGGGGGTGAAGTAGACAACCACCAATAGTTTGGGGGGTTAAGTAGACTTTTTCCGTTTTTTTTTCCTCGCATACATAGGAGAGCTGTTAAAAAATACAACACAACCCCACACCTACATTACGTGCACTCCTTTGACTATTAACGACATCTACCAAGTTACCGAGTCAAAATTGGCAGCTACATCAAGCTGCTCCAAACCTCAAGATCCCACTAAACGCCATAGCTGCCCTTCCTCCAATACCTTGAAAGGATGAATTCTTGCCATCTTTTTAGTGTCTTCATTAGTTAAACTTTTGGATCACGTTGTGACTGCAGGTCCCAAGAACTGTGAAAGCTAGTATGGTGAGAGGCCGTTCTTTTGGGTCATCGAGTTTGCCAAGGGGACGTTCATTTTCGACTCAAAGTAGTTATTGGCAGGCGATAGTCGACAATTTAAGTGAACTCCTGAAAATTTTGCAAGACAACTGTGTAAGTTTCAACTTATTCGACATATCTTCCCTGTAACTCTGGGTATTGTTCTAAACATCTGCTGAACTTCTAGGTCCCATCTATTTTTATCCGGAAGATATTTACCCAGGTTTTCTCATTTATCAATGCACAACTTTTCAATAGGTAAGTAAGTTATATGCTGACTTCAGCCATCTAGTGCCTTGCCATTTTTCTCCAATGCATAGATTGCTTACTATGTCACAACACTGTTCTGCAGCCTTCTTGTACGTCATGAATGCTGCTCTTTCAGTAATGGAGAATATGTGAAACAAGGATTGGCACAACTAGAGGTGTGGTGTGGAGAAGTCAAGCCAGAGGTAATCATACCTGTGCAGTTGCTGCATATATCTGAACCTGAGCTTTTCTGTACCAATTTCCTCTGATGCACGTTGTTGAAATCTTTTTTTCCCTAGTTGCATAAGCCATAATGTTAAAAGTTAAAATGAGTTTTGAATTCCTATGTACCCTAGATACATATTTCTTTGCAGAATTCAAAGCAATAGAGGGTGTTCTCTTGTGAGGTGGAGCAAAATTGTCCATTATACTTGCATCTCTTGGGTGCAGTATATGCTCATCTTGTAGAACCCCTCTATTTCCCTCTCTAATCTTGTGTTCTTGCTATCATTTTACAGGACTATTATATCATTGTATTTCTCGTGGCTCAATATGGAAATGCAAATATAAACATTAAGTATGCATTTTGTTTATTTTGCTCCCACCTAACTGTTATATGCTAACAGTATGCAGGATCTGTGTTGGATGAACTCAAGCATATCAGGCAAGCTGTTGATTTCTTGGTATGTGACCTTTATTTTAGTTCCAGTCTTTACTATCTTGGACAGCTCACCTGAACAGTTTGTTCAGACCTATGCTTATAGATTGTCCAAGTCGTATAAAACATGGTTAGGTAGTGTGAACTGAGAAATTGTTAAACAAGTAGCAAGATATAGTATTGACTTAGTCATGGTTGGTGTTTCCAGATTGTTGAAGGTGTCACATTTTTACATCATACCTGAATAGAGGGAAGTGAGTATAATAGCTTTATAGAGTGGATCTTTTTTTAATTGGAGAAAAAGGAAAGACACCAATGTTCTGTTGTGGATGCTTTTTCTGGTCATGTCTGCAGTGTGTGTAGTTGTTAGCAGCAGAGCATCACACCTGGCCTGGCGACCATGATACAGCAGTTGGATGTTGTTAGGGAGAGATTGTTAGTTTGATTTGGTTAGGTGTATAATATTTATTTAGCTTGAGGGATGGTCCTTACATGCAATCTCCTGATCTGGTTCAATCCCTTCACCCACTGCTTTCTTTCCACTGCGTCCTGATCCTGAACAAAGAGTAATCAGCTTTTGTGTGTGTGTGTGTGTGTGTGTGGGGGGGGGGGGGGGGGGGGGGGGGGGGGAATAAAGCATGTTCTTTCCAAATCTATATTGCTACTCGAATAGTTTGAACCTGTACATACCAAACTCATACCATTTCCTATTGGGCAGCATAGACCACTTTTGGGATGTTGCCCTTGACAGTAACCGTCAGTCAGTCCCTAACATATAATGACCTGCACTTTTCCCGCATGTTCAATAAAAAGAAGACGGTCCCTAATTAATATTTTCCGCTTGGTAAATTTGATACAGGCATTTATTGCAGCTGATGGTTATATTTTGTGTCTCCTTAAAGAATATGCAATTTGAATTCTCATTATGACAATACTGATATATGAATTCTCAATACAACAATACTGATATATTTATGTTGTCTAGGTCATATTCAAAAAGTTTAGGATTTCATATGATGAGATTGTCAATGATCTCTGCCCAGTAAGTGCTCTCTGTCACACACACAACCCACGTTCTTATTCACTCACACTAAATCTATTCTGGTATTTTGCAGGTACTAAGCGTGCAGCAGCTTTACAAAATATGCACTCAGTACTGGGATGACAAATATAATACAGAGAGTGTGTCAGAAGAGGTAACAAGGGAAAATCATTTTCTTATGCTAAAAGTTAATAGTTATAGTCAGTTTCATTCCACCCTGGATGCAAATGGAATGCCATAAGCACAATTTCTGCAAGCAGTTTTATGGGAAATTTATTTGGATTCTAAGTTCATGTAATATGGAGTAGTACAGTTTCGAATATAAGTAATACCACTTATGTTCAGTTAAATGTTATTTCTTCCAAATTTCACCGTTTCTCTTGTACCCTTGTTTCTGCTCTTTGAATTTGACATTTTTCCTATTCATAGCATATAGAACAGCAACTAATAGCGGCCTAGTGGGTGCCGATTGATTTGCTACTTGACTGTAGGTCCTTGAGGAGATGCGAACATTGATGACCGAGGAATCAAGCCAGGACACTCTGGAGAACACCTTTCTACTGGATGATGAAATTAGGTGTGTAAAGGATTTAATGTGCCATTATTATGTTGCTTCCATGATTCCGAGGATGTGCTTAATCCTTGACATTTTACTTTCTGTAGCATGCCCATATCACTTGAAGAGATAGCAGATTCTATGGATGCCAAAGAATTTCAGAATGTTGCCCCACCACAAGAGCTTACTGCAATTCCTGCCTTTCAATTCTTGAAGAGCTGACCCCTGGAAGGGCTAGGCCTACGTTGCTGCACGGGCTTACGCAGATACATCTAGATTCTTCCATCAGATGTAAAATTCAACCTAGGGTTTCCATTTTCCTTGTGCTATGTAATTATTTTTTGTCCTTATAGGTTGGTTTGTTGTCTCAAGTTTCAGTTGGCTCGGTTGGGAATAGGCAAGTTGTAAGTTGTTAGTTGAGGTTGGGATAGGTTTTTTGTTCTGCCTCCTGAGATGCGTGTGTACAGCACACTAGACTGAAATCCTCGTTGAAAATCATTCTTTTATCCAAATTTGATTGGATTTGCTTCTGCAGAGAAATGTGAATAATTTGTATAGTTAAATTATTATATGGAAATATATGTTCTGGAATTGTCTGTTTTGTGTTTTTCAAAAAAAAAAGATTTTTTTTTTTCATTTGAGCGTTGTTTTACTTCGCCCTCTTACATGTCCTTTCCCTTTTGCCCTTTTTAATTTGTGCAATTAAAGAAGCAGTTAGAAATTTTAACCTGGCCTGGTTGGTAATCAGCGCTGGTTGCTGGCTTAATGAAGGTACTGGCCTGGTACAGGCAACTGTATTTGCCTGGCATTGATGGAGGTAATTAGCACCATTTAGACTTTTCTCTATTTTTCCTTGAAAACAACCGAGAGAATGTTGCGTGGAAACGCTGCAACCCGAGCGTCCGGCGCTCGACGGACTCTAGGCTCATCTCAACCACTCATTCTGTACGTTAATTCTTATCCACTCATTTCTCAGCCTCCATCAACACCGCCTCCTGTCTGCCTCTTCTTTACTTGCATCCACTTGCCCCACTCCATCCTGCCGCGCCTCCTTCCCCCACCGTGCCGCATCCCTCACCGCCTCCTGTTGTGCATGACCGCGGCACAACTCCACCTCGCCGGTCATGACCGTGGCGTCACCGAGCCACCGCCAACCTGATGCCACCAGTAGGAGGTCGTCGCCAACTTGGACATCGTCTCCTGTGTCCAACCGAAGACACCACGGCATAAAAGGGAAGTCCGACAACGAGGTGTAGGCTGAGCCGTTGTTCCCGACGTCCTCCTTATCAGAGTTTGCTAGCTACTGCAGTTCCCCACCCACCAGGTAGGCCACGGCCGCGCGGCGACGTTGTGTTGAAGTACTAAATTCACTATGCAGAATTCTTATTCCCCGTCATATCAAAATGCCGGCACATATATGGAGTACTAAATATAGATGAAATAAAAAAAACTAATTGAACAGTTTTGTTGTACTTTGCGAGACGAACATCTTAAGTCTAATTAATCAATGTTTGGACAATTATTACCAAATAAAAACAAAATTGCTACAGTGTAACGTGACACTTACTATGCAAAGTTTGGTTCTAAATTTTGGAATCTAAACCTGGCCTATGCAGTTGGCACTGCCTGAGCGAGGAAGACCTTCAATGAAGTCCATTGATATGATTTGTCAAGACTCAGCCGGTACAGGAAGCGGGGACAGCAGCCCTGGGTACTTGGCACGGTCAGGCTTCGCTTGCAGGCAGGTAGTACAAGAAGCAACGAACTGTTCGTGCCAGGCGAAAAGCTTCTTAGCCCGAGCATAGGTCACCGGAAAGCCGGAGTGGCCTCCCACTGCACTATCATGAAGAGCAGCACAAAAACGGGTCTGTAGAGTCTTGTTGTCACCCACCTAGATGCGGTCACCAATGCGGAGCACGCCATTCACCAATGAATACGGCAGATGAGCAGTCGGGTTGACAGACAATTCTTGTACCAGTGAACGGGACATGGGATCTGAAGCATATCCTGCGGCCACCTCAGCCAACCAAGTAGGAGAAGCATAGAAAACAGCATTCAACTGAGCTGGTGGTTGTGGATGTCGAGACAACGCGTCAGCAGCAAGATTGGTGGCGCCGGGCTTGTAGACCACCTTGAATTGTAAGCCAATCAACTTAGTATACAGCTTCATTTGCCATGGCGTTTGAGGCTCCTCTGATCTGTGAATATAACAAACTCGCCGTGTTGCAAATATGATCATCATTGGTCAATAGCAATGAGAATGGCCAAATACTCTTTTCTCATAAGTGGAAAGTCCACAAGTGCGGGGACCAAGTGCCTTACTAACGAACATGAGCGGATGACCGTCCTCGAGAAGTACCGCGCCCACTCCACTGTCACTAGAATCTGTTTGTAACTGAAACGGGCGACTAAAATTGGGCAAGGCCAGAACAGGGGTGGTCTCGAGAATGTGTTTGAGAGCTTCGAAGGCAGTAGTATGAGCGGAAGTCCAGATAAATAGGGTGCCTTTCTTGAGTAAATCCATCAAAGGACGAGCTATGATAGCAAAATGCTACACAAACTTCTGATAATAAATGGCAAGCCCTAGGAAACTGCGAAGCTCTTTGATGTCCTTGGGTACGGGCCACGAAGACACCGCTTCAATTTTTGTTGGATCATTCGAAACCCCTTGAGCACTGACCACATGTTCCAGAACGCAATGGATTGCTGAGCAAACTTGCACTTAGATAGTTTCACCAATCACTGATCTTTAGATAGGAGCTCAAACACTTGGGCTAGGTGTTGGATGTGTTCTTCATAGGTTGAGCTGTAAATGAGGATGTCGTCGAGAAAACCAGCACACATTTCCTTAGCAGAGAGTGCAAGGTTGAATTCATGGTGCCTTGGAAGGAGTTGGGAGCCCTAGTAAGACCGAACGCCATGACATTGAACTCAAATTGGCCCCAATGGGTCTGAAAGGCCGTCTTGTGTTCTTCACCGGGCGCCAGGCGGATTTGATTGAATGCAGGTCAAGGCAGGAAAACCACTTGGCGAAAGAGAGCTCGTCCAATAACTCATCAATGACAGGGATAGGGAATTTGCTTTTCATAGTAAGGGCATTGAGCTGATGGTAGTCGACACAAAATCTCCAGGATCCATATTTTTTGTGCACCAAAAGTACCAGCGAAGAAAAAGCACTGGTGCTAGGCCGGATGAGTCCTGACTGCAGCATCTTGTTGATCTGTGACTCAATCTCTGACTTAAGTATTGGAGAGTAGTGATAGGGACGAGAAGCTACTGGTTGGGCACCTGGCAACAACGGAATTGAGTGGTCACAAGGTCGTCGCGGAGGTAACTCAGTTGGAGGTTGAAACAAGTGACTGTACTGAGTAAGCAGCTGTTGAACTTCGGCAGGTATCACAGGTTCAGGCTCTGAATCAGTCATTTGATATACTTGAACCAGGGTGCATTCAGAAGGAATGGGTAGTTCTCCCTGCAGAACCACAGTATTGGGACCATACTGAATCTGAATCCATTTCTGCACCCAATGAACTTTCATCGGAGAGAATGCCTGCAGTCAGTCCATGCCAATTATCATATCATAGCTGCCAATTGGAATCAGCTTAAGGGTGGAATGGAAATTATATCCTTGAATAGACCACTCTGCATACTGAATTTGGGCCTCACATGCTACTGACCCACCATTGGCGATAGCCACCCGAGTTGGGGTTGGAAGGGGCTGCACACCTGAAAGAGATGCTGCCGGATGAACATCTAGAAAGGAATGTGTACTGCCGGAATCCACTAGCACACGGATTGAGCGCCCCTGAATCAGTCTGGTGAACTGCAAAGTGCAGGGATGTATGGAGGGCGCAGAAGCAGACAACAGTAGAAATGCTTGAGCAGTCATGGGCTCAGCTTCTTGCTCAGAAAACCCATCATCCAAGAACATATCCTAGCACATCTCCCAAACTTCTTGAAGTGCATGAAGTTGAATAGCTGGAGCACATTTGTGGCCACATCGCATACAGAGGCCGCCCGCCTTGCAATACGATCGCAGCGACTGCAGTTTCTCATCCACATTAGCTCGATGATGATCTAGACGTCGGTCATCAGGTGGCCGTTTATCATCTACCAGCAGTGGACCGGCAGCAGGGCACAACGGTGGTGGAGGTAGAGGGAGCGCACCACGTGTCTGTGCCGGCTTAGGAAGGGGCGCATCAGACCGCTTGATCTCCTTGCGACGATGCGGGTCCAGTGCCTCTTCTTGCAAAAGGGCAAGCGTACAAGCAGCATCCAAATCGAGAGGCCTCTGAACAAGAATGACAGAACGGATATCATCACGAAGACCATCCATGAATCGAGTGACATAGGATAAGGAATCTGGGTTAGGTGTATAGGCAGAGAGTGGTTCCACAAGATCAACAAATTAGTCAATGTAATCTTGAACAGAACCACTCATTTTGATTTGGAAGAGCCGATGGAGGAGAAGCTCATGTTGATCCTGGCAGAAGCGCTCACGGATCATAGCACATAATGTTGTCCAATCGGTCTGGGGAATTTTGTGGTTAATAGATTGGAGCCAACGCTTGGCGGTGTTTGTGAAGCGCATGGTTGCCACGGGCACCCAGATTGATCCACAACTGCGGTGTAGTACCGTCTAATTAGGGAAAATGTATCTTAGGGAGTTGGCCTTGAGGGTTGGGTAGGGGTTGAGGTGTGGAGTCTGGAGGGACCAGTAGTGGAGGAGGATTGGCGGTGGGCTAATGAGTATGTGTAACAGACCCAAAGTGGGCCTAGTGGGCCAACTTCGCGGGAATAGGCCATGGTTACTGTAGATAGGGGCAGTGGGGGATGTAGCAGCCGTTACTATTTACCGAATCGGGCCAGACCAAATTCGGTTTACTGTAGCTCGGGTGATGTTCACCGGGTACTGTAGCATCGCGAAATACTATGCACCTAGCCGTTTAGTACTGTGAATCCTGAGGTCGCCTAACCAGCTTAAATACTAGGGTCAGGGACGCGTAGTAACCTTCGGTTAACCGTTTTGAACGAAGCGATGACGAAAGCTCAAGCGGGTTGCTACATGGGTGGGTCCACTCCTCGGCAGAGTGGGCCTGAGTCGTGTATGCCGGGACTGGATGTTACAGTATGGGGAAGGTAACAGGTATGGTGGTGTTCAGGCAACTGGGTAGGGCGATAGGAGGTGGGGGATGGGATGGATGGTGAGGATGGTGAGGATGGGGAGGAGGAGGATGATGATGCATGTTAACAGGAACGCGATTGGGAGTAGTGGACGTACCATTGGCCCGTGTATTCGTTGCGACGCGGTGCCTGTCGGGCCAGTCGACTGTTGTTCCACCAGAGTACACGACGGCGGCCAACTCGCGACACGCGCGGCAGCGTATGATGCTACGGCTGCGTCACAGGTACCTTGGAGTAGGGGTGGAGATCGTAGTGGATATCGTCGATGTAGCCATCGAGCTCCTGTCGCCACGACTGCAGATCTCCAACCGCATCCTCTAGCTCCTCCACTCGGTCATCCCGCTCATCGCGGATCTCAGCCAGATGGATGAGCTCGAGGTCAGCCATGCGCTGCTCCAGATCCATCACGCGCGAGTCGAAGTGGGGCCCCCAATTGTCTGTGACGATGGCGGCAATGTACTGGGACAAAGCGAAGGACTCCAAGGAGGAGAGGCGGGCATCTGAAGGGTCGAGATAGCGGACTAGAGGGGGGTGAATAGTCCTTTCTAAAATTTAATTGCGTTGGCTAACTGAAACAAGTGTGGAATTAAATCTATCGGTCTAGCCAAAACTATACCCCTCTATCTATAACTCTAGCACCTTATAAAAGATCTTAATCAAGCAAATAAGATATCTTCCTAGTAAGAGTCCTCCTAAACAATTCTAGCTTGTAAGGTCACACAAACCTATGCAACTAGTACTTTAAGCACTGGGGAGCTCCTACACAATTCTAGTAAGCAAAAGCACAAAGCTCTTAGGCTCACTAGCAATACTCAATAACAAGGCAACTAATGCTAAATTAGAGAGCGTAAATTACTTAGCTACACAAACTAAGCAATGTGACTAATAAGGTTATACAAACCAAATTAGCCACGCAAAGGGGATACTTCTAGCTACACAAGCAAGAAGATATCTAGCTAGCTACACAAACAAACTAGTCACAAGAGCAACTACACAAGCACTAGTATATATAAAAGTAAATACAAGCTTGTGTTGCACGAAGGCAAACCACCGAGAAGAGTAGACAATGTTGACACGGTGATTTTCTCCCGAGATTCACTTGTTTGCCACCAAGCTACATCCCCGTTGTGTCAACCAACACTTCATGGTTCGACGGCTAATCGGTATCCACAACCGAGCTCTCCCAAAGAGCATCGCAACAACCCACCATCAAGTGTGGTAGCTCAATGACACGCTCTACTAGAGTTGCTCTTCGCGATCCCCGCAGGGTGAGCACAATCCCCCTCACAAAGCTTCTCCGGAGCCTTGCACAATCTTCTTGCGAGCTTCAACAGAGCCACAAGCCACCAAGCCATCTAGGAGGTGACAACCTCCAAGAGTAACAAGCACCACCGGCTTACAACATGAACACCTAGTGCCACACGATGCAATTTCACGTTGCAATCGCACTAGAATCGCTCTCACGCAATCCGATGAACACTATCTAGCATGAGTGAGTTAGAGGGCTCCCAAGCACCACAACATAAGCCACTAAGGCTAAAGTGTGCTCAGCACCAAGCCATGGCCGACCACACCTTCTATTTATAGCCCCATAAACGAATATAGCCGTTGCCCCTTCACTAGGCGTTTTTCGGGGGCAACAGAGGCATCTGTCGCCACTGCGACAAACGTGGCATCCAGCATCCATCGCTCGGATGCATGCCACGTGTCCCGCGTAGTCAAATTTCCAACGGTCGATTCCATCCAACAGACGCGTCCGTCGCTACGGAGGCCGCGTGTCCGTCGCTCGACGGACGCGGTCCAGTAAGGTTCGAAGCCGAACGGAGCCGCACCAGACGCGTCCGTCACTTGAGCACCACCGCGTTCGTCGCCTCCTTCAGCAGCGCACGAACGAGGGTAAGCCACTAGATGCTGACGTCAGCGTCCGCCGCTCCCGAGACCAGCGTCCATCGCACAGAGAACACCATGCGCCACCTAGGGCAAAGCACCAGACGTGGCACCGGCGTCTGACGCCACCACACCCAGCGTTTGTCGCTCAAAAAACAGCGACGATCACCTCCGTGACTTCGCCTTCGGTTCCATCCTTCAGCGCAATGAAAAATAAGTGTTTCATCTCCACAAAAATTCCTGAATCCCGCCTCGCAAGCTCGGCGGGAGGGAGAGAGGGTCCCAAACTCATCTCTACCGCTCAAACTCCATCCCCTTCCTAAATGTGCCAACACCAACAAGTGTTCACCACCTTGTGCACGTGTGTTAGCATTTTCACAATCATTTTCTTCAAAGGAGTTAGGCACTAAACTTGCCTCGCCACTCGATTCTAACACGTATGTAAAGTTAGATCGCTCAAGTGGCACTAGATGACCGATATGCAAATAAGTTTACCCCTCTTGATAGTACTACCATCTATCCTAAACCTGGTCATGCACTTCTCTACACAACCTTTGACCGATAAAATGAAATACCCTAGGATTATACCTTTGCCTTGCGCATTCCATTCCAACTCCTCCGACGTTGATGCAACACATGCACCAACCAATCACCAAATGATATGATCCACTTCATATCATCACGTGACCGTATTGGTTCATCGATCTTGACTCACTTGCTCTTCACTATTGCCTCGGTCCATCGGCGCCAAGTCTTGTCCAAGCTTCACCGTCACACGCGGTCCCTCGCTTCAAAGCCTCCGACTTGCCCTTCACACTTGCAACCGGTCCGTCGAGCTAAGTCATGCCTTGATCTTCTCCACTTTGATCACATGACTTCATGTCATGTTTCATATGCAATGAGCTCCTCCATCATCACATGTGCAAGCTTTGCAACATCTCCAAGCCATTTCCACCTTCATGGCATATGTTGCTCACACACATGTACCTGTGGACTAATCACATGTGTATATAACATAAACACAATTAGTCCACCTAAGGTTGTCACTCAATTACCAAAATCAAACAAGGACTTTTTAGCATCGACATCCTCCTCGCGCTCCTGGAGGGCAACCAACGCGTCCTCGAAGCGCTTGTCCGACCGCTCCCAGCGCTCGACGGAGCGCTTGTCGAAGTCCTCCATCCGCTTGAGCATTTTGTCGAACATCTTGGCAACGACGGGATCCATCGCCCCCTTGCTCGCTGGAGACGAGTGAAGTGCTCAAGGGAGGCCGGCGTGGGCTCTAGTACCAGATTGTCAACACTGCGGAGTTGCGGCGGCGCCGACCCGACGGAGAAGATGAACAAGATAGGTTCTAGCCCGCCGGACAGGCTATCGACCGAGTGCTTCCCCTTTAGGGTTTGGATTATAGAGTTTAGATGATAGATGCTCACATCTCCGGTTCCTCTCCCTTTTCTACTACTCACTCGCGGGCCTCACATTACAATCATTGCACACCCACTCTGGGCCAGCTAGCTTCACGTTCTTGGGCCTGTGGCGCTTACTCCTCTTGGGCTGGGATGAAGATGCCTCTTCTAGAGAATGCAGAGGCGTGATAATGGTGTCCGCAAAGGTTTAGGATCCAAATAACATAGAAGCCAAGGTGTCTACGAATATCTTTTTAGAGGCTCATAGCCAACAATCTTTAATTATCTGCCCTCTGTTCTAAATTATAAGACGTTTTGACCTTTCTATATTCATAGCTTTTGCAACACACCTAGATATACAATTAGATCTAGATACAAAGTGGAAACTATAATCTGAAATACAAGGAGTAGCTAAAATCAGAATGCAGCCACGTTGAATAGAAACCATAAGAGAAAAAAATATGACAGCAAGTAACAAAGGAAAACGAGATATGTATCCATTCTAGAAAGTACATTTGTCTAATGTAGAAAAATCCTAAGGTATAGAATTATATATGCAACTGTATATCCTTAGTAGATTCATAGCCTTTGTGCTACATCCCACTGTATAGCCACAGAGCGGCTAGTAGTGCGCGAGACGGTGGAGTTGCATGTGGGAATGCATGCATATGGACAAGGGAGCTAACAGAAAGCAAACACACTTTACCTGGGACGCACCCACGCAGGCTATAATGAAGTTTGGAGAGGCAAACTGCATGCACTAATTACCATCATTTTAGTTATTAAACATGAGATTATATTGCAGTCCAAACAGAATATTGGGAGGTGCCTGGCCCCCTCCAGCCCCCTTCCCTCCGCCACCGCCTCGAGGGTGGCGGGCTGCAACTCAAACACGCTGGTGATACATTCCTGGCGAGCTCAGAGGAGAGAGAGCGGTCAAGGGCAACGACCCAGCCTAGGGCTTGGCTCCGACCTACGACAGGCATGCGCTAGCCCAATGTGAGGTCATCTTCGATCTTCTTCCTACACTACGGTGAAGGTGGCCATAGTCGCCCAGAGTGTTGCACACTTGCACCCATGGTGTCATAGTGCACCCGCATGTTGCTCCGGCCAGCCCTTAGTGGGCGAGCAAGGGTGAGCTTGCCTCTCTGGTTCTCCCTAGTGGCGAATCTAGAATAAATTACCGCTGGGGTCGGCAATTAGCACGGACTCATATGACCAAAATTATATTAATAATGATGCATATTGCAAAATCAAGCATTTATGTGGAGGAATAAAATTAGCAATATTATATAATAAGATAAAATAAACTCTTTACAATAGTGATTACCTCAAATTTCACTCTACAGGTACGGGCATTTATATTCTGAAAGCAAACTATGACATAATCACTTAGGATTGCATTGACAGACTCTCGTTCCACAGAGCAAATGACACAATCATTCATAAATTCATAGCCAATATGATTTCGTATATCTATCTTTACAAATTTCACTACTAAAAAATACCTTTCCACTGATATTGTGGCGATAGGAAGAACTAGTACAAGTGTGAGGAATCGGTGTAACAAAGGTAAAACAAGCAACCAGTAGATGGCTTTTCGCTTCTAGGCTTGCATAGTTTCGATGTTTGCATGAGTCTACGACTCCATGTCCAAGTAGCAGGCTTTGGGCTTCCTGGATTTTAGCAAATGAAACAAGATTCATTCTCTTGTGGGCTGAGTTATGGTTGTCAGGTCAATCTCTAATTTTATCGGGGTCTAAGGTCCTGTTTAGTTCCCAAAAAATTTTGTAAAATTTTTCAGATTCCCCGTCACATCGAATCTTTGGACACATGTATGAAGCATTAAATATAGATAAAAAATAAAACTAATTACACAGTTTAGACGAAATGGACGAGACGAAGCAAATGAAACAAGTAGTAGCTTTGATTCGAAGCATGGTGAAAAATATTGTAAAAAAAAGCGTGGTGAAAATAAGTGGTTAGAAACAGTGCCTATAGCAGCAGCCCAGCGCTATGGTCTTTCGCCTCTGGACAAGAGACGGTCGCTCAACCGCTTTCAACGGCAATGCCATCACCCGCAGACTTGGTTCACCACGCATCGGGACCGTCCGTCCGCACCTGGTGCGCACGTCTTCGCTTCCAGATTCCGCCACGTGTCCCCTACCCAACGCCCAATGGCCTTCGTCTCCATCCTTCCGTGAGAAGCCTCCGTCCGCGTTCCCCGTTTCTCTCTCCTCTGGCCCCGAGCCTCCGACGACTCTCGTGGTGGCGTGGCCCGCTTGGAGGTTCTGGTCTCCTAGAGGAGGCCTTGCACCTCGGGAGGGAGGGAAGGAAGCTTCTAGAAGCCTTTCCTGCAGCCGATGAACGAAGCCAGCAGCAGCCGTGTCGGCTGCGCCGGCGCCGGCGCCGAGGACGCCGGTTCCTCGTCCGGTGAGCCCCTTTGGTCCCTTTTCCGATTATCCGACCCATGATTATAGGAGTGTCTACGTTCCTCCTTAATTGTCAAATTCTTAGCCAATCTGGTTCCATGTCGTGTCCTCGATCGTAGCGGTTTTCTACGAAGCGATTTGATCCGTGTTGGTCTTAGGACTTGGTAGCGATGGCGTCGCGGTGGGGCATTGTCGCGTCCAAGGTTGGTTTTAGACTTCTAGTGGCCGATTTCGAGGGAGGCGTCAGGGTTTATATACGCAGGCAGCAGGCTCATTGCTGACTTTCTGGTGAATTCTGCTGGGATAGTCGTCCTGATTCGAAGAAGAGGGGATGTTGAGGCGGGCCAATGTTTTGGTTTTCTTGTGTTCCGGTGTAATTTCAGTTTGGGTCAGCAAACTAGAAGTGGACGGATTTGGGGACAAAGGGAATTTTCCTGCCTGATCCGTGGTCCCCTGGTTCCTTTGACTGCACAGTGCTTGAGACTTTGACAATTTTGTCTTAAAAGACTAGTAGAAAGATAAAGTCTATTTTTTATTCTCCAACTTATACGGCAGTCTGGTCCTAGACGGCCTCTCCAGATAAATTTAGTCCTCTAGCGGATTTTAAAGGAGGTTTTCTATTTTCTAAAAATAATAAAAAAAATCTGGTTTAATCTCTAAAAAATCATTACTAATTTATTTTAAATCAGAAAAGTGTGAAGCTAGTACCATTTTTTTTAAAATGTTATATATATGTTGCTGCTCTATTTGGAGTTATTGACAACTTATGTATTTATATGTTCCTATTGCTTTATTGCTCATAGTCGTCTTCATTATTTATTTGAAATAAATCAGATTAAATAAAATAACTAAAAATAGAGTAGCAACAGATAGATACCATTTTTAGAAGAAAATTGGTAGTAGTTTTAGATTTTTTTATTTAAAATAAATTAGTTATGAATTTTTAGAGATTAAATTGGATTTTTTTTTAGAAAATAGAAGACCATCTTTGAAACTAACCAGAGGATGAAATTTGGCCACTTTGACAATTCATAGTTCAAGGTTGAAAATCGAACTCCGTGCATGTTGTTGGAGGTTGAAAATTTGACTTTACCCAAGACTAAAATGTCACCTTTTCCTCTTGCTATGGCCATTATTCTATTATACTTTCTAGTGACTAAAACTAAGTGTTCCACTAGACAGTTGTTAGGATTTTTTGAAGTTTTGCCTTGCAATGTTTGTTACTGCTTGTTAGTTGTGGTTTTGATTTCCTCGTGGTTTAATAGATTAACCTTCTAATTCTTAGTTATGTGATTCTTCATAAACCTATTCTGTTGCTTGCTTTATGTCATGATTTTTATGATTCTATCCCATCTCGAATAATGCATAATTTGATAGATCAATAGTTGTTTATTGCAATGGAAAGAGATTAGGGCAAACAATAAGTTAGCTCCTAGAGTTGTTGAAGTTTTTTTATTGATTTTTTTTGTCTGGTGAGTTAGGTTGTATTTATTCATTTCACTGCTTCGCTGAAACTTGACTTTATTCTTATGTAATTGTTTGAAATTTTGTACTTCTAGTGTCCAACAATTGTTTCCCACAAGATGATGAGGGTATAAGCTCCAGCGAAATGGACAATACTGAATGCTCTGAGACGCCCTCAGAGGTGTCCGGTTCTGAAAGGACAAGACCTGAAGATAGCAAAAAAGCATCTTCCGTACTTGATAAGAAGATATCTATTAAAAAGAAGGTAATCTAAACTATCATGTTTGCTCGCCCATGCTATTGTGATTCATTATTCATGCGTTTAACAAAAAATATGTAGCTTTTGTCTTTTGCCACTGTTTACATGCAAAATGTTTTTCTAAGGGAACATATTCTACATTTAATGGTTGCACTGCTAATGTATTGTATTACATAGCCATGAATGTAGAAAAATTAGCAGCGGATAGCTGTAATCATCGCTGAGTTTCTAGCACCATTTTTTTCCCCTCAAACCAGCTTAGAGCTGCATGTCATTATATTAAGAAGAAAAAAGGTTAATAAAAAACAAGCCCCATCAAAGCCTCACAAACACAGCACACGCCCCACACTCACACAACACAAAGCTCGCGAATTTGCAATTCGCTATCAGTTAGTTATGTGTGTACTTTTATTCCTTTCTGCAATTTTTTAATTAAATGACAGTTTCTACTTGTTGCATCTTGTTTTGAATTTATTGCAGCTAAAATTGTTCAGTCGAATGGCTACACTAAAAGATGATGGAACTGTAGTGGTCGATATCCCCACTAATATTGAAGCTGCATCACTTGATCTTCCTTCAGGGGATCACCACAATGTGGCCTTTGGTGGTGAACCATTGGACTCTTCAGATCTTCAGCACAGGCCACCAATGCAAATTGCTATGCTGATTGTTGGTACAAGAGGGGATGTGCAGCCATTCATAGCTATAGGAAAACGTTTGCAGGTGAGCATGTTATCGAATTCTTTTGATACGATATGATCCTTTCACTATTATTTAGATTTTTTCATGGTGGTTAGTTAAAAGATTGTGAAATGTGCCTGTAGAGGATCAGTATGTGGACTAATTTATTTACGATAAGCTAACGAAGCATTGAGAGCATGTCATGATAAAATAGGCTGTAGAATGTTATTGCTATGTGCATGTTATAACTGGCTGGCAGCAAATATTTGAGGGTCCAGCACAGCATAAGGGAGCCAGTATACCAATTGTTGAATTTTTCACCAAATGGAACTGCAACATGCTAATTGTTTAATGTTTTGTTCAAGATGAGTAACAATTACTTCTGTTAGCAGGACTACGGTCATCGTGTTAGATTAGCAACCCATGCCAACTTCAAGGACTTCGTGATGACTACTGGGTTGGAGTTTTATCCCCTTGGTGGGGATCCAAAAATTCTTGCTGGATGTATGTGAGTGTAATGCTTGATTGTTTTTGTGCTTTCACCTTGGAGTTTGCTATAAATAGATCTTGCATAACAGTACAGGGTTGGTAATTTGAGCAGACATGGTTAAGAACAAAGGATTCTTGCCTGCAACTCCATCAGAAATTCCTATCCAGCGCAAGCAGATTAGGGACATCATATTCTCCTTGCTTCCTGCTTGCAAGGATCCAGACATTGATACTGGTGTTTCTTTTAGTGCGGATGCCATAATAGCTAATCCAGCAGCATATGGTAATCCTCTTATTATTCCTACTTTATTTTACATTTCTGTTTGATTTGTTAAACTTCTAATAAGTCAATTATAAGGCATTCTTTTGGCTCTGAAGGAATAGCCTTTACACTTACTGCATTTTGTTTGTTATCTTAGTTCAACTGCTGACCTAAATGAGTGCCTATACAGGACATGTACATGTGGCAGAGGCTCTCAATATACCGATTCACATAATTTTCACAATGCCGTGGACGTAAGATCTCTCTCTCTCGCATGGACCAATATGGCCTAGATTTTAACTTCAAGCATATCAGTGATGATTTTTATTTTATTGCCAGGCCTACCTGTGAATTTCCGCATCCTTTCTCTCATGTGAAGCAACCTGCTGGATATAGAGTAAGTTGATTGTTGTTGCATGAAGTAATCATCACAAGATAGAATGTCTACTAGTTGTAAAGACTATTACTTTAAATGTGAAACTTCCTCATAATACCTAATATCAAAAAAATATTTGACAAATATGATAATACAACAAGTAGACATTCTATCTTTAAAGGAAACTTCCTCACTGTTTCTTGTGAAACAGTTCCATTACATATCAAAGACTATCATGTGGCACCCGTTTGACTATTACTTTGGGTTGCAGCTTTCATACCAGATTGTTGACTCTTTTGTCTGGCTTGGCATAAGGGATATGATAAATGATCTCCGAAAACGGAAGCTGAAATTGAGACCAGTTACATACCTAAGTGGTACACATGCTTATTCGAATGATATTCCCCATGCATATATCTGGAGTCCTTACCTTGTCCCCAAACCGAAAGGTCGGTACCTCATGCCTTGTAATACCCCAATCAAAGTTAACAATATTTCGAAAATGCCTTGGTACCTTTTCTTTTACTTCATCAAGATTATTGTGCATAAACTAGTCATACAATTCTGGAAATCAAAGCAAAGCATGGTCACTATTTATTTGTATTTAATGAGCTTCCTTAAATATCTGAATACTTCTGTCAATTTCGGGAACTAAACTTCGCTGAGTCATAGTTACTATTACTGATGTTAATAACTGATTTTTTTATTGCTGAAAAATTAATCTGTGCCTCTTTTACAGACTGGGGACCTAAAATTGATGTTGTTGGATTTTGTTTCCTTGATCTTGCTTCAAATTATGAGCCTCCTGAGCCCCTTTTGAGGTGGTTAGGGAGTGGTGACAGTCCTATTTATATTGGATTTGGTAGCCTTGTAAGTTTTATTTAGTGCTCAGAACTAATGTATTTTGATGCGTTTACTTTTCTTTCTACATGTAAACCACGATTATGCTTTAAATTGTGTTACATTTATATCTGGCTAAATGCCGTATATATACTGTTTATTCTATGTTGGTCCATTCTTCGTTCTCTATTGTGTTCGTGTGGAAAAAATGGAAAATGTTAGGGAATGAGATTCTATTGATTTGGTCTAACCCTAGAAGGGTAGCTATATAGGTAACCATACATGGGCCTCATGGGCCTATCCTCATGGGCCTAATACACTCATATGCCAACACCCCCCCGCAGTCTGAACTACCGGCGTAGCGGAGTTCCAGGCTGAACAAGAAGAAGAAAGAACACACACGTCCCCCCACAGACGCAACTGGCCACTGGTGATGTTGAGGCTGGAGCGAAACTCGGTGAAGGTCGAGGACGGGAGGCCTTTGGTGAAGATGTCCGCGAACTGGGAGGTGGTCAGAACATGAAGGACCCGCACCTCACCCATGGCAACCCGATCACGGACAAAGTGGAGGTCAATCTCCACATGCTTCGTCCGCTGGTGCTGGATGGGGTTGGTGGAGAGGTAGACCGCACTGACATTGTCGTAGTAGATCAGCGTGCTCCTGGAGGGCGGAGTGTGGAGCTCGGCAAGGAGCTGCCGGAGCCAGGAGGCCTCAACCACGCCGTTAGCGATAGCGCGATACTCCACCTCGGCACTGGACCGGGAGACCACAGGCTGGCGCTTGGACGACCAGGACACCAGGTTGCCGCCCAAGAAGACAGCATAGCCGGAGGTGGAGCGCCTGGTGTCTGGACACCCTGCCCAGTCCGCGTCAGTGTAGACGACAAGCTCGGCGGAGGAGGCCCGGTGAAGGAGTAGGCCGTAGTCGATCGTGCCCCGGAGGTAGCGGAGGAGGCGCTTGAGAGCAGTGAGGTGAGGCTCTCGGGGATCATGCATGTAAAGACAGATCTGCTGAACATCGTAGGTGATGTCCGGCCGGGTGAAGGTGAGGTACTGAAGAGCACCAGCAAGACTCCGGTATGCAGTGAGATCTGACACTGGGGGGCCCTCTGCCTCGGACAAGTTGTCATGTGTATCAACCGGAGTGGAGCAGGGGTTGCAGTCAGTCATCCCAGCCCGCTCCAGGATATCTCGAGTATACTGCCGCTGGTGAAGAAGGAACCCGGCAAGATGAGGCTCAACAGTGACCCCGAGGAAGTGGAGTACACCCAGATCCTTCATAGCAAACTCCTGCTGAAGAGCGGCAATGATGCGGCGGAGTAGTGGCTCACTGGAGGCTGTGAGGACAATGTCATCAACATAGAGGAGCAGGTACGCAGTGTCAGCTCCATGGTGATAGATAAACAGAGATGTATCAGACTTGACCTCGACAAACCCCAGTGTCAACAGAAAAGCAGCAAACCGATGGTTTCACGCCCGGGGTACCTGCTTGAGGCCGTAGAGAGACCTATTGAGCCGGCAGACCATGTCAGGACAGGAAGAATCAACGAACCCCGCCGGCTGACTGCAGTACACTGTCTCAGTGAGAAGACCGTGCAGAAAGGTATTCTTGACGTCCAGCTGATGGACGGGCCATGACCGAGCAAGTGCCAGCGAGAGCACTGTGCGGACGGTGGCCGGCTTCACCACCGGACTGAAGGTCTCATCATAGTCAACCCCAGGGCGTTGAGTGAAGCCCCGGAGAACCCAGCGAGCCTTGTAGCGCTCGAGAGTGCCATCAGCCCGACACTTGTGGGTCCAGATCCACTTGCCGGTGATGACGTTGGAGCCCGGTGGTCGGGGCACCAACTCCCAGGTCTGGTTGGCGAGGAGCGCGGCGTACTCCTCTTCCATCGCGTGGCGCCAGTGAGGATCCAACAAGGCGTCACGGACGGAAGAGGGTACTGGGGAAACCGGCGCGTCGCCAGTCGATGCCGCAAGAGCCTGGGGTGGCAGTGTGCCAGCCGCGTGCCGTGTCACCATCGGGTGAACATGCCGTGGGTGTCGGTGAAGAAGCGGCGGGTGGTAGACCGGCGGTGCGACACGGGCCGACGGGGATTGCGGCGGTGGTGTCGGTGTCCCCGGTGGAGAAGAGACCTCGAGTGGCGGTGGCCGCGGGCGGCGCTGGTACACCCGTACCGGCGCAACGAACCGCGAAGGAGGTGCCGGGGCAGCACAAGAGGACGACAGCGCCGAATCTGCAGCGAGCGGAGAGGCCGGGGCAGGAACGGGAAACGAGGTCCTGGGATCCGTGCCAAGAGAGGTCGGGGCAGTGCCAGAGGACGACGGGCCCGAACCGGCTCGGGAGCCGGGACAGGAACTCGGCAAGGAGCTCGGTGAAGTAGTACCTGCAGGAGACCACGGAAAAGGTGGCTGGACCACCGTGTCAGTGGGAAACAGGGAAGAGGGATCAGGATCAGGAGTGGTGGTAGGAGGGCTGGAGAAGGGGAAGACGGACTCATCGAACACCACATGGCGAGAAATGAGGACCCGTCGGGAGGTAAGATCAAAAACACTGGTAGCCCTTGTGATCCGGGGAGTACCCGAGGAAGACACAGAGTGGAGTGGGGGTCCAGCTTGTGGGAAGAGGTGGCAGCGGTGTTGGGGTAACACGCACACCCGAAGACGCGAATGTGATCGTACCGAGGAGGGGTACCAAAAAGGGCGTGGTGTGGTGTAGGAGCTGGACAGGCAGCGGAAGGAAGACGGTTGAGGAGGTAGGTGGAGGTGTGCAAGCCCTCAGCCCAGAAGCGAGCAGGGAGAGAGGCCTGAAACAGAAGGGTGCGCACGGTGTCGTTTGTGGTGCGAATCATGCGTTCAGCCTTGCCATTCTGTGAGGAGGTATATGGACAAGACATGCGCAACTGAACACCGTGAGATAGGAAGAAAGCATGAGAGGTGGAGTTATCAAACTCACGACCATTGTCATACTGGACGGCCTTGATGGTGAGGCCGAACTGTGTGGACACCCAAGTGAAGAAGTGAAGGAGCGTGGAAAAAGTATCAAACTTAGCACGCAAGGGAAAAGTCTACGAATAATGCGAGAAATCATCAACCACCACAAGATAGTACTTATAGCCAGAAATACTGATAACAGGAGATGTCCATAGGTCGCAATGTACAAGATCAAAAATACGGGCTGCATGTGAAGAAGAACTATGAAAAGGAAAACGAACATGTCGGCCCAATTGGCACGCATGACACAAATGCTCATCATGAGCTCGAGTACATGGAATGTCAGAGCTACGATTGAGCTGCATCAGGGCATCGCGTCCAGGATGACCGAGGCGCCGGTGCCAAGTGGTGGAGGTAGAAGCGGCGAAAGCAGCTGACAAAACAGACGGCGAAGATGAAGTAGCCGCCGGGAAGCGAAGAGTGTAAAGGGGACCTGTGCTGTCACATCGGAGCAGAGGACGCCGGGAAGCCAAATCCTTCACAGTAAGACCAGAAGAGTCAAACTCCACGGAACAGGAATTGTCAGCTGTAAAACGACGAATAAAAAGAAGGTTGTGAACCATAGAAGGTGCAACAAGAACATCAGAAAGACGAAAGGACCCATGACCACCGGCGATACCCACAGATGTGACAGGAAGACATGAACCATTTGCGACCATAATGGACGAAGGGAGAGAAGGAGAAGGAGAATAGACAGAAGAAAGTATACCGGGGTCAGGGGTGGTGTGGTAGGTGGCACCCAAGTCGGCGATCCACTCAGGTCCGACAGGAGGTGTCAGGCCCATGGTGCTGAACGACCGTGCCAAGGCCGCCTTGTCCCAACCGGCAAGCCCAGTCGGGGTGCCGGAGGGAGTAGCCCACGGAGGCGTAGTGGAGACGCCAGGAGGTGGAGCACCAGTAAACATGGCCACCAGTGGGCGAGGCTCACCACTTGGAGCGTGGTAGGGCCACATAGAGATGCGCCCTGACCACGGGTTGTGGAAAGAAGGCCATGGTGCCCCCCCGGTGGACCAGCTGGTGGAGTGACTCCACCATGGCCTCCCCCACGGCCCCCACCGCGTCGTCGACGACCGCCACGACCCCCCCCCCCCCCCCCCCCCGCTCGGCCCGGAGGGAGGAGGACCAAGAAGAGACGACGGCGGTGGAGCAGACGAACGAGGTGGAGCAGACGGACGCGGCGGAGTAGCAGCCAGGGCCGTCAAGGAAGACGAGGACCCCGGAGTGGTGGCGGACCCCGGCTGGATGCCCTGAGTGAGCTCCTCCATGACAAGGTCATCATGGACCTGCAGGAAGGTGGGGAAGGGCCGCTGACGGGTGATCCACGTTCTGAGGTGAGCGTAGCGGTCACTGAGCCCGTGGAGGACGTTGAGGACCAAGATGCGATCATCCACAGGCCAGCCGAGGTCGCCAAGGGAGTCAGCCATGCCCTTCATCCGACGACAGAACTCGCCAACGGAGAGGTCACCCTGGACAAAGGTGCGGAAGCTCGCGTCGAGACGCAGAGCCCGGGCCTCGGCGTTGCCTAGGAACTGACCCTTAAGGGCAAGCCATGCCCGGCGAGCGTCAGGGGAGTTGCGGACGAGGTCGTGGAGGTCCAGGGAGATCGTCCCCAGGATCCAGGAGAGGACGATGCTGTCGAGACGAAGCCACGACGGGGTCTGGACGGCGACCGAGGCGTCAACAAGGACGTGGTCGTCGAGGGCGTAGCGGCGGAGAGTGAGAAGCACCAGGTCCCACCAACGGGCGTAGGAGGGCGACTCAGGCTCGAGGACGACCGGGACGAGGAGACAAATGTTCTGGACCCCCCCCGGCCTGGTAGTGAAGCCGAGCCACGAGCGGGTCGGCCGGGTCGTGCCAGAGGACGGCGGTGTGGGACACGCGGCGACCCGTCGAGTCGGAGGAGGTGGCCCCAACATCCTGAGAGGCGGGAGAGACGAGTAGCTGCTCCGCCTCGGCGATCTGGCGTGCCAGGGCATCGGCCGCATCCCGCTCACGCTCCCACACGAGGGCGGCCGCGCGCACCCGAGCCTGCCCCTCGATAGCCGCAGCCCGGGCAGCGACGAGAGCGGCGGCGAGGGCGGAGTCGGGGCGTGCGCCGGGAAGGGGCAGCGGAGGCGGGGCGGGGAAGAGGAAGTTGACGCCTTGGGAAGTGAACCCCGCGCCCCCAGGTTGTGCACCAGCGATGTAGGGAACTCCGGCGGTCGCGGCCAGTGCGCCGACGAGGGCAGCGGCATCGGGACGGGCCGTCACCACCGGTGCCAGAGGAGGCAGATCTGGCGTCCCGGTGGCGGCAGCAGGAATCCCCCCGATGACCTCCCCGGCGTCCGGCTGCGCAGGAGCAGCGGCGCCATGGCCGGCCGCACCGGCAGCAGCACCACCCGCCGCGGCGGCCAGGGCGGCTGCGTGCCAGCCAGCCGCGGCCAGGCCTGCAGGGGCGGCGCCGCGCGGGGCAGCAGCACCAGCAGCGGCCAGGCCTGCAGGGGCGGCGCCGCGCGGGGCAGCAGTGCCAGCAGGGGCAGCAGCGGGGCGAGTGTTAGTCGCTGGATTCGCACTCTTGGTAGTAGCTGAATCCTTACTCTCATCGAGAGAGGATGACACTAGGAGTTGGGGCAATTTTTCTGGTTTATTTCTCACACAAACTCAAACAATGCCATGCCAACCTGAGGGGTTGGGGTTACATACTTATAGGCTGCTAGCCAGCCAAGCATATGCCAAGATGCTAGTCTAAGATGCTAGTCTAAGATGCTAAAGTGCTGTCCTAGCTAAGATGCTGTCCTCTAGTCTAAGATGCTGTCCTAAAAACAGAAAAACAGCCATAAGGACCATGTGAGCAGCACAGCCCCACAAAGACCAACCACACATGAGACTTATCCATCATTCTCCCCCTAAGTCTTGTGCGTCGTCTTGTGGGAGAGTTGAACCATCCCGGTCCTGGAGCAGAGCTCAAGGAACTTGATCCTCCCAAGGGGCTTGGTGAGCAGGTCCGCAAGCTGGTCCTTGGTGTTGATGTAGCTCGCCTTGATGCTCCCTTCCTCCAAACAGCCTCGGATGAAGTGGTACCTCACCCGGATGTGCTTGCTGCGTTCGTGGAACACGGGGTTCTTTGCTAGGGCCAGAGCGGACTTGCTGTCCACCCTGAGCTCCACCGCTCTAGTGTCTCTGCCAAGGAGATCACCAAGCAGTCGAGCGAGCCAGAGCGCCTGAGTCGAAGCGGTGGAGGCCGCTATGTACTCGGCCTCGCAGCTGGACAGGGCCACCACCTGCTGCTTTACCGACTGCCAGCTAACGAGGCACTTGCCGAGGAAGAAGAGGATCCCGCTCGTGCTCTTGCTGGTGTCGATGTCGCCGGCGTGGTCGCTGTCGCTGTACCCGACGAAGTGTGCCGCCCCAGGGCACCTCGGGTAGTAGAGGCCGTGGTCGAGAGTCCCCGCAACGTAGCGGATGATCCTCTTCACAGCCTGCTGGTGCTCCGTCGTCGGTCGCTGCATGAACCGACTAACGTAGCCGACGGAGAATGCCAAGTCCGGCCGTGTGTGGGCGAGGTAGCGAAGGCTCCCCACAAGACGCCGGTACTGCGTAGCGTCCACCTCCTCCGTCGTGCTGTCGCGGCTCAGCTTCAGCCTCTCCTCCATCGGAGTGAGGGCTGGGTTGCAGTCGGTGAGCCCAGCTAGCTCAACGATGCGCTTGGCGTAGGCGGTCTGTCGAAGCGTGATCCTGGAGTCATCCTGGTGCACCTCGATTCCCAGGTAGGAGAGAGACCCCAGATCACTCATCTGGAAGGTGGCCTTCATCTCTTCCTTGAATGCCGCCACCTCCGCATCCTTGGTGCCGGTGATCACCAAGTCGTCGACGTAGACACCCACCAGCAGGGCCTTTCCTCCGCTGCCCCGCCGGTAGATGGCCGCCTCGTGCGGGCTTTGCTCGAAACCCATCCCCTTCAGCGTGGAATCCAGCTTGGCATTCCACGCCCTCGGTGCCTGCCGCAAGCCATAGAGGGTCTTGCGCAGGCGAAGCACCTTGCCCTCCTTGCCGGGAATCGCAAATCCCGGCGGCTGATGCACGTAGACCTCCTCCTTCAAGTCGCCGTTAAGGAACGTCGACTTGACATCCATGTGATGGACGCGCCAGCCCTCCTGGGCAGCTAGCGCAAGGAGGAGTCGCACGGACTCCATCCGTGCAACGGGCGCGAAGGCGTCGTCAAAGTCGATTCCTTCTTGCTGGACGAAGCCGCGCGCCACCAAACGCGCCTTGTGCTTGATCACCTCTCCGGTCTCGTCCTTCTTGAGCTTGAAGACCCACTTGAGAGAGATGGCGTGGTGGCCGGCTGGAAGATCGGCCAGCTCCCACGTCTTGTTCCGCTCGACGGCGTCCATCTCCATCTGCATCGCGGCACGCCATGCCGCGTCCCTCTCCGCCTCGGCGAAGGAACGAGGCTCGCCATCGTCCTGTGCGAGGTGCAGCTCCGCCTCAAAGTCGTGCTGTGCCAGTCTAGGGACCGGCTGCTCGCCGAGGAGGTTGTCCACGGTACGGTAGCGCAGAGGCTCGCCGCCGTGGTAGGCGTCGATGCGATCCTCGTCGTTGGACAGCGGAGTGGCGAACTCCACTGTGCGCTGCTCGTCGTGGGCCGAAGCTGCCGGTGCCGAGCCTGAAGAGGTAGGGTCCGGTGTAGGAGAGCGAGGCGTGGCCGGCGGTGCTGGTGGTGGACTCGCCGGAGCCTGTGGACTTGCCGGAGCTGGTGGTGGCGGTGGTGAAGGACTCGCCGGAGGTGGTGGCGAGCGAGGTGGTGGGGTAGGCGAGCTCGGTGAGGACGAGCTGCTAGCTCCCCCCGCCTCCTTGAAGTGGACGTAGTCGACGACGAAATCGCTGGTCGTCGGAGTCGAGTCGTCATCCACCATCTTGCCCCACGTCCAGCTTCGCCCCTCATCGAACGCGACGTCCCGCGTGATGCGCACGCGCCGTGTCGCAGGGTCGAGGACGCGGTAGGCCTTGGCGCCCTCCGCGTAGCCGATGAAGACCCCTGGCGTGCTCCGGTCGTCGAGCTTGCCGACGTGGTTGAGCTCCTTGAGGAAGGCCAGGCAGCCGAAGACGCGAAGGTGGCTCACCGCGGGCTTGCGCCCGTGCCAGGCCTCGTATGGCGTCTTGCCGTCGAGGGCCTTGGTGGGGGAGCGGTTGAGCAAGTGGACGGCAGTCATCACCGCCTCACCCCAGTAGATCGCCGGCATCCCTCTCTGCTTGAGGAGGGCACGGGCGGTGGCCACCACCGTCTGGTTGCGGCGCTCGACGACGCCGTTCTGCTGTGGAGTGTACGGCGCGGAGAAGTGGCGGTGGATCCCCTCATCGGCGCAGTACGCCGCGAACTCGGCCGCCGTGAACTCGCCGCCGTTGTCCGTGCGTAGGACCTGAAGCTTGCGGCCGCACTCCGCCTCCGCAGCAGCTTGAAGACGCTTGATGGCGTCCGCCGCGGCTGCCTTGGCGTCGAGCAGGACAGCCCACATGTAGCGGGACATGTCGTCGACGAGGAGGAGGAAGTAGCGCCGGCCTCCAGGTGTAGCCGGTGTCACGGGGCCACAGAGGTCACCGTGTACGAGCTCCAGCTTCTCCTTGGCGCGGAAGCTTGCCTGGCGAGGGAAAGGGAGCCGCCGCAGCTTGGTGAGGACGCAGGTGTCGCAGAACTGCTCCACGTGGTCGACGTGCGGCATGCCCCGCACCATGTCCTTGCTGCCGAGCTGCCTTAGGGCCTCAAAGTTGAGGTGCCCAAAGCGCTCGTGCCACCTCCAAGCGTCGTCGTCGCGGCGGGCTGCAAGACAAAGAGGTTGCGCCACCTGTGCGTGAAGGACGTAGAGGCGGTTGCTCCTGTTGACCTTGACCAGGAGCCGGTGTCGATGATCCCAGATGCGCAGCACCCCGTGCTCGATCTCCACGCGCGATCCGCTCTCATCCAGCTGTCCCAAGCTGATGATGGAGTTCCTCAACGCGGGGATGTAGTAGACACCGGTGAGCAGCCTGTGCTCGCCAGTCTTGGCGACGAAGACGACAGAGCCGACGCCCTTGATCTCCACAGCGGAGGCGTCGCCGAACTTGACGGTGCCTCGAACGCTTGGGTCGAGCTCGGTGAAGAACTCCCGCCGCCCGGTCATGTGGTGGGTGGCGCCGGTGTCAAGGCACCACCCGTCGGCCTTGTCGTTGCCGGAGCTGTCGTCGAGGAGGGCGTGTGCTTTTGGCTCGTCAAGGTGGAGGAGAGCCGTTGCGGCCGGTGCCGCTGGAGGTAGTTCGATGCTCGCATGAGCAATGAACAGAGCCGGCTGCTCCTCCTCCTCCGCCTGCGCGACGTGGGCCTGGCCGCGTCGTGGCTGTCGACAATCCTTGGCCCAATGACCAAGCTTGCCGCAGTTGTAGCAAGGGTCGCCTCGTGCTGGCTTTTGCTTGCCAGCGGCGCCGCCCTGGGCGCCTCCACGATCATCACCCTCGGCACGTCCTCGCGCCCCTGCCTGGGCGTCTTTGCGCGGCTTGCCACGCTTGCCACGCTTGCGGCCGCCTGTCGTGGAAGAAGGCTCCCCCTTCTTCCTGTCACCTTGGCCGGCAGCCCACTGCTTCCTAGTGAGGAGGAGCTTTCCGCCAATGGTGACGGGTCCCGAGAGGCGCTGTGGCTCATCGCCGTCAACGACCTTGAGGCGGCCCAACGCCTCCTCGATCGTCATCGTGGAGAGGTCCAGCAGAGACTCGATTGAGCGAGCCATCTGCTTGTACTTCTCGGGGACGCAGCGGAAGAGCTTCTCAACAGCTCTCTCCTCGCCGTAGGTGTCGTCGCCGAACTGCACCAACTTCTGCAACAGAGTGTTGAGACGGAGAGCAAAGTCATCAACGTCCTCACCTGGCTTGAAGGCCAGGTTCTCCCACTCCTTGCGAAGTGCTTGCAGTGTGGACTTGCGGGCGCGGTCGCTGCCGATGCGTGCTGCAGCGATGGCGTCCCAAGCCTCCTTGGCAGTCCGCTTGCTGGTAAGCGAAAACTGCATCTCGGACGGGACTGCAGCAATGAGAGCATCCAGCGCTCGTCGATCTTGGTCGTAGTCGACGTCGCCGTACCGGACTGCATCCCACATATGCCGCACCTGGAGCTTCACTCTCATCACCGCAGCCCACTCAACGTAGTTGGTCTTGGTGAGGGTAGGCCACCCGCCGCCGGGGCCGACGTCCCTGACGACAGCCTGGTACTCGTGGTGACCACGGTACCGAACCGGGGAGAGAGAGCCGCGCTGCCTGTGAAGGCCGCGCTCTCCGTCGACCCGTCCGCCGACAGCCTGGTACTCGTGGTGACCACGGTACCGAACCGGGGAGAGAGAGCCGCGCTGCCTGTGAAGGTCGCGCTCTCCGTCGGCCCGTCCGCCGCCGCCATGCGCGCCTCCTCCAGGAGCGCCACCGCCGTGCGCGCCTCCTTCAGGAGCGCCGCCGGCGTGTCTGCGCCTGTCTGGGCTGCCGCCGCGCTCGTGGGCGTGCACGGCTGCCCACTGCGCCGCTCGCCCTCGCGATGCCTCCCTCTCCAGCAGCTCGAGGTCCGCGTCGGCGCTATCATCAGCAGCGATGGAGCTGCTGTTGCTGCCGCGTAGAACCTTGACCTCCGCTGCTGCTGCACGCGCTGCATCCGCCGCCGCCGCTGCTTCCACCTCCGCTCTAGCTGCTGCTAGCTCCGCTGCTGCCAGCCTCGATGCCCTTGCCGCTGCTGCAGCGGCGTCTGCTGCCGCTCGCTCGCGCTTCTCTGCCGCGGCGAGGTCGGCCTCCTGCCGACGCCGTGCGCTCGAGGCGACCGAGCCCTGAGACTGGCCTGCGGACATGGCGCGCTATCGAGGGGGCTGCTGTGTGGAGAGCAGGGGCAGCCGGAGCTGCTGCTGCTACCGGCTGCGGTTGGGGCTGCTGCGAGGCCGGGGAAGGAGAAGAGCAGGAGATGCTCAGGCTACAGAATAGTACAGCTCGGATACCACTTGTTAGTCGCTGGATTCGCACTCTTGGTAGTAGCTGAATCCTTACTCTCATCGAGAGAGGATGACACTAGGAGTTGGGGCAATTTTTCTGGTTTATTTCTCACACAAACTCAAACAATGCCATGCCAACCTGAGGGGTTGGGGTTACATACTTATAGGCTGCTAGCCAGCCAAGCATATGCCAAGATGCTAGTCTAAGATGCTAGTCTAAGATGCTAAAGTGCTGTCCTAGCTAAGATGCTGTCCTCTAGTCTAAGATGCTGTCCTCTAGTCTAAGATGCTGTCCTCTAGTCTAAGATGCTGTCCTAAAAACAGAAAAACAGCCATAAGGACCATGTGAGCAGCACAGCCCCACAAAGACCAACCACACATGAGACTTATCCATCAGCGAGCAGGGGCGCCAGCCGGGGAGGCGCCTGCGGCAGCGGTGGCGCCATGAGCGCCGGCGGCCGCGCCAGCAGGGGCGGCGGCTGCGCCCACAGCAGGGACAGCAGCGGCGGCAGGGGGCTGGGAAGGGGCGGTAGCAGTGATTTGCACCCAGGAATTGGACGGGAGAGAGGGAAAGACATGGAAGTAGGAAGGAGGGGGAGGAGGAGGAGGCCGGCCGGCCATGGGGATGGCGGCGGCTGGGAAGGGGAGAGGAGGAAACCTAGGCTGCTGATACCATGTTAGGGAATGAGATTCTATTGATTTGGGCTAACCCTAGAAGGGTAGCTATATAGGTAACCATACATGGGCCTCATGGGCCTAGCCTCATGGGCCTAATACACTCATATTCCAACATAAAATAAAGTTGGTAGGTTTGTTATTAGATGGAACTGACATGTAATAAAATTCTGTGAAATAAAGATGTGTCCATGAGCACTCCAATGAACCATAAAAATGGAACTTGGTGTTGAGGTTTGGAAATGCAACTGTATGACTCATTTTGGGATCAAGGATGGTAGGATCTGTTGGAGTATGTGTTTAGGCCCATGTGGCTAAGGCCCATGTGGCCCATGTATGGGACCTATATAGCTACCCTTCTAGGGTTAGCCCTAATCAATAGAAACACTTTCTCTAATATGGTATCAGCAGCCTAACCTTCTTCCTCCCCCTCCCAGCCGCCGCCTACCAGGCCGGCGCTGGGTCCTCCGGGGTTTCACTCAGCGCCCTGGCGTCGACTACGATGAGACCTTCAGCCCGGTGGTTAAGCCGGCCACCGTCCGTACCGTGCTATCGCTGGCACTTGCTCGGTCTTGGCCCGTACACCAGCTGGACATCAAAAATGCCTTCCTCCACGGCCGTCTTACCGAGACGGTGTACTGCAGTCAGCCGGCGGGGTTCGTCGACACCACCCGTCCTGACATGGTCTGCCGGCTCAACAGGTCCCTCTACGGCCTCAAGCAGGCACCTCGGGCGTGGAACCACCGGTTCGCCGCTTTCTTGCTGACCCTAGGGTTCATGGAGGCCAAGTCTAATACGTCCTTGTTCGTCTACCACCATGGAGCCGACACTGCATACTTGCTGCTCTATGTTGATGACATTGTCCTCACCGCCTCCAGCGAGCCACTTCTCCGCCGGATCATCACCGCTCTCCAGCAAGAGTTCGCGATGAAGGATCTGGGTGAGCTCCACCACTTCCTCGGTGTCACTGTTGAGCACCGTCCTGCCGGGCTCCTCCTTCACCAGCGACAGTACACTCGGGACATTCTGGAGCGGGCTGGGATGATTGACTGCAACCCCTGCTCCACTCCGGTCGACACTCAGGGCAAGCTGTCTGAGGCTGAGGGACCACAGGTGGCCGATCCCACTGCGTACAGGAGTCTCGCCGGGGCCCTTCAGTACCTCACTTTCACCCGGCCGGACATCACATATGCAGTTCAGCAGGTCTGCCTCCACATGCATGATCCCCGGGAGCCTCACCTCATGGCTCTCAAGCGCCTCCTCCGCTACCTCCGGGGCACACTCGACTACGGCCTCCTCCTCCACCGGGCCTCCTCCACCGACCTCATTGTCTACACCGACGCTGACTGGGCCGGATGCCCGGATACTCGCCGCTCCACCTCCGGCTACGCCGTCTTCCTGGGCGCCAACCTGGTGTCTTGGTCGTCCAAGCGCCAGCCGGTGGTCTCCCGGTCCAGCGCCGAGGCGGAGTACCGCGCCGTTGCTAACGGCGTGGCGGAGGCCGCCTGGCTCCGGCAGCTGCTGGCTGAGTTGCACACTCCACCCTCCCGGAGCACACTGATCTACTGCGACAACGTCAGTGCGGTCTACCTCTTCACCAACCCCATCCAGCACCAGCGGACGAAGCATGTGGAGATCGACCTCCATTTTGTCCGTGATCGGGTGGCCATGGGCGAGGTGCGGGTTCTTCATGTTCCGACGACCTCCCAGTTCACGGACATCTTCACCAAAGGCCTCCCGTCCTCGACCTTCGCCGAGTTTCGCTCCAGCCTCAACATCACTGGTGCCTAGTTGCGTCTGTGGGGGGTTGTGTGTGTTCTTTCTTGTTCAGCCTCGAACTCCGCTGCGCCGGTAGTTCAGACTGCGGGGGGTGTTGGAGTATGTGTTTAGGCCCATGTGGCTAAGGCCCATGTGGCCCATGTATGGGACCTATATAGCTACCCTTCTAGGGTTAGCCCTAATCAATAGAAACACTTTCTCTAACAGGATCATATGTCAGTCACTTGGCCTTATAGTTGGTATTTCTGATAACTGTATGATTTACAGTGACATTTTATAGTTCAAAGATTATTCTGTCCAGTTATGGCACTGGTTAAAATTAATTGCCTCACAAAAGCATAGCTCAGTTTTAGTCTGCAATGAAAGTCCTTATTTTCTGTAGATTAGAAATTGACTCAAAACTTACTATGTTATAAACTTATTAGGAGTAATTTGCTGGGTTGTGGTCATGTGTAAACTAGGGTGTAGCGCAAATGATCTTGTATATGGGTGTTTGGGGTGTAGGGTCAGCCTCTCCCTTGTTTTTTCCTCTTAATGAAATGACACGCAGCTCTCCTCCGTTTTTGAGAAAAAAAAATAACCTTAATTTGCCCAACAAAAGCATGAGCTTAGTTTCTTTGAGTTGTTGACATGAACTTGAACCTTAAGCTGAGTTTCTTTGAAATGTTCAGATGAAGTTTGACATTAGAAGACATTTCAATACTCTATGAGGCTTTCTTATCTTATAGCAAGGATCTCAAACATGCTTACATTTTGGTTCCACTACTATAAGCAATGAAAAATGAGCAAGGGTCGGGTCGTCGCAACCTTAGTGGCGCGCTACATCTACGTCCGGGTGTAGTGAAAAATGAGCAAGGGTCTTCGCACTTCCCTCGACGGGTGCGAAGGGTAAGGAAGCTAGCCGAGCCAACTAGAATTCGTCTAGGTAGCTGGAACGTAGGGTCCCTAACGGGTAAGCTAAGAGAGCTAGTCGATGCAGCAATTAGAAGGCGTGTAAATATTCTATGCGTTCAGGAGACCAAATGGAAGGGCCAGAAGGCGAAGGAGGTGGAGGATACTGGCTTCAAACTTTGGTACATGGGGACAACATCGGGTAGGAATGGTGTAGGCATCTTGATCGATAGGAGCCTTAAGGATGGAGTCGTTGATGTTAGGAGGCAAGGCGACCGGATTATCTTGGTCAAGCTGGTAGTTGGAGATTCGGCTCTAAATGTGATCAGTGCCTATGCCCCTCAGGTAGGTCTTAGCGAGGGCACCAAGAGGCAGTTTTGGGAAGATCTTGATAGCATGGTTAGTACCGTACCTATCGGCGAGAAACTCTTTATAGGAGGAGACCTCAACGGCCATGTTGGTGCTACTAATGTAGGTTTCGAGCGGGTGCACGGGGAGTTCGGGTATGGTAGTAGGAATCAAGAGGGGGAGGATGTTTTGAACTTCGCGCTGGCCTATGACTTGTTGATAGCGAACACCCTCTTTAGAAAGAGGGAATCTCATCTAGTAACCTTTCGTAGTGGACAACACTCGAGCCAGATCGACTTTATCCTTGCAAGGAGGGAGGATAGACGTGCTTGCTTTGATTGTAAGGTGTTACCTGGGGAGTGTGTTGTCCCTCAACATAAGCTTGTGGTGGCGGACTTTCGCTTTCGAGTACGTGTCCACCGGGACAAACGGGCCAAGATTGCGAGAACGAAGTGGTGGAAGCTTAGAGGGGAAGCAGCGCAAACGTTTAAGGAGAGGATGCTAGACGAGGGGTCTTGGAAAAAAGGAGAAGATGCCGACGACATGTGGCTAAAGATGGCAACATATGTCCGGAAGGTGGCTTCGGAAGTGTTTGGCGTGAGTAGGGGAGGCAAACGGGAAGCGAAAGACACATGGTGGTGGAATGACGAGGTGCAAAGGGATATTAGGGAGAAGAAGAAGTGTTTCAAGCGTCTCCACCATGACAAGAGTGCAGCCAACATCGAGAGCTATAAAATAGCGAAGAGCGTTGCAAAGCGAGCTGTGAGTGTAGCAAAAGGTCAGGCGTATGATGGCCTTTATCAGCGGCTAGGCACAAAGGAAGAGGAGAAGGACATTTATAGGATGTCTAGAATCCGTGAGAGGAAGACAAGGGACATCAATCAAATAAAATGCATCAAGGATGGGACAGATCGACTTCTGGTGAAGGATGAGGAGATCAAGGACAGATGGAGAGAGTACTTCGACAAGCTGTTTAATGGGGAGAATGAGGGTCCTGCCCTTGAGTTGGACGACTCATTTGACGATACCAACAGAAGCTTTGTGAGGAGAATTCAGGAGGCTGAGATCGGAGAGGCTTTGAAGAGGATGAAGGGAGGTAAAGCGATGGGCCCTGATGGTATCCCCATTGAGGTGTGGAGATACCTAGGCGCCAAAGCGATAGTATGGTTAACTAAGTTTTTTAACCTTATTTTTCGGTCTAACAAGATGCCTGAAGAATGGAGGAGAAGTATATTAGTACCTATCTTCAAGAACAAGGGAGATGTTCAAAGTTGTACTAACTACCGTGGGATTAAATTGATGAGCCATACGTTGAAGCTCTGAGAGAGGGTTATAGAGCATCGCCTAAGGAGAGTGACACATGTGACCCAAAATCAATTTGGGTTCATGCCTGGTAGGTCGACCATGGAGGCGATTTTCTTATTACGATAATTGATGGAGAGATATAGGGAGCAGAAGAAGGACTTGCACATGGTCTTTATTGACATCGAGAAGGCATATGACAAAGTACCGAGAAATGTCATGTGGTGGGCCTTGGAAAAGCACAAAGTCCCAACTAAGTACGTTACCCTCATCAAGGATATGTACTGGGATGTGGTGACGTTTGTCCGAACATGTGATGGCGACACTAGTGACTTTTCAATTAAAATAGGACTGCATCAGGGGTCAGCTTTGAGTCCTTATTTATTTGCTTTGGTGATGGATGAGGTCACAAGGGACATACAAGGTGGTATCCCTTGGTGTATGCTCTTTGCTGATGATGTGGTGCTAGTTGACGACAGTAGGGCAGGGGTTAATAGGAAGTTAGAACTATGGAGGCAAACGTTAGAGTCGAAAGGGTTCAGACTTAGTAGGACTAAGACCGAGTACATGAGGTGCGATTTCAGCGCGACTAGGCATGAGGAGGGAGACGTTAGCCTCGATGGGCAAGTGGTGGCCAAGAAGGATACTTTTCGGTATTTAGGGTCGATGCTACAAAAGGACGGAGACATTGATGAAGATGTTAGGCATAGAATTTCAGCCGGCTGGTTGAAATGGCGTCAAGCTTCTGGCGTCCTCTGTGACAAAAGGGTGCCTCAGAAGCTGAAAGGTAAGTTCTATAGGACGGCGATTCGTCCGGCGATGTTATACGGTGCTGAGTGTTGGCCTACAAAAAGGCGACATGTCCAGCAATTGAGTGTAGCAGAGATGCGTATGTTGCGTTGGTGTTGTGGGCACACAAGGAGGGATAGAGTCCGGAACGACGATATTCGGGATAGGGTTGGGGTGGCTCCAATTGAGGAGAAATTGATTCAACATCGGTTGAGATGGTTTGGACTTGTCCAACGGAGGCCTCCTGAGGCGCCGGTGCGTAGTGGAGTTCTAAAGCGGGCCGATAATGTAAAGAGCGGTAGAGGTCGACCTAAACTAACTTGGGACGAGTCCGTTAAGTGAGATCTTAAGGAGTGGAATATCCCCAAGGATTTAGCTATGGATAGGAGCGCTTGGAGATTGGCAATCAACGTGCCTGAACCGTGACCTCTTTTTGTCTTGTGCTCTTTTTGTCCCTTTATGTGTCTCCCTGTTTTCTCGTCTCTTTTGGGTTTCATCTCTAGCCTACCCCAACTTGCTTGGGACAAAAGGCTATGTTGTTGTTGTTGTTGTACTATAAGCAAATCTCATCTACAAAGTTGTTGAGGCTAAATGTTGCCTCTACCATTTTGGCCTACAGTTGTTGCTGTACAATTCCTATCTGGAATAATTTATCACTGATATCAAGATAAAATATCCCCACAGCTGTGTTTTAATTATTTTGTGACATTGGCCTTCCTGATAAGTAGCTGCTACACATTTTTTTTTTGTCTTCTGTTTTAGTTTATTATTGATGACTCCTATTTCCAGCCAATTCCAGAACCAGATAAGTTAACAAGAATCATTGTCCAAGCACTTGAAATTACTGGACAGAGAGGTATCATTAACAAGGGTTGGGGTGGGCTTGGAAATTGTAAGTCATTAAGAGTTCTTTAACTTTTGATATGTTACCATGTTCTTCACTTTCAGAGGCTTTGCATGTCAAAAATAATAATAGCATGTGCATGTCTAACTGTTTTATTTGCAGTGGAAGAATCGAAGGAATTTGTGTATGTACTTGATAACGTTCCACATGATTGGCTCTTTTTGCAATGCAAAGCTGTGGTAAGACCTGTCTTTCTTTCTCGGATGCTTATATGCCAAAAATCAAGTATGATGGTTTAACATGGAGGAAAGCTTATGCAGATGAAGCTTGGAAAGAATTAGAGATGAGCTTTGCTGATTGCAAATCATGTGTATAGTGATAGATAAGTCTAGTGCTAAAGCACTTCTATCTTACTTTTTCTGCTTTTTTACTTTCCTTGACTTCCAAGCCTAGTGTTAGGAATATGCTCAGCATCCACTTTAGTGGTTATAATATACTGTAGCAAGTAGGAGTCCCCTTTGCCTATAAAGGGCAAGGGAGTGTCATTATAAAAAACAAGTCATTGCATTTCTATTCAATCCAAGCGGCCAAGGGCCAAGCTGCCCTCTGGTAGTTCCAGATCTGAATCCGAGATCCAATCGGGCCAACAATCTGGTATCAAAGCCGAGAGGGTTCTTGAGTGAGCGAGCGCCATGTCCACCGCCAGCCAGATCGCGAGAGCGCGCGCCGCCGCGGGTGCCAGAGCCGACGATCGCGCGACGCGCCTTGCTGCCGCAGAGGCGGCGGCCGAGACGGCCAGGCATGCGGCGGCTGCGGCTCAGGCTGCGATAACCGCAGCCGCAGCGCTGCGCGCCGAGATGGAGCAGGAGCCAGAGTTAGCTGGAGGATCGCATAGCCCGGTCGGGCACCGCCGCCAATCGCCGTCACTAGAGCGGCGTCGTGGTCGGCGCGGCTGCTCCCCGGTGCTGCAGACGGTCTACCGCGACTCCGGAGCGGGAACGCCATGGCCGATGCTCACCAAGTCGAACTACCACGAGTGGAGCCTGCTGATGAAGGTCAAGCTGCAGGCCCGGCAGCTGTGGGAGGCAGTTCACGTCGGCAGCGTCGACTACGAAGACGATCGCCGGGCGCTGGAGGCATTGTGCGCCGCTGTCCCCACCGAGCTCGGTGCCTCTCTCGCCAACAAGCCTACAGCAAAGTTGGCGTGGGAATCGATTCTCGCGGCACCCATCAGCGGAGATCGTGTACACCGGGCGACGTTGCAGCGCCTCCGAGGGGAGTGGGAAGGCCTCGCCTTTCAGCCTGGCTACGCCACCAGCGCCTACACCACCAGCGAGTCCTCCACCACCGGCTACGCCCCGTTGTTCCTCACTCTCCCGCGTCGGCGCCCACGTCTCCGAGATCGGCACCAGCAGCTTCGGTCCGTGACGGGCAGCGCACGGTGGAGTTCGCCACTCCACTGTCCGACGACGAGGATCGTGTCGATGCCTACCACGACGACGAGCCTCTACGCTACCGCACCTTGGACAACATCTTCGGTGATCAGCCCATCCCTGGGTTGACGATGCACGACTTCGAGGCGGAGTTGCACCTGGCGCACGAGGACGGCGAGCCTCGCTCCTTCACTGAGGCGGAGGGAGACACGGCATGGCGCGCCGCGATGCAGCAGGAGATGGATGCGGTCGAGCGGAACCGGACGTGGGAGCTGGCAGATCTTCCTACCGGCCACCGCGTCATCGCCCTTAAGTGGGTCTACAAGCTCAAGAAGGATGAGGTCAGGGCGGTGATCAAGCACAAGGCGCGTCTGGTGACGCGTGGGTTCGTCCAGCAGAGGGAGTCGACTTCGACGACGCCTTCGCGCCCGTCGCACGGATGGAGTTTGTTCGTCTCCTCCGCGCGCTAGCGGCCCAGGAGGGATGGCGTGTGCACCACATGGACGTCAAGTCTGCCTTCCTCAACGGTGACCTGAAGGAAGAGGTCTACGTCCATCAGCCGCCGGGATTCGTCATCCCCGGCAAGGAGAATAAGGTTCTCCGCCTGCGCAAGGCCCTAGCTTGGAATGCCAAGCTGGACTCCACTCTCAAGCAAATGGGGTTCGAGCAGAGTCCTCACGAGGCTGCTGTCTACCGGCGGGGCAAGGATGGCAATGCCCTGTTGGTAGGCGTCTACGTCGACAACTTGGTGATCACCGGCACCAAGGAGGCCGAGGTGGAGGCGTTAAAGGAGGAGATGAAGGCCACCTTCAAGATGAGCGACTTGGGCCTTCTCTCCTTCTACCTGGGGATCGAGGTCCACCAGGACAGCTCCGGCATCTCCCTTCGTCAGACCGCCTACGCCAAGCGCATCGTCGAGTTGGGCAGGCTCACCGGCTGCAACCCAGCATACACTCCCATGGAGGAGAGGCTGAAGCTAAGCCACGACAGCACGGCCAAGGAGGTCGACGCCATGTAGTACCGGCGCATTGTGGGCAGCCTTCGCTACCTCGTCCACACGCGGCCGGACCTTGCGTTCGCCGTTGGCTACGTCAGTCGGTTCATGCAGCGACAGACGACGGAGCATCAGTAGGCTGTCAAGAGGATCCTCCGCTACGTTGAGGGCACCACCGACTATGGCTTGCACTACTTGAGGTGTCCCGGTGCGGAGCACTTCATCGGGTACAGCGACAGCGACCTCGCTGGCGACATCGACACAAGCAAGAGCACCAGCGGGACGCTATTCTTCCTCAGCAAGTGTCTGATCAGCTGGCAGTCGGTCAAGCAGCAAGTGGTGGCTCTGTCCAGTTGCGAGGCAGAGTGCATCGCTGCCACAACCGCTTCGACTCAAGCTCTCTGGTTGGCTCGGCTACTGTGCGATCTCTTGGGCAGAGACACAGAAGCAGTAGAGCTCAGGGTGGACAGCAAGTCCGCCTTGGCCTTGGCGAAGAACCCCGTCTTCCATGAGTGCAGCAAGCATATCTGCATCAAGTACCACTTCATCAGGAGCTGCTTAGATGAGGGGAGCATCAAGGCCGGCTACATCAACACCGAGGATCAGCTCGCCGACCTTCTCACCAAGTCCCTTGGGCGGGTCAAGTTCTAGGAGCTTCGTGCCAGGATTGGGATGGTTCAAATTCCCCAGAAGGCGCCACGCAAGAGGCGGGTCAAGTTCCAGGAGCTTCGCGCCAGAATTTAGATGGTTCAAATTCCCCAGAAGGTGCCACGCAAGACTTAGGGGAAGAATGACAGCTATAAGTCTTGTCTTTATCTACCTATGATACTTATCTAGATTAATTGGTGGCTGTGTCAGCCCTTATCATTATCCCTGGCATCTACTTTAGCATCTCTAGAATATGTTGTAGCTTTCTTAAGTTGCAAGCAAGTTATCCTATATGTATCCGTAACCTGTTATAGTTGTGGTAAGGGCTAATGAAACTGGAATTCTAGCCCCAAAACCTGTGCTTTGGTTCTAACATGGTCGAACACAGCAATCAAACGTTGGTGGCAGCGGCACGCGCCCTCCTCAAGCAGCGCGGCATGCCGGCGATCTACTAGGGGGAGGCCGTGATGACCGCCGTACATCTGCTCAACCGCTCGCCGACCGGTGCACTTGACGGCAAGATGTCATATGAGGCCTGGCACGAGCGCAAGCCAGCGGTTAGCTATCTACGCATCTTCGGCTGCCTTGCCTTTGTCAAGGAGCTGAACCACGTCAGCAAGCTCGACGATCGCAGCTCGCCAGGGGTCTTCATCGGCTACGCAGAGGGGGCTAAGGCCTACCGCATGCTCGACCCGGCGACACGGCGCGTGCGCATGGCGCGCGATGTCGTGTTCGATGAAGGACACAGCTGGGCATGGGACAAGGCGGTGGATGACGGGTTGGTGACCGCGCTTCGCGACTTCACCGTCAAGTACGCGTGGGCTGGAGGTGCTGAGGAAGCACAAGGTGCATCTTCATCGACGTCTGGGTCTTCATCACCAGCGCCGACCTCTTCACCAACTGTGCCTTGTTCACCATCACCAAATCCGGGGGAGCTCGACAGCCCATCGGTGGTGGTCGGCAGTCCATCGGCAGCAGCTCCGTCCTCTCCAGCACCGCAGCCGACCTCTTCGGTGAACCAGCCGACCTCCTCGGCATCTTCTACCTCGCTCGCTGCGACACCAGCGCATGCAGGGCAGTCGGGGGTCGAGTACGCGATGCCGCTAGAGGATGATGAAGACCGCCTGGACGCCTACTACGACGACGAGCCCCTCCGCTACCGCACGGTGGCGAACATCGTCGGAGAAGTCTCCACCGGACCAGCCCGAGAGGCTCTTCGCCGGTGAGTCGACCACTTATGCTAAGGCGCAGGGTGATCCGGCGTGGCGGGCGGCGATGGAGCAGGAGCTCAAGTCCGTCGAGCAGAACCGCACCTGGGAGCTGGTGCCACTGCCTGACGGCCACCGCCCCATCACCCTGAAGTGGGTGTTTAAGCTCAAGAAGGACGAGCTGGGCGCGTGATCAAGCACAAGGCGCGGCTGGTAGCACGCGGCTTCGTCCAGCAGGAGGGGATCGACTACGACGACGCCTTCGCCCCCGTGGCGCGCATGGAGTCAATCTGTGTCCTCGCGCTGGCGGCTCAAGAGGGGTGGCAAGTCCATCACATGGACGTGAAGTCCTCCTTCCTCAACGGCGACCTCAAGGAGGAGGTCTACGTGTGCTAGCCACCTGGCTACGCTGTCGCCGGAGAAGAGAGGAAGGTGTACCGCCTGCGCAAGGCACTCTATGGCCTGCGCCAGGCACTGCGCGCCTGGAACGCGAAGCTCGACGCCACACTCAAAAAGATGGGCTTCAAGCAGAGCGCACATGAGGCGGCGGTGTATCGGCAGGGCAGCGGATGCAACGTTCTATTGGTCGGCGTCTACGTCGACGACCTCGTCATCACCGGTGCTGAAGAGCAGAAGGTGGAGGTGTTCAAGGCACAGATGGAGAAGGCGTTCGACATCACCGACCTCGGCCTCCTCTGCTTCTACCTCGGCATCGAAGAGCGCCAGGATGCCAGCGGGATCGCCCTCCGCCAAACCCACTACGCCAAGCGCATCCTCGAGCTTGGCGGCATGACAGGCTGCAATCCGGCCCACACCCCGATGGAGGAGAAGCTCAAGCTGAGTCGGGAGAGCACAGCGGAGGAGGTCGATCCAACCCATTACCGGCGGCTGATCGGGAGCTTGCGCTACCTGGTCCATACCCGGCCGGACATCGCGTTCGCCGTCGGGTACATGAGCCAATCATGGAGCATCTGCAGGCCGTCAAGCGAATCCTGCGCTACGTGGCGGGCACCCTCGACTACGGTCTTCACTACGGAAGGGCCCCTGACACAGCGCGGTTCATCGACTACTGCGATAGCGACCTCGCCGGTGATGTGGATACCAGCAAGAGTACAACTGGGATGATGTTCTTCCTCAGTGATTGCTTGGTCAGCTGACAGTCCCTCAAGCAGAAGATGGTGGCCCTCTCAAGCTGTGAAGCGGAGTACATTGCCACCACCACTGTCGCAACACTGGCGCTATGGCTGTCAAGGATGCTGGCAGAGCTCCTTGGCAGGAAGGTGGATGTGGTTGAGCTGAAGGTGGACAGCAAGTTTGTTCTAGCTCTGGCCAAGAACCCTGTCTTCCATGAAAGAAGCAAGCACATCCGCATCAAGTACCACTTCATCAGAGATTGCTTGGAGGACGGGAGCATCAAGGCCAGCCACATTGCCACTACTGATCAGCTGGCTGACATTCTCACCAAATCGCTAGGGAAGTCCAAGTTCCAGGAGATGAGGGAGAGGATTGGGCTACAACGAATCACCTCCAATCTCGGCACAAAGCTTAGGGGGAGAATTGATAGATTAGCCTAGTGCTAAAGCACGTGTATCTTACTTTTCCTGCATTTTTATTTTCCTTGGCTTCCAAGCCTAGTGTTAGGAATATGCTCAGCATCCACTTTAGTGGTTAGAATATGCTGTAGCAAGTGGGAGTCCCCTTTGCCTATAAAGGGCAAGGGAGTGTCATTGTAAAAAAACAAGCCATTGCATTTCTATTCAATCCAAGCGGCCAAGGGCCAAGCTGCCCTCTAGTAGTTCCAGATTTGAATCTGAGATCCAATCGGGCCAACGTATAGTTGCGTTCCTCATTGCATGTTAGGCTGTGTTGTCCTGGAATTCATACTTGGGATTCTAATAAAAATATAGAAGAAGTTGGATTTGGAACCAATGGAGTTGAATAAATAAATACGCAAAGATTAGGAATACGTACAGAATCAATGGGATTCTGATCATGTTATTGAACAGAGGTAGTGAAATGCAAGTGGTTCCTTGTATTTTTGCGGACTTGTGAGAGACTGAAAGAAGTCATGCCCTGTGAGGCTGTGACATTGGAAGTGCTTGACATTTCCTTTGTTAGCTTTACCTCTGACAATAGCTCAGGCTGTGTTATGTGCTGTGTCTGAACACTGGCGATAGTGCACTGATCTTCATTGTTGAGTGTGGTTTCTTATATTTTTGTTCTGAGAGTGTGGTATTGCTGTGCTATGTAAAAACAGTTCAGACCCAGGAATGGCAGTCGATCGACGTAAGGAGACAAACTGGCTGTTAATAGAGGAACTTCATATAGAAAAGAACTCTTCAGTTATCTTGGAATTAACAACTTGTAATATGGCCTTTGTCCTTTTCAGGTACACCATGGTGGTGCTGGCACTACTGCTGCTGGTCTTAAGGCTGGGGTATTCCCTCCTCTCTTCGTATTTATGTGTGTGTGTTTTCCGACTGATGTGTTTACCGCTAAATTTTGTAGTGCCCCACTACCATCATACCATTCTTTGGTGATCAATTCTTTTGGGGCAGCATGGTGCATGCCAGAGGATTGGGGGCGCCACCTATACCTGTGGAGCAATTACAATTGCATTCACTGATTGATGCAATCAAATTTATGATTGATTCAAAGGTAAACATTTTAAATTCTGTGCTAGTTGCCTATACATAGGATCGGAAATTAAAGAGATTATATAAAGGAGGAGGTGCTTGAAAATAATGGAGATATTACCTGCAATCTTTAGTGTATGTTTCTAAAAATGTGAAAGCAATAGAAAGTTGCAATTCGTATTGAGTTGTTTCGCTATGTTTGACTGCAGGTAAAGGAACGAGCTGTTGAGCTAGCAAAGGCAATCGACTCAGAAGATGGTGTTGATGGGGCTGTAAAATCCTTTTTAAAGCATCTTCCACAGAAAAGGGATTCCGAGACGACGCCAACTGCACCACAGTCAACATTCATGCAACCGCTGCTTCTCCCTGTAAAGAGGTGTTTTGGCATGGCATCCTAACCCCGCATTTCCAAGCACCTGCTTTGATTTTGTGGCATCACCGGAGCCAGTTGCGCCACATTCTAAAGAAGGGGAAGTGCTAACATCCGCCGCCAGTCGTTGCATCCTATATAAAGATTAAAGAATGTAGGTAGGGCTACTAATTATTCATATACTAAGTTTTTGAATTTTTATATATATATATGTATATAGCTTGCGGTAGAGGTCGACCTAAACTAACTTGGGACGAGTCCGTTAAGAGAGATCTTAAGGAGTGGAATATCTCCAAGGATTTAGCTATGGACAGGAGCGCTTGGAGATTGACAATTAACGTGCCTAAACCGTGACCTCTTTTTGTCTTGTGCCCTTTATGTCCCTTTATGTGTCTCTCTGTTTCTCGTCTCGTTTGGGTTTCATCTCTAGCCTACCCTAATTTGCTTAGGACAAAAGACTATGTTGTTGTTGTTGTAGTATGTATATAGCTTGTGGTCAGTGTGCATACAATACGGTAACTTGAGACTTCGGCTCCTCACGACTGTATATATATTACAGAACTAAGTGGGATCGGTAACCGCTGGCCTTTGGGTTGTTACGGAATTTCATCCAAACTTTTGTCCACCCAATTATTCGTTCTGAAGCCGATTGCTGCTGAATTGACATGTGCATATTTTACAAGAATTGACATGTGCATATTTTACAAAGCTATTGGCCGGCTGACTCCAATTACAATCCACAGTTTCAGTTCGGAGTGGCACTGTAGCGATTTTTTATTTTTTATTTTTTATTTTTATGAAAGGCAGCGAATATTGAATATGATATGATAAGTTCAAATGTTTATAGCTGTCGATGTTGCATGTGGAGATTTTGTCAGTCGAGATGTTTATATAGCTGTCGATGTGTATGTGATCTTCTAGTTGAGAGGTGAGTTGAGCTCCTCTGAACGTGCTGCTAGTATTTTGTTTGCCTCCAGCCAATAAAATTTGTCAGTTGTCACCTTTTACCGTGTGCCCGCGTGGAGAAAATGGCTGGTCAAACCTTTTCACTTGAATTGTGGAAATGAAGAAGGGAGCAATGTCAGCATGACCCAGTAATATCGAAGGTGGGGTGGGGTATGAAAGGGGACCAGCTGTAACAATCCAACGAAGAAATCGAAGAAAAGAATGGGTCCATCAATAATTGAATATATGTAATGCAAACCTACGATCTAAGCATGGCTGCAGCGTGTGGGAGCGGCTAGCTCGTGAATTTCAAGGGGTTCTGTCCTTTTGCATGTCATATCAGGTTTGACTAACGCTGGCTAACGAGCCGGCTCGGCTCGGCTCGGCTCGTTAGGATAACGAGCCAGCTTAGCTCGGCTCGTTATCTTAACGAGCCAGAAAGGCAGCTCGGCTCGGCTCGTTACGAGCTCGAGCTGGCTCGTTAGACTCGCGAGTCAGGGAAAAAAAATATAAAATATAATATTTATATTTATCTAAAACATAAAAAATTAATAATATAAAAATAATATATTCAATAGCTTTAAATCGAACAAAATATTCATATGAGCTAACATATCATCTATTTGTGAAGTGCAAAACATGAAGTAATACAAAACTAATATAAGTTATGATGACTTTTTCTCTAAAACTACGACTCGTTTGGTTCGCGAGCGGCTCACGAGTCAGCTCGAGTTGGCTCGTTATAGCTAACGAACTAAAATCCTGGCTCGGCTCGGCTCGTTATCATAACGAGCCGAGCCGAGCCAACCACGAGCCGAGCGAGCTAACGAGCTTCAAGTTTTTCGTCCAGCCTTAGGTTTGACCATCAATTTCAAAAATATATATATAGTTTCATAACATGTGAACTAGATGTTGTGAAAGTATTTCCCATAGTAAGTCAAAAACATAAATTTTATATTGTACTAATCTGTATGAATTTTTAAAAAATAATAATTAATGGTTAAAAGGTACAAATGTTTGATTTAGAACCAAACTAATACACCATATATGAAAAAACTAGCCATCACATTGGACCCATATGCTAATAGGTGGTTAGATCGTGAGTTGAAAATGCATATGAACTATTAGCACCTATTAGCAGCTCCAAACCTGCTAATGGAACCAATAGTTAGCAGCTCTCCAACTAATAATTAGCATGTTTGTTTGAATCCACTGATACTCATCTTAGCTGCTAGTTTTTAGTGTTAATGGATCCATACAGGCCCTTTAGCTACCTGATATATTTTTTTACATGGCACAATCCTTTGTTCTAAATCAAAGTTTACTTGGACTTTGCTCTAAGTCAATCTCTTTTTAACTTTAACTAAGTTTATGAAAAAAGGCATAGGCATCTACAGTATCAAATTAGTTTTATTGAAGCCTTCATGCAATATGTTCTGATATTGCATTTATTTGAACACATGTAGATGTTAATATAAGATATTAAAATATTTTTCTAAGGATTTCATCAAGGTTAAAAGAACTTTAACTTAGAATAAAAACCAGAATACTCTAATTTTGAACGAACTAGCATGTAGTAGTAGAAAAGAAAAGAAAAGCAAGCAAGCATTGTCTATGCATGTTCTCTTGTTTTGAACGATCTGCTGTGTGCACGCCAAAGTTCCATTTTCAACTTTGAAGTCGTCCCTCCCGTAGGTTTTTTTCCCCTACAAAATACAAACCGTAGCAGCCGGCCATGGACCGCGCTCACTGGCATGTGGGGCCCACTGGGCCGACGAGAGGAGGAGGACGGGCCGGGCCGGGCCCGATGCAGACGGAAAAGAAGAGAGCACGTTCGCACGGCTGCAAACCGGACCGAGACGGCGAGACCCGGGGACCACGACGACGCACGCCCAGCGATCACCAACAACAATCCCAAAAATCCCCCTCCCTCGGTCTCTCTCTATATAAGCGCAGGAGCAGCGGGCCGTTCCGCGAGCAAAGAAAGCAAAAGAAATCGGAAAGCCTTCCGAGAAGAGGCAACTGTTTGCGTTGCGGGGGAGGAGGAGCCCCGTCCGATCCGGCGCAGCCGCTCGCTCGTCAACCCCCCCGTAAAAATTCCACCTCCTTTTGCCTCCGTTTTTCAGTTCGCCGTCCGTCGATTTAGGCGCCTCTCTCGCCTCTTGTCTTTGCTCGATTCCGCCGCGGCTTCCGTCCGTGTCGGTAGATCGATAGCGTGGGGGGATGGTGGTGGTAAGTGCTACGTCTGCCGCTGCGATCGGGGTGGTTCATCTTACCCCTGGTGGCGTGCGTGCCCCTCCTCGATTTGGGTGGGTGCGTAGGGTTTCGATTCGGGGAGGCAGGCGCTCGGTTGGTGCCGATCCGGTTCGCGATCCTTGCCGTGGTAGTTGGGGGAATTGCGAGTTCGTTGGTTCTGACCACGGTCTGAGGGCGTCGACTTTTGGGGCATCGGCCCGCGAAACCAAGCCAAATGTACTTAATTGGTGTTCACTGCATACGCATCTTGGCACTAAACTTCCTGTTTAGTATGACCAAAAAGCTTGGTGCTAGATAGGATGCGATTTCCGTCGTCAATATGCGAATTGGCCTGCGTTTCATTTTCTTTGGGGCTTATTAAGGGATCCTTTTACAGCCTATGTATGCCCTCATGCTTTTTCTAACAACTGTCAACTGATTCATTTTATCTGCAAATGAGATAAGAGGCATGGCAATACTAGAAGCAAAATGTTATGGAGTTTACTATTTGCCGACTTATTGCCAAAACTAATCTTAATCCTGTTGTACTGATACATGTAAGGTCCACAGTGATAGAATTATTGGGTCCATTGTTGACACATGAAAACCCTTGATATGGTGAAATGTGGTTTCCTGTTTCGTGAAAATGTGCAATGCATTTTTGTAGTCGACTCTCCTATGACTTTTGGCTGTTCATGTTATTCTGTCAGTCATATAGTACTAGGTGTTAGAATTGAGTGAAATAAAACTCATGCAATCAGATTCTTCATGTTCTAGCTTTTGCTGACATATAGTACTCTCCTACTGATTTCAGGGTTAACTGTGACATATGATCCCTGATCTTGATCCGCTCGAAGTGTGCACTACATACAACTGGTTCTCGTAGGTTAGTAGCAACTTTTTGTGTAAATGGCAAATGAACATATTAATTATGTGCTTCAGGTCTCATAGTTTTTTTTTTACCTGATATGCCATATGCTTTTTTTGTTATATAAGATGTGCTCAGTTAGGCCACCTTTTATAGTCAACCTCCTTTATTAGTTCTAATGTGCCATTGGGAAGCTAATGTGAACTTTCAGGGAATGGCATTTCCTTGGGTAGAAGTACTTATTTACCTTGTAGAGGATAGCCTTATTTAATGTTGCCATTATGTCTTTTGAAACAATATATATGTATTGTGATTCACAGCCAGTAACTCATGATTCGTTTTAGTATTGTATTTGTTATATGGAGTTGTGCAATTTCTCTTCAACTTTTGTTGGGCTTTGGTATTTATCTGAATGTTTATGCCCTACTACCTATTTAGAAATATATGGCTGGTATATGTTTTCAAGGCAGGAGATCCTTTGAACCAGAATGCCCTCTTTTTGAAACTAATAAAATATCTGTTGGAAACCAAAATTGTCCCTTAAATGATCTCAAATATTAATTTAATAAGCTTCACAGTGGAATACTTGATACTTAGTATTGACTTATCTTCTTACTTGGTCTGGTCACTTGCTTTTGTGTTTATATATATAGAAAAAATATATGTTTTGATGAGTACAGAAAAATATGTTTTCACAATTTCTTTTTGCCTAAGCAACTTCTTAACTTGACACAACAACTTACTTTTTTTCAACAATTCTAACGGTTAAGTCAATTTAACACAGTTGGTCTCAAGATGACAAGTAAGAAAAGTAACAGATCTACAGTCACATCACGCACTGCTCTGCATATGGAATGGGACAGGATTTCTTGCCCTATTTGTATGGAGCAACCCCACAATGCCGTTTTACTTATATGCAGTTCATACAAGAATGGCTGCAGATGTTACATTTGTAACACAAGCCATCGACACTCTAATTGCCTTGACCGGTTCAGAAAAATGAATGGTGATAGTAAGGTCCGTGCTTCACACTCGACCTATTCGGTGCTTTCAAACTCCAATATCAGAACTGTCCAACCAAGAGCTCACTATAATATGATTTCCAGACGTTCACGGAGCCCAAGACTCGGAAGACGTGTTGATAATGAAGGATCTTATCATACCAATGTAAACAGTGGTCCAAATCCAGATGACATGTCTAGACCTGAATCTGATTTCACTAACTATCAAGAATTTGAAAACTCAACCTTACCTGTTGAAGGAAGTATTGTATTGGGGGAATGCCATGATGCCATGCAAAGTTCTGCTGAAATGAAGTGTCCTCTCTGTAGAGGATCTGTATCTGGCTGGATTCCTGCTGGAGATGTGAGACAGTATCTAGACAATAAGTTGAGAACTTGCTCTCATGATTCCTGCAAATTGACTGGAACCTATGAGCAACTGCGTGAACATGCAAGGACTGCACACGTGCTTACAAAGCCTGCTCATGTAGATCTGTCAAGAAAAAGATCTTGGGATCGCCTTGAGCGTGAGCAGGAGGTCGGCGATGTCATCAGTGCAATCAGGTCCCAGGTACCTGGGGCAATAATAGTTGGTGACTATGTTATTGAGACTCGAGATGACATGTCCCCAGACATAGACTCTGGCGATGAAAGTAGTGAATGGTATTCAGACCATGTTGAATCACCAGATAATATACTTGATTCCCCAAGGGTTTGGCCAAATGAAGCGCTAGGGTCACCTAGCATTTGGTCAGATGAAAGGCGTAATTTGGCAAGGCTGCCACAGAACAACAGAGTTTCACCCAGGCTTTCATTAGGCAGTAGGCGAACCTTGCATTCAGGTTGGCAGGGGGTTCGTCAGTCAAGCACACGGAGTCTACTGCAACGGGGCTTCTCAAATCACCACTCTGGACACCGCAGCAACTATCGCGGGCATCGTCACATGCTTCTGGATAGGTCCTATGCTGGTGCCCGAGATTCAGGGACTGGCAGGAGCCTAAATCCGTCGGTGGTGCCAAGCAGGCGGCAGCGGCTACGGTACACGCACAGAAGTCACTACTGATGGAAGCAATAGCAGTTCCACTGTAGAACTTCATTGTTGGATCCATCCATGCTATCTTTGTAAATATATGCCAAGGCTACGTTTTTCATTTGGCTGTGTTTAGTTCCCAAATTTGGAGTGCCAAAATTCACTGTAGTATCACTGTAGCATTCGTTTGTATTTGGTAATAATTGTCCAACTGTTGACTAATTAGGCTCAAAACGTTCGTCTTGTAAAGTATAACCAAACTGTACAATTAGTTTTTGATTTTATCCACATTTAGTACTCTACCCATGTATCGCAAGTTTGATGTGACGGGGATTTTTTTTTTTTTGCGTAGTGCACTTTTCAATGGAACTAAACACAGCCAGTGTGTTAGTGTATTTAATTTAATCTGTGTAAACAATCTCACGATTGCACTGGGTTTTTCCTTTGTTCTCAATTGGGTTAAAATGCTACTATTGGATTACATGCAGGCGATTGTTGTTATACTTGCCTGGTGATTTCTCAGAAATGGCATCAGTGTGACTATGCGTTGACTGCATATCTCCCTTCTTTAGAACGCTGGATTTTTTCCCCCTGTTTCCTGTTGATTCCCGTGAAGTTCGTGTGTTCCAAAGGGGTCTAAGTAGTAAAATAAGTAAAATAAAATTGTCTTGCATGTTTTTTATTTTGGTTTTGACAAACTAAGGGTCTATTTGATACCAGAGTTAATTACTAGGTAGCTAAACATTAGCTAAAATTACTAGGTTAATAGATAGGCTATTTTTTAACGAAGCCTCCAAATAGTTATCAGCTAATTAGCTAGCCAATCCCCAACCAATTTGAGCTAGTTTTTAGTCCAACTGGTAACTAGCCCTAGCTTATAAAAATGTCCTAAGAAAAACAACTAAAACATTTGGTAACTACATAGGAGTATTTTGTCTAAGGGCATATTTAGATGAGCCAGGGTTAGTTACTAATTGGGCTAAAAATTACTCCATCCATATCAAATTATAAGTCATTTCAAGAATCTTGGAGAGTCGAAACATCTCAAGTTTGACCAAATTTATATGATATCATAACAATATTTATGATACCAAATAAATATCATCAGATTCTTTATTAATCATATTTTTATAGTATATATATTTGATGTCATAAATCTTTATAATTCTCTTTATAATTTTTGTCAAATTTGAGATATGTTGACTCTCCAAGATTCTTGAAATGAGTTATAATTGGGAATGGAGGGAGTAGCTCAAATTGCTAAGGTTGGCTAGTTAGTTGGTTAACAACTAGTTGAAGACTCGTCTAAAAAATGAGCCCATCTATTAGCCCTTATGTTTGGAACTTTGGATGCACTGGAACTAATTTAAACTAATTCTTAGCTAGCCAGTGATTAGTATCAAACATGCTTAACTATAACTATTGCTTTTCCAGAACGCTGCCTGGAGCTCTACTTCGACCAGCTTTGCAAACCTCCTGCCTTCTCCCAACCTGTTTCTTGCAGTAATGGAGGAACACCGAACGCGTCTATTGGTGCGAGTTGGCAACGCATCATCGTTGGACAGCTGGGGATGAGAATCTGAGAGCCGAACGTTTGCCACTGCTGGGTCTGATTGCTCAAGAGAGATGACCTATCGTATCGGCATCTCTTGCGTGCTCTGTCAGTATGGTAGTATGCTGAACAGCCGAAAGGTACTTTGTCAGCTTCAATTTGTTTATGAGTGCATACCAGTAGCATATGCAAGGATATGGTTGGGGAAAACCAGTTGACAAAAGACGTCGCATCATGAACCTTTAAAAGGGATCAAAACTGTCAGAAATGATGGGAAGAAACTTAAATTATTTTTCATCTTCATATTTTTTTCATGGAAACGAAATTGAAAACGATATTGCCATGAACAAATAGGACACCAGTATTATGCCATGTCGATATCGATCGGTAATCAATAATGCATAGAGTTTGTTGTCCTCTCCTTTTGTTTAACGTCTTGTTTGTTTTCTTTTTAATCCATCTTCAGTAGGGGCTCCGGCCCCTCCTGTGCTAGGAATTGACGTCGTAGCTTTCAGTCAACTAACCAAGCATGATCAACTTCATCCATATTTTGCTGGTGTTTTTCTTTTTTGTGCTTTTTTACTTTGCCATCCGTTTGTGATGCTGTCGCATGCTTTTAATTTCCTTTTCAACTCCATAGAGATGTTAAAGAATTAGGCAATTTCCAGATTAAAAGCATGATTAAATCTAGAACATAAATCATGACAAATATATGAACTAGATTAGACATGTATGACATACTAGTATAGCAGATCAGTATATTCCACAACATCAACATGACAAGCATCGATAGTCCAGCAGATAGATTAGATTGTACGAACGTCAAGATTAGATCAAGATAATTATACCTTTCGGTTGTAGTAGTAGTAGATAGTGTTGAAGATGTGGCTGGCGGTGGTGATGGAGCGAGATCGCTGATGTCGATATCGTCGATGTTGAAGTCGTCGTCAAAGTCATCGATGAGAGGCGGAGGAGTATTCTTGATGACGATCCCGCGAGCTCTAGCACGACGAAGCCGACGCGCCGATGCACCCTTTGGAAGACGAGCCGTTGTGGAAGCTTTGGGAGCAGTCGCGCAAAGAACGCTTCCCAAAAACCTTATTCGCCTTCTCCCGGTGCAGGATCGCAAAGACGAGGGTTCCGGAGACCTGCTCACCCGGTTGCTGGTGCACGCAAGCGATCGGACTAGAGTAGCTACAGCGACGGCGCAATAGCGAGTAGAGGCAAAAACCCTAGCTCAACTGGATACGTTTTGGTGTGGCCGGCAGGTTGCTTATATAGTCATGTCCAACCAATCTCGTGTCGCGATCACGATCTAAATTAATTTAGGACTCTTAATTTATAACCGATTATGACTCATGCAACTTGAAGGCCAAGAAACCAAGAATGAAAACAGTAAAAGGAGATCGCGCTCCCGCAAGGCGAGGAGCCAGATTTCGGCGGACCATTCACGCAGGTGCTGCGCACCCACGTCCTTTGCCCGGCCCGGCGAGGCGAGCGAGCGCGTGCATGTGGGCTTCTCTTACTCCTCCTCACACTAGACTTGAGGAAGTGGAGAGGACTTCCATATTTAAGTATGACTACCTCCACTTCAACAAGCAATGTGGTACTAAAGAGTTCCCGTATCGCCTCTTGCTCACACGAATGTGCTTTTGAGATTTATTAGGAATTTCAATTGGTTATTGGGCCAAGCCTATATAAATTCCAACAATCCCCCATCAGATCCCAAATACCCATTTAGAGATTTGCATGTTCTCACTACTGATTGATATACCAGTGTTTCGGCAGAGACTGTGAAGTTGAACTTCCGCCTAGAACCTCAAGCTACACTCATCCACAACTTGAACAATGCACTATGCATTGAATTGCAAGTTTTGTGCGAATAAGCTTTGCTCAAAGTCAAACTAGTACCTGGCTACCAAAAGCCTTACTCCATAGGTGGAGCATATACGTCGTACTTCCTGGTCTCTTCATGAGCTTACTAGAGACCACCCAAGTCTCATAGACTGCGACGTTATACAGTCGAACTCATATAGGTATGTTCTTTCAAGAATGCTCTGTAGGACAGCATCTTCGCTTGTTAAAGCCAATAGAACATGTTAAGGCATTAGCCAACCTACCATACAGTGCTTCAACGCTTTGAGAGTATTGCATCTTCACATAGAGAGAGAGTTATAATTATACTCTCCTCAGTTTACCAATAGTTTGTTCTTCTCAGATCCTAAGTCACGGGATCTCCGATCAAAAAGGTTGGGTTACTACTACTATAAACTCATATGGGTCTCAAACCCATCTCCCTTGATGTTATTTCTATCACCTTCCGTGATAGCCCTTTGGTAAAGGGATTTGCCAGGTTCTTGTCTGTTTGCACATAAGCCATAGTGATTACTCCGGAGTTTCTCAACTTTCTGACAGACTTCAAACGTCTTTTAACGTGTCTTGTTGACTTCGCATTATCCTTAGCACTATTTACTTTAGTGATCACTGTTTGGTTATCACAGTTCATAAGGATAGCCGGTATTGGTTTTTCAACCACTGGCAAGTCTGACAAGAGCTCACGCAGCCACTCTGCCTCTACAGAAGCTGTATCCAAAGCAGTAAGTTCTGCTTTCATGGTAGATTTAGTCAAAATAGTCTGTTTACTAGACCTCCAAGACATTACGCCACCTCCAAGAGTAAACACATACCCACTAGTGGCATAGATTTGATCAATATTAGAAATCCAGTTCGCATCACTATATCCCTCTAGCCCAGCTGGGTGCTCAGAATAGTGAATCCCAAAACTCATTGTACCTTTGAGATAATGCAAGACCCTCTTAAGTGCATGCCAATAATTATCACCTGAATTGGACATGTACCTACTCAACTTGCACACGGCAAAAGAGATATCTGGTCTGGTTGCGCTAGCTAGATACATGAGTGAACCAATTATCTGAGAATATCTTAATTGATCTCTAGCAATCTTCTTATTTTTTCTTAATGTCACACTAGGATCATAAGGTGTTGGAATAGGCTTGCTATCCATAAATCCAAAATGGCTCAAGACCTTCTCAACATAGTGAGATTGTGACAAGGTAATCCCACTATCTTCCTTAATCAGCTTAATGTTTAGAATTACATCAGCTTCTCCTAGATCTTTCATGTCAAAACTCTTTGACAAAAAAGACTTGACCGCATTAATAATAACAATGTTTGTTCCAAAGATTAGAATATCATCAACATATAAACATAATATAACAGATTGACCCCCACCATGTCGATAATACACACACCTATCAGCTTCATTAACAGCAAAGCCCGCACCAGTTAAAGTAGTGTCAAACTTCTCATGCCATTATTTAGGTGCTTGTTTCAAGCCATATAAAGACTTCAGTAATTTACACACCTTCTGCTCTTCACCTTTTACTACAAATTCATCTGGCTGATCCATATAATTCTCCTCATCCAACTCTCCATCAAGGAAAGTTATCTTCACGTCCATTTGATGAACGAGAAGACCATACAAGGCAGCCAGAGAAAGTAGCACTCGAATAGTGGTCATTCTAGCAACATGTGAATAAGTATCAAAGAAATCCTCGCCTTCCTTCTAGGTATAACCCTTAGCCACAAGCCGAGCCTTATACTTGTCAATAGTACCATCAGGCCTAAGCTTCTTCTTGAACACCCACTTACATCCAATTGGTTTACAACCAAAAGATAGCTCAGATAACTCCCAAGTTCCATTAGAAAGAATCGAGTCTATCTCACTACGAACAGCTTCTTTCCAATCATCTGCATCTGGAGATGCTTATGCCTCTATAATAGAGGTAGGAGTATCGTCCACAAGATACACAATGAAATCATCACCAAAGGATTTTGCAATCCTTCATCTCTTGTTACTCACAGAAACTTCATTGTCATTCTCCTCAAGGGCTTCTTCAGGTGGTTGCTCAAATGACTCAATAGAAGACTTAATATGTACAGTAAAATCAGGAGCTATCTCAGAGGAAAATCTAGCATTGCTACACATATTTTTCATAGGGAATATATTTTCAAAAAATATAGCATCACGAGATTCAAAAATTGTATCCACATGCATATCAGGAACTTCAGATTTTACTACTAAAAATCTATAGGCAATGCTATGGTGAGCATATCCTAGAAAGACACAATCCACAGTCTTCGGTCCAAGCTTACGCTTCTTAGAAATTGGGACATTGACTTTCGCCAAACATCCCCATGTGCGCGAGTATGAAAGTGATGGTTTCCTTCTAATCCAATGCTCATATGGAGTTGTCTCTTTATTTCTATTTGGAATTCTATTCAGGACACGACTCGCAGTCAATAGAGCTTCCCCCCCACCATGCCTTAGATAGATCAACAGTGTCTAACATGGTGTTCACCAAGTCAGTCAGCACGGTTTTTCCTCTCGGCAATCCCGTTCGATTCGGGCGAATAGGGAGCTGTCCTCTCATGAATAATACCATGTTCCGCACAGAACTCATCAAATAATATAGAAAAATATTCACCACCACGATCTGACCTTAGATGTTTAATTTTTCTCTCTAATTGATTTTTAACTTCAGCCTTATAGATTTTAAAGTAGTCTAGCGTTTCATCTTTAGTTTTAAGCAAGTAAACATAGAAAAATCTAGTTGCATCATTAATTAAAGTCATGAAATATCTCTTTTCACCTTTTGTCAACACACCATTCATCTCACAAAGATCAGAATGTATGAGTTCTAAAGGTTCCAAGTTTCTCTCCTCCGCTGCCCTATGAGGCTTTCGAGGTTGCTTAGATTGCACACAGCTATGGCACTTAGAACCTTTGGCAATAGTGAGATTTGGAATTAAATTCAGGCTAGACAAACGTGATATCAATCCAAAGTTAACATGACATAAGCGAGAATGCCATACACTCGAATTATCATTAATCGTGCCACAAATATGATTCACTGACTTATTACAAAAATCTGCCAAAAATAGGCGGAACAAGCCTCCGCAATCATAGCCTTTACCAATAAATTGTCCATGCTTAGACATGACTATTTTATTAGACTCTAACATTACCTTAAACCCATCTCTCAATAGAAAGGAAACGCTAACAAGGTTCTTGCGAATAGTAGGGACATGTTGTACGTTCTTCAGCTGCACGATCTTTTCCGAAGTAAACTTCAGATCTACCATGCCAACACCACGAACAGAAGCATGTGACCCATTCCCCATCAGGACGGAGGAACCTTAGAGCCCCTGGTAAGAAGAAAACAAAGAGATATCAGCACACACATGAATATTAGCACATGTATCAACCCACCAACTTGGAGATTGAAACACTTAAAGTACAGTAGGAAAATTACTATACCCGTCATCAGCACTGCTAGCAGTCACGAGGTGAACTTTCTTTTTCTCTTTCTTGTCCGCTCGCTCTAGACAATCTTTAGCAAAATGACCAAGCTCTCCACACGCGAAGCAAGGTAGCTCTGCTTTGTCTTTCTTCTTCTTCTTGAAGGCAGTATTTTATTTGGCATTGAAAGCAGGTTGCTTAGGCTTTCCCTCGTTCTTGCCATGGTTTCTCTGGACAAAGTGGGTGCTAGATTTTTCCTCGTTCCCCTTCTCAATGTTATCTTTAGCCCGAGCTTTTTCCTCGACATCAAGAGATGCTATCAGGTTTTCAACTGATATTTTCTGTCTCTTGTGTTTGAGACTTGTGGCGAAATTCCTCCATGAAGAAGACAATTTAGCAATAATGCACCCAGCCAAAAACTCATCGGGTAAGACACATTTAAGGAGTTCAAGTTCCTTAGCCAGGCGCTGAATCTCATGAGCTTCTCGACTACTGATTTGTTAGCAACCATCTTGTAGTCATTAAAGCTCTCCATGGTATACAGCTCTTTGCCTGCATCTGAAGCACCATAAGTAGCATTCAGATAATCCCATAGAGTCTTTGCCTCTCTTAAGTGCATCATAGAATCAAATAGATAATCTAAAAGCACATTACGCATAGCTCCCACAAAGATATCATTAGCTTCCTGAAATTTTCTCTGATCTTCATCAGAGATGTTTCCCTCAGGCATGCCATCTTTGACCTAGAAAACTTTCATGGCACTAAGCCAATCAGTGACCTTGACAGACCATCTTTTAAAATGCGTACCAGAAAATTTTTTCGGCCTCAGCGCGTCAACAAAACCAACCATAGATAATTCTGAAAATGACCTATTATAATGTTTTTGGATTGTTAAAGAATTAGGCAATTTCCAGATTAAAAGCATGATTAAATCTAGAACATAAATTATGGCAAATATATGAACTAGATTAAACATGTATGGCATACTAGTATAGTAGATCAGCATATTTTACAGCATCAACATGACAAACATTGATAGTCCAGCAGATAGATTAGATTGTACGAACGTCAAGATTAGATCAAGAGAATTATACCTTTTGGCTGTAGTAGTAGTAGATGGTGTTGAAGATGTGGCTGGCGGTGGTGATGGAGCGAGATCGCTGATGTCGATGTCGTCGATGTTGAAGTCGTCGTCGAAGTCATCGATGAGAGGTGGAGGAGTATTCTTGATGACGATCCCGCGAGCTCTAGCACGACAAAGCCGATGCGCCGATGCACCCTTTGGAAGACGAGCCGTTGTAGAAGCTTTGGAAGCAGTCGCGCGAAGAACGCTTCCCAAAAACCTTATTCGTCTTCTCCCGGTGCAGGATCACAAAGATGAGGGTTCCGGAGACCTGTTCACCCGGTCGCTGGTGCACGCAAGCGATCGGACTGGAGTAGCTACAGCGGCGGCGCAATAGCGAGTAGAGGCAAAAACCCTAGCTCAACTGGATACGTTTTGGTGTGGCGGGCAGGTTGCTTATATAGTCATGTCCAACCAATCTCGTGTCGCGATCGCGATCTAAATTGATTTAGGACTCTTAATTTGTAACCGATTAGGACTCATGCAACTTGAAGGTCAAGAAACCAAAAACGAAAACAGCAAAAGGAGATCGCGCTCCCGCAAGGCGAGGAGCCAGATTTCGGCGGACCATTCACGCTAGTGCTGCACACCCGCGCCCTTCGCCGACCCGGCGTTAGCGAGGCGAGCGAGCGCGTGTGGGCTTCTCTTACTCCTCCTCACACTATACTTGAGGTAGTGGAGAGGACTTCCATATTTAAGTATAACTACCTCCACTTCAACAAGCAATGTGATACTAAAAAGTTCCCACATCCCCTCTTACTCACATGAATGAGCTTTTGAGATTTCTTAGGAATACAATTGGTTATTGGGTCAAGCCCATATAAATTCCAACAATAGACTCCCTTGCCCCGTCTTTTTTTTATTCGGCAACTTCTAGAGTTGTACAGTATCCCTCCGGTCCCAAAATATATGTTATTTTCGTTTCTCAAGAAACAACTTTGACAAAGTATATATTAAAAAATATTAAAATTTATGGTACATAATTAGTATTATTAGAAAATCCTTTGAATCTAGTTTTTTAATAAATTTATTTGGAGATACAAATATTGTTCGTATTTTCTACGAATCAAATTAAACTTATGGCACCGAAAAAAAACAACAGATAATTTAAGAGAGAGGGAGTATGCCCGTCTCAAATGGGTCGTTGACTTGTCCTGTCCACCCTATCACTGTTCTTCAGTGACAACTTCATTTGAAAACTGCTATCACCACCACTGAAATAAAACCTCATCAACCCGACAGCCCCAATTCCTGACCTATATCTCACTGAAGAAATGACTTAAGATGGCAAGTATGAATAAATCTGGACAAAACATTTGACCATAAATTCCACATATTTCTTCTTGAAAATCCAACGACGGTAAATAGCAGTTTTCCTTAAAAATGAACATACAAATCTTGACCAATGCATTATTACGTGATGAAACTAACAAATATGAACACATTCAGATGCATGATCACAGATATACCAATACATACTCCGTTCATCCGTCCCAAAAAAACATATAACTATGGAATTTATGCAAGTCAAACTAGCTTAAATTTAATCGAATTTATAGTAAATTTAATTAACATTTATGTCTCGAACTAGGTTTAATACAAAATATATTTCACAATTAATTTAATGATACTAATTTTGTATCATAAATGTTAATACTTTGATTGTTTGAGGCCCTAACAAATTCAAATGAAAAAGTTGTCAACTACAAAGTTATATAACTTTTCGAGATCTACAACTTTATTTTGGTAGTTTCTCCATCCGAGGTCGTCTAAAATTTTTAATTTCAAATTTAAGAAATTCAAACTTAGTTTTTCTTGATAAGATGATCTCAAATCAAAAAGTTGTCAACTACAAAGTTTTATAACTTTTCGAGATCTACAACTTTCATTTTAGTTGTTTCTCCATCCGAGATCGTTTGAAAAATTCAAATTTCAAATTTGAGAAATTCAAACATAGTTTTCCTTGACAAAATGGTTTCAAATGAAAAAGTTGTCAACTACAAAGTTCTATAACTTTTCGAGATCTACAACTTTTATTTTGGTTGTTTCTCCATCCGAGGAAGTTTGAAAATTTAAATTTCAAATTTGAGAAATTCAAACATAGTTTTTTTATGACAAACTGATTTAAAATGAAAAGTTGTCAACAACAAAGTTCTATATCTTTTCAAGATCTACAACTTTCATTTTTTGTCATCTTTTCATGTGACTTTGTTTTATGACTTCAAAATTTGAATTTTAAAAAATGTCAACTTGAAACAACATTTTGAAAGAGTAAATGATTTCAGCTGAAAAAGTCATCAACATAGAAGTTGTAGAACTCATCAAGATCTACAACTTTTATTTTGGTCATTTGTTCATCCAACAAAGTGCTACTATACATTGTTCACAAAATTTATATCTTTCTTATAGTTACATAAACTATAAAAGAGATGCAACATTTGTGAACAATGTTACTATCACTTTATCGAATGAAGAAATAACCAAAATAAAAGGTGTAGATATTGATCGGTTCTACAGCTTTATGTTCATGAGTTTTTCAATTGAAATCATTTATTGCATCAAAATGTTGTTTGAAGTTGTCATTTTTGGAAATTCAAATTTTGAATTGATAAAACAAAGTCACATGAAAAGATGGCTCAAATAATAGCTGTAAGAACATAATAAATTGATAGAGCAAGATTTTACAAAATTTTAGCAAAAAATCATCAAATTTGAAGTTAGTATGAGAGAGAAAGACCAGTTACAAGTTTTAGCCAGAGATTAAAAAGAGAAATCAGAGTTCTTCAACAATTTAAAAATCGAATTTCAAACAACATTTTAAAACAGTAAATGATTTTAAATGAAAAAGTTGTAACCAACAAAGTTCTATAATTTTTCGAGATCTATAACTTTTATTTTGGTCATTTCTCCATCCGAGATCGTTTGAAAAATTTAAATTTTAGTACTTAATTTTTACTATTCAACGTCTATTTGTTGGGACGGCTCAATATAAAGTTGCCCCTACAAATCCGATTTATAGGAATGGCTGGATATAGAGCCGCCCCTACAAATAGGGTCATTTGTAGGAGTGGCTCGTTTGAGAACCATTTGTAGAGGGCAGCTCAACCCCTAAAAAAAGGAGACGTTGCTACAAATCCTTCTATAGCAGTGTCAGTTTACACATCTAGGTTCATAAACTTGCTAATTATATCATTCAAGGAGCAGTAATTAGCATATGCTTGTCCATGTGGCTTGCCAATGTAACCTTAACTCTCCCCCACCCTTGCTGACTAAACGTGGATTTTTCCTCCTAGATTTCGATAGACTGGATTTTATTTTTACACGTGGTCCAAAAGTCCCAAAAAAACATGGATTGTTGGATGTGCTACACGCAAAATCCAAACATCCACAAATCAACCGTAAAGACAAAAACCAATTGCCGTGATGGATCTGACGTAGCCATGTCAAGTAGACAAATGTTACAAGTAAACAGAAACCAATTGTGGTGATGTCTATGTAGCTAATAGTTAGTCATGATCCTGTTTGATCCTTAATAATAAACTAGCTAATGTCTTACTTGCCACCTAACTAACAATTAACTATTAACCGCTTTCTTCCGCCTAACACAACTAATAGTTAGCTGGGTAGATCAAAGAGAACCTTAGATCTCAAGGTTTGTAATTGAATACTAGTTGCTAAGTGGCACGCCCTCCAAACAAGTTGAAGTACCAAATGTTTATTTTTCTCTAATTGATGTTTAGACGTGTATAATACATGACCCCTTCTTCCGTTTACAAGTTGTTCCCGTGGGTTGGCAGTGTGGTGCGACTGCGACTCCTCGTGCCGGAGGCCGGGCAGAAGGTGAGCTGATAGTCCACGGTGCCGTTGCAGGTGAAGGTGCTGCTCCGGTCGTCGTACGCGTAGCTATACGCCTGCGGGCACTGCGCCTTGAACAGCTTGGAGTAGCCGCTCGGCTTGCACGTCGCCGGCGACGCGAACTGCCCGCGGCAGCAGTACTCGTCCGTGCCGAACGCCAGGCACGCACTCTTGCAGCCCACCACCGCGTCTTCGTCCTTCCTCGCCGCTGACGACGGCGGCGGAGCTGCCGCCTCCGCTGCTCTCACCGCCAGCTCGCTCGGGCACACCCGGTTGATGTCCGCGGGGCACGACGTGCTCCAGCACCAGCCCCCGGCCGCGGGCTCGATCTCCACGGGCAGGTTGAAGCCGTCGACGTTGCTCACGTCGTAGAAGTCCAGCTTGTTGCCGCCGCCGCCGCCACCGAGCGTGAACTCGGCCAGGGTAGCCGGCGGGGCGCCGCCGGCGCCGTTGCACCCGACCTGCCCCGTCCCGCAGTCGCCGGACTCACAGGAGAAACGCGCGCCGCCGGGGGAGGAGGTGGTGGCCGTGCAGCGGTAGCGGCCCCACACACGGCCCGACCACGTGGCGCCAACGCCGGAGAAGGACAGGGAGGCTCCCGGTGGCAGGGCGAAGCCGGTGGTCGGGAACGCGGGACCGCTGGAGGTCAGCGTCGCCGGCCAGACAGTCTCCGGGCAGTTGTTGCGGAAGGTGAACTTCACCGCCGTCGCACCTGCATCGTGTACAAATTTGATACAAGAAAGAACGGCGTGTCAAGAACTCTCGCCAAGATACAAATTTGATTGCATCCACCGCGCGTCCGCGTTGCCACTCAAATCTCAGTTTCTGCCTTCCGATCGTGTGCTCCAATCCATAATGTAGATCAAATAGATAAATTACGTGTATCCGATCCGATTATGCGAACTTGATCAACGAGAAGATTAATTTAGATTCATGTAGGCATTATTACTGAAATGGATAACCAGATTGAGTGTCATCTACAAGAGTGGATTTTTCTAGGGTTTTTATATGTGTATCATGCACGAACTTTACACAAGTTGCAACCTCGCAAAAAAGAGTGAATTTGTGTGGTTGAATTGTTTCCTGTCTATTCTACTCCAAATGAAAAAGAGGAATGTTCTTATTTTAGCATACAAGCTCGGAGCTATATGCCAAAGGGCTATATAGATATCTATTTAAGTTTGGTTAATTCAACCTTTTGCTACCACTAGTGAAATAATTCAACACAACAAAGTTTGTTTTTTACGTTAAAGAACCAACGCCATTGTTTAAGTTTAACATGATGACGTAGTCTCCAAATACACCATTGGCCAAATATTTTCCTTTCATTCATGTTCTTTATCCATATAAACTGCCACTTGTGTATTACAAGGTTGCTTTCTTCTACAAAACAAAAGTAGAGAGAGGAGAGAAAGTAGGCGTAGCAACAAACAAACGTTTAAATGTGTACTGCAATGTGCGTACGTTATTGACGACATGGACATGCACGAAAAGCATGACATTACAAATCTCGATATATATTCATGCATATAAGAACATGAACTAAAAAAAACTATATAGAAAAAAAGTAGACCACCCCACCCCCCCCCCCCCCCCCCACCCCCACCCCCCGGGGTACGTTGTCAGTTTAAGTATACACAAGTACATACGAACGAAATATTAATTAAGGAGATCTTAGAAATTAAAGAATTTATTAGAATAGTGATAGGGTCTATCTTTTTTATTATTATTATTACAAGCGGTAAGCAACTTTATAACATTTTTTAGAATAATAAACAAGCAAATCTTAGAAATTAAAGAATTTATTAGAAGAGTGATAGGGTCGATCTTTTTATTAGTATTACAAGCGGTAAGCAACTTTATAACATTTTTTTAGAAAAATAAACATCGTATATATTCATACCATTTGAATTTAACAGCATATCATGAATGCTCACAGCTAGCTTGGAGGAATGAGTGCACGAGCAGGCCAGCATACCAATTGGGCGTGTCTGTCTAAATTTCGGTCTCACTTTTTTTTCTTTTTTTCTTTTTTGAGAATTGTGAAGAGCTAGCTGACACTTTATGGATCCTTTTATGCAAAACTAAACGAAATTAGGAATCCTTGTTTTCTTTCTGAAGTTAACAAAGGTTTTGGGATCCATCCAAACTTCAAAAGGCTTTGAGAAACAACGCTGGCACGGCCAAAATGCTTAAATCCAAACGCAAATGCTGTACGCATGTAAAAACAGTTGATTTGAAAGGAAAAATAACTAGAAAGGACAATACTTTGAGCAAAAATGAAATGTCCCACCAACATTAAGCCTATGGCTCCACACTTTATCCTCACGCTTGACACAATTTTCCAGTTGGTTTTTTGCAGTGTCATTTCAAGTATTTAATTTGTTATAACTTATAAGGGTGCCTAGAGCAACAATCAGAAGCCTGAGAAACGCACAAGAGGCGTTGGGAATCAAGAAATTAAGGATGAGGAGAAGAGTCTTTTGCGCTACTGCTGCTTCAATGATCTTATGCATGTACAAACTCAGAAGTAAAAAAGAAGTACAAGTTATGCGTGAGTATTGCATACATACCATGTGTACTGAGAAGAAAGGCAAAGAAGGCGATGAGATGGAGATCAGACACAGCTCCGTCCATGGCCATCGACGCTGCTCTCTGCCTCTCTGAGAGAAGAGGAGAACCCGTCCTATATGTTCATACATATATATATAATACAATAGCATACTCCCTCTATTCCAAATTATAAGGCATTCCAAGAATCTTTGAGAGTCAAAACATCTTAAGTTTGACTAAAATTATAGAGAAAATTACAAAAAATTATAACATCAAATAGATATAATATGAAAATATAATTAATGAAGAATCTAATGATACTTAATTAGTGTCATAAATATTATTATCTTATCATTTAAATTTGGTCAAACTTTAGACTCTCTAAGATTCTTGAAATGCCTTATAATTTAGGATGGAGAGAGTATATACATGTGCCGGAGGGCTGGATGCGGCTCCGTGCGTTCACTCATCCATTCCGTGGAGATGCTCCATGTTTTAACGTACACGCATGTTGTTGAAGCTAAACAAAAAAACAATGCTTGTATCTAGTAGCATGGTGCCATGCACGTCACCCTCTCTTTGTTACTAACCTGCACCGCCAGAGGGTTCACCAAAATACCTAACCGCGTTTTATCTTGATTGATTGAGGTGCGACAGGATGGCACATGCATTAGACAAGAGTCACAACTAAGACCCATAACGTTGAATCAACAGAGGTATCAACACCGAACTCCGCTGCCAGCCGCTCAACGTACAGGTCCTGCTTGTGATGTCAGAATAGAGTTGAGGGTACCAACTATTCCACACACAGCACCTATAGTTCCAAAGGAAATACGCAATTTCATTTCACACATCTGGAACCACACAGATACTAGAGGGTTAGTTGAGCCTAAGTTCCTGTGGCCTGTGAGTGTGCACGACCCATACAACAAACTTACTGTTCGAGCTTTTGGGTGCATGAACCATACAACAAACTTACTGTGAGTGTGCATGAACCATACAACAAACTTAACCAACCCGAGTTTTCATCTTCACGCCAATGGTGCGGGTACCAGCCGAGAGCAGCTGTTTGACAACTTCATGCTCAGAATTACCTGCAAACTAACTGTTCGAGCTTTTGGGTGCAGGGATTCAATCAGAAAGGACAAAGGAAAGGTACGGATGCCAAAGGAATTCAGCATGTAGGTCACTTGAAAACCGTCTGATTTCATGAGACATATATTTTTGAATAGCACCACCCGGGCATGGCCTTCTCTAGAGGCCCTTGGAGCCTTATAAGCCCTTGATCACCGAGCTATATATATGCCCAGTTCCAGCACATATATTACAAGAAACCTCTAAACATTTTGCCCAATTCCAAGCTTCCAGCACATATATGACAGGAAACCATCTGCCCTGCACCAGTTAGGTGCCTGTCAAGATTAATTTGCACTTTGATGAAGCTCGATGATTTAATTGGAAGGTACTCGATAATTTAAATGCAAGGCGACCAGCAGATTAGGAATGATTCCAATCTGCTAATGTTCATCAAACCTTGTGTTCCATCCACACGAATATTTGTTTGCAATTCAAATGATTATGTAGGTTTTAGTGGTGGATCTAAAGCATCAAGCCCAGTCTATCGATTAGCACATGTTATCACTTTCCTACTCATCGACCATTTCCACTTGATGTCTCACCTAATTGGTCAATTGCACAGTCCATCTTAAGATGGATCAGGATGAAACTTCAGTGTATTTGTATGGACCACCTTAATACCTAAACTTTTGGCACATAATAAATAAAATTCCATGATCAAATACCCCGAAAGAAATGAAGTAATCATCATCCATTTTCAGCTTCTGAGCAAAGGAGTGATGAATCTCTAGTCAATCCTCATATCTAATCTTGCAGACCAGTGAGCAAAGCATGTTGTAACAGATTCCCAAATCATGCTCGAATTGTGGTGAGCTTCTAGAAGCGCCAAATCTATTATTGATGTAAGAAAATTATGCGAATTGTTTATTGTAGGAAGTTAGATTTTCAATACTCAAAAAAAATGACTCAGTAAAACAAAGTTAACCCTGGCAAACAACTTTTTCCACATTTGCTTAAAAAGAGATTACTCTTTTCCTAGGGTGATAACAAAATTCAGCAGATTGCATGATCGGGAAACAGAGTATATTCAACCCCAGTAAAATCATTCCATACCTTCCAGGCATTGCACAAGATTCTAACTATCAGGGATACATCACAAACAACACGCTAAAGTAAATGTAGAGGAACAAGCAGCAATTGAACATTGAGAAGCGTCAGCTTACTTTTGCAATATCCTCCCTCTACTCAGGGGTTTGTGCCAATCGCTGCTGTAGCACTATCCCATATCTCCACAGACAGCTTATCAGCTCTGGCCAATGCCATCCTGCTGCCACCAAATGCCCAGCTCACAATCTTGGGCTTTGTGGATAGTTCGCTGCCAACCCAATTCCTCCTCATCACCTTCTTCCCACCAGCCTCCGGTGCTAATTCCACCTGACTCCACACCTCGACGTCCGCGCCCCGTGCCACAAACACCCAACTGCAGTAGCACTCAATTCTACAGCCATTCCTCTCTTTCCTTCCAGATGATGCGGCTGCAGCCACCTTCTGTCCATCACCAATGCACACCCATGGCTCCAATCCAATGCCACCACCGTCACCAAGCCTCCTCAGGTCAGCCATGAACACCTCACTGGAGAGGGCACCCACCTTGAACACCGCTGACAGTGCGTCGGACGCGGCAACATCAGCAAAGCAATCCTCCTTCTCTCTGACCTCCCACACCGGTACCGTGGCGCTCGCCCGGACATCCCAGAGCCGTATGTCCCCCACCACCCCGGCCGGCCCTGAGTGAGAGCCAGCGGCGAGAAGGAGGCTGTGCCCACCAAGCCACGCGAGCTTGGTCGCTGGGATCGCAGCCTCGACGTCCGCGCCGAACACCTCCTTCCGCCCGATTTCCGCCACAGGAGACAAGGAATTGAGGTCGAACACCACCACGGCGCTCGAGTTCCGCCGCGCTGACTCGAAGCTGGAGAAGAGCCAGGGCGGCGACGGCGCTCCTGACGCGGTCGTAGTGGCCATCGACAGCACGGTAGCGGAGGGAGAGCCCGGCCACGAAAGCACGTCCGGATCAGCAGAGGCGGCAGAGGCGTCGTCCGAGAACTGGCAGAGGTGGACCCCGGGGAAGTCGCGGGCGCCGGCGAGGGCGAGGGCGGGGGACACCGCGACGAGCGAGTCAACGGCGGGGAGCGGCGTGAGGACGCTGTTGCGGGAGGCGAGCGCGGCGTCGAAGCAGGTCACGACCCCGCCGTGTGCGGCCACGAGGGAGGGCGGGTGCGGCGGCGAGGGGCACAGTGCCACGGCGGAGGGCGCGACGCGGCCGGTGAGCGGGAGGAGCGCGGAGGGCCGCAGCGAGAGCGGGGCGAAGGCGGAGGCCGGGGAGAGGGAGGCGAGGAGGGCGCCGTCGAGCGCGAAGTAGCGCGCCTCAGCGAGGAGCGCGGCTGAGGGACGGGACGGGGCAAGGAGGCGGCCGTGGCGGAGGAAGGAGAGGAGGTGGGCGAAGAGGCGCGGGTCGCCGTCGAGGAAGTGCGGGGCAGAGGGGGAGGAGGGGCCGAGGGAGGCGAGCGGGGAGGAGGCGCCGGCTCGGGAAAGTGTGGCGGTGGTGGTCTGGAAGAGCTCGCCGCCGACGTTGAGGGAGACGACGGCAGCAGCGGAGGCCATGGATGGGTTCGTGGTTGGGTTGACTTTCCCCTTGGACTCGACGGTGGCATGCCCTTACAAAGGGGAATAAAGGAAGTCTTTGTTTTGAGCACTGGGCCTTCATGCAATGTTTCGGTTACATGTTTCGGCGCAGGTCTTGTAGTCCTTGAACTCCAAAAATCATTTTAGCTAGGGATTTTGGTGTTTCTGCCCATATTCCATACTCCAATGGTGATTTTATCCTTCTTTTTTAACTTTGTGATTTTACCCTTTTTTTTAAATGAAGCTCATGTTTACCCCTGTTATGTACACCGTGAGGAATGGTTGGATTAAATGGCAAAAGAAAAAAGAAAAGGCCCATACACCAAAAGACAATGGTACCCCTCAACCCCTTTCTTCTTCCTCACTTGGTTAGTCGAACGGTCCTGAACCAGAGTTGCGTGTTAGGGTTTCTAGGCGGCGGCATGGCTCCTCCCTCCGCTCCGCTGCCCCAGCTCGTGCCCGCGGCTCCTCCCTCCGCCACGCTCCCCCTCCCCCGGCGGCGCGGGTACTGGCTGGGGCGCGCGCGGTCGACAACGGAGCCCACCCTGACCCCTCCTCCTGACGGCGCGGCCACCAAGGCTACAGCGTGCCCACCCTGACCCCTCGCCCCAGCTTGCGCCCGCGACGGCGCGGCTAGGGCCTCGCTCGTTGCCCCGTCCCCCGCCATCGTACTCGTCCGTGCGTGTGGCCAGCGGCGCTCCTATCGATCGACCCGCGCCCCAGCCGGATGGAGGCGTCAGCAGCAGCAGCAGATGGGGAAGGCAACGCCGCCACACGGAGCAGCCTGTTGCCCGTGCAGGCCACCAACGACGACAACGCGGCCAGCAAAGCTATAATCCCCCTGTTGGGGATTTAACTTCACCAAGAAAACTCAGCCCTTGAACTTCGGAGTTGAAACAGTGATTTCCATAACAAAGTTTGCTTGTAGGAAAAAGAAACAAAGCGAATTTGACTTCGCCAAGGAGGGTTCATCTTCGCTGACAAAACTTCGTCTTCACTGGAGAAAAGAAGGAAACAAGGTTAAGAGAAGACAAGGATTTGACTTCGCTTAACATTTTGAAGGCAAAAGAAGATGGAACGAAAATCTGCTAAGTTCAAAAGATGAAGACGTCAAGAAGATTGATGACCGAAAGTCAAAGAATGAAGGCTCAGAAAGAGAAAAAGATCACTTCGCCCTTGTAGTTGAAAAGGGTTGTAATTATAAGAGTTAGGGGTAAAATGGTCATTTTATGTAAAATACGAAGACAGGGACCTCTATAAATACCCCTCTGACATGTACAGTCCGATCATGAAATGAATACAACTCTAACTTGTATTCAAACTTTGATGCTTGAGTGATTGTTTTACCCAACACCCCCTTCCCTTCCTCCTCCCCTGTCTCTCCCAGAGATGCGACGGTTTCCGTTGTGTGGCTAATTTGTTTCCTCCGTTGCAATTGGGTGGTCAATAGAAGAGGCGCAGCAGGTTTGTTGGGCCGCTTGCTTGTCGATAATTATACACTTTTGGTTGCAATGAATTGGCGTAGGAACTAGAAAGCACTTGAGCCAGGCTCAGGCATGCAGCACGATGCACAGTTGTCTTGTTAGGAAGATGAATTAGGGTAGCTTGCCAGTCCCATTTTCATGTGAAAATCTCTCTTCGCAGCAAGGGTGTAACAGAACCGACCAAATTATAAGAGCACAAGTACAAAAACAAGCACCGAAGCGCTCAAATTTTCGAACTTGAACCCATATAATCCCGGTAGTCAATCGAAACCACGAAGGATTTCAAACCAACTTGCTTACAACCAAGATCGCATCATTCAACATACAACATCATACGTTACAATTCACAAGTAGTCCGAAATAAGTTTACACACACAGAGTCGCAATTATTACAAACCAAGTTTATAAAGTAGCGGAAGCATACACACACCAGTTGTTTAACTACTGCCAGTCTTGTTGATCAACAACCCGCAAAAGCATCAGGAAAGTACATAAAAGATGATCACGCCCTAGTGATCTAGTCTTCGTCACCCGTAGGGTGGAGACAATTTTTGCAGAAGCCTTGGTAGAGCATAATATCTGCAACAGGAGGGAATAAACCCTGAGTACTGGAATGTACTCAGCTAGACTTACCCGTCAAGAACCAGAAATAAGATGACACCAAGGATTATGCAAGGCTTACATAAGAGGCTAGCTGACATCACATTTTTGCATAAAGGCATAAGTAATTGAAACTCTTATAACATGTACTAGCAGTTCTTTTTAGCATTTACCTATCATCTATCTTAGCACCTGTACTAAGTATGTACTTGATTATAATCAAACAATTATCATTATTATATCCAGAGCAGGTATGAATTGTGGCAACATTATATCATTCACTTAACTATCTGTTCATTTAATGAGATCTACGTTGTTGCTGCTCAAGTCAAGTGCTCACTAACCGGGAGCGACGGCGATTCGAATCGAATTCCTATCCAGCTGGAGGGGTATTTCTAACACTCACCGTGCAGACCCCTGCTAGGGTCGTACAGGCCACCGTTTCATATGATTCAGGAATCACGGGTCTGAATGATGTTGCGACCCCAAGGGCGACACTCTGCCATGTGATAGGGACTCTAACCCCCCTTGGTCTCACGCCAATGTCCCCAAGCACATCCTTTCTCTCCTCCAAGAAGCAACCTACCATTCGATTCCCGGCCTAAATCACATTACTCGGCTTCGCGGTCGGAACGGCTTATCCGGCCAACTAAGTGTTAGACTGCGTTCAACATGACTCAAGGACATACAGCGAATCGGTCCTTAAACGACTCAGACGGGCATAGCTCCACACCCAAGACGTGAAGTGTCTTGCGGCTGTACTATTGAACTCCCGCCCGGTCTCAATTTCATTTTAAAGCATGGTTCCATCCATGATAGCCATAAAGTCACTCGTGACTCTTTCCTACATCTCGCGGATGACCGGAAATTATCCGACTTCTACCGTACTAAGCAGGGCTAAGCATTGATACGTGCCTAAACCTAAATTAGGATTTAAGTATGATATCTGGGCAAGGACAGGTATAATGCAACAATTGTTTTCATACAACTCCTACAACTTAATGCATTAAACAATTAAAAGTACTCAAGATAGATTTATAAATTGATGGGTTCAGCATGCACCGGGGCTTGCCTTTTAGAAAGGTTGAGGGCCGGTGGTCAGGACACTCGGGTAGATCTTCGGCAGGAGCTTCGTCGCCGGTTGGTTCCTCTGGCTGCTCCGGCTGGTCCTGGACTTCCTCTGGAATCACTTGCTCGAATTCGAGGAGCGTTACCCCCTCCGGAACACCTATTGCATGAGTGCACAATAAATATCATGGATGCATAATGGGTGCAATATGCTCGGAATGAAATGCATTACAATTCATTTTCAGACCTCAACCCATAATTCCTAAGTTTTCCATGTCGGATTTCCCAAGTTCCAGAATTTGTCCTCTCTAAACAGAGAGTAGCCAATTCTGGACTGTCACATTAAACAGTAATAACCCCCAAACTATTAAGCCAAATGCTCCCAAATTTTGACACAAGCTAGTTTATCAACTTTACTACAACTTTGGTATTCACAAGTTTTCTAGCAAACACCTTTATCAAAGGTCAAACCCAAAAATACTACCAGCTGTCCAGAAAACCTAGAATTGCAAAGATTAAATATTTATTTATGTGGCAAACATCCCATAAGACCAAACTAATGTTACCACAAGTTCACATAGGTCACAAAAACACCAGAAAGTAAGGTTGGCCCACCTAAAATATTTATTTATACTCATTTCTTAATTTACTTAAGTAATTAAGTGAAATTTTAAACATATATGTAAACTGCTCCTAAAATTCTACAAAAATTACAGGAGACTCTAGGAACCAAAAAGAGACCACTGAAAAATTTGAACTAAAATTATTTACAGAAACTCCCTAAACAAAATTCACAAGCCCAAAAGGCTGATTTTTGTATAATTAACAAATCATATTGAAAAGTATCAAACAATAGATTTCATATTTTTCTTAGACACTTTATGGTACCAAGACATTCTCCAAAAATTTATAAGAACATTGTATGCAATCTAAAATGACAAGATAGCATTATAACTTGAAAAGTACTTAAGCACTACTGCCCAAATTTTTACCAAAGCTAGAGCAAGTATAAATTAGCCTACCCACCAAATTTCATAATTTTTGGAACACTGAAACTCAAGATATGATTTAAACAAGTTTGCATGCAATCTAAAACATATTTCAAAAACCTATTTAAATCTCCTAGAAACTAAACATCACATAACAAATTCATATTTTTCTAAAATACTACACACCATGTAGATCCTAACAAAATTTATCTCATAATTTTTGAGCAAGTAAAACCCTAGATCTACATTTACTAAACCTTATCTAAAATATGTGACAAAAATAAAAAGGAAAACAAAAACTAAAATCAAAACCCCACTAAAGGGCCGACCAGGAAAACCGACATGGCCCACTTCGCGCGGCGCGGCCCGCTCCCGCGCGCGGCCTACTACGGCTCCTGCCCGCGCACGCGCGACTGACCAGGTGGCCCCACCGGTCAGAGAGAGAGAGACGGAGGGGAGGGACTGTGGTCGCCGGAGCTCGCCGTCGGTGAGCCGGCCGATGAAATTGGATAGACGAGCATGACCACGTCATCGAACTACATCGATTGGTGGCAAGAACGGGGCGGTGGAGCAATGGAAAGGTACTCGCCGTCGGGCATGGCAGCACGGTGGAGGTGCGCGGCGGTACACCGACGACGGTGAGCCCCTACCGCCTCAACCAAGCCCGCTCCAAGTTTCCCGGGGTCACTGGAAAGCTAACTAAGGGAAAAGGGAGGGATGAGAAGGGCCGAGCCGCTCTGACCACGGTGGCCTCAAACTCCGGCGAGGTCCCGAACGCGGCCGTGGCGGCGGAAGCGAGCAATGTGGCCTCACCTTCGCTCAAACGCTCCGGGAAAGGGGTGGAGCCCCCACGCGTCGCCGCTGTCCTGTCTCCGGTCGGCCACGACAGACAAACGAGGCTGGGTTTAACTGAATGAAGGTCGTCATTAGATGATTGACAGCACGATTTCAACGAAGAATATCTCCTAAACCAGCTTGAGTTAGTCGAAGATGATTACACCAATTTTGTAGAGCTACATGAGGGCTATAACTTTGTCAATTGGCTCCAGGGCTGGTTCGGCTTAGTTATTGAGATATAGCGTCCTAAAGTGAGGCACCCGAAAACTAAAACTGAGTTTCAGTGAGTCACACCGACTGAAACCCATTTTTCCAGGCACCATATCTCCTAAACCATTTAGAACTAGGTGATGGTGATGTTGACAATGTTGTAGAGCTAAGTGAGTACTACAAAAGTGTCAATATGAGTTGGGGCTGGTTTGGTCTGGTTTGCAAACTACAAGCTTCCAAAGCAGGCCACAGTAAAACTGGATGAACACTTTTGAGACTTAGAAAAATTCTAAGTGTTGAGACAGCCCCTCTAGCTGACTTGTGGGCCATTTTTTAGCATGTTCTGGCCAGTTTCATGAGATGGTCATATTGAGACTTTTGTTCCCCATAAAATTCCCTACAACTTTGCTTAAGGGTGCTCCTCCATGCAAGGTCTCTAAGATAGACTTTTTAAATGGTCAAACTAGAGCATCCTAGGGCTAAATGCTGGTCAACTACACCTTGGAGGGCATTTTGGTGATTTTGGTCAACATGAACCTTGCTCCATTAGTGACCCTAAGTATAGCTAAGGTGTTATGAGATATAATTGGCTACTCTACCCTTTAGTTACACCAACTCCCTAGTGTCACATGATGTGAGCCAAACAAAATTCTAAAAACAACCACATTTGTTGCAACCACATAAAATAACATGAATGATGCATGCTTATGCTTATGCTTATGCAAATGCAATGCAATTAAGGAGCTAAACACCTGAGGTGTTACAAAGGGGACATAAAGTGTTATAGAAACATTCCATTTTTATTTTTCTGTGTAAAAATCAATATAAAGGTAGGAATTAGGTTGTCTATTGTGTGCTTAGTCACCACGTCGGCTTCTGTCCAATTAGTGGATAGTGAGTTCAAGGCACAGCTTTAAGTACTTATGTGGGCTTCTGTCCTTGATATGCAAAGTGGCCAAAATCTCAGCCCTGAACACTTCTGAAAGGCTCATTTGCATCTGTAGTCATTGCTATCTATGTCATGGGATGAAATTAAGACCCTGCAAGTGCAAGTGCTTCTCTTTACTACATATTTTAGTAACTTTACTAACATAATTCTTCTCTTTTTTCATATAAATGCAAGTGCTTTAGGAAGGGGAAGAGGAGCAACTTCTGGGAGGCTCGCTACTTTGTTAGGTTTCAATGCTTGATATGTAGCTCACTACTGCTTAGAGAACTCACTAGTAGCTCTTACTTTTGTTTGACATGTCATTTAGACCTATATGTAGTGTTTGATATGTCATTTGGACCTGTATGTTGGCTTCTATTATGGTACTATGATGACATGTTACATGGATCTGGTTTATATGTACTAGTTGTGTGATATTAAATTATGTTTATATGGATTGTCAGCCGAAATATTGTTGAATTTTTCTAAAAATTATGTATAAAAAATGTCAATTTGCTGTCTGAAAATAAGGGTAAAAACACAAATAACATAATAAAACATGAGTAAAAACGTATGGGTAAAGTTGTTCTTTTGTCCAAAAGTTAATACCGTTAGTGGGGCTTCACACACTAAGGGTAAAGTCTCCCTTCGTTTAAAAATTGCATGGGTAAAATCACAAAGTTAAAAAAACCAGGGCAAAATCACAAATGGGCTTCAAAATAGGGGTAGAAATGCTTAAGCCCCTTTTAGTTACCTCTGCACCGGGTAAAATTGGTTTCCATAGTGATTTGTCATTTCTAATTAATATTTTTTGGTAAACACTTAATAAGATTTTTAAACCACAAAAATGTTCTCCATGCCTCTAAAATGTCAAGAAAAATTATAATAATTTATTGGGACACGAGAAACCTAAATGAAATATTTAAAATCATGAAAATATGTCTACTAGCTTCTTAAAATTAGATTTAGTACTAGGATGATGGATATTTTTCAATTTTCGTAGAGCCAAATTTAACCTTTTTAAAAGCTTCTAGTTATATTTCCACGATCTTTAGAAATTTTATTTGGGATCATCATGTCCTAATATATATCAGGATTCTTATAAAAAGTGTATATAAACTTAGAGATTTTTCATAGTTTCAAAACCTTATTTAGATGTTTAGTAGAATTATTTGAATTAATGATGATAAACTACTTTGAAAATCACTTCTAATCAGGACATGGAGGTTGAAACCTAGAATAGGGTGATAGCTTAAGACATTGTTTGGATGTCTATGTATTCACCTCAACCCATATATGTTGAAATGGGTTAATGGAATTTAGTTACATGAATGAATACATGGACATCTAAAGAAATCTAAAGAGGAACGAATATCTTTTTTTTCATCTACTAGAACGTAGTTTTGTTTATGGAACATTTCGTTTACTCCTAGAACGTCATATTTTATCCGCTGAAAATTCTTCATCTCGGAAACATTTTTTTGTAGCTCAATCACGGAAAATGGTCTTGGTCTTCGGACGCTGCCAGACATTAGTGCTTGTGGCCATAGGATTTCACTGGCAGACCCAGGGCCCGGCGACCCTGGGCGCCTGCCCGGGCTCCGTCGGGGCCTGTATGCTCTGTTGGAACTTGGAAGCTGCACTGTGCGGCATAGGCATGTTCTATAGCCTAGGTGCAGTGATCAGTGCTGAGCCTGAGACATCAATCCGATCAGCTTTTTGCCCCACGATATGTATAGTTCACTGTGTATTGAAAATGAGGACGAAGATGGTGGTGTAAAATTTTTGGAAGTATAGTAACTCTTTTGTTTTTATTTAGCAATTAGTGTCCAATTATGGGCTAATTAGGTTCAAAAGATTCATCTCGTGATTTACAACCAAAATATGTAATTAGTTATTTTTTTACCTATATTTAATACTCCATGCATGCGTCCAAAGATTCGATGTGACGGGAAATCTTATAAAATTTTTAAAACTTTGAAGCATCTAAACAGGACCTAAGCAGATATAGTTGGCATTTGCTCGTGATTTTTGCTTAACTGCTAAACTTGGCTGATCAATTCTTCGCAAATCCCCAATTTTTAGGGTCGTAACGAGACAATTGTTGTGATATCTTCTTGGTCTTAGTGTATGCATATTCGCATGTATATGGTGATCTTGACTCATAACTATTAAGTTGTTGACTCCACTTATGTTAATGGTTGATATGTCTTACCATGGACGAAGCCAGCGGGGGGCTGGGGGGGCTCCAGCCCCCCTACTGCTGCTAAGCTAGTGGAACTTCTAGTGCTCTTCTTCCAATTTTAGACGCAGATGTATAAGGTAGGGTGGGCTAAGACATTTATTTTTTAGATGTATTTTATGAATTTCATTGTTAATTGACGTTTTAAATATAAGACTACTTCAAGCTATTATACTTTTTCTATTACGAAGGATTAAAGTAGAGCTAAGTCACTGTAGCACTTTTGTTTAGCCCCCTAAATTTTTTTCTAGCTTCGTCCCTGTGTCTTACTATCGATTGTTACGTTCGTTCAGGCTCTCGGAAATTTCTAGGCCCACCACCGTAGGATTTGTTATACCCCCCACCGCCTAACGCTGTTTCGAGCTCTGTACCTTGCTTCGTCGCATTCACATGATCACTCACATCAGCACACAACGCAACAGACGGAGACGGGCTTCCAGATCCAGCTGGCCGCCTAGCGATGATTTTTCTTTAAAAAAATAATTTAAATTTAAAAAAGGCCGAAATGGAAAAAGCTTACGACGCCTGAGAGATTCGAACTCTCGCGGGGAAAATAATTTAAATTTAAAAAAGGCCGAAATGGAAAAAGCTTACGACGCCTGAGAGATTCGAACTCTCGCGGGGAAACCCCATGTACTTAGCAGGCACACGCCTTAACCACTCGGCCAAAGCGTCGTTCGATGCTAGCACAGAGGATATGTCCTCATTTGTCTAGTTCTCCACCAGGATTGTTCCCCACTCTTTTGTACGATGGCTTTTGTCCGAACGTCCTGGTGATTTTGAGGTCGCCATAATGTGTCATGCTATTTTACGCATTCTGGAACATGTGGAAGTGCTTCAAGGCACAAATCTTCCACACAATCAAAGCAATGCTCAAACGATTCAGGATCAAGTAAGATTTTCAGAACATTCAGCGGTCAACAGCAGAAGCATGAACAAGGGTAATACTAATCAACTATTTCAAAAAAAAAGGTAGCTACAAACACACCCATGGTTTGGAATTTGGGAGAACATAAACAGATGTTTCAATACGAATGACGGAACCACACCAAAAAATATTGATTAAACAAATCACAACGAAGCAAGATATGCATTCATCTTCATGCGTCATGCCAACCTGTAATTAACATAACCAAGATTACAAATACTAATATTGTACAATAGAATAAGACTACAACAATGAATTCATCATTTCATCAATGCTCAAAGGTTCAGACCACGACGGTCACTACACTAGCACTGCTGCTCCGAGCTGCTCTGCCTGCGCTGCGGCAGGTGGCCACAAGAAGCTCCTCCTCCTCCTCGTCTTCCTCAGCGAACCATGGATACTGGAGCGCGGCCGCGGCGGTGAGCCTGTCCCGTGGCTGTACGGAAAGCAGGCCGGCGAGGACCTCGCGCGCGCCTCGCGACAGATGCGGCACGCCCCGGAACGTCGGCCAGTCGTCGAACGCCTGCAGCCTCCTGTCGGCGAGCGCGTGCCCCAGCTCCGTCACCCTGGCGACCATGCCGTCCTCCGTCTCCTCGTCGAACATGAGCCTGCCCGTGAGGAGCTCGGCCATGACGCACCCGAGCGCCCACACGTCGACGCCCGGCCCGTAGTCCCGGCGGCCCGCCAGCTGCTCCGGCGACCGGTAGAGCAGCGTGCCCACGCGGCGCTCCGGGTACGCGTACGCGTACGCCGCCGCCCCCTCGGCCCGCCTCGCCGCAGGCGTGGCGAGCCCCAGGTCGCAGATCTTGAGCGCGCCGCCGGCGCTCACGAGGATATTGTCCGGCTTGATGTCGCGGTGGATGATCCCGGCGCCGTGCATCCGCGCCGCGCCACGCAGGAGCTGCCGCATGAAGGCGCGCGTCTCGCCCTCCGAGAAGCGCGGCCCCGCCGGCCGAGTCCTCTGCAGGCGCAGCAGGCTGCCGCCGGCGACGAGCTCCATGACGAGGAACGCGTCGCCGGTGGCGGCGTCCACGACCACGTCGCGGATGCCCACGACCGACGGGTGGCCGCGGCACGCCGCCATGCAGCCGGCCTCGCGGAGGATGCGGCGGAGGTTGCTGGTGCTATTGGGCGCCTTGCGGGCACACTTGATGGCCACCGCCTCGCCCGTGCCGCGGTGCCGCGCCTTGACCACCACGCCGAAGCTGCCCGCCCCGATCGCCTCCTGCGTCTCGTAGTCGCCGATGCTCCCCAGCGTTATCCGCGCCTGCTTGCGCTTGCGGCCGGCACCACCGCCACCGGTGTCCGTGCCGTCGGGCGCTGGACGCTTGCGCGTCGCGGTCGCCGCCGCCGCCGCCGCCGACATGAGGATAGCCCGGTCGGATTTTTGGGGCGCGGGGGAGCAGGAGGAGGGAACGGGAAAGAGGGGTGCGGACGGATCCATTGCAAGTGACGAATACCATGGGAGACTGGCCTCGTCAAACTTATATAGGCTGCTCAAATCCAATTCGGGCTCGTACATGTCGGCTGTGTTTGCGTGCCGTGCGCGCGGGGTTTCCAGCCAGCCTGGTGAGCGACAAGCTGAAAACGAATGCTCCCTCCGTCCCAAAATATACGTCATTTTTTTTTCTTCCTAAGAAATAAGTTTAACAAAAAAAATATATTAAAAATATTAATATTTATGATATATAATTGGTATCATTAAAAAGATTTTGAATCTAGTTTTTTAATAAATTTATTTAGAGATACAAATGTTGCATATATTTTTCTATAAATCAAGTTAAACTTGTGGCACGAAAACCAAAAGCGATATGACAGGAAAATCAAAATCGACATATGGCCGTGTTCAGATGCTCGATTTGGGCCTCCCCGAATTACTGTGCAGTACTGTAGTAATTTTGTTTTTATTTAGTAATAATTGTCCAAACATTGATTAATTAGGCTCAAAACGTTCGTCGCGCAAAGTACAACCAAACTGTGCAATTAGTTTTTTATTTCATCTACATTTAGTACTCCATATATATGCCGGTATTTTGATGTGATGGAGAATTTTTTTTTGTATAGTGGAATTTAAGGGTAAATTTAGGAAACTAAACAATAATTTAGGACGGAGGGAGTACACGGAAATACTCCTACGAGACCTTACGTGGCAATTCTTTGCTCTGCCACGTGGAAAATGGGCAACTTGCACAGGGATCTAATCTAAAAGAATTATGGCCCAGTGCTTTTAGTCCTAACTTCTAATTATGTTGTCACGAAACTGATGGGCTGGTCAAACATTTCTTTTTTTTTTCTTTCAAATACTACTTGGAGAAAATAGTTTTCAGTTATGGTTAACTTGAAGCAACTGATCCTCTTACCGACAAGCAGCGAGGACCAGTACAATCGATCAAGGCGACGTGCACCTGCCGCGACCACATACCCACATATCCGCCTGCGTTCACAATTAAAAACTTGAGCAAAATTGATTGGATTTTTTAGATGACCGGCATGGTAGCGGACTACTTTGCGTAGATTGGTAGGGCTAAATGTATAAATACGGTCCCCACATCAAAAGCTGAACAGTAAAATTAAAAACAATCCACATTCACACATTAAAAATTTGCAAAATTGACTAAAATTAGTTACAGATGACTCATTATAACGGATGGATACTTCGTGCATATTAGTATGGTTAGATATACATGTTGTTTGCTTTCCAAAAAAAATAGATATACATGTTGGTCTCACATCAAAATGTAGACCTAGAATTAAAAATCTCGCATTCTCGGTTTAGAAATTTTAGTAACACTAACTAACATTTGTTGCGGGTAACTCAATATAGTAGTCGGTACTCTACGTAGATTAATGTAAGAGCATCTCCAAGAAGACCTAAAATTTTCTTTCCAAAAATATGAAGTTCTATAACTCTAAAAAGCATTAGAAGGAATAAAGAAGGTCATATCCAAGAGTTTCTAATAATCCACTCCTAAAATATACAAGACAATTTTACATCAGGAATCATATACTATTTCTAAATTATCCTAACTGCTTTTATATATTATTTCTCTCTTGTATATTTGCATCAGAAACCATTTCATACTCTTTATTCTTTCTATATCCTTCCACCTTTAGATTGGCCGAGAAACATGTGCGAGGAGAGAAGATACGCATGACTTGAAGGCACGTAACTTTACATGGAACAGGGTGACTTTTCCCAAGTTCTAAAAGATTAGAGGGATGGATTAAAAGTTGTTGGAGATGATTTTTTCTCATCTTGCTAAAAACAAGGATTAGGGAGGGATTTAGGAAACTCTTGGAGATGCTCAATATCTGATTCATCCAATTCCTCCTCATGTCATATCATACTAATTTCTATTAAAAAGAACTTATCAGTACCCTACTCAAATGAGATAGGTAAAAGTATTAAAAAGAATTTATCAGTACGTACTCAAATGAGATAGGTAAAAGTTTGAATGAGTATTGAATACCCACCAAGTATACTATATAGGTATTATACTATATAGGTGCAGTAACAGGGCAAGCCATGTTGAGGACTTGAGGTGGTGGCTGTTTCTGTTACCGTAATGCTGGGTCAGGACGTCCGGACGGACGCACGCGACTTCATAGAATTTTCCCTACTCGCTACCGCATCTGTCCACTCCACTGCGCCATCTGTTTTCCCTACTCCACCTCCACCATGTCGCCCGCCTTTCCCACTTCGCGCTCCACCGCGCCGCCCGCCTCCACTACGTTGCCCGCTCACCGTTACCGTTCCACTACTCCACCGAGGAAGCAGGTGAGGGGAGGAGCTTCGTGTGACTCCGCCCCGCTGATGACTTGCCCGCGCCGCTACCGTACCAGCGATCTCCGCTTCGCCGCCGACCTCCACAACGACGAGCCTCCATTCGCCCAAGCAGCAAAGTAACATTGCATTGAAAGCGTATGTTTCAAGTGTTTTATATGTTTAAGAGGTTCGTTGCAAGTGTTTTATATCGATGTTGTAAAAGTAGATCGGGATGTTGTACATGTTGCAATGACTATACGCATATGTTTTAAGTGTATGTTCAAACTGTTTCATCTGTTTTAGATGTATGTTTCAAGTGTTTCATCTGTATGTTGCATATATATGCATGTTGCAAGTGTATATTTCAAGTGTTTCATACATATGTTGCAAGTGTTTTATCTGGATGTTGCATATATTTTGCAAGGGCTACACACGTGTTTTCAAGTTTTTTCTAGTGTTTTGCAAGTGTTTTAGACGTATGTTGCAAGTGTTTCAGTTGTTTTTGGATGTATGTTGTAAATGTTTCATCTGGATGTTGCAAAAGTAGATTTAGTGTTACACATATTGCAGTGGGACCCACCTGCCACAACCACCTACTGCAGCTACTGGGGCATCGTCGTGTGTCACCGTGCGGGCGCCTGAGGCCGGCAGATGCATCCGTGGCGCGGCATCCATAGATGGGTAGGTGACTATGACCCACATGGATTCCTACGTGCGGGTGCGGTAGTAAGGGAACAGAGCGAGTGTGATAGTAGGGCGGTACGCAACGAGGGGTCCACACAATGGAGGCACGCAAAAACAGGCAGCGCAGGCTTGTAACACCCCTGGGTGTTAAGCATGCATTAGCATTTCAAAGCATAAAGCATTCAGCATCATTTCATGACTAGCATTGCATGAAATATAGCTCTTTTAAATTTAAACTTGAAAAGCAAATAATTAGAACCCTAACTTTGATGTAAGTGCCAAAAAGGTAGTATACTTTTGAGTATTAGTAATTTTAAATAATCTAGAATAAATTAACATGATTTTTGGAGCAATTCTTGAATTCAAGTTTTTCTCAAATTTTATTTTAAAAATATTCTAAACAAATAAATTTTTGATTAATAATTTAGCTTTAAATCCTAAATTCAAAATCTATTGAGAATTTTGAAAAGTGCCCTACATGAAAGTTATAGAGAATTAAATTTTGAACAACTTTTATTTTGGGCAAAAATTCTGAAAACCACCTTTTCGTTTTCAAATTCAATTTTGAAACAAATAAGGAAATCTGAAAACATTTTTATAAAAGAAAATTCGGTTTTCGTTTTAGTGGGCCGCGGCCTCCCTTTCGGCCCGTGAACGGATGCCGGCCTGGCCCACTCGCCCCCGCCTTCTCCCGCGCGCCCGCGTCCGCGCCCACGCCAGCGCGACGCCGCGTCAGGGCTCGCCCGCCGCGTGGCCGCCGCACGTCGCCTCCGGCGTACGGGTGGCGAGCCGTGGGCTCCACTGGCCGCGCCACGCGCCTTGAAGTCGCGCCTGCTCCTCCCTCGGCTGCACGCCCTCCATTTTTCGCCCTGATCGGCCTCACGCGACCCGCAGCAGCCGCCGGTCCCGCCTCCGCGCGCTCGCCGCCGTTGCCGTGTGTTTCCGCCCCGCGTTCCGTCACTGACCGGCCGCCTCTGAGCGATTGCTCGCGCGAACTACTCCGCCTCATCCTTCTCTTCTCTGAACGCGCCTCCACGCTCCGTCTCTGCCCCGTGGTAAGGCACCGTCTCGCGCGCCCCGCCGCGGCGCCATTCCGGCCACCGCGCGCTCGCCCCTGCCGTTCCGGCGCAGGGTTTTCCGTGTGCCTCTCCATCGGTGCCCGCACGACCGGAGCCGGCCGCTAGCCATCGGCGGACATCTCCGCCGCCGCGACGTCGCAGCCGCGCGGCCGCTCCCCGCATTCCAACCCCCCTGCCTGCTGGGCTAGCGGCCTTGGGCCGAACTGGCAACCCGGGCCGCCTCTGGTTTTTCCCGAGCGGCGCTCCGGCAGAAATCGGCCGTGGGCCGTTGTTGCCGAGTGGGCTGGCCCGTTAAACGATTCCGTAATTAGTTTTTGAATTTCTATTTTATTTTGGGAAAAGAAAATACTTGGAAAATGTTTGTGTACCCTTTTTAGCTCCAAAAATGATGAAACAAATTGTGAAATGTTCCTCTTGAATAGATCTACAGTTTAAAAATATCTCATATTATTTTTGTAACACTTTACTGTGCAAATTTATTTAATTGCTATAAATGCTGATATCTTAGAAAATATGTAGTAAATAAAATTATAAAGGGAAAAATGTGATTCTTGTTGCTTTAATCTTTATTAGTGATGTACTTTCTAGGAAAAATATTAGTGAAGCATGTTCTTTGAAAAATTTTTGAGGTGTAGTTCAAATGCTTTTAATTGATAATCTTTGTTATTTTTAGTAGAAAGCTAAATTTGTATAGAACATACATGTGATAATTTTTGTAGTGTGTTAGTTTACTGTTAATAACATAGGAAAAATGTGAAATCTGTTGTTTGATACTTTTTCTAGTATAAAATAATTTAATGCTCATATTTAGGCTATAACTTATTTATTTTGTACAGGCAGTTTTACATAGGCAATTCTTATGAAAATTTAGTAGTAGGCTAGTTAGGGTAAGAGTAATCTACTGTAATTTTTGTAGATTTTTATCTACAACAAAAATAGGTGTTGCTGTGTAACCCTAGTTAAATAGGGAATAAAAGATTATTCTTTATGAGAAATTAAGAGAAATAAAATATGTTTGGTGTATCTTTGAAGCACCATTATGCCTTGCTGATGTTGTGGCTGAGTTAGGTTGGTAAGCTTTGGTAGCTTAGGTTCACTTGTATGTGTAGATGATAGGCTAACTAATAGAAGGATAAGGTGCATGTTTTAGGGTATATGTTCTTGGATGACGTTGACTACCTTGTAGAAGAAATAGTTATATTCAAACTGCTCATTTCATGTGCTCATCTGCATCTCATGTCATCAAAGCACTCCACCACAATCCGATGCATCATTCGCATATTTACTTATGCACTTGCATCATACAGGATCGCAGGAAGAGTCGCAGGTAGCAGTACAGGAGGAGCAGGCTTGGACGGATCAGCAGGAGCCCCAGGCATAGGAGGTGCTCGAGGAGGAAGAGTCAGGTGAGGAGCTGCCAGAGTGCGTCGACTACCATCCTAGCTCGTTCGAAAGAGGCAAGCCCCGGAGCATTTTAAGTCTCCTATTTTATAAAAGTTGTTCCTTACTACATGAACTATAGTTATATATATAGTTGCATTAAGTTATAGGAGTTGAGTGAAACCGTTGTTGCATTATTACCTTGGCCACCGGATTATCTTTCACCCTGTTAGGTCAGGATCGAGTAAATTGCTTAGCCATGCTTAGACCGGTAGAAGTCGAGTGATTTCCTGTCACCTGCGAGTTATAGGTGGATACCGGGTTATGGTTAGCTGTAATTGTGATCATAAAAAGTAACCAAGTGTTGATGGATAAACGAAGACCGGGCGGAGTCTTATAGGGTTTTGGACTATAGTGATTCCGTCTGTGTCGATTAAGGACCGATCGTTACTCGTCCCTCTTGTCATGTTGAACGCATGCCTCACATTTAGCTGGCCGAATAAAGTACCTTTCAACCGCGAAGCTAGTGACACTTTTTGAGCCAAGATAAACTCGGGTTGGCAGACTGGTGTTGAAGGGGGTGTAACGGGGACACGAAGAGTGAGCCTAAGGTGCGTCCTGGCAGTCGGGCGGTCCCTGGGTAGTGCGATCTATGATTGTTATCCCGTGGCTTCTTGGAAAGTGTCATTGGTGATCTACGCGACCCTGACGGGGGAAACAGGGTTTGTGTGAGGAATAAATCTCCAGCTGGATAGGAATTCGATTCGAATCGCCGTCGCTCCCGGTTAGTGAGCACTTGACTCGAGCTATGGCATCATAGTAATATTAATGGAACACTGATGGTTAAGTGAATGATGTTGGAAATACTAAACCTAATATGGTAATCTAGATTGTTAATGATGAATCAAGTGATTGTTTTAGCAATAGGTGCTTACCTAGCTTAAATAGGTTATACTAAAAGTGATGCAAAAAGTACTGGTATAGTTTTTCATAACAATTTATGCTTTTCGCAAATGAGTCAAGCCAGTCCAATCTATAAAGCCTTGCATGATCCTTGGTGTCCTTTATTTCTGGTTTATGACGGGTAAGTCTAGCTGAGTACATTCTCGTACTCAGGGTGTTGTTCCCATTGTTGTTGCAGATGGTCAGATATACTATGGGTACTGCTCCAACTGTCTGTATCCGGCGATGGGCGACAACTAGGACCTTAGGCAAGGGTCACTCTGTTCGTCTTATCTAATGCTTTTGTGGACCATGACTATCTACTGACACTGTATTTGAACTAAGTGTGTGTGTAAAACTACTTGCTTCCGCTATGTTATTTTGAACTATGTTGTAATAACTTTTATTCCGAACTCCGATGTACTCCACTTTTATTGTGAACTCTATGTATCATGTGAACTGTGGCTGCTAAATCAGTATGATCTTGGTTGTATGTTGGTTGGTTTGAAATCCCTTGTGATTTCACGGAATCTCGGGTTATACGGGTTTAAGTTTGATAAATTAACCGCCTCGGTGGAAGATTTTCTTACTTAATCTCGTATAATTACGTTGATCCATTACAGCTGGCATCGGAGCATGGTTTAGCATGTTATTGTTCACATGGGTATTTAAAAACAAAACTATGTTTTCAACTAAGCTTTTAAATTTAAGAGTGTGCCAGTGGTCATATCCTTTATGCCCAATAAGGACTCTAGGTGGCTTAATTAAGTACTAACTTGGGGGTTTGCATCATATTTTAAATTTCATCGCTCATACGGCGTGCTATTGTATGAGTGCCATTCAATTGAGTGGTAATGTATGGATCAATTCCCTCTACGCCTTGGTAAGTGAGAGTTGTGAGAGCATGGTCGGATACACTGCCGATCTAGGGGAGTGCTTATGTGATACTGAAATACTTACGTGTCATGCGCATGTTCGTATGAGGGTATTCAAATGGTGGGGACTTCCGTCATGCGGTGACGATGCCGTCGATAGGACGATGATTTGGGTAGTTGTTACCGTTATACTCGTATCTAGGGATGCGTGTAGAGCGAGTAACTTACTTTACTGCTTTGTTGCATATTTTCATACTGTGAGGTTTGGGCTGAAGTGACTTTCTGCAGGTACATAACAACGCTTTCGAGTAGTACGTATTAGTTATGTTACAAGATATCGTTGTATGCCACCGTTTATTCCGTTAGTAGTTATTAATTTTCTAAGTTTGTGAGGACGTACGGAACGTGCATGTATCATGTTGTGCATTTCATTCATGGCATTGTTCCTCCCCTTATAAGTTGATTATCTCATTTCGATAAAAATGCCAACTTAAAAATCTGTTCTCACCACGGTAATAAAATTTTGCTACAGATGGCATGTACCAAGCAGACAACCCGCAAGTCCACCGGCAGAGCTCCCCGTCATCAGCTTGCTCCACGCACTCGTCAGCGCCACACTTTTCTTGGAGAGTTTGGGATGCCTACGCTCTTGTGGAGAGTACTCAGCTATGTAGGCTATCCTGATGGGATGGAGCCCCGCTACTTTTGGTCGAATGAGCGGTTGGGGGAAGGACTTTTGGTGACTGTGGAAGCAGTAGTTCGTTCCCGAGGTGATGGTTCTGAGTGGATCGGTTGGCATTTTGAGTCAACTGGCAGGACCCCTGAAGAAGCCGCCGAGAGGGCAACCTTTAGGTTCCTGAGGGATATCATGGATCGCTTTCCTCAGGAGTTGGCAGCAGCTATAGTTGGAGTCTTTCCGAGGGGCAACCCCTCCACTGACTCGTGGCAGCAGGCAAGAGGCAAATCTCTAGAGATTAGCGCCGCAGAAGCACAGAATAGTGACAACCCCGCTATGAGTGCCATGTTCGCAGTGATGAGGGCCTTTGATGGAGTGGAAGGTAGCCTAAGACGTGTGTCTAGTGCTCTTGGTCAGGCTGGTGATGACCGCTGTCAGCTTCAGAGAGATCACAACGCCGAGATTGAGAGGCTCAACACAGAGATGGCTCAGTTGACTCGTCAGAGAGATCAGGCTACCCAGAGGACTGTGGCTTTCGAGAGAGATGTACGTGCCCTGAGAGAGCAGGTTGGGCGACTGACCACCGCCAACAGGAACGCTGAGCGCATGTTGACTCATGTGCTCCATCAGAGGAATGAAGCCTGGTCCACAGAGAATGTGTTGAGGGCTAGACAATTTGAACTAGAGCAACAGCTGGCATATGCAGAGGAATATAATGACAATCTGCATGAGGAGGTTCATCGGCTAAACAATCAACTCAACCCCTATGTTCCTCCTGGTGCGGCAGAGATGGATTTGGATGAAGACGAAGATCCTGAAGAGCCCGAAGCACCAGTTGGGGAGCACCACGACGCTGCTAATGGCGACAACGCCAACGTCTCGGACTTAGACAACGACCACGATGAGTAGGCTAGTAGTTGTTGCGCTAGCTACTAGGTTCCCTCTACATGATCTTTTGCTTGTTTGGCACACTGGGCATGTAATAATGAGTAGAAAGACTAAGGCTTTGATGTAATGTTGGAAAGCTTGGATGTGTTTGTGGCGGTACCCGAACGTCAAAAAGTCCAGTGTATGTATGCTGGCAACTTGGTTGTAATGGACACGATGTGTGTGCTTTAAGTAATCTAATTAGTGATGTTGTGTTAATTGGAATGACTTATTGTGCCCCTGTTTTATTGTATGAATTTATTCTCTTTAGTAAATTTAGTTCAGCATGATTTTTCATTCGGTCGCAATTCCTACAACATCACCTAATAATTACTGTTGCTGAAACATGCAGATGCCGAACACTCGTCGTACCGTGTATGGTGCCGCTGAGGCTGGTGGCAGTGCAGCTGCTAGTGATGACCGTGATCCACCACCGCCTCCTCCACCCTACACCGCGGAACAGTTTTTCACACAATTTCTTGGAAGCCGACGTAATATGGAGAGCATACAACAGAATATGAAAGCTGCGTTGCGCAGTATCGTAGATAACACCCATCGGGGAATAAACCCGGGTGGGCACGAAGCAAATCAGTACAGCATGAAAGCATCTAGGCCCCGAGGTTTGGTTTCGGCAATTGATGACAACGCTTTATTACCATGACTAACGTGTGTTTTGCAGAAACTTTGGTAAGTTAGGTCATGGAGGTTTTAACTGCTTTGGGCACCATGGTATTCATGCCCCTTGATGGAAATCGTTTCGGTTTTCAAAAGAGTGACGTCAAGATTAAGGACGGTTAGTTCCGGATGTCGAGGTGTTGAGAGACATTTGGAATAGTCGTTAGGATCTTCGTTTTTTCTCTTTTGGCCGTACTATAAAGGGGGGCATGAGCGGGTAGCTTGACCTAGGCGAGTCCTATGTTTAGGTGTGGTGCACACTTGTTAAACTTGGCGCTAGGCAGCTCTAGAATAGCTCAAAGTTCAGTTGAGAGCAACTTGGTTGAAGTTGTAACACTTTTCGGAGAGTTTCGGGTCTTTTTCCAGTGACCGGACGCGGTCCTCGGCATGACCGGACGCGTCCGGTCAGTTCAGTTCCGCGGCTGGGGTTTCAGCTCTGAGCACCGGACGCGGTCCTCGCGAGGACCGGACGCGGTGGTCAGAAGTCAACACGTGTCACTTAAGGGAAACACCCGATCGGACGCGACCTGGGTATGATCGGCGCGTCCGGTCATAGTCCAGTAAGGTCCTGAGACGACCGGACGCGTCCGGTCATCACCGATCGGACGCGGTAGCGCGTCCGGTGTGAGTACAGTAAGCTCCATGCACGATCGGACGCGTCCGGTCACCCCTGACTGGTGCGTCCGGTCATTTAGGTGTTTTTCGGTTTTTGACCGTTACGAGCGACCGGCGCGTCCGGTCAGTACGACCGGCGCGTCCGGTCAGCTCGAGTTTTGCTGAGTCAGCAGGTAACGGTTCGTTTCGTCTGTGGGGTGTATAAATACATCCCCACCACCTCTTTTAGAGGTCTCTTGCTCATTTGATCAGCTGATAAACACCTTTGAAGTGCAAGGTAGTGCAAGAGCACTAGTGAGGATAGAGATTTGAGAATCAAAGCTTGTGAGTTCCTCACTAGAGATTAGAGAGTAACAAGTGTGCATCCACTTTCTCATTTAGGCTCGTAGAGGTCAAGTGAGAGTTCTAGCTTGTTACTCTTGGTGATCGCCATCACCTAGACGGCTTGGTGGTGATTGGGAGTTTGGTGTTCATCCGGCGGAGCTTGTGGATGACCCAACTCATCTTGTGAGCGGTTGTGGGTGATTCACCGCGACGGAGTGTCAAAGAATCAACCCGTAGAGAGCACTTGATCCTTGCGCGGATCAAGGGGGAGTGACACCCTTGCGCGGGTGCTCCAACGAGGACTAGTGGGGAGTGGCGACTCTCCGATACCTCGGAAAAACATCGCCGTGTTCCTTGCCCCTTTACATTCAAGCATTTACTTTCTCGTATTTACTTACATTGCTTGTTTACATTCCTAGACTTGCCATGCTAGACTAGGATTGGAAACTAGGGTGCAAAACTTTGTTTCGGTAGACTCTCTAGGAACACAAGTAGACACTAGGGGTGAATTCCAGCTTGTAGGTTTTATTCCTTGCTTTTATTTTTAGAAAAGCCCAATTCACCCCCCCTCTTGGGCATCTTGATCCTTTCAATTGGTATCAGAGCCGTGTTGCTCTACTTTTAGGCTTTACCGCCTAGAGCAAGATGTCTAATGGGGAAGGACCACCTCCCACTTTTGATGGAGACGATTTTCCATATTGGAAAATTCGTATGGAGGCGTACCTCGAAGCCATAGATGTTGGGTGCCTTAGAGCCGCAACCGAAGGGCTTCCCCCCATAAGGGATCCCGCTAACCCAAGTGGTGACGAGGAGAAGTACGACCGGTGGAATGCAAAGGCCAAAAATGCACTCTACCGGGGCTTAGGCAAAGATATCTTCAATCGCGTGCGTAATGCAAAGAACGCTCATGAATTGTGGGAAAATCTTTGTGCTCTCCATGAGGGAACTAAGAGTGAGCGTGAGGAACGCTATCACATAGCCTTAAAGAAAATAAATTCTTTTGAGATGCTTCCCAAAGAAAGTGCTAATGACATGTACACTCGCTTGAATGTTCTTGTAGAGGACCTCAATGCTCTTGGGCTCACCAAAATGAGCCAATCGGATGTTGCAAGGAAGATCTTGAGTGTGCTTCCCGTTGAGAAGTATGGACATATTGTCACCGTGCTTCACCAAAGTGATCTTTCCACCGCAACACCAACGCAAGTTTTGGGGAAAATCAATGCTCATGAGATGTACATGCATATCACTCCGGAAGAGGGCTCATCATCTTCCAAGAAGAAAGACTTGGCCTTCAAAGCTAGTCATGACAAGAAGAAGATGAAAGGCCAAGCCATGATGGTGCAAGAAAGCTCAAGTGATAGTGATGTTGATGATGAATCACTTGCACTCATGGTGAGAAAGACCACCAAGATGTTAAAGAAGCTTAACAAGAGTGGCATCAAGTTCGATGGCAAGAAGAAGAAATTCTTCACAAGTAGCAAGAGAAAGCCAATCTCGGAGATGGATTGCTACAATTGTGGTGAACTTGGTCATCTAGCTCATCAATGCCCTAGACCACCAAAAGACAAGTACAAGAACAAAAACAAGGGCAAGAAAAATGATTCAAGTGATGAAGAAGAAGAGAAGAAGAGGAACAAGCCATACAAGAAGAAGGATGGCAAAAAGAAGGAGTTCCACAAGAAAAAGAAGGGAGGAAAGGCATACATTGTTAGAGATTGGCTCACCGACATTGAATCATCATGTGAGTCCTCCGAAGATGAGAGCAATGATGAGAAAGAGAAGGTTGCCGCATTTGTGATGGGGCCATCATCTTCACCAACATCTTCATCACCACCTTCACCGCCTCCTTCACCATCATCGTCCACTACTCACCTATGCCTTATGGCCAAGGGTGAACGAAAGGTACAAAACCATGATAGTGATGATGATGACGATAGTGATAGTGATGATGAATATGACTCACCTTCTTATGATGAACTTGTAAAATTGTTAAACAAATACACTAAAATCATAAGAAGAACTAGAAGTGAAAATGACGATCTTCAAAATGAAAATGAATCACTCTCATCAAAGCTTGAAAATACTCAAAAGACTAGTGGTGAGCTTAGAGTTCAAAATGAAGTGATGTCTTCCACTCTCAAGGAACTCAAAACCTCCTATAAAGAGCTTAAAGATCAACATGATAAACTTGAGAAGAAGCATGATGAGCTCATCACTAGACACAATTCTCTAAAGGACAAATATACCACATTAAAAATTGATTATGATAGTCTTGTGGTTGCTAATGAACTTGCTCTTGAGACACATGATGCTACTAACCATGTTGTTAAGTGTGATATAGCTACATCATGTGATGACTTGATCATTGAAAGCATTGAGCGAGGTTCTAGTAGCAAAGGCAAGAGTGTGGTTGAGTCAAGCAACCATGATGATTATGCCAAGATTAAGAGTGAAAATGAGAAGCTTGCAAGTGAGAACAAGAAGCTAAAAGGTTTAATGGCTCTTGAGAAGCAACCAACAAATGAGTCACTCATTGAAGAAAACAAAAAGCTCAAGCAAGAAAAAGAGCATCTCAAGACCGGCCTAAGCAAGTTCACAAGAGGCCAACATTTGCAAAGTGAGCTCCTCATGAACACCGTAATGAAGATGGATAGAAGTGGTATTGGGTACTTGGCAAATCAAGAGAAGAAAGCAAAAGCTCAACAACAACAAAGCAAGTCAAAGCCCAAGCCAAAGAGATGTGTTGAGTGTGGTCAAGAAGGTCACTTTGCTCATGAATGCAAAACTCCACCACCACAACCCTTGCCCAAGCATGCTAGACCTTTCGCTTTCAATGCTCATTATATGCTAAGAAAAGATTCAAATGGAAAGATGAAAGTCATGTTTTTGGGTCCCCCAAACAAGAATAGGCCAAAGAAAATATGGGTTGCCAAGTCACTAGTGGATAAAGTCAAGGGCCCCTCTCAAGTTTGGGTCCCTAAACAAAAAGCTTGATCTCTTGTGTGTAGGTGAACTACAAGACCGGTGGAACTCATTGGGTTATTGATAGTGGTTGCACTCAACACATGACCGGTGATCCTCGTATGTTCACCACCATTGAAGAGAATGGAATATGTCAAGAGAAGATCACATTTGGGGATAATTCAAAAAGCAAAGTCAAGGGTATAGGCAAGATTGCAATATCACATGATCACTCACTCTCAAATGTGCTTGCTTCATTGAGTTTCAACTTGTTGTCCGTTGGGCAACTTTGTGACCTTGGCTTCCAATGCTTGTTCACACCAAATGAAGTGGAAGTTTCAAAGATAGATGACAAGCAAGTGATATTCAAAGGCTTTAGATACAATAATCTTTATCTTGTTGACTTCACCTCCGAAGATGCAAATTTGATGACATGTTTGTTCACCAAGACCTCACTTGGTTGGCTTTGGCATAGGAGGCTTGCTCATGTTGGAATGAACACTCTCAACAAGCTATTGAAGAAAGAACTAGTGAGAGGATTGAAGGATGTGAAGTTTGAAAAGGACAAACCTTGTAGTGCATGTCAAGCGGGCAAACAAGTTGCAAACACTCATCCAACCAAAGCTTTCATGTCAACTTCAAGAGTGTTAGAACTTCTACACATGGATTTGTTTGGGCCTACAACATACAAGAGCTTGGGTGGTAATCTCTATTGTCTTGTGATAGTGGATGACTACTCAAGGTATACATGGACTTTCTTCCTTCATGACAAATCCGAAGTGGCAAATTGCTTCAAGAAGTTTGCAAAGAGAGCTCAAAATGAATTTGAAGTCAAGATAAAGAAGATTAGAAGTGACAATGGGAAAGAATTTGACAACACCAACATTGAAGCTTATTGTGATGAAATTGGAATCAAGCATGAGGTGTCTTCAACCTACACTCCTCAACAAAATGGTGTAGTTGAGAGAAAAAACCGAACTTTGATCACCCTTGCAAGAACAATGCTAGATGAGTACAACACTCCGGAGAAGTTGTGGGCCGAGGCAATCAACACCGCATGCTATGCTTCAAATCGCCTCTTCCTACAAAAGTTTCTTGGCAAGACCCCCTATGAGTTGCTTAATGGCAAGAAGCCGGACGTTTCCTTCTTCCGGGTGTTTGGTTGCAAATGTTACATCTACAAGAAGCGTCAACACCTAGGGAAGTTTCAAAGACGTTGTGATATTGGTTTTCTTGTTGGTTACTCATCAAAGTCCAAAGCATATAGAGTATTTAACCATGCCACCGGTTTGGTTGAAGAAACATATGATGTGGAATTTGATGAATCTAACGGCTCCCAAGGAGCAATTGAGAATTGTGATGATGTAGGTGATGAACCCTTGAGGGAGGCCATGAAGAACATGCCGGTGGGAGACATCAAGCCAAAAGATGATGATGACGATGTACAAATTGTTGATCCACCATCTTCATCACGTGTGCCTCAAGATGATAACAAGAATGAGAGAGTTGAAAATGAAGACACTCATGTCTCTCATGAACAATCCAAGGCACAAGCTCAAGATGTTGATGCTCCTCATCCACCTCCTCAAGTGGTTGATAAAAGAAATTCACCACTACTTCAAGCACATCCACAAGATCTCATCATAGGGAGTCCTACAAAGGGAGTAATGACTCGATCCCAAAAGCTAGCTTCTTTTATCGAACATCACTCTTTTGTCTCTTGTGTTGAACCTAAGAATGTAGAAGAAGCTCTTCAAGATCCGGATTGGGTGATTGCAATGCATGAAGAATTGAACAACTTCACCCGCAATCAAGTATGGACACTTGAAGAGCATCCCAAAGGTGCAAGAGTCATTGGAACCAAGTGGGTGTTCCGAAACAAGCAAGATGACCAAGGCATAGTGGTGAGGAACAAGGCAAGACTAGTTGCAAAGGGGTTCTCTCAAGTTGAAGGTCTTGATTTTGGAGAAACCTTTGCACCCGTTGCAAGACTTGAAGCCATTCGTATCCTCCTTGCTTATGCATCACATCATGATATGAAACTATATCAAATGGATGTGAAAAGTGCATTTTTAAATGGCTTTATAAATGAACTAGTCTATGTTAATCAACCTCCCGGGTTTGAAGACCCTAGATATCCTAATCATGTTTATAGGTTGTCCAAGGCGTTATATGGGCTCAAGCAAGCCCCTAGAGCGTGGTATGAACGCCTTCGGGACTTCCTCATTGAGAAGGGCTTCACCATTGGGAAGGTCGACACCACACTATTCACCAAGAAGTTTAATGGGGAGATCTTCATTTGTCAAGTATATGTTGATGATATCATCTTCGGATCAACAAATGAAGATTATTGCAAGGAATTTGGTGAATTGATGTCAAAGGAATTCGAGATGTCAATGATTGGTGAGCTCACATTCTTCCTTGGCTTTCAAGTAAAGCAAATGAGAGAAGGGATTTTCATCTCTCAAGAAAAGTATACGAAGGATCTTCTCAAAAGATTCAAGATGGAAGAATGCAAACCAATCAAGACCCCAATGCCATCAAATGGACATCTCGACCTAGATGAGGGAGGTAAACCGGTTGATCAAACTCTCTACCGTTCTATGATTGGTAGCCTGTTATACCTTACCACATCTAGGCCCGATATCATGTTTAGTGTGTGCATGTGTGCTCATTTTCAAGCATGCCCTAAAGAACCTCACCTAAGTGCCGTAAAAAGAATCCTAAGATATCTTAAGCTCACCCCAAGCATTGGTCTTTGGTATCCCAAAGGAGCTAGATTCCAACTAGTTGGCTATTCCGATTCGGACTATGCCGGTTGTAAGATTGATAGAAAAAGCACATCCGGAGGGTGCCATTTGCTTGGAAGATCTTTAGTATCTTGGTCATCTAAAAAGCAAAATAGTGTGGCTTTGTCCAGCGCCGAGGCGGAATACATTGCCGCAGGGGCTTGTTGTGCACAAATCCTATATATGAAACAAACCCTCCTAGACTATGGAATTGTTCTTGAAAAGGTGCCACTTTTATGTGACAACGAAAGTGCCGTTAAAATTGCTAACAATCCGGTACAACACTCTCGCACCAAGCACATTGATATCCGCCATCACTTTCTAAGAGATCACGTTGCTAAAAATGACATATCACTAGAAGGTGTAAGAAGTGAAAATCAATTAGCGGATATCTTCACCAAACCTTTGGATGAGGCAACCTTTTGTAGGTTAAGAAGTGAACTCAATGTGCTTGATTCTAGTAACTTTAAAAAATGAGCGTGTGTTGTCCCTTGCATTGCATTGTATAATATGCCATGTTTAATTTTATCGCATTGTTTTTAGGGCTTGGCTAACACGGTTACGATAACCCTTCCTTGGAGGAGTGAAAAAGCCTAACCGTGGATCAAACTTGACAAGCATTCTAGCTTTACCTTCTTGTATTGCATTGCATATGCATGGTTGTTGTTCTTGTCGTTTCTTTTCGGTTAAGCTTTGAGCAACCTCTGTGTTCGTCCATGGATAGAGAGAGCATTTTGACGCTCCTAAAGGTTCAAAAACTCTATTGCGTGGCCATATGTTGCTCCTTGGGTGTTTATTGCCTATTTTCTTAAAAATAATACTAGCCTAAGGCAATCTATTTTAGAATTTTTGAGGGTTTGAGTGAGGTCTCTCATTTCGTGTTCCAATTGGTGTTTATTTGTGTCTCTTTGAATTGGAACTTGATTGGGAGAAGTCGCGTCGTTGTTCGGAACAAAGAAGGGCGAAGAACAGACACCGGACGCTGCACCGGACGCAGTAGTGCTTCACCACCGCGTCCGGTCCCGGCGTCCAGCAGCGCGTCCGGTCATCCAGAAGACCAACTCCAGATCTAGTGATCGGACGCTGCACCGGACGCGCCTCTGTTGACCACCGCGTCCGGTTCCGGTTACCACCACTGCGTCCGGTCATTCGCGATGTATTCCCGAACTTCCAACGACCGGACTCACACCGCGTCCGGTCAGTCCACACTGGACGCGTCAGGTCACTCCAGGAGCTTACTGGAGTATGACCGGACGCTGCACCACCGCGTCCGGTCATATCGACCACCGCGTCCGGTCATCGCATGTCGCGCGGATCTAACTCTTTATAAAACCGTTTCGTCCCCGACCGATCTCATCTCACCCGCACGCGCTTCCGCCGCCGCCGCCTTGCCCTATTCGCCGTCTCGCCGTTTCCGCCGGCTCCTCACCGTCTTGCCTGCCGCCGGCGACCTCCGGTCGAGCACGCGCCGCCCCTTCCTCGCCCGCACGCGCTCGTCGCTCGCGCACTGCTCGCTGCCGCACCCGCGCCGCCCGCACCCGCGCCGCCCGCAGCCGCGCCGCCACCATCGCGCCACCGCCGCGCCGCCATCGTCCGACCGCGCCACCACCGCCGGAGAGCCGCGCTCCTGCAAGCCAGCTTCATCTCCGACATTGGTACGACTCGTGCTTGCCTCCAATCGTTTTTCATCGATCTGCCCTAACCCTAACCCTAACCCTAGGGTTCGTCGGTCGTTCGTTCGTCAACGAGTTTCGTCGCGAGTCGTCTTCTTCGCGAAGAGCTCGTCCGGTGGATTCGGGAATCTCGCGATCTAGGTCTCCTCATCTTGTCACCGTCGTCTCGTCGTTCCGAGGTAGCTTCACATCTCGATTCTCATCGTATCACATATGCTTGCTTTCTCTAGGGTTTCGTACCTTTTAGTCGTATATGTGCTTATAGTAGATCTCTCTATTCCGTCGTTGCAGCGAGTCTGTCCGTGTGTCGGGTGAGATCTGTTTGCTAAATCTGAGGCCAAGCCTGCGGATACGGATTGAGGCCAAGCCTCTTGAGTGACAGTTCATCATCTTACAGAGGTTCTCAGTCACTGTGTCAGTATGGTGCGTTGCAAGAACGCCGGTGGTGCTCCTGGTGACGGGAACGACAGTCCTCCTCGTCGGTCTGAGATTGCACGTGGGAAGCGTGTCAAGGTCTTGGCCAGAAAGAAGAAGAAGACACTCACAGAGGCAGAGATTGCTCAGGCCGTAGCAGATGCAGCAGAGCAGGCAGAGAGAGGTGGCAGGAGCAGTGGCATACGCATAGGCGAGCATCGCTTTCATCTTGAAGGTCGACAGCTCGGCACAGAGGCCACTGAGGGCACTGAGGATACTAGAGCTGCAGAGGATATGTCAGTTGATCCACCCACAGAGACCACAGAGGCTCCAGAGGCTACAGCAGATACAGAGGAGCAGCCAGCTCAGTCTCCAGTACGTCGCCGCTCTACACGCGCCCGTACTCAGGTGTCTCCTCGGCCAGAGGGTCAGCGACGTGGAGCACGTCCTCCTCCCAGAGCTAGAGGTTCACCCCCAGTCGAGCACTTTGACTTGAGGGGTGCTACAGCACGTCAGGTGCAAGGGTTGAGGTTCGTGGAGGTCAGTCGGTGGTTTCCACCTATGAGGGATCCCAGAGCTTCAGAAGGATTCTATACCCCTCTTCAGGAGGATTTCTACAGAGCTCTAGTTGACAGTGGTATTGCTTTCCGACCACAGAGGGTCTGTCGACTTGAGTCACTAGTCGAGGTTGTGGGAGAGCAGCTACGTCCGCACCTGTCCTTTCTGCCAGGCTTGTCAGATCTTCTTGGACGGACAGGTGCATACTACGGCACATGGGTCAGAGAGTTCTATGCTTCACTATGGATTGATCCTGCCCATGATTTCATTCACTTTGCATTCCGAGGCCGCGATCACCGCCTATACAGCAGCAGAGTGCGGGAGATTCTCAGACTCCCAGCTTTTGACACAAAGATACATCAGCTGTGTTATGGTCAGACTCCTCCTCCGAGACGCCCTCATGGCGGGACAGTGCCACCTACCAACTTGGTTCGACCCTGCTTCCGTGAGCCTTTTGGCGAAGGGTCTCGACGCACGCCCGCCAGTTTGACTCCACTGGCCAGAGTTTTGGATGCTATAGTCAGACGCACACTTCTTCCCAGACTTGGCTACAGAGAGGGACTGACTCGGATGCAGTTATGGGTTGTTCACCACCTCCTCTCACAGACACGGTTTGATATATGGGATCTCATACTTAGTGAGATGGAGGACACCATAGCTGAGGGCTTCAAGGGTAATCGTCAGCTGCCCTACGCACACTGGATCTGCTTCCTTATCAGATCATCTATTCAGCTGCCAGCAGAGATCCGAGCTGAGATATCAGATACTACCACTGCCTTTCCTGAGTATGATATCCGTCAGCTTTGGACGTCAGTTACTAGAGATCAGGCCCCAGTGCCAGGACAGCGTGTGCGACCTGAGGTTCCTGAGACAGCAGCTGAGCAGGACGCCACAGTTGATGAGCTTGCAGAGGCAGAGCTTGCAGATCTTGACGCTCAGCCTGCTGATCTTCCTGAGGATGGGACATCTGACAGCACTGATGAGGACTACCAGCCCATCCCCAGGTACCGGTCTCCTCGGTCCCACGACCACGAGGCCGGTGGCTCTGGTTCAGCCTCCCGCACAGACCCAGCCATGGTGGCAATTCTTGAGAGGTTGACCCAGGCACAGGAGCAACAGCAACAGCAAATACAGCGCCAGGCTCAGGACATAGCTGCAGCACTTGCACAGATTCAGGCTCGTCAGGACGAGTTTCAGCGTCAGCAGCTTGAAATCCAGAGGCAGCAAGTCGAAATGCAGCGACAGCAATATGAGATTCAGCGACAGACTGCAGCTAGTCAGCAGCAATACTTGGACCTCCTGCGCCATCTAGTCACGGTTGGGGTTCCTCCGCCTACTTCCGTCCTGACTTCTACTTTACCAGCTTCTGCTCCATCAAGTCAGGGACAGCCGGGTCACCAGTTCACATCTCCACAGCGGCAGGTTCCCCAGTCTTTCCAGTCCCCGAGCTTCACTCCTATTCACACGGGGTTTACACCATCAGACCAGCCTCGCCCTCACCTCCTGACAGGCACATCTTTCGGTGATTTCAGTGCTACCTACAGCGAGTTGACTGGTCAGCCGACGCCCTCGCATACTACAGTTGTCACTTCTTCAGGTGTGTCAGCTTCAGAGGCAGCTATTCCTCCAGTAACAGGAACTGGTACTACAGAGACTCTACCTTCGTCAGTTGCCTCCACAGATCCTCCTGCTACTGGCTCGCTACAGGCTCAGGTTACTCAGACGGATCCTATCATTACTACTACGACAGTACCTGTTCCTGCCATTCAGACCCAGACAGTTACACAGCCACATGCTTCATCAGAGGGTCAGCCAGATAGCTCAGATTCCGAGGGCGGTTCTCTACACTTCATAATTACTCCGCGCACCTCGGCACCCAGCACGACTCCGTCTGTCCCCCCGTCAGATCCTTAGATTAGTTTTTTGGCGCTTGATGCCAAAGGGGGAGAGAGAGTAGTTTCAGGGGGAGTTTTTGAGAAAGGTTTCTTCGTTTTTCTTGTGTGCTACATTCATGCATCATATTTACTTTTCAGTCATTGCATTCGTGTGACATGTCGTTGTGAGATAAACCCTAAGTCTTAATGTTTCATCCTGTTAGTGTTATCTCTTGTCACCGTTGTTAATTATAGCTCTAAGGTTGTGCTTCCGTGCCTTACTCCGATAAAATTACGAGCTATATCCATTTGTGTACTAACGTCTTTGTCTTATCTTATGAGTACACTCTTTTGGCTTGGGACTCATAAGCATTTCCTTTCACTTCTCTACTTAATTGCTTGTTGCTTATGTGTACCATGCATGTTCAAAAACCTCAACTCAAATCTTTCATATCTGAGTATTGTCATCAATCACCAAAAAGGGGGAGATTGAAAGCATCTAGGCCCCGAGGTTTGGTTTCGGCAATTGATGACAACGCTTTATTACCATGACTAACGTGTGTTTTGCAGAAACTTTGGTAAGTTAGGTCATGGAGGTTTTAACTGCTTTGGGCACCATGGTATTCATGCCCCTTGATGGAAATCGTTTCGGTTTTCAAAAGAGTGACGTCAAGATTAAGGACGGTTAGTTCCGGATGTCGAGGTGTTGAGAGACATTTGGAATAGTCGTTAGGATCTTCGTTTTTTCTCTTTTGGCCGTACTATAAAGGGGGGCATGAGCGGGTAGCTTGACCTAGGCGAGTCCTATGTTTAGGTGTGGTGCACACTTGTTAAACTTGGCGCTAGGCAGCTCTAGAATAGCTCAAAGTTCAGTTGAGAGCAACTTGGTTGAAGTTGTAACACTTTTCGGAGAGTTTCGGGTCTTTTTCCAGTGACCGGACGCGGTCCTCGGCATGACCGGACGCGTCCGGTCAGTTTAGTTCCGCGGTTGGGGTTTCAGCTCTGAGCACCGGACGCGGTCCTCGCGAGGACCGGACGCGGTGGTCAGAAGTCAACACGTGTCACTTAAGGGAAACACCCGATCGGACGCGACCTGGGTATGATCGGCGCGTCCGGTCATAGTCCAGTAAGGTCCTGAGACGACCGGACGCGTCCGGTCATCACCGATCGGACGCGGTAGCGCGTCCGGTGTGAGTACAGTAAGCTCCATGCACGATCGGACGCGTCCGGTCACCCCTAACCGGTGCGTCCGGTCATTTAGGTGTTTTTCGGTTTTTGACCGTTACGAGCGACCGGCGCGTCCGGTCAGTACGACCGGCGCGTCCGGTCAGCTCGAGTTTTGCTGAGTCAGCAGGTAACGGTTCGTTTCATCTGTGGGGTGTATAAATACATCCCCACCACCTCTTTTAGAGGTCTCTTGCTCATTTGATCAGCTGATAAACACCTTTGAAGTGCAAGGTAGTGCAAGAGCACTAGTGAGGATAGAGATTTGAGAATCAAAGCTTGTGAGTTCCTCACTAGAGATTAGAGAGTAACAAGTGTGCATCCACTTTCTCATTTAGGCTCGTAGAGGTCAAGTGAGAGTTCTAGCTTGTTACTCTTGGTGATCGCCATCACCTAGACGGCTTGGTGGTGATTGGGAGTTTGGTGTTCATCCGGCGGAGCTTGTGGATGACCCAACTCATCTTGTGAGCGGTTGTGGGTGATTCACCGCGACGGAGTGTCAAAGAATCAACCCGTAGAGAGCACTTGATCCTTGCACGGATCAAGGGGGAGCGACACCCTTGCGCGGGTGCTCCAACGAGGACTAGTGGGGAGTGGCGACTCTCCGATACCTCGGAAAAACATCGCCGTGTTCCTTGCCCCTTTACATTCAAGCATTTACTTTCTCGTATTTACTTACATTGCTTGTTTACATTCCTAGACTTGCCATGCTAGACTAGGATTGGAAACTAGGGTGCAAAACTTTGTTTCGGTAGACTCTCTAGGAACACAAGTAGACACTAGGGGTGAATTCCAGCTTGTAGGTTTTATTCCTTGCTTTTATTTTTAGAAAAGCCCAATTCACCCCCCTCTTGGGCATCTTGATCCTTTCACAGCAGTTTAAAGGACTTCATGGATACTTGTCCACCGATCTTCAAGGAAGCCGTAGAACCCTTGGATGCAGAAGAGTGTATTAATACTATGGAAGACAAGTTTCATGTCTTGAGAATGACTAAAGTGTTGAAGACTGAGTATGCAGCTCATCAGCTTCAAGGTCTGGTAGGAATGTGGTGGAAACATCACCGCACCACTTTTCCTCCCCACGCTCACATCACTTGGAGGGAGTTCACCAAAGCCTTTCGTGGAACGTACATTCCACCTGGTCTGACCGAGATGAAGCTTGGGGAATTCCTGGCACTGAATCAAGGCACGAAGACTGTAACTCAATATCTACATGCATTCAATAACCTAAGCCATTATGCTCCTGATATGGTGAATACTGAGGCCAAGAAGATTGCTAGCTTCAAGAAAGGCCTGAATCCCAAGATGATGAAACATGTGGGTATAAATATGAGGACTAGTTTCAATAATTTCGTTAGTGATTGTCTCAAGCAAGAGAAGAACAACAATGTTTATGCTGCTTCCAAGATCCGTAAGAGAGCTTTCGAGTCGGGTCTGTCCCAGTCTAGAGCCCCAGTGGCCAACCGTCCAGCTTATCGGTCGCCTGCCCCAGGTGCAAGGTTTAGGCCACCGCAAAGGAAGAATCAGAATGCTCAGCAACCCCAGAGGAATCAGAAACCATTCAAGATGGCATTGCCTCAGGCGAAGACAGGACAAGGCAGTTCATCTGGAACTGTGGCTCAAGTGAAGGGACCGTGCTTCAACTGCAACCAACCCGGACACTTTGCAAAGTTTTGTCCCTACCCTAAGAAACAGCAGACGCAATATCAAGCTCGTGTGCATCACACCACCGTGGATGACATCCTAGAAGGAGAATCGGTAATAGCTGATATGTTTTCTATCAACAATCATCCTGTAGTAGTCTTGTTTGATTTCGGATCATCTCATTCCTTTGTAAGTCAAGCATTTGTTAAGAGGCATGAGCAAAGGATAGTTGAATTGGAATGTGCATATAAAATCAGTTCAGCTGGGGCTGATCTGTTGACTAATCAGATAGTTCAGGGAGTAACCCTAAACATATCAAACCGACAATACAAGCTTAATCTGATCGTCATGCCAGGGTTAGTTTTGGATGTGATCATGGGTATAAACTGGATGAATAAGATGGGGGTAGTAATCGATATTGGAGGAAGGAGTATCTCTCTTAAGGAACCAAGTGGAGAAGGCACCTTTCTGGTGGTCCTACCTCGGAAAGTAGACCTAGTGAAAGCCCAAGTTTGGTTTTGGTAATTAATGACACCAAGTTGCTAATGCCATGTGTTAAGTGTTTTGAGTTAGGCATAAGCAACGCATGTGATGAAAGTGTACGTGGCAAGGAGTGGTGGCCACAAGATCACAAAGAAATGGTGCATGGACATGAAATGACGATCATGGTGGAGATGCACATAATATGATGAACTTGATGATCAAGTGGAGGAGAAAGATCTAAGAGCGCAAGGCAAAGGTATAACCATAGGGTTTTCCTTTTGCTGGTCTAAGTTGAGTAGAGAAGTGATTGACCGGATTTAGGATACATAGTCGACTATCAAGAGGGGCAATCACGGTTAGCTCGGGAATCAAGTGCCACTAGATCAATGTCTTGAGCATATGCATTAGGATCTAGTTGAGAGCTAACATAACGCCTTGGAAAATGTTTGTGAAATGCTAACACACATGCACTTTGTGGTGTACACTTGGTGGTGTTAGCACATTTGCGAAGGCGGTGGTGTTTGAGCGGTAATAAGGGGTTCAGGCGTTTTCGAGAAAATGAAATGCCTATTTTCTATTGCGCCGGAGGCGAGAAAAGGTGGCGAAAGTCCGAAATATTTTTCACTGAAAAACGGCGATCGGACGCTGCACCGGACGCGGTCTCGGTTTGACCGGACGCGTCCGGTCAGTTCAACGCAGCGCGAGCTCTAGGGTTTGTGACCGGACGCGGGTCTGGCCTGACCAGCGCGTCCGGTCAGTACAACTGAGCGTAAGAGAGAAGCGCGCGACCGGCGCGTCCGGTCCTTCACGGGACCGGAGCGTCCGGTCAGGCGTCCAGGAACACAGAGCGAAGCGGAGTGACGATCGGACGCGCGGCGCGTCCGGTCACGTACGATCGGACGCGTCCGGTCGTAGCTGGAGCTTACTGGAACGCGATCGGACGCTGGCACTGTCGCGTCCGGTCACTCGTTGAGCGCGTCCGGTCACGTGTGATCTGACGCGTCCGGTCTCAACGGGAGCTTACTGGAACGCGACCGGACGCTGGCACTGTCGCGTCCGGTCACTCGGTTCAGCGCGTCCGGTCAGGGCAACGGCTAGTTCTGACGCGCACAGTTCACGGTTGTCGTGTAGTGACCGGACGCGTCCGGTCACCCTGACCGGAGCGTCCGGTCAGCGCGATTTTCGCTGCGTCATCCGTAACGGCTAGCTGCGTACCCCTTCGTTATAAATAGAGGGTGTCCAGGGTTTGAGGGCAAGGCTTGCATATTTTGAGATATAGAGACATCCTTTGAGCTAGAGAACAACCCCTCCACTCATCTCTTTGATTGATTGCACATCTTGAGTGAGATTGAGTGAGATTCAAGTGCATTGCTTGAGAGTTGCATTCTAGAGGCACTTGATCTTCGAGTTGCTGCGGATTTCTCGTTACTCTTCCGTGTTTCCCGACACGGTAGACGGCTTGGAGCAGCGGAGGTGATTGAGCTCGCAATTGGAGATTGTTGGAGCCTTCACCAAGTGTTGTAAGGGGTTCTTGATCCTTCCCCGCGGGAGTTCGCAAATTGGATACTCTAGTGGAGCTCGTGGCTTGGAGGATCCCCATCTTGTGTGCGGTTGTGCGGCGCCCGCCGAGGGCTCAACTCTTGATAGTTGATTAGCTCGCGAACCGACAAGTGGGTGCATCGCCACAACGAGGAGTAGCTTGCCGGGAAGCAAGTGAACCTCGGGATAAATTCTTGTGTCATTCTCTTCCCGAGGATTTCTCTTGTGTGATTGATTGATTGGTACTTCTCATCTCTACACGGCGGTATAATCACTCGAAGCTCTTCTCTCGTTTTACATCTTGTATCTAGCTTGTTGTTGTTGTAGTGTTTAGTGGATAGCCTTGTACTAGACTTGTGTAGGTGGCTTGCTTAATTAGTTAGAGCTAGTGCATTTTGCTCCGCCACCTTTTATACTAACTTGTGGTTAAGTAATTCTTGTAGAAGTTTTAATTAGGCTATTCACCCCCCCCTCTAGCCATTCGGACCTTACAAGTGGTATCGGAGCGAGGCATCGTTTATTTGAGGCTTAACAACCTACGGTGAAAAAGAAATGGCTCAATTAAGCTTGCACATCAACAACACTAAGAAGGCACCTCACTTTGATGGCACAAATTATGCATATTGGAAGGTTAAGATGACCGCACACCTCAAGTCAATAAATAGAGAAGTGTGGAAGGTCACCGAAACAAAATTTGAGGTTGCTAATCCGGAAGTACCTACACCGGTGGAAGAGAAGAAACTCCAATGCAATGACATTGCCATTAGTGCTCTTCATGAGGCACTAGATGACAAGACCTTTGAGCAAGTAAAGAACATTGAGATCGCTCATGATGCTTGGGCCAAGCTAGAAGAAACATTTGAGGGCACCGAAGGCACAAAGACCGCTAAAGCATATATCTTGCAAGAAAAATTTTCAAGCTTCAAGATGCAAGAAGATGAGAGTGTACCGGAAATGTTTCATAGATTGCAAGTCATTGTGAATGAGCTCAAGGCACTTGGTGAGGAGGTCAAGGACAACCAATTCTCTATGAAGTTCTTGAGAAGCTTGCCCAAGAGATTTGATACATTGATCACCGTGCTAGTGAGGACTACATTGAAGGATTCAACTCCTCAACAAATATTTCAAGAGGTAATGACCGATGATTCATATAGAGAAGATGATGAGAAGGATGAGTTGGTCAAGAAGAAGAAGAAGGAAAATGAGAAGAAGGATGATGAGAAGAAGAAGAGTGTGGCATTCAAAGCCACCACATTCAAGGGCAAATCCAAGATTGAATCATCAAGTGAAGAAGACTCAAGCTCTTGTGATAGTGATGACATTGATGAGAAGATGGCTCTCTTTGTCAAGCAATTTGGCAAATTCATGAAGAAGAAGGGCTATCATGCAAGAAGGAGAAAGAACTCATCTAAGAAGAATGAGCATACCATGAGATGCTTTAGATGCCATAGCAAAGATCATCTCATTGCAAAGTGTCCTTATGATAGTGATGATGAAGATGCTATCAAGAAGGAGAGGAAGAAGCAAAAGAAGAAGCAAGAAAAGAAGGAGAGCTCTCATAAAAAGAAGAATGATTCTCATGTTGCTACATGGGATAGTGATGATTCCTCAAGTGATGATGAGGATGACTACAAGAGCAAGAAGAAGGGACATGCTAGCATTGCCATCCAAGAGAAGGTCTCCCTCTTCGACACTCCATCGTGCTTCATGGCTAAGGCCGCTAAGGTATCATCCGATGATGAGAGTGATCATGATAATGCTAGTGATAGTGATAGTGATGAAGAAGAATTCACTAAAGATGAACTAATCACTATGCTAGAAGATTGCACTCAACACTTTAAAGAATCTAGAAAGGAGTGCAAGGGCTTACTTAAGGAAAAGAAAAACCTTATGCAAGAACTTGATGAGCTTAGGGCATCTTATGAGAGTCTAAAGGTAGACCATAAGAAGCTTCAAAAGTCTCACACTAAGCTTGAAGAAGCTCATTCCTCTCTAGCTGAAAAATGTGAGAACATGCCAACTAATGTTGAAAAAGCTAAAACTTGCAACATAGGCATATCATGTGATATAATTGATGAATCTTTACATAAGCCTATTGTTGTTTCCACTAACCCTCCATGTAGCTCATCTACATCATCATTATCTAGTAGTGACGGTTTCACTTATGACTCCACACTAATAGTTGAGAATGAAATTCTCAAGAAGGAGGTAAAAGAGCTCAATCACACCTTAGCTAAGGCTTATGGTGGTGAGGACCGCTTGCTTATGTGCTTGGGTAGCCAAAGGGCTTCTCTCTATAAAGAGGGATTGGGCTATAACCCCAAGAAAGGCAAGGTCGCTTTTGCTCCTCACAAGACTCGTTTTGTGAAGAACAATGGTAGCTATTGCAAAAGTTGCAAGCAAGTTGGTCACATAGAGCAACATTGCATGAACAAGAAATCCAATGCTAAAGTATCCTCAATTAAGTTTGATTCTTTCTATATACTTATCAAGGGTACAAATGGTGTTCATGCTAAGTTCATTGGTGCACCATGGATGGGCTTAAAGAAGAAAGCCATTTGGGTACCAAAGAGCTTGGTCACTAACTTTGGAGGACCCAAACAAGTTTGGGTACCTAAAAAGAATTGATCTTGTCTTGTAGGTCAATTACAAAGCCGGAGGAAGGCATTGGGTGCTTGATAGTGGGTGCACTCAACATATGACCGGAGATTCCTGTATGTTCAAATCAATTGATACAAGTCAAAATGATGGTTTTGATGCTATCACTTTCGGAAATAACAAGAAAGGCAAAGTCAAGGGGCTTGGTAAAATTGCTATCTCAAATGACATGAGCATATCTAATGTGTTGCTAGTTGAGAGCTTGGATTTCAATCTTTTATCGGTGGCACAACTTTGTGATCTTGGCTTCAAGTGCATATTTGGTAGTGATGATGTTGAAGTCATAAGTGTTGATGGATCAAATTTGATATTCAAAGGATTTAGACATGGTAGCTTGTACTTGGTTGACTTCAATGATAGTGAGACACAATTGACATCATGCTTGCTTAGCAAATCTAGTATGGGATGGTTGTGGCATAGAAGGCTTGGTCATGTTGGAATGAAGCAATTGAACAAACTTTTGAGGCATGACCTAGTTAGAGGCTTGAAAGATGTGACTTTTGAAAAGGGTAAACCTTGTAGTGCTTGTCAAGCCGGCAAACAAGTTGGAAATACACATCCGAGTAAGAGTGAAATGAGCACATCAAAGGCATTTGAGCTATTGCACATGGACTTGTTTGGGCCAACAACATACACTAGCATTGGTGGCAACAAGTATGGCTTTGTGATTGTTGATGACTACACTAGATACACTTGGGTGTTCTTTCTTTATGACAAGAGTGATGTACATGATCTATTCAAATCTTTTGTCAAGAGAGTGCAAAATGAGTTTGAGACTACCATCAAGAAGATTAGAAGTGACAATGGTAGTGAGTTCAAGAACACAAGAATTGAAGATTTATGTGATGATCTTGGTATTGGACATCAATTCTCACCAACCTACACTCCTCAATCCAATGGTGTAGTTGAAAGGAAAAATAGGACTTTGATTGACATGGCTAGATCAATGCTTAGTGAATACAATGTGAGTCATTCATTTTGGAGTGAAGCTATCAACACGGCTTGCTATTGTAGCAACCGTCTCTATTGCCATGGGAAGCTTGGGAAGACACCATATGAGCTATTGAATGGAAGAAAGCCTAACATTGCATACTTTAGAGTGTTTGGTTGCAAATGCTATATTCTCAAGAAAGGCACTAGATTGAGCAAGTTTGAAAAGAAATGTGATGAAGGGTTCTTACTTGGTTATTCTACCACAAGTAAAGCATATAGAGTTTGGAATCTCACAAATGGCACCTTGGAAGAAGTTCATGATGTTGAGTTTGATGAAACCCAAGGGTCTCAAAATGAAGCTCAAAACCTTGATGATGTGAGAGGAGATCAATTGTCAAATGCAATGAAGAACATGGACATTGGTGACATAAGGCCAAGGCAAGTTGATGATGATGATACTCATATGATCAACCAAAGTGTACACATTGATACAAATCAAGCAAGCTCTAGTGGTTCTCATGATGAAGTGCAAGATCAAGGTCAAGCTAGTGGAAGTAACCAACTCCCAATACTCCAACCTACTAATATTGCAAGAGATCATCCATTGGATCAAATCATTGGTGGAATTCAAAGTGGTGTTCAAACTAGATCAAAGCTAGCATCCTTTTGTGAGCACTACTCATTTGTGTCACTTGAAGAACCTAAGAAAATAGAAGATGCATTGAAAGATTCCGATTGGGTAAATGCCATGCATGAAGAGCTAAACAACTTCACTAGAAATCAAGTTTGGAAACTTGTTGAAAGGCCAAAGAACTATAATGTGATTGGTACTAAGTGGGTCTTTAGAAACAAGCAAGATCAAGATGGTGTAGTTGTAAGAAACAAAGCAAGATTGGTAGCACAAGGTTACACACAAGTTGAAGGTCTTGACTTTGGAGAGACATATGCACCGGTTGCAAGATTGGAGGCTATTAGAATCTTATTAGCATATGCTTGTGCACACAACATTAAGCTCTATCAAATGGATGTCAAAAGTGCATTTCTCAATGGCTACATCAATGAAGAAGTTTATGTTAAGCAACCTCCCGGTTTTGAAGATGACAAGAAGCCCAACCATGTTTACAAGCTCAAGAAAGCATTGTATGGTTTGAAGCAAGCACCTAGAGCATGGTATGAGAGATTGAGGGACTTTCTTCTCTCTAAAGGGTTCAAGATGGGAAGGGTTGACACCACTCTCTTCACCAAGAAGCTTGGAAATGACTTGTTTGTGTTGCAAATCTATGTAGATGACATTATCTTTGGATCAACCAATCAAGACTTTTGTGAAGAGTTTGGAAATATGATGGCTAATGAGTTTGAGATGTCTATGATTGGAGAGCTTAGCTACTTCCTTGGACTTCAAATCAAACAAATAAAGAATGGCACTTTTGTAAGTCAAGGCAAGTACATCAAGGACATGATCAAGAAGTTTGGATTGCAAGATGCTAAACCTATGAGTACACCAATGGGCACAAATGATCAATTGGATATTGATGCTAGTGGCAACATGGTAGATCAAAAGCTATACCGGTCTATGATTGGAAGTTTGCTATATGTCACCGCTTCTAGGCCGGATGTGATGTTTAGTGTGTGCAAGTGTGCAAGATATCAAGCTTCACCTAGAGAAAGTCACTTGAAAACAACCAAGAGGATATTGAGATATCTTAAGGGCACTCATGATGTTGGATTATGGTTTCCAAAGGGGTCTAACTTTGAGTTGATTGGATATTCGGACTCCGACTATGGTGGATGCAAGATTGATAGAATGAGCACAAGTGGCACTTGTCAATTGCTTGGAAGGTCTCTTGTTTCATGGTCATCAAAGAAACAAAATAGTGTTGCACTATCTACCGCCGAGGCCGAATACATTAGTGCCGGTAGTTGTTGTGCACAATTACTTTGGATGAAGGCCACCTTGAATGATTTTGGAATTAAGTTCAAGAATGTGCCATTGTTTTGTGACAATGAAAGTGCAATCAAGATGACACAAAATCCGGTTCAACATTCAAGAACGAAGCACATTGACATAAGGCATCACTTCATAAGGGACCATCAACAAAAGGGTGATATTAGCATTGAAAGCATTGGCACCGAAGATCAACTAGCCGATATCTTTACAAAGCCACTTGATGAGAAGAGATTTTACAAGTTAAAGAATGAATTGAACATACTTGACTTCTCCAACTTGAAATGAGTGCACCCCCACATTCTTATATGACATGCCTCTCCTCCAACATAGCAAGGTAAAGTTGTTTGGCATATCATCCATACTTTGATAAGGACATGTTTAGAACATATAGACATATTTGCATGACAAATAGGCTAATTCATGAAAATCAAATGAGTTTAATGTATATATGGTACCACTATTGCTTCTATGTTTGATTGACCTAGTGGTAGCATATGACATGTTTGTGGGCTTGCAAACCTAGTGTTGAATCTAGAAAATGAGCTCATGATGTGTATTTCAACATGGTCAAGATAACCCTTATACTTTATGAGGTGTGAAGAAGCTTGTCCTTGGATCAAACCGAATTACATATTCTAGGCAAGTGATCTAGATTGAACCATAATTTGGACTCCCTCATATTGATTGACTTATCTCTCACTAAAATTGGCACCTTTTTGGTGATTGTTGACAAAGGGGGAGAGAAAAGTCACAAAGATAGAAAAGTCACAAAGATATAAAGTTAAGTTACTAAGGGGGAGAGAAAGCAAAAGATATGACATTAGAAAGGGATCAATTAAAATTGAGCACACAAGTAGGGGGAGCAAGCTCATGAATTATTTGTTGCATTTGTATGTGCATTAACATAATGAATTGTTGCATTGCAAAGCTTAAATTCATAATTCATGATTGTATGGTGTATGCTAGAAATAGAACTTGAATGATGATTTGTTGAAAGTAGCTTTATAAGTGGTATCTAGACACCTTTGCTTATAATGTTGATCTCACGGGGTACTTTAGTGTTTGTGATCTTTACAAGTGATGTATTACAAGTGGTGTCTAGCTACATCGATGCTAAGGATGGTATATAAAGGCAACTCCGATTGGTATCACGCTTCAAAGGTCCATTCTATATACCTTAGCATCAATTTGATAGTAGTAACTCTCCCAAAATTCAAATCTGTAACACCCTAAAAATTTGAAAAGAAGAAAAATAGGAAAAACATGATTTTTATATTTATTTTTGTGAAGCATGCAAATTTAGAATAAGAATAATTTTTATAAATTTAAAATCAAATATAAGAGTAGAAACATGTTTGTGCACTCATGCTGTTGCATTTAAATTTTTGAGATGAGTGGTTTGATTCAAATTCAAATTTGATTCCAAAATCATTTGAAAATGCTTTGAAATAATTGAAAAGGAAAAAGAAAAAAAAAAGAAAATTTCCTTTCTCCTCGCTTTCGGCCCGGCAGCCCATCTCTTCACCGCGGCCTCCTTCTTTTCCTGGGCTGAGCCCGAGCCGCGGTCAGCCGGCCCAACTCGCGCGCGCGTGCTCGCGTCCCGCACGGCCGCGTTCTTTCCGCCTGAGCCGCTGACATGTGGGTCCCGCTTGTCAGTGTCTCTTTCAACCTTTCCTTCTTCTTCCTCCGGTGCTTTCCAAAAACGGACGCCGTCGTTTCCTTCTTCTCCGATCCGAAGCCGCCGCCAATCTCCGCGCCTTCCTTGTTTCCTCGCGCCTCCGGACTATAAAAACGGAGCCCCGCATGATTCCGCCCTCATCCCGTGTCATCGGTAGCCGATTTGGTGCTCGGGAGCTAGGTCACCGCGAGCACGAGATCCACCGTCCGCCCCTCAAAGCCGCACGCGCTCCTTGCTTCGTCCCCGGCCACGATTCTGCCCTAGGTGAGTTCGCGTTGAAGTTATCTACCTGCCGGTACCTTTGTTTTGCGATTTCGTGCACCACAGAGCGAGATAGGCTCCACCCGGCCATGGCGCCGCCGCGGGAAGCTCGCCGTCGGCTGATTCCGACCGGAGCGCCGCCGGTTACCTCCTCGATCCGATCTGGACCGTCCGATCTAAATCCAACGGCTAGAATTAGAAGATACCGGTTCGTTTGTAAAATTGTAAAAGAGTCCCTGTGATTTTTAAGTATAGAACCCGCAGTCCTAAAACGTAAAGCTCAGAGTACGCTTTGATCGGTTGAAAACGTATTTCGTCTCGGTAAATGAAAAATACGCTTTCTGATATTTACAGTTTTGCCATTCAGATTGTTTTAGTTGTAGAATTTTTGTTTTAGCTCCGATTTGATCCATTCAAATTGCGTTAGATTCATATTTGCGAGCTCTACATGATGATAGAACTGTACAGTAGGTTTGAGATAATTTATTTTCAAGTTTATATTAAAGTATTTATTTTTCTATAGGAAATCTTTGGAAATTCATAACTTTGTCGTCTTAGATCCGATTTTCGTGATCTTCGCGTCTGTGTGATCCTAGCAAGTTGTAGATTCATTTTAAAGACTTTTTATTTTATTTTCTTACTGTTGGTGTATTGTTCTAATTATAGTCTTGTTTGTCTATGCATGATTGCCTCTGGATGTGTGTTGTTGATAATGGTTGATCGAGTTTAGACGGTGAGAAATTCGTTGGAGATCAAGAGCTTTACTACGAGCAAGATCTTCAGGACCAGTTTGAGCAAGGCAAGTATAGCATGGGATTATCCTTGTTGTCCTATTCACCTTATGCAAATAATGTCATTATGCATTTAATTCCTTGTTAAGGATGACTTAGCGATTGATCCTTTACCTTGGTACCTATTAAATTGCATTGAGTAGTTTGGCTAGTGCTTAAACATGGACTATGATCATGTAATTTGACTAATGGAATATGCAATAAACATTAAAAGATGATTTTATTTCTGTTTAAGGGTACTAGAGCATGGGGTTACTTTTGATGCTCTAATTGCTCTCCATAAGGACTCATCTATAAGCGACAATCCGGGATTTACAGTACAACTGTGGGGGCTATATGGCTCTGGCTTTAGTCATATAGAAGGACCTTTTCTAGCTTGTTAGAGGTATTCCTTTATGGCGTAAGAATGACTTGACGAATCGGATATAGTGCGGCCTCTGTCCTCATGTGTATAGGCTGCGTGTTATTGTGCCATCAGGAAGGGGGGCTCTACATCTGTTTGCCGAGTGAAATCTAATGACCCTAACTTGTTAGACGAACCTTCGAAAGACTTCATAGTGTTTACCCTGCCTGCTCACCTTGGTAGTGTTTTGGGAGTAATTAACCCGGGCATTTGGGTAACACGACTCACAGTGAAAGTGTACAACCTCTGCAGAGTGTAAAACTATTATAACAGCCGTGCTCACGGTTACGAGTGGCCTTGGACCCTTATGGAATAGTTGAATAATTGTTTATAATTATGTTTTTGCTATTCATTAATCTTTTCACATGGATCATATGTTTAATGCTTATATTGAGACATTTTGATGCTATTGTTATGCTAAAATTATGCTAACTAAAAGCTACATGCTGATAAACCAATGAGTATGCCTTTTTGAGCCTCATGAACCCCATGTTACACTTGTTGAGTATGAGATGTACTTACGCTTGTTTATTTCTTTTACTTGGATAAAAATCCCGGATGGGTAACAGATGGAGGTAATAGTGACTACTACGCCTACTTCCCTGAAGATTACTAGTCTTGCTGTCAACCAGTCAATGTACCTGTGACTGGAGCTACCACGAGAGATTTTTATTTATACTTCCGCTACATTTGTGTTAAGACTATGTGTTTAAATATCGTGATGTAATAACATTTGTGATGATACTTTTGTTATAATTTGTGAACTTATGTGTGATTGATCTCTGGGCACACATAAGTGTATGCATTCCATTTGGTCGATAAATGGGTGTGATAAATTGGTATCAGAGCTCTTGTTGACTGTAGGACGCAAGCCTAGCTAAGAATGGTCGATTTAGTATCATCTTTACACTATTTTTATGCTCACTATCTTGCTCTTGTTATTTGATAAATTTTTATGCTTCTTATGTTACATTCTATTACGAAATTTTGCCTCTATTCTAACTTCATCTAAAAATTCTGTAGATGGCCCGTGACCGTAAGACTGCCCGCATTAGCTCTGGAGGATACTACCCACCTCGTGCTCTGCATGCAACTGAAGAGCCACAAGAGCCAGAACCTCAGGAACAGGAGCAGACTCCTGTAACACCAGTCCAAGCACCAGCACCTCCCCAGGAAGAGCCTGAAGAAGATCCAGAAATCGTCAAGATTGAAGATGATGAAGAGGAAGCTAATGGAGGAGTACAACCCCCGCCTCCATCATATGAAGCTCCCGAAGATATGCCACCTGCTCCAATGGGGTGGACTGTGAGGATCTACCACAGGAATGGAGGGAATGCTATCTCTCATCTTCGCCTGGTGGGGATGCTCACTGATTACTTCGCTGACTGGCATCCAGCTGTGGAGTACGTCTGCTGGGAGTACACTCATCCACTGGAGGACACGTACTGGAAGGCAAGGGCAAGCATCTTTGCCCATAAGGAAGACAAGGGAGCATATCAGCTGGACAGGATGTTCTCTCACGTGGGACATCGAGCTACTATAGAGGATAGCATTGAAGATGCTGCTTTTGAAGCATGTATGGGTCTCCGCTATCTTCGCTATAACCTTATGAAGCATGACATTTATCGCTTCTTTCCTCGTGCACACCCCGAACTTGGATGGGCTATGACAGATCCAGTGCAGCTAGAGCCACTACCTCGAGTGATGGTGGACTTTGTCTATGATATGATGGATAGGAAGCTGCAGCTAGAAGAGATGGTGAAGGCACAAGGGAAGACTATCAAGAGGTGCCAAGCAATCATTGATGAGCTCCGAGCAAACCAAGGCATGCCCAAGATTTATGAGACATTAGAGCATGAGCCACTTCCTTAGGAAGTAGGAGTCCTTTATGTAATAAGAACGTTCTTAGTAACGTCAGTTGAGTCAGTCGAGTCTGTCGTGTGGTTTGAACCTTGGTGTGCTAGTTGCTTTATTATTATGCTTATGTGTGAGTTGGATCTTTGTTTGAGTGTAGGGACTTGTAGGCATGTCTACAAGTTCCATTCTTAAGAATAATAAGTTTAATAGTCAAGGAATAATAGTTGGGTTTGATATTATCACGTTTCTGTCCTTGCTGTTTTCTGGAGCAGTCTTCAATGTTTCTGATATAGTTTAAAAATGGTTCGTGCAACATTTATGAAATTTTTATGCGAGAAACTAGACTCAAGCATCTTTCCAATGCCACTGGAATCACCTTTTTATCTGATCTGGTTCGAGAGATATAATGTTTACAAGCTAAAGTTTCTGCACAGTCTGGAATCTGGAACAGTTTCTGTTACGCCTTATTTTTCATAGACTTAACGACAGAATTTGATCTTGAGGTCCGAATAGAAATTGTGGATAATTTCATAAGATTTCCAACCATATAAGGCACGCCTCTTTTGGATTTCTGTAACTCGAGATATGATTGAAATACTGAACTGTCAACATTGCTACTCGTCCAGAAAATTTTCAGATCTCCTTCTTAATCTTATAAGTGGTTGAAATCATGGAATTAATAAAGTTTGCATGTTTATGGGTGGCAGATGGCCGGAAGAGGAAGAGGCAGAGGTCGTGGAAACATTCCCCCAAATCCACCACCACCACCGCCACCAACTATCGAGCAACTGTTGGCGGTACAGACGCAGTTGATGCAGCAACTAGTGCAAAATCAGCAAAATCAGCCAGTTATTGGGGCTCAACCACGTGATAAGCGTGGTGAGTTTTTGAAGGGTCGTCCTCCAGTGTTCACACATGCTGCTGATCCTTTGGAGGCCGATGATTGGCTTCGTGCTGTGGAGAAACAACTCATTATTGCCCAATGTGATGACCGACAGAAGGTGTTGTTTGCTTCTGGGCAACTTCAAGGAGAAGCTCAGGATTGGTGGGAGTCATATGAGTATGGTCGTCCTGCCAATGCTCCTGCAGTCACCTGGCAGGAGTTTAGGGAGAACTTCAGGGCATACCATATACCTGAAGGAATGATAGAGTTGAAGGCGGAGGAATTCAGGAACCTGACCCAAGGGTCAATGACTGTAGCTGAGTACCGTGACAAGTTTGCTCAACTGTCACGATATGCTCCACATGAGGTGGCCAATGACAATGATAAGCAGCGCCGCTTCTTGAAGGGATTATATGATGGACTACAGTTGCAGTTGATGTCCAATACCTACCCTAATTTTCAGACGCTTGTAAACCGCGCTATTGTGGTGGATAGCAAGCGCAAGGAAATGGATGCAAAGAGGAAGAGGTTACAGGGACAAGCCTCTAATAGCAACACCCGTTTGCGTACTGGTTTTCAGCAGAATACTCAGCAGAGGCCTCTCTCTGGACAGTGGAATCGTGGTCAGGTCCCATTCCGTGGACAGTTTCCGCAACGTCCCCCATTCCAGCCACAGAATAGCAACCAACGTCCACCGCAGCAGAATGGAAATCAAGCACAGCGTCAGGGTCCTTCCAATAGCACTCCTATGAAGACCAGTGCTCCCAATACGCCCAACAAGTGTTTCCGATGTGGAAAAGAAGGTCACTTGTCTTACAATTGCCCGGAGAAGCTTAACCAGCAGACTCCCCAGAGACAGAGCAGCCACCAGAAGACCGCACCTAACTCAGGAAGGGTGAATCACTTGTCCCAGGAAACTGCAGTGGAGGAGCCAGAAGTTATGCTTGGTACGTTCGATGTTCACTCTACTCCCGCCACTGTTCTTTTTGATTCTGGAGCATCACATTCTTTCATATCGCAATCATTTGTTAGAATACATAAAATCCATTTATGTGCCATGAAGAACCCTATCTTAGTAAACTCACCTGGTGGAAGCATGCCAGCATCTTATCGCTATCTTCCGATTAGTCTCAACTTAAGGGGGGTAGAGTTTACAGTTAGCCCGATAGTATTGAGAACAGCTGGGATTGATCTTATATTGGGAATGGATTGGATGATGCAACAACAAGCAGAGATTCAGTGTAAGGATAAATCAGTTGTACTGACAACACCAAAGGGTGATAGAATCAGGGTTGAAGTAAAAGTGCAAAAACAAGAGACTGCTACAGTGAACCAGCTCAATGATGGTGCCAACCAGGAAGATCCAGTTGTGGAGGAGTTTCCAGATGTGTTTCCAGAGGAATTGCCAGGTATGCCACCAGACCGTGACATTGAATTTATTATTGAATTATTACCTGGAACTGCACCTATAGCTAAGCGTCCATATAGAATGGGAGTAAATGAATTAGAAGAACTTAAAAAACAAATTAAGGAGTTGCAGGATAAGGGTTTTATTCGTCCTAGTTCTTCACCTTGGGGAGCACCAGTGATTTTTGTGGATAAGAAAGATGGAACTCAGAGGATGTGTGTAGATTATCGGTCTCTTAATGAGGTTACTATTAAGAACAAGTACCCATTGCCTAGGATTGATGACCTGTTTGATCAGTTGAGAGGAGCTTGTGTATTTTCCAAGATTGATCTTCGTTCTGGATATCATCAGTTGAAGATTCGTGCTAGTGATGTACCAAAGACAGCTTTTACCACACGGTATGGGTTGTATGAGTATACAGTGATGTCTTTTGGTTTGACTAATGCCCCTGCATACTTCATGTACTTAATGAATAAGGTGTTTATGGAATATCTGGATAAGTTTGTAGTGGTATTCATTGATGATATTCTAGTATTTTCCAAGACTGAGGAAGAACATGCTGAACATTTGAGGTTGGTCTTGCAGAAGCTCAGAGAACACCAACTTTATGCAAAGAGGAGTAAATGTGAGTTTTGGTTGAAGGAAGTTTCTTTTCTGGGTCACATTGTCTCTAATGGAGGAATATCAGTAGATCCTGGCAAGGTGAAAGATGTATTGAATTGGAAACCACCCATCAATGTGAGTGAGATCCGTAGCTTCTTGGGATTAGCTGGTTATTATAGAAGATTTATAGAGGGATTTTCAAAGCTTGCAAAACCAATGACTGCATTATTGGAGAAGAATGCCAAGTTTGTGTGGTCCGAGAAGTGTCAGGCCAATTTTGAGGAGCTAAAGAAGAGATTGACGACTGCACCCGTCTTAGTTTTGCCAGATCTGAGTAAACCTTTCTCTATCTATTGTGATGCATCTCGATTGGGTTTGGGATGTGTACTGATGCAAGAAGGTAGAGTTGTGGCATATGCATCAAGGCAGTTGAGGAAGCATGAGTTAAATTACCCTACTCATGATTTGGAATTAGCTGCAGTAGTTCATGCATTAAAGATATGGAGACATTATTTGATTGGACACAAGAGTGATATATACACTGATCACAAGAGTTTAAGGTATATCTTTACTCAAACGGATCTGAACTTGAGGCAGCGTAGATGGTTGGAGTTGATAAAAGACTATGATCTAGAGGTGCATTATCATCCCGGAAAGGCCAACGTTGTTGCTGATGCTCTTAGTAGGAAAAGTTATGCAAATGAAATACAAGTAATGCTTATGCCAAAGGAATTATGTGCCGAGTGCAAGTATTTGAACTTAGGATTTACTACCAATGCAGTGGAATTAGTATTAGAGCCTACTCTAGAGCAAGAGATCCGTAAAGGTCAGCAGAAAGATGAAAAGTTGAGGGAGATAGCTGAAAACATAGCGAAAGGTAAATCTCCAGGGTTCCGTAAGGATGATAATGGTACGCTATGGTTTGGAAAAAGGTTGTGTGTGCCTGAAGATAAGGATATCAGAATGGTAATTCTGCGTGAAGCTCATGAGTCAGCTTATTCCATACATCCGGGGAGTACTAAGATGTATTTGGATCTGAGAGAGAAATATTGGTGGTATGGTTTAAAGAGAGATGTTGCTGAATATGTTGCTTTGTGTGATACTTGTCAAAGAGTGAAAGCGGAACATCAGAGACCTGCAGGATTGTTACAACCTATGCAGATACCCGAGTGGAAATGGGAAGAGGTTGGTATGGATTTTATAGTTGGGTTGCCACGGACTCAAAGAGGATATGATTCAATTTGGGTGATAGTGGATCGTCTGACTAAGGTTGCTCATTTTCTGCCTGTGAAGACTACATATAGCAGTGCGAAGTTGGCAGAATTGTATATGGAAAGAATAGTGAGTCTACATGGAGTACCTAAGAAGATTGTGTCTGATCGAGGTACTCAGTTTACATCTCATTATTGGCAAAAGATACATGAATCATTGGGAACCAAATTAAATTTTAGTACAGCTTATCATCCTCAGACAGATGGTCAAACGGAGAGAATTAATCAGATATTGGAAGATATGTTGAGAGCTTGTGCTTTACAATATGGTACTAGTTGGGATAAGAGTTTGCCTTATGCAGAGTTCTCTTATAACAATAGTTATCAGAAGAGTCTTCAAATGGCACCGTTTGAGGCTCTGTATGGACGAAAATGTAGAACCCCGTTATTCTGGAATCAGACAGGGGAGAGTCAAGTGTATGGGCCTAATGTATTAAAGGATGCTGAAAAGAAAGTGAGAATGATTAGAGATAATCTAAAAATAGCACAGTCCAGACAGAAAAGCTATGCTGATACTCGCAGAAGGGAGTTGACATTTGATGTAGGGGATTATGTATATTTGAAAGTATCGCCAATGAGGAGTGTGAGAAGGTTCAACATGAAAGGTAAATTGGCACCAAGATATATTGGACCTTTCAAGATTATAGAGAGACGTGGTGAAGTGGCATATCAGTTGGAATTACCTGAAAGTTTGGCAGGTGTACATGATGTGTTCCATGTGTCTCAATTGAAGAAATGTTTACGAGTACCAGAGGAGCAGATTTCATTAGAGGAACTTACTGTTAAGGAGGATCTTACATATGAAGAGTTTCCGGTTAAAATTTTAGAGACTGCGGACAGAGTCACAAGAAGTAGAACAATTAAAATGTGTAAAGTACAATGGAATCGGTACACAGCAGAAGAGGCTACTTGGGAACGAGAAGAGGATCTGAGAAAAACCTACCCGCAACTGTTTGAGTAAGCATCGGTCGAATCTCGGGACGAGATTCATTTTAAGGGGGGTAGAATTGTAACACCCTAAAAATTTGAAAAGAAGAAAAATAGGAAAAACATGATTTTTATATTTATTTTTGTGAAGCATGCAAATTTAGAATAAGAATAATTTTTATAAATTTAAAATCAAATATAAGAGTAGAAACATGTTTGTGCACTCATGCTGTTGCATTTAAATTTTTGAGATGAGTGGTTTGATTCAAATTCAAATTTGATTCCAAAATCATTTGAAAATGCTTTGAAATAATTGAAAAGGAAAAAGAAAAGAAAAAAAAAGAAAATTTCCTTTCTCCTCGCTTTCGGCCCGGCAGCCCATCTCTTCACCGCGGCCTCCTTCTTTTCCTGGGCTGAGCCCGAGCCGCGGTCAGCCGGCCCAACTCGCGCGCGCGTGCTCGCGTCCCGCACGGCCGCGTTCTTTCCGCCTGAGCCGCTGACATGTGGGTCCCGCTTGTCAGTGTCTCTTTCAACCTTTCCTTCTTCTTCCTCCGGTGCTTTCCAAAAACGGACGCCGTCGTTTCCTTCTTCTCCGATCCGAAGCCGCCGCCAATCTCCGCGCCTTCCTTGTTTCCTCGCGCCTCCGGACTATAAAAACGGAGCCCCGCATGATTCCGCCCTCATCCCGTGTCATCGGTAGCCGATTTGGTGCTCGGGAGCTAGGTCACCGTGAGCACGAGATCCACCGTCCGCCCCTCAAAGCCGCACGCGCTCCTTGCTTCGTCCCCGGCCACGATTCTGCCCTAGGTGAGTTCGCGTTGAAGTTATCTACCTGCCGGTACCTTTGTTTTGCGATTTCGTGCACCACAGAGCGAGATAGGCTCCACCCGGCCATGGCGCCGCCGCGGGAAGCTCGCCGTCGGCTGATTCCGACCGGAGCGCCGCCGGTTACCTCCTCGATCCGATCTGGACCGTCCGATCTAAATCCAACGGCTAGAATTAGAAGATACCGGTTCGTTTGTAAAATTGTAAAAGAGTCCCTGTGATTTTTAAGTATAGAACCCGCAGTCCTAAAACGTAAAGCTCAGAGTACGCTTTGATCGGTTGAAAACGTATTTCGTCTCGGTAAATGAAAAATACGCTTTCTGATATTTACAGTTTTGCCATTCAGATTGTTTTAGTTGTAGAATTTTTGTTTTAGCTCCGATTTGATCCATTCAAATTGCGTTAGATTCATATTTGCGAGCTCTACATGATGATAGAACTGTACAGTAGGTTTGAGATAATTTATTTTCAAGTTTATATTAAAGTATTTATTTTTCTATAGGAAATCTTTGGAAATTCATAACTTTGTCGTCTTAGATCCGATTTTCGTGATCTTCGCGTCTGTGTGATCCTAGCAAGTTGTAGATTCATTTTAAAGACTTTTTATTTTATTTTCTTACTGTTGGTGTATTGTTCTAATTATAGTCTTGTTTGTCTATGCATGATTGCCTCTGGATGTGTGTTGTTGATAATGGTTGATCGAGTTTAGACGGTGAGAAATTCGTTGGAGATCAAGAGCTTTACTACGAGCAAGATCTTCAGGACCAGTTTGAGCAAGGCAAGTATAGCATGGGATTATCCTTGTTGTCCTATTCACCTTATGCAAATAATGTCATTATGCATTTAATTCCTTGTTAAGGATGACTTAGCGATTGATCCTTTACCTTGGTACCTATTAAATTGCATTGAGTAGTTTGGCTAGTGCTTAAACATGGACTATGATCATGTAATTTGACTAATGGAATATGCAATAAACATTAAAAGATGATTTTATTTCTGTTTAAGGGTACTAGAGCATGGGGTTACTTTTGATGCTCTAATTGCTCTCCATAAGGACTCATCTATAAGCGACAATCCGGGATTTACAGTACAACTGTGGGGGCTATATGGCTCTGGCTTTAGTCATATAGAAGGACCTTTTCTAGCTTGTTAGAGGTATTCCTTTATGGCGTAAGAATGGCTTGACGAATCGGGTATAGTGCGGCCTCTGTCCTCATGTGTATAGGCTGCGTGTTATTGTGCCATCAGGAAGGGGGGCTCTATATCTGTTTGCCGAGTGAAATCTAATGACCCTAACTTGTTAGACGAACCTTCGAAAGACTTCATAGTGTTTACCCTGCCTGCTCACCTTGGTAGTGTTTTGGGAGTAATTAACCCGGGCATTTGGGTAACACGACTCACAGTGAAAGTGTACAACCTCTGCAGAGTGTAAAACTGTTATAACAGCCGTGCTCACGGTTACGAGTGGCCTTGGACCCTTATGGAATAGTTGAATAATTGTTTATAATTATGTTTTTGCTATTCATTAATCTTTTCACATGGATCATATGTTTAATGCTTATATTGAGACATTTTGATGCTATTGTTATGCTAAAATTATGCTAACTAAAAGCTACATGCTGATAAACCAATGAGTATGCCTTTTTGAGCCTCATGAACCCCATGTTACACTTGTTGAGTACGAGATGTACTTACGCTTGTTTATTTCTTTTACTTGGATAAAAATCCCGGATGGGTAACAGATGGAGGTAATAGTGACTACTACGCCTACTTCCCTGAAGATTACTAGTCTTGCTGTCAACCAGTCAATGTACCTGTGACTGGAGCTACCACGAGAGATTTTTATTTATACTTCCGCTACATTTGTGTTAAGACTATGTGTTTAAATATCGTGATGTAATAACATTTGTGATGATACATTTGTTATAATTTGTGAACTTATGTGTGATTGATCTCTGGGCACACATAAGTGTATGCATTCCATTTGGTCGATAAATGGGTGTGACAAAATCCATACATATGTGCACAATTGAACCAAACTCATGGAAGCACATATGTAGGGGGAGCCAATACTATCGAAATTGAAAATTGATTTCATTTCATATCTTTGTGATGGTTGTCATCAATTACCAAAAAGGGGGAGATTGAAAGCCCAAGTTTGGTTTTGGTAATTAATGACACCAAGTTGCTAATGCCATGTGTTAAGTGTTTTGAGTTAGGCATAAGCAACGCATGTGATGAAAGTGTACGTGGCAAGGAGTGGTGGCCACAAGATCACAAAGAAATGGTGCATGGACATGAAATGACGATCATGGTGGAGATGCACATAATATGATGAACTTGATGATCAAGTGGAGGAGAAAGATCTAAGAGCGCAAGGCAAAGGTATAACCATAGGGTTTTCCTTTTGCTGGTCTAAGTTGAGTAGAGAAGTGATTGACCGGATTTAGGATACATAGTCGACTATCAAGAGGGGCAATCACGGTTAGCTCGGGAATCAAGTGCCACTAGATCAATGTCTTGAGCATATGCATTAGGATCTAGTTGAGAGCTAACATAACGCCTTGGAAAATGTTTGTGAAATGCTAACACACATGCACTTTGTGGTGTACACTTGGTGGTGTTAGCACATTTGCGAAGGCGGTGGTGTTTGAGCGGTAATAAGGGGTTCAGGCGTTTTCGAGAAAATGAAATGCCTATTTTCTATTGCGCCGGAGGCGAGAAAAGGTGGCGAAAGTCCGAAATATTTTTCACTGAAAAACGGCGATCGGACGCTGCACCGGACGCGGTCTCGGTTTGACCGGACGCGTCCGGTCAGTTCAACGCAGCGCGAGCTCTAGGGTTTGTGACCGGACGCGGGTCTGGCCTGACCAGCGCGTCCGGTCAGTACAACTGAGCGTAAGAGAGAAGCGCGCGACCGGCGCGTCCGGTCCTTCACGGGACCGGAGCGTCCGGTCAGGCGTCCAGGAACACAGAGCGAAGCGGAGTGACGATCGGACGCGCGGCGCGTCCGGTCACGTACGATCGGACGCGTCCGGTCGTAGCTGGAGCTTACTGGAACGCGATCGGACGCTGGCACTGTCGCGTCCGGTCACTCGTTGAGCGCGTCCGGTCACGTGTGATCTGACGCGTCCGGTCTCAACGGGAGCTTACTGGAATGCGACCGGACGCTGGCACTGTCGCGTCCGGTCACTCGGTTCAGCGCGTCCGGTCAGGGCAATGGCTAGTTCTGACGCGCACAGTTCACGGTTGTCGTGTAGTGACCGGACGCGTCCGGTCACCCTGACCGGAGCGTCCGGTCAGCGCGATTTTCGCTGCGTCATCCGTAACGGCTAGCTGCGTACCCCTTCGTTATAAATAGAGGGTGTCCGAGGTTTGAGGGCAAGGCTTGCATATTTTGAGATATAGAGACATCCTTTGAGCTAGAGAACAACCCCTCCACTCATCTCTTTGATTGATTGCACATCTTGAGTGAGATTGAGTGAGATTCAAGTGCATTGCTTGAGAGTTGCATTCTAGAGGCACTTGATCTTCGAGTTGCTGCGGATTTCTCGTTACTCTTCCGTGTTTCCCGACACGGTAGACGGCTTGGAGCAGCGGAGGTGATTGAGCTCGCAATTGGAGATTGTTGGAGCCTTCACCAAGTGTTGTAAGGGGTTCTTGATCCTTCCCCGCGGGAGTTCGCAAATTGGATACTCTAGTGGAGCTCATGGCTTGGAGGATCCCCATCTTGTGTGCGGTTGTGCGGCGCCCACCGAGGGCTCAACTCTTGATAGTTGATTAGCTCGCGAACCGACAAGTGGGTGCATCGCCACAACGAGGAGTAGCTTGCCGGGAAGCAAGTGAACCTCGGGATAAATTCTTGTGTCATTCTCTTCCCGAGGATTTCTCTTGTGTGATTGATTGATTGGTACTTCTCATCTCTACACGGCGGTATAATCACTCGAAGCTCTTCTCTCGTTTTACATCTTGTATCTAGCTTGTTGTTGTTGTAGTGTTTAGTGGATAGCCTTGTACTAGACTTGTGTAGGTGGCTTGCTTAATTAGTTAGAGCTAGTGCATTTTGCTCCGCCACCTTTTATACTAACTTGTGGTTAAGTAATTCTTGTAGAAGTTTTAATTAGGCTATTCACCCCCCCCCCTCTAGCCATTCGGTCCTTACACCTAGCTAGCACGACTTGTGCGGTCCAAACTACTCTGCTAGCCCAGATTCCAGTGGTCTGTAAGTTTCCAGATGTGTTTCCGGATGAGTTACCTGGACTTCCACTAGACCGAGATGTTAAGTTTGCCATTGAGTTAATTCCGGGAACAGCACCGATCTCGAGAAGGCCCTATCGGATGCCTCCCAATGAGTTAGCCGAATTGAAGAAGCAACTCCAGGACTTACTAAAGAAAGGTTTGATTTGTCCCAGCTCGTCTGAATGGGGATGCCTCGCTCTATTTGTGAAAAAGAAGAAGGATAACTCCTTACGCATGTGCGTGGATTATCGACCACTGAATGCAGTGACAATTAAAAATAAGTATCCTCTTCCTCGGATTGATATCTTGTTTGACCAATTGTCTAAAGCCAAAGTGTTCTCTAAGATAGATTTGAGATCAGGATACCATCAGATAAAGATTAGGCCGCAAGATGTGCCTAAGACTGCGTTCTCTACTAGATATGGCTTGTACGAGTATCTTGTCATGTCCTTCGGATTGACAAACGCTCCTGCATACTTTATGTATCTGATGAATTCTGTTTTCATGCCAGAGTTGGACAAGTTTATGATTGTGTTCATTGATGACATTCTAATATATTCCGAGAATGAAGAAGATCACGTAGAGCACCTCAGGATTGTCTTGACTAGACTCAGAGAACATCGACTGTATGCAAAGTTCAGCAAGTGTGAGTTCTGGCTTAAGACAGTTCCTTTTCTCGGCCACGTGTTGTCTAAAAATGGCATTTTCGTAGACCCTAGTAAGGTGCAAGAGGTTATGGACTGGAAGTCACCAACCTCAGTGCATGAAGTTCACAGTTTTCTTGGTTTAGCCGGTTACTATCGTCGCTTCATACCGGATTTCGAGAAGATTGCCAAACCAATGACAAGCCGGTTACAGAAGGATCATAAGTTTGTATGGACAATGGAGTGCGAGGCAGCTTTCTGCACCTTGCAAAAGTTGTTGACCACTGCTCCTGTTCTGGCCTAACCGGATATAGAAAAGTCATTTGATGTGTTCTGTGACGCATCTAAGAATGGGTTAGGATGTGTACTAATGCAAAATGGAAGGTTCATTGCCTATGCCTCACGTCAATTGAGGAAGCATGAAGTTAACTATCCTACACATGATTTGGAGCTTGCAGTAGTAGTGCATGCTCTAAAGATTTGGAGACACTACCTGCTGGGTAATGTGTGTAATCTCTTTACATATCATAAGAGTCTCAAATACATTTTTACCCAATCTGAGTTGAACATGCGACAGAGAAGATGGTTAGAGCTGATAAAGGACTATAATCTAAACGTTCATTATCATCCCGGGAAGGCTAATGTAGTAGCAGATGCACTGAGCAGAAAATCACATGCTATTGATGTGCAACCGTTGTTTGAAGAAGTGTTCAAATTGTTACATCCTGCTGTGTTGCATAATATTCAGATCAGTTGTACTCTGGAAAACCAGATCATTGAAGGTCAGAAGACAGATAAGGGAATCTTTCATATCAAGGAGAAGATGAAGAGGGAACCCACCAAACACTTTCGATTGGATGATCAAGGAGTGTTATGGTTTAAGGATCGCCTGGTGGTACCTAAGGATAGAGAGCTTAAGAACAAGTTGATGAATGAGGCCCATCATTCCAAGCTATCTATTCACCCCGGAAGTAGTAAGATGTACCAAGATTTGTGACCCCGTTATTGGTGGACTAAGATGAAAAAAGAAATTGCAGCATACGTTGCTCGTTGCGACATGTGTTGTAGAGTTAAAGCTCTTCACATGAGACCTGCAGGACTTCTGCAACCCTTGTCTGTACCCGATTGGAAATGGGATGATATAAGTATGGATTTCATCACTGGTCTTCCCACCACACAGAAGGGACATGATTCTATTTGGGTAATAGTAGATCGTCTCACCAAGATAGCTCACTTTCTGCCAGTTAAGACAACATTCCGACTACCTCAATATGCAAAAAAGTACATTGTTGAGATTGTCCGATTACATGGTATACCAAAAATAATCGTGTCTGATCGTGGTTCACAGTTTACCTCTCATTTTTGGGAACATCTTCATAAAGGTTTGGGTACTAGTTTGATTCGTAGTATGGCTTACCATCCATAGACAGACGGGCAGACAGAACGAGTTAATGCTATACTTGAAGATATGCTTAGAGCTTGTGTACTATCATCCAGAGGCTCATGGGAATCCTAGTTACCGTTGGCAGAATTCGCTTACAACAACAGTTACCAAGAGAGTATCAAGATGGCACCTTTTGAAGCTTTATATGGCAGGAAGTGCAGGACACCGTTAAATTGGGTAGAGCCTGGAGAAAGAAGGTTTTATGGAATTGATTTTGTAAATAATGCAGAGAAGAAGGTCTGTATTATCCGACAAAACATGCAAGCTACATAGTCCTGTCAGAAGAGTTATGCAGACAAGAGAAGAAGACCATTGGATTTCCAAGTGGGTGACTATGTCTATTTGAAGGTTACCCCCATGAAGAAGAAACGGTTTGGAATCAAGCAGAAACTGTCTGCTAGATATATCGGACCCTACCAGATCATAGAGAAAAAGGGTCCCATGGCGTACAAGTTGCGGTTGCCAGAAGGGATGAGTTCGATCTTTCCCGTCTTTCACGTATCCCAGTTGAAGAAATGTCTGCGTGTTCCGGAAGAGAGAATAGAACCGCAGGGTATTCGGATCAAGGCGGACTTGAAATATCGTGAACAACCGGTTCGAGTCCTGGATACAAAGGACCGAGTCACTCGGAATAGAATGGTAACAACCTACAAGATTCAGTGGAGCCATCATGATGAGAGTGATGCTTCATGGGAAACGGGAGAATATCTTCAAACCGCGTATAAAGATTTTTACGATAAATGGTTCGTAACTCGAAATCTCGGGACGAGATTCTTATAAGGGGGAGGGCTGTAACACCCCTAGGTGTTAAGCATGCATTAGCATTTCAAAGCATAAAGCATTCAGCATCATTTCATGACTAGCATTCCATGAAATATAGCTCTTTTAAATTTAAACTTGAAAAGCAAATAATTAGAACCCTAACTTTGATGTAAGTGCTAAAAAGGTAGTATACTTTTGGGTATTAGCAATTTTAAATAATATAGAATAAATTAACATGATTTTTGGAGCAATTCTTGAATTCAAGTTTTTCTCAAATTTTGTTTTAAAAATATTCTAAACAAATAAATTTTTGATTAATAATTTAGCTTTAAATCCTAAATTCAAAATCTATTGAGAATTTTGAAAAGTGCCCTACATGAAAGTTGTAGAGAATTAAATTTTGAACAACTTTTATTTTGGGCAAAAGTTCTGAAAACCTCTTTTTCGTTTTCAAATTCAATTTTGAAACAAATAAGGAAATCTAAAAATATTTTTATAAAAGAAAATTCGGTTTTCATTTTAGTGGGCCGCGGCCTCCCTTTCGGCCCGCGAACGGATGCCGGCCTGGCCCGCTCGCCCCCACCTTCTCCCGCGCGCCCGCGTCCGCGCCCGCGCCAGCGCGACGCCGCGTCAGGGCTCGCCCGCCGCGTGGCCGCCGCTCGCCGCCTCCGGCGTACGGGTGGCGAGCCGTGGGCTCCACCGGCCGCGCCACGCGCCTTGAAGACGCGCCCGCTCCTCCCTCGGCTGCACGCCCTCCATTTTTCGCCCCGATGGGCCTCACGCGACCCGCAGCAGCCGCCGCTCCCGCCTCCGCGCGCTCGCACCGCTGCCGTGTGTTTCTGCCCCGCGTTCCGTCACCGGCCGGCCGCCTCCGAGCGATTACTCGCGCGAACAACTCCGCCTCATCCTTCTCTTCTCCGAACGCGCCTCCACGCTCCGTCTGTGCCCCACCGTAAGGCACCGTCTCGCGCGCCCCGCCGCGGCGCCATTCCGGCCACCACGCGCTCGCCCCTGTCGTTCCGGTGTTTTCTCCCCGCCTAGCCGCTCGTGCACCGCCCCGCGGTGTTCGCCACCCCCATAGGGTTTCCGTGTGCCCCTCCATTGGTGCCCGCACGACCGGAGCCGGCCGCTAGCCGCCGGCGGACATCTCCGCCACCGCGACATCGCGGCCGCGCGGCCGCTCCCCGCGTTCCAACCCCCCCTGCCTGCTGGGCCAGCGGCCTTGGGCCGAACTGGCAAGCCGGGCCGCCTCTGGTTTTTTTCCGCGCGGCGCTCCGGCAGAAATCGGCCGTGGGCCGTTGTTGCCGAGTGGGCTGGCCCGTTAAACGATTTCGTAATTAGTTTTTGAATTTCTATTCTGTTTTGGGAAAAGAAAATACTTGGAAAATGTTTGTGTACCCTTTTTAGCTCCAAAAATGATGAAACAAATTGTGAAATGTCCCTCTTGAATAGATCTACAGTTTAAAAATATCTCATATTATTTTTGTAACACTTTACTGTGCAAATTTATTTAATTGCTATAAATGCTGATATCTTAGAAAATATGTAGTAAATAAAATTATGAAGGAAAAAATGTGATTCTTGTTGCTTTAATCTTTATTAGTGATGTACTTTCTAGAAAAAATTTTAGTGAAGCATGTTCTGTGAAAATTTTTTGAGGTGTAGTTCAAATGCTTTTAATTGATAATCTTTGTTATTTTTAGTAGAAAGCTAAATTTGTATAGAACATACATGTGATAATTTTTGCAGTGTGTTAGTTTACTGTTAGTAACATAGGAAAAATGTGAAATCTGTTGTTTGATACTTTTTCTAGTACAAAATAATTTCATGCTCATATTTAGGCTATAACTTGTTTATTTTGTACAGGCAGTTTTACATAGGCAATTCTCATGAAAATTTAGTAGTAGGCTAGTTAGGGTTAGAGTAATCTACTGTAATTTTTGTAGATTTTTATCTACACCAAAAATAGGTGTTGCTGTGTAACCCTAGTTAAATAGGGAATAAAAGATTATTCTTTATGAGAAATTAAGAGAAATAAAATATGTTTGGTGTATCTTTGAAGCATCATTATGCCTTGCTGATGTTGTGGCTGAGTTAGGTTGGTAAGCTTTGGTAGCTTAGGTTCACTTGTATGTGTAGATGATAGGCTAACTAATAGAAGGATAAGGTGCATGTTTTAGGGTATATGTTCTTGGATGACGTTGACTACCTTGTAGAAGAAATAGTTATATTCAAACTGCTCATTCCATGTGCTCATCTGCATCTCATGTCATCAAAGCACTCCACCACAATCCGATGCATCATTCACATATTTACTTATGCACTTGCATCATATAGGATTACAGGAAGAGTCGCAGGTAGCAGTACAGGAGGAGCAGGCTTGGACGGATCAGCAGGAGCCCCAGGCACAGGAGGTGCCCGAGGAAGAAGAGTCAGGCGAGGAGCTGCCAGAGTGCGTCGACCACCATCCTAGCTCGTTCGAAAGAGGCAAGCCCCGAAGCATTTTAAGTCTCCTATTTTATAAAAGTTGTTCCTTACTACATGAACTATAGTTATATATATAGTTGCATTAAGTTATAGGAGTTGAGTGAAACCGTTGTTGCATTATTACCTTGGCCACTGGATTATCTTTCACCCTGTTAGGTCAGGATCGAGTAAATTGCTTAGTCATGCTTAGACCGGTAGAAGTCGGGTGATTTCCTGTCACCTGCGAGTTATAGGTGGATACCGGGTTATGGTTAGCTGTAATTATGATCATAAAAAGTAACCAAGTGTTGATAGATAAACGAAGACCGGGCGGAGTCTTATAGGGTTTTGGACTATAGTGATTCCGTCTGTGTCGATTAAGGACCGATCGTTACTCGTCCCTCTTGTCATGTTGAACGCATGCCTCACATTTAACTGGCCGAATAAAGTACCTTTCGACCGCGAAGCTAGTGACACTTTTCGAGCCGGGATAAACTCGGGTTGGCAGACTAGTGTTGAAGGGGGTGTAACGGGGACGCGAAGAGTGAGCCCAAGGTGTGTCCTGGCAGTCGGGCGGTCCCTGGGTAGTGCGATCCATGATTGTTATCCCGCGGCTTCTTGGAAAGTGTCATTGGTGATCTACACGACCCTGACGGGGGAAACAGGGTTTGTGTGAGGAATAAATCTCCAGCTGGATAGGAATTCGATTCGAATCGCCGTCGCTCCCGGTTAGTGAGCACTTGACTCGAGCTATGGCATCGTAGTAACATTAATGGAACACTGATGGTTAAGTGAATGATGTTGGAAATACTAAACCTGATATGGTAATCTAGATTGTTAATGATGAATCAAGTGATTGTTTTAGCAATAGGTGCTTACCTAGCTTGAATAGGTTATACTAAAAGTGATGCAAAAAGTACTGGTATAGTTTTTTATAACAACTCATGCTTTTCGCAAATGAGTCAAGCCAGTCCAATCTATAAAGCCTTGCATGATCCTTGGTGTCCTTTATTTCTGGTTTATGACGGGTAAGTCTACCTGAGTACATTCTCGTACTCAGGGCGTTGTTCCCATTGTTATTGCAGATGGTCAGATGTATTATGGGTACTGCTCCAACTGTCTGTATCCGGCGATGGGCGACAACTAGGACCTTGGGCAAGGGTCACTCTGTTCGTCTTATCTAATGCTTTTGTGGACCATGACTATCTACTGGCACTGTATTTGAACTAAGTGTGTGTGTAAAACTACTTGCTTCGACTATGTTATTTTGAACTATGTTGTAATAACTTTTATTCCGAATTTCGATGTACTCCACTTTTATTGTGAACTCTATGTATCATGTGAACTGTGGCTGCTAAATCAGTACGATCTTAGTTGTATGTTGGTTGGTTTGAAATTCCTTGTGATTTCACGGAATCTCGGGTTATACGGGTTTAAGTTTGATAAATTAATCGCCTCGTTACGAGGCTCTTTTCCGTGCGGCGCGACCTCCTCCGACCGGAGGTGTTCGATATTTTGGAGCGGCTCAGGGCGTCCGGCGCTAGTAACGCCTTTTTTTTTTGTTACGGGCGATTAATTCTAATTGTACCCTGTGCAAAAGGACTTGATGTGGTGGTGGTTTTGTTACGGGATATTAATCCTGATTGTATTTTATTTTGCAACCTTACACGGCCTTCTAGTTAGACATTGAAGTGCTGCTTTGTATGTACGGTGCTCTGCACCTCTTTTTCTCTCTTCCGTCTCTAATCTAATAATAAAGAAGCAAAATTTTAGGCTTTTTTCATCCATCTTTTTGTTTGGTCCGTCTCCCTTTAACTACCGGACGATGAAGAGTTTTTTTTTCTATCTAACTCATATATATAACCCGTACTCATACAGAAACTCTAATATAAATAGGAATCCTTCGTTCCCACACAGAATATGTTTATACTTTCCAATTTATAATCTATATAGCCAGAGTCACAATTTGTCCCTCCTTCAATTCAAAACGGATCCAAAGAGGCACCACTGCCACCACTCCATCCGTCATATGAGCTATCTGTCTCTATTTTTCTTCATCCATGACATGTGGGCTCACCACGAGATATAAGATTATTTATTTATTCATTTATTTTATTATATATATTATTATTATTCTTTTATTATCTATTATAATATTAAAGAGGCAAAATTTATGGCCACTTTAGATTTTCATCCAACCCAATTATCCGAATTAGAGTCGGACACCCCGTATCCTTTCTGCATTTTTTTCTTTTTCTTTTTCTTTTCCTTTTCCTTTTCTACCGTATCATTTCTGTGTTTTTGTTTTTTCTTTTCCTTTTCTACTAGATGGCTTTCTGCCGCACAGTTCTGGATCGAGACAAAATTCAAGACACCACCGAGAAAATCTGGCCAAAACCGATATCGAGTCCAACCTCACCATGACTTATCATCCTATAAACAGCCGACTTCACACCCAAATTATATTGATCCCCATAGAATCAATCACCAGAACACCTCAATAAACACAAAATGGATCTCTTGGAGACGAGGCGAAAGTACCCTTTCACCATAATAGGCGGTCAGAGCGTCGACGTAAGGCGGAGGGAGGTCGAGGCGGGGGCGCGGGGCAACCCCGGCGAGGCGGCGTCGAGTCATGAGCGCGGGCCACGACGGTGAGGCACAGTGGAGTTACGACCGGGAGCGTGGGGCAGCGACAGCAAGGCGGCGTCGAGTCACGAGTACGGGCTGTGGAGGCATGAGCGGGGAGCGGGCCGCGGAGGCATGAGTGGGGAGCGGGCCGCGACGGCGAGGGCGCCATGGAGTCACGAGTGGGAGTGCGGGGGCAGCGACGGCAAGGTGACGTCGAGGCACGAGCACGGGCCGTGACAGCAAGGCACCGTGGAGGCACAAATGTGGGACGCGACACCGAGGCGACGGCGAGTCACGAACACGTGCCCTCTCCCTGCGCACGTGGCTTCATGTGCACGGGCACGCAGGAGGCGGAGAAGAGAAACACGGAGGAAGAGCACGCGAGGAGGGTCACCGCGCCATGGTTTGTGCCTGCATCTTCAAAAGCCGAGGGCCCTCTCGCTTGAGCCATGTCCGGCAGCGAAAAGACACAAACAGGAGAGGCTAGACCGCTAGAGAGTTCGAAGGAGATGGGGATTGGGGAGTCCAACAGAGACAGAGTTTGAAGGAGATGGGGATTGTGGATAAGGCTCACAAGAGACACCGGAATACTCTACCTCAACATTGACCACAACGAATCACTGGTCACGATCTTTGGAGCCCAGTTGGAAGTCGTTGGGCACTGATTTTTTCTTTTTGAGAATTTTGGGCACTGAGTTAGTGAGTTGAGTTCTAACCCAATCGATTTGCAGACACATGATTCTTAGAAAATTATAAACTCTCTAGAGATGTAATGTTTTAGGCTTTTAGCTTGTTCATGATTGACATAAAAAGTATGCTTGCCAGAGGTATAAATATTTTCTTTTTCTTTAATTTTTTACATAAAATGTATGCTTTCTCGTAGGTAGTAAGTTTTTCTTTTTAGAAAAAAAAAACAAAACGCTAGAGGCACGATGTACACACAAGGAATGTCAATACTGCGTATCAAATTGGTTGGACCTACCTAGTGGTGATCGATCCCATGTAGAGCCTCCTCGAGATCTGTTGCCTACTGTATTATTGTCTCCGCTCAACAATCATCTTAAGGGCATGCACTTTCCCTCCCCTTAGCACATCTAACAATCTCATCGTATGATAGTGCATCTAACAATCTCAATGTCTCCGCTCAACAATCATCTTAAGGGCATGCACTTTCCATCCCCCTTAGCGCATCTAACAATCTCATTGTATGACAGTGCATCTAACAATCTTATCGTATGTATCAAACACCTATGAGTGCCATACGCCCATATCAAATAACATCTCAGTGACAAGAGATATACATTCTTTTTCTCCCGGTGCAAATGCATGGCATTAAGTTTTGATTTGAGGATAAGGATTTTACATCATCTAATATAGTTTTGATTTATACAAACAAAACTTATTTTTATTAAAATATGGATTAGTGAACGGTACAACTAATTATTTCGTGAATTAGAACCTTAGGAAGATTATTATCTAATAAAATCTAAACAAATGTATTTATGTAATTCCTGACGAGAACTGCCTTGTAAAAATTCAAGAGAGGTCTCAATTATTGGCGGACAGACCAATCCTTGACACATCCACAAAAAATTATGATGGTTGATATGATGCGTCAAAGAAGCTACAAAGGTCGATATTTAGTCATAGAAACACATGGGTATTATGAAAAATTAAAGTTATGATATATCTATAGCTAAATAATTATGCGCTTTGCAATGGAAGGAAAAAAATATACCAAGGTGTATTTTAATTTGATACAGGTTTAATAGGATATGATATTATTATTTATTGTCAGCGTAAACTTACATTATGGATGTCATGGTCATCATAAAATAAATTATAAAAGGATAAAACATAAGTAGATATGTACTATTCATGTTATCGTTTCGCATGAATGTTTCATAGTTTTTTTCTCCCGTTACAACGCACGAGCTTATTTGCTAGTAAATTATAAAAGGATAAAACATCCGTTACAACGCACGGGCTTATTTGCTAGTAAATTATAAAAGGATAAAACATAAGTAGATATGTATCATTCATGTTATCGTTTCGCATGAATGTTTCATAGTTTTTTTCTCCCGTTGCAATACACGAGCATATTTGCTAGCTAATAAAAAAAGATACACAATTCTCCTGCACATTCGAGAGAGAGAGAGAAAGAAATTTGAGTTATCTTGAAATTTTGGAACTGAATTCGAAATCGTCACCACTGGACACGAAGCTTCACGAGCGTTAGAGAACAGGAACAAACCAAAATACAAGAGCGTGCCATTGAGATAGAAAGTAAAACAGGTTCGTAACAAGACCACGGATACAGATTGTTGCAGTGCCCCCTATGTTTCCACCATGTACTTTACAGTTGCTACGTACTAAAGATGATAACATTCCAGCACCATGAAAGTATCGACCTAATTTACAGTAGGATAAAATCAAGTAGCACAAGAAAAGAATGAACTGTCTCAAAATCATATATAAGCAACAAAACTTGCCACTAGAAGTCTAGAAGCAGTCACTGCCACCAAAATTTGGTGCCTGTGCTCAAGCGCTCAGGGGCTGTTGCGGGAGTACTCGAGTTGGCAGTAGAGACCTTAGCTGCTCACTCCCAGGAAGCCCATCCTTCAAACGACTGAATGCTCCAATAACCCGACTCATGCTCTGTCAGAGTGAACATCAGTGAACCATATGATTAGTTGGTTACCAGAACAATTCCCATGGAGTAAAAAGCCCAATTTCATATAGAGACACAAATGTGTTACTTGGCACAAATAAGATTATATATGTGAACTATGATTTGACTAGAAAAGTCTAAAAATGAGCTAGTCCAAGAGGAACCCAGGAAGCAATACATCCAGTTCAAAACAGAGGTCTAGGATAAGGCACAAGTCCTCAAGGTCCAAAATAACACCTTCGTGCAGAAGATTTTATACTATCACATCAGTTAAATGAACAGATCAATCAACATCTGGTCAGCAAGTCTAGTACTGTCAAGAGGGGATGTGTATTCAACAAAACGTTCTAGAGGACACAACAGCTGTCAATGAAACAGACTTGAATGAAATGGGAGCAAGATGTGGAAATGTTCAGACTGGGAAACCAGCGTTCAGTGAGTTTGAGTACATGAATTTTGTCAAGAGGACAATTAGCTCAAGAAGAGTGTATGTTCCACAATCAGAAGCAAAATTACAGAACAGAACAACTTGGTGACAAGCATATTCATCAAAATGAACTAGGTCTAGTAATAATAAAAATTGCAAAATGCAAACATCCAAAATAGGTAATATAACTTTGGAGTTCCTATCCATTTTCTTAGTAAATAAATTTAAACGCATCAGAAGCCCTTTGAATTAAATACAAGCACATGAATCCTTGTGTGGTCATTTGTCATCAGTTCACAATGTACCGAAGAGTTTATAAACTTCAGCTTTATCTATCAGCGTGGCCAAATATATAACAAACATACAAGAAATACAAGGAGTGATGGAATATAAAAGATACTCCTAGTGAAGCTTCTCCAGATAAAGGATAGATGGCATACCTCACCGCTGACACTGAACTTAAATTGATGAAGGTGCCAATGGTCCTGCTGCCACCTCTGACCCATTACAACAAAGCCAACAACAGCACCAGCTGCCACAACTGAGCAGACTGTAGTCACTCCTTTTATATGATGAAATAGATAAGTGGTTTTCCTTTTCCACCATCTTTCACAAGGAAGATCAGCCTTGCATGTCGTATGATCTTTCTCTCGCTTAGCATTTATTTCTGTGGGGTGGGAATCTGGTACAGTAGCTTCACTGGCAGCAGGCAAGTCACTGTTGTCAGATAGATTTTCATTACTTATGCCATCAATTTCTTCAGGTGATACATGACACCAGTCATCATCGTTATTTCCAGCACAACTACTTTCCTTTCCATCGCTGTTTGTATTTGATTCATCATGCTCTGGTTCTATTGGCAAATTCTCATGCTCTGGTTCTATTGGCAAATTTTCATGCTCACTTGGAGGGAACACAAAGCCATCTGACATGACTAATCCAGTTTGTGTGCCTTCCTGAATATTAATCACATCCCCATATCCAGGCAAATTAATTGGATCAAATCCTCTTCGGAATAACGGGCTAGCATATATTGATGAAGTCAGGGATAGCATATCCCATTCATCAGCCACAGGTGACACTCCAGTGATCTCATTGTCATCTGCCATGCATAAAAACCTATCAAAACACCAGAACTCGACATTAGATGTCAAAATTCAGAAGAGGGAATGCTAATGCAGATCATCATATTGTATCAGTACATCTCATAATATATGCTCATCCACATAGATAATTCATTCGTATGGATGTTTAAGTCACGAAGAATTAACTGCTGCTTCCCAGTTGTAAGCTTGTAGCAAAAAAGATAGAACTAGTGGCAAAAAGAGAAAAAACCATATGCTATTTTGCAAAGACCCATCCCCAACCATCATCACATTACTTATTCTGTGGCTCTAAAGCCATCCTATACTTATTTACTTATGCCATTATATGCAATTAGTGTCTCCACTATGATCCATGTTTTTGCAGTACTCTCCAACCTCCCTTCACATCCTAGTAGCTTACCTCGCCATAATCGTGCCCGACTGTGTTGCAACAACACCTGCTATGTCCACCATTCCACCATTCCTAAGTGCAATCACAATTGACACCTCTTCTGCCTATCTCTACATGACTACATGACACCAGCAGGCAAGGGTCAAGTGAAGCCTTCTGACAGCTAGCACTGACATGTGCACTAACTTTGGAGGATCGCAGGATAATCTACAAAGTCACTTAAAATTCAACATCCAAGTTGCAAGAGACACTAAATCAACAACACCGCACATATCAGGCATATCATCTCAGACTAGACAAAGACAACTAGCTAAATTTCTTGCACAAAGACACGATGTCATAACGCTCCTAACTAACCATTCAAAGACATGGGCATGCCATGATATCCTATCTTGCGATGGGCTTATCCTTATCCTGGGTTTCACTTGCTAAGACTCTTATGATTTCGGTCATGCTATCTGCCCTGCTTGAGCAAATTAGGTTGCAAAACCTAGCCAAATGAAGTTGAGAAACAGTCACAGAGGTAGCATGGAGAGTAAAGCCCCACATTCCATTCAGTTTTTTCAGACGATATTCTAGCGGCTGGGCACAAAAGGGCAAAAGTCGTCTCAAGCAGGAAAAGAAAAGGGAACTGCATGAGCCCAGAGAAAATTCAGCAAACAGCTGGTGTACGCTTAGAGAATCTTCTGCACACGAGACCACCTAGTGGTAGCAGGGCTAACAGCTACGGCAAGCGAGAATTTTCTCCCCGCTACTCAACCCGCACCAAAATCAGTAGGAACACGACCACCCTAACGCCCTCCCCCGCGCAGATAGACATGCCCAATACGGCTCGCATCCAACAACCAGCGGGGACTAGCTAACCCCAAGCCCTCGTCGTCCAGGGATAGGATTCCCGCCTGGGCCGTGCGGGGAGCCCGAGAACAGATCAGGAAGCGCGCCGCTGCCACGGCGAGCGCCACGCAATGATTGAATGAACAAGGTCCAGCTGGGTGTGGGCCAGAGCAAGGCCAGCGGTACCAGAGGTGAAACCGACGCTGGTGGATTCTCCGGCGAGGCGGGGTCGATGGATTCCGCCAACGGCGGCGGCGGCGCGAGGGGATTTGAGTTGGGGGAGGAGGCAGCAATTTGGCAATGGGAGCTTTCCTTCTCCTTTTTGTTCCTCCGTCACCCTTTGGGTGATGATTTTTGCACTAATTAATTTTAGTTGTTTGGGGTTGTTTAGTTGGTGAAAAAGTTTGGGTTCGGCTACTGTAGCACTTTTCGTTTTTATTTGGCAATTTGTGTCCAATCATGGACTAATTAGGCTCAAAAGATTTGTCTCGTGATTTACAACTAAACTGTGTAATTAGTTTTTTCTTTCGTCTACATTTAGTACTCCATGCATGTGCCGCAAGATTTGATGTGACAGGTACTGTAGCATTTTTTGGGTTTGCTTTTTGGGTTGGGAGGAACTAAACAGGCTCTTTGTTTGGTAGGTGGCGTTGGAGCTTGGAGGAGACAGCCGATTACTCCTACAACACAAATTACAGTACTACTAGTACCTAATCTTGTTTCTCTAAAACTTTTATTATGTCCAAGATAATAATGTGATGATTGATGGATGGCATGGCAGCAGGGATTCGGGTGTCACGGTGGGCCACACGCATAGGGACGTGATTCGGACATGGTGCCACGGCACAACCGCACAAGGCACATGCACGAGTCTAGAGTCCGGAGTCCATATGCTTCGATCGCAAAGGTATTAACGGCATAGCGAGGTGTCTACGATGTTTTCATCAATTTTAAGGATTTTATTGACGTGTTTAGATATGCTCATAGGCAGAATTTACATGCGTTTATTGATAGATAGAGGTGACTGTACGTATTTGCGAGTGTCTGTGTTCTATTGTATAATTTGCAAATGTCACCAGAAACGTATCTTGGTGTAGCAGGAGGGTGAACACAACTAATATTAGACATAAGTTCCTCTAAAAAAAACTAATGCACAGAAGTAATAATCCTTACCTATATATATTATAATGTCCCTCCAACAATAAGGTACGGTTTTCGTGCAAATAAAAAAACAGTTATCCCAATCTCACACGAGAAGTTTCTTCCGGTATTAGAATTTCCGTCCATCGCCATCTTAAAGAAACAACAGACATTATGAAAAATGTCAGGACTTTTAGCTCCGAATTCCAATATTGGATTTTTCCGAAAAACTTATTTCGATGGTTATCCGTCCCAATTAAGAACAAGTCTCAAGATCAACAAATATGCTAAGTGTTTCTCTCATGTTAGCATTTAGGGTGGGCGGGCTACAACATTTGCCAAATTGATGTAAGTTGGTAACATATGCAATTCATGCTCAATCGACAATTTAACTCTGCCAAGTCAATGGAACCTATTATGCTAGTTTAGTCGTCTGACATGCTGGTCGCCTATACAGAAGAATTGTTATAGCCAAGACAATTTAATGTGTGAAAAATACATGCATGATGAATTTATTATGGTCAGTTGTTGTGATATTTTTTTATGTGCTATAGGGCCAAGAGCAATTTTTTTTGAGAGAGGCCAAGAGCAAAAGTAGTCAATGTGCCATGCACTCTCCCCTCCCAGGCTCGTTTTGTGATGTCTCATAGGCAAATGGCCCAAAAAGCTAACGGAAAAAGTCTAGATCACCTCCAACTATAGGGGTGGTCTACTTAACCTCACAAACTATAAAACAGTATAATTTACCCTCTGAACTTTTCAAAACCGTCTACTTTACCCCCTGGGGCAGCTTTGGACGGCGGGTGCTACAGTAACCATAGTTTTTGCTACAGTAACCAAATCTTTAAAAAATCATAGTAAATCACAGAAAAATCGTAAAATGGAAAACCCAATTTTGTTGGACTCCAAGTGAGTAGATCTACACAATGAACATATAATATTGTGTGTTTTAGTACAAAGTTTTTGCTGATTTAAAGTTATAGCAAAAATTATCCGCCTTTCCTCTCTTCGTCGTTACTGGCCCACAAAAGCCCATAGCCCATACTCATTCACCTGCCTCTTCTTCCAAAGCCTCACGCCGGCAATGGCCGCCGTTCGTCTCAGCCTGCGTCCTGGCCGTCTGGAGAGGTGGGTGGGGAGTCTACCGGCCGCGGGTAGCTGGGGCGGTCGCCCCACCTTGCCTATAGGAAGTGTCCGCTCCTACTTCATTCGGTCCAATCCCCCGCCCGGAGTAGTTGAGAGAGGAGCAAGGCCCCCGCGCGCCGCGACGGGCGGCGACCTGTACGCCCTTGACTTCGACGGCGTCTTATGCGACAGCTGCGGGGAGAGCTCCCTCTCGGCCGTCAAGGTCTCCTTCCCTTGTTTCTTCCGGGCCTGGTATGCGTGAAATATGCAACTGTGTGTTCTTGGTTGACTCGTCCTGCTATGGCAGGCTGCGAAGGTGAGGTGGCCGTCGCTGTTTGAGCAGGTTGACGCCGCCATGGAGGAGTGGATAGTGGAGCAGATGTACACCGTAAGACTCCTTTGTTCCCCACCCATTACTTGCAGCTGCTTGTGTACCTACCGAGTTAGCATATCAAAGCTTCATTTAGGCATTTAGCTATGCCGTGACTTTGCAAAATTGAATTTATTAATTGGTTGGAAGCGTATTTTATGGAGATGTGGGAATCGATAAATCTCCCCCTAAGTAGATTCCATGTTGCAATGCAGCTCGCTGCCGCAGCAGCAAACTGTCCCTAATTTGCAGCTTACCATAGGAGCTTTAGGCAACAACAATGTGACAAAAAAGGACAGGAAAACTAATATAATTTGCCACAAAAAAAAAATCATGTGTTGGGTCATTGAGTTTAGTGGGTCGGAACAGTGTGCATCGTGCAGCTTGCTCATATTGCTGGTTTTGTTATGTCTTTTGGTGCCCTGTCATGAACTACTGAGTCCGTAGTTCAACCTAGCTTGTTGTTGCCTAGGGTTATAAAAATCAACCAAGAATCTACTTCCACCGATACTCCTTGCCAGCCAACCCCATCCATCATTGCTGCTGTAGTAGTGAAGTCCATACTCCTCTCCTCAAAATGAACTAGGAGCCAGCGAAGCCACTATTTTCGGCTTCATCGGCTTTGGCTCCTCCGCGCACTATAGCAAGGAGCTGGAGCTGTTTGGAGCCATGCCAAATAGGGCCTAAAGCTTTGCAGCAACTTATCTTCTCCTCACGGTGCAGATTCAGATCCGAGACCAGGTTAAACTTAGGCGCATTTTGTTTGGTACCCAAGAGCCCTGGCATTGAAGGACAATATTGGCATCTAACAAATTTTAAGGTTCTTGTAAGCAGGTGGTCACTTAAGGGGGTGGTGGTAATATTGGAGTGCAAAACCTTTCTGTGTTCCTCACTTTGTTTTCCCCAAACACATGAAAGTTAACATACCTACTGTATGAAACTATCGCAGTACTACTTCAAATGTATTGGTAGGTACTCCCTCCGTTCCAAATTGTAAGTCGTTCTGGCTTTTATAGGTACATAGTTTTTACTATGTATTTAGACACAATGTATACCTAGGTACATAGCAAAATCTATGTACCTAGAAAAGCTAGAATGACTTGCAATTTGGAACGGAGGGAGTAGTTGTTTGATCCACACTTTCCTAAACATTTGAACTTTAAATGTCTAGTAAAACATCAATGGTAATCAAACTTCTTTTTTTTTAAAAAAAAAAATGAATGGTTCTGTGAATAAATTGACCTTATTTTTCCTGGTGAAGCATAATAGAAGCATGTCCTCATATTGGTTCTATGACGGGAACATAGGATTTTAGTTTACATTCATTACTTAGAATGTTTTGTGCTATTTCAGCTTCGTCCAGTGGTGGAAACAGGATATGAGAACCTGTTGCTTGTAAGGTTGCTTGTTGAGATCCAGATACCCTCTGCTCGAAAATCATCAGTAAGTTCTGCAGTGCTTCATATGTAGTGTATTCATGACCAAGTAATGTCATGCCTGTCTTAGGTGGTAACAGAATAGGCAAAATGGTTATAGGCTTCTTGCTTGATCGAATTTTTATATTAAGGTAATATTTGCAAGGTTGCAGATGGGCTTAGCATCCAAGAAATATTGGAGAACTGGTTAAAACTGAAGCCCATTCTCATGGATGAGTGGCAAGAAGATAGGGAATCTCTTGTAGATCTCTTTGGCCGTGTAAGAGATGACTGGATTGAAAATGATTTTTCTGGCTGGATAGGTGCTAACAGGTGACTGATCTATGAGATAATTGGTGTGTATTTTCTTATTGGTCTAATGGTCTGACAAATATATTTGGAGAAATTAAGTCAGATTTAACTAAACACTTCGTTTTTACAATTATTAGTTTGGTTCCATCCTCAATTGAGGGGAACACTTCTGAACTTTCAGAAACACTCTCAGGCTGGTCATGGATGTAATATAGATTGTACATTTCTGTATAGTAGTGCCCTTAGACAGAGCATACAAAGATAGTTTAAGAAAGTAGTAGCAGAAGCCTCATTTTGTATGTAAGTGGGACACTGGGACTAACTAATAAATGACTTTCTAATTTGTATGTTTCAATGTGATATATTGATTAGTGGCTATCAAATAAGCTGGAAAGAAAATTGATCATTAATAGTTCTTGATTATTGGCTCCATATCTGCAACCTAGTCTTTTCTGTGCATGAGTGTCTCCAGGAGCACGCGAATCATACATGTGCTTTGCTGTGTGTTATTGGCTCATTGCTTGCGTGTATGATTCTGTCTTACAAGTTAAATTTATTTCTCTATGTGAAATTTTTGTTTTGACTTGAATAACTAGAATTTGTAAGTCGCTTCCAAGAGGGTGGCATCTGCACTTTTCCCACTCTCTTTTCAGTTTTAGAGATATTAAACGTTCAAAAAAGTTGGAGCAACGTGTTCACTCAGAAGTGTTTCATGTTCATTACACATAGAACAAAAGATGTCGTGCAACTCATGGACAAGATTATGTGGCTGCAGGTTTTATCCTGGGACAACTGATGCATTGAAGCTTTCAAGCTCCGAAGCTTACATAGTCACAACAAAACAGGTCTATCTCATACATTTTCCTGCTGTGTGGCCTAACTTTTTGTGATATTGTGTGTCATGAGTTCATGGTTTCATTTCTCTTTTATGTACATGTTTATGAACAACTGAGCCTTGTGTTTCGACAAATGATTCTAACAACCATATTTAGGCTTTACCGTTTTGTTGACATTTTTTATAATAGAGATTTAGAAGTTTGTTTCCAGCTTTTAGTTAATTCAAATTTACTTTTACAGTTCTGCTCTGTAGGTAATGCAGAATACTGATCTTCTACTGATCACTTTTTAGTTGTCTTTCAGAGTAGATTTGCTGAAGCTCTACTCAAAGAATTGGCTGGAATAGACTTTCCCTCTGAAAGGATATATGGCCTTGGCACTGGGTTAGTAGGGCACTTATTTTCTGTTCCTTCACATATCAAGGATTATGTTACTGAATCTGTAATTTCATTCTTCAGTCCGAAGGTTGAAGTTCTCCAGCAGCTGCAGCAAATGCCGCAGCACCAAGGCCTAAAACTTCAGTAAATCCACTTTCACATGATCGAATTTGATACCATTTACTGCATTGTATAGCTAGTTCTGGCCAACAATATATAAATATTCCTTCCCCACCTAATCAATTAGTTGGGACATACTCCCTCCGTCCCTAAATAACTGTCGTTTTCGCTTCCCGAGAAACAACTTTGACTAAATATATATAAAGAAATATTAATATTTATGGTACAAAATTGATATCATTAGATAAATCGTTGAATCTATTTTCATAGTAAATTTGTTTAGAGATACAAATGTTGCACGTATTTTTTACAAATCTAGTCAAACTTATGGCACGGAAACAAAAAACGACAAACATTTAGGGGCAGAGAGAGTACTCTATTACTGTCAAGCAAGGAATTAGAGTTGTATCTTTGGTTTTGTTGCACCTGAACAGTTTCATCGAGGACCGACTTGCGACTCTGAAGAATGTGATCAAAGAACCAGCATTGGACAAATGGAACCTCTACCTGGGTAAGTCATGGTTCCAACAAAACCCAATTATTGATTACTCAGTAGTCAAAACTAATCTGTGTTGTTGATGTTGCCGGATGTTGTTTGCTCAGTGACATGGGGATACAACACACAGATAGAGAGGGAAGAAGCAGAGGCTATACCAAGGATCCAAGTCATTGATCTCCCAGATTTCAGTAGGCAGCTCAAATAACTGGCAGTGACATTGGCGTGGATCTTGGAAAGTTTGTTTTTGTTTGATGTACGTAACTACATATGAATAGCAGAAATACTTGAATTTTCGATTGAATAAATTGTTCACATATTTGTGGACTGATTTATTTCAAGCATTCTTCTCCTGACTTCATTAATATCTTGACAAACTGAGATGTCGTACTGTGTGCCCAATATCGGTTAAGGACGCTCGGGCTTCACAGCTCACAACAGGAAAGTCCTAACCCCAACTCAACTATTGTGGTCTGATTTACCTCCTTGAACTAGAAAATATGATGTCTTGTCTCTTTCAACCATTGAAACCAATTGTTTTTCCTCCTTGGATGGGTTTGGCTGTTTAATGTGACGTAGTACCACATCAGACGTCCACATTAGCCACAAGAAAGGTAAATCAGACTACATTGATAGTTCAGGAAGTTAATTTTAGCTCAGAAAAATATGAAACTAGCTATCAATCTCCAAAACGCTATCATAAAAGTTGCAGAATAAATCTCCAAAACGCTATCAATTTTTTTTTTGAAAAATCCAAATTTTGGTTTATCGTAGAAAATTCATATAGGAAGTTAATTTTAGCTCAGAAAAATATGAAACTAGCTTCAGTTATTTTCTAGATTCACCCTCTATATTATAGTACATAGAAATTATATTGGATCTTATGGTCCCATTTTGTGTTTATTTACTAGTAGATCTCTTATTATCTATTATAGTTATTATATGTTGTACATAGAGGTCCGAATGACTTTAGTAATAACACAAGTAACCTCAAGTTAAACCCCAGGCAAGCCAGGATTTGGACATAGGAGGAGCTACTCTCAAGCAATACTGACAACAATGATGAAATACACTCACATATATATACCTATGCGGACTTGGCGAGAGCATACAAATATCTCTAGATATGGTAGATTAGGACCATATAATCTCTGCTTGTGTTATCTCTAAGGGAGACTTCTTGCCCCTAAGCAATGTACTCTTGTATAATTCGCCTAGGATGCTCAATACAACCAATCCAATTCCACTAAGCGGAAAAATTAATTAGCCCTAAGTCCCTAACCTACACTTGATCAATCTAATTGATAGGTCAAAAAATCACAATAGCAAAAAAAAGTCACGGACTATAACAAGAAGACCATCTGAAATCATATAGAAGCCATTAGGGATCATATTAGGAAGACCAAATAAGCAAAACGTTAATTATCCCTAACCTACACTTGATGATCAATCTAATTGATAGGTCAAAAAATCACAACAGCAACAAAAACAAAAAAGACACGGATGATAACAAGAAGACTATCTGAAATCATATAGAAGCCATTAGGGATCATATTAGGAAGACCAAATTAAAGGGTAGGGGCAGACCCAGTGCCAAAGGCTCCCACATGAGTGGGGTCTGGGGAAGGAAAAATCTGAGGCAAGCCTGCCCTTCTTAGGAAGACCAAATAAGCAAAACGTTAATTATATCCATTAGCTAGTTAATTCGGGGTGTACTATGAGAACCAAACTAGTACTAGCCACAACAATAACAAAAACAAAATAGGGTTTGAGGAGGCTCGGGAAGACTTTTTTCTCCAATAACTGTCTATATCCTCAGTCTGTCTTTGGTCCGCCATATGCATGGCCATCTTCTTCCTTTCTCTCTCCTTAGCTTCTCTCACTTTGCCCGCTAAGACCCTTGTGCTCTCAAAATCATGCTTTTCACTACTTGTGTTAGTGTAGAAGGCCAATGGTGGTTGTTTATGTTCTAGGGGCTTGTTTGGATGAAACGTTCAAATATCCGTCTGAGCAGTAGCACTCCCAGACATCTAATTTTAGACATCTAGAACCAGGATGCATTTGCGAAGGCAATGCCTGGAAGGTCTTCATCAAAACAGGCTCTAGGTCCGCCTGAGTGCATCACCCTATTGAATTATCCATTTTTTTCCTTTTTCTTTCCTTTTCTTTTTTTTTAAAATAATAAGTATGAACTCCACTCGAGAAATGCTTGACACTTGATTTTTTTTAGTCTTCACAGTACTTTGACCACGAAGTTCTTCTCCATCCGATTTCAAATGTTCTTTGTTTAGATTATCTAAATGTTGGGACCCTTCCATTCACATATCTAGGTCTTCCCTTAGGCCTCACCAAACAAAAAGTGGAAGAATTCCTTCCTCTTGTCACAAAATGTGAAAGAAGACTCTCTAGCATTTCTGCTTTCCTCACCCAGGCTGGAAGGTTGGAACTCACCAATGCTGTCCTGTCAGCTCTCCCTACCTTCTACCTATGCACTCTCACTTTGCCAGACTCCATCATTAAACAGATCGATAAATTCAGAAAGCACTGCCTCTGGAGAGGAGCTGATCTTTCTTCTAAAAATCCTTCTAAGGCTGCTTGGGAACTTGTTTGTGTTCCAAAACAAAATGAGGCTCTGATGCTTAAAATTATGGATAAGTTCTTCAATAAAAGAGACACTCCATGGGTCTCTATGATTTGGGAGAAGCATTATTCAAATGGAAGACTGCCAAACCATACCAAAAATGGCTCTTTTTGGTGGAGACAAAATCTGAAGCTGCTAACTTCATTTAAAACTTCGGCAACAGTCCAACTTCAAAGTGGTAATACATGCAGTTTTTGGCAGGATAACTGGCTACAACAACCTATGCAAGATCAATATCCAGAGTTATACTCATTTGCTCGAAACAAAAATATCACAGTCTACAACTTTTATACTCATGATCCAATCAGCATGGCCTTCAATCTCCCACTATCAGCAGAGGCCTTCACCCAATTGAATGATGTTCACTTTGCCACTCAGTACCTGCCTCTAATCAACAGCCAAGACAAATGGACTTTGTTGGGGTTACGACCCCGAGGCGTCTCAAGGAGCCGATTAGTTGGCAGGCCACGCGGCCCGCAACTCATCGGGTTAACAATGGCCTGAATGACTGGGGCCCAGCTAGGATGAGCACACCAAACCAATGCCTAGGCTAGGGTTGTCCATGACCCTGTCTCCTGCCTTAGCCACATGGAAGACACATGACCTCTCTCCTCGTCACGACCCTTGGGCAGGACAGGAAGATCGAGTGTGGCTCACAATGCTTGCTCTGACAAGAGCAGGCACGCCGATTGACCTCACAAGGAAGTCCCCTCGATCCGGTCAGACGCCATCCCTATGCCACGCCGCACCGATGAGACAACACCGCACAACGGTGGCAATGGGTACAAAACCCACCGTCCAAATACGGAACAACAGGACACGCGTACGATCCCACCCACCATAGGATGGGATCCATGACGAGGGTCTCGATGAAGAGACCTTCCCGGCTGGTGGAGCACCACGACCCCAATGATCGGGGTCGTGGCCCTCAGCTCCATGAAGTGACCAGACGAGCAACGACCCGGGGCGGCTACCTACTACAGGTACGACACCCCGAGGAACCTGGAGACGATGACAAAGACCATGACGGATGCCGTGTTGCACATGACAGCTGATGAACTATCACCATGGCTACAGTGCCACCACGGCCATCACAGTAGCACCACGTCAGAACCTGCCGCAACGTGGCCACACCCGGACGAACACCAGAAGACGGCGTAGCTTGCAAGCCAAGTTAGTTAGGACCTCCCTTAGGCTCACAACCTTCGGTGGGGGAACCTCCTCTTTATATCAAGCCCTGGCCCTGAACTCTATATAAGGGCAGCTAGGGCACCCATCTCGGGACATTTTCTCATTCTTCATCCTCTACCACTCCATCCATTCACCATAGCAGTAGGGCTCCTAGAGCTTCTCTTCGGGCTGCCCCTCGTCTAGCATAGGTTCTACCATCTCTTTCACCATTCTTGCACCCCTCATTGTAAGAACTTCAGAGCATTCGAGCGAGGAACACGCACTTGATCATCTTTGAGACTGGACATAGGACTCCAGCCTAAACCAGTATAAATCCTCGTGTCTATTTGAAGCTACCATCATCTTCCTAGAGCAGCGCGACAATCATATAAGTTTACTAGTCCGGTTTACAAAACACCGACAGTTGGCGCGCCATGTAGAGGACAGTCATGCACTCTCAGTTATTGAGGAAGGAAGCGATGGCTCCTCGCACCGTCGATGGATTTGCTGGTGGAATGGCCGCGGTGATCACATCCACCGTGAAAACTACGGGTTCATTAGCCCCAACGGGCCAGCACCCGCATCCGCATCATCCGCAGTCCAGACCTCTACCTTAGAAATTTGAGTTTCGTGGCCCGTTGAAAGGTCCTAATATGGCTAGAGGGGGGTGAATAGCCTATTAAAAAATCTACAAACTCACTAGAGCAAAAGGTTAGTATAATAAATGGCAAAATGCTAGTTTGCTCTAGCTCTATAAAGGTTGCAAGCCACCTATCCAACAATTCTAGTCACTATGATCAGTATAATAATCAATGGCTAAGTGACTACGAGCTCTCAAAAGCTAGTTACACTAAAGAGCTCAACTAGGTGAGAAGCTATACTAGCAAAGATAATATAAGCTCTCAAAACTAATTACACTAAAGAGCTTGTTACAACTAGTTTGTGGAATGTAAATGGAGGGGATGTGATCTTTATACCACCACGATGAGGAATGAACCCATCACAATAAGATGAATACCAATCATCGGGAGAAATCCAATGAATCTATCACAATGGAGACACACGATTTTTCTCCCGAGGTTCACGTGCTTATCGGCACGCTAGTCCCTATTGTGTCGACCTACACCTCATGGTTCGGCGGCTAATTGGCAATCCAAATCCAAGCTCCCCAAGAGCACCACAAGAACCTACCGTAAGTGAGGTAACTCAATAACATGAGCAATTTACTAAAGCTACCTTGCGACGCTTCATCGGGGAAGATGCAACATCCCTCACAAGATCACCGAGAGATGGCCAAGAACAAGCACCACTCTTGCCACAACTCCTCCACTGCCTCCAAGCCATCTAGGTGGTGGCAACCACCAAGAGTAACAAGAACTTCGCAGCCACAACGATCTTCAAGTGCCACTAGATGCAAACTCACAAGCAAATGCACTTGGAATCACTCAATCTCACTTTAGATTAGCAACCAAGCAAGGGAGATGAGTGGGAGGGAGTGTGCTCAGCTCACAAGGATGTCAAGATGTTCAAAAGACCAAGAGAGATCCCTTAGAGCTAGCCACCATGTATTTATAAGCCCCTCAAATAGATAGAACCATTAGGTTCTTAATGCAGCTTTTCACGGGGCGATCGGACGCGCAGGTGGAATCGACCGGACACAGCCCCAGCGTCCGGTCGCTGCGTTTGGTTGCTATAGTCCAAGTGTACCGATGCCTGCCAGGCATCCCTATTCAAATATCGAACGTTGATTTCCAATAGTCGCGAGTCAATCCAAGTCACGGTCAACCGATTGACCGGACGCGCAGATGCTGATGACCGGACGCTGATTAACGCAGCGTCCGGTCGTTTTCAGAGAGGTATTTTCATGCTCAAACAGTGACCGGACGCGTCCGTTGGGGCATGATTGTATGCACCCTAGCATTTGGTCAACACAGACCCTCGCTACGCGCTGATGTCACCTCGACCGTACGTTGACGCAATGCGTCAGGTCGCCTGCGTTCGCTGCCACGCAGCCGTGAATCGGACGCACTGGTGTACCACGGCCAGTCTTCGCTCGCTCAGCTTGCGCACACCTCTACCTGAACTGACTAGACGTGCAGGTGCCCCGAGGCCAGCGTCTGGTCATTTCCAGTGACCTGTTTTGCCTCCGTTTCTTCGCCGAATCTCCACTTTTCTCTTCCTCTCAAAACCCTTCCAAATGTGCTAACCACCTTGTGTATCACCTTGTGCACGTGTGTTATCTCTCCACTAGATCCTAATGCACATGCATGTAAGTCATCATCTAGTGGCACTTATGAGACCAAATAGCCCAATAATTTCCCCCTTTATAGTACTTCTATCGATCCTAAACGTGATCACACCCTCTATGGCGTCTTGATCACCAAAACCAAAACCCTAGCAATACCTTTGCCTTGATCTCCATCGGGTTTTGTTTTTCTCTTTCTTTTTTTCCAAGTTGAGCAGTTGATCATCATTTCATGTCCACCTTCCTCACCATGGACTTGAATCTTGCTCCACACTTGGATTGTACCAACCTCATCTAATTCACACACTTAGCATAGAGGTTAGTACTAAGATTTCATCAATTAGCCAAAATCAAACTAGGGCTTTCACCCATGGCAGACACGCTCCCGGAACTACCCTCAGGGGCTGCATCCTAGAGTACACCTACCCAGAGGGGCCAGTACCCTTGCTCGTCGCAAGCTGTGGCCAAGTTTCCTGTCCGAGAAACCAAAGGACCATGGCTCACGACAGACTCACCCAAGGAATGGCCTCGACGGGCCACATCCTTCTAGGGAACCACACGGTTAACCACACCAAAGGGCCAGTGCTCACGTCCGCTCTTGGCCATGGTCCATACCTCCACCTCGGGAATCTAGGTCCCACGGCCTATGGTGATAGTTAGGACAGATAGGAAAGGGGGCGGGAATAAGCTTGTGAAGAAGCAAGCTTATTGCCCCACCCCCAAAGAAGAAGAATAGCAATGAAAAATAATAGCAATAGTCATCTCGTAGGTGCAGGTGCTGGTGAAAGAATAGGGCACACTCTCGAAACTGCCCACGGGGGCTGCATCCTAGAGTTTACCTACGTAGGGGGCCTAGGGCCCTCTCTCATCACCAGCCACGGCCAGGCCTTCACCTAGAAAGCCAGATGGTGACCTCGCCCGGGGAATGGACTGCGGTGGCCACATCCTCGCCGGGAACGATGAGATCACCTGAACCGATGGAGCAACGCCCGCCACTAGCTCTTACTCGGTCCAGGCTTGCCGCATGGCAAGACTGGACCTAACAGTAGACAGCGCCTCTGATAGTGGAGCGCAATGACTCATGGTGCGCATGAACAACGAGGCTACCAGTCACCACGTGGCATCGACGTTGGTAATCTAGCCGCTAGATGGCACCGCACCATGCAGGATTGAGCTCGAAACAAGGATCCGACCCTGCACAACAAGCAAGCTGCGCGACACACTCCGGTGAACTATCAGCCGTCGTCGGACGCACGTGCATCCGAGGAAATGGGCTTCCCGAGCGCGCTGTGCACCACGATGAGTGGATGAAACCAAGTTGCGCTTAGGACCAGCTCCCACAGCGACACGCCCTAATAGTTCTTCGTTAAAAGCCGCAACTACATCCGAAAGTGGAGGCATGGCGATAGTGACGCCATCACTCTAAGAAGACTCAAGCGCCAGAATGCGCAAGTTCTCCCTTCCAAGAACCATTGCATGTCAGGAGCAAAGAAGCCAACCTTGGGGGCACACAGGCTCCTCGAGGGAATCGAGTCGGCAAGGATCAGCCCAAGGTAGCCTAAGAGGCCGATCCACGCCAGCTACGATTGCCCTAAGCGGTGAAGAGGCATCCCCCTTAGCTCGTGGCCCAAGGACTGCAGCAACTCCATCGCGAGCAGGCGCTGGGGGCTCGCTACACCACGAGAAATGGCAATCTATCCCACGACAGCTTTCGGTACATCGGTCAGTTACATCCACCTTGATCTTGACCTCTTTGCCCAAACATGTCCACATACACATGTAGGCTCACCCACAGCTCTAGAAAACCACAACTAACCCATCGAGCAAGTCACAGAACAATGTGCTCGAGCACCCGTCCTAGGGCCACTCAGATCCCCGGGTGACCTAATCCGGCTTGCACTAGCAACCGGGCAAGAGTCACTCGCGGAGGCCGCACACGAGGGTGTATATGCATGTCCCAACGACTCTTTCCCGAGCGTCTTCTGGTCGCTCCCCACGCTGCGCTGAGCCATTGACCTAACCTCTTGCTCAGGTTTCCTTGGTCGACCCAACGGACCAGCTCCTAGGCGAGGCTAGACATATGCGCACGAGCTCGAGGCCACAAAAGGGATAGGGGAAGGGAGGAGATGGGCCCCTGAAAGCCCAAGTTTGGTTTTGGTAATTAATGACACCAAGTTGCTAATGCCATGTGTTAAGTGTTTTGAGTTAGACATAAGCAACACATGTGATGAAGGTGTGTGTGGCAAGGAGTGTGGCCACAAGATCACAAAGAGATGGTGCATGGACATGAAATGATGATCATGGTGGAGATGCACATAAAATGATGAACATGATGATGAAGTGAAGAAGAAGGTTCTAAGAGCGCAAGACAAAGGTATAACCATAGGGTTTTCCTTTTGCCGGTCTAAGATGAGTAGAGAAGCGATTGACCGGGTTTAGGATACATAGCTGACTATCAAGAGGGGCAATCATGGTTAGCTCGGGAATCAAGTGCCACTAGATCAATGTCTTGAGCATATGCATTAGAATCTAGTAGAGAGCTAACATATTGCCTTGAAAATGTTTGTGAAATGCTAACACACATGCACATGGTGGTGTACACTTGGTGGTGTTAGCACTTTTGCGAAGTCAGAGAAGAAATGGAGATGAACGGAGGTCACTAGGCTGATCGGACGCTGCACTAGACACGGTCACGGTTTGACCGGACGCGTCCGGTCAGTTCTTCGCAGCAGTTAGGCACGCGGGTGCTAGGGTTTGCAACCAGCGCGTCCGATCCCTCACGGAATTGGAGCGTCCGGTTAGGCACCTAGAGGGGCAGAGCCGGTCATAGAGCCGACCAGACGCGCGGCGCGTCCGGTCACATGCGATCGGACGCGTCCGGTCACGGTGGGAGCTCTCTGGACTCCGACCAGACGCCGGGTGCAGCGTGTCTAGTCAAATGTTAGAGCGTCTCCGGTCACGACAACAGTTACTTCTGACATGCACTATTCACACTTGTCCTGTAGTGACCGGACGTGTTCGGTCACCCTGATCGGTGCATCCGGTCAGTACATTTTTAACTGCGTCATCCAGTAACGGCTAGCTGCGTACCCCTTCGCTATAAATAGAAGTTATCTAGGGTTTGAGGGTAACTCTTGCATATTTTGAGACCTAGAGATATCCTTTGAGCTAGAGAACAACCCCTCCACTCATCTCATTGCGTAGTTGCACATCTTGAGTGAGATTGAGTGAGATTCAAATGCATTGCTTGAGAGTTGTATTGTAGAGGCACTTGATCTTCGAGTTGCTGCGGATTTCTTGTTACTCTTCCGTGTTTCCTAACACGGTAGACAGCTTGGAGCAGCTGAGGTGATTGAGCTCACAATTGAAGATTGTTGAAGCCCTCACCAAGTGTTGTAAGGGGTTATTAATCCTTCCCCGTGAGAGTTCGTAAATTGGATACTCTAGTGGAGCTCGTGGCTTAGAGGATCCCCATCTTGTGTGCGGTTGTGAGGCGCCCGCCGAGGGCTCGACTCTTGATAGTCGATTAGCTCGCGAACCGATAAGTGGGTGCATCGTCACAACGAGGAGTAGCTTGCCGGGAAGCAAGTGAACCTCGGTAAAAATCTTATGTCATCTCTTTGCCGAGGATTTCTCTTGTGGTTGATTATTGTTATTGATTCTTCGAGTGCATTACTTCTCTACATCATTGGTATAAAAATCAAGTCACTTGCTCTTTACTTTCTTGTACTAGTCCTAGTGTAGTTTGCTTAGTGTAGCTTTTATCACATAGGAGTAAGTAGCTTAGTGACTTAGTCTTGTTGGTGTGTATTAGAGATCATAGCCTTGCTTCACTAGAATTATATAGGTGGCTTGCATAGTGTAGTTGAGCTAGTGCTAGAATTAGCTTAGCCATCTTTTATACTAACGCGTTTGTTTAGTGAAGCTTGTAGATTTTTAAATAGGCTATTCACTCCCCTCTAGCCATTTGGACCTTACAAGTGGTATCAGAGCCAAGGCACCGTTTATTTGAGGCTTAACAACCTACGGTGAAAAAGAAATGGCTCAATTAAGCTTGCACATCAACAACACCAAAAATGCACCTCACTTTGATGGCACAAATTATACATATTAGAAGGTTAAGATGACCGCACATCTCAAGTCAATCAATAGAGAAGTGTGGAAGGTCACCGAAACAAAATTTGAGGTTGCTAATCCGGAAGCACCTACACCGGTGGAAGAGAAGAAGCTCCAATGCAATGACATTGCCATTAGTGCTCTTCATGAGGCATTAGATGACAAGACATTTGAGCAAGTGAAAAACATAGAAGTTGCACATGATGCTTGGGCCAAGCTAGAAGAAATATTTGAGGGCATCGAAGGCACAAAGACCACTAAAGCATATATCTTGCAAGAAAAAATTTTAAGCTTCAAGATGCAAGATGATGAAAGTGTACCAGAAATGTTTCATCAGTTGCAAGTCATTGTCAATGAGCTCAAGACACTTGGTGAGGAGGTCAAGGACAACCAATTCTCTATGAAGTTCTTGAGAAGCTTGCCCAAGAGATTTGATACATTGATCACCGTGCTAGTGAGGACTACATTGAAGGATTCAACCCTCAACAAGTATTCCAAGAAGTGATGATCGATTATTCATATAGAGAAGATAATGAGAAAGAGGAGTTGGTCAAAAAGAAGAAGAAAGAAAGTGAGAAGAAGGATGATGAGAAGAAGAAGAGTGTGGCATTCAAAGCCACCACATCCAAGGGCAAATCCAAGATTGAATCATCAAGTGATGAAGACTCAAGCTCTTGTGATAGTGATGACATTGATGAGAAGATGGCTCTCTTTGTCAAGCAATTTGACAAATTCATGAAGAAGAAAGGCTTTCATGCAAGAAGGAGGAAGAACTCATCCAAGAAGAATGAGCATACCATGAGATGTTTTAGATGTCATAGCAAGGACCATCTCATTGCAAAGTGTCCTTATGATAGTGATGATGAAGATGCTATCAAGAAGGAGAGGAAGAAGCAAAAGAAGAAGCAAGAAAAGAAGGAGAGTTCTCATAAGAAGAAGAATGATTCTCATGTTGCTACATGGGATAGTGATGATTCCTCAAGTGATGATGAGGATGACAACAAGAGCAAGAAGAAGGGACATGCTAGCATTGCTATCCAAGAGAAGGTCTCCCTCTTCGACACTCTATCATGCTTCATGGCTAAGGCCGCTAAGGTATCATTCGATGATGAGAGTGATCATGATAATGCTAGTGATAGTAATAAAGAAGGATTCACTAAAGATGAACTAATCACTATGCTAGAAGATTGCACTCAACATTTTAAAGAATCTAGAAAGGAGCGCAAGGGCTTGCTTAAGGAAAAGAAAACCTTATGCAAGAATTTGATGAGCTTAGAGCATCTTATGAGAGTCTAAAGGTAGACCATAAGAAGCTTCAAAAGTCTCACACTAAGCTTGAAGAAGCTCATTCTTCTCTAGTTAAAAAATATGAAAACATGCCAACAAATATTAAGAAAGCTAAAACTTGCAATATAGGCATATCTTGTGATATAATTGATGAATCTTGTCATAAGCCTATTGTTGTTGCTCCCACTAACCCTTCATGTAGATCATCTACATCATCCTCATCTAGTAGTGATGGTTTCACTTGTGACTCCATACTTATAGTTGAGAATGAAAATATCAAGAAGGAGGTAAAATAGCTCAATCACACATTAGCTAAGGCTTATGGTGGTGAGGACCGCTTGCTTATGTGCTTGGGTAGCCAAAGGGCTTCTCTCTACAAAGAGGGATTGGGCTATAACCCTAAGAAAGGCAAGGCCGCTTTTGCTCCTCACAAGACTCGTTTTGTGAAGAACAATGGTAGCTATTGTAAAAGTTGCAAGCAAGTTGGTCACATAGAGCAACATTGCATGAACAAGAAATCCAATGCTAATGTATCCTCAATTAAGTTTGATTCTTTCTATATACTTACCAAGGGTACAAATGGTGTTCATGCTAAGTTCATTGGTGCACCATGAATGGGCTCAAAGAAGAAAGCCATTTGGGTACCAAAGAGCTTGGTCACTAACCTTGGAGGACCCAACAAGTTTGGTACCTAAAAAGAATTGATCTTGTCTTGTAGGTCAATTACAAAGCCGGAGGAAGACATTGGGTGCTTGATAGTGGATGCACTCAACATATGACCGGGGATTCTTGTATGTTCAAATCAGGTGATACAAGTCAAAATAGTGGTTTTGATGCTATCACTTTCGGCAACAACAAGAAAGGCAAGGTTAAGGGGCTTGGTAAAATTGCTATCTCAAATGACATGAGCATATCTAATGTGTTGCTAGTTGAGAGCTTGGATTTCAATCTTTTGTCGGTGGCATAACTTTGTCATCTTGGCTTCAAGTGCATATTTGGTAGTGATGATATTGAAGTCATAAGTGTTGATGGATCAAATTTAATATTCAAAGGATTTAGACATGGTAGCTTGTACTTGGTTGACTTCAATGATAGTGAGACACAATTGACATCATGCTTGCTTAGCAAATCTAGTATGGGTTGGTTATGGCATAGAAGGCTTGGTCAAGTTGGAATAAAACAATTGATCAAACTTTTAAGGCATGACTTAGTTAGAGGATTGAAGGATGTCACCTTTGAGAAAGATAAACCTTGTAGTGCTTATCAAGCCGGTAAACAAGTTGGAAATGCACATCCTAGTAAGAGTGAAATGAGCACATCAAAGGCATTTGAGCTATTGCACATGGACTTGTTTGGGCCAACAACATACACTAGCATTGGTGGCAATAAGTATGGTTTTGTGATTATTGATGACTACACTAGATACACTTGGGTGTTCTTTCTTTATGACAAGAGTGATGTTTATGATCTATTCAAATCTTTTGTCAAGAGAGTGCAAAATGAATTTGAAACTAATATCAAGAATATTAGAAGTGATAATGGTAGTGAGTTCAAGAACACAAGCATTGAAGATTTGTGTGATGATCTCGATATTAGACATCAATTCTCACCAACATACACTCCTCAATCCAATGGTGTAGTTGAAAGAAAGAATAGAACTTTGATTGACATGGCTAGATCAATGCTAAGTGAATACAATGTTAGTCATTCATTTTAGAGTGAAGCTATCAACATGGCTTGCTATTGTAGCAACTGTCTCTATTGCCATGGGAAGCTTGGAAAGACACCATATGAGCTATTGAATGGAAGAAAGCCCAACATTGCATACTTTAGAGTGTTTGGTTGCAAATGCTATATTCTCAAGAAAGGCACTAGATTGAGCAAGTTTGAAAAGAAATGTGATGAAGGGTTCTTACTTGGTTATTCTACCACAAGCAAAGCATATAGAGTTTGGAATCTCACAAATGACACCTTGGAAGAAGTTCATGATGTTAAGTTTGATGAAACCCAAGGGTCTCAAAATGAAGCTCAAAACCTTGAGGATGTGAGAGGAGATCAATTGGCAAAAGCAATGAAAAACATGAATATTGGTGATGTTAGGCCAAGGCAAGTTGATGATGATGATGACATTCAAATGATTAATCAAGATGTGCAAATTGATATAAATCAAGCAAGCTCAAGTGGTACTCATGATGGAGCTCAAGTTCAAGGTCAAACAAGTGGAAGCAATCAACTCCCAATACTCTAACCTACTAGCATCTTTTTATGAGCACTACTCATTTGTGTCACTTGAAGAACCTAAGAAAATAGAAGATGCTTTGAAGGATTTTGATTGGGTAAATGCCATGCATGAAGAGCTAAACAACTTCACTAGAAATCAAGTTTGGGAACTTGTTGAAAGGCTAAAGAACTACAATGTAATTGGCACCAAATAGGTCTTTAGAAACAAGCAAGATCATGATGGCATGGTTGTGAGGAACAAAGCAAGATTAGTAGCACAAGGATACACTCAAGTTGAGGGTCTTGACTTTGGAGAGACATATGCATCGGTTGCAAGATTGGAGGCAATTAGAATTCTATTAGCCTATGCTTATGCCCACAACATCAAGTTATATCAAATGGATGTCATAAGTGCATTTCTTAATGGCTACATCAATGAAGAAATCTATGTTGAGCAACCTCCCAGTTTTGAAGATGACAAGAAACCCTACCATGTTTTCAAGCTAAAGAAGGCATTGTATAGTTTGAAGCAAGCACCTAGAGCATGGTATGAGAGATTAAGAGACTTTCTTCTCTCTAAAGAGTTCAAGATGGGAAAGTTTGACACCACTCTCTTCACCAAGAAGCTTGGAAATGACTTATTTATGTTACAAATCTATGTGGATGATATCATTTTTGGATCAACCAATCAAGATTTTTGTGAAGAGTTTGGAAAAATGATGTCAAATGAGTTTGAGATGTCTATGATTGGAGAGCTTAGTAACTTCCTTGGACTTCAAATTAAGAAAATGAATAATGGCACTTTTGTAAGTCAAGGCAAGTACATCAAGGACAGTATCAAGAAGTTTAGACTGCAAGATGCTAAGCCAATGAGTACACCAATGGACACAAATGATCAATTGGGTGTTGATGCTAGTGGCAACATGGTAGATCAAAAGCAATACCGGTCTATGATTGGAAGTTTGCTCTATGTCACCGCTTCTAAGCCGGATGTGATGTTTAGTGTGTGCAAGTGTGCAAGATATCAAGCTTCACCTAGAGAAAGTCACTTGAAAGCAACCAAGAGGATATTGAGATATCTTAAGGGAATTCATGATATTGGACTATGGTATCCCAAGGGATCTAATTTTGAGTTGATTGGATATTCGGACTCCGACTATGGTGGATGCAAGATTGATAGAATGAGCATAAGTGGCATATGTCAATTGCTTGGAAGGTCTCTTATTTCATGGTCATCAAAGAAACAAAATAGTGTTGCACTATCTACCACCGAGGCCAAATACTTTAGTGTTGGTAGTTGTTGTGCACAATTGCTTTGGATGAAGGCCACCTTGAATGACTTTGGAATCAAATTCAAGAATGTGCCATTGTTTTGTGATAATAAAAGTGCAATCAAGATGACTCAAAATCCGGTTCAACATTCAAGAACGAAGCACATTGACATAAGGCATCACTTCATAAGAGACCATCAACAAAAGGGTGATATTAACATTGAAAGCATTGGCACTGAAGATCAATTAGCCGACATATTCACAAAGCCACTTGATGAGAAAAGATTTTACAAGTTGAAGAATGAATTGAATATACTTGACTTCTCCAACTTGAAATGAGTGCACCCCCACATTCTTATATGACATGCCTCCCCTTCGACTATACAAGGTAAAGTTGTTTGACATATCATTCATACTTTGCTAAGGACATGTTTAGAACACATAGACATATTTGCATGACAAATAGGTTCATTCATGAAAATCAAATGATTTTGATGTATATATGGTACCACTATTGCTTCTATGTTTGATTGATCTAGTGGTAGCATATGACATGTTTGTGGGTTTGCAAACCTAGTGTTGAATCTAGAAAATGAACTCATGATGTGTAATTTAACATGGTCAAGATAACCCTTATACTTTATGAGATGTGAAGAAGCTTGTCCTTGGATCAAACCGAATTACATATTCTAGGCAAGTGATCTAGATTGAACCATAATTTGGACTCCCTCATATTGATTAACTTGACTCTCACTAAAATTGGCACCTTTTGGTGATTGTTGACAAAGGGGGAGAGAAAAGTCACAAAGATAGAGAGAAAAAGAGAAAAGTCACAAGTTACAAAACAGGGAGAAGTAAGTCACAAATATATAGTAAGGGGGAGTGAATGACATTGGAAAGGGATCAATTAAAATTGAGCACACAAGTAGGGGGAGAAAGCTCATGAATGATTTGTTGCATTTGTATGTGCATTAACATGATGTATTGTTGCATTGCAAAGCTTAAATTCATATTCATGATTGTATGGTGTATGCTAGAAATAGAACTTGAATGATGATTTGTTGAAAGTAGCTTTATAAGTGGTATCTAGACACCTTTGCTTATAATGTTGATCTCACGAGGTACTTTAGTGTTTGTGATCTTTACAAGTGATGTATTACAAGTGGTGTCTAGCTACGTCGATGCTAAGGATGGTATATAAAGGCAACTCTGATTGGTATCACGCTTCAAAGGTCCATTCTATATACCTTAGCATCAATTTGATAGTAGTAACTCTCCCAAAATTCAAATCCATACATATGTGCACAATTGAACCAAACTCATGGAAGCACATATGTAGGGGGAGCTAATACTATCGAAATTGAAAATTGTTCTCATTTCATATCTTTGTGATGGTTGTCATCAATTACCAAAAAGGGGGAGATTGAAAGCCCAAGTTTGGTTTTGGTAATTAATGACACCAAGTTGCTAATGCCATGTGTTAAGTGTTTTGAGTTAGGCATAAGCAACACATGTGATGAAGGTGTGTGTGGCAAGGAGTGTGGCCACAAGATCACAAAGAGATGGTGCATGGACATGAAATGATGATCATGGTGGAGATGCACATAAAATGATGGACATGATGATCAAGTGAAGAAGAAGGTTCTAAGAGCGCAAGACAAAGGTATAACCATAGGGTTTTCCTTTTACCGGTCTAAGATGAGTAGAGAAGTGATTGACCGGGTTTAGGATATATAGCCGACTATCAAGAGGGGCAATCATGGTTAGCTCGGGAATCAAGTGCCACTAGATCAATGTCTTGAGCATATGCATTAGAATCTAGTAGAGAGCTAACATATTGCCTTGAAAATGTTTGTGAAATGCTAACACACATGCACATGGTGGTGTACACTTGGTGGTGTTAGTACTTTTGTGAAGTCGGAGAAGAAACAGAGACGAACGGAGGTCACCAGGCTGATCGGACGCTGCACCGGACGCGGTCACGGTTTGACCAGACGCGTCCGGTCAGTTCTTCGCAGCAGTCAGGCGCGCGGGTGCTAGGGTTTGCAACCGGCGTGTCCGATCCTTCATGGAACCAGAGCGTTCGGTCAGGCACCCAGAGGGGTAGAGCCGGTCGTAGAGCTGACTGGACGCACGACGCGTCCGGTCACGTACGATCGGACACGTCTGGTCACGGTGGGAGCTCTCTGGACTCTGACTAGACGCCGGGTGCAGCACATCTGGTCAAACGCTAGAGCGCGTCCAGTCATGACAATGGTTACTTCTGACACACACTGGTCATGCTTGTCCTGTAGTGACCAGACGCGTCCGGTCACCCTGATCGGTGCGTCCAGTCAGTATGTTTTTAACTGCGTCGTCCGATAACGGCTAGCTGCGTACCCCTTCACTATAAATAGAAGTTGTTCGGGGTTTGAGGGTAACTCTTGCATATTTTGAGACCTAGCGACATCCTTTGAGCTAGAGAACAACCCCTCCACTCATCTCATTACATAGTTGCACATCTTGAGTGAGATTGAGTGAGATTCAAGTGCATTGCTTGAGAGTTGCATTCTAGAGGCACTTGATCTTCGAGTTGCTGCAGATTTCTTGTTACTCTTCCATGTTTCCTGACACGGTAGACGGCTTGAAGCAGCTGAGGTGATTGAGCTCACAATTGAAGATTGTTGGAGCCCTCACCAAGTGTTGTAAGGGGTTATTGATCCTTCCTCATGGGAGTTCGCAAATTGGATACTCTAGTGGAGCTCATGGCTTGGAGGATCCCCATCTTATGTGCGGTTATGCGGCGCCCACCGAGGGCTCGACTCTTGATAGTCGATTAGCTCACGAACCGACAAGTGGGTGCATCACCACAACGAGGAGTAGCTTGCTGGGAAGCAAGTGAACCTCGGTAAAAATCTTGTGTCATCTCTTTGTCGAGGATTTCTCTTGTGGTTGATCATTGTGATTGATTCTTTGAGTGCATTACTTCTCTATATTGTTGGTATAAGAATCAAGTCACTTGCTCTTTACTTTCTTGTACCAGTCCTAGTGTAGTTTGCTTAGTGTAGCTTTTATCACATAGGAGTAAGTAGCTTAGTGACTTAGTCTTATTGGTGTGTATTAGAGATCATAGCCTTGCTTCACTAGAATTGTATAGGTGGCTTGCATGGTGTAGTTGAGCTAGTGCTAGAATTAGCTTAGCCATCTTTTGTACTAACGTGTTTGTTTAGTGAAGCTTGTAGATTTTTAAATAGGCTATTCACCCCCCCTCTAGCCATTTGGACCTTATAGCCCCTGCGGCTCTAATCGGTGGTACGGAGACACACGACCATCTCTCCCTGTGTCCAAGTCATCTGCTTCAAAGTCTCTTGGGTTGACCCCCTCTAGGGGAGGCATCTTGCCCTCTGGCCACTACGGAGGCAGTTGGGGACCAACATGATTGACAGCCGACGATTTATGGGACATCTCGCATGAGGCACAATCGAACTCCATGTTGATTGAGGAGGATATCAGGTCCCGCTCGGATTACCCATAGACCCCAATGAGGCGCACCGCTCCAACCATGTGGTTATGGTGGACATGCCTCTCCTCGCATGGGGCAAAACTAAACCTGCCTGCAACAAGGCAACACGACCTCTCGGGGTCAGCAAGGACGCTAGGGAAAAAATAGAGTAGGGTCCCCGCGACCCTGAAAGAGGTCAGGGCCAAGCCCTGACTGACTCTACCCTGCGTCCCAAGTCTCAGACCTAAGGCCTACTCTAGAGACTCACAAATCGTTAGGGGTCCACGACCTCTCCATGAGAGATCAACGAAGCAAAGAGGTCGGCAACGTGAAGCCTGAAGCATGATCGTGGCTCGGTCACACAGAAGAAACAAAGGCTCAAGACCTACAAGCCGACGTACGACCTCAAAAAGCCTCGTGGCCGTACGGAAAGGGGGTCGGGGACACGGTTCCTCGCATCAAATGATTTATTCGGCTACCTTAGACAAAGGCGCAGCCCCAAGGGTGCGCAGCAAGGAAAGCCCAAAACTCAAGGAAGCCTCTTCCCGCTTAGCACCCACCAATACAAGAACGGGCACGCCGCCCGTAAGGTGCTAAGACCAAGTGTCACCATGGTGACGCTACAACAAAATCCGAAGGGAAGCGCCACAGGTGCAAGAGGCAGCGAGGAACTCCTCGACAACCTCTAGATAGGGGCATGCGAGAGAGGTCAATGTCGTCGAGGCCAGAGACCACCGTCAGCCTGCTTTGAAAACAAGAGGGAAGCGACGAAGTGCCCCCTGAATTCCTAGAAACGCTGATCGTGGCCGCAAGGACCAGTGTTTCAGCGACCCCAAACCTAGAGGGTCTGGAGGCTGCTGGAACCACTAGGCCCAGAAAGTAGTCTAGTCACCTCTCTCATCCCCTCCAACTCGCAAGTTCCCTTCTAACACCAGGCCTTAGGGGGAGCGATCCCTAGGGGGCTGCATGATCAGAACCACATGGACCACCTTGATAATTTCTCTTTCTTTCCTTCAAACTCACACCCCTCGAAGGGGCTAGGGAAGCGACTCACTAAAACATCTACAGAATGACCAAACAAAAGGAAGGCCCCTATTTATAGGCCCGAGGGCAGACCCGACAGCCTTAAAACCCCCACGCCGCGTGACGAACTGTTGGGAATCATAGCCAGCGACAGATACCCATGTGAGGTCAGGAAAATCAAGATCTTCCCAAAGGCAGGAGCGACATAGCGTCGATAAGAACACTTGGCCCTGCCTGGATCACAAACCCCAATACGCAGTCCACTGACGCGACAAGGCACGATGGTCATGTACCACGATGACAGGACGTCCTAACAAGACAAATCATAATGTCCACCTGCCGCATTAAATGCGTCGGCCCACAAAGGGTTGAGCAGTGAAGCTCGAAGTAGACCACAACCACGAGCCCATGTTCTATACAAGCGCGCATATTAGTGCTTTTACGATCACTTCGTGATCACAAAAATGCTCGGGGGCTAATTTCAGGGTTACGACCCCGGGGCGTCTCAAGGCACCGATTAGTTGGCAGGCCACGTGACCCGCAACTCATCAGGTTAAAAATGGCCCGAACGACTGGGGCCTAGCTAGGACGAGCACACCCAACTAACACCTAGGCCAGGGTCAGCCACAACCCTTTCCCCTACCTTAGCCACATAAAAGACGTGCGACCCCTGTCCCCGTCATGACCCCTGGGCAGGACGGGAAGAGATCGAGCGTGGCTCAGAATGTTTGCTCTGACAAGAGCAGGCACGCCACATTGACCTCACAAGGACCGAGGGGACAATAGTCACCTCGATTCGGTCAGACGCCAATCTTGTGCCATGTCGCATCGACAAGACAATACCGCATAGCGATGGCAACGGGTACGAAACCCACCGTCAAAATGCAGACTGACAGGACGTGCGTACGATCCCACCCACTACAGGATGGGATCCATGACAAGGGTCTCGATGAAGAGACCTTTTCAGTTGGTGGAGCGTTCGACCCCAATGATTGAGGACGTGGCCCTTAACTCCATGAAGCGACCAGACAAGCAACAACTCGGGGCGGCTACCTACTACGGGTACGACACCTGAAGGAACCTGGAGACGACGATGAAGATCATGATGGATGCTACGTTGCACAGGACAGCTGACGAACTATCACCATGGCTACAATGCCCCCATAGCACCACATCAGAACTTGCCGCAATGTGGCCACAAGACCATGACGATGGCCACACCCGCATGAACACCAGAAGACGGCGTAGCTTGCGAGCCAAGTTAGTTAGGACTTCTCTCAGGCTCACGACCCTTCGGTCAGGGGAACCTCCTCTTTGTATCAAGCCCTGGCACCGAACTCTATATAAGGGCAGCCAGGGCACCCATCTCGGGACATCTTCTCATTCTTCATCCTCTACCACTCCATCCATTCACCATAGCAGTAGGGCTCCTGGAGCTTCTCTTCGAGCTGCCCCTCGTCTAACATAGGTTCTACCACCTCTTTCACCATTCTTGCACTCCCCATTATAAGAACTTCAGAGCATTCGAGCGAGGAACACGCACTCGATCATCTTTGAGACTGGACGTAGGGCTTCGGCCTGAACCAGTATAAATCCTTGTGTCTATTGGATGCTACCAATGTCTTCCTAGAGCAGCGCGACAATCATATAAGTTTATTAGTCCGGTTTACAAAACACCGACAGACTTTTCTTGGGGGCAAGATTTCTCCCCTTCAAAAGCCTATGTTATGCTTTGAGGACACAAACATGTTCATATTGCTTTTAAATAGTTGTGGAAATGCTTTTGTCAACCAAAGCACAAAGTCTTTTTTTGGTTGATCTAAATGGATAGACTAAGCACCAGAAACCTCTTGAGAAGAAGAGAAATATGCACCTAGAATCATACTTTTGCGTTCTCTGTCAGGACCAGGTTGAGGAAAACGTCTATCATCTTTTCCTTGGCTGCAGTTTTGTCCAGACTTGCTGGAACCTCATAAACATCAGCCTTTTGCCAAATTCCTCTTTCACAGAAGCTATTCTTCAGATGAAGGAGTTATCTCATCCAAGATTCTTCATGCCAATGGCAATTCTCGTGTGCTGGGCAATCTGGAAGGTTCGATATGACATCATCTTCAATAATCAGCAACAGTCACTTTCAGCAGCTAAGGAAACCTTCAGAAAATAAATGATCCTCTTGTCATTTAGAGCCTCTTGCAAAGACTTCACCACTTTTGATTTATGGATCCAAAATCTGTTGTAGTCTCTATCTTTTGTTGTATGTTTTTTCGTTTCTTTCTTTGTTTCCTAAGTTTGCTCGTTGTAACCTGCATTTTGCTTAAATTTCAATAAAAATTTCTGTAGGGGTGCAAACCCCTCCATTTCTGTCAAAAAAATATTCTTTGTTTTAGGACATGGGCACAGTCTCGAGTCTCCGATGCAACTTTAAAAATATAGTATCATTTGAAATAGTGGATGGATTTACTAATCAATCATACGATGTCATTGTACATAACTTTTATGTATTGATGGGTCATGTTAAAGAAGTTTAACTTGCTAGGATTCTAGAATAACCTACTTTTTGTATCGGTGGGAGTATAGTTATTACATTGAGTAGATATACGAGATTATGGCTTTTCAAAACAAATCTATGTACACGATCTTTTTTTTTTGAAAAACAGGAGGGGTTTGCACCCCTACTGCAAATTATATAAATAAAACAAGATAAAATGTACAAATTATATAAATAAAACAAGATAAAATGTACAAGGTAAATAACTTGAGGAGTACAAGGGGGAAGATTAAGGCACCCAGAAAGAAACACAATCTTTATTTTTCCATGGATTGTAGATAGTTTCAAAGGATTGATGAAACTAATAAAGTTTCAAAACTAATAAAGTTTCAAAAGTATTTGTTACCAGAGTTAGCGCTTTTTATTACTTTACCGGTTTGTATGTAAATTCGTGTTCGTGGCCTTCTAGCCTGATTTCTAATACCCTTTCTTTTTTTTAAAAAAAATAAGAATATAATTTTAAATTTCTACGTATGAAGATATTGTCATAGTAGTAAATAAGATGAACATTTTTTAAGCAAATGAGTAATTCAAAAGGCAGTGTACAGAATACTAAGTTTATAATACTGGGTGCGCTCGGTGCTGGTGGCTGCAGCGTGAAGGGCAGAGTAGACCGAGAAAGGCCCTACTGGCTATTGGAGCATAATAACACACCATGGCTGCTCTAGCGTTGACCAGAATAGTGTATGCGAGTCTTTGATTAGTCTCACTGTATTATTTTTTTTGGAATGCTACAGTGCAAGCGTATGACAGTTCGGCCACTGCGCTTCTCGGGCTTGTGCACTGCCAGCCCAATAGACTTGTTTTCCTTTACCTTCATTCTTTCACCATTTTTTAAAATAAAAAAGATTGTGATATTCCCAACTACTATGGCTGTCGCGGCATTCCCTACCACTCGCCTTCTCCAGCGATGACCATCTCCGCTTTCTCTGCTCGGGGCCCTTGCTCGCTTCTGCGGTGCCAGGCTGCGCCGCTGGAGTCATGCCTACCGCCCGCCCCTGCCCTCATCGTTGGCGCCGACGTCCTCCATGTCACCTCATCTTGCGGCTGGAGACCACGAGGGCATCGCGGATTCGCGGCTGTGCAGTACTTCATGCTCGCATCGAGGCTCCGCGTGCCTCGGTGTCCCCAGCGAAAGAAGCTCACGGCAGACAAGTGTGTGGTGCTCTTCGTTCCGCCACCTCCTAGCCTCGATCCTGCCCATCAAGGCGGTTATTGAGTTCCTCAATGCGCCTGACATGGTGCCCACCTCCCACTAGAGTATTTGCGTCTGGCATGTTGCAAGTGTATGTTTTAAATGTTTCAGATGTTTCAGAAGTACGTTGCAAGTGTTTCATATAGATGTTGCAAAAGTAGATCAGGATGTTGCATATGTTGCAAAGTGTTTCAGAGACATGTTGCAACTTTTTCAGGGGGATGTTGCAAGCATTTGTTGAAAATATTTCATCTGTTTTAGTCGTATGTTGCAAGCATTTTTTATCTTGATGTTGCATATGTTTCACGCATATGTTGTAAGAGTATGTTCGAAATATTTCAGTTGTTTCAGTCTTATGTTGCAATAAGTGTTTTAATGTTGCAAGTTGCAAATGTTTTATCTTGATGTTGCATATGTTCACACACATGTTGCAAGTGTATGTTCCAAATATTTTATTTGTTTCAGACGTATGTTGCATTCGAGTGTTTCATGAGTGTTTCGTGTTTCAGAAGTACGTTCAGAGAGACATTGAGGCATGACCCAGGCACCATGGAAAGGGGCGCACGACGCTCCTAAGGTCCTGTGGACGGGACGTGCTTGTCCTCATCACGGCTCCCGGGAGAGAGAGGAGGGGGCCAAGGAGAAGGAGCGCGCGGGCGTGGGACAGGGCAAGGTGGATGGGGGCGGGGTACGCGTGTGGGGTGTTACGAGGCAAACAGGTAAGGACTGCAGCGATACGGTGGGAGTATGACACATTTCTGATGGGCCGTTCGGTACAGTCGACGAAATCATATCCCATCGTACGTCCGAGTATAGGCCTGCTTGCCATCCACACCAGAATAGATAGAGTTTTCCGAAGAAACCTGCTAGTGGAGGAAGGCCTCCTAGGGATAAGAGACCGTATAGTTGATATACCAAGCTTTCGTTGCAAACCCCGAGGCCACATCAATCGAGGATACACGACAGAAGGAATTGTTAGTTCACCTCACCTTCCCCAAGCGCGGGTTTCCTTTACTAATTTTGTTCTCTCTATGCGAACCCTCTCTCTTTCTCGTAAGAATGAGATATAGGTAGGGCTAAAAAAAAAGAGTCCAATTCATATTAGATATACTAAATCTAGTAGCGGTCAATTGAAATTGAGAGAATAAGCTAAATGATTTTGACTTTACTTTTTTTAATTCTGAAATAGCCTTCAGTAGCTAGTACTCCTGTGAAATAATTGGTCAGATACATTGACTTTCTATTCAAAAAAATTAGTGGATCCACTTTAAAAAAACTCGCTATAGTCGGCTACGCATATGCATGCATTTATGCTCGTAGCTTATATGGGGGAAGTTGATCGTTGAAATGATAATAGATAGGGTAGAGGTAGAAACTATCAATTCACCATTAATTTCCATTTATTTTTTATTATATTACTTCCTCTGTCCCACCCTTGTTACTTTGTAAGAAGTTAAATATCTCTAATTATAATTAAATAAATATAGTATTAATATTTATAGTTCATAATTAGTATAAATTGATAGCTCATTAATATATTTTATAATAGATTTATTTAGAGATATAAATATTGCTATTTTTTCTTATAAACTTAGAGCCTGTTCGTTTGGGTTGATCTGGCTGGCTAAAAGTACTGCTGGCTAGTTTTTTATGAGAGAAAAACACTACTGACTGGCTGGCTGATTTAGCTGATAATCTCAAACGAACAGGTTGTTAGTTCAGTTTAAAAAAGTTTGATCAGCACAAAAATCTTATGCGGCACTTTTTTTTTAACACAAGGAAGGAGTGGTATCTCAGTCCAAAAAAAGGAACATAACTATCACTTTAGAGAGTCAAACGGGTTCTAAATTTAACTAGACTTATACAAATAATATTAGTATTTATCTTTAAACATGTTTTCTATAAAAATATGTTTTATGATTGATCTGGTGATACATATTAGTATTTTTTAAATATTTAGTTAATTTCGAAATTGTTTATTTTCGGAGGGAGTATTACAACCGTGGGGGAAAAGATCACTGCTCCTGCTGCTGCGTACCATCGCGCCGCGGCAGGCGACAGCCAGGCGCCTCCACTCCCGGCGATGGCCGTGCGGTCCCGGCCTCGCCGCTCCGCCGGCAACCTTTACCACATCCGCCTCCCTCGGCTCCTCTTCCTCCTCCCGCTCGCTCTCCTTCTCATCCTCTTCCTCGCGCACCTCCCCGCGCTCCTCCGCGGCGCCAACGCACACGGCCGCCGGTGCCTGCCAGCCGCCACCGACCGCCGCCTCCCCTTTCCCCACCACGTCCCGGATCCCCGCCTCAGCCTCGCCATCGTCACCCTCGCCGACGAGGACGCCGGCGGGCCGGGCGGGCGGCGGTCCTTCCGCGGGGTGCTGGCGGCGTCCGCGCGGAACAAGCGCGCCTACGCCGCGGCGCACGGGTATGGCCTCGTCGCGTTCCCCGCGTCCGCCGTCGATCCCAGCCGCCCGCCCAGCTGGAGCAAGGTCCTCGCGCTCCGCACCCACCTCCGCCACCACCACTGGCTCTTCTGGAACGACGCGGTGGGTCGCTGCTGCTAGCCTGCTAGTTACTTACTGCTGGATCGAAGCTTTGATTACTATTATACTATCAGCATACGAGGAATCAGGTTTCTTGTCTCTTGCACATACTTGGTTTGCTTAGTGATCACTAATTGCTCGTATTTTATTTTGGTTGTTACAGGACACACTGGTTACTAACCCGGAGATCCGGCTGGTGAGTCTCGTGCTTGTAATTTGTCGTCGGGCTATCCACTTGAATATGTGTATTTTTCAAACAAAATAATTTGCATGCAGTCATGCAAAGTCCTGATATCATGATCAAACCAATGATTTTTGAAGAATGATTGGGCTCTATTGTAGACGCACTTGGTACAGAATCTACAGTTGGGTCCCCATGTTGGGGTGTTCTCCTGATATTCTTGTTGACATACTTTTCTTTCTCATTACATGTTTGCAGGAGAGGATTTTATTCTCAGTAATCGGACACAATGATTTTGATGAGTCACCTGATCTTGTTCTGACAGAGGATTTCGGTGGTGTTAATGCTGGTATGGGAGACTAACACTGTTAACACAGAGTATTTGTGTCTTTTGTTTATCAAAATTGCTTTGCTACCAAATTGTTGGGACACTGCTTTTTAAGCATGTCCAATCCCAAGAGGCATCTCTATAATCCCAAATTGTCAACTTGTCTTACCGTCAATATAATGGAGTTTGAAACTACATTTATTCATCTAAGTGTTTTGCAGTTTGCACCTACTCATGCATGTTCAGAATAATCTGATGTTCAGAAATAAATATGTCGAATGGCCATGTCTTTATTAGGTAGCATGATTTCACATTCTTTTTCTAGTTGTTCATCATTCACTATGATACTGTAAAATAGGCATACCACTTCTCATGCAGGCGTTTTCTTCATAAGGAGGTCAAGATGGAGTGAGAAATTTTTGGATACATGGTGGAACCAGACATCGTTTATACAGTTTGGTTCCACGAGAAGTGGAGATAATGCAGCACTCAAGCATGTCATAGATCACTTATCAGCTGAAGAAATGCAAGAGCATGTTCGGATAGCAAAAATGCAGTGCCTCTTCAATTCCTACCCATGGGTCCTTACATTGAAATCGGTGCACCGCCTGATCTTCCACCTGCCCACTACATGGAAAGGTTCACACATTCTCTCATTCACTCTACTACTCTATATCGCATTTGTAATGAGGGTTTGCATTTGAACGTAATGACTTATTGCATTGATCTTGAGGACATAACTTCCTAGGAGTTGTTCAGATTTATTTGCTGACTCATTTGATAGCTTTGGAGAATTGATTTTCTATATATCATGTGCAAATTGATAGTGCAACAATGGTGAAGGATGGTACCGCACTAAATTTAGTCAGTACTCAGTACTTACCTGAAAACAAGAAAGGTGACATCTCTCCAGCATTCATGCACTGCATATCATTCGTCTAGTTTTACCACATGCTAGTCACTGCCACCTTACATTATCGCCTATCCCTGCATTGATTCCCAATAGACTGAAATTATGAGCCGAAGCTTGGAGTACCGTATTACCAACAGGAAGTCTCCACTTGCCTTCTTATGGAAGTTTTTACTATTAATTATGTATGGTCTTTAGTCTCTATGTTTTGCTCACAGCATATTGCATTTTCAGGGGTTTATTCAGATGGAGACTTTATGATTCATTTTGCTGGTCTGGATGACAAGCAAGGTTGGACAAATAAGATTCTTAGAGAGAGAAAAAGTCAAAGATAAGCTGATTTAAATTCACTGTTAGTCTAAGGAGTTAACAGAAGATTGATGCGAAGACCCTGATTTGTCTGATATATTCGGTGGTATACTTATAGATAGTACAGCAGACGTCAGGATGCCAATGTCAATAGTCAAAACTCTGGCATCTGGAAGGTCTAACCGGGCAACCAAAAGTTTGTGTGAAGGCCTTGACTGACATGGTATTTCAAGTTGTACACCAGGGCATCAGGATGCTGCGGTCAAAAGTCAAAATTGTGCCATGTACACGATCTACCTAGGTGCGTTCACTTCCTGTTGCTAGTGTTAAACCATCATTATCCAAACACAACAGAACCTGCATATCATTGCCAGCCAACAGATGCTAATCGCATAACAGAACTAGCTAGGCAACAGACTGGGTTTTGTCTAACAGGCTAGGGCACTCCCATGCTGTACATGGTTTCATGCTAATTATTATTGTCATTATTGATTGGTCTACAAGCAGTATCAGTGAGCCACATATGTTGTATGCCCAAAACATTAATAGCTATTCCAATACTTGATATTCCATCTAACATTTGCAGAGTGCTTTGTTTATATTTGAGGTTTTATATATGTGCTAGCAAGGATATACTAAATGCAGCGTGCTTGTTTATTTTGAGGTCTTTGTATATGTGCTGGCGAGGATTTGGATTGCGTTTAGTGCTGCATCGTTGTTAGGGGTGTGTAGCTATATGGTCGAAGGTGCTATGGACATGATGCCGAGGCTCATCGATCCTTCAAAACACAGCAGTGAAAGAGCTAAATAATCCATAGCACTGAAACTGAACAGACTCATGTTATTGTGAAACGAAATCCATATTATATAGTTACATGATGCCGAAGCTAGTTTATTTATTCTGACAAGTGCAGCTCCAGCAGCCTGCTTCAGTTTTATTTGAGACACGCACACGCCATGCATAATGCATTGGGGTCAATTAAGGGCAGAAGACGATGTCGTAGTTGGCGACGGTGGCGCAGGTGAAGGCGCTGCTCCCGTCGTCGAACGCGTAGCTGTACGCCTGCGGGCACTTGCGCTTGAAGTACTGCGAGTAGCGGCTGGGCTTGCACGTGCCGGGGCTCCCGTACCGCCCTCTGCAGCAGTACTCGTCGGTGTTGAACGCCACGCACGCGCTCTTGCACACCACCGTGCTGCCGCCGCCGCCGCCCGCCGCCTTCACCACCAGCTCCCGCGGGCACGCCGCGTTGATGTCGGCGGCGCACGTCACCGCCCGGCAACCAGCAGCGCCGTGCGGCGCGATCTGGAGAGGCACGTTGAAGCCGTCGACGTTGCTGATGTCGAAGAAATCCTTGCCGCCGGCGCCGCCGAGCGTGAACTCGGCCAGCGTGCTGGGCACCTGGCCGCCGGCGCCGTTGCACTGGAGCCTCCCCCCGCAGTCGCCGGACGCGCACGACAGGGCGCCCGAGGCCCCCGCGGAGCAGCGGTGGCGGGGCCAGATGCGGCCGGCCCAGGTGCCCGGGACGCCCTTGTACTGGGCTCTGCCGCCGGGCTTCAGCTGGAAGCCGGTGGTCGGGAAGCCCGGCTTGCCTGGGTTCGTCTGCACGCCGGGGTAGATCGGCTCCCGGCATTTGTTGATGAACGTGAACGTTGCTGCATTGCCCCTGAAATATATGGTGGTACGAGTAGCTTATTATTACCCGCTTACCAAATATTTTTGTACACTTATAAGCTGTTTATTGCAAAAATATTTTTGTACCCGCTTACCAAATATTTTTTGTACACTTATAAGTTGGAACAGATCCGCTTATTTTGACACCGTCGTTTTTTCTCAATTTGTGCACCTTTTCATGAAAACACTTTTTTTAAGGCTCTATCAAACAGCGCCATTATGGCGCTATGTTTTGGATCGCGATGTGTGGCCACGCAGTAAGGTCGCCCAACCGCGGCTCTGCGACCACCGTACTAGAAATATTGGCTCAATCTCGACATTTTTTTATGGCACATATGTTAATTAATGTAACTTGATTTCTTCACCATGCATGCGTCCTTAAATGTAGGGGCAAAAATTTTGCATGTATTAATTAATATACATTTCTTTTTATATGTCATCATTTGGAAGGTGGTACTATGTATTTTTATTAATAGTTAAATAAAATATACTAATTTAATTTATCTTAGGACCATTGGGATTTGCATCTACTCCTTTCGTCCCTAAAATATTAAATGTTTTATTGTTTTTAGAATAGATTAGTGTTCATAAAGATTACATATGTAACCCCTATTTATTAAAGGTGAACCATACTAATTAAGGAATAAACCCATTATTAAAAGGAATGCATAAAGAAATGCAGATCGTAATCTCAAGCTGATATGGACCAATTTATTATCCAAGAGCTAAAACATCAAATCTTCTAGGATATTTTTTGAATCCTAAAACGGAGGGAGTAATATGTTTCTATTCAAGCTATTTTTCTTAGAGGGATATATAAGTTTGATTTCCCATAGTATAACTAAAAGAAGAGAATTGCCCTTTTTTTTAGGGAAATTGAAAACATAAACTAGGGGGTTAGGGTGGGTTGTGTGTTTGTTTTTGCTACAAACTTCTCACAGATCATTATCCAAGTTGTATATATTTTATAATGCTTCTAAACTTTTCTGAGCCCTACTTATTTTGTTCCATTATTTTTTTTGCAAGTCCAATATATTGCTAACCGTGATGGAAGTCGTATCTAATGATGGTCACCCTATATGAAAGAAAGAACAGCTCAAACAAGTGTTTATTTTTTTTCTTTGAAGGTACAGTATGGGTGTGTTTAGTTCGCGAAATTTTTTAGCTTCGGCTACTATAGCACTTTCGTTTGTATTTGTCAATTAGTGTCAATCATAGACTAATTAGGTTTAAAAGATTCGTCTCGTGTTTTTCTATCAAACTGTGTAATTAGTTTTTTTCGTCTACATTTAATGCTCCATGCATGTGTCTAAACATTCGATGTGACGGGGAATCTTGAAAATTTTTGGAAACTAAACATGGCCTATATACAACTATAAAGCCACAACTCAAAAATTGAACGTTGGAAGATCAATACCTGGCGCAAAAGCAGAGGCCGACCAGAGAAACAACAAAATGGCCCACAAGCTTCCCATGGTGGCCTTGGAGGCTTCGACCTTGGTAGACAAAACCACTGAAGAACCACAGCAAGGCACCCGGAAAAATTCTAGGGAACTTGGGCATCGCAGAAATGATGAAGCACCTATGTATTTATAGGTAGAGTTTGCTTAGTATAAATGCTACTAGTAGCTTATTTTAAGCTCTTCATAAATTGAATAATAAAGACGGTTGGTGTTGGCATATCTTTTAGAGATATACTTAATTATTCATATGTTTTATACTCCGTATAAACTTAGTCAAACTTAAAATAGTTTGACTTGACTAGATCTATAATTGTATTCTTCTTGGAACAGAGGGAGTACAAAGTACTTTGTATATTGGGGTAGTTGTATTAATCTTTGCTTGATAATTTCACGTGACACAGGAGAGTGGCAAGTTATAAAATTAGTGGGTAGCCTTTATGCTACTCCCGATAGGAAGTATGGTGCACATCTATCAAGATTTTTTTCTTACGTGTTAGAATTAGTATATTAAGATTTTTTTTCCTCTTACGTGCCATAATTAGAATGAAATAAAGCTATATATTAATATTTTCTCCTTATGTGTCAGAATTAGACTGAATAAAAGCTACATATTCATAGAGATGAAGTTTTGGTACATAATTCAATAGTTTGGCACTAATTTAATAATTGAGACTTACTTTATGGGCACAATCTATAGAGTAATTAATTGTTACTTTGACTATATTGGATTATTATGCATTGTGCAATGTTGTTCCTTCCTAATAGAAACTTAATACCTTGATAGCGAAGTATTCATGCTAATTACCCATATATTTTAGTACTGGTTTTAGTGGAAAACTGATATTTGGAGTTGTAATATTTGCGCCATTTGGTGTCTAACTTTGACCCTATATTCGAGTGTGTCATGCCTTTTTGAGCATTTTGATATTTTCTAGGAAACGTGCAATAAAAGAGGTAGTTCTAGATATGCGCTACTACATAGGCACAGATTTCTTGCAGCGACGATTCACACACTACTACAAATATGGTGATCCATGATGTTTAGCTTTTGTCATAGACCTATGAAAACGCATCACGAACAACGGCCATGACAGATCAAAAAATAATCTTGAAACTCGTGTCATAAATTTGTTTCCCCAAAAAAGACAACGCAAATCGAAAACAACATTGATGTTTCTACTTGTCATCGACTATTTGTCCATGTCCTATAACTGGCCTAGATCCGAACCATAGTGATGAAAAAGAACATTGCAAATTGGCACCACATCATCATTGCATTAACATGCATCACAACTCATAAGATACACCAATCATACAAGCAAACATTGATTCACTCGCGTATAATGTATTAGCAAATCCACTACTATCACGTTTTGTAAAACTACATATTGACCTGGCCCACAACCATTTAGTTTCATCTTTAGGGAGTCTAAAATATGTTGTTGTCGATAAGATGTGCTCCTTGAAAATTAAGATGAATATGAGATAAGTCAGCTTTGTGGAAAGAAGTATAAAGGCTGACATAAACAATGACATATCAACTATAACAACTAGCATTAACATAGTAAAAATAGGCATTGTCTTTGAAGGACCTAGTTTGGTTTCAGTAATTGAGTGACAACTAGTAGACTAATGTTTTCAATCGAGATGATTGAGCTAGGTCCACATTGAAGGAGTTGAGCAAGGTAAGGAGATGGTGGAGATGATTAGCATGGCCATATGCAAGTGTTCAACATTGGAGAAGAAGTGATTTGAAGATGGAAACAAGCCCAAAGGCAAAGGCATAAGTGATAGGGGTTTTGTTTCGCCAGCCAAGGTGCAATAGAGTCCATGGTCGAATTTAGAATAGATAATCGTACTATTAAGACAAGAGCTCTAAAGTAATTATGATTATCTAGTGTCACTAGGTGATGATATTCTTTGCATATGCATTAGACCTAGTGATATGGTAAGGAAGCAAGTGAAAATGTTTTGAAAATGTTCTAAAAATACTAACTCAAGTGCTTAAGGTGTTAGTGTTCTTGTCGAACACATTTGGAGTTAGTGCATTTGAAAACTTGCCAGAGAGATGGTTGTTTGCAAGGTTTTTTTCTAGTCACTGGATTTATCCGATGCTAGGCCTTCAGGGTCACTGGAGAAAAGGCCCCAACCCTTTTAACCCCTGTGTGTTTCTCTAGTCAGCCTGACAGGTGGGGACAAGATTTGTATAGTGGTCCCAAGGTCAGACAACCAAAACTTAGGCTCCTAAAGGGGCTGACGTGGAGGCGCAAGGGGACAACATTCTCTCTGGTGTTGGGTGCCTGGATGGGAGGACCAAACTTTTTCTGATGCCACCGATAATCTTTTGCAAAAGCCTCCTAGACCCACCAGATTTCTTCAGTGGTGCCTCTAGGGGAGGATTGGAGAAAGCACCAGAGGGGTGCCTTGTTGATGATCTTTTCTTGAGGGTATCAATGGCAGAAATGACCAGTTTAACATAATCCCAAGTGCACTTATCATCTATTTGACACTAAGTGCCCAAGAGACCAAGTCAAACCTGGTTTGAGCACACCTGAAGGAAGAGCTAGAAAAAATCCGCTTTTTTATCAGGATCCATAAATAAGTGAATAAATCTTACAAAATTTTTAATCCATTTCATATGTCACATGGTTTCTAAATCAAAGTTATTATAAAACAAGTTTCAGTAAGAGTAGCGGAAGATAACAATTATACAAAAGCAGCGTAAGTTAAACAATTTTCAACATTCAAGTAGAGGTAGACATATAAGAATAAAGCTACTAGAATCAGAGCGATAAAGGAAGCCTCGCTGAACCTACCGGGAGGTATCCACACACAACATGAGTTAGCTTTGGCATCAATCTTCTACAAGCAACAAGAGGAATAAAATCCTAAGTTCACAATATACTCAACTAGACTTCCCAAGCTTAAGGATTTGCAGGGGCATTTGACTAGCAGTTTTGTTTGGTTTTATAGAGAAGTTTAATAATGCATTCTTATGTTTCAAGTTCTAGCAGTCAGGATTAAGTTCATTAACTAACCATTGTAGGTAAGCATCCTGAACTACTTTTGCGCAAAATATTTCAAGTTTTTGCATTGACATCATGCCATGCGTCACACCCGGGTTGGCTAGGGCTGATGGATCGACCATGGACCATGCACATGCACCTGGTTCACTGGTCCATCATGTACTGAGACTTGGTGATGGGTTAACTTTTAACCTCGTGTGCCCGACATGGATCTAATAGCATGCAAGAGCTGAGGGGATGAATGGTCACTGGGGCAACTTTAGGGTCGAGATGATGGACTAGAGGGGGTGTGAATAGTCCTTTCTAAAACTTAAACACATCGGTCAACTGAATCAAGTGTGGAATTGAAACTATCGGTCTAGCCAAGACTACACCCCTCTATCTATGTTCTCTAGCACCTTCCAAAGATCCTAATTAAACAACTAATGTGTCGGGCTAGCTAGAGCTCACCTAAACAATTGTAGAGCAAGGTTACATAAACCTATGCACTAGTACTTTGCCAACCGAGGGAGCTCCTACACAACTAGTAAGCAAAGGCACAAAGCTCCTAAGCTCACTAGCAATGCTCAACCAATGCCAAATTAGAGAGAGCAAATTACTTAGCTACACAAACTAAGCAATGTGAGTAACAAGGTTACTAAAACCAAATTAGCCACGCAAGGGAGCTACTTCTAGCTACACAAGCAAGAAGGTAACTAACAAGCTACACAAGCTAACTAATTACAAGAGCAACTACACAAGCACAATGTATATAAAATTAATACAAGCTTGTGTTTCGGGGATTGCAAACCAACAGGATGAACAAGGTTGACATGATGATTTTTATCTCGAAGTTCATATGTTTGCCAACACGCTAGTCCCTGTTGAGACAAGTTCCAAGGTTGCCGCCGGTCCTTTTGCTAATAGTGACCCGCAAGTCACACTCTCCCATGTGGATTGCTTACCACAAGCTCTAACACTTGACCCAGCTAGACCACTTGTCGCCCTTCACGTCTCGCTTTACTAGAGTTGCTCTTCATGGCTCCCATGAGGCGAGCACAATGCCCCTCACAAATCTATTCTCTGAAGCACCGCACAAGCTTCTTGCGGGCTTCGACGGAGACCACCACCAAGCCATCTAGGAGGTGGCAACCTCCTAGAGTAACAAGCACCACCGGCTTGCAACTCGATCACCTAGTGCTACTCGATGCAACCTCAAGATGCAATCACACTAGAATCGCTCACTCACTCGATTGGATGAACACTATCAATCACAAGTGAGTTAGAGGGCTCCCAAGCACTACCACATAAGCCACTAAGGCTCTAGTGTGCTCAGCAACCAGCCTAAGGCCAGCCAAGGGGGTATTTATAATCCCCCACATGAAACAGAGTTGTTGCTCCAAAGATTCCCTTTTCTGCGAGGGCATTGGACACGCGCGGTGGTGGCACCGCCCTAGGGGTGGTGGTGCCCCCCAACGGTCGAATCCAATGGCTAGTTTGACTAGCCATGGTCACCGGACAGTCGACGGTGGCACTTGACAGAAGTGGCGGTTCTACCCAGTCCAGCCCCCGTTTTCCCTAGCCTCTAGAGAAATGGGATGGTGGCACCGGAAACACACTGGCAGTGCACCGTCACGCGTGGGGCGGTGTACAACGTCGGTGGCAGTGTTAGCTCCCACTCAGCTCGCTCTCGGCCAAGTCCAGATGGTCACCACCACGGGGGTGGCGGTGCACCGTGAAAGCATCTAGGCCCCTGTAATGGGTTTCGGTGATTAATGACAATAGTTGATTCCTATGACTAACGTGTGTCTTGCAGAGGGATTAAAGTGTTAGATCATGGTAATGGCAATAAATGGGAAATATGGGTTTCATGCCCCTATCGATGGAAATCGTTTTGGTTTTCAAAGGATGGTCGACAAGGTTAAGGACGGCTAGTTCTAAGTGTTGAAGGAGTTGAGTGACACTTGGTTTAGTTTCTAGGACTTTGTTTTTTTTCCTTTGGCCATACTATTAAGGGGGGTATGAACTAGTAGCTTGACCTAGATGAGTCTAATGGTTTAGGTGTGGTGCACACTTGTCAAACTTAGCACTAGGTAGCTACAAACTTGCCTAAGATTGCTTGGGAGTCAAAGCCATTCACAAAGAAGCTGAACCGAAAGTGAATGGGGCTAAAAAGTACGCATCGGACGCTGGAAGAGCGTCCGATGTATACATCGTCGATGCAGACAGGCAGGCCAGTGGCATCGGACATGACTGAGGTGCAGCATCGGACACGACGGTGCGTGAGCAGCATCAGACGATGAGCGTACGGTGCTACATCGGACGCCCCGCTGAGGTGCGTCCTGTGCAGTCTAGTAAGCATCTAGAGCGGGAAAAAGGCCATTAGACGCGTACGATGGGTAAGCATCGGACGCTGGCCCGCGTCTAGTGATAACTTATCGGCCAGTTTGCTCTATTCGGTTTAGCAGGCGCAGTTGTACTCACCAGACGCGTTCGGTGGTATGCACCGGCGCGTCCTGTGACCCCGACTCAGGCTGTTTTGAAACATAACGGTTGGGATTGAGTGAGAGGGTTATAAATACATCCCCTACTCATCCATTTGAGATCTCTTGCTCATTTGGTCAGCTAAGAAACACCTTTCATGTGCAAGGAAGTGCAAGAGCCTAGTGAGGAGATTGTGATTTGAGAATCTAAGATTAAGGACCTCATTAATGCATAGGGAGTAGCAAGTGTGCATCCACCTTTCTCATTAGGCTTTCCATGGTCAAGTGAGAGTTCTTGCTTGTTACTCTTGGTGATCGCCATCACCTAGACAGCTCGGTGGTGATTGGGAGTTCGATGATCATCCGGTGGAGCTTGTGGATGACCCAACTCATCTTGTGAGCGGTTTTTTGGGTGATTCACCGCGATGGAGTGTCGAAGAATCAGTCCGTAGAGAGCACTTGATCCTTGCACGGATCAAGGGAGAGCTATACCCTTGCACGGGTGCTCCAACGAGGACTAGTGGAGAGTGGCGACTCTCCGATACCTCAGGAAAACATCGTCGTGTTCCTTGCCCCTTTACTTTGAAGCAATTACTTTCTAGCATTACTTTCATTGCTTGTTTACTTTCCTAAAATTGCCATGCTAGAATAGGAATTGGAACCTAGGGTGCAAAACTTTTTATCGGGAGAATCACTAGGAACATTTTTAGGCACTAGGGGTGAATCATGGACTAGTAGGGCTCAATTCTTGCAATTAATTTTAGAGAAGCCTAATTCACCCCCCCCCTCTTAGGCATCTTGATCCTTTCACACTGGACAGGGGGTGGCGGTGCCACCCAGACAGCACCCCGAGCCCGGTTTCATCTCCTCTTCTTCACCAACTTCTTCTCCTTTGTAAATGTGCTAACACCACCATGTGCATGTGTGTTAGCATTTCACAATTTTTTCCCCAAAGGATTAGCACTCTTTTCACAACGCCACTCGATCCTAACACATATACAAAGTTAGATCGCTCAAGTGGCACTAGATGACCGATATGCAAACAAGTTTACCCCTCTTGATAGTACGACCATCTATCCTAAACTTGGTCATAAACTTCTCTACACACCTATAACCGGTGAAATGAAATGCCTTATAGGTTATACTTTTGCCTTGCGCATTCCACTCCATCTTCTTCAATGTTGATGCAACACATGCACCACCCAATTACCAAATGATATGATCCACTTCATATCATCACGTGACCATATTGGTTTATCGATCTTGACTTCACTTGCTCTTCACCGTTGCGTCAGTCCATCGGCGCCAAGTCTTGCTCAAGCTTCACTGTCACACGTGGTTCCTCGCTTCGAAGCCTCTAACTTGCCCTTCACGCTTGTAACTAGTCCGTTAAGCCAAGTCATGTCTTGATCTTCTCCACCTTGATCACATGCCTCAATGTCATGTCTCATGTGCAATGAGCTCCTTCATCACATGTGTGAGATTTGCAACATTTTTGAGCCATCTTCACCATCATGGTATACGTTGCTCACACACATGTACTTGTGGACTAATCACTTGTGTATCTCACATAAACATAATTAGTCCACCTAAGGTTGTCACTCAATTACCAAAACCAAACAAGGACCTTTCAGCAGCGTTGGAGCTTGGTGGTGCACCATGGCTGGTGATGGCGATTCTAGCCACAAATCATGACATAGAAGGCACTAGGACAGAGAGGAGAACATGACCAACTCAACGAGGAGGTGCGCTTTGTCATGAGGCTCAGTGAGGCAGCTCGGTTAGAAGTGGAAGTCTTGTGTGAGAGAGAAAAGCTCTGGTGAGCTATAACATGCGCAAAATAAAGAGAAAGGCATTGTAGACTTCACTAGTGGATGTGTTATCTCTTGGAGAAGCTCAAAGATGTGTTCTTGATAGCGAGAGAACTCCAGTGACAATGGACCGCGAGCTGGGGTGGTGCTAGGGTTTCAAGTGAAAGAGGCAAAGCTCAGGGGATGTGAACTTGGCTTTATAGGCCGGAGAGGGGAAGGGAGAAATTTATGGGGTGCGGTGGTCGTGCGTTTAGCCGTAATGGTCGGCCACCATGGCCTCCACTATGCTGGTAGACTCGCACAAGGTGAAACAATAGCGACGATAGTTTTGCGATGAAGACAAAGAAGCGCCTATCGATGACATGCGGGGCTGGGACATCATTGGCTAAGGGCAGGAGGTGGGCTACCTTCCACATGCGGGTGTGGGAGGGAGGCTATGTGGGGTGGAGTGCTGGGCCAAACGTGGCCCAAGGGAGGGAGAGCAAGGCTACGAGGTGGCTGGGGCTAGGCCGACTTGGTTGGGCTTTTGTGTGCACAGGGCTAAAAGGGAAGGGAAAAAGGAGAATTAAAAGAAAGGCTTTTATTTTTCTAAAAATTTGAATTTCGTTTCAAATTCAAAAAAGAAGTTTGGATTCAAAACCACGAAAAAATTATCCTACACTCAAACAAAATATTATGCACCAACATGAATGCATCAAAAATATTTCTAAGCCCTTATATTTCAGTTTAAATTCACAAAATTATTACTTGGTCTTGATAAACCATGGAAATTAAATGAAATGAAGCAAAATTATTACTAATTAGAAAAGTGATTTTTAAGATGTTACAAATAACCACCCCTAGAAATATAACCATTTTCAAGGGTGTTTTATTAACAGAACTGTCCCTGCAAATGCAATTTCAAGGTTGACTTTATTAAGGGAACTGGCCCTAAAAATCATTTTTCTCCTAGGAGCAGTTCTTTTCTAAAAAAAATTATATGGCTGGTCCTTTTAGTGAACTGCCACTAAAAATAAGTTCCTATAAATTTTTCTTTTTCCTCATGATAAATCTATAGATCACTCTATTGGGAGCTCATTTGGTGGCTAAATGGATGCAAAAATAGAGGAAGAGTCTTTGCACTTTGAAGGAGTTGCCTTTAAGCTGTAAGGTCATGTCATCTGAATTTCTTTCTAAAGGTCTACGCATACATATTTCTCTTGTGAAAGCCCTAGTTTGGTTTTGCCTAATTGATGAAATCTATTTGGACTAATCCTTGTTTCTAAGTGTGTGACTAGATAGGATGGTCCAATCCAAGTGAAGGAGCTAGGTGGCACTCATGGATGGAGATGGCCACATGAAATGAAGTCCATGGCAGTGGTGTGAACATGTGATGATCAAGCTCCGGGACTTAGAAGAAAGAGAAAAACAAAATGGGCTCAAGGCAAAGGTGATATCCATAGGGCCATTTTGTTTTGGTGATCAAGACACCTAGTGGGTGTGATCACATTTAGGATAGATAGTCATACTATTAAGAGGGGAGTTCTTATCGGATAACTCAATCATCTAGTGCCACTAAGTGTTGGAATACATGCATATGCATTTAGGCCTAGTGCACTGAAAGGATCAAGATGCCCAAGAGGGGGGGGGGTGAATTGGGCTTTTCTAAAAATTAATTGCAAGAATTAAATCCTACAAGCCAAAGTTCACCCCTAGTGCCTACTAGTGTTCCTTGTGATTCTACCGGTAAAAAGTTTTGCACCCTAAGTTCCAATCCTAGTCTAGCATGGCAATTCTAGGAAAGTAAAACAAGCAATGAAAGTAATACACGAAAAGTAAGTGCTTGAAAGTAAGGGTTAGGAACACGACGATGTTTTCCCAAGGTATCGGAGAGTCGCCACTCCCCACTAGTCCTCGTTGGAGCACCCACGCAAGGGTGTAGCTCCCCCTTGATCCGCGCAAGGATCAAGTGCTCTCTACGGGCTGATTCTTTAACACTCTGTCGTGGTGAATTGCCCAAAACCGCTCACACAATGAGTTGGGTCATCCACAAGCTCGTCGGATGATCACCAAACTCCCAATCACCACCAAACCGTCTAGGTGATGGCGATCACCAAGAGTAACAAGCTAGAACTCTCGCTTGACCATAACAAGCCTAATGAGAAGATGGATGCACACTTGCTACTCCCTATTCACTAATGAGGGATCTCAAACTTTGATTCTCAAATCACTACCCTCACTAGGGCTCTTGCACTCCCTTGCACTTGAAAGATGTTTCTCAGCTGAACAAATAAGCAAGAGACCTCTAAAAGAGGTGGAGGGGATGTATTTATACACCCCACAGACAAATCCAATCGTTACCTGCCAAAACAGCAAAACACACACTGACCGGACGCGCCAGTCGACGTGACCGGACACACCGATCAGGGGTAACCGGACACGTCTGATCATGCAAGAACCTTACTCTACTTTGACCTGACGCTCGATCGCATCCGATCAGTGAAGACCGGACACGTCAGGTCAGCTAAGTACCTTACTGGAACATGACCGGACACGTCTGATCATTCCCAGTCGCGTCCGATTTGACTTTTACCCTCTAAAACACGTGTCAGACTGATCAACGCGTCCGGTCCTTGCAGGGACCGTGTCCGTTCAACCAGGTTGAAAACGCGGTGACTGTTAGTACTGACCGGATGCGTCCGATCGTGACAGAGACCACGTCCGGTCAAGGGTAAATAACTCAAACGACTTCGAAACGCGACGCAACTTGAACCAAGTTGCTTCCAACTGAACTTTGAGCTTTCCTTGAGCTACCTAGTGCTAAGTTTGACAAGTGTGCACCACACCTAAACAAAAGACTCACCTAGGTCAAGCTACTCGCTCATGCCCCCCTTTATAGCACGGCCAAAGGAAAGAAACGAAGATCCTAACGACTATTCCGGATGTAACTCAACACCTTGACATCCAGAACTAACCGTCCTTAATCTTGTCATTGATCCTTTGAAAACCGAAATGATTTCCATCAAGGGGCATAAATACCATAGTGCCCAAAGCAGTTATCAACTCCATGACCTAACTTATCAAAGTTTCTGCAAAACACACGTTAGTCATGGTAATGATACATTGTCATCAATTACCGAAACCAACTCCCGAGGCCTAGATGCTTTCATGCACGATTGGTGAGAAGTGTTTAACCTTTGAAAAATGATTGTGAAAATGCTAACACACTTGCACATGATGGTGAAACACTTGGAGTGTTAGCACATTTGCAAAGGTGGTGAAAAAGCTAAAGAAAAGGAGGCAAAACTCTACTTGGGGTGCTGCCATGGGGGCACCGCCACCCCTTGTCCGGTGCACCACCACCCCTGTGGTGGTGATCGGCTGGGAGGTCGAGAGTAGCGAGTTGCCCTAAGGGTGTAAGGTCCAAATAGGCTAGAGGGGGGGGTGAATAGCCTAATTAAAACTTCTACAAGAATTACTTAACCACGAGTTAGTACGAAAGGTGGCGAGGCAAAAGCACTAGCTCTAACTAATTAAGCAAGCCACCTACACAAGTCTAGTACAAGGCTATTCACTAAACACAACAACAACTATAAGCTAGAAACGAGAAGTAATACGAGAGAAGAGCTTCGAGTGATTATACCGCCGTGAAGAGAAGAGAAATACCAATCAATCAATCATACAAGAGAAATCCTCGGGAAGAGAATGACACAAGAATTTATCCCGAGGTTCACTTGCTTCCCAGCAAGCTACTCCCCGTTGTGGCGATACACCCACTTGTCGGTTCGCGAGCTAATCGACTATCAAGAGTCGAGCCCTCGGCGGGCGCCGCACAACCGCACACAAGATGGGGATCCTCCAAGCCACGAGCTCCACTAGAGTATCCAATTTGTGAACTCCCGCGGGGAAGGATCAAGAACACCTTACAACACTTGGTGAAGGCTCCAACAATCTCCAATTGCGAGCTCAATCACCTCCGCTGCTCCAAGCCGTCTACCGTGTCAGGAAACACGGAAGAGTAACAAGAAATCCGTAGCAACTCAAAGATCAAGTGCCTCTAGAATGCAACTCTTAAGCAATGCACTTGAATCTCACTCAATCTCACTCAAGATGTGCAACTATGCAAAGAGATGAGTGGAGGGGTTGTTCTCTAGCTCAAAGTATGTCTCTAGTTCTCAAAATGTGCAAGAGTTCCCCTCAAACCCCGGCCAACGTCTATTTATAACGAAGGGGTACGCAGCTAGCCGTTACAGACGACGCAGCGAAAAACGCACTGACCGGACGCTCCGGTCAGGGTGACCGGACGCGTCCGGTCACTACACGACAGCAAGAAACAGTGTGTGTCAGAACTAGCTGTTGCCGTGACCGGACACGCTGAACCGATTGACCGGACGCGACAGTGCCCGCGTCCGGTCGCATTCCAGTATGCTCCCGTTGAGACCGGACGTGTCCGATCGCACGTGACCGGACACGCCGCGCGTCCGATCGTTACTCCGCTTCGCTCTACCCTTCTGGACGCCTGACCGGACGCTCCGGTTACGTGAGGGACCGGACGCGCCGGTCGCGCGCTCTGATTCGCTCAGGAGAACTGACCGGACGCGCTGTTGAACTGACCGGACGCCACAGTGCCAGCGTCCGATTAGAGTCCAGTAAGCTCCCTGGATGACCGGACGCGTCCGGTCGTCAGTGACCGGACACGCTGCGCGTCCGATCATCGAGCTAAAAACCGCGCAGACGCTGAACACTGACCGGACGCATCCGGTCATACCGAGACCGCGTCCGGTGCAGCGTCCGGTCGTCACAGTGACCTCCGTTCGCCTCCGTTTCTTTTCCGACTTCCGGCGCAATAGAAAATAGGCATTTCGCTTCTCCAAAAAGCGCTGAATCCCGCCTCGCAAGCTCGGCGGGAGGGAGAGAGAGACCCAAACCCTCTCTACCGCCCAAACTTCATTGCCTTCACAAACTATGCTAACACCACCAAGTGTACACCACCATGTGCATGTGTGTTAGCATTTCACAATCATTTTCCAAGGCGTTATGTTAGCTCTTTACTAGATCCTAATGCATATGCTCAAGACATTGATTTAGTGGCACTTGATTTCCGAGCTAACCGTGATTGCCCCTCTTGATAGTCGGCCATGTATCCTAAACCCGGTCAATCACTTCTCTACTCATCTTAGACCGGCAAAAGGAAAACCCTATGGTTATACCTTTGCCTTGAGCTCTTAGATCCTTCTCCACTTGATCATCATGTCCTTCCTTTTATGTGCATCTTCACCATGATCATCATTTCATGTCCATGCACCATCTCTTTGTGATCTTGTGGCCACCACACCTTGCCACATACACCTTCATCACATGTGTTGCTTATGCCTAACTCAAAACACTTAACACATGGCATTAGCAACTTGGTGTCATTAATTATCAAAACCAAACTTGGGCTTTCAATCTCCCCCTTTTTGGTAATTGATGACAACCATCACAAAGATATGAAATGAAATCAATTTTCAATTTCGATAGTATTAGCTCCCCCTACATATGTGCTTCCATGAGTTTGGTTCAATTATGCACATATGTATGGATTTGAAATTTGAGAGAGTTACTACTATCAAATTGATGCTAAGGTATATAGAATGGACCTTTGAAGCGTGATACCAATCGGAGTTGCCTTTATATACCATCCTTAGAATTGACGTAGCTAGACACCATTTGTAATACATCACTTGTAAAGATCACAAACACTAAAGTACCCCGTGAGATCAACATTATAAGCCAAGGTGTCTAGATACCGCTTGTAAAGCTACTCTCAACAAATCATCATTCACGTTCTATTTCTAGCATACACCATTCAATCATGAATATCGAAATTAAACTTTGCAATGCAACATTTCATCATGTTAATGCACATACAAATGCAACAAATAATCCATGAGCTTGCTCCCCCTACTTATGTGCTCAAATTTAATTTCTCTCCTCCTCACTTTATTTTTTTTTCTCTCTTTGTGACTTTTCTTTTTATCTTTGTGACTTTTCTCTCCCTTGTGACTTTTCTCTTATATTTTATTTCCTCTTTGCAATATCTTTGTGACTTTTCTCTCCCCCTTTGTCAACAATCACCAAAAAGGTGCCTAGAATAGGTAATTTTAGTGAGAGATAAGTCAATCAATATGAGGGAGTCCAAATTATGGTTCAACCTAGATCACTTGCCTAGAATATGTAATTCGGTTTGATCCAAGGACAAGCTTTTTCACACCTCATAAAGTATAAGGGTTATCTTGACCATGTTGAATTACACATCATGAGCTCATTTTCTAGATTCAACACTAGGTTTGCAAGCCCACAAACATGTCATATGCTACCACTAGATCAATCAAACATAGAAGCAATAGTGGTACCATATATACATCAAAATTATTTGATTTTCATGAATGAGCCTATTTGTCATGCAAATATGTCTATATGTTCTAAACATGTCCTTAGCAAAGTATGAATGATATGCCAAACAACTTTACCTTACTATGTTGGAGGAGAGGCATGTCATATAAGAATGTGGGGGTGCATTCATTTCAAGTTGGAGAAGTCAAGTATGTTCAATTCATTCTTCAACTTGTAAAATCTCTTTTCATCAAGTGGCTTTGTAAAGATGTCGGCTAGTTGATCTTCGGTGCCAATGCTCTCAATACTAATATCACCCTTTTGTTGATGGTCTCTTATGAAGTGATGCCTTATGTCAATGTGCTTGGTTCTTGAATGTTGAACCGGATTTTGTGTCATCTTGAAAGCACTTTCATTATCACAAAACAAAGGCACATTCTTGAATTTAATTCCAAAGTCATTCAAAGTGGCCTTCATCCAAAGCAATTGTGCACAACAACTACCGGCACTAATGTATTCGGCCTCGGCGGTAGATAGTGCAACACTATTTTGTTTCTTTGATGACCATGAAACAAGAGACCTTCCAAGCAATTGACAAGTGCCACTTGTGCTCATTCTATCAATCTTGCATCCACCATAGTCGGAGTCCGAATATCCAATCAACTCAAAATTAGACCCCTTGGGATACCATAATCCAACATCATGAGTGCCCTTTAGATATCTCAATATCCTCTTGGTTGCTTTCAAGTGACTTTCTCTAGGTGAAGCTTGATATCTTGCACACTTGCATACACTAAACATCACATCCGGCCTAGAAGCGGTGACATAGAGCAAACTTCTAATCATGGACCGGTATTGCTTTTGATCTACCATATTTCCACTATTATCAATACCCAATTGATCATTAGAGCCCATTGGTGTGCTCATTGGCTTAGCATCTTGCAATCCAAACTTCTTGATTATGTCCTTGATGTACTTGCCTTGACTTACAAAAGTGTCATTCTTCATTTGCTTGATTTGAAGTCCAAGGAAGTAACTAAGTTCTCCAATCATAGACATCTCAAACTCATTAGCCATCATATTTCCAAACTCTTCACAAAAGTCTTGGTTAGTTGATCCAAAGATAATGTCATCCACATAGATTTGCAACACAAACAAGTCATTTCTAAGCTTCTTGGTGAAGAGAGTGGTGTCAACCTTTCCCATCTTGAACCCTTTAGAGAGGAGAAAGTCCCTCAACCTCTCATACCATGCTCTAGGTGCTTGCTTCAAACCATACAATGCCTTCTTTAGCTTGTAAACATGGTCAGGCTTCTTGTCATCTTCAAAACCGGGAGGTTGCTCAACATAAACTTCTTCATTGATGTAGCCATTTAGAAATGCACTCTTGACATCCATTTGATAGAGCTTGATGTTGTGTGCACAAGCATATGCTAATAAGATTCTAATTGCCTCCAATCTTGCAACCGGTGCATATGTCTCTCCAAAGTCAAGACCCTCAACTTGAGTGTATCCTTGTGCTACTAATCTTGCTTTGTTTCTTACAACCATGCCATCTTGATCTTGCTTGTTTCTAAAGACCCACTTAGTACCAATCACATTGTAGTTCTTTGGCCTCTCAACAAGTTTCCAAACTTGATTTCTAGCAAAGTTGTTTAGTTCTTCATGCATGGCATTCACCCAATCGGAATCCTTCAATGCATCTTCTATCTTCTTTGGTTCTTCTAATGAGACAAATGAGTAATGCTCACAAAAGGATGCTAATCTTGATCTAGTTTAAACACCACTTTGAATTCCACCAATGATTTAGTCCAACGGATGATCTCTTGCAATGCTAGTAGGTTGGAGTATTGGGAGTTGATTGCTTTCACTTGTTTGACCTTGAACTTGCACTTCATCATAAGAACCACTAGAGCTTGATTGATTTGTATTAATTTGCACACTTTGGTTGATCACATGAATATCATCATCATCAACTTGCATCGGCCTTATATCACCAATGTCCATGTTCTTCATTGCATTTGATAATTGATCTCCTCTCACATCATCAAGGTTTTGAGCTTCATTTTGAGACCCTTGGGTTTCATCAAACTCAACATCATGAACTTCTTCCAAGGTGCCATTTGTGAGATTCCAAACTCTATATGATTTGCTTGTGGTAGAATAACCAAGTAAGAACCCTTCATCACATTTCTTTTCAAACTTGCTCAATCTAGTGCCTTTCTTGAGAATATAGCATTTGCAACCAAACACTCTAAAGTATGCAATGTTGGGCTTTCTTCCATTCAATAGTTCATATGGTGTCTTTCCAAGCTTCCTATGGCAATAGAGACGGTTACTACAATAGCAAGCCGTATTGATAGCTTCACTCCAAAATGAATGACTCACATTGTATTCACTAAGCATTGATCTAGCCATATCAATCAAGGTTCTATTTTTCCTTTCAACTACACCATTGGATTGAGGAGTGTATGTTGGTGAGAATTGATGCCCAATACCATAATCATCACACAAATCTTCAATTCTTGTGTTCTTGAACTCACTACCATTGTCACTTCTAATCATCTTGATGGTAGTCTCAAACTCATTTTGCACCCTCTTGACAAAAGACTTGAATAGATCATAAACATCACTCTTGTCATAGAGAAAGAGCACCCAAGTGTATCTAGTGTAGTCATCCACAATCACAAAACCATACTTGTTGCCACCGATGCTAGTGTATGTTGTTGGCCCAAACAAGTCCATGTGCAATAGCTCAAATGCTTTTGATGTGCTCATTTCACTTTTACTAGGATGTGAATTTCCAACTTGTTTGCCGGCTTGACAAGCACTACATAGTTTATCCTTTTCAAAAGTGACATCTTTCAATCCTCTAACTAAGTCATGCCTCAAAAGTTTGTTCAATTGTTTCATTCCAACATGACCAAGCCTTCTATGCCACAACCAACCCATACTAGATTTACTAAGCAAGCATGATGTCAATTGTGTCTCACTATCATTGAAGTCAACCAAGTATAAGCTACCATGTCTAAATCCTTTGAATATCAAGTTTGATCCATCAACACTTATGACTTCAACATCATCACTACCAAATATGCACTTGAAACCAAGATCACAAAGTTGTGCCACCGATAAAAGATTGAAATCCAAGCTCTCAACTAGCAACACATTAGATATGCTCATGTCATTTGTGATAGCAGTTTTACCAAGCCCTTTGACCTTGCCTTTCTTGTTGTTGCCGAAAGTGATAGCATCAAAACCACCATTTTGACTTGTATCAATTGAATTGAACATACAAGAGTCTCCGGTCATATGTTGAGTGCACCCACTATCAAGCACCCAATGCCTTCCTCCGGCTTTGTAATTGACCTACAAGACAAGATCAATTCTTTTTAGGTACCCAAACTTGTTTGGGTCCTCCAAGGTTAGAGACTAAGCTCTTTGGTACCCAAATGGCTTTCTTCTTTGAGCCCATCCATGGTGCACCAATGAACTTAGCATGAACACCATTTGTACCCTTGGTAAGCATATAGAAAGAATTAAACTTGATTGAGGATACATTTGCATTGGATTTCTTGTTCATGCAATGTTGCTCTATGTGACCAACTTGCTTGCAACTTTTGCAATAGCTACCATTGTTCTTCACAAAACGAGTCTTGTGAGGAGCAAAAGCGGCCTTGCCTTTCTTGGGGTTATAGCCCAATCCCTCTTTGTAGAGAGAAGCTCTTTGGCTACCCAAGCACATAAGCAAGTGGTCCTCACCACCATAAGCCTTAGCTAATGTGTGATTGAGCTCTTTTACCTTCTTCTTGAGATTTTCATTCTCAACTATAAGTGTGGAGTCACAAGTGAAACCATCACTACTAGATGAGGATGATGTAGATGCACTACATGAAGAGTTAGTGGGAGCAACAACAATAGGCTTATGAAAGGATTCATCAATTATATCACATGATATGCCTATGTTGTAAGTTTTAGCTTTCTCAACATTAGTGGGCATGTTTTCACATTTTTCAACTAGAGAGGAATGAGCTTCTTCAAGCTTGGTGTGAGACTTTTGAAGCTTCTTATGGTCTACCTTTAGACTCTCATAAGACACTCTAAGCTCATCAAGTTCTTGCATAAGGTTTTTCTTTTCCTTAAGCAAGCCCTTGCACTCCTTTCTAGATTCTTTATAATGTTGAGTGCAATCTTCTAGCATAGTGATTAGTTCATCTTTAGTGAATTCTTCTTCATCACTATCACTATCACTAGTATTATCATGATCACTCTCATCATCGGATGATACCTTAGCGGCTTTAGCCATGAAGCACGATGGAGTGTCAAAGAGGGAGACCTTCTCTTGGATGGCAATGCTAGCATGTCCCTTCTTCTTACTCTTGTTTTCATCCTCATCATCACTTGAGGAGTCATCACTATCCCATGTAGCAACATGAGAATCATTCTTCTTCTTATAAGAGCTCTCCTTCTTCTCTTGCTTCTTCTTTTGCTTATTTCTCTCCTTCTTGATAGCATCTTCATCATCACTATCATAAGGACACTTTGCAATGAGATGGTCTTTGCTATGGCATCTAAAGCATCTCATGGTATGCTCATTCTTCTTGTAAGAGTTCTTCCTCCTTCTTGCACGAAAGCCCTTCTTCTTCATGAATTTGCCAAATTGTTTGACAAAGAGAGCCATCTTCTCATCAATGTCATCACTATCACAAGAGCTTGAGTCTTCATCACTTGATGATTCAATCTTGGATTTGCCCTTGGATGTGGTGGCTTTGAATGCCACACTCTTCTTCTTCTTCTTCTCATCATCCTTCTTCTCATTTTTCTTCTTCTTCTTCTTTACCAACTCATCCTTCTCATCATCTTCTCTATATGAATCGTCGGTCATCACTTCTTAAAAATATTTGTTGAGGAGTTGAATCCTTCAATGTAGTCCTTACTAGCACGGTGATCAATGTATCAAATCTCTTGGGTAGACTTCTCAAGAACTTCATAGAGAATTGATTGTCCTTGACCTCCTCACCAAGTGCCTTGAGCTCATTGACAATGACTTGCAACCTATGAAACATCTCCGGTACACTCTCATCATCTTGCATCTTGAAGCTTGAAAATTTTTCTTGCAAGATATATGCTTTGGCAGTCTTTGTGCCTTCGGTGCCCTCAAATGTTTCTTCTAGCTTGGCCCAAGCATCATGAGCAATCTCAATGTTCTTTACTTGCTCAAAGGTCTTGTCATCTAATGCCTCATGAAGAGCACTAATGGCAATGTCATTGCATTGGAGCTTCTTCTCTTCCACCGGTGTAGGTACTTCCGGATTAGCAACCTCAAATTTTGTTTCGGTGACCTTCCACACTTCTCTATTGATTGACTTTAGGTGTGCGGTCATCTTAACCTTCCAATATGCATAATTTGTGCCATCAAAGTGAGGTGCCTTCTTGGTGTTGTTGATGTGCAAGCTTAATTGAGCCATTTCTTTTTCACCGTAGGTTGTTAAGCCTCAAATAAACGGTGCCTCTGCTCCGATACCACTTGTAAGGTCCAAATAGGCTAGAGGGGGGTGAATAGCCTAATTAAAACTTCTACAAGAATTACTTAACCACAAGTTAGTACGAAAGGTGGCGAGGCAAAAGCACTAGCTCTAACTAATTAAGCAAGCCACCTACACAAGTCTAGTACAAGGCTATTCACTAAACACAACAACAACTATAAGCTAGAAACGAGAAGTAATATGAGAGAAGAGCTTCGAGTGATTATACCGCCGTGAAGAGAAGAGAAATACCAATCAATCAATCATACAAGAGAAATCCTCGGGAAGAGAATGACACAAGAATTTATCCCGAGGTTCACTTGCTTCCCGGCAAGCTACTCCCCGTTGTGGCGATACACCCACTTGTCGATTCACGAGCTAATCGACTATCAAGAGTCGAGCCCTCGGCGGGCGCCGCACAACCGCACACAAGATGGGGATCCTCCAAGCCACGAGCTCGACTAGAGTATCCAATTTGTGAACTCCTGCGGGGAAGGATCAAGAACCCCTTACAACACTTGGTGAAGGCTCCAACAATCTCCAATTACGAGCTCAATCACCTCCGCTGCTCCAAGCCGTCTACCGTGTCGGGAAACACGGAAGAGTAACAAGAAATCCGTAGCAACTCAAAGATCAAGTGCCTCTAGAATTCAACTCTCAAGCAATGCACTTGAATCTCACTCAATCTCACTCAAGATGTGCAACTATGCAAAGAGATGAGTGGAGGGGTTGTTCTCTAGCTCAAAGTATGTCTCTAGTTCTCAAAATGTGCAAGAGTTCCCCTCAAACCCCGGCCAACGTCTATTTATAACGAAGGGGTACGCAGCTAGCCGTTACAGACGACGCAGCGAAAAACGCACTGACCGGACGTTCCGGTCAGGGTGACCGGACGCGTCCGGTCACTACACGACAACAAGAAACAGTGCGTGTCAGAACTAGCCGTTGCCGTGACCGGACGCGCTGAACCGATTGACCGGACGCGACAGTGCCCGCGTCCGGTCGCATTCCAGTATGCTCCCGTTGAGACCGGACGCGTCCGATCGCACGTGACCGGACGCGCCGCGCGTCCGATCGTTACTTCGCTTCGCTCTACCCTTCTGGACGCCTGACCGGACGCTCCGGTTACGTGAGGGACCGGACGCGCCGGTCGCGCGCTCTGATTCGCTCAGGAGAACTGACCGGACGCGCTGTTGAACTGACCGGACGCCACAGTGCCAGCGTCCGATTAGAGTCCAGTAAGCTCCCTGGATGACCGGACGTGTCTGGTCATCAGTGACCGGACACGCTGCGCGTCCGATCATCGAGCTAAAAACCGCGCAGACGCTGAACACTGACCGGACGCGTCCGGTCATACCGAGACCGTGTCCGGTGCAGCGTCCGGTCGTCACAGTGACCTCCGTTCGCCTCCGTTTCTTTTCCGACTTCCGGCGCAATAGAAAATAGGCATTTCGCTTCTCCAAAAAGCGCCGAATCCCGCCTCGCAAGCTCGGCGGGAGGGAGAGAGAGACCCAAACCCTCTCTACCGCCCAAACTTCATTGCCTTCACAAACTATGCTAACACCACCAAGTGTACACCACCATGTGCATGTGTGTTAGCATTTCACAATCATTTTCCAAGGCGTTATGTTAGCTCTTTACTAGATCCTAATGCATATGCTCAAGACATTGATCTAGTGGCACTTGATTTCCGAGCTAACCGTGATTGCCCCTCTTGATAGTCGGCCATGTATCCTAAACCCGGTCAATCACTTCTCTACTCATCTTAGACCGGCAAAAGGAAAACCCTATGGTTATACCTTTGCCTTGAGCTCTTAGATCCTTCTCCACTTGATCATCATGTCCTTCCTTTTATGTGCATCTTCACCATGATCATCATTTCATGTCCATGCACCATCTCTTTGTGATCTTGTGGCCACCACACCTTGCCACATACACCTTCATCACATGTGTTGCTTATGCCTAACTCAAAACACTTAACACATGACATTAGCAACTTGGTGTCATTAATTACCAAAACCAAACTTAGGCTTTCAAAGGGGCACCACCACTGTGCTGGATGTGGCAGAGAAGAGCTAGAGCTGAGGCTGGCAGTGGAAGGGGCGGTGTACACCGCCACTGACAGGACGGTGCACCGCCTGGTCACCACCACTGGTGGGGCAGTGCCACCGCCATAAAAATCCAAAGAGCAAGGGAAAGGTTGTTGGTCACCGCCGCGGGCACCGCCGCCCTAAGGGCGGTGCACCGCCATAAAATTCCAAAGAGTGGGGTTTCTCGGGCAGCTGGCTGGGTGGTCACCGCCACCCTAGAGGCGGTGCCCCAATGGCTAGGATGATCATTGGAGGGGCACGCCACCCCATGTCCGGTGGCACACTGACATGTCTGGTGCCCTCGCAGAAAGCTGCTCTAAAGGGGTAACAACTCTATTTGCTTGTGGGCTTCTAAATAGAGCTAGTGGACGGCCTTAGCCACTCTCTTGGCACTTCTAACAGCTGCATACACCCTTTGAGAGCTGAGCATACCACTTCACTTACTTTCACACTTGATTTCATCATCTTGAGTGAGTTTGGAGAGCCTCTAGTGCATTGTTTAGTGTTCTAGCATCTTGTGGCACTAGTTGGACGATTTGGGCTGGTGGAGATCTTGTTACTCTTGGTGTTTGCCAACACCTAGATGGCCTGATGATTGGTGGATCGTTGAGCGGCTATTAGTGATTGTTGCCGGCTCCAATCGTCGACATTATGAGGGGTTCTTGTGCCTTCCCCGTGGGAGATCACGAAAGGCAACTCTAGTGGATTGCGCATGGCTTATGTGATCTTCATCTTGTGTTGGTTGTGCGGCACCTGGTTGCGGGTTAGGCGTGTGATGCCTATTAGCGCGTGAACCTCCAAGTGAGTGAATCGTCATAACGGGGACTAGCTTGCCAGCAAGCAAGTGAACCTCGGAAGAAAACTTGATTGTATCATCATTGTCTCCTTGGTATTCTTTGGTGTTCGTTGATTGATCACTTGTCATGGTGGTACATCATCTCTACCACTCTCTTGCATTACTTTGTGTATTTACTTGTGTAGAGCTTGTGGTAGTTGTAGCTAGTTAGTGTAACTAGTGTAGCTATTTAGGTGTAGCTCCCTTGCTAGCTTGATCACCTAGGTGTAAATTAGTGACCTAGCCCTTGTGTGACATACTAGAGATCATAGACATTAGAAATGGGTAGGTGGCTTGCAACACAAGTGTAGTATTAGCGCAAGATTCGCTTCGCCATCTTTTTTACTAATCACTTGTCTTAGTGTTGTTGTAGAATTTTTTAATAGGCTATTCACCCCTCTCTAGCCATTAAGACCTTTCATCTTGGTTAATTATGGTTTCCATCTAAAGGGAGGCATTCTTGTTACTTTTACATTTTGTTATTATTTTTGGCCAATTTTTTTCCCAACTTACTTGTATGGAGTAGGATCACATCAATCTCTAGTTATTTTGGTTATATTTGTTGCTCTTTATTGGGTTATAGAATGGTGTTCATGAATGGAGATATTGTACGTATATCTAAATCTATATCTATATGTAGCCATGCATGGAGGAGGTGAGAGAGTAAGAGAGAGGTAATTTTTTTGTTTAATGAAAATAAAGTGTCTATAAATATAGAATTAGTATTGTGTGTTGATTTTTTCGCCCAAATCATATCAATTTATGATGGTTTTTAGTTAATTTTTTCTCTAGTTAAATGGGAATAATATTTTGATGCAATTATATGTTTTCATTAAGGCCCACACATGGATAGGGCATGGATGTACACAGAATGGAAGGAACAAAGTCTCTTTTATCCAAGATATGAATAAATTTATTAAACGTCCCAAAAAGCATACATTGATTAAGTAGACAAAGGATATATATTGTCCATACTGTGATTGCCAGAACTTTTGGTGTGCAACCACTCATAACGAGCTTTAGGGAGGATCACAACCACTCATAACGAGCTTTAGGGAGGATCACAATTTTTTGGTCATATCTTTCTTTCAGTTTTTTGTTACAAAGAACACATGGATCTTTGTCTGTAAGGTCTTTAGCCATTAGACCTATTAGAATGCGTAGCGGTTCTGGTCGAGCTCGCTATACCGGCAAGCCGCCACCACACCAGGCCTAAGTCTGCTAGAGCCCAGAACAAAACAATACCTCGAGTGTAGCTCAACTTAGATAAGTTGTTTAATTAGTTGAGGGCTTCTCCCACCTCATATGTTATGCTCCCTCAACACCAACTTCCCATGTGGTACTAAACCTAATAACTCCATGCAGGTGGCGTCGAATAAAAAACAAAGCTTTAGATTTATCTTGGCTATATGGACTATTGTTTGCTTTGATCACTTCACTAAGCCCATTGGACTTCAAGTGACTTTCAACATCTAGCACCCATGTGATAAATAATTCTTGTCAGTAATGTCAAGAGCTGCAAAATAAAGATTGGCAACATTCCACATAGTAAACCACAATATATAGAATAGCATAGTATAAATAATTGCACAAAGTATAGTATATAAATAACAAGAATCAAAATGGTTTATTACTTCATAAAAGGATATAATGATGCACAACATGTTTCTTACCTAGATGACAATAGTCTTTGAAGACAGTCATGCTGATAACGTGTTATAGAATAACTACTAAATTGGTATACAAGAATGCAGAGAACAAAACTGAGAGAGAACCGAAAAGAGATCTTATTCGCATCAGTGCATACAATAAGCTCCCTATATACATGAGAGCGTACGTGAAGTAAACAACAGAGTTATAGGAAATGATACTAGGAGAATTACAACATTGATGTCAAAGGGGTTATAACTTTGATGGTATAGGGGTTATGGACATCTGTACTAATAATAATGCATACTTCATAAGAAGTATTTCAAAGAAATTTTAATCAACATCAAGTACCAATTAGATAGTCAGCCATTAGTAAATCGAGATAACTATTATGATGTCTGAACTAAAATGAAATCCATTTTAGCCCCCATGGTAACTAAAAGACAACGAGACGGAGCAGTCAGAGTTCATTATGAGATAGGTAGATAAACTCCGATCCAAAATAATATAGGAGTATTTCATAGACAAAACTAGGTAATTAGTACACAAAAATATTTTATTGCAGCCCGGAGATTTTTAATGTACGACCTTTGTGCTTGTTTTTGGAGGATTGGAGGAACTAATCAAACTATAAATAAAGCAACCTCTAGCTAGTTTATTGCAAAAACAAGAAAAGTACTGTAAAGTAGTTAAAGATTTGATGCAGCGGGGGATGAGCTTAGAGAGCTAATAATTAATTAATAAGAGTGATTTTTTTCTACAACCTTGTTATCTCCGTCTGAACTCTGATCTGGACCAGAAGTTACCATGCACAACGGACAAAACATTAAAAAAAAAATCTCTTGATGAAGTTGTTCTTAAGGGTGAGTACCTAGTAATAACTCTCTGATGGTCCAATATATGCAAATAGAGCAGAGCAGATGAGGAGAACTTATAAAAGTTTGCTCAGCTTTGTGCGCATGCATGCTGCATGCACAGTACTCTCCACACATGTACATCAGCTAGCTAGCTAGCTAGGACCTCCAGGAATTGTTTGATCCTGCTACACAGCTACAGCAATCACTTTTCCTCTCAATCAAGCATGCATTCTCAAATGGCAGCAGATAGGGACAATTAAGCAGGAACCAAACTACCAAATAACGAAAAATCGATCGAGCAGCGCACAAAATTAAACAAGCCCATGACTCGGTAGCTTGAATTCATACCTATTTTTATATTAATCAGCAACTCATCATCAGCACATAGCTGATTAATTTCTTCGCTAGTAAGTACTGCATGTATATATAGCAAATAAATTGAGGAGATCGAGGTGTGCTATAGCTACTTATAAGGATAGCTGCCAAGCCTGAGCTCCAAATCCACGTCCTCCTTCCTCCCCAGGGACAGGCCCAGGTGCACGTCCCCGCCGCCGTAGGTCCGCGAGCCACCACCGCCAGCGTCGTCCTGCTGCGGCGGCGCGGTCTTACTGCCGCCTCCGCGGTCCTTCCGGTGGATGTTCATGTGGCCGCCCAGCGCCTGCGCGTTGGTGAACCCCCTCTTGCAGAAGGAGCACTCGTAGTAGGCCCCCGCGGGCGCCCGCCTCGAGCCTTCCGCCTCCGGTGAGCCGCTCTTGTTGAACCCACCTTCCATGGATCGGCCGGATCGATCGGAGCACAGCAGATATATTGCTAGAGCTGGCGCTATATAGTATTGCTATGGATCGGAAGAAATACCGTATCAAATCAAATAAGCTGATGAATTGAATGCCGGCCGGTACGGTCGTCAGAGAAGTTTTTAGGGTTCTTGGAGAGGTGGGCTCGCTGTAGCTGGGGATGGACTGGGAGACTCCAAACGCAAGGACTGCAGGTGCCTTATATAATGACAGGTGCAGCTGCAAGTTGATAGTTTTATGTAGAGAGTAATGGACACGGCTTTGACGTCTAGTTCTGGCATTTCGATGGCGACAAGGATGAGAATCGAAGAAAACAATTCGGCCGGCCGACGCCGGCCGGCCCTGCCAGTGTAGCTAGGCTGCCGGCTGCCGCCCTCACCTAGCTCCTTGCCCAGCGCAAGTGCGAACGGTTCTTGTTCTCGGGTTTGGCATCGCCTGTCGTAACAAGTCACGACTGCTGACAGCTGGTTGCGGTCGATGATGGATCCGTCATTTTCCTTTTTTGCATGCGCAAATCAAATTTTGAATTTGAATCTTTGCTTGGAAGAATCCGATCGACTTGTGTATATATGGTGGCGTCAATAAGCAGGAAAAATCATTTAGAAAAGACGACGACTTTACAAACCTAGCTAATTTGTGAGCCATAACAGTATTGCATGCAGGTAGCAGTATATATAGTAGTAATAAAACAGTATTATAAGACAGGGCAAATATACAGTCTGAAAGAATCGATCACTGTATCCATATGCTGATTATTTTTTGCTCAGCCGTTTCTCTTCCCATGTTTGTTTCGGAGTTTCTGTTGCTTTCACTCCGATTGCTCCTCCTCATCCAGCAGCTGGTCTGGTCTCTATATATGTTACTCTCTGGATCCGATTGCTCCTCCTCATCCAGCAGCTGGTCTGGTCTCTATATATGTTACTCTCTGGATCTATCTCAACTTCAGATATTTTCCTAACAATCCAACATGTGATATATATAATCTTGTTACATTTATGATATGATAGGACTGATATCTGCTCGTGTGCACATGATAAATAACAATGTTATGTCAGAAATTACCAATTTCCTGTCAAAACTTAGAGCGATGATAGATGATGATGCGGATTGTGCCGTTTTCATTTTGGCATTAGCTAACTATCTCTGATAGAGTACCCATAAGGGCACCCAAACTCAAAATGAGTCTCTGAAGGTCTATTTCGGTTTCTAACAGAGTACCTATATGATAGATCATTTTGGGTAGCAAGAGAGACACAACCCAAATATGAGGAATTCTCTCTCCTGGAAACTCATTTTGCAGAAAGGGTTTTCTTTTATGTCTTGTTGTTGGAGAAGACCAAAAATGAGTATTGAACTTTTTGTCTGTAGCGCTTTCCAAACGTCGAATAGATCATGTATTTTGGGTGAGTCGTTATCATGCATCAGCAAAGCTCCGGTAGCTTCAGAGGGAACTATATTAACGAACTGAAAACGAATTTCTCTTTCTAATACTGCTAGTGCTACGTAAACTATGTGAATGACTTATTAGCTTTAATTTGCCCTTCCAGTTATTACTGAATCAACGAGACAAAAAAAGTCACATCAGTGAAGAGTTTACTTTGATTGTCCCTGAGGACTCAGAAAAATTATAAAATGATGATACTATTTGTTAGGAGCACACAGATGATTTTTCTTTTTCCCCGAGGAATTATCTGCATGATGCCTTGATTCAGTCAAATTGCCATGATATCTTAGTTTTTGTCTGATCCTTTTGTCTCAAATGTGTCTCATTAATAACAAACGCCTTGTTTACATATGAACATGGAAATTTCTCTTATGGCTGTCCTTGAGATTCAGTCAATTTTTTGATAGCCAGTTGAACATACCCTTTCTTTCCTATTGTTGTGGGAAAAAAAAACTGTTAAATAATTTGAACGACGGGGGTTCAATGTATCAGATATGCAGCCCTTGTTATCATATTGATGTGCCTTAGATCCAGATCATAATAATCAGTGAAAATAATATGATAGAGACCCAAAGGGGTAGATTGTTATAATCAAAACACAATATTACAACAATCCTGTAATCCACCTAAGATCAGGTATTTGGAGATTATGGGTGCTAGAAATTAAAGACCAAGTTTTCTGCCTCCACCTTATCCTCTGTTGGTCAAAAAATTGCAGCATCCAAGGGCACTATTAGTCATTTATGTTCTAACTAACAATAATACACGCGCTATAATCCAAGGGTCCAAGCAGTCTAGATTATTAGAATCCGTAATCCATATTATTATAATCCCATGTATAATAATCTAGATTACTATATAATCCAGTTGGGATCCAAATAAGCCCTTAATTTCACAATCAACTATAACTAGAAACATTAATTGTAAATTTCTATCAGTTCTTTTTTTTCTCGAATAAAGTAACGTATACATACATATATGGCATATATCATGGGAAAATATATGTACTATCGTTTAAAAACAACATTCGAATGGCTCGGCTTCAGAAAATTTGAATGTAACATTTTTGGACACTACCACAGGAAACTTACCTGAGGCGGGCAAAAATTATTAACCGAGGTGGGCATTTCATCTGCCTCCGCGGAAAGGTCACGGTTAATCCGGCCTTAACGAAGGCGGTTGGTTGCCCGTCTCGGTTAATCAATTTTTTTAAAAAAAAATGAAAACCCGTGGACAAGCCCAGCGAGCCCATCCACGGGCTGCACCACCGCTCGCCGGATCCGCACCGCCGTCGCGTCCACTCGCTGGAGGAGGCCGCTCGCTCGCCGAATCCACCAGCTGCTCGCCAGATCTGGCCACCACGGGCGTGGATCCGATCGGTCATCGTCAGCAACGGTGGTGGAGGTGGTCTGGTGGCGGATCTGCTCGATCGTCGTCATCGGTGATGGATCCAGGTGCGGCCTCGCCTCGTCCTCGCGCTATTGGTGAGGGAGCGAGAGTAGAGCCGCTGCCAGAGAGCGCCCCACACAGCCCGTGTCCGCCACAGGGGCGCTGCCCGCCGGAGAGGCCCTACTCAGCCAGGCCACCACCCGCGCCCACTGGAGGGGCCACTCCCCAAGGCCGCAGCGCCCTTGATTGAGAAGGGAGGGAAGGGGAGGAGCGCTGGGAGGGGAGGGGAGAGGTGGGGAGCCGCCGTGAAGGGAGGGGAGGGGAGGAGCACCGGGAGGGGAGGGAAGGGGTCGGGCGCCGGCTCGTGATTCAGAGAGGTGAGGGAGAGGAAGTGAGAGAGGTGAAACCCTAAGTCATTGCATATATAGTCAGGGCGCGATATCGGGCTGGTTTGGGCCTTTCTCATTGCTAGTGGGCTCGCCCACAATTAACCAAGGCGGGCTTCATAAGAGGCCCGTCTTTGAAAATGGAGGCATTTTTGGAAGCGGACCACTTATAAGGGCCCACCTACCTAAATAAATTTTAGAAGGCAATTGTTTTTTAACCGCATCCGTAAATCGATTTTGTGAGACGGTTAAATGTGACCGCCTCGGTTAATCCCAGACATTAACAGAGGCGGTTCAAAAGCCCGCCCACCTCTGAGGCCAATTTGAAAACGGCTCGCAAAAGATTTTGTATAGCAGCGAGAAACACTCTATTTTAGTACTGTCTAGTGTGGGTGTTACATTCACTTAAGCAATATAGACATAAAATAAAATTCATCGACTTTTCCGCAAGAAGGGGCTCATCAAATGTGTGGTATATGTATTGCTCATGAGATATTATTGACGTTGGATTGAGATCCGAGTCACACGCCAGCAAGAAGACATTATTGGTCGTTAACATATATAAAAAAAATAATTCTTTGTTGGTAACTATACGCCGGTGTGAGACCAAGACTGACTAGGTCGGGCTATGATTCTTACTACCTCGGATAAAAAACTGAACCGGTTGGCTCACTCAGTAAGCGAAGACATGGCCAAGAGTGACCATGTAATCGGACAAAAGAATCATACGGCAAAGGTCTAGTCACCGTCACCAAGCTAGTCTGCAGATCCAAGGATTCAAACATAGAGAGAAGAACGAAGATAAATCATATAGAAATAGAGACGGACGGCGAATTGTTCTTGTGCGGGGCAGTTGCGTAATGAGTTGGACAGAAGTGGCAAGACAGCACTCGCTTTCCATGTGTTCACATCTCCTCTGATATCGAGGGTCATCTCCGTTCAGCTGGGCTAAATCGGCTGGCTGGTCTGGTTTTGGCTGGCTATTCAGCCCAGCCGTTCGACGGCTCAGGTCCAGCCGATCGGCTGACCTAAAAGCTGACCACCCGGGCGCATTCGCACTTCCTCCATCATTCCGTTCCCCCGATAGCTCTGCGGCTAGGGTTTGCGCTCGCTTGCCCCTCATCCTCTTTCCTCCGTGCGGGCCGCGGCGGCCACGAGCTCTGCTTCGCTATGCCCGCCCCAGCCGCCATCAGCGGATCCCTCCCTGCCCACCTCTCTACGCCGTGAGGGCGCCCCCTCGCCGTAGACAGCCTTCATGGCAACCGTGAGCTCCGCATCCCTCCCCGCCACCATCAACGCCTGTCCACCGGCAACAATGTAACCCCGGATCCGAGGCCTCCGGCGTCCCCCCTCTGGATCTGACCCCCACGTGCTCGTTTTGCAGGTGTACCCCAAGCGCCACCCATGGATCCGCATCTCAGCTCGCCGGAATCGCCTGTCGCTTCGCCGGATCTGGGGACCCTAGGTTCATTCTCGTGCACCTGCATTCGTGCTCACTTGTTTGTCGTAGTGCAGCGTTCTCATTCAAAGTCTTACCCTTTCTGTAGCGATTTCGTGGACGCGCGAACAACTGCTGCTCAACGCTGCCCACACTGGGAGCGTCCTCCACTTCATCGTGCTCTTCACCTGAAGCCAGGCACTACAATCTCCGTTCAAAACGCGCCAAGCGTTTTGCCAAGGCACGTCCCCATTTCTTACGCCCTCAGTTTCCTGTTTGTAACTCTTAGAATTGTTGCTTTTTTCTTCTTGCTGCGTACATCATACCATACATTTTAAACATGGCAACAGATGACCACGGATCGTGCTAACTGGGATGACGCCACCTTGAGAACCTTTCTGGAACTAGTGATAGTACAGAAAAACCAATTTCACTGGAACCAGAAAGGCCTAACAACCATCGGTTGGGCAAATGTGTATCCAGCATTCACAGAGGCAATGGGGTTGCCGTATGACAAGAAACAGCTGCAGAACAAGTTTAACGAGATGAAACGGGCATTTTTTTAATTGGCGTGACCTTCAAACCCACACTAGCCTAGGCCGTGACACGAATACAGGAGGCGTCATAGTTGACCCCTCGTTTTTTGAGGGTGGTAACGTGGTACTGACTTCTACCTAATTTCTTTCTAACCCCCTGACTACCAAGTACTAGGGATGTTCCCATTCTATTCGTTCTAACATGTGGAACCATAGCACATGCATGTGCAGGAAAATAGCCAATCTGCTGCAGAGCGGACCAAAATTCCCAAATGCCTTGACCTACTGATGACTCTTTGGGGACACAACCCTCGCGACAGGGGAACATTGCTCTCTTATGGTGGACATCATCGCGAGAGGACACCCAGTACTGCTAGCCATGATACTCCACACGACATGTCCCAGGACCCCGTAGGTGTCCAGAGTGTTGGTCAGTCCTCCAAGAGATCCACTAGGAAATATTCTATCAACAGCCCTCCCAGTAAGAAGAGTGCTTCCATTGATGACTGCCTTAACGACCTGACCGACATCATTAAAGACCATAGGTAGCAAAAGGCCCTTATCAGCAAGCAGGAAGAGGAGATGGACAAAGTGGTCAAGATTTTAAAAGAAGATGATTTGCGAGAGTCTGATGCTGTGTATGCTCAAGCTCTAATTATTTGCAAGAACACACTAGACCGTAGGAACTTCCTGACCATGGAAACAAAAGAGGGCCGCCTCAACTTTCCGTAGATCTGCTGGGAGGACAGGAGATCCAGATCGAAGTAGATGTTATCCAAAGCAGCGTTCCTACTGCGGCAGTCTATGTAGTTTTATTTTCCAAAACGTGCATGTTGAGTTGTAATGATTCTTGGACAATGTTTGTTTAAGTTGCATCGCTGTAATGTGGCATGTGGCTTGAACTTTGTGTGTTTTTTTCCCGAATCCAAATAAACTGTGTGTTGGTGCCAATGTTTGAATGTTGCTTTCTCTGTTGAAGAGACATTTCATTTTTCATCTCCGTTAATTCCTACATTGCTGTTAATTGGTGTTCTAGGTTCAGCAACAAGACAAGACCCTATTATTGTATTTTTGATATATTAGTGTACAATAATCTGATATGTTTGTTGGATCAATTCCATATATTGTGACCACTAGATATCTCTTGTATCTGACCCATTTGTTCTTGTAGATCAGCAGCACTGAGGACTCTAACAACAGCGACAATTCCAGCGAAGGACTGCCCATTTTCAACTTGGCGGCTACTGCTATCGCGCTTGCAAGGTACAAAGAAGCAGTGGTCAAGGCGGCTCTAGTGGTCAACCCTTCCCGAAGATGATGGGGCAACAGTGGATGCACCTCAATCTGAGCAACCCACAAAAGTGCCTTGACAACTTGCGTATGTCTCATGATGACTTCATGCAGTTGCATGACATTTTACTTGGTTTGGACTCAAGGGTACACAACAGACAGGATCCCTAGAAGTTTTAGGTATATATATGTGGACTTGTGCACAACTACCAACTTAGTTCAGTATGTAGAGTTTTGTTGTATATCGTACAACTCTTTATTATACGATATATATATATATATATATATATATATATATATATATATATATATATATATATATATATATATATATCCATGTTTTAAATGGTGAGCTATAAAAAATAGCGTCAACCTCTCCCGGGAGCTATGCGCCGCTATAGCGACCGCTATATGGCGTAGCGTCAGGCAGCTGCTTGCGCTATAGCGGCGCTATAGCGCGCTATTTGATTACAGACAGCGACATATGATAATTCAATAATTCATAAATGATTAAATAATAATTTGATAAATCATAAATTCATAATTGATAATGATAACATAAGTCACTTAACAGCAAACATATTCCCATGATAGCGGCTATTTAGCGGCGCTATGGCGCTATTTAGCAATAGCGGCGCTATAGCGCGCATGTTCTTTGGGACGCTATAGCGCCGCTATAGCGCGAAAATAGCGCGCTATTTAAATCGTGGATATATATATATATATATATATATATATATATATATATATATATATATATATATATATATATATATATATATATATATATGGTTAAGATAATAATAATTAATCAAAAGATTGTGCAAAAAGAAGTTCACATTGCCTGTGGGACTTCGGACAGGGATGTGTTGATGCAAAATGTGATCACACATCAAAGTGACAGAACGCACAGATCGTAAAGCAAAAAAAACCTTGTAGTATTGTCTGCCAAAACAGGATGATCCGGTTTTAGAAACCGAGTGATCCGGTTTTCTCAGGTTGCTATTAAGAAGGGATAAATTTTACAATTATGTAGTGATGGACGGCTAGGTTTATAAGTAAACCAATAAAAGGTAAATATCATGCTTACGTGATGGAGAACGGTTACTTTACAAGCGAACTATAGCAAAGGCCGTCGAATCTCTCACCTAGGAGGGACCCCATCAGGGCGTAGACATCACCGGTGTGCCCTATGTCAGCTAGCAAGCCTAGGACATCATCTATAAATGTGGGGATCGGTAAATGAACAACAATGGAGGTTTGGAAGATATCAGGGTTTAGAGGTAAAAAGGTAAATGTATAGCACATTGATTAGATTGGGTATAGTTTAATCGACCTTGGCCCTTTAAATTTATAGGTTGGGGAGGCTTAGCCTATGGGAGGTCCAAAATCATGTCCAAAGCATCTTATAAATTGACCTAGAATAGATCTGTGCAACTTTTCTCCTGGACTTCAAAATTGGGTGTCCTAGTCTTGAGATCTTTGAGCACCGGAACTTCATCATTCGGACTTCAAATTAGGTGATTCATATGTCTATTTCGATTCTCAACTAGAGCCATGTCATGAGCGACTTGGCGGCATCAATACGCAGCAACTAACTCCAAAAGCAGAGCCAATACATCCCTCTAAATAAGATCTAAAACAACAGGACAACATTTATGACATCTTTATTAAGAGCCAAAAAGACCAAGAGACCATTGCCACCTTGTTAGTAATAAAAATTGAAAACGTCTACATAACCTCCTCATCTTTAGCATTGTGGTTAATCCATCCGTTGAACTTAGCAACCATTTAACGAGCACTCTCTAAAGTTTATCATTTCATTAATGAACCCCTTGTCGTGGTTTTGGCGCTCGGTTTCACCTACATGGCGCTCCAAACTGGAAGCAAATGACACGCTGGCGTCCAACTCCCGCTGTTAGAACCCTTTGGCCCAAATACTGAATTGTTCCTTATCTCCCCCTCCACCCACTCATAGGTCATAGCTCTACACATCGGTGAGGGACCATGGTGGTGAGAAGGGCAGAGGTGAAGCTTGAAGCGGCGCCGAAGGTTGAGTTGAAGGTTGACTGTGCAGTGACGTTTGAGTGGAAGGGCTCATGGTTGAATGAAGCGTGTGTTCCTCTCAGGGGTCCACCTCAACCAACCATGGTGGTCATGTCATCGATGACAAGGGCTCATTGGTGCATATCGCAAATCCCCCTAGCTTATGAGCCCTCTATTGAGTGCCATTGCAAGATGAAGGTGCCAAGGTTGATCTCGCGGAGTGACGAGAATCCAGGGTGGAGGTACTACAGATGCAAGAGAGCTAGGGTAAACCACCAAGATCCAATGTTATCATCATTTTGGTTAATCAATGTTGTGCTAGTGTTATCGATTTGTTCAATTTGTAGCGCCATTGGATTTTTGGTTCTTTGCTTGGGTCGATGAGGCACCATCTGCCTTCTGTGAAGGGTTTGTTGATAGACCTATGTGATGCTATGTAGAGGTTCAAGAGGGAGACAATGCAGGGTGTTGGTGATGATATGGTTGGAACAGGGTGATATAGCATGTTGAAGAGGTTGACAAGATGAACCAGTTATTGCAAAGGGAGAACCTAAAGAAAGACACAGAGGTGGAAGCCAAGGAGAAGAAGTTGAAAGCCTTGGAAGCAAAGATGAAGAATGAATGCACTACTTTCTCAGCTTTTGTTTGTGTTTTTATTCTTGGCATGTTAGTAAGGCATGTTGTTTTGTGGAGTTAAGATGGCATGATGGCCTCTGCATGAAGTTAGGAATTGTTATGTGAAACCTCTTTTTTGGTGTTTGCAAGATAACTAACTTCTAGAAGAAAGTTATGTTCATTTTCGTGGGACCTATTCTTTTTGGTGTTTATAAGATAATTGTTGTTCCTGTAAGACAGATGGCGATGTTGACTTGTTGTGTAAAACGATTCCTTGTGCAAAATGTTTGAGAGAGTGGAAGGGTGGAGATGGAGAAGAGAGTGGGACAAATAGATGGAGATGGAGAGAGTGGAACGGTAAGAGTGAGCGACGGGATCGAAGAATGAAAGAGGAGTGAGAGACGGATAGATGGAGATGACAGAAAGAAAGAAAAAAATCGCTATTTAATATTAGATATATGGATGTAAGATATGTGATGGATGTAGGAGAGAGGGATAGGAAGAAAGAAAATTTTACTGTAGAATTTTTCTATAGATATAGATGTACGACGGATGAAAGAAAGAGTGAGAGACACAATAAACAAACTTTTGCTCTTTAATATTAATAGTTAGATAGAAGTAATTTCACTTGGTAATTTCCCTTTTTTTTCATTTGCCCTCTCTCTTTCTTATTTCAGCGTTACCCTGCGGGAGGCTTTGTGGCCTGCTCGCTCCTCTCCTCCCGGCAGTGGCGGCGCACCTTCTGGCGAGTGGCGACTTGAGCTCGCTGGGCGAGGTCCCCGGGAAGTCCCCGAGACAGGCAGACCTTAATCGAAACGACAAGACGGGTAGATCTTGCTAATTCGACAACAAAGCAAGGCGCGCTCCCTCCATGGAAGTGGAAGAAGCAGGAGGCGAACTGGAGACCGCCGGCAAGGACGAGGCGGACGCGGAGTACCATTCGCACGACTTCGAGTGGGAGGACCTCAAGGAGGAGGTGGAATCCGGACCTGCCTTCTCCTACCACCTCTCCCCTTTTCTCGAGCCCGCCGCCAGTACCACCTCGACGCCGCAGCCCTCGTCGGAGGCCTGGAGAAGCTTCCACCGTCGCCACGCGTCCGGGAAGTTCTTCAAGGTTGCATCTCAGCCCCCTGCGCAAGTTCCCTTTTGTTCTTCAAGGTTGCATCTCAGCGTGTGTTCCATTTAGTCTGGTTTGTGCAAGAATAAGAGTTGGGCCTTGGAGTTTGACATGTGATGAACTAACTAAAACTACCAAAATGTTTGGATGGGAGATGGTTGCAAGGATAAGGTGCAGGCTGCGATGTGCTCTGCCGATGGAACTTAACCTCTGCTGGATGGCAGATTTTTTATGTTCTTCTGTACCATTCTCACAAAAATTCTCAAATCAAATTCTGAGCTTGTAACCACATTGAATTGGGTCTTTGTCAGATTGCAAGATCTGATTTTCTGTGCAGCACCCAGAATTTGCGACATTGCCATGTCACCATAGGAAATTGGGATATAGTGCCTTTGTTGGGCTATTAACAATACCGTGCTATAGTGTGAATAGAATACCATTGTTTGCACACTATAGGTCGGCAGCCTCAGAAATAGTGTTGCAAGTATACCAGACTGACCTTATGATTATTCAGTTATCCATGTGTCTCTGATGATGCCATGATTTTTATTTTCCAATGTCATCTTTGACTTTTGTTCCACCTTTGTTCATCAGTAAATTAGATTCAGAAATGGCATTTCTGACTGATTATACTAAGGGGCTGTTTGGATCCTTTCATTTTGGAGGAATTGGAATCTACTTAATAGTCTAGGCTATTTGGCTTGGAATTTGACATTCCATAACTTTCCAAAGTTCACATATAAGCCTATCTCAAATTCATAGGGTGGGAGATGGAAATTGATTTTATAGATTACCATGCTATGTTTCTACTTTGCAACTTATAGCACGCTCTTCAACTCGCTCCCCTACGATAGAAATGCAACACATAAGTATCTCTCTCGTATGACCAACAATAATATACAAATATAATCCATATACATTCATATTAGCTTAATTAATCTATGACTAGGTTATGATTATTAAAATGAATTCAATTCCAAGGATCCAAACGGGGTCTAAGCTAAAATGTATACAAAGTAAAACTAAGAATGAAAAACTGTGCATCATAGGTTGAAGATCACATCTGATATTACTTTACAGGAAAGGAGGTATTTGCTTAAGGAATTTTCTGAACTGTGTAGCAGCAAAGATCATGCCAAGGTTTTAGAAGTGGGGTGTGGGAATGGAAGCACTGCTGTTTCCATTCTACGGTAATGTCCTCACTACTATTTTGTTCAGTCGCCTAATTCATATAAGACAATGAACATTTGTTTTCTAATTGCGAACGTAGTTTCAAGTTTTGCATATTGATGTAGACTTTCAATACTTCAAATTTTCCTCCCTAGTGTGGTGTGTTGCAGTATTACTGGGGTTCGATCTGACTTCTATGATCCTGAAGATGTAGTATTTTTCCTCTCCTGTTTTTGTCCTGAATATGTGACACTATATGTCATTATAATAATCTTTTTATAGAAATTATATATTACTAGAATCTTCCTAATGGTGACACAATCATAATGTATGGTTTCTTCAGGTCTAGTGAAAGGATCACTGTCTTTGCTTGTGACTGTAGTAAAGACATTCTTGAGAAGGCAAATGAAATTATATCCAATACAAAAGGGATTGATATCAAGGATAGGTTCCACCCCTTTTTAATGGATGTTTCTAAAGAAACTTTCCCAGATTGGTTATTCTGCAAAGCCTGTCAAAGTTCGCTGGGGAAGACTGCTGCATTTTTACTTGGTCATTCATTTTGTTTCAAATATTCCTTCATTTGAGTTTTATTTTCACATTACCAAGTTCTGAACTCATTACATTTTTTCTTTCAGATCCAAGTCACCATGGAATTAGAAAAGAGCACCCAGTCTTCCTTAGAGAGAACCAATGCTGTGCTGGTGGCATGGATTTTATTACCATGGTAGATTAATTTTATCTGGTGCTAGTTGGTTGGTAATACTCATATCATTTGTTTGCATATAAAAAAATGATCATGGTGTACATGTATATGAATTTTTAAGCTTGATTTGCACATGTTATAGTTCTGAATGTGCTTTGAAGGGCAGCATTTCCACATTCTCAGTATAGGTACTCGTCTTTTACCAGTTAATAGATGTTAGTGTTTTTTATTTTTATTATTGGCAGATATTCACACTGTCAGCCATACCCTATGACATAATGCCAACTACTATAGAACAATGTGTTTCTGTTCTGAAACCAGGCGGCCTTCTTCTGTTTAGGGATTACGGTACTGGCTCACATACAATGGTATAATTTCACACTGCATACAACCAACTGCTTTCTGATAGCTTTTTTTATATCAGGTCTTTATGACATGACAATGCTACGGTTTTTACCTCATCAAAGAGTAGGGTTTCGGGAATATATGCGATCAGATGGTACCTTTTCATACTTCTTCTCGTTGGATACTGTGAGAAAACTCTTTCATGCTGCTGGGCTAGTAGAGGTAACTCTCAATTGCTTGGAATGTTTTCAGTATCTGATTGTGCTCTTTGAATTTCCACCACTTGCATCGAACCCATCTATGTTCCCCGTGATGCAAGAGTGCCAGAGCTATGTTAGTTAATATATAGCACCTAAATCAACCGTTTCTCATGTTTATTAAGAGGAGATTTGTTCTTAACTTTTTATGGATCTAATGCACTGTAGTTTTACATGCATTAATTATGAGTTATAGTAAGCAGTAACAGTACATTATATATTCTGTTGTTGGTAGTGGTCTTCAATGGTTCAGCACTTCTAACGAATTCATCAACAGGATGCTATAATTATATCCTTTCATATCTTGTCAATTATTATAGAGTACTCATTACTATAATTGTTTATTTTCTGGAGTTCCCTCATCATTTTGAGTCAAGCTAACAAATTAGTAAAGGCTGATTTACATTTGCTCACTGCTCTGCACTTTGCAGTTGGAGCTGGAATATTGCTGTGTCAAGTCTGTGAACCGAAAGAACGGGAAGACGATGCAGCGGGTATGGGTGCATGGCAAATTCCAAAAACCTAGCTGACACCAGTTAGCTGTGGAGGTAGTAGCAACATAGGCCAGGTAGTTTTGCTCGGCCACTTTGTTGTTGCAACAAAGCGCTGTAACAGTTTTGTAACCACAAACTTCAATGCCGTGGAAATTCTGTTCCCCTGCTTCAGCACTAGCCATTCTAGTTACCCCCTGCTTCAACACTAGCCATTCTAGTTACCAGGCCAGAGAGTCCGAGTCCCTTGCGTTGACTGCTTGACCACTCCTAGACTCTCTTCATAGTTGCATGTTAGCGTCTCAGGTGGCTAGGGACCTGTTTGGATGACGCAGTTTTGGAAAACTGTTGTATCACAGAACTAGAAAAAAAATTTGAAAAAACCATTGTTTTAGAGCTACAAAATTTGTTGTATTCAAACACCTAGTAGCCTTTGAAAACCTAAATACTCTCTCTATGTTAAGGGCTTGTTTAGTTCAGGGTGTAAAGTTTAGGAGTATCACATGAGGTGTTCGGATACTAATAAAAAAATAAATTACAGAATCCGCCAGTAAACCATGAGACGAATTTATTAAGCTTAATTAATTCACCATTAGCACATGTGTTACTGTAGCATTTTATTGCCAAATCATGAACTAATTAGTTTTAAAAGATTCGTCTCGCAAAGTAGTCGTAATCTGTGTAATTAGTTATTTTTTAAGTCTATATTTAATACTTCATGTATGTATCTAAACATTCGATGGATAGGTTGTAAGCTTTTGGGGGAGGAATTAAATAAGACCTAAATAATAAATCATTTCAACTTTCTAGAGAGTCAAAACATCTCATGTTTGACCAAATTTATATAATGTAAATAATAACATTTATGATGTCAACTATCGTTAGATTCTTTTTTAATTATATTCATAATAATGTCTATTTAATGTCATAAATCTTTATAATTATCTTTATAATATTGGTCCAACTTAAAGATGCTTTGAGTCTAAGTTAGAATAACTTATAATTTTGAATGTTTAACTTATAATTTTGAATGGAATATTTTGTAAGACCATAGAATTTCTCCAATACTTCATAAATGGGCGTTACCCTGGATGTCCGGACAGACGTCCTCGTTCGGACGCCCGCGGCTGCTTGTTTCCCACGCGTAGCGAGCGGACGATGGGACCTCAGCCTGCTCCGGGGCCACCACCTTTGCGGGCGTTTGCGTGCTCGTCGAGTAGGGTTTCCTGCCGAGCTTCAACTACCGCGGCGAGATGGAGGGAAGGAAAGGGAGGGGAGGGAGAGGACAGGACAAGGCGCGCTACACGAGGAAGGCACGAGGTCAGAGCCAAAGCCCTGCGACAGGCCGCTGTCCATCGGTCATCGGTGCCATTGCAACATGTGCAACACTGTAAGGTCCTAAATGGCTAGAGGGGGTGAATAGCCTTTTTTAAATTTTCTACAAACTTTATTCAACAACAAAGTTAGTACAAAAGATAGCGAAGCAACATGCACTAGCTCTAACTAATTAAGCAAGCCACCTACACAAGTCTAGTACAAGGTTATCCACTAAACACAACAACAATTACAAGCTAGATACAAGAAGTAACGCGAGAGAAGAGCTTCGAATGATTATACCGCCGTGTAGAGATGAGAAGAACCAATCAATCAATCACACAAGAGAAATCATCGAGAAGAGAACGACACAAGAATTTATCCCGAGATTCACTTGCTTCCCGGCAAGCTACTCCCCATTGTGGCGATACACCCACTTGTCGGTTCGTGAGCTAATCGACTATCAAGAGTCGAGCCCTCGGCGGGCGTCGTACAACCGCACACAAGATGGGGATTCTCCAAGCCATGAGCTCTACTAGAGTATCCAATTCGCAAACTCCCACGGGGAAGGATCAAGAACCCCTTACAATACTTGGTGAGGGCTCCAACAATCTCCAATTGCGAGCTCAATCACCTCCGCTGCTCCAAGTCGTCTACCGCGTCAGGAAACACGGAAGAGAAAAAAGAAATCCGCAGCAACTCGAAGATCAAGTGCCTCTAGAATGCAACTCTCAAGTAATGCACTTGAATCTCACTCAAGATGTGCAACCAAGCAAAGAGATGAGTGGAGAGGTTGTTCTCTAGCTCAAAGGATGTCTTAAGGTCAGCAAGAATGCAAGAGATACCCCAAACCCCAGCCATCTTCTATTTATAGCGAAGGGGTACGCAGTAGCCGTTTTGGCTCTGAGTCGGGCTGACCGAACACTCCGGTCGACACCGACCGGACACGCAAGTCACTAGCATGCTCCAACGGCTAGTTTTTGCGCGCAGAAACTTGTATTGACCGGACGCGCAGGTCACTAACGGGACCGGACGCGCAGGTCACAGCGAAACAACGAACAGAGAGGTTCCAGTAAGCTCCCGACATGACTGGACGCGTTCAGTCATCATTGACCGGACTCACAGCAGCGTCCGGTCACTTTTGCACGCGAAAAACACTGACCGGACGCGCAGGTGCTGACCGGACACGTCCGGTCACGAGTTCGGTCACAGACCACTCTCGGTAAAACGGCGATAACTCTTAGCTCCGAACTCCGATTTCGATGATCTTGGACATTTTAGAAAGCTTACTCAGAGGGCTACACAACCCATATGGACACTTTATCCAAGTCACAATGGATCAAAGCAGTATTCCACTCCAAGAGCCATCCTAGTGTCCGGAGAACACCGAAAAACCTTTCTCCCTTCACCAAGTTGATCAAAATCAACTCCAACATCTTCTCCTTTGTAAATGTGCCAACACCATCAAGTGTACACTACCATGTGCATGTGTGTTAGCATTTCACAAATATTTTCAAAGGGTTATGTTAGCTCTCAACTAGATCCTAATGCATATGCTCAAGACATTGATCTAGTGGCACTTGATTCCCGAGCTAACCGTGATTGCCCCTCTTGATAGTTGGCTATGTATCCTAAACCCGGTCAATCACTTCTCTACTCATCTTAGACCGGCAAAAGGAAAACCCTATGGTTATACCTTTGTCTTGCGGTCTTAGATACTTCTCCTCCACTTGATCATCATGTCCATCATTTTATGTGCATTCCATCATGATCTTGCTCATCATTTCATGCACCAAATCATGTGGTCTTGTGGCCATCTCTCCATGTCATTTCCAACTCTATCACATGTTGCTTATGCCTAGCTTAATCACACTTGATCACATGACATTAGCAACTTGGTGTCATTAATTACCAAAACCAAACTTGGGCTTTCAATCTCCCCCTTTTTGGTAATTGATGACAACCATCACAAAGATATGAAATGAAAACAATTTTCAATTTTGATAGTATTAGCTCCCCCTACTTATGTGCTTTCATGAGTTTGGTTCAATTGTGCACATCTGTATGGATTTGAATTTTGGGAGAGTTACTACTATAAAATTGATACTAAGGTATATAGAATAGACCTTTGAAGCGTGATACCAATCGGAGTTGCCTTTATATACCATCCTTAGCATCGATGTAGCTAGATACCACTTGTAAATTCTCACTTGCATAGATCATAACCACTAAAACCCCTGTGAGATCAACATTATAAGCAAAGGTGTCTAGATACCACTTGTAAAGCTACTCTCAACAAATCATCATTCAAGTTCTATTTCTAGCATACACCATACAATCATGAATATGAATTTAAGCTTTGCAATGCAACAATTCATCATGTTAATTCACAAACAAATGCAACAAAAGATTCATGAGCTTGCTCCCCCTACTCGTGTGCTTAATTTTAATTGCAACAAATGATTCATGAGCTTGCTTCCCCTACGCGTGTGCTCAATTTTAATTGATCCCTTTCTAATGTCATATCTTTGATTTCTCTCCCCCTTATATCTTTTGCTTTATCCCCATTTCTATATCTTTATGACTTACTTCTCCCCCTTTGTCAACAATCACCAAAAATGTGTCAATTTTAGTGAGAATTAAGTCAATCAATATGAGGGAGTTCAAATTATGGTTCAATCTAGATTACTTGCCTAGAATATGTAATTTGGTTTGATCCAAGGACAAGCTTCTTCACACCTCATAAAGTATAAGGGTTATCTTGACCATGTTGAATTACACATCATGAGCTCATTTTCTAGATTCAACACTAGGTTTGCAAGCCCACAAACATGTCATATGCTACCACTAGATCAAACAAACATAGAAGCAATAGTGGTACCATATATACATCAAAATCATTTGATTTTCATGAATGAGCCTATTTGTCATGCAAATATATTTATATGTTCTAAACATGTCCTTAGCAAAGTATGAATGATATGTCAAACAACTTTACCTTGCATTGTCGAAGGGGAGACATGTCATATAAGAATGTGGAGGTGCACTCATTTCAAGTTGGAGAAATCAAGTATGTTCAATTCATTCTTCAACTTGTAAAACTTTTTCTCATCAAGTGGTTTTGTAAAGATATCGGCTAGTTGATCTTCGGTGCCAATGCCTTGTATACAAATATCACCCTTTTGTTGATGGTCTCTTATGAAGTGATGCCTTATGTCAATGTGCTTGGTTCTTGAATGTTGAACCAGATTTTGTGTCATCTTGATAGCACTCTCATTATCACAAAACAAAGGCATATTCTTGAATTTGATTCCAAAGTTAGTCAAAGTTGCCTTCATCCAAAGCAATTGTGCACAACAACTACCGGCACTAATGTATTCGGCCTCGGTGGTAGATAGTGCAACACTATTTTGTTTCTTTGATGACCATGAAACAAGAGACCTTCCTAGTAATTGACAAGTGCCACTTGTGTTCATTCTATCAATCTTGCAACCACCATAGTCGGAATCCGAATATCCAATCAACTCAAAGTTTGATCCCTTGGGATACCATAGTCCAACATCATGAGTGCCCTTAAGATATCTCAATATTCTCTTGGTTGCTTTCAAGTGACTTTCTCTAGGTGAAGCTTGATATCTTGCACACTTGCACACACTAAAGATCACATCCGGCCTAGAAGCGGTGACATATAGCAAACTTCCAATCATAGACCGGTATTGCTTGTGATCTACCATGTCTCCACTAGCATCAATACCTAATTGATCATTTATGCCCATTGATATACTCATTGGCTTAGCATCTTGCAATCCAAATTTCTTGATAATGTCCTTGATGTACTTCTCTTGACTTACAAAAGTGTCATTCTTCATTTGCTTGATTGGAAGTAACTAAGCTCTCCAATCATAGACATCTCAAACTCATTAGCCATCATTTTTCCAAACTCTTCACAAAAGTCTTGATTGGTTGATCCAAAAATGATATCATCCACATAGATTTACAATACAAACAAGTCAATGCCTATCTTCTTGGTGAAGAGAGTGGTGTCAACCTTTCCCATCTTGAACCCTTTAGAAAGGAGAAAGTCCCTCAACCTCTCATATCATGCTCTAGGTGCTTGCTTCAAACCATACAATGCCTTCTTGAGCTTGTAAACATGGTCGGGCTTCTTGTCATCTTTAAAACCGGGAGGTTGTTCAACATAGACCAACTCATTTATGTACCTATTGAGCAATACACTTTTCACATCCATTTGATATAACTTGATGTTGTGGGCACAAGCATAGGCTAAAAGAATTCTAATTGCCTCTAATCTTGTAACCGGTGCATATGTCTCACCAAAGTCAAGACCTTCAACTTGTGTGTAATCTTGTGCTACCAATCTTGCTTTGATTCTCACAACTACACCATCTTGATCTTGCTTGTTTGTAAAGACCCACTTAGTACCAATCACATTGTAGTACTTCAGCCTTTCAACAAGTTCCCAAACTTGATTTCTAGTGAAGTTGTTTAGCTCTTCATGCATGGCATTTACCCAATCAGAATCCTTCAATGCATCTTCTATCCTCTTTGGTTCTTCTAATAAGACAAATGAGTAATGCTCACAAAATTATGCTAGTCTCGATCTAGTTTGCATACCACTTTGAATTCCACCAATGATTTGATCCAATGGATGATCTCTTGCAATGCTAGTAGGTTGGAGTATTGGAAGTTGATTGCTTTCACTTGCTTGACCTTGATCTTGGGCTTCATCATGAGACCCACTAGAGCTTGCTTGATTTGTATCAATTTGCACACTTTGGTTGATCACATGAATATCATCATCATCATCAACTTGCCTTGGCCTAACATCACCAATGTCCATGTTTCTCATTGCATTTGTCAATTGTTCTCCTCTCACACCATCAAGGTTTTGAGCTTCATTTTGGGATCCTTCGGTTTCATCAAACTCAACATCATAAACTTCTTCCAAGGTGCCATTAGTGAGATTCCAAACTCTATATGCTTTGCTTGTGGTAGAATAACCAAGTAAGAACCCTTCATCACATTTCTTGTCAAACTTGCTCAATCTAGTGTCTTTCTTGAGAATATAGCATTTGCAACCGAACACTCTAAAGTATGCAATGTTGGGCTTTGTTTCATTTAATAGCTCATATGGTGTCTTCCCAAGCTTCCCATGGCAATAGAGACGGTTGCTACAATAGCATGTTGTGTTGATAGCTTCACTCCAAAATGAATGACTAACATTGTATTAACTTAGCATTGATCTAGTCATATCAATCAAGGTTCTATTTTTCCTTTCAACTACACCATTGGATTGAGGAGTGTATGTTAGAGAGAATTGATGTCCAATACCGAGATCATCACACAAATCCTCAATTCTTGTGTTCTTGAATTCACTACTATTATCACTTCTAATCTTCTTGATAGTGGTTTCAAACTCATTTTGAACCCTTTTGACAAAGGACTTGAATAGATTATAAACATCACTCTTGTCATAGAGAAAAAACACCCAAGTATATCTAGTGTAGTCATCAACAATCATAAAACCATACTTGTTGCCACCAATGCTAGTGTATGTTGTTGGCCCAAACAAGTCCATGTGCAATAACTCAAATGCCTTTGATGTGCTCATTTCACTCTTGCTAGGATGTGTATTTCCAACTTGTTTGCTAGCTTGACAAGCACTACAAGGTTTATCCTTCTCAAAGGTGACATCCTTCAAGCCTCTAACTAAGTCATGCTTCAAAAGTTTGTTTAATTGTTTCATTCCAACATGACCAAGCCTTCTATACCACAACCATCCCATGCTAGATTTACTAAGCAAGCATGATGTCAATTGTGTCTTACTATCATTAAAGTCAACAAAGTATAAGCTACCATGTCTAAATCCTTTGAATATTAAATTTGATCCATCAACACTAATGACTTCAACATCATCACTACCAAATATGCACTTGAAGCCAAGATCACAAAGTTGTGCCGCCGATAAAAGATTAAAATCCAAGCTCTCAACTAGCAATACATTAGATATGCTCATGTCATTTGAGATAGCAATTTTACCAAGCCCCTTGACCTTGCCTTTCTTGTTGTTGCCAAAAGTGATAGCATTAAAACCACTATTTTGACTTGTATTAATTGATTTGAACATACAAGAGTCTCCGGTCATATATTGAGTGCACCCACTATCAAGCACCCAATGCCTTCCTCCGGCTTTGTAATTGACCTACAAGACAAGATCAATTCTTTTTAGGTACCCAAACTTGTTTGGGTCCTCCAAAGTTAGTGACCAAGCTCTTTGGTACCCAAATGACTTTCTTTTTTGAGCTCATCCATGGTGTACCAATAAACTTAGCATGAACACCATTAGTACCCTTGGTAAGCATATAGAAAGAATCAAGCTTAATTGAGGATACATTAGCGTTAGATTTTTTGTTCATGCAATGTTGCTCTATGTGACCAACTTGCTTGCAACTTTTACAATAGCTACCATTGTTCTTCACAAAATGAGTCTTGTGAGGAGCAAAAATGGCCTTGCCTTTCTTGGGGTTATAGCCCAATCCCTCTTTGTAGAGAGAAGCTATTTAGCTACACAAGCACATAAGCAAGCGGTCCTCACCACCATTAGCCTTAGCTAATGTGTGATTGAGCTCTTTTACCTCCTTCTTGAGATTTTCATTCTCAACTATAAGTGTGGAGTCACAAGTGAAACCGTCACTACTAGATGAGGATGATGTAGATGCGCTACATGAAGGGTTAGTGAGAGCAACAACAATAGGCTTATGAAAAGATTCATCAACTATATCACATGATGTCTATGTTGCAAGTTTTAGCTTTCTCAACATTAGTTGGCATGTTTTCATATTTTTCAACTAGAGAGGAATGTGTAACACCCCAGGTGTTTGTCACTCATTAAGTAGTGGGTTTGATCTCAAATATGATAGATTAAGTGGAGATGACGATGTCAAGGTCAACCTATGGAGATGAGCCTCACCTAAAGTGGATGTTGCATCATTGCTTTACATATAGATCCCTTTTCAAAGATATATACTTGGATGGTGTTATGGCAATATCTTCATGTGTCTCACCTTAGTACCTATCTATATTGATCTCTGGAAAAGTTTCATGAAGTTTGGAATAAAAAAGTCACATGAAATGATAAGTTATATGCTTGTTTGGATTATAACTAAAACTTGCCTTACATCCCATGGGAACTAGTGTATATGCAACATACAAATGCAACATGTGCAACACATCTTGGACACATGTGGAACACCCTAGTAGAACATGTGTAGCATGTATCTTGAAACAACCACATGAAACAACTATAACATTTCACTTGAATTATATGTTTCAAGGCATGTGAGGCCTACACTTTTGTGCAACCTATGCATAGTGGGTATGTTTGGCCTCTACAACCCCTTAACTACACTTAGGACACTTAATGGAACAATGTTCATGTTGATCATTTTGCCTAAATGTGCTTCTAAGTGATGGTTGACCATGTATGAACCCTAGAACCCTTTTTGTTTGACCATTTCAAAAGTGTGACCTAGAAGCTTTGCATGACTGTGCACCCTTTTACAAAGTTGTAGAGAATTTTATAAGGAACAAACTTTGTTTAAGAGTCAAGTCATGAAAATGTGTGGAACATACTCAAAAAGGGACCACAAGCCAAGTTTAGGGCTGTTTCCCAACACTTAGAATATTCTAAGTCCTGAATTAACAGCAGAAAGTTGCCATGTTCATGCAATTGTATCTTCTAAATTTGTGTGGTAGCTCAATTTAATTACTTACTAGGATTTGAATTACTTTTCATGATGGATCCAATGAATCAGGTCTCATCAAGTTTGGAGTTCATTTGGATCTTCAAAAATAGTTCCAAAAACAGCAAAAGTTTACTTTGTTACCTTTCGACATCGACACGTTGGCATTCCGCGTTCTCCAATTTTTGTTAAGCAACTCAAGTTGAGGCAAATACAAAAGTTGGAGTAGACATTATGGAGAATAGCATGTAAAAGGATGGCATCAGTTTGACTTTGTTTTGACCATCAAGTTGGATTTTTGCTCAGCACTGTCAATGCGCTGACACTATCATGTTGGTCACTAATTATCCACTAATCCATAACCCTAATCACCATGACCATTAAACAAGTTTTGTAGAGGGTTATGTGGGCTTCAATTTTGCTTTTGGGCCCATGACCTAACTCAGCCCGTAGATGGCCCAAAACTGGAACCCAAGCTGCCTACCACGTCGCCCGCAACGTGTTCGACGTCTGGCCTCCGTGGCGACCATGCATGGCAGCGCACCCCACCGAGCCGACGCGCGTCCTCGTTGATGCCACGTGCCCTACCCTTCCTCATGCAAGGAATGGAGGAGCTGAGCTCGCCCTCACTATCGTGTGCCCTCACTGCCCAGCTCCTGCTCGCTCGCCCTCGCTTCGCTCGCAGCACGCGCGGGCACAGACGCCGCCGCGACCGCCATGGCAGCCACCGAGCGAAGCTCCGAGCCGCCACTGCTGTTCCGCCGCTTCAAACCACCATGACCATAGCCAAGTGTACCGCCGTCTCTGCCTCGTCGAGTTCCGCACCGCGCGCACAACCGCTCGAGTTCTAGGTCACCGGAGCACACCACCACCGTGCAGCCGCCGCCATGGCCGGTCGCGCGCGTGGCCAGACCATCACCGGCTGAGCCTGACTGAGCTGTCAGTGCCCACGCCTGCGGGCTTGGCCACCGTTGCCCCGGCGCACCGCCTCTATCGCCGACGAGCCCTCCCACCAGCCGTAGTCCGACGCCACCGGCCGTCCGCCACTGAGCCACTTGCTCACGTGGCTAGAAGGCCACGGTCCACCTCCGGTCAGGATTCCACCTCCCTTGGTTGCGGGTGGGCAAGCTGGTGCTCGTGCCGCCCTTGGCCACCGCCGCCGGCGACCCTCTCGCCGGAGCCGTGAGCCACCGGCCGCCTCCTCTGTTTTCCGGCGAACGGAAGGTGAAGAAGACCGATCCCCCCCCTGTGTCTCTCTCGATGTATGACAGGTGGGCCCGGTTGAGCAGTGGGTCCCACACGTCGGTTAATTGGTGACTGATTTGGGTGTATGTTCGGGTGCGCTTAGCAAGTTAAGTTAGGGTTAGGTAATGCTGATTTTGAATTTCCATTTCATGTTAATCTTTGAAAATCCATATTTCATGCTAGGTAATTCCAAAAATAGCAAATGTGAACTTTTTGGAAACCTTGAGAATAGACCTATGCAGTATAGTCATAAAATGTTACATGTTTGTAGATGTTTTCTGATGTTTTTATTTAAGCTTTAAAAATGCTCTAAAAATGCCTTAAACTTTGACCAGAGCAAGATCTGGAGTTTTAGAACCCCAAAAATAGTGATTCTTGCTTTGTTAATTTTGTGATGATATGTACTTGCTAGGAAAAATATTAAACACACTATTTGTTCACTGTTTTCTTAGGGTTTTGATTGGACCTTGATAAATAAGGAATTTACATTATATTGCTTGTTATTTTTATATCTTGAGTTGTACTGCTCCAATTGATGTGAAATTTTTATGGTAGGCTTGTCATGCTATGGATGTACTGTGGTATAAATTTCATGGCCATTGCTTACTGTATGCTCAAGTTATTGAGTTAACTTGTATATGGCTTAATAAATAGCTTATAAATAATATATAAATGATAAAATAGAAAATGTTGTTCCATCACCTTATTATGATGTTGCTCCTTGATGTTAGTTCATTCTATGGCCATGTATTCATAGAAAATATTGAGTTTTAGGTTTAACTTGCTCTCACATGATTTATTGCAATAGCTATTTGTCTTTTTCATAGAGGTTGATATACTTGCCCAAATGGATTGAAATTTGGATAGTAGACTTTTGAGAGCATTTGTAGACCCCTGTAATTTTTGTAGAATTTATTGAGTATCTTTATAATGTGGTCATAATTCCACCTAATGATCTAAATAAATTAAGAAAATGTATTAAAAGAATTTATTTAGTAATTGACACTATGTTTTCTGATGTTCATTAGTCATGTATGAAATGTTGATAAAGTTGGTTTTGCCCAATTATATGTTTGCAACGGAAGTTAATAATTATTTCTTGCAAATGAGGTTTCTGGACAGATCTGGGAACTTAGCAAAGTTCTTCATGATAATGTGCTTTGTTGTGAAACTTATTTATACAAAAGTTATAGATAATTTATGTATCTAGCTTCTGTTAAAATTTGGTGGCATTTAACAATGTGGTTTAGGAGTTATAGCTGTTTAAAGTTAGGGTACAGAATTGCTTGCTCTGTGTTTGTCAGGAACAGATTCTGGAACTTTGTATTTTTGACTTGTTTAGCTTATGAATCATGCTGTGATGATATTATATGAAATGTAGATAATTTTATAAGATTTCCATAATGTCCTCTTTCAAGTCATTTGGATTTATAAAACTCCAGATATGATTGAGTTATGAAGCTACTGTTTGCTTGTCCAGAAATGGATAAATTCCAATTATAGTTGTTTGCTTGTATATTGTTAAGTGTGACTTATGTCTTTGAGGGTAGTTAAGTTAATACACATGAGATCTTATGAAACCTTGTGTGCCATGCCTATTATGCTTGTCATCTTTTATATTAGGTTGAGAGATGTTTATTTAAGCAACATGAAGTGTCTATGTATGTGGAGTGTATTATGGTATTTGTCTGGCTTACTGTATGTGATGCTTTGTCCATTATACTTCTATGTATTCATGCACTTGCATCTTGCATCTCATATAGGTACGCTAGCAGAAACGTGTGAAGGAAATGGCGTTGGAGCCAAACCCGAAGACGGTGTTTGGTGGATCCATCCCTATAGAGTCGAGACGGCGGACTAGAGGGGGGGTTGAATAGTCCTTTCTAAAACTTAAACGAGTTGGCTAACCAAAACAAATGCAGAATTAAACTTATCGGTCTAGCCAAGACTACACCCCTCTAACTAAGTTTACAAGCACCTCACAAAGATCCTAATTAAGCAACTAAGGTGCTTTCCTTAGCAAGAGCTCTCCTATTTAATTCTAGAGCAAGGTCACACAAACCTATGCACTAGTACTTTGCAAGCAAGAGGGAGCTCCTACACAATTCTAGTAAGCAAAGCGCACAAAGCCTAAGCTCACTAGCAATGCTCAATAACAAGGCAACTAATGCCAAATTAGAGAGCGCAAATCACTTAGTTACACAAACTAAGCAATGTGACTAACAAGGTTACACAAACCAAATTAGTCACGCAAAGGGGAAGCTTCTAGCTACACAAGCAAGAAGACGACTAGCAAGCTACACAAGCAAACTAGTTACGAGAGCAACTACACAAGCACAAGTATATATGAAAGTAAATACAAGCTTGTGTTGCATGAAGGCAAACCACCGAGAAGAGTAGACAAAGTTGACACGGTGATTTTCTCCCGAGGTTCACTTGGTTGCCACCAAGCTACGTCCCCGTTGTGTCGACCAACACTTAGATGATTCCTCGGTGTGACCCTCAAGTCACTTGCCCCTCAAGGCACGCCCCGCAAGGCACCGCAAGACACCACTCTCAAGTGAGGTAACTCAATGACACGCTCAACTAGAGTTGCTCTTCGTGATCCCCGCGGGGTGAGCACAATCCCCCTCACAAAGCTTCTCCTGAGCCTCGCACAATCTTCTTGCGAGCTTCGACGGAGCCACAAGCCACCAAGCCGTCTAGGAGGTGGCAACCTCCAAGAGTAACAAGCACTACCGGCTTGCAACACGATCACCTAGTGCCACTCGATGCAACCTCACGATGCAATCGCACTAGAATCGCTCTCTCACTCGATCCGATGAACACTATCAAGCATGAGTGAGTTAGAGGGCTCCCAAGCACTACCACACAAGCCACCAAGGCTAAAGTGTGCTCAGCTCCTGGCCACGGCCAGCCAAGGCATCTATTTATAACCCCACGGTCAAATAGAGCTGTTACCCCTTCACTGGGTCCTTTTTCGGGACGACCGGACGCGCTCAACCGCGTCCGATCCTCCAATGGTCACTAACCCCAACGGTCAAACCAACGACCGGACGCGCCCCAGGCAATGACCAGACGCGCCAGTCAAACGACCGGACGCGCCCGTCAAACGATCGGACGCGCCGATCGCGCTGTTCCGCGTGCCCACGAAGCAACGACCGGACGCGCCCCTCGCAATGACCGGACACGACAGTGCCCGCGTCCGGTTTGAGTCTAGTAAGCTCCCTCGACGATCGGACGCGTCCGATCATCGAGGGAGCTTACTAGACTCCTCGCGTCTGATCGTACTCAGTTTCCTCTGGACACCTGACCGGACGCGCCGGTCCCGCGAGTGACTGGACGCGCCGGTTCCAAACCCTAGCACCCGCGTCTGCGCTGTACTGACCGGACGCGTCCGGTCATACCATGACCGCGTCCGGTGCAGCGTCCGGTCACCTCTGTGACCTCCGTTCGCCTCCGTTTCTTTTCTGACTTCCGGTGTAGTGGAAAATAGGCTTTTCAACTCCTCGAAAATGCCTGAATCCCGCGCTTGCAAGCTCGGTGGGAGGGAGAGAGAGTCCCAAACCCTCTCTACTGCTCAAACTCCAACGCCTTCACAAATGTGCCAACACCAATAAGTGATCACCACCTTGTGCACGTGTGTTAGCATTTTCATAAACATTTTCTTCGAAGGAATTAGGCACTCAACTTGCCTCGCCACTCGATCCTAACACGTATGCAAAGTTAGATCGCTCAAGTGGCACTAGATGACCGATATGCAAACAAGTTTGCCCCTCTTGATAGTACGGCCATCTATCCTAAACCCGGTCATAAACTTCTCTACACACCTATGACCGGTGAAATGGAAACGTCCTAGGTTATACCTTAGCCTTGCGCATTCCACTTCATCTCCTTTGATATTGATGCAACACATGCACCAACCAATCACCAAATGATATGATTCACTTCATATCATCATGTGACCATATTGGTTCATCGATCTTGACCTCACTTGCTCTTCACCGTTGCATCGGTCCGTCGGCGCCAAGTCTTGCTCAAGCTTCACCATTGCATGGTCCTTCGCTTCGAAGCCTCGACTTGCCCTTCACCTTCACAACCGGTCCATCGAGCCAAGCCTCATCTTGATCTTCTCCACCTTGGTCACATGACTCCATGTCATGTCTCATATGCAATGAGCTCCTTCATGACACCATCACCTGTGGACTAATCTCCTGTGTATCTCACATAACCACATATTAGTCCATCTAAGTTGTCACTCAATTACCAAAACCAAACAAGGACCTTTCAATCTCCCCCTTTTTGGTAATTGATGACAACTCTACAAAGATATGGAAATTATGCTTTTTCAAGCTAGCACTTCACACAAGTGTAAATTGCTAACTTGTTTTGGATTTAATGTTACTTATCCAACTTTTAAGCTCTATGTCAAGATTTGGATAAGCACCATAAAATCCGACTTGGTAGTGATAACTCCTCCTACATATGTGCGCAAATGGTTTGGTTTCAAGCTTGCACATATGCATAAATATGAAATTTGTGGGAGGGTTAGCACTACTAAGTGATGCTAAGGTGTATAGAATAAACCTTTGTAGCTTGATACCAATTAGTAGCTTGATACCATTTGAAAATCACAAGTTTGCCATCATCCTTAGCATCATGAGTAGCTAGACATCAAAAACACTAGAAACCCCGTGAGATCAACATTATAAGCAAGGTTTTAGTTTTTGCATGATAATCACAAGTCTAGCTAACATCCTATGCATGCTAGTTATCAAATCATCATTCAAGTTCTATAACTAGCATACACCACACACAAGCATGCATATTGAATTTAAGAACTTATGCAATGCAAGCAAGCACATGAATTATGCACATATCAAATATAATCAATCAAAGTTCATGAGCTTGTTCCCCCTACTTGTGTGCTTTCTTTGTCCAAGAATGTTTGATCCCCTTACATTCTTCAATGTTGCTCCCTCTTTATCCATGTCTATGTCCAATATCATCTATCTCTCTCCCAAAGCAATCTCTCCTCAAAAGGAAATCTTGCATATCTTTGTCCAACTTCTCCCCCTTTGTCATCAATTTCCATAAAAGGTGATCTTCTCAATTGATACAAAGGCTTGCATTGGGGTAGATGGTTGAGACTTGAATATTGCATTTTTGATGGACATTACCACATATGTTGGAATGACAAACTTTATGGTTGCTCTTGAGATTCCACATAGGATCTTTGACCTTGATACCAATCGGTGTGGCTTCTCCCCCTATGTCATAGCATGTGTCATTCACTTGAGATATCACTTGAAGATGAGGGTAGCATTGCTTGATTTGATCACTTAAAGTTGAGGATCACTTGTGAAACCATCGTCTTGCATGAATGATACCATGTGAAGATACCATGAGTAGGAATGTGATACCATTTGAAAGAATTTTCTAGTATGGATCCACTTTGAAGGATTTGACAATAATATTCACTTCTTGAACATTTGCTATCTTTATGAGTACCACTTGTAAGATATCACTTGTAGATCATGATCTAGACACCACTAGTGAATACCACTTGGAAGATCAATTTGAGTCTAGATACCACTTGAAACAAACTAGATATCCATTTTCATTATTGTCTTGTGCTTGTACTCTTATCATTGTCATGAGCTTCTTGTATGACTTGAACTAAGTTGATTTGTCTAAGATTCCAAGTCCGGTTTGATCCAATGACAAGCTTCTTCACACCTCATGCTAAGGGTTATCTTGCCAATGTTGTACTTGTCACTTGTTAGCAATCTAAACTAGATCAAGTACTTAGATTCACTAGCTCATGAACAAACTCATATCCATACCACTAGATCAATTAATCAATCAAGCAATAATGGTAGGCTATGAATTTAAAACTTTTCATTTGTTATGCATGATCCTAATAAGCATGTACTATATGCACTAACCGCATACTAGTAAGGAATGAGATGATCATGCACATTTCAATGATACCTTTGCTATGTTGAAGTAGAGGATAGTCATATAGTTTCCAATTTATTACTCCAATAGCAATGTGAAGTCCAATTTATAAGCTTGGTGAAGACCAATTATCATAAATAAATCTATTCTTCACCCATATGAAATGAAAATCACTTATGATCAAGTGTACTTTCTTGTTGTGGTTGGCTTGCTTCATTATATCATCTTTTCTTGTATGAGAGAACTACTTAGAATATCACTTGAAATACATGACTAGCTCTCTTTTGGGTGTTGCTTGCTTTTCTTGATCAACCCTTTTGATTGCTTCAACTAAGCATCACAAGTTCCTCAGATCACCACTTCCATGTTAGCCTTCCAAGTCCCAAACTTGGTTTCACCTACACACGGTGGCAAGCCCCTCACTAGGGAGAAGTGACCTTTCTCCAAAGAACCACTCTTGATACTCACTTGAAATGATATAGTTTGATTGATCCAAATGATGAACTCAATCTTGATGAATAATCCTTGAATCTACATTTGAGTCCAACTCTTTCTACTTGTTTAAGTCCTTTTCTTTCTACCAAATGATCTCTAATCATCACTAGAACTTAAACTTCATCTTCATCTTAAGTTTGATCTTGATCTTCAAATTGAGTACCAAATAAGTACACCAAGTACATTCCACAATCAAATGTTCTTGTACTCATTGCTTTTCATGCTTCTAGATCAATCCAAAACCAAACTTAGGTACCTCAACCACTTATAAACAAGTTTCCAACTTGAGGACCTTTCAATTAAAGTGACTCTAGATTAATTCAATGATTGTCACTTTTCTGGCAGATTCTGTACCCTTCAAAGAATAATTCATATCTCACAATGTACAGATCTAAATGCCATGAAATTTGGTGGAGATGTGCTTCACTAAGTCATCTAGAAACTGTAAAAATTTGAACTTCTTTTGACTTCTAGATTGCTACTAGATTTCAAATCTTCCACAACTGCTACATGCTGAAAACTGCTACACTATAGCTGACAAGATGCACTCCAAAACCGAAGCATCTCTTATCCACTTCTCATGAAATTTCTACAGCATCTTCTTTCATAAGTGTAGAGCATGTATACCAAATTTCAAGCCAATCCAAATAGATTTGTTCACTCAAACATGGCTAAGATCACTGCTAGCTCAGATTTTTAATTTTGGACAGATTTCAATACATTGAGCAATTCTTCATCAAAACTGAATCAAACTTGAAACTAACTTGTTCGAATACTTTCATAAGATATATATCCATTCAATCCACTTACTAAAGGTCATCATATGAACTTATCCAACCCAAATCAATCCAAACTTGATTGCTAAGCATTTAATCCATTCAATCATCTCATAGCAAGCAACATTGCACATTTATCCAATTCAATCAACTCATATGCACCCAAATGTAATAATCAACAAGAGATATACCTTGGTTAGCTCATGATTATTCATAGCAAGCTTTCAACTTAAACATTTGCAAGCCATCAAATAATTCCAACAAATTATCCACAACTTGATCATGACACTTGTATGTTGTAGTACTTTGGACTTCACTCATTTTGACTTGACATTAGGATAGAATTGCAATAAGCTTTAATAATTGAGTCAACATATAATGATAAATATGAAATCAATTTGAGTCAAGCCTCCAATGCCATGGTACCTACACACATTCATCCACTTTTTGATGGTACCCAAACAAGTTTGGGTCCTCTCAAGTTAGGTGCAACATACTTAGGCATTGCCTTAGTATGAGTAGCGGGATGTTTTGCAATAGCAACCATGGAGATACCATTTACATCCTTTCTAAGTATATTAGTATTATTAATTGAACTAGGCTTAGAATTGTTACCTAGGGGACATGAATGTGCCATGTGTCCCCTTTCCCGGCATGAATAGCATCTTCTCTTTGATTGAGCCTTTTCTTCATTGCTCATGTGATGCTCTTCATTGCCTTGCCTCTCAGGAGTTGCTTGAGCCTTCTTCTCAAGCTTGGTAGGACACCCCGAGGCGAAGTGTCCCATGTCTCCACATTTGAAGCACTTGATGTGAGCATGTACTTTCTTCTCATCTTGATTCTTGCTCATCATCTTGACATTTTGAATTTGCATTGGATGTCTTGCTCTTCCACCCCTTCTTGTTTTCTTCTTCTTCATCAAGTCACCATCATCTTCATGGTTGATCTTGATTTACTCTTGGGGTGTTTTCTCTTGCTCAACTAGTGGCTTTGGTTGAGGCTTTATTTGTTGCTTTACCAATTGCTTGGTTGGGCACATTGAGGTGAGATGACCCCAAGTGCGGCACTTGAAGCACTTGACATGCTTTAGCCTCTCTTCTTCTTTCATCTTCTTGAGCTTCTCAATGTTTGGGCAACCATTAGCAAGATGTCCCGCTTCATGGCATTGATAGCACATGGGTTGGGATAGCTTCTTTGCATCTTGCTTCTTCATAATCTTGCCCTTGCTCTTGTTGTAGCCAATACCACTCTTATCACCATATCTTCTTTGATTGGTCATGATATGCTCAATGGCGATTTTAGAGTTGTAGCATCTCTCCAACTTGTTGCTCAAATTCTTCACTTCACTTTTAAGCTCATTGTTTTCCTTCAAAAGGTTAGTCTCACAAGACATAGAAGTAGAACAAGCATTTAATTGTGAAGAACATGGCATATCTAATAAATCATCACAGGAGGTGGATACATGCTTCTTGCCTACATCACAAGGGTTAGTCATATGTGATTGATCATTTGACCCAAATGATGAGCTCTCACTAGATTTGGTTTCTTCATTAGAAGGCTTCTTAGTGAGTAAAGCATGTTCTTGTGCCAAGTTATCATGAGCAATACTAAGTTCCTCATGAGCCAATTTTAGCTCCTCATGTGAACAAGTAGTAACATAAAGTAGATGCTTTTGTTGTTCACATGTGGTCTTTAGAAATGAGTTTTCATTTTTCAATTTACTTGTTTTTGCCATCTCATTTCTTAAGGCCTTTGAGAGTTTATATAGAAGCTCAAAATTTGGACCATCACAATCAACAACAAAACCACCAATAGATACCTTAGTGTCACCATGTGACATGGAACAATGTGGTGATGTTGAAGAGCTTGTTGGAGCATCACTCTCATAGCCATCATCTTCACCATCAAGTGTGCATGGAGTATAATCATTGCTTGCATCACTTATGGCATTATCATTCTTCTTGTCAAGTGATCTTGTGATATGATCATCTTTGTCATCACTTGACCGTGAGGTGGAGCAATCCTCCATAACCACCTTGTTGTGGTCATGCTCAACATCCTCATGCGCCTCTTCCTTGGGCTCATCATCATTGGAGATCACCCCATATTTCTCATTTAGAAACACCCAAATTTCATGGGCGGACTTGAAGTCTATGATCTCATAATCCATAGATCGATAAAAAACATTAGTAGCTTGGCTATCGAGATGTAGGCATTTACTTTGCGCTTGAGTTGCATTCTTTTTATCAATTGCAAAGGAAAAGCCCACATCTACGATCCACCACAATTGAGGAGAAATAAACTTAAAATTGCATGTCATCCAATTTCTCCACCGTGCAAAGTGTGTGCCATCAAAAATGTGTGGACACTCAGCATCTAGCCCATAAGCCGCCATCCTCTCGGGTCGGTGAAGACCGCAAATGAGAGACCTGGCTCCGATACCACTTGTAGGGTCGAGACGGCGGACTAGAGGGGGGTGAATAATCCTTTCTAAAACTTAAACGAGTTGGCTAACCAAAACAAATGCGGAATTAAATTTATCGGTCTAGCCAAGACTACACCCCTCTAACTAAGTTCACAAGCACCTCACAAAGATCCTAATTAAGCAACTAAGGTGCTTTCCTTAGCAAGAGCTCTCCTATTTAATTCTAGAGCAAGGTCACACAAACCTATGCACTAGTACTTTGCAAGCAAGAGGGAGCTCCTACACAATTCTAGTAAGCAAAGCGCACAAAGCCTAAGCTCACTAGCAATGCTCAATAACAAGGCAACTAATGCCAAATTAGAGAGCGCAAATCACTTAGCTACACAAACTAAGCAATGTGACTAACAAGGTTACACAAACCAAATTAGTCACGCAAAGGGGAAGCTTCTAGCTACATAAGCAAGAAGACGACTAGCAAGCTACACAAGCAAACTAGTTACGAGAGCAACTACACAAGCACAAGTATATATGAAAGTAAATACAAGCTTGTGTTGCATGAAGGCAAACCACCGAGAAGAGTAGACAAAGTTGACATGGTGATTTTCTCCCGAGGTTCACTTGGTTGCCACCAAGCTACGTCCCCGTTGTGTCGACCAACACTTAGATGGTTCCTCGGTGTGACCCTCAAGTCACTTGCCCCTCAAGGCACGCCCCGCAAGGCACCGCAAGACACCACTCTCAAGTGAGGTAACTCAATGACACGCTCAACTAGAGTTGCTCTTCATGATCCCCGCGGGGTGAGCACAATCCCCCTCACAAAGCTTCTCCTGAGCCTCGCACAATCTTCTTGTGAGCTTCGACGGAGCCACAAGCCACCAAGCCATCTAGGAGGTGGCAACCTCCAAGAGTAACAAGCACTACCGGCTTGCAACACGATCACCTAGTGCCACTCGATACAACCTCACGATGCAATCGCACTAGAATCGCTCTCTCACTCGATCCGATGAACACTATCAAGCATGAGTGAGTTAGAGGGCTCCCAAGCACTACCACACAAGCCACTAAGGCTAAAGTGTGCTCAGCTCCCGGCCACGGCCGGCCAAGACATCTATTTATAACCCCACGCGCCCCAGGCAACGACCGGACGCGCCTGTCAAACGACCGGACGCGCCCGTCAAACGATCGGACGCGCCGATCGCGCTGTTCCGCGCGCCCGCGAAGCAACGACCGGACGCGCCCCTCGCAACGTCCGGACGCGATAGTGCCCGCGTCCGGTTTGAGTCCAGTAAGCTCCCTCGACGATCGGACGCGTCTGATCATGTGTGACCGGACGCACCTCGCGTCCGATCGTACTCTCTGGACACCTGACCAGACGCGCCGGTCCCGCGAGTGACCGGACGCGCCGGTTCCAAACCCTAGCACCCGCGCCTGCGCTGTACTGACCAGACGCGTCCGGTCATACCATGACCGTGTCCGGTGCAGCGTCCGGTCACCTCTGTGACCTCCGTTCGCCTCCGTTTCTTTTCCGACTTTCAGCGTAGAGGAAAATAGGCTTTTCAACTCCTCGAAAACGCCTGAATCCCGCGCTCGCAAGCTCGGCGGGAGGGAGAGAGAGTCCCAAACCCTCTCTACTGCTCAAACTCCAACGCCTTCGCAAATGTGCCAACACCAACAAGTGATCACCACCTTGTGCACGTGTGTTAGCATTTTCATAAACATTTTCTTCGAAGGAATTAGGCACTCAACTTGCCTCGCCACTCGATCCTAACACGTATGCAAAGTTAGATCGCTCAAGTGGCACTAGATGACCGATATGCAAACAAGTTTGCCCCTCTTGATAGTATGGCCATCTATCCTAAACCCGGTCATAAACTTCTCTACACACCTATGACCGGTGAAATGGAAATGCCCTAGGTTATACCTTAGCCTTGCGCATTCCACTTCATCTCCTCTGATATTGATGCAACACATGCACCAACCAATCACCAAATGATATGATTCACTTCATATCATCACGTGACCATATTGGTTCATCGATCTTGACCTCACTTGCTCTTCACCGTTGCATCGGTCCGTCGGCGCCAAGTCTTGCTCAAGCTTCACCATCGCATGGTCCTTCGCTTCGAAGCCTCGACTTGCCCTTCACCTTCACAACCGGTCCATCGAGCCAAGCCTCATCTTGATCTTCTCCACCTTGGTCACATGACTCCATGTCATGTCTCATATGCAATGAGCTCCTTCATGACACCATCACCTGTGGACTAATCTCCTGTGTATCTCACATAACCACATATTAGTCCATCTAAGTTGTCACTCAATTACCAAAACCAAACAAGGACCTTTCAATCTCGAAGGTAGAAGGATCGGACGAGTGCTAGATTGAAGGATGCTCGCCAAGCGGGTTTTATCTGACATACTCTAACTTGAGTCGGATCCCAGGCAAGCCCTGGAGTATTATAAGCCTCCTATCTTCAAAGCAAATATATATATATATATATATATATATATATATATATATATATATATATATATATATATATATATATATATATATTATAAGTATTGTTGCATTAAGTGGTAGGAGTTGGTTGGAAACCCTTGCTGCATTATATCATTCCTTGTCCAGATATATGAATCCTTGAATCCTACATAGACTAGGATCGAGTAGATGCTTAGCCCTGCTTTAAGCGGTAGAAGTCAGGTGATTTCCTGTCACCTACGAGATATAGGGATATTCATATATGGCACGGTTGGCTATATTTGCTATCGTGGAATGGAACCATGTGTTAATAAAATGAAATGAGACCGGGCGGGATGATGATAGTGAAGCAACAAGGCATGGAGGTCTTGGGTGTGGATCTATCCCCGTCTGAGTTGTTTAAGGACTGATTCGCTGTACGTCCTTGAGTCATGTTGAACGCAGTCTAACACTTAGTTGGCCGGATAAGTCGTTCCGACCGCGAAGCCGAGTAATATGGTTCAGGCTGGGAATCGAATGGTAGGTTGCTTCTTAGAGGAGAGAAAGGATGTGCTTGGAGACATTGGCGTGAGACCAAGGGGGGTTAGAGTCCCTATCACCTGGCAGAGTGTCGCCCTTGGGGTCGCGACATCATTCAGACCCGCGATTCCTGAATCATACGAAAAGGTGGCTTGTGCGACCCTGGCAGGGGCCTGCGTGGTGAGTGTTAGACATACCCCTCTAGCTGGATAGGAATTCGATTCGAATCGCCGTCGCTCCCGGTTAGTGAGCACTTGACTTGAGCAGCGGCAACGTAGATTCCATTATATTGAACGGATGGTTAATTGGATCACGATGGAAAGGTTGCCTCAATTTATACCTGCTATGGTTAATATTGTTTGCTCCTAATAAAGTGAGTGCTCTAGTACAGGTTCTAATATAGATGATAGGTTAATGATAATTAACTTGATGCTTAAGCATTAATGATTGATCATCTATATTAAGCTTTTATGCAAAATGTTGTCAAGCTAGCCCCACTTTATATCAGCCTTGCATGATCCTTGGTGTCACCTTATTTCTGGTTTCTAACGGGTAAGTCTAGCTGAGTACCTTCTTGTACTCAGGGTTTTTCCCCACTTGTTGCAGGTTGTGATGTATCATGGCGGCTGCAAGAGTTGGTTGGCTCCTGCCGTAGTGGCGGAGTGTGATCATGGGCATGATCCTTCTTATTTATCTTGTCTCTAATGCTTTTGTTGGAAGTCGACCTTGGCACTGGCATGTATTTGAAATAAGGGTGTTGTTAGTTTCAAATTACTTTGCTTCCGCTACTTTTCAATTTAAGTTGTAATAACTATGTTGAACTCCGATGTAAATTGATTTACTTATGAAAGGAATGTAACATGTGACTAGTTATGTTGAATCACTACGATTTTGGCTTGTATGTTGGTTGGTTTAAAATCCCTCGTGATTTTATTGGACTACCGGAGTTATATAGGCTCAAGTGCGAGAATTTGATCACTTCGGTGATTGTTTTTGTACTTGTGCTCTTATAATTTGGACGGTTCTGTTACAGAATAAGCTTCTTCAAGCTTAGAGTGAGACTTTTAAAGCTTCTTATGGTCTACCTTTAGACTCTCATAAGATGCCCTAAACTCATCAAGTTCTTGCATAAGGTTTTTCTTATCCTTAAGCAAGCACTTGCACTCCTTTCTAGATTATTTAAAATGTTGAGTGTAATCTTTTAGCATAGTGATTAGTTCATCTTTAGTTAGATCATCATCATCACTAGCACTATCATGATCACTCTCATCGTCGGATGATACCTTAGCGGCCTTAGCCATGAAGCATGATGGAGTGTCAAATATGGAGCTCTTCTCTTGAATAGCAATGCTAGCATGCCCCTTCTTCTTATAGTCCTCATCATCACTTGAGAAATCATCACTATCCCATGTAGCAACATGAGAATCATTCTTCTTCTTGTGAGAGCTCTCCTTCTTTTCTTGCTTCTTCTTTTATTTTTTCTTCTCCTTCTTGATAACATCTTCATCATCACTATCATAAGGACACTTGGCGATGAGATGGTCCTTACTATGACATCTAAAGCACCTCATAGTTTGTTCATTCTTCTTGGATGAGTTCTTCATCCTCCTTGCACGATAACGTTTCTTCTTCATGAATTTGCCAAATTGCTTGACAAAGAGAGCTATCTTTTCATCAATGTCATCACTATCATAAAGAGCTTGAGTTTTCATCACTTGATGATTCAATCTTGGACTTGCCCTTGGATGTGGTGGCTTTGAATGCCACATTCTTCTTCTTCTCATCATCCTTCTTCTCACTTTTCTTCTTCTTCTTGACTAACTCCTTCTCATCATCTTCTCTATATGAGTCATCGGTCATCACTTCTTGGAATACTTGTTGAGGTGTTGAATCTTTCAAGGTTGTCCTCACAAGCATGGTAATCAACGTGTCAAATCTCTTAGGTAAGCTTCTTAAGAACTTCATAGAGAATTGATTGTCCTTTACTTCTTCTCCAAGTGCCTTGAGTTCATTGACAATGACTTGCAACCTATGAAACATCTCTGGCACACTCTCATCTTCTTGCATCTTGAAGCTAGAGAATTTTTCTTGGAGAATATAAGCTTTGGCGGTCTTGGTGCCTTCGGTGCCTTCAAATGTTTCTTCAAGCTTTGCCCAAGTATCATGAGCAACTTCTATGTTCTTCACTTGCTCAAAGGTCTTGTCATCAAGCGCTTCATGAAGAGCACTAATAGCAATGTCATTGCATTGAATCTTCTTCTCTTCAACCGGTGTCGGTGCTTCCGGGTTGGCAACCTCAAACTTTGTTTCGGTGACCTTCCATAATTCTCTATTGATTGACTTGAGATGTACGGTCATCTTGACCTTCCAATATGCATAATCTATGCCATCAAATTATGGTGCCTTCTTGGTGTTGTTGATATGCAAACTTAATTGAGCTATTTCTTCACCGAAGGTTGTTAAGCCTTAATCAAACGGTGCCTCAGCTCTGATACCACTTGTAAGGTCCTAAATGGCTAGAGGGGGGGTGAATAGCCTTTTTTAAATTTTCTACAAACTTTACTCAACAACAAAGTTAGTACAAAAGATGGCGAAGCAACATGCACTAGCTCTAACTAATTAAGCAAGTCACCTACATAAGTCTAGTACAAGGCTATCCACTAAACACAACAACAACTACAAGCTAGATACAAGGAGTAACGCGAGAGGAGAGCTTCGAATGATTATACCGCCGTGTCGAGATGAGAAGAACCAATCAATCAATCACACAAGAGAAATCCTCGGGAAGAGAATGACACAAGAATTTATCTTGAGGTTCACTTGCTTCCCGACAAGCTACTCCTCGTTGTGGCAATACACCCACTTATCGGTTCGCGAGCTAATCGACTATCAAGAGTCGAGCCCTCGGCGGGTGCCGCACAACCGCACACAAGATGGGGATGCTCCAAGTCACGAGCTCCACTAGAGTATCCAATTCGTGAACTCCCACGGGGAAGGATTAAGAACCCCTTACAACACTTGGTGAGGGCTCCAACAATCTCCAATTACGAGCTCAATCACCTCCGCTGCTCCAAGCCGTCTACCACGTCGGGAAACACGGAAGAGTAACAAGAAATCTATAGCAACTCGAAGATCAAGTGCCTCTAGAATGCAACTCTCAAGTAACGCACTTAAATCTCACTCAATCTCACTCAAGATGTGCAACCAAGCAAAGAAATGAGTGGAGGGGTTGTTCTCTAGCTCAAAGGATGTCTCAAGGTCAGCAAGAATGCAAGAGATACCCCAAACCCCGGCCATCTTCTATTTATAGCGAATGGGTACGCAGTAGCCGTTTTGGCTCTGAGTCGGGCTGACCGGACGCTCCGGTCGACACCGACCGGACGCGCAGGTCACTAGCGTGCTCCAACGGCTAGTTTTTGCGTGCAAAAACTTGTATTGACCGGACGCGCAGGTCACAGCGAAACAGCGAACAGAGAGGTTCCAGTAAGCTCCCGACGTGACCGGACGCATCCGGTCATCACTGAACGGACTTGCAGCATCGTCCGGTCACTTTTGCACACGAAAAACACTGACCGGACGCGCAGGTGCTGACCGGACGCGTCCGGTCACGAGTCCGGTCACAGACCACTCTCGGTAAAACAGCGATAACTCTTAGCTCCGAACTCTGATTTTGATGATCTTGGACATTTTGGAAAGCTTACTCAGAGGGCTACACAACCCATATGGACACTTTATCCAAGTCACAATGGATCAAAGCAGTATTTCACTCTAAGAGCCATCCTAGTGTCTGGAGAACACCGAAAAACCTTTCTCCCTTCACCAAGTTAATCAAAATCAACTCCAACACATTCTCCTTTGCAAATGTGCCAACACCATCAAGTGTACACCACCATGTGCATGTGTGTTAGCATTTCACAAACATTTTCAAAGGGTTATGTTAGTTCTCAACTAGATCCTAATGCATATGCTCAAGACATTGATCTAGTGGCACTTGATTCCCGAACTAACTGTGATTGCCCCTCTTGATTGTCGGTTATGTATCCTAAACCCGGTCAATCACTTCTCTACTCATCTTAGACCGGCAAAAGAAAAATCCTATGGTTATACCTTTGTCTTGCGCTCTTAGATCCTTCTCCTCCACTTGATCTTCATGTCCATCATTTTATGTGCATTCCTTCATGATCTTGCTCATCATTTCATGCACCAAATCATGTGGTCTTGTGGCCATCTCTCCATGCCATTTCCAACTCTATCACATGTTGCTTATGCTTAGCTTAATCACATTTGATCACATGGCATTAGCAACTTGGTGTCATTAATTACCAAAACCAAACTTGGGCTTTCAAACACCTAATCAACTTTTGAAACATCCAGATAAAGCATTTGCAACATACGTCTGAAGATAAATAAAACATGCGTCTGAAACACTTGCAAAAACACACATGAAATACTTGAAAACCTTTGCAACACGTACGTAACATCCAGATAAAATATTTGCAACATATGCATTGAAACATATCCAACTTCCAGATAAACACACTTGCAACATACATCTGAAAAAAAACAGATGAAATATTGGTGATAGACGTTTGCAACATAACTATACAACCATTGCAACATATGTAACATCCTGATCTACTTTTGCAACATCCATACGAACCCCTGCAACATACCTCTAAAATAATGGAAACACTTGAAACATACGCTTGCAACAGGTGCTTTCGGCGCAATGTCACCTTACTACTTGGACGAACGGAGCTTATCCTTGTGGAGCTCGACGCCGGCGTGAAGCTCGATGCCACGAAGTGCTCGAAGGTCGCCGATGCGGAGCTCGGCGACGGCACGGGCCTTGGCAGTGGCTGCGACAGGTGGATGGAGCACGGGCATAACGGGAGGCGCGAGTCCAGACGGCGGGTGGGCGGCACAGGCAGAGCCCGTCCCACGAGCGAGGGCAACGTTGGCGAGCGAAGTCCATCCCGCGATGGCAGGCGACACAGGCTAAGTCCGTCTGAGCAAGAGCAGCGTGGGCAAGCGAAGTCATCCCACGAGCAGGGGCGCGTAGTGCATAGCAGGCATGTGACGCAGGTTGGATCTGTGAATGAGAATGGATCCATGAATGAGTGAATGAGCCTCGTCCAAGCGGGACTCACGGGACATGCATGGATAAGCATTATCGTTCATAAATACTTTGCATCTTCAATAAATACTTTGCATCCATTGCCCCTTGAGTTTCCAGTGTCCACACGCAAGGCCGCCGATTTTCCTTTTAGGGTTTTTGCTTCCATGTAGGCATGCAATTTACTCATTTTCGAAACATGCTTGAAGATCCAGCGGAACTTTAGCTTCACAGCAGTTCCTCAGTTCCAAACTGAAGAGGAATCGGCATTGCATTGATTTTTCACAACTTAACCGTAACAATTCAATGCCCATGAACACAAGCTTGTAACGTCCAGCTTGGAATGCAGTAGTCCAGCTCGGGAATGCGGTAATGAAGTTCTGATGATCAATCACCTTCCACTTCTTGGACCAACAATATACTCCGCAAGTCCCATCGAAAGCAGTCATCACAAGTGAAGATAAAATAGCAGGCGACCAAGAGGTCCAGCTAACATATTACTCCTAGTAGATTCATGCAGTAACACGTCATCTTGTAAAAGTGGATGATTTGTGCTACTCGCACTGATGCCCAAGCAACACTTCCCAAAATGGATCAAGCGCAAGCACCCCAAAATAACCTACCTAAACTACAGGCTAACAGGACCGTAGACCGAATATACAGGCCAGACTGACTAATAATACCAAAAGAGTCGCATTAACCTCTAGCTTCCAACTTTACTTGCCTAGTCTCTCAGTCACCTCTTGTGATGGAAACGCACCTTCAGCAAGAACTGCATCTTCACCTGATGACACACACAGGGTTTCACAAAAGGTCAGTGCCCATCTCCTATGAACTGCAACACTGCAAGAGCAAAGGCATGGGGTAAAGAACATTTCTGGACCTGGGATGTGTTGTAGACGATGTACTCATTGTACATGAGTTCAGAGCTCCTAATTGCTGATGGCACTGGCTTGCCACAGGGAACGACGACATCATCCCTCCACTTCACAAACTCTGACTCCAGTGGCACAGTTTTTCCTAAGCCTTTGGTCGAATGCTTCCCCCTTGGAGGTTTGTCCATGTACTGCAGCAACAAGCATCAATTGCAAACTGTCACGAGATCATAAACATGGAAAATAAAACAAAAAATGGTGACACTTGAATTATGAGTGAACCATGCTAAATCTTCTCTCAACATCATATCAAGTGTACGGAGATAATAGCATCAATGGTGTGCTTGCTAGCCCCATAGGATAAAACAACCCTAAACTAAAGGCTTCTCGCGATGTCATATCGAGTGTAGCATCAATGGTTAGCTTACTAGCCCCATTGGATAAAACAACCCTGAACTAAAGGTGTAGAGTAATAGTTAAGTGTTGCCTGTCAGAAGACTGCAAGTTGTGACTAAGATTGCAGGGTAGACCAAAGTGCCCATTCTAAATCTTTTTGTTATAACTGTTTATCACTGGTGCAACAGAGCAATATGTGAACAGATTTAGGGCATTCGAGTATTGAGATATCTATGGTAAATTCATTTTAACAGGATCCTGTAAGAACCAAAAAAAAAAAACAACATGGCATGATAGATAAAATGCAAGGATAAAAGCCAATATGAGAAATTAGTTTTGCTTTCACCAAGATATTTGAAGCTTACCGTGGCTTTCTTTAGTCCATTCATGTCTCCTAAAGCAACCTCAGAAAGAAGCATCAAACCTACAGGATTATTCCTATCCACATTACAGTATTGTGCGCTCTTGCTTACTAAATCTGCAAAGTAGAGGCCTTTGCCAAACTGTCAAAGAAATGAGGAGCATCATCACATAATTGTATTCAACCAACATTTTCACCGATGCTACACTTGAAACATATAGTGAATAACGAGCAAACCATATAGCCGGAAACAGGTGCCTCAGGAGGTGCAATTCTTAGTCCTTGACTAAGGATTCCCACAAAATTCGTCAACCTTGAACCTACAAATCGAGTTTTACAGTGAGACGGTGCAAAGGGAAAAACTTCTTATGCAGAAATGTTCAAGACCTTAAATGCTACCAAATGAACTGTACACCTGCACTATCTTTTCACCAACAAGTAATACAATTAGACTTAGACCATTGCAATGATTATACATTGAAGGCTACAACTTACTTACTTTTCTTTATTGATTGAAGTTATTGCTTTAATGCTTACCGTGCCATAATAGCATCTTGTTATGCAGATTATTTTTATATCTTGAGTACTTATTAAGTTCTCCATCTCGATCAAGTGAAAAAACTTCCTCCAGTTCCAGCGACCAGTCCTACAAATCCAAAAAGATATAAAAAAAAAAGTTTGGCAAAGGACCTAAAAACAGGAAAGAAAACAGCTACATATTTCTACATATACAAACAAAAAAACAGACCATACCTTGTGGGTAGGAGCATGTGTGTTGAGGAGATACTGCTCAACTAGCTTGTAATCTTCACTATCACGAGCCAGAGGGGTGATGTTACAGTGAAGTTTCATATATTTATCATCAAGAGATTCATTGTTGTCACTATCAAAGCCAACTATCTTTGAAGCAATTTCAATATCCTGCAGAGCTTCAAGCATTTTTGCCTGTACATAAATTACAGGCAGGTTAGGTCTAAGAAAGCTCTTTGATCATATTCAAGGAAAATAATTAAACCGAAGGACTGGGGATAGAGAAGCATGAACAACACAATAGACAGAATAATAAATTAATAATCATAAATAGACCAAGGTTACAAGGAAGAGACATTATGTCATGAACAAGGAAATAACAAATGTCCTTGCTGAGTTGCTGCATTGTATTTCTGTACAGCCCTAGCAAGGGCACACCAGAGAAAAAGATGAGCAAAATTCAAGATACATTTAGAATTTGCACCACAAGTAGCTGCTGTATGAACATGTTTAGTTCACCTGTGGCACCATTTCCACATGAGGTAATGCAGGACCTATTCTGTATTCTTTTGATTCTGTTCAAGCTTTCAGTAGCATGTCTAATAGTGTAGCTATCATTACATGCCAAGAAGGATCAAGAGTTGAAGACATCACAGAGCAATGAACTACTAATTGAAGCATTATAGCCGGACTTTTTCACAGAGGAATTATAGGTAAAATCATCTACACCATGTGAAGAGGTTAACATGAATTAAGAAATATAAGAGGAATCATCAGATGCTTCTCCCAATTTACAGGAATATGACTAGGTAATGAGCACATACTTTGATCATCAAATCATCCTCATTACGTATAATATGAGGATGAATAGAAGGAATAAGAGTGAAAAAGCGATTGCTTGCAGCAACAATTAAGCTTTCTCTAACAGCCAGTGCTTGATTAGCAGTGTCCTTCAATAAATTCTGTATCTCAGTTAATGCTTCAAATCCTGCAAGTAGTGCTGGTGTAACCATCTTCATATAATAATAAATTTGAAAAAGTGAAAACAAATAGTTCCACAAGGAACGATATCAGCGCACCTTTCTGAATATTTTCCTTGCTTAGCTTCCCAAGAGGCATTTCTGACATATTAATTTCAAATTCCATCATAGCAGCTCTGGGAAAAAAAAGGTTTACTTCAATAGAAGAAAAGGAGCAAAAAAAATGTGGGCAAGCACGGCATTGAAAAAAGAAGCAAGTATGCACCTATATGTCTCCACGTTGAAAAGCATCTTCATGAGTTCTAGCAACTGAGGAGCAAGAGAACTTTTCATTTCACTGATATCTTTCTGTTTTGGTGCTTGCTTAACACCATAATCCTGCATTATATGTAACAAGTTAGAATCCACAAAATTAAGGCAAAACATGTCGCTAACCAGATTGTTTTTTCCCAACATACAATATCAAGTGGGTAAAATCTCCCAGGCTGCTTCCGGAAATTGGTTTTACATTCCCAAGCTTCCCACGGGTTTCCAGTCTTCTCAAGAAATAATCTTTTGAATTCCTTGATTGCATCAGTTTTTGACATCTCCTCCAGCTTTTGCCCTCCAATTTTTTCACTCCCAACCCGTCCCCACTTTCGAAATACATAGCACTCAGACCCATCATCCTCTTCAATGACCTGGAGGATATAGTAGCTTCACAAAAGGAAAAAAAGAAAGAACTATTAAGAAAGGGGCTAGGGCAATAACATCAGAGTGGAATAACATAACATATAAGCTGCACATAGTAAAACTATAGCATCAGACTCTAAAAGAAATTACAGCATCAAGCTGAGCTCTTCTTCCTTTCACTACTGTATTACACTTTTTAGCATTAATCAATCTCAGACAGGACAAGAAAAAAATATGCCAATTTCAAACCTTCTGGGTAGCGATCCGACAGGAAACAAGACAACTTTAACAGATGTTTACTGCCTGTAGACATACTATGCCCATCACGTAAAAGTATTGTGAGCACTGAGCAGATAAACATGCATCTATATTGATTAATTGTTGAAGAGATTGGTTACAAAGTATATATATATATATAGAAAGGGAGGCTAAGCTAGGGATTAAAGGGGGGAAGAACCAAGGCAGCACGCCGAGGGAGAACGCAGGAGGCATGCTGACCATGTATAGGGAGAAGAGTACATATCTCTAATAAGTATCAATTGGTAGAACTACTACACCATGTTGGGTTTATCACTAGCCAGCGAAACTACGGTTTGTGCAGAGAGAGCAGGGGGAAGAAAGATGAACGACTCGGTGTATGTCTCTAACATGAAAGTGACACCATGTGGAAAACCAGGTTAGGTTGTCTTCAGGAGGTAAGGTGTACTGTTGCTCGGCAGGTGCACAGATAGACAGTTTAGATGTTCAGGATGAAATTTGGGCTCCAAACACGATTGAGGGGGTCAGGAACTTGCTACAACAAAAGGCCTTTTAGTCCCAAACAAGGTAGGATAGACCCGACTAATAACTTATTTCAAAAGGAAAAACTACAATGATGATTTTTCTTTTTGGTAGCAAATAGGGACTCCAAATATCTAATCAAAGTTGGTAAGTTGCACTAAAAATGCAGAATTGTAACTTTGTCAGAAAAAAAACTCAGGTAAAGCCAGTAGTTCGGGGAACTAACTGTTAGAGCCTACCATATGCGTGTTCAAGACCCCAAATGCTGAAAAAAGATAAGATGGTTTCCAAGTCCCCAAAAGGTAAATTAAACAAAGACTAACAGCCTACCAATCCAACATTAATGGCCTCTTGATTAGTAAAGACAAGACAGATGCTTACTTTGCATATACATTCCTGTTCTGCTTATAACACTAAAATCCAAAAATAAATGACAGATAGGTCGCAATACAGACATATAGGGGCCAAATCCACCAAAATTAACAGGAAGTAGCAACAAGGATATAGATTGGGTTATTGCAATCAGATAGACTTGGTGTGGGTAAATGATAGAAAGAAACTTGATGGAGGTTTCATAAAAATTGCACGCAATACTTGAACTCTTTTAAACTACTCCAACTAAAAAACAAGTTTAGAATATCAGAAGAAAATATTGTGAAGAAAATTCCTAACCTGTTCACACCTAGTGCCAGGTCAGACATGTTTAAGGTTGTATTGTAAATACTTTTCCCATCTTCAAGAATATGAGCAGTATCTTGCAAACCGGAGGACTCATGAACAGCACTTCGGCCCTTAACTTTAACAGTGACAGTACCGCCTTTTGAGGACTCTAAGGTGTTCTCTAGTTTATACAAATCAAATGGAAGCATTCTATTCTTTTTAATGCATTCTCCAATGTAATCCTCCCTTATGATTGGTATCTTCAGCCTCCTGCAAGCAATTGCAGTATATATGTCATGGCATTCGAACTCCAATAATAGCTAACAAAAACAATATAAACTATATTGAATATGGACAGTAAAAAAGAGAGAGACCTTGCTTTCCTGACTTCAGCATTCTCATTGTCGAGCTCACAACATGAAATTAAACAATCAATATCTGCAATGCAAATACCACAGAAATATCCCTATAAGCATATAATGAAACATCATTTCTCTCCAAACACAGTACCATATATTTGTTCTCCTTTACTTTTTTTCAGAAATTGCAAAAACCACCCTAGAAATCACTTCAAATTGCAAAAGACCACCCGACAAGTTTATTAGTTAAATTTACCACCTGACAACTCAAAACCCCAGTGTTCATCATTTACAAAGGAGAAAACGAAAAAGTCAAATCTTGATACAGAATCCCCCCTTTCTTTGGGTGTTTATGCCAATGCATGTTGGTACCTTGGGTGCTCCATGTAGTTGCTGGTGTTGGAGGAAGAGGAGGCTGATTTTTTTTTCTCAAACGCACAGGAGAGTTGCGCATGATTATATTGAGGTGGGCTGAGGGTTCAAGGATGCCACAAGGTCCCCTTAGACCTCTCAATTGTGACTCGGTCTGGCTCCTCAAATGTGGAGACAACAACTATGCATCCAGAGACCAGAATCACATTGCTAGAAAGATGTCATCATGGCATAAAACAGGCTAGAAAACAGGAGCTGGGTATTCACTTAACATATACTCCCCCCATCTAAATTATAGTTCACTTTACATTTATTTTAAGTCAAACTTTTCTAATTCTGGCCAAGTTTATAGAAAAATGCACCAACATCTACAACACCAAACTAGTAATGTAACATTTCTCCATGAAACGTCTTGATACTGCATTCATTTGAACTTGTAGATGTTATATATTTCCTAAACATTTGATCAAAGCTAAAGTTTGACTTAGGACAAAGCTCAAGTGAATGTTAGAAATGATTGGATATTCAAGCAAGTCACACCCTGCGTAGAATTTTCGAGGTAAAAAAAAACACACCGTGTAGAAGCTTGTAAACCTAAGTTTAAACATGAATTCTCAGTGCTTTTTGCATCGTGCAAAGAAGAGTTACTTTCCTAGCATCAGTGGCTGGCTAGACAGTTTATTGCACATTTCGATTTTTTTTCCTCCCTGTTTTTTTCTTATCTCTTGGGACAGGTTTTTTTTTAGTTGTTTAATATATATCCAGTAGAGGCAAAGCCCCTCCAGCTTCCCTCAAAATAAAATGGAACAGAAGGAGTATTAATTTTTAATTTATTAATCCAATTTTAAGTCTATGGGCATAAAAACAGGCTGCTAATGAACACAAGAACTAATCTGTTGTGACTCTAGCACTGAATGTAGATCTACCACAGGATAAAATGATAAAGGGGGTGGGGGGGGGGGGGGGGGGGGGGGGGGGATAATAGAGAAAAGACAAGATGTGCTTCCATGCGCTGGCCTGCTAAGCCCACCCAGCCAATCTTTAAGATACCCTAAACAATCCTCTCCAGCTCACACATGCAGCACTGACCACCACCACCGCTTTCTTCTGCAAAGCCATCGCTGACCTTTCTTCTTCCCCCATACAGCCTCTTCACTGGCATGGATCGCTGCAGCTGTATCTAAACGGGCTTCTCTGATGTGTGGCATGTGCCAACACAGGATACTTGTCGACGTGGACAAAGAAAACATTTGGGCACACAAATCCATGTATGCTGCTGTGTTTATAATTGTGGGGTAGTAAATGCAACTAATAAACTTGTAAGATATATTAGAACTTGAAGTGACTTCTTGGGGGGGTATTTGCAATCCTTTTTGCTATACTCTAAGTCATCCTTGTCTGTTTAATAAAGCAATCTCCTAGGCTCCAGCGGCAAATCTAACAAGAAACTCATATGCCTGAGGTACAAGAGAAGTCAGTTCTAGACTGAAAGGGAATAGAAATAAACCTTTGACAACCCTGGCATAGAAGTTGGCACCAGCAAGTTTGAGCTTCTCAATCCATTCATTCTGAAATGGATAAATAAGAGGCAATATCAAAATCATGATGCAATAAATATATGAAAACCTACTATCCTGTACAATGTGACCCTATCCTAACAATAAACAACCTAAAGAATCATGATTATGGTTTTTATTTAATTATTGTGGCTGCTGCAAACCAAAACTTGCAGCGTGGTCATGGTAAGACGGGTGCTGCTTCAAATGATGCAACTCATAGAAAGACAGCTTATTGGCATGGGTTCATTTGGAGAAGACATGTATGTCTTTCTTACATCAGAATCTGATCGATACAGTTAACAAAGCACCAACTTTCTATAGAACAAAAAAAAGCAAATAAAAATAACTGAAGGTATTAAGGATAGTTGCACCAAAAAATAAAAGTTGATAAAGATTTACTTACTGCCACTTCTTTTGATTGTCCTACAACAGAAAACCTTAATTTATCCAACCCTTTAGAAGACAGCAACGAAGCTCTCTGAGTTGCTTTACTTCCAGATTTCTCAGGTGACATTGGTGGAAGAACCCTCTCTGGTTTCTTAACCTTTTGAGACTTGAACCACTGCAAGGTATACCTATTTGTCAACCATTAACTGCAGCACACAAGCATCAAGGCCAAGCTACCTTTCATTAAGCATACCTTCATAAGGTAATCATTCTTTGTTACATCTGGAACTTGCCACTTCTTCTTAACGCGGACTGGTTCTGTGGTAGAGTATGTACACTTGGACCACTCTGACACATTACCACTGCATTGGTACTGACCATTATAATAGTACAGACCACTATCACAGACTGGGCAAGGACCCAGCGCTCCAAATAGCATTCCATCAACACTGTCAGAAAACAAAAGGGAAATTTATCAAAGTTAGTTGCATATATATGAAAAAGTTATGAAGAGTAAAGCCACTGAAATCTGTGCATGGAACACAAAAGAGACAGCAATGCCCCAGAAATATCTATGTAACCAATTATATCTGCTGCAATCAACTGCAGCATGCCACCTCTATCTGCACCAGGCCACACCTGCTCTGGTCCGTCCTTTGTCCACTAGTGTTGCAGTCCACAGCAGTTTTCAGAATTGGAGCAAACAACAGGATTGGGACAATTTAGATAGTAGTGGTAGCAGCTTGGATGTGGCATGCCTTGGAAGGGTCCAACAGATTGATGTGCACAGAGATCTGTACTAAAGTGTTAATCTATCAAATCCGTCAAGTTAGATCCAAGGACCAGTTGGTGCTTGAACATTTCCATTCAGGTGATCCTTTGTTAACAAGTGTTTTCTTCCTTTACAAGTACTATCTGTCATTTATCATTGTAACTACTTACTTCGGGAAAACTAAGGTCCATTTATGACAAGGATCCTTTCAGTATTGTTTGTTTTGATGCCAATTGATCTTTAGCTGTCAATAACACAGTCCGAAGACACGAATTCTTAAAGAAAAAGGAAAAAAACACAACATCACCAACAAATTTCTTATCAGAAAAGGAGGAAACAGAAAGCAAATTACCAGCGGTCCAATAGGTGCCTCTCTGGTCCAGATGTATCCTGCCCATTAGCCTCAAGCATATCCCTTAATTCAGCAGCAGATACATGGCTCTTAAGTTCATCCTTTAACTTCCAAAGTGTGTCACTTTGCTCCTTAAGCTTTTGTTGGGCATCAGCTGAACTAGTATTGGAACCACATGGGTCCACAAGTTGCCCTTTGTTTCGCACTGTACCTTCAGATGTACTTTCATCTAACCTGGCGGCTTTGCAGCTATCCATATCATTTTCGCCTTTCTTGCGCTTGGAACCCTTAGTTTGTTCTTGATGAGCAAAATAAACAAAGTCAGATTACTAAGTAAAAAAGATGTGTGATGTTATCTGATTTCCATGATTTTCTTACCATTGTTGCCGACATCTTTTTTAACAAGATCAAGCACGGTTCTCTTATCCTCATCTGACAAAGTATCCCAGCCTGAGAACTTCTCAACAGTTGCAGATGGGGATACCTCAAAGAAACAGTTGGCATGATACCATGGTATACCCTTGGAACCTTGACTCTCAAGCTTAGCTGAAAGACGGACCTAGGCAAACATATAAAACTGTTATTGACAAAAATTGAGTCAAGCCAAAAAGCAATGTTTTACGGCATACATGCTCAGCATTAATGGAATTAAATATTAAATATGTCATTCTTGAGAGTTGAGAACCAATATTGCACAGAACAAAGATCAAAAACTATGATACCAACCACCACCCAAAAAAAGTATACATATAGGATTGTAAATTCAATGCAATTGCTTTTGACTAAAAATCCAAAAGGTAGCATTCCTGTCTACATGTAAATTACACTTGCTCACTAAAGCCTAAAGGGGGTAGTTAGTTTATGAACATACTATGAACACAACAAAAGAAACACTTAATAACATTTAGCAATCAAAAAACACTCAAGTGTGCCATTCAATAACAATGATGCTTCACAAGAAGTGATAACATATAAATTTATTAATCAAAATATACTTACTGATCCTTTTGCAATCTTTTCACTGCATCGTCTACATGAAGTACGGGCAGAAGGAGCAATCTCAATAGTACATTTGTCAGGAGCAGCAGCTGTGGAACTTGTAGCAACTGAGGCACTCCCAACATAGTTTCTTATCTTCTCTTGATCATCCCATCTAAGTGCATCTATTCCTTCAACATCATCGACACTGATTGCAAATTACGAATCAAGTTAAAATGTCAACGATCAATACCCAAAAGATAAAAGGAAACTGAATAAATTAAGAAAGTTAAGCCAAAAATCTACTTGACAGGTAAAAGACACAACTACTTACGATTTTATCTGGTTCTTCTTACTGAAGATGCACCTGGCATGGTTCCACATCTGGAAAGGAGAAAACAGGGAGCATAAGGTTCCTTCAGAGATAATTGGCAGAAGCATCATACAACTCCATTGTTCCAAGCGAACTGGTTGGGTTCCTTGTAGTAGAACCTGCCCACCTAGGTTCAAATCCCCGACTTGACACGGGTGCTTGCATTTTCCTAGATTTATTCCAGGATTTAACGGCGCTATTCTTTCAGTGGTAGGCGACGTGCCCGTCAACAGCGAGGCGCCTGTGGTGACTTCGTCAGTCTCGAAATTTGCCGGTCCAACTAAGTTCTTCGGAGGTGCTCATATGGGTAGGGTGTGCGTGTGTGCGTTCATAAGGGTGAGTGTGCACTCGTGTATGTGAGCGTCTGCGTCTAACAGGGTCTCGCAAAAAAAAACTCTGCTGTTCCAAAAAAAAAAACCAAAATATTTCCCGTTGTTCCAGAAAGAGAAAGGATATTGTTCACAAAAGTATCACCAAGACATAGTTGTGCACTCCCATCCTATACCACAAGTATCACCAAGCCACAAACTATCCTTGTTTAAGAACATGATGAAATGCAGGTGCATGTATAACAAGAAAACGTCAAAGCACACAATATCCTTCCCCTAAATGCCATTTATATGGTTTTTTAATAAGCACAAAAATATAGATTTCACAACATAAAAAAATAATCCGAGAAAAGGATACTATAGCAACCGAATGCACCACGAGCACAGCAGAATAGAAGGAACTACGTTCAATCAAACGCACCAAAATCAAGTGGCATTACCGCCATGCACGTTAAACAGTCACAGATCAAGATAAATCCCTACCACAACACAACATCAGGCCTGCAGATTTGTCATAGCAAATGCCCCCAAACCGGCCACCACTAATCCAGTATGGCCTGCATTCTAGACACAACCCACGGAAACCACCGAGAACGGCCTGCATTCCAGACCCAACCCACAGAAACCCCCGAGAACGCGACAACAGACGAGGCACCTAAACCCTAACCTTCGGAACCCATCCAAGATTTAACGAAGATTCGCTAATCTATCAACGGAGATTGGCTGCGAAGAGTGCGGGGGGAGCTGGTAGAGAGATTACGCACGGGCATGAAGCCGTCGAACTGTGACGCCTGAACCATCTTGCCGAGACGGAGCTGGTCCTTGGCGATGGCGGACTTGCACGACTTGCACGACGCCCGCCCGGACTTGGCGTACTCCGCCTTCCACGCCCTCGGCGGCGCCGCCATTCCGCCGGCCCGCTGCGGTGCGGTTCTCCTTTTCTCTCAGCCCCTTCGGTGGAGTCGGAGGACGGACGAAGAGAGAGGCTTGTAAATTCCATTCCGCACCCCCATTCGGTTTTGGTATTCGAATCGGCCTACCGAGGTTCCATTCCGAACTTTATAATAATAATAATAATATGTAAATAAATTTATATATAAAATGTACATATAGATATATTTTAAATTAACTTATAGCGTAATTAATATTTTTATCGAACTAAGATATCATTCAATAAGTTCATATGACACTATTTTAAATTTTAAACTCCAAAGTTCATACATGGAAAAATATAATACATGCAGTCACGTCCGGTATTGACCGGTATTGACCGGTATTTGACCGGTATTGACCGGCATTGACTGGTATTTGACCCGGTACGGGATTGGGGCTGTTCTATACCGGTTTAGGGACCGGTACGAGACATTCCGGCCGGTACCGGAATAGAATTCACAACTATGATATAAAGCCGTCGAACCGTCCCTTTTCACGTGAACCATCGCAAATTCGTTTGTTTTAAACATATTTCTGTTTCTCGGAATATTTGGGAATATTTGGATAATCACTTCCTCCGTTCGGTTAATCAGTTCTCAGAATGTGTTGGAATATTTGGGGTTTCGTAGTCACGTTCATGTCAGACGAAAAAAAAACATTGGATTAAACAAACGCGGGACTTGTATACGATGAAATTAACGTGAAAATGTTTGACACATAAACAGAAGTGCCTCATTTATGTTTTATTTTCTTTAATGGTATTCCTTCAACCAATCTTGTCATTGCTCACTACAACATTGTGTAATGGGAGTGCAAAAACCACCCCATATGTGATATGTCACTTGAGTACTCATTTTTTTCTATATTTATTTTATGATTTAATAATATTATTTTTTGATAAAAATGGAAATGACATCATAAAATAAATAAATAATATTTATTTTTTCCCTAGGCCGAGCATGGAAACCCCACCCACAACCCCCAAACCCTGCCATGTGGCTGCAGCAACAGGCTCAGGTGAGGTCTTCTCCATTCTTTTGTTTGTTTTCTGTGTGCGTGCTGTTCTTTAAGAATGTTCTCGCTACATCATGACCCCCCGTCTCACGAATTTTTGTAGCATCATCGCATTCCTTATGTCTGTAGCAAATATTAACTTCAAGTAATGTTGTGTGGTAATTATTTAATTCATTCACTCAATTAAAAGAAAAGAGTAAGACCACGATGAACCACTTCGTTTCTTTAACCAAAACACCCCGTACATTCCTCTCAAAAAAAAAAACACCCCGTACATTAGAAAAATGGCACCTCGTCCACTCAATCCAGATCAACACACAAAGCATAAGACGACATTTCTTTTCGGGGAGAGTCAGCAATGCCCCTGGAGGGCATCCTACAGTTTAACGGGTCAACTGGGTCTCCAATTGTTTATCCAGTCTGTCAATGCACCCACGTTCCTACTAATATCCTCCACGTTGTCACTTCGCAATGGCATCACGATGTCCTCTCTGTAGCTCTCCCTCGCCTCCTCAAGGAGCACTTGGAAGATTTCGCACTCTATGTTGTTCGTGAGCTTGGAACCCGTATAACCTCTGAACAAGTTTAGTCACAAATATAAGAATACAGGATGAGGTGACTAAAAGGCGCTTAAGGCCGTGTTTAGATCCCCAATTCGGGGGGCCGATTCGGGCACTGTAGCCCGTGTCGGAACACTGTAGTATTTTTTTTTAAGTGCAAAAAATTGTCCAAAAATTAATTAATTAGACTCAAAATGTTCGTCTCGTAAAGTACAACAAAACTGTGCAATTAGTTTTAAATTTCATCTAAATTTAGTACTTCATGCATTTACCGGCATTTTGATGTGATGGGAAATCTTCTTTTTGCATAGTGGAATTTGGGGGAGAATTTGGGATCTAAACAAGGCCTAAGTCGAATTCAACTGGGATTACCTGCCGGTCAGGCGATCATGCAGAATTGAGTTGTCAGTCTGGAGCACAACTACGAGGTCAAACCAACGTTCTGGAAAGAAGTCACATCCGTGGTAATCTACTAGTATACCACCTTCTTCCATCATGTCCTCAAGCTCGTCGCAGACCTGCAACAAAAAATCATAGCAACCATTCAGCAAATTTCTATCCAACAGCAGAATCCCAAATGTAAACAAGGGAGTTGTAAATGCACCAAGAAGCTTTGCTTGTTCAAAATAACTGGATCTAGGAAGTCAACATAATGAGGAAACAGCGTTAATCAAAGCCAAACAGCACAAATATCTATGGCATTTGCTTTACCAAAGAAGGGCATGGGGTAGCTAAAACGTCCCAGCTACAGGTGAAAGAATTTTAAGGAAAATCCATATTATGATGCATTTCCATTTTATAAAAACATGAAAATTTTCATTTTGTGATTTCAGCACAACCATTTTCAACTTTTTTTATTATACTTATTTTGATAAAAAAGGGAACCCCCGTAACGACCACTTTCCAACCGTTTTTATCCCTCCCATCTAGATCTATTGAAAATCATTATACAAGCTGCTTCTTTTGTAGCACTGCAAACAATCTACATCTACCGCAGAATGTACATCACAAAGATTATCCAGCTATAATACAACAACAATAAAGCCTTTTAGTCCCAAACAAGTTGGGGTAGGCTAGAGTTGAAACCCAACTTGAGCCCCTAGTCACGGTTCAGGCACATCAATACCTGCTTTCCAAGCACTCCTATCCAAACAAAGGTCTCTAGGTATACAAAGACTATCCAGCTAATCAAATAAATAATTATATTATGAAAAGAACACACACAAATCACTCTAGTCTGTCATGATGGCTGTCTAGAGCTAGGAAGTAGATCCAAAGAGCAAAAACTGGTGCTGTCTTAATCTTAATTCTTAAGGAAGAAAACTAGCACAAGAGAAGAGCACCTGAGAAAATATCTTATTCCCAACACTGGCATTAGTTGATCCATGGCATGGATAGACATCCTTGTTTGGGGAAAAGTGATTGTATTCATTAGGGCTAACCCTAGAAGGGTAGCTATATAGGTTCCATACATGGGCCACATGGGCCTTAGCCTCATGGGCCTAAACACATACTCCAACACCCCCCCGCAGTCTGAACTACTGGCGCAGCGGAGTTCAAGGCTGAACAAGAAAGAACACACACAACCCCCCACAGACGCAACTAGCCACCGGTGATGTTGAGGCTGGAGCGAAACTCGGCGAAGGTCGAGGACGGGAGGCCTTTGGTGAAGATGTCCGCGAACTGGGAGGTCGTCGGAACATGAAGAACCCGCACTTCGCCCATGGCCACCCGATCACGGACAAAATGGAGGTCGATCTCCACATGCTTCGTCCGCTGGTGCTGGATGGGGTTGGTGAAGAGGTAGACCGCACTGACGTTGTCGCAGTAGATCAGTGTGCTCCGGGAGGGCGGAGTGTGCAACTCCGCAAGCAGCTGCCTGAGCCAGGCGGCCTCCGCCACGCCGTTAGCAACGGCGCGGTACTCCGCCTCGGCGCTGGACCGGGAGACCACCGGCTGGCGCTTGGACGACCAAGACACCAGGTTGCCGCCTAAGAAGACGGCGTAGCCGAAGGTGGAGCGACGAGTATCCGGGCACCCGGCCCAGTCAGCGTCGGTGTAAACGGTGAGGTCGGTGGAGGAGTCCCGGTGGAGGAAGAGGCCGTAGTCGAGCGTGCCCTGGAGGTAGCGGAGGAGGCGCTTGAGAGCCGTGAGGTGGGGCTCCCGGGGGTCATGCATATGAAGGCAGACCTGCTGAACTGCATAGGTGATGTCCGGCCTGGTGAAGGTGAGGTACTGAAGGGCCCCGGCGAGACTCCTGTACGCAGTGGGATCGGCCACCGGTGGTCCCTCAGCCTCAGACAGCTTGCTCTGAGTGTCGACCGGAGTGGAGCATGGGTTGCAGTCAGTCATCCCAGCCCGCTCCAGGATGTCCCGAGTGTACTGTCGCTGGTGAAGTAGGAGGCCGGTAGGACGGTGCTCAACAGTGACACCGAGGAAGTGGTGGAGCTCACCCAGATCCTTCATCGCGAACTCCTGCTGGAGAGCGGTGATGATCCGGCGAAGAAGTGGCTCACTGGAGGCGGTGAGGACAATGTCATCAACATAGAGTAGCAAGTAGGCAGTGTCGGCTCCATGGTGGTAGACGAACAGGGACGTATCAGACTTGGCCTCCATGAACCCCAAGGTCAGCAAGAAAGCGGTGAACCGGTGGTTCCACGCCCAAGGTGCCTGCTTGAGGCCGTAGAGGGACCTGTTAAGCCGGCGGACCATGTCAGGACGGGTGGTGTCGACGAACTCCGCCGGCTGACTGCAGTACACCGTCTCGGTAAGAAGGCCATGGAGGAAGGCGTTCTTGACGTCCAGCTGGTGGACGGGCCAAGACCGAGCAAGTGCCAGCGATAGCACGGTACGGACGGTGGCCGGCTTGACCACCGGGCTGAAAGTCTCATCGTAGTCGACGCCAGGGCACTGAGTGAAACCCCGGAGGACCCATCGAGCCTTGTAGCGCTCGAGAGAGCCGTCAGCCCGGCGCTTGTGGGTCCAAATCCACTTGCCGGTGACGACATTGGCGCCCTGCGGCCGGGGCACCAACTCCCACGTCTGGTTGGCGAGTAGCGCGGCGTACTCCTCTTCCATCGCGCGGCGCCAGTGAGGGTCCAACAGGGCGTCGCGAACGGAAGAGGGTACCGGAGAGACCACCGCGTCGCCGATCGAAGCCTCGAGGACACGAGGCGGCAGTGTGCCAGCCGCGTGTCTGGTCACCATCGGGTGAACATGCCGCGGGTGTCGGTGAAGTAGCGGCGGGTGGTAGACCGGCGAGGCACCACGAGCCGGCGGGGACTGCGGCGGTGGTGTCGGTGTCCCCGGTGGAGAAGGAAGCGCGAGCGGCGGCGGCCGCGGCCTGCGTTGGTACACCCGTACCGGCGCGGCGAACCTCGACGGTGCCGGGGCAGGTGCCGGGACGGGATCCGGCGTCGGCGACCGACACGACCCCCCGGGGCAGAAGCGGGGGACGAAAGCCCCGGGTCTGCACCAACCGGAGAGGGTGGGGCCGCGCCCGAGGACGACGGGCCCGGACCCTCTGGGGATCCGGGACCGGGGGCCGGCCCAGCGCGCAGCGAAGCGGTACCTGCAGGAGACCACGAAAAAGGTGGCTGGACCACCGGGTCAGTGAAAAACAGGGAGGGTGGGTCAGGTACCGGAGGGGTGGTAGTGCTGGAAAAGGGAAAGACGGACTCATCGAATACCACATGGTGAGAGATGAGAACCCGTCGGGAGGTAAAGTCAAAGCATCGGTACCCCTTGTGATCCGGAGAGTACCTGAGGAAGACACAGAGCGTGGAGCGAGTGTCCAGCTTGTGGGAAGAAGTGGCAGCGGTGTTGGGATAACACGCACACCCAAATACGCGGAGGTGATCGTACCGCGGTAGGATACCGAAGAGGGCGTGGTGAGGAGTGGGAGCGAGGCAGGCCGCGGAAGGAAGGCGGTTAAGAAGGTAGTTGGAGGTGTGCATGCCCTCAACCCAGAAGCGAGCGGGAAGAGAGGCCTGAAAGAGAAGGGTACGCACGGTGTCGTTGGTGGTACGAATCATCCGCTCAGCCTTGCCATTCTGCGAGGAGGTATATGGACAAGACATGCGGAGCTGAACCCCGTGAGAGAGGAAGAAATCGCGAGCGGTGGAGTTATCAAACTCGCGACCATTGTCACACTGGACGGCCTTGATGGTGAGGCCGAACTGTGTGGACACCCAAGTAAAGAAGTGGAGGAGCGTGGTAAACGTATCAGACTTCGCACGGAGAGGAAAAGTCCACGAATAATGCGAAAAATCATCAACAACCACAAGATAGTACTTATAACCAGAAATACTCAGAATAGGAGATGTCCATAGGTCGCAATGTACAAGATCAAAAATGCGGGCCGCATGGGAAGAAGAACTAGAAAAAGGAAGACGAACATGTCGGCCCAATTGGCACGCATGACACAGTTGCTCATCATGAGCTCGAGTACATGGAAGACCGGAGCTACGACTGAGCTGTATCAGGGCATCACGTCCAGGATGGCCGAGGCGCCGATGCCAGGTGGTAGAGGAAGTAGAAGCGACGAAGGCAGCTGACAAAACGGGCGGCGAAGAAGACGAAGGTGATGGATAAGTCTCTGTGGCTGGTGGTTGTAGGGCTGCTGCATGCTGCAGCACATGATCTTTGTGTCCAGCATCTTTTGACTGCTTTTAGGACAGCAGTTAGCATCTAGGACGGCATCTAGGACAGCATCTGCTTTTAGGACAGCAGTTGGCATCTAGTACAGCATCTTAGACTAAGTAGTTAGCATCTTAGACTAGCATCTTAGCATATGCTTGGCTGGCTAGCAGCCTATAAATATGTATCCCCAACCCCTCAGGTTGGCATGGCATTGTTTGAGTTTGTGTGAGAAATAAACCAGAAAATTGCCCCAACTCCTAGTGTCATCCTCTCTCGATGAGAGTAAGGATTCAGCTACTACCAAGAGTGCGAATCCAGCGACTAACAAGTGGTATCAGAGCCGTACTATCCTGTAGCCTGAGCATCTCCTGCTCTTCTCCTTCCCCGGCCTCGCAGCAGCCCCAACCGCAGCCGGTAGCAGCAGCAGCTCCGGCTGCCCCTGCTCTCCACACAGCAGCCCCCTCGATAGCGCGCCATGTCCGCAGGCCAGTCTCAGGGCTCGGTCGCCTCGAGCGCGCGGCGTCGGCAGGAGGCCGACCTCGCCGCGGCAGAGAAGCGCGAGCAAGCGGCAGCAGACGCCTCTGCAGCAGCGGCAAGGGCATCGAGGCTGGCAGCAGCGGAGCTAGCAGCAGCTAGAGCGGAGGTGGAAGCAGCGGCGGCGGCAGATGCAGCGCGTGCAGCAGCAGCGGAGGTCGAGGTTCTACGCGGCAGCAACAGCAGCTCCATCGCTGCTGATGATAGCGCCGACGCGGACCTCGAGCTGCTGGAGAGGGAGGCATCGCGAGGGCGAGCGGCGCAGTGGGCAGCCGTGCACGCCCACGAGCGCGGCGGCAGCCCAGACAGGCGCAGACACGCCGGCGGCGCTCCTGAAGGAGGCGCGCACGGCGGTGGCGCTCCTGGAGGAGGCGCGCATGGCGGCGGCGGACGGGTCGACGGAGAGCGCGGCCTTCACAGGCAGCGCGGCTCTCTCTCCCCGGTTCGGTACCGTGGTCACCACGAGTACCAGGCTGTCGGCGGACGGGTCGACGGAGAGCGCGGCCTTCACAGGCAGCGCGGCTCTCTCTCCCCAGTTCGGTACCGTGGTCACCACGAGTACCAGGCTGTCGTCAGGGACGTCGGCCCCGGAGGCGGGTGGCCTACCCTCACCAAGACCAACTACGTTGAGTGGGCTGCGGTGATGAGGGTGAAGCTCCAGGTGCGGCATATGTGGGATGCAGTCCGGTACGGCGACGTCGACTACGACCAAGATCGACGGGCGCTGGATGCTCTCATTGCTGCAGTCCCGTCCGAGATGCAGTTTTCGCTTACCAGCAAGCGGACTGCCAAGGAGGCTTGGGACGTCATCGCTGCAGCACGCATCGGCAGCGACCGCGCCCGCAAGTCCACACTGCAAGCACTTCGCAAGGAGTGGGAGAACCTGGCCTTCAAGCCAGGTGAGGACGTTGATGACTTTGCTCTCCGTCTCAACACTCTGTTGCAGAAGTTGGTGCAGTTCGGCGACGACACCTACGGCGAGGAGAGAGCTGTTGAGAAGCTCTTCCGCTGCGTCCCCGAGAAGTACAAGCAGATGGCTCGCTCAATCGAGTCTCTGCTGGACCTCTCCACGATGACGATCGAGGAGGCGTTGGGCCGCCTCAAGGTCGTTGACGGCGATGAGCCACAGCGCCTCTCGGGACCCGTCACCATTGGCGGAAAGCTCCTCCTCACTCGGGAGCAGTGGGCTGCCGGCCAAGGTGACAGGAAGAAGGGGGAGCCTTCTTCCACGACAGGCGGCCGCAAGCGTGGCAAGCGTGGCAAGCCGCGCAAAGACGCCCAGGCAGGGGCGCGAGGACGTGCCGAGGGTGATGATCGTGGAGGCGCCCAGGGCGGCGCCGCTGGCAAGCAAAAGCCAGCACGAGGCGACCCTTGCTATAACTGCGGCAAGCTTGGTCATTGGGCCAAGGATTGTCGACAGCCACGACGCGGCCAGGCCCACGTCGCGCAGGCGGAAGAGGAGGAGCAGCCGGCTCTGTTCATTGCTCATGCGAGCATCGAACTACCTCCAGCGGCACCGGCCGCAACGGCTCTCCTCCACCTTGACGAGCCAAAAGCACACGCCCTCCTCGACGACAGCTCCGGCAACGACAAGGCCGACGGGTGGTGTCTTGACACCGGCGCCACCCACCACATGACCGGGCGGCGGGAGTTCTTCACCGAGCTCAACCCAAGCGTTCGAGGCACCGTCAAGTTCGGTGACGCCTCCGCTGTGGAGATCAAGGGCGTCGGCTCTGTCGTCTTCGTCGCCAAGACTAGCGAGCACAGGCTGCTCACCGGTGTCTACTACATCCCCGCGTTGAGGAACTCCATCATCAGCTTGGGACAGCTGGATGAGAGCGGATCGCGCGTGGAGATCGAGCACGGGGTGCTGCGCATCTGGGATCATCGACACCGGCTCCTGGTCAAGGTCAACAGGAGCAACCGCCTCTACGTCCTTCACGCACAGGTGGCGCAACCTCTTTGTCTTGCAGCCCGCCGCGACGACGACGCTTGGAGGTGGCACGAGCGCTTTGGGCACCTCAACTTTGAGGCCCTAAGGCAGCTCGGCAGCAAGGACATGGTGCGGGGCATGCCGCACGTCGACCACGTGGAGCAGTTCTGCGACACCTGCGTCCTCACCAAGCTGCGGCGGCTCCCTTTCCCTCGCCAGGCAAGCTTCCGCGCCAAGGAGAAGCTGGAGCTCGTACACGGTGACCTCTGTGGCCCCGTGACACCGGCTACACCTGGAGGCCGGCGCTACTTCCTCCTCCTCGTCGACGACATGTCCCGCTACATGTGGGCTGTCCTGCTCGACGCCAAGGCAGCCGCGGCGGACGCCATCAAGCGTCTTCAAGCTGCTGCGGAGGCGGAGTGCGGCCGCAAGCTTCGGGTCCTACGCACGGACAACGGCGGCGAGTTCACGGCGGCCGAGTTCGCGGCGTACTGCGCCGATGAGGGGATCCACCGCCACTTCTCCGCGCCGTACACTCCGCAGCAGAACGGCGTCGTCGAGCGCCGCAACCAGACGGTGGTGGCCACCGCCCGTGCCCTCCTCAAGCAGAGAGGGATGCCAGCGATCTACTGGGGTGAGGCGGTGATGACTGCCGTTCACTTGCTCAACCGCTCCCCCACCAAGGCCCTCGACGGCAAGACGCCATACGAGGCCTGGCACGGGCGCAAGCCTGCGGTGAGCCACCTTCGCGTCTTCGGCTGCCTGGCCTTCGTCAAGGAGCTCAACCACGTCGGCAAGCTCGACGACCGGAGCACGCCAGGGGTCTTCATCGGCTACGCGGAGGGCGCCAAGGCCTACCGCGTCCTCGACCCTGCGACACGGCGCGTGCGCATCACGCGTGACGTCGCGTTCGACGAGGGGCGAAGTTGGACGTGGGGCAAGATGGTGGATGACGACTCGACTCCGACGACCAGCGATTTCGTCGTTGACTACGTCCACTTCAAGGAGGCGGGGGGAGCTAGCAGCTCGTCCTCACCGAGCTCGCCTACCCCACCACCTTGTTCGCCACCACCTCCGGCGAGTCCTTCACCACCGTCACCACCAGCTCCGGCAAGTCCACAGGCTCCGGCGAGTCCACCACCAGCACCGCCGGCCACGCCTCGCTCTCCTACACCGGACCCTACCTCTTCAGGTTCGGCACCGGCAGCTTCGGCCCACGACGAGCAGCGCACAGTGGAGTTCGCAACTCCGCTGTCCAACGACGAGGATCGCATCGACGCCTACCACGGCGGCGAGCCTCTGCGCTACCGTACCGTGGACAACCTCCTCGGCGAGCAGCCGGTCCCTGGACTGGCACAACACGACTTTGAGGCGGAGCTGCACCTCGCACAGGACGATGGCGAGCCTCGTTCCTTCGCCGAGGCGGAGAGGGACGCGGCATGGCGTGCCGCGATGCAGATGGAGATGGACGCCGTCGAGCGGAACAAGACGTGGGAGCTGGCCGATCTTCCAGCCGGCCACCACGCCATCTCTCTCAAGTGGGTCTTCAAGCTCAAGAAGGACGAGACCGGAGAGGTGATCAAGCACAAGGCGCGTCTGGTGGCGCGCGGCTTCGTCCAGCAAGAAGGAATCGACTTCGACGACGCCTTCGCGCCCGTTGCACGGATGGAGTCCGTGCGACTCCTCCTTGCGCTAGCTGCTCAGGAGGGCTGGCGTGTCCATCACATGGATGTCAAGTCGGCGTTCCTTAATGGCGACTTGAAGGAGGAGGTCTACGTGCAAGGAGGGCAAGGTGCTTCGCCTGCGCAAGGCCCTCTATGGCTTGCGACAGGCACCGAGGGCGTGGAATGCCAAGCTGGATTCCACGCTGAAGGGGATGGGCTTCGAGCAAAGCCCACACGAGGCGGCCATCTACCGGCGGGGCAGCGGAGGAAAGGCCCTGCTGGTAGGCATCTACGTCGACGACTTGGTGATCACCGGCACCAAGGAGGTGGAGATCGAGGCGTTCAAGGAGAAGATGAGGGCGACTTTCCAGATGAGCGACTTGGGCCCTCTCTCCTTCTACCTGGGGATCGAGGTCCACCAGGACAGCTCCGGCACCTCTCTTCGCCAGACTGCCTACGTCAAGCGCATTGTGGAGCTAGGCGGTCTCACCGACTGCAACCCAGCCCACACTCCTATGGAGGAGAGGCTGAGGCTGAGTCGGGAGAGTACGGAGGAGGAGGTGGACGCGACGCAGTACCGGCGCATTGTGGGCAGCCTTCGCTACCTTGTCCACACGCGACCGGACTTGGCGTTCGCCGTCGGCTACGTCAGCCGGTTCATGCAGCGACCGACGGCGGAGCACCAGCAGGCCGTGAAGAGGATCCTCCGCTACGTCGCAGGCACCTCCGACTACGGCTTGCACTACCCGAGGTGCCCCGGTGCGGCACATTTCATCGGGTACAGCGACAGCGACCATGCCGGCGACATCGACACGAGCAAGAGCACCAGCGGGACTCTGTTCTTCCTCGGCAAGTGTCCGATCAGCTAGCAGTCGGTCAAGCAGCAGGTGGTGGCTCTGTCCAGCTGCGAGGCAGAGTACATCGCAGCCACTACTGCTGCTACTCAGGCTTTGTGGCTGGCTCGGCTGCTTGGCGATCTCCTTGGTAGAGATGCAGAGGCAGTGGAGCTCAGGGTGGACAGCAAGTCCGCCTTGGCCTTGGCAAAGAATCCTGTCTTCCACGAGCGCAGCAAGCACATCCGGGTGAGGTACCACTTCATCAGAAGCTGCCTGGAGGAAGGGAGTGTCCGGGCCAACTACATCAACACCCAAGACCAGCTCGCCGACTTTCTGACCAAGTCCCTTGGGCGGGTCAAGTTCCAGGAACTTCGCGCCAGGATCGGGATGGCCCAGATACCCCACAAGGAGCCACACAAGACTTAGGGGGAGAGTGATGGATAAGTCTCTGTGGCTGGTGGTTGTAGGGCTGCTGCATGCTGCAGCACATGATCTTTGTGTCCAGCATCTTTTGACTGCTTTTAGGACAGCAGTTAGCATCTAGGACGGCATCTAGGACAGCATCTGCTTTTAGGACAGCAGTTAGCATCTAGGACGGCATCTAGGACAGCATCTGCTTTTAGGACAGCAGTTGGCATCTAGTACAGCATCTTAGACTAAGTAGTTAGCATCTTAGACTAGCATCTTAGCATATGCTTGGCTGGCTAGCAGCCTATAAATATGTATCCCCAACCCCTCAGGTTGGCATGGCATTGTTTGAGTTTGTGTGAGAAATAAACCAGAAAATTGCCCCAACTCCTAGTGTCATCCTCTCTTGATGAGAGTAAGGATTCAGCTACTACCAAGAGTGTGAATCCAGCGACTAACAGAAGGAGCCGCCGGGAAGCGAAGAGTGTAAAGGGGCCCGGTGCTGTCACATCGGAGCAGAGGATGCCGGAAAGCCAAATCCTTTACAGTAAGACCAGAAGAGCCAAATTCCACAGAACAAGAATTGTCAGCTGTAAACCGTCGAATAGAAAGAAGATTATGAACCATAGAAGGAGCAACAAGAACATCAGGAAGACGAAATGAGCCATGAGCACCGGCGGTACCCACAGACGAGACAGGAATACAAGAACCATTAGCGACCATAATGGATGAAGGAAGAGAGGAAGAGAGAGAGTGAATCGACGAAAGTATACCGGGGTCAAGAGTAGTGTGGTAGGTGGCCCCCGAATCAGCGATCCACTCGGGTCGGACCGGAGGTGTCAGGCCCATGGTGCTGAACGAGCGAGCCAAGGCCGCCTGATCCCAGCCGGCGACCCCCGGTGGAACCCACGCCGTAGCAGGGAAGGCGCCGGGTGAAGGACCAGCAGGAGGAGCTCCGGTGAGCATGGCCATCGGTGGGCGAGTGTCGGCTCCGGGGGCGTGGTAGGGCCACATGGAGATGCGACCGGACCACGGGTTCTGGAACGAAGGCCATGGTGCCCCCCGTGTGTCCCAGCCGGTGCCGGAGCCTGGTGTTGACCACCCCGGCCACCCCCGCGGCCCCCTCCACGGCGACGACGAAAGCCACGACCCCCCCCCACCTCCGCTCGGCCCGGAGGGAGAAGGGCCCAGGAGAGACGACGGTGGCGGAGCAGACGACCGTGGTGGAGCAGGAGGACGTGGCGAAGTAGCAGCCAGGGCCGTCGAGTTGGACGAGGAAGTGGTAGAGCCCGGCTGGAGGCCCTGCGTGAGCTCCTCCATGACGAGATCGTCACAGACCTCCAGGAAGGTGGGGAAGGGCCTCTGGCGGGTGATCCACGTCCTAAGGTGGGCGTAGCGGTCGCTGAGCCCCCGGAGGACGTTGAGGACCAAGATGCGATCCTCGACGGGCCACCCGAGATCCCCCAGGGAGTCAGCCATGCCCTTCATCCGACGGCAGAACTCGCCGACGGAGAGGTCACCCTGGACGAAGGTGCGGAAACTCGCGTCGAGACGCAGAGCCCGGGCCTCAGCGTTGCCCAGGAACTGGCCCTCAAGGGCAAGCCATGCCCGGCGCGCGTCCGGAGAGGTGCGGACGAGGTCGTGGAGGTCCAGAGAGATCGTCCCCAAGATCCAGGAGAGAACGATGCTGTCGAGACGAAGCCACGACGGCGTCTGGACGGCGACCAAGGTGTCGACGAGGACGTGGTCGTCGAGGGCGTAGCGGCGAAGAGTGAGGACCAGATCCCGCCAGCGGGCGTACGAGGGCGACTCCGGCTCGAGGACGACCGGAACGAGCAGGCGAATGTTCTGGACCCCCCCTGCCTGGTAGTGCAGCTGAGCCACGAGCGGGTCGGCCGGGTCGTGCCAGAGGACGGTGGTGTGAGACACGCGGCGACCCGGCGAGACAGAGGAGTTGGCCCCAGCATCCTGGCCCACGGGGGAGTTGAGGACCCGCTCCGCCTCGGCGATCTGGCGAGCCAGGGCATCGGCCGCTTCGCGCTCGTGCTCCCACACGAGGGCGGCCGCCCGCACCCGGGCCTGCCCCTCCGCGGCAAAGGCACGTGCGGCGGCGAGGGCAGCGGCGAGAGACGAGGCGTCACAGCCGGCGTAGATATGGGAAAGCAGTGGTGGTGTCGGGGCCGGGAAGGTCTGGGCACCGGCAGGAAAGAGGTTGCCGGCGTCCAGCCCGGCGCCGGGAAGGTGGACGGCGTCGGCGGGGCGCTCTGTCAGGGCAGCAGCAGCAGCCCCACCCTCCTCAGCGCCTCCTGTAGCCGCGGCGGCAGCAGGATCCCCCCCCCCCCCCGCTTCCCCCGACCGCAGGAGCGGTAACAGAGGAGCCGCCCCCTGCGGCACCCTCAGCAGCGGCGGCTGCTGTGAGGGCAGCGGCGGGGTGAAGAGGTGGATGGGTGGCGCTAAAGGCAGGAGAGAGGGCAGGGGAAAAGCGGGATCCTGGAGCGGTGCCAACAGCGGGCAGATGAAGGGAGTGGCGACCTGCAGCTGCCGCCCCAGGCAGAACAGCAGCGCCCGCCCCAGGCAAGGCGGCGGCTTCCGCCCCTGGAAGAGCAGCGGCGGCTGTAGGAGCAGGGGATCGGAGGAGATCGGCCCAGGAAGGGGAGGAGAGGGGAGGGAACAGAGAGAAGGAGGAAGGGGAAGGGGGAGGGCGGCCGGCCATGGCCCCCTGGCGGCAGAGGAGGCCGGCGGCTGCAGGTGCCTGGCCGGCGGCTCAGGAGGAAGGAGAGGAAAGGCTGGATACCATGTTTGGGGAAAAGTGATTCTATTCATTAGGGCTAACCCTAGAAGGATAGCTATATAGGTTCCATACATGGGCCACATGGGCCTTAGCCTCATGGGCCTAAACACATACTCCAACAATCCCAGGTCAACAACCACCATCATCAAAGATTAGATGATTTGCTGTAAACTTAACTGTTAATCCCATAAATAAACTATCAACAGTAACTTCCACCATCCCAACACATTTTTTATTTTTATTTTTAAAAATGAACCCAGTATGTTCCACTAAGAGTCCGTTAGTATTATTATAGCTATTCATAGCGACAACATGGTGAATGGTCAGAACTAACAATTACTGGCTATGACTACAGTTAGACAGAGAAAGGAATCATTAATCATCCAACTAAGTTACAACTGATTTCTCAAATCTCACTGTATAGCTAGGATGTAGGCCCACAAAGCAAAGTCTCAAGATGAAAAGTTTTGAGTGGAATGCTGCACTTATTGATTTTGTTTTCTTCCTCAACATGCCATGAAACAAGCTGTGGACAGACATATAAAACCGTGATATTGAAGAACAGAGAACTTTGTTGCAAAGTCACTTAATCCAATACATAAGTATGAGTGTATGACATTTCCACTATTCAAACTCGTACAAGTGCTAGTAAGAATTTTGAAATGCTAGTTTGGTAAAATGAGCATAGCATCATTAGAATTTTCAACAGAAGTACCTGAATCATACTAACTGTCAACATGACTGGATTTGGATTTTAACTACCTACAGATGGGATTACCCAAAGAACTTGCCAAAGATAGCTCCAGTTCCAGGTGATCATTGCAGTAGGACTAGGATGTAGGTCTACAAAGCATACCCATGCTAGTCTCAAGAAAAGTTTAGTCCAGTAGAAGAGCACCATCCACAATGAGAATGGAGTGATTCCGTGTGGATGCTGCACTAGTGGACTGCATCTTCTTCTTGAATAGCAGCATCAGTTGAGCCATAGACAGACATCCCAGGTCTACAGCAATCATCAACAACAAACAGGATCATCTGGTGCAAGTTCATTAGTCAATCCTATACAATAGACAGTAACAAAGACTGGGTTCAGAATGCAACTACATACAGACAGAATTATCCAAAGAACTTATATAGATAACTCCGTTCCAGGTGATCATTGTTGTAGAGCTAGGATGTGAGGTCCAGAAACCAGACCCATCCTAGTTTCAAGAAGAAAAGTTTAATCCAGTAAAAGAGCACCATCCACAACGAGAATGGAGTGATTCTGTGTGCATGTTGCAGTAGTGGTTTGTCTTCTTGAATACCAGCATCCCTAAAGCCATGGACAGACATCCCAGGTCTACAGAAATCATCATCGACAAACAGGATCGTTTGCTGTAAGTTCATTTGTCAATCCTATACAATAGACAGTAACAAGACTGGGTTCAGATTGCAACTACATACAGACAGAATTATCCAAAGAACTTATATAGATAACTCCGTTCCAGGTGATCATTGTTGTAGAGCTAGGATGTAAGTCCACAAAGCAGCCCCATGCTAGTTTCAAGAAGAAAAGTTTGATCCTGTAAAAGAGCACCATCCACAATGAGAATGGAGTGATTCTGCGTGGATGTTGCACTAGTGGTTTATTCTTGAATACCAGCATCAGTTGAGCCATGGACAGACATCCCAGGTCTACAGCAATCATCATCGACAAACAGAATCATTTGCTGTAAGTTCATTTGTCAATCCTAGACAGTAACAAGACTGGGTTCAGATTGCAACTACGTACAAACAGAATTATCCAAAGAACTTATGACCCTGATCGGCTGCACTTCTGCAGAGGCGGCTGCACCTGTGGCTGCCTAGTTTCTACAGTGTCCACTGAGGGGTGCTGAAGCCGCAGTGCTGCTGCAGCAAACGGTTCCGACCATTCCAGGTGATCATTGTTGTAGAGCTAGGGTGTAGGTCCATAAAGCAGATTCATGCTAGTTTCAAGGAAGAAAAGTTTAATCTAGTAGAAGAGGACCATCCAGTACAGAAGTTTAATATACATATACAGCTTAAAAAGTAGAAGTCAAATTTATATAGCTACTAGAATCTTATCACTTTTTCTGCAGCATGATCCTTTCCCATTCCCTCAATATACCATCTTGTTATCACATATAATTAAACAAATGCCAAGCATGGTAAGATGGATTGTATTATCGAAATCAACGGAAGCACTTTGTGAAGAGATATTGAGGTTTAGGGCAGCTTATAGTAGAAATATCAGAGTAAGAAATATGGGTTTAAGACTATTGGATCTTTTATAGATACTAGAATCTTATTCTCAAGCTTTTCTGTGCCATGATACTTTCCTGTTCCCTCAATATACCCATTGGTCTTGTTATCACATAATTATACAAATGGCAAACATCCTATAGGCCAGCGTAACAGGAAAATCAGAGTGAGAAATACAGGTTTAACACTATTGGTAGGATGCAAGAAGCATAATATGATTAAATTGTTGGACAAGACAAAAGGCACAATTCCAATTCTGCAACAGTCTATCATTGACGCTGCTGAAAGAGCAAGCAATGGGCATCATGAAATGAATGCCAAATCCTATATTTGCATGAAATAAACCCACAGATAGCAGAATAATAATAACTACACAAGAACAATTGCAAACGGAAATGTCCACACCATGCCACTATTGCGATGCCATATCAAATTAATAAATTGAAAAGCGGAGTTGTGTCTCTCAGTATTGTTCCTGATGGACTGTGCGCAGCTTGCAATTCGTTGTGCCTGAATGTATGTGTTTGCTGGAAAATTGCAGAAGAGACTTTAGGGGTAGAGATGGGCATTTTGATTGACAGACCTCCAATTCAATCTGAGTTAACTGAACAATAATGAGGGATTGGCTACTTTCTTTATTCTTTTTAATTAGAATTAAACAGCTAACTTATCAGTTAAGATGAGACCAAAAAAATAACAAACAACATCTAATCACTGTAATTCATAAGGTAATGATCTCCAACATATGAGTTGGTTTGCCGCGCATCCATGCCAGACTGGTGACTTATGTGTAAACTCATTGTCACTAAAGAAGACTTAAACAAACGTAGACACTTGTTCAACGTTGTAGGAGATGGCACCAGGTCAACCTATGGGGCATGAGATGCGAAGGTGGGACCTATTGGTGCATGGTATAGGCGTCAATCAGTTCAACATGGAAATCTGTTTGTTGCAGATCGACGTCTTCTACCGGTTCTATAATGGTCAACTGACCATACACGAGGACGTGTTTCCTAAACGGCATCTAGCAAAAGAAATAGAGCTAACCCTGACCTGCAGTGCGGCTGATGACATTACATACCACAAAAAAGAACTAAACATGGGGACACTTCAACCCCAAAATAAACTCAAAACTTCAGGTTCCACGCATAAGAATCCTGATATTTCAGCTCTTTTATTTAATCTCCAGGGCAAATGCTGAAATTACGGTCCAGATTAACACGATACGACAAACACAGGAATATCCGAAGAAAGGAGCGAAGTGGAGCGCAGTCGGGCGGAGGTGAGAGACTTACCAGGTCCTCGTTGATGACATGGCACTCGAGGTCGTCGTCCCAGCCGTCGTGGAGGCTCTTCTCGCGCACGAGGTCGCCGATATTGACGTGGCGGAGGCCTGCTGCGTCGGCGAGGAGGGAGCACGTCGTCGTTTTCCCTGTCCCCGGCGTCCCAGTCACTAGCACGTTCGGACGCGCGCGCCGCGAGCCGCCGCCGCTCCCTGCGGCCATCGCGGGGGAAGAGGGTTCTAGGTTTGAGGTCCCTCTGTAGCCCGGAGCTCTGGCCCCTGGACGAAGGCGCGGGCGCGAGTGGCCGGCTGGCGGCGCTGGCCGAAGTGCTTGCGGCAGTTCGGTCAGACGGCGCGTTTGCGCGTGAGTGCGTGACCTAGTCGGCCTTGTGGCCGATATTTCCATGGGCTAACATATGATTCGTGGGCACCTGGGGTTATTGGGCCGCGACTAGGGTCGTGGCCCTACCGTCCCTGAATAAACTGGACACATATAGCATAGTAAAAAACTAAAAATGAAGTGGGATGGTATGAAATTAGTTTTACGGGAATAAAATTTGTATACACTGTTTTTAACGTCTTGCAAACTGAGATATGAAACTCCCACCGAGACTAACCTATAATTTTATTTGCATTTAATAAGATGACATGTAAGAAAAATAATGACATGGCACGAGAATCACGAGAAGAGAGAGGAGATGAGTTTTATCTAGATGAAACCCAGGCATAGTTACCAACACTTTAGGAAAAAAATCCACTAAGAGCATTTCATTTCATAACATCATGTAATAAATAAATATGTATGTCTATGAAACTGTAAAATAAAACTATGCTTCGTGGGTCTTGTTTTATTCCATTTTCTACAAGTAACTCTTGAAAACATATGAGATCTAGCACTAGGAATGACCTTATTTAAAGGGTTAATTCCAACGGTTCCATCGTAAATAACCTGGATTAGAATCTATCATTACTATTTGCAGTATCGAAAACATGCCATTACAACCCAAAACTCACCACTTTGTATGTCTGATGACCCCTTAAGCTCGTCTCTAGGCATTAGTATTTTCGTATGGACTAAATTGCTCATGTTCTCCAAGGTCATCCCCTTCCTCCCCAATCCGTCTTCTCCGCCATCTCTCCTTCCTCCCTCTGTCACTGTGCTAGCTCACACTACCTACTGGCCTCCACGCGTGCTCAAGTTTGCTACCTTTATGAGCACACGCATCACACCTTGTCCTCGCTCGCATCACCCATTCGTGCCGCATGTTGTGCTTATGCCACATGCATCGAGGATGGCGAGCACAGCTTGTGGAGCAGGTTGGCTATGCCAATGGCAAGGTCATGCCTAGGGCATAGCTCCGGTTACGACTCTAGCTCCTACAGGTGCACACGGCTCCGCACTGTGCACGGCCGCAACAAGTCGGTCCACGCGCAACAATCATGCTAGCTTGGAGAGGATCAAGAAGTATTTGGAGAGAGCCATAGACAAGAAGAAGATCAATGTGGACTTCCAAACCAAACTGGAGGCTCAATCCATATCAAGTTCAAGTTCACTTCAGGCTCTAGAGCAGCCAACACTAAAATTGTGCTCATGTCACATATAGATTATGTTTTGGATGTTCTACATATGCATGGAAACCTAAGGAGATAATCTTTCTAACATAGCTATTCCCACATCCAAATTTCTTACGAGCCAATAGGAATCGCTGAGACAAGTAGATGTACAAAATCGTTAGGATGTTGTGTCACCATCTTTTAGGTCATTAGAACGTGTATCGTGTCACAGTCCATTAGGGCGGGGCACGTATAGGAGTCCTTGGCTGCACCCAACACCATATATTTAGCAGTTGTCGTCCAAGTTAAGGTTTGGTTTTTACTTAGATTAATCAGTCATCAAATAGTTTCACTAACCATCAGTTTGTGAACCCAACTCGTGAGCTTAATCATACTAGCAATTTTCTAATAGTGGTCTTTCTTGTTCTTGTCTGGTAGGTAGAGATTAACCTTTATGGAGAGGTTAGACGAACATTGCATGGTTGATAATCAAAAGAGATGAGGCACTATGATATGGTAGAAACTTGATACTCACGATCTGCTTTTGATTTAGAAGCAGATCGTGAGTGTCAAGTTATGTTGACACCAAATTGGTTGTAGGTCGATTTTAGAATCGACTCATGCTAGTTTGCCCAATCCAAAGAAAACTCTATGAAACAACATAAAATTGTACCACATTGGTTTTTCAATGGGATAAGATCACCCCTACTCCTTATAAATATGGGGCATATGACTGATTGAGGTATCCAACTACGTAATCCACAAAAATACATCAACTCCTCCCTTTTCCATATCTTTCACATCCACTATTTTTCTGTAACACTCTGGTGTTACGCAAGCATTTGCATTGCAAATCATGAACATAGCATGTCATGGCATTCATAATCACATGTGCTTAGGGTGTACCTTTAGTAAAATAAAAGTGTGGAAACTAGTATTGCATAACATGTTGTGATAATGTGCTAATGACATTCATCAAATTTGTGCAACTATAAATTTCATATCACTTATAATTATAAGGAAATTTTTTGGAGCCACTAAATCACTCAAAGTTTTGTCAAAGATTTGTCTTAAAAATGATATTTGAAAATATTCAAAATTTCTCCCTAAATTAGCTTTTATTCTAAAAATCAAAATCTATAAGAGTTTTGAGATTGACCCCTCAATAAAAGTTGTAGGAAATCAAATTCTAAACAACTTTTATTTTTGGGCCATTTTCAGAAAAGGTCATTTGCTTGCCCAAAATTGAATTTGAAAACTGCAAATAGAATTTTATTTGAATTTTCTCTGGAAAAATAAAAAGGAAAAACAATTTGAGCGCTAGCAGGCCGTCGCTTCCCTTCTCGGCCCGCCCGCGAAGCGGCCCGGCCCAGCTGACCGCGCGCTCGCCCGCCCGCCCGCGCGTCGTGCCCGCTCGCCCGCGCTCGCCGTGACACGCACGCGCCCGCGCAGGCACCGCACGCCCAGTGGCCGGCATGCGCCGCTCACCGTCGACAGCTGGCCGTCGGTGGCCCCCGCCAGCGCGCGCCTCGCTCTTCTAAGTCGCCTGCGCTCCACGTCCACCCTCCCTCTCCGAATTTCTTCGCCTCGGCCTTCCTCCACTCCGTGCCGCGCGAGCACCGCACAGCGCAAGCACCGCCACCGCCGCACCCGCCGACCAAATTGGCCGACGGTGAGCCGCCATAGCTCGCCTTCTCGCGCACCCAACTTCGCCTCCTTCTCCGGCACCCCGTGCGCACCTCGTTGCCGCCACCCGAGCCAAGCAGGTGCGGATTCCGTGCATCCGCCGCCGCGCGGCCATGGCGCCACCGCGCGCGCGGCCTCCCGCGGGAGTGATTCCCCGCTACCCCTCTTGCTTCTCTATCACCAAAAACGGGTCCGCCTCCTCCCCGCGCACCTGTTGCTCGCTTTTCCGCACCCGGGCGTGGTCGGCAATGGCCACCGGCCGGTCGACGCGCGGCCGCGACATTGCGGTCACCGACGCCTCCGGCTTCTTCCCCCCGGCCTCCTCGCGCGAGCGGCCGTGGGCCGAAGCCCGAGCCGGGCCTGCTCGCTCTTACCCCCGCGCGCGTGAACCAGGCCGAGAACGGCCACGGGCCGGTTTATTTCCACGGGCCGGCCCAGTTTCAATAATGAAAATCGTTTTCTGTTTTCTTTTATTATTCATGATGAAAAATATTGTGGAAAATGTTTTTTTATTCATTTGAGCTCCAAAAATTGTGAAATAAATTTATATGGACTCATTGGAACCAGATCTATAATATAAAAATATTGCATGTCTTTTTTGGGATACTTTTCTGTAGAGCTTTAATTAATTCTTGATATTGCTGATATCTTGTAAAATGGTTAGTAAATCCTATATGTATCAGAAAAATATGATTTCAAGTTTGTTAATCTTCTTATATCATGTACTTCCTAGGAAAAATATGTTTCATGCATGTGCTGTGGAAAACTTTGGAGAAGTAGTTCAAGTACCTTTAATGGCTGATTTTTGTTATTTTTGCTAGAGAGCAAACTTTGTATAAAACATGCATGTGATAATTTTTGTACAGTCATTATATTCCATGAAGAACCTAGAAAAAATATTAATTCTGTTGTTTGACACTTTTCATAGTACAAAGTAATTTCATACTCATTTTTATGCTATAGCTTGTTATTTTTGTACAGGATAGTTTACTTATCCAAATGTCATGAAATTTTTATGGTAGTCTGTTTAGGGTATTATTATGCTACTGTAATTTTCTCAGATTTTTAGGAGCATCAGAAATATATGTTGCTATTTAAACCTATTATTATTTAGGGTTTAAGTAAGTGTTGCTTTAAGTGTTGCTTTAAGTGTGATTAAGAAATTAATAAAGCTTTGGTGTATCTTTGAAGCATTTCATAAGATATGTTAACTTAACATAATAGTAATAGAAGAGAATGCAGTAGATGACATGTGCTTGTAGTGTATAGTTTCTTGGATGATGTTGACTACCTTGCATTTCAACATATTCATTGCATTCATCTCCTTCGATGCACGTTTGCATAATCACTTACGCGTATTGCATCATACAGGATCGCAAATCGAGAATCCAGTCATCTTACCCGAGGAGCCAGAGGAGCAGCTCGAGGTGCAGCAGCAGGAGGTGATAGAAGCCGAAGAGGAGGTCGGTGAAGAGCTCCCAGAGTGCCCCGACCACCGTCCGAGCTCTTTTGAGAGAGGCAAGCCCCGGAGCATTTCTCTTCCGGTTTGCAAATAATTTATTATTAACTTTACTTAATTTGATGCATTACGTTTACGAGTTGTTTGCAAACGTTGCTGCATTATACCTTGCTTACCTTTGTTATACTATATCCTTGTTACCCTGGTATCCGCAGTCGAGTCAATGCTTAGCTGGCTTAGACCGGTAGAAGTCGGGTGATTTCCTGTCACCTGCGAGCTATTGGTGGTTACCTAGATCTGCTTGGATGACTATGAAGTCATGGTATAACTAAGTGTGAAATGAATTTGAGACCGGGCGAAAACTTGCAGGGTTTCGGACTGGAGTGTTTTCCGTCTGTGTCCATTAAGGACCGTCCGTTGTTGTCCCTCGGGTCATGTTGAACGCATGCCTCACATTTAGCTGGCCGGATAAAGTACCTTCCGACCGCGAAACTGGGAGATTATTCGGGCCGAGTGGATTGCCCGCAACGTACTGTACCGGAGCAGTAGTGGCAGGATACGGGGGCGCGATGATAAGGCCAAAGAGCAGTCGACGGCCCCCGGGTACAAGTGGTTCCTGGCAAGCTCGCGACTTTACCTGAATGGTTGACTCGGTGACCAACACCTCACTTTAGCGGGTGAGTGAGGTTTGTGTGAGGAATAACTTACCAGCTGGTTAATAATCGATTCGAATCGCTATTGTTCACTGGATAGTGAACACTTGACTTGAGCTACTTCATCGTAGTAATCTTGATGAATCACTTGGATAGTTATGTGGAAGATGATATGGTAACTATTGTTAATGATCAATGGTAATCCTTACTTGCTTAATTACATGTTACTCTAGCACCAGTGCAAACATAGTTGACAGGGTAATAAAGAGTTAATTACTGCATGCTTTTGGAAAGGAATTGTTAAGTTAAAAACGCTTTTCTTGCAAATGAGCCAGCTATCCCACCAGAAAGCCTATCATGATTTCTTGGTGTCTTTTATTTCTGGTTTATGACGGGTAAGTCTAGCTGAGTACCTTCTCGTACTCAGGGCTTTGTTCCCACTTGTTGCAGATGAGCAGATGTATTACGGCTACTGTATCAACTGCCTCTATCCTGCAATGGGCGAAGCTTAGGACCATGGGCAATGGTCATTCGCTACTTCTAGTCTGATGATTTTGCTGGAGATGATTACAAGCTGGCACTTTATTTTAAAATGTTGTGTGTGTGCGTGATTTGAACTACCACTTCCGCTACTTTTATTCGAACTTGGTTTATAATAACTATGTTTAAACTCCGATGTATTTTATGCCGCGAACATTTATGTAACTTATGATGGTGACCGCTAAACTTAGTACGTTTTAGGCTGTTATGTGAAATGGTTTGAAATCCGTCGAGATTTCACGGACTACCGGGTTATATGGGCTTAAGTTTGTTAAATTGTCCTTCCGTTGGATGATTTCCTACTTAATCTCGTATAATTGGGCGGTTCTGTTACAGCTGGCATCGGAGCAAGGTTTAACGTGATTACTGTTCATAAGTGTATTTAAAACAAAATTATGTTTAAAAAGTATGATTTTAAAACTAAAGGTGTGCCAGTGGTCATATCCTGTATGCCCAGTTAAGGACTTTAGGTGGCTATTTAAGTACTAACTTGGGGTTCTTGCACCATATTTCTCTTTCGTTGCTCATACGGCGTGCTATTGTATGAGTGTCACTTAATTGAGTGGTAATGTATGGATCAGTTACCACTACGCTTTGGTAAGTGTGAGCTGTGAGAGCATGATCGGATACACCGCCGATCTAGGAGAGTGCTTATATGATACTAGAATAATTACATGTTTTACACATGTTTTTATCAAAGTATCGCATGTGTGGGTGTTCCGTCCGTTGAGGCGATGCCGTCAATAGGACGATGTGTTTGGGTAGTTACTACCGTTGTACACGCATCTGGGGATTCGTGTAGAGCGTGTAGGTAGATTTACTGCTTTCATGCATTCATGGGGAATGGGCTGAAATGAATTTTCTGCAGGTACATAACAGCGTTTATCGTGTAGATCGAATTAGTTACGTATATGAGAGATCATTTGTATGCCACCGAATTCGTCGTTAGATGTCTTTATTTTCTAAGTTTGTGAGAACGTAAGACTCGCGCATGCATCATATTGCCTGTGCATTTTATTCATAACATGCATTCCTCCCCTTATAAAAGGATTATCCCAGTTTGATAAAAGTGACATCAACTTAAAATATGTTCTCACCGGGTAATTTAAAAACTTGTGCTATAGATGGCCCGCACGAAGAAGACTGCCTGTAAGTCCACTGGCGGAAGAGCACCCCGTCACCAGATGGCCCCGCGGGAGCGCCGCAGCACGGACACTTTTCTAAGTGAGTTTGGCATGCCCACCTTGCTTTGGAGAGTGCTCCATGATGTGGGGTACCCAGAGGGTCAAGAGCCGATGTACTCCTGGAGTGAGAGCCAGTTAGCTGAGGATGGACTTGCGGTAGTGGAAATCATTGTCCTTGCTCTTGGTGATGCGCCAGAATGGGATGGTTGGCATTTGGAGTTTGAAGGACGCACTCCAGTTGAGGGTGCAGAGGGTGCAGCCTTTCACGTCATCCGAGACATAATGAGCAGGTTTCCTAATGAGTTGGCAGCAGCTTTGGCCGGTACTTTCCCGAGAGATGATCCTCATGATGCCATTTGGGTGCAACCGCAAGAAAGTGCCCTGGTTAGAGGCCCAAGTGAAGGACGGGCTAGCGACAACCACACAATGAGTGCCATGTATGCAGCCATCAGAGCATACCAGGATCTTGAGAGTACCTATTGGACCTTGACTGGTCTGCGTGGCAATGACCGGCTTGAAGCAAGGAAGCATAAGAAGAAGCAAGCACGTGCTAAAGCTAGCTTGTAGGAGCAGTTGGCCGACATGAGCTTGCAGCGAGATCGGGCTCTCGAGAGAGGTGAGAGTGCTATACAGCGGGTACAGACGTTGACTCAGGCCAACAGAAATGCAGACCGCATGATGGGACAGCTAGTGCAGGAAAGGAATAAAGCCTGGAATGAGAGGGACCTTCTGAGGCAGAGGGTCGAGGAGCTAGAAGGGTATAATGCCAACTTGCATGAAGAGTTTCATGCCCTCTACAACGGGATGGGCCCGTATGCTCCTCCGGACGCCGCCCAGATGGACGACGACGACGCCGCTACTGATGGTAGCGATGGTGACGCCTCCGACCTCGACGACGGCCCCGAGGAGTAGGCTAGTTGCCTTGCGTTAGTGATAGGCTCTGTCGTGATGGCCTTCTTTTGGTTTCCATGTATCATGTCGTATCCTGTTCGATCTTGAGACTGGCGATCTTTTGGATCTTGGTTGTGTATGCGATGCTCGAACGCATAAAAGTCCAGTGTATGTATGCTGGCAACGTGGTTGTATGGAACACGATGTTGCATTCGAAGTAATTTGATTAGTGATGTTGTTTTAATTGGAATGTGATTATTGTGCCTCTGTTTTATTGCATGACTTGTTCTCTCCAATAAATTCAGTATGGCATGATTGTTCATTCGAATACAATTACTACCACTTCGCTCAATTATTACTTGTTGCTGAAATATGCAGATGACAAACACTCGCCGTGCCACGTATGAGGCCGCTGAAACTGGTGGCAACGGTGCAGGGGCTGGTGGGGGTGGTGCAAACAACGTCAATCACCAGGAGCCACAGACAGAGCCACAATTGCCCCCTCCTCCACCGCTCACTGCAGAGGTATTCTTCGCACAGTTCCTTGGAAGTCAGCGCAACGCCGAGCAGTCACAAAGGAATATGGAAGATTTTCTACGTACCATCGCTAAAAATGTTCAGAGAGGAAATAATCAAGGTGGTGGCCATGGGGTGAACCAGTACAACAATTTCAAGGATTTCATGGACACCAGGCCGCCAGTTTTCAAGGAAGCAGCAGAGCCACTCGACGCTGAAGAATGGATCAACACTATAGAAGATAAGTTTCGTGTGTTGAGACTGACAGAAGTTCTGAAGACAGAATATGCTGCACATCAGTTACAGGGACCGGCAGGGATGTGGTGGAAGCATCACCGCACCACCTTTCCTCCCAATGCCTAGATTACTTGGAGAGAATTCACTGAAGCGTTTAGAGGAGTTTATATTCCCCCATGGTTGGTTGAGATGAAGCTCAGAGAGTTCTTGGCCTTAAATCATGGTACCAAGACTGTAACACAGTATCTGCATGCCTTTAATAGCTTGTGCCGCTATGCTCCAGACATGGTCAACACAGATGCAAAGAGAATTGCTAGTTTCAAGAGGGGGTTAAGTCTGAAGATGATGAAGCATGTGGGTACCAATACCCGCGCCAGGTTCAATGACTTTATCAGTGATTGTTTGAAACAAGAAAAGAACAACAACGCCTACACTGCATCCAAGAATCGCAAGAGGGTGTTTGAGTCAGGACCATCCCAGTCCAGAGTTGTCACTGCAAACCGTCTTTCTTATCGTCCGTCCGCACCTGGTGCAAGGTTCCGGCCGCCACAGCATAAAACCCAGAACTACAGGGGACCACAGAAGTCATACAAGATGGCCGTGCCGCCAGCAAAGATCACCGCAGCTGCAGAACAGAGCAACTCCAAGGGAGCTATAGGATCTGCTGGTACAGTGAAGGGGCCCTGCTACAATTGTGGTCAGCTAGGCCACTTTTCAAAGTTCTGCCCTTATCCGCCTAAAAAGAAGCAACAGACTTATACTGCCCATGTACACCATACCACCATTGATGAGATTCCTGAGGGAGAGCCTGTAACTGCCGGTAAGTTTCTTGTTAACCATCACCCTGCAGTTGTTCTATTTGATTCTGGATCCTCGCATTCTTTTATGAGTCAAGCATTTGCACGGAAGCATGAACAACTATGCACAGAATTGAGTTATGGTTATCGTATAAGTTCAGCCGGGGCTGATGTGTTAACCAATAAGATGGTTAGAGGGGCAACCCTTGAGTTAGGTAGTCGGAAGTTCCGAGTGAACCTGATAGTTATGCCTGGACTAGTTTTGGATGTAATAATAGGAATGAACTAGATGAAGAACTGGGGGGCAGTCATAGATACAAGCAGTCGGATGCTTACCCTTAAGGATCCCCAGGGAGAGGGTACTTTTCAGGTACCATTGCCCGAAAGAACAGACCTTGTGAGTGTGACCTGTGCCATAGAAGTTGTTCCTATCCACCAGATCCTGGTAGTGTGTGAGTTCCCGGATGTGTTTCCAGACGAGTTACCTGGCCTTCCTCCAGATAGAGATGTTGAGTTTAGAATCGAGTTGATCCCCGGGACAGCTCCTATTTCGAGGAGACCCTATCGGATGTCTCCGGATGAGTTAGCTGAGCTGAAGAAGCAACTGGAAGAATTGCTAAAGAAGGGGTTTATCCGACCGAGTAAGTCTGAGTGGGGATGTCCTGCCTTGTTCGTGAAGAAAAAGAAAGAGGGTACTCTGAGAATGTGTGTGGATTATCGACCTCTTAATGCTGTAACTATCAAGAATAAATATCCTTTGCCTCATATCGACGTTTTGTTTGATCAGTTGGCTAAAGCTAGAGTGTTCTCCAAGATAGACCTAAGATCAGGGTATCATCAGATAAAGATCAGGCCACAAGATGTCCCGAAAACCGCCTTTTCTACCAGATACGGGTTGTACGAGTATCTTGTTATGTCTTTTGGCTTAACAAATGCTCCTGCATACTTTATGTATCTGATGAATACGGTTTTCATGCCAGAGTTGGACAAGTTTGTAGTTGTCTTCATTGATGACATTCTAGTATACTCTGAGAATGAGAAAGATCATGAAGAGCATCTGAGAATTGTCTTGACCAGACTGAGAGATCATAAGTTGTATGCTAAGTTCAGCAAATGTGAATTTTGGTTGAAGAAAGTTCCTTTCCTTGGTCATATTCTATCTGAGAATGGAGTTTCGGTAGATCTGAGCAAAGTGCAAGAGGTTATGGATTGGAAAACTCTAACCACAGTGCCAGAAGTCAGGAGTTTCTTAGGATTAGCTGGTTACTATCGCCGCTTTATCCCAAACTTCTCAAAGATTGCCAAGCCAATGACAAGTCTGTTACAGAAAGATCACAAGTTTGTGTGGGCAGAGGAGTGTGAGACAGCTTTCCACACCTTGCGGAAACTGTTGACCACTGCTCCAGTTCTTGCACAGTCAGACATCGAGAAACCTTTTGATGTGTTCTGTGACGCATCAAAAACAGGATTAGGCTGTGTTCTGATGCAAGAAGGAAGAGTCATTGCTTATGCCTCCCGCCAGTTGAGAAAACATGAAATCAATTATCCAACACATGATCTTGAGCTTGCCGCCGTGGTGCATGCCTTAAAGATTTGGAGACACTATTTACTTGGTAATGTGTGCAATATTTTCACCGATCATAAGAGTCTCAAGTACATTTTCACCCAACCAGAATTGAACATGAGACAACGAAGATGGTTAGAACTAATTAAAGATTACAACTTGAATGTACAGTATCACCCTGGGAGAGCCAATGTGGTAGCCGATGCTTTGAGTAGAAAGTCGCATTGTCTGAATATGCAACCCTTACTCGAAGATGGTTTTAATCTAATGCACCCTACCGTGTTACATAGTATTCAGATCAGTTGCACCTTGGAGAGTAAGATAATAGAAGGTCAGAAAGCAGACAAAGGGATATTTCACATCAAAAAAAAAATAAAGAAGAACCTTCAAAACACTTCAGAGTGGACGAGCAGGACGTGTTGTGGTTCGACAACCGTCTTGTTATTCCAAAGGATAGAGAGCTTAAGAATAAAATTATAGACGAAGCTCATCACTCTAAGTTGTCCATTCATCCTGGCAGTAGTAAAATGTATCAAGAACTAAGACCTCGCTATTGGTGGACAAAGATGAAGAAGGAAATTGCAGCTTATGTAGCCAGATGTGACACATGTTGTCGAGTGAAAGCTATTCATATAAAACCTGTCGGATTGTTGCAACCTTTGTCAGTACCTAGTTGGAAGTGGGATGATATAAGTATGGATTTCATCACAGGTTTGCCCACTACTCAGAAAGGCCATGATTCGATTTGGGTAATCGTGGATCGTCTTACCAAGACAGCCCACTTTTTGCCTGTCAAGACAGTTTATAGACCACCTCAATATGCCGAGAAGTATATTGCGGAGATTGTGAGATTGCTTGGCATACCGAAGACTATCGTGTCTGACAGAGGGTCACAGTTCACTGCTCACTTTTAGGAGCATTTGCACAAAGGTTTGGGAACTAGTCTGATTCGTAGCACTGCCTATCATCCTCAAACAGATGGTCATACTGAAAGAGTTAATGCTGTTTTAGAGGATATGTTAAGAGCTTGTGTGTTGTCTTCCAGAGGTTCATGGGAGTCGTGGTTACCTTTAGCAGAATTCGCGTATAATAATAGCTATCAAGAAAGTATCAAGATGGCACCTTTTGAGGCTCTGTATGGCCGAAAGTGTAGAACACCTTTAAACTGGATTGAGCCAGGGGAAAGAAGGTATTATGGTATTGATTTCATGGAAGAAGCCGAAAAGAAAGTTCATATCATTCAGCAAAATATGAGAGCAGCTCAGTCACGTCAGAAAAGTTATGCGGATAAGAGAAGGAGACCACTTGTGTTCGAAGTTGGTGACTATGTTTATCTAAAAGTCACGCCAATGAAGAAGAAGCGGTTTGGAATACGCAGAAAGCTTGCCGCCAGATTTGTAGGACCCTACAAAATCTTAGAAAGGAAGGGTCCAGTGGCTTACAAATTAGAATTACCAGAATCAATGGGTGCTATATTCCCTGTTTTTCACGTATCACATCTCAAGAAATGTTTGCGCGTTCCAGAGGAAATAATTGAACCTCGAGGCATAAAACTTAAGTCAGATCTGGTGTATCGTGAGCAGCCAATTCGAGTTTTGGATTCCAAAGAAAGGGCTACTCGAAACAGTGTGGTGAAAACATATAAAATACAATGGAGTCATCATGATGAGGGAGATGCATCTTGAGAAACGGGTGAATACCTACAAAAAGCATACAAAGATTTTTATAATAAATGGTTCGTAACCCAAATCTCGGGACGAGATTTTTATAAGGGGGGAGGGCTGTAACACTCCGGTGTTACGCAAGCATTTGCATTGCAAATCATGAGCATAGCATGTCATGTCATGGCATTCATAATCACATGTGCTTAGGGTGTACCTTTAGTAAAATAAAAGTGTGGAAACTAGTATTGCATAACATGTTGTGATAATGTGCTAATGACATTCATCAAATTTGTGCAACTATAAATTTCATATCACTTATAATTATAAGGAAAATTTTTGGAGCCACTAAATCACTCAAAGTTTTGTCAAAGATTTGTCTTAAAAATGATATTTGAAAATATTAAAAAATTCTCCCTAAATTAGCTTTTATTCTAAAAATCAAAATCTATAAGAGTTTTGAGATTGGCCCCGCAATAAAAGTTGTAGAAAATCAAATTCTAAACAACTTTTATTTTTGGGCCATTTTCAGAAAAGGTCGTTTACTTGCCCAAAATTGAATCTGAAAACTGCAAATAAAATTTTATTTGAATTTTCTCTGGAAAAATAAAAAGAAAAAACAATTTCAGCGCTAGCAGGCCGCCGCTTCCCTTCTCGGCCCACCCGCGAAGCGGCCCGGCCCAGCTGACCGCGCGCTCGCCCGCCCGCCCGCGCGTCGTGCCCGCTCGCCCGCGCTCGCCGCGACACGCATGCGCCCGCGCAGGCACCGCGCGCCCCGTGGCCGGCATGCGCCGCTCGCCGTCGACAGCTGGCCGTCGGTGGCCCCCGCCAGCGCCCGCCTCACTCTTCTAAGTCGCCCGCGCTCCGCGTTCACCCTCCCTCTCCAAATTTCTTCGCCTCGGCCTTCCTCCGCTCCGTGTCGCGCGAGCACCGCACAGCGCAAGCACCGCCACCGCCGCACCCGCCGACCAAATTGGCCGACGGTGAGCCGCCATAGCTCGCCTTCTCGCGCACCCAACTTCGCCTCCTTCTCCGGCACCCGTGCGCACCTCGTTGCCGCCACCCGAGCCAAGCAGGTGCGGATTCCGTGCATCCGCCGGCGCCGGCCATGGCGCCACCGCGCGCGCGCCCTCCCGCGGGAGTGATTCCCCGCTACCCCTCTTGCTTCTCTATCACCAAAAACGGGTCCGCCTCCTCCCCGCGCACCTGTTGCTCGCTTTTCCGCACCCGGGCGTGGTCGGCAATGGCCACCGGCCGGTCGACGCGCGGCCGCGACATTGCGGTCACCGACGCCTCCGGCTTCTTCCCCCCGGCCTCCTCGCGCGAGCGGCCGTGGGCCGAAGCCCGAGCCGGGCCTGCTCGCTCTTACCCCCGCGCGCGTGAACCAGGCCGAGAACGGCCACGGGCCGGTTTATTTCCACGGGCCGGCCCAGTTTCAATAATGAAAATCGTTTTCTGTTTTCTTTTATTATTCATGATGAAAAATATTATGGAAAATGTTTTTTTATTCATTTGAGCTCCAAAAATTGTGAAATAAATTTCTATGGACTCATTGGAACCAGATATATAATATAAAAATATTGCATGTCTTTTTTGGGATACTTTTCTGTAGAGCTTTAATTAATTCTTGATATTGCTAATATCTTGTAAAATGGTTAGTAAATCCTATATGTATCAGAAAAATATGATTTCAAGTTTGTTAATCTTCTTATATCATGTACTTCCTAGGAAAAATATGTTTCATGCATGTGCTGTGGAAAACTTTGGAGAAGTAGTTCAAGTACATTTAATGGCTGATTTTTGTTATTTTTGCTAGAGAGCAAACTTTGTATAAAACATGCATGTGATAATTTTTGTACAGTCATTATATTCCATGAAGAACCTAGAAAAAATATTAATTCTGTTGTTTGACACTTTTCATAGTACAAAGTAATTTCATACTCATTTTTATGCTATAGCTTGTTATTTTTGTACAGGATAGTTTACTTATCCAAATATCATGAAATTTTTATGGTAGTCTGTTTAGGGTAGTATTATGCTACTGTAATTTTCTCAGATTTTTAGGAGCATCCAAAATATATGTTGCTATTCAAACCTATTATTATTTAGGGTTTAAGTAAGTGTTGCTTTAAGTGTTGCTTTAAGTGTGATTAAGAAATTAATAAAGCTTTGGTGTATCTTTGAAGCATTTCATAAGATATGTTAACTTAACATAATAGTAATAGAAGAGAATGCAGTAGATGACATGTGCTTGTAGTGTATAGTTTCTAGGATGATGTTGACTACCTTGCATTTCAACATATTCATTGCATTCATCTCCTTCGATGCACGTTTGTATAATCACTTACGCGCATTGCATCATACAGGATCGCAAATCGAGAACCCAGTCGTCTTACCCGAGGAGCCAGAGGAGCAGCTCGAGGTGCAGCAGCAGGAGGTGACAGAAGCCGAAGAGGAGGTCGGTGAAGAGCTCCCAGAGTGCCCCGACCACCGTCCGAGCTCTTTTGAGAGAGGCAAGCCCCGAAGCATTTCTCTTCCGGTTTGCAAATAATTTATTATTAACTTTACTTAATTTGATGCATTACGTTTAGGAGTTGTTTGCAAACGTTGCTGCATTATACCTTGCTTACCTTTGTTATACTATATCCTTGTTACCCTGGTATCCGCAGTCGAGTCAATGCTTAGTTGGCTTAGACCGGTAGAAGTCGGGTGATTTCCTGTCACCTGCGAGCTATAGGTGGTTACCTGGATCTGCTTGGATGACTATGAAGTCATGGTATAACTAAGTGTGAAATGAATTTGAGACCGGGCGGAAACTTGCAGGGTTTCGGACTGTAGTGTTTTCCGTCTGTGTCGATTAAGGACCGTCCGTTGTTGTCCCTCGGGTCATGTTGAACGCATGCCTCACATTTAGCTGGCCGGATAAAGTACCTTCTGACCGCGAAACTGGGAGATTATTCGGGCCGAGTGGATTGCCCGCAACGTACTGTACCGGAGCAGTAGTGGCAGGATACGGGGGCGCGATGATAAGGCCAAAGAGCAGTCGGGCGGCCCCCGGGTACAAGTGGTTCCTGGCAAGCTCGCGACTTTACCTGAATGGTTGACTCGGTGACCAACACCTCACTTTAGCGGGTGAGTGAGGTTTGTGTGAGGAATAACTTACCAGCTGGTTAATAATCGATTCGAATCGCTATCGTTCACTGGATAGTGAACACTTGACTTGAGCTACTTCATCGTAGTAATCTTGATGAATCACTTAGATAGTTATGTGGAAGATGACATGATAACTATTGTTAATGATCAATGGTAATCCTTACTTGCTTAATTACATGTTACTCTAGCACCAGTGCAAACATAGTTGACAGGGTAATAAAGAGTTAATTACTGCATGCTTTTGGAAAGGAATTGTTAAGTTAAAAACGCTTTTCTTGCAAATGAGTCAGCTATCCCACCAGAAAGCCTATCATGATTCCTTGGTGTCTTTTATTTCTGGTTTATGACGGGTAAGTCTAGCTGAGTACCTTCTCGTACTTAGGGCTTTGTTCCCACTTGTTGCAGATGGGCAGATGTATTACGGCTACTGTATCAACTGCCTCTATCCTGCAATGGGCGAAGATTAGGACTATGGGCAATGGTCATTCGCTACTTCTAGTCTGATGCTTTTGCTGGAGATGATTACAAGCTGGCACTTTATTTTAAAATGTTGTGTGTGTGCGTGATTTGAACTACCGCTTCCGCTACTTTTATTCGAACTTGGTTTGTAATAACTATGTTTAAACTCCGATGTATTTTATGCCGCGAACATTTATGTAACTTATGATGGTGACCGCTAAACTTAGTACGATCTTAGCTGTTATGTGAAATGGTTTGAAATCCGTCGAGATTTCATGGACTACCGGGTTATACGGGCTTAAGTTTGTTAAATTGTCCTTCCGTTGGATGATTTTCTACTTAATCTCGTATAATTGGGCGGTTCTGTTACATTTTCCTCGTTATTCGTTGCTGCTTCATGGCTGGTGGACCAACGATGACAAAGCCCTAGAGAGGCCAAGCCAACTAGGTTAGCCCATAGCCGCGGCATGCCCAGATAGGGGCCCTCTCGAGCGTGTGGGATTTCAGGTTTTAAGAGGCCTCGTTAGTGTATCTTGCGTATCGCGCTCCCGACGAGGCTCCTTCGGTGCATGTCTTGCATATTGCGCTGATTGCTGGAGGCACCAAGTGAAGTGTTCATTTGTGAACATGTTGCTAGGTCACACTAGCAATTTTCAATTTGTTGTCTTTCTTGTTCTTGATTCGCAGGCAGAGACTAGCCTTCGTGGAGAGGTTAGACAGATAGTGCATGGTTGATAATCAATAAAGTCAAAAGCAGATCGTGAGTGCCAAGTTTCTACCAAATCAAGAGTAATCTTCACCTTATAGACGATCAAACATCCGTATTCCCACCAAGTTGGCCTTGTGTGTGCCCTGTCGCACCAAGAACTCAAGGTAGGGGACGAAGAGAATGCCGACTGAGTTGGTGTCGAGGTTACGAAACCATGCGACCACAATAAAGACATAGGGTTGGTCTTCTAGAGCGTCTCAAAACCAAAGTAGAGCTAACCAAGCTCGTAGTTGTGGACGGATGACGTTGCCACACTTGAGCATGATTTTGGAGGATAGTTTCCCACAAAAATGTGTGTCTGCAACTTTTTTTGGCTGGTGGGTTTTCGAAGTTTTACTTGAAGCCAATGAGTACCACACAACTCTATGTGGCCATTTAGGTAAGGATGTAGTCATCATCATTCATCGTAAGCGAGCTTGAGTATGGTTCCAACCAGTGGCGGAGCTTGGGCCAAATCGTAGCCGGGGCCAATGAAACTAATTAGGTTGTAGCAAAGAGCAAATCTCTACAAAATACTGCAGAGTAGGCTCTTGTTCTATAGAAACTTTATTGGACTAGGGGTGGTCGCGGACCAAATTGGCCTCAATGAAGCTCCACCTCTAGTTCCAACCTCAATGGCGACCTTGCAGTGTGGTAGGTCATATTGGCAATGATCTGGGTAAAACTCTCCTGTTGATTATTTATGCTTGTTTGAAGAGCTCGTCAAGTTTCTACTTTCAACAGATGGAACCCTTGTCCTTAGAGTTGTACATGATGGAACTCTATTTTTTTTTCAATTTTGATATTGTGTCGGGCTCTATATACCACTTATTAGCAAATAAGATGCATCAAGATCAAATTCAAAACACATACTTTTGCATGGTCGCTTTAAATCTATAAAGCGGGGGAACCTTTTATTAAAAAACATACTTTTTACGTGAAAAATCCTTGTGAAAAAAAACAAGCACCAACTAACAATCTTCACTATATAATATTATCGGCTAGACAAAATTGACTATATATTCAAATATAGAAACAATCCGCTAATCACATAGCCAAACAATGGGCCCTCTAAGCGTCTCTGTGATACTCACGTTAAAATTCGGATTATTCTCCAACACATATAACCTAGCATCCAAATACAAAAAAAAAAACACATATAAACCAACATCCAAATACACCTCTTCTTTTCCGATCCTGGATTAATTTGTGGTCTTGTGGGTGCCTTTTGCCCTTTTCCATGCTGATGTATCATGTATGCCATCCGTGGGTCAGAAATTCATCATATTCCAGTTAGATGAATTATAACTGCCGAATAGATGCTAGATACAGTATGAGTCATCCTCTCGTGACTCCTTCCTAATTTCTCCTTCAGTCATTTTCTCCACCGGTTACAAGCCTACAGCAGGATGCAGCTGCTAGTGGTCCGAGTTAACTGCCACCACTTGCAGCCTCTCCCATGCGGCTCCAATCTGTCCATTTCTTTCATAACCTCTGCCTCAGTTAAAACCCTATCCAATTAAGCTACCACATGATGCTGGCTTATATGCAAGCGCCTTTTCGCAGAGTTTTCTCTTCTAAAAAAACTGTCTACTTGTTATGCGAGTTGTCTGAATCTGGAACGATTTCTCAGCTGTTCCCTTTTTTTAACATGGAGATTGATTTTTTTTTTAATTCGGACAAGGTGAAACCAATCAATAGACACGTCGGAACTGAAAACCAGAAGAAGTCAAATTATTCTAATTAACTCTTGCATTACTAATGACAGGATTTTGAACATTTGTTTCCTGATGACAAGCTGAGAACTCTATCAATTTATTGGTGCAGTGGGGGTCCAATCTTTGTCCTTTGGTAGTTATTGGAGAGAATAACTCAGAACTGCCTTGAGACTGGAATACAGGATACTCCGTTTTGTTCTCTTCAAAAAATAGATTGAATTAAATGTACTAAGAATTTTTTTTACCAAAAGTGGCACTTTCTCCATAAAAGTAAAATGATTTTTTATGTGAAATTTGCATAAGGTCACTTTAGTTGGGCTGTTCAACCTGCTTTGCTTTTACAAAAGCCAAAAACCAACCAAATGGCCCAAAAGTCATATGAGCTTTTACTCAAAAGCAGCTTTCACCTCAAGTACAAATCCAAAAGCACCTCTCCTGCTTTTACTGGCTTTTAAGCCCAAAAATTACCCAACTGCCGCTGGTTACGTGGAAGAAAATAACGCTTCGTCTATTTCTATTCCGCATCGCTCCTCCCGTCACCCCCTTCTCTCGAGACATCGCGGCTCCTCCCGTTGCCACAGGAGTCGTGGCTAGGGTTTCGCCCGGCCGCCGCCACCTCACCGGAGGCGACCTCCGGCCGTCTGCCGCCCCACCGGCCCCGCCCGAGCCGGCCGCAGCCCCGCCGCATCCCAGGCCAAGTCCGTTCGCCCAAGTCGCTGCCTGGCCGCCCACCCTTCTCGCCTCCGCCTGCTGCAGTCGGCCAGCCATCCGCCTGCACCGTCCACCAGCGTGGCCAACATCCCTAGCCGAGGGCGCGCCAGCTCGCCCTTCTCCTCCACGGACTCGTCCCCTACCGGCAGCTCACCTGGAAGGTATGTCCGATCCCGTCTGGCCTTGTCGGATTGTGATGGATGCATGAGTAATATGCAAAATAGATGTATGATTAGTAGTGGCTGTGTGGTGTATGATAAATTTGTTGCGTTGCCTGCAAATTGATTGAATTTTTTTTGTTTGCTTCAAGAATGGGTAACAAGGCAGATTGGAGTGATGTTTTTTTGAGGCATTTGTTTGATGCCTGCAAAGAAGAAATAGAAGCTAGGAATAGGCCGATGGGAATTTTCACTGCTACTGGTTGGAAGAATGTTGTTTCCAAGTTTGCAAAAAAATCCGGTGATAGGTGAACTAAAAACAATTGAAGAACAAGTTAGATGTCTTGAAAAAGGAATATTCAATATTCAATCTTTATAGAGTTCAAAAATTGTGCTACTGGTCTTGGATGGGATGCAGAAAAAACTGTTGATTGCCCGCAGGAATGGTGGGATGAACACCTTGTTGTAAGTATTGTACTGTCATTGTACATATATTTTTTCATGCTATTTGTTGTAGTGTGTCTTGCTAATTTTATTTATTTAATTTCAGAGATGCAAGAATAGTGAGAAAGGAATAAAATGCAATCATCTGAAGTTTCGAAAGCATGGACCAAAGTTTTTTGATGATATGCATATCGTTTTTGGCAAGACACATGTTAGTGGGTCTTCGGCATCCTGTCCTGGAGATATATCCTCCAATGAGGCAAGTGATGAGGATGTAGAGGAGGTACCAAAACCTGCATATCATTACAGCTTGTCTTGCATTGCATACTTTTATCCATGATAGCAAATTGTGTGATGAGAAGTTCGAGAGATGTGATGTTGATGAGGACTACTTGGTAGCAATACAAGTGCCACGACACAAACACAAGGAGATGAGAGTGAGAATGTGGAGAATGAGGATACCATGAATATCATTCATACTAGGATAGCTGATGCTTTGGTTAGTGCGAGAGGAGGATAGTTATGTCTAAGGATAGCATTATTGTATAAGCCCTTTGATGGATATTGTTCTTTTTATGTGGACCAATCACTTTGCTGAAGATGAAAAACTTTAGAAAATTATTTTTTCCCCTGCTAAAATAGTCATTGAAATGCGAATTAGTGAACAAATTATTTTGTTACGAGCAATTTGCATATAAACAGGTCCCCAGGCCTTCAGGAGCATTACAGGTATTTCTTACACGACCTACAATTTGACAGCAGCTCTAACCAACTGGCCTTCTGCTTTTCCCACAGCCCACAGCTTACAGCAGCTTTTTCAAAAGCCACAGCTCAATCAAACACACCCTAAGGTGTGTTCTGTGTAGCTTTTACATATACGTGCTTTTAAAAAGTTTACTCACATCAATCTTGGGCTCCATGTCTCTTCCAAGATGTGCCAAAACGGTGTGCGGTAATTGACATTTTTTCTTTTGATAAGATGTCACACGCCTAGGGCCCAAGGCCCAATCAGCGTGCCCTAAGGAGGCCATGTGCCTAGGGGGACAAGCCGTTGCCGCAGCTACCGCCGTCGCCGCCATCGTTGTCACGATCTATTACCATATCGAGTCCTAAGAGGTTTTGGAAAGAGATTGAGTAGTTAAGGAATCAAGAGTTGTTAGTTAGAAAAGGAGAATCCAAATCATACAAGGATCTCTTAGGTTGACTTAGGGGTTAAGTCTCGCTAGGACTATAAATACTAGCAGGATGTAACCGTTGCAATCAAGAAAAAAATAGCCGAAAGGCTCTATCCCCTATCTCTCTTCCCTATCTCCCTAGTGCACCGCCCCCTTCTCTTCCTCACTCTCCTGCGCCATCTCCTTCTCCACGCCGCCCACACCACCTGAACCCTAGCCACCACATGCCTCCATCTCCATAGCCGCCTCCCGGAGCCCCTCCGCCCACCACTCTTATTACACTGGTATCCGGAGACCACATCGATTCTTCGGGTAATGATCCATGGCTTCCACCACCACCAACGTGGATCAGCTACTCCAGACCCTCACCGATGAGATCGCCAAACTATATCAACGTCTAAAGGCTAGCGAGGAGAAACTGGCACGTCCACACGGCGACCACAATGATCCTTTAGGCAATGATCCGATGGCCACCACCATCATGGTCACCGACATCAAGAAGAAGATCACCAATCTCGACGCCACCATCGACAACCTTGCTATAGAGACACAACAAATTATGATCGTCACCAACAAATCCTCTGTCAACACCAAGATGGAGGAATCTCTCTCATCCGATACCCCAGAGGTCGTCACAACGGTGTCGAATAGTTTATTTGCGGCACCACCAGCACTATAGCCGCCCTTGTTGCCATGCCTAGACTAGATCTCCGACAACGGGTATGCTCCGACCATCAACTTCGGGGCTCCCTCCGTCAACAGCAGTAGCAGCCTGCTACTGGCCGATGCTCAACACAACAGCAAGGAATCATGTCCCCAGGAGATCCCTGACATCAACACAATCATCCAACCAGGACAGGAGGTAACACCTATGGCATAGCTCTAATTTCTGCTTCCTCACCCAACAGCAGATCACAAGGTGCCCCCAGATGCAGCACCACAATTGTCCGTGCCACCATTTTTCGGTGCTACAAGCCAGGCCCCAATACAGCAGGCGCCTACACCACCAACACCAGAGATGGCCCTCAGGGTGCTTATACCTCTACAATAGTTGCTGCAGTTGGCGGCAATAGAACCACTGTCGATCCCCCAACAACACCAAGACATGTCGTTCTTCCCCACGAACAACGATGCGGCAGATCCATTGTCATGGCTCAATGGCTGTGTTTTCTTCTTCAGAGGGCAACATACCCCCAACAACATAAAAATCGGGTATGAAATCCTTCATCTAATAGCATAGCTACAGTACATGCGCCTGATAGAGAACAAGGTAGCAACAAATGGGGAGCTCTTCGCCCCCTGCGACAACAAGTACATCAGCCCCCCTAATCAAGAGGATCTGCAAGAGGAGCGCCTATAGATCAACATCTACATCACGCTCATCAACCACTGCAACGCTAACGACATCTACTACAACTTCATCGTGATGATCGACGCCTCATAGTATGTTGTGCATGGCTGGCACACCATGTGCCTAGCAGGCACCATCATCGGCACTGGCAAACACATGCTCATCAACATAGACGCGACCCACAACCCCACCGACATTATCGCGGCGACCATCTGGCCACTAGCACTACAGGCGCCTACACCAGGGGAGCGCCTACCACCGTCAGCGACAACTCAGGCTCCAAGCTCGGTACCCCCAACTCGTCCACACCTCCATCCACATATCTGAGCACGCTTGACGACACTAACCCATGATGGGTCACCAATCCAACACTTTGGATCTATCGCATACAACGGCTCCTCAAGCTGCAACGACTTCCATCAGATCAGCACATCCGGTATGTAGCTTTTCACATGACAGGTGCTGCTCATCTTTGGTACACTCGTGTAACCAAAACAACGCCGTTCTTCGAGTGGGACACGTACGAGACCTCACCCGCAACATCGGCCCTCCGTTGAGTCATGGCGACCTCGCTCCTTCGCGACACGACGATGCCTTGAACTACCACATCGACACCTTCGCCACATACATGCTCGACATCGGCATCACCAGCACGCTTCATCGGATCAACATCATCGACAAGGTCCCAACCTACAATGAGCTAGCAGACAACACTATATCGACCTGGCTCGTGTTTCAGCGTGAGGACGCACTGATTGGAGAAGGGGGAGTAGTGCCACACGACCGATGGGAGCCCATGACCCAATCGGCATAGGCCGCACCAGCAACAGTGACACCCGGGAAGCCGCCATAGCCAACGGAGCGGCAGCACTAGCATGGTCCATGGACCAAGGGCTGATCTTCTTCAACGGTTGTTGTTATATGCTAGACCATCCATTCTAGCTAACAGTTGTTGTTACATGCTACAGTTGTTGTTACATGCTAGACCAAGGCGCATGGAACCACTGGCACTCAGCTCACACCTACCTTCATCTACGACACACAACATTGGTGTGCCGACAAACATCCTCCTTAGGCGCAGCACGGTGTCTACAACCACCGCGGTCTTCATCAACAACTTGGGCCGACAACTCATCCACGTCGGCAACGTCTACATTGCCCCACGCGCCGACTGTGACCTACACCACCTGCCGCCTAATAAGTTTGACGGGGGCCACTTCATGTTCGGCACCATGCTAGACCTGACGATGACACCGTCCTTGCACCCTAGCACCATGACTCGGCTCCGAGTTCCAGCCTACGACATCTCCAACATCGCCATCAGCATCAACAGGCCACCAAGGATGCAGTGCGAGGACACGCTGCGTGGAAAAGGGGGAAGTGATGTCACATGCCTAGGGCCCAAGGCCCAATCGGCGTGCCCTAAGGGGGCCATACGCCCAGGGGGACAAGCCGCCACCGCAGCCGTCGTCGTCGTCGTCGCGATCTATTACCATATCGAGTCCTAGGAGGTTTTGAAAAGAGATTGAGTAGTTAAGGAATCAAGAGTTATTAGTTAGGAAAGGAGAATCCAAATCCTGTAAGGATCTCCTAGGTTGACTTAGGGGTCAATCTCGCTAGGACTATAAATACTAGCAGGATGTAACTGTTGCAATCAAGAAAGAAATAGCCGAAAGGCTCTATCCCCTATCTCTCCTCCCTCTCTCCTTGGTGCGTCGCCCCTTCTCTTCCTCCCTCCCCTGTGCCATCTCCTCCTCCACGCCACCCACACCACCTGAACCCTAGCCACCGCACGCCTCCATCTCCATAGCCACCTCCCGAAGCCCCTCCGCCCACCACTCTTGTTACATAAGAGCACATCTATCTTATAATATATATAGCAGCCAAATAACACACCGATCCTAAAGAGGACCAAATTACTTTAGGACCCCTAACGGCCTGGTGGATATGTACCCAGCCGCTACACAGTGTGATGGAGGACACGTGTTCATCAATAGGATAGGAGAAGAACAGATAACATGTCGTTGAGAAGATCGTCGGCAAAGGATTCAAGAACGACCACCCCAGAGCTAGGGGAAGGCAACCTATAGGGTGTGTTGTAGTGGGGACAGGAATGGCTTGATAACAGTCGACTCAGATTATGCTGAAGGACGATGGGTGTAGATGAAGGAGTAGGAGGAAGCGATAGGGGTGAAATGGGATGAGGGCTAACACCACAAACCAGATCCAATAAGAAGGAGACCCGATCCAAAGGCACAACCAACAAATCAACCCCAATCTTAGTCGGCCCGACAACAACGACATAGGAGCTCAAGCAATGGTGGGTGGAGATGGCGCTGCTCGAGGGAGGCACACAAAATTACTGAAGCGCTTACCAACACTGCAATTGAGGACTACCAAAACAAGGCTGAAGACGGTGCAGGCGGTGCCTAAAGTGATTGTTTTGGCCAAACAACGACAACAGCAAAAAGGAAACACCACCATACGACTATAACTCAAGTAAAACAATCTAAAACTTAAAGCAAGGACTCATAGGGGACCAAGCAGCAGCTCCATTGGGAACCTAGCAGTCGAGAGGCACATGGAGGGGGCTCCTTTTGCTACCTCTGTTGGGAACTAGTCCCACAATGGTATTGAAAATTTCTCATATTTCTACAACCAGCGTTGGCTTCACAATGTCCATGGGGCCTTAACGGTGCATGTTATTCTCTAGTGCCTTGAAGTTTCCACGCGTACCTCACTGTCGACAAGCATGTTACCAACCACCTTAACTATCCTTAGTTTGCGGGTTCTAGTTGATGGTGTTGAGAACCTTGATGTATTATGTGGATGACCACTTCATTTGGCAGATTTCATCAAACATTCAATATGTAGATTTCTTGGAGCTAGATATTTATATTTTAGTAAATCTTAGATTTGGAGCTGGAAGCATATGAGTGCAGTCATCCAAGCATTCTGCACAGATACCAATGTTCATGAGAAAAGGCCTAGGAAACCCTATAAAATAGTCCTTCACTAGCTGTAGAATATTGCTATTAATGCTCGTGGTGAGAAGGGAAGGGATAAAGGCTGTTGCATAGGTGACATGCTAGTGTTGTGCTAGGATGACACACCTATACGTGAGACCTAATAAGTATGCCAACAACAAACATTTGGGGACAAGCTTTCAGAGCTAAAACGACTGACATTTGGGGAAAGAGGGAGTATATGACTTATTTTATTTAGTTTATAGATTAATAATAAATAATTTAGCCCATATCTAACATGGATTTGGAAACTGAAGCTGTACTGAAAGAGCCCTTAGTCACAATTGCCTATGGTGCTTTCTTCTATGGATCTTCCAAGCTTTGTGGTGCTTGGGCCGTATAGAAGGTAGAGTCAAATTCTTCCTGTGGTTAGCTCTTGTAGGTCACTGCTAGACTACTAAAAGGCGTTGGCTGCACGATTTGCAAGATCCCTCTTTTTTAATATAGGGTATAAAATTTGACCACTTGAGATACTAGTATAGTGCCCGTGCTAACGCTACGGAATATTTTGTAACATGAATCAAACCATAAAGAATTTTTTAAACAAATGAAACAATAAAGAATGATAGTATGTGTTTTGATAATCACTTTGCCGATGAGAGATTTACGATTTAAACAAAAAAGCAACAGTTCAAAGAGTTATTATATTGTTAATTACATAGCAAGATACACTTAGAGTTTAAATTTGATCTGCATTGCATACTGCCCTATGCTTGAGTATGCCGCTGCAGCCAAGGCTCTCACATGGGCCACTAGGCACCAGCCAACCAAACTAACCACAACATGAAAACAACCAGACGACGATATTTTTTTTATCCATAGTTTAAGTTTCACACAATTGTATATGACCATGTATATAATCCGGAAAACACTTATGTATAACAAAGCTTAATAAGTCAAACATGCACGTGTATATTGCTCATGCTAACGCTACAACTACATTCGTACATACGCATGCCCCACCTAGGGACAGCCGCCGCCACCACGGGATGGGAGACCAACAACCACCACGGGCGCCCCTGCTCAGCCTCGCCAGAGCCGTGAAGCGCCTCACTATGCCATGCCAGCTGGTCGCTGGCTAGCCGCGGCCTTGCCTAGCCGGTTGCTAGCTGGCCACGTCAGCATCCTTCCTCACCCTCGTCTTCAAGCCACACCGCCGTCAGCCACATGTATCACAATAGTCATTTGAAGTGTATAGGGCAAGAGTGTGACGTACCACACACATAGCAAGTGGATACAATAGATATTTTTGGGATGACATCAAACTATGAAAGGACCTCAATAAATCATTAAGCATCATGTGTTGATTTTGGCTCTATGTGTCCATTTTCTGTTTTTTCTTCCTGGTATGGACAAAGTTCTTTTGTATGAAGCAGATTATTATGTCACTGAAAGAAGCAAACTCTATGTCAGTAAAATCATAAGACGATGGCCTAGAAAAACTTACCTTTCCTTTGCTTCCACAAATCAGTGGCCATATGCATGACTGCACCAGAAGAAATGTAACAGAACATTAAAGGGGTCAGTTAAGTCAGCATAATAAATTATAATGTAAAAATAAAAAAGAAATTTATTTTTTTACATGATGAAAGAGGTGACAAATAACACCAATCAATTAATGACCAGGGCTCTATATCTATGAAAATTGTCAGCATTTTAATATGCTGACTATAGAAGAAGGATAAAGAGGTGGCCTAGAAATACTTACGTTTCCTTTGCTTGCACAAATCAGTGGCCACATGCATTCAGATAGGAGAGTCTTTCATTGTGCTCCCACTGTCCAACTCCACGGTAGGGAAATGAATTTGATAAAATAAGAACCTCAATGATGGGATAAGTAAGCACAACGATCAGCAAATTGATAGAATAAGAACCTGAATGATGGGATAAGTAAGCACAACGATCAGCAAATTTGTTTTAGAGTAAAGGTTTGCTGGCTTAGTATAGATCAGTAGCATATTTTAGGCATCCCTAGCAATCTGGATTTACAAAATCCAGCACAGAGATTTAAAAAAAAGCAAATAGAAGTGGATCACACATTGACATTTTGCTTCAAAGAATGCAGAGCTTATAAAGTGAAACATTATTTTTTGACCAACACATGTGTTCTATTCTACCTCTGCCATCAATCAAAAACTCCAGAGTCACCGATGCATTCAGTAACTATTTTTATCAAGTTACTTATTTTCAATTCTCATACCAAGCAATAATTTGGAGCAAGTGGAAAGGAAATGCTTCACTGCAGTTTAAACATAAAGGACTCACTATGGAATAAATAGGTGAAGTGAGCCTGATTTATTTGCTTCCTTGGGTTTTCTGATTTATTTTGCATGGGGGATCAGACAAAAAATACATCAAGAAGCAAACATGAAATAATTCTTATCCCATATGAAAAACCTACTGTAAAAGCACTAAGATTATCTGCAGATTAGAGGCCAGCAAACAAAACCTAGGAAGCAAAGGACAAAATCCACCCAGTAGAATTTTTGTGGGGTGGGAAGGATTAAAGAGCCATCTTAATTTTTGCAAGCTTAGATATGAGCACATCTCAAGCCTAATGCCTTCATCATGGCCAATACTTTACTGCTGAGGTCATCATAAACTACACATAATAGTATTGGCAGACATGGCTGCTATTTATATGCATCAAAATTTAAACAACAGCTATTCCTTCACTGCAGCATTAAAGTAAAGTTGACAATAAGTGTATGGATGGTTCAGCCCACCTGATAGTGGCAATACCGTTCGATGACGGCAGATTAGGACCCTTGCCCTGACTTGAACTTGCTATTGCGGCACCACCACTGAAATAATTGGCACCACAATGCTGAGAAATCAATGGCACGTTGTCGCTAATCCCCATCATCAAGATGCAAATTGATATTTATGGCAATAATTGGAGGAAGAAATATCGCACAAGATGTTTAAAAAAATAAAAACCCATGCTGTGTAGTTCAAAAGGCTTAAATTTTATCATAAACAAACTTTGGTTATTATAATTTTCAGACAATCAGACAACAAACACATGAAAAAAATGAATTAGCATGTTCTTGATCTAGAGAAAAAGAGATTCAGCGATACTTGAGATACCTGAGGTCTCAATCAGCTTCTTCGTTTCTTCTCGTTCTTCACTTCTTGTTTCTCTGCGAAGAAACAAAAGCTACTGCAAGACTTCTTATCAAAATGTGAACCTACAGTTGCACTTGCAGACTTCTGGAAATGTTTAAATGCTCACAAACACAGTATCAGAGGCAACACATGTAGCTTCCTGTTGCAACAATATGGTATTTCTGAGTTTGATTGTGTAGGGTCTGAGCTTGCAGAAAGATTCCAACATTCGAAGGGAGTATATTTTGGAACGCCAAGTCTTCTCGCATGCTACTTAATTCCCTGATTATTGATTGGACATAATTACCTTGAATATGTTCAGTGCCTAAAAAAGACATTACTAATGACCACAACAAGCCGTTGTTTTCCTTCAGCCAATTTAATTAGCTTCTTGATGGTTTCATAAGCCGTCGATGCCTTGTAGCGGGCGGCAAAAGTCCCGCAGCTGCGCTTTCTGAAAACATGTAGCATTAGATGCTATCAGTATTCTTAACAGTTTACAAGAGCCTGAAGCAAGTTAATTGATTTAACATAAACTAATTTGCCTGGCCAAAGAGATTTATGGGTCTTTAAATAAGCCTGAGGGTAGTAGTACCATCAAAAACAAACCAAGCTATCAGGCTTATATTTGACGCTACAACTTTTTACAAAAGATCAAAGATTAACAAGTAATGAAATAACTGGAGGAAATTCCTTACTAAATCTACTATCTTGTACTGACATTTCCACCGGCACCTACGCACCTGCAGCATCTATCAGAAAGTTACTTGCATTGCATTACAGAACAGGAGGTAAGTGACAAGCAAACTAATTTCAATCCTGCTCATCACAGGAATTATATGCCCAAACCATCATTCACAAAAATCCAAAAAAAATCACAAATTAATAGACCCAACTGCACAGTGCACAAAAAGGCATCGGCAATCAGAAAAAAAATTCTAAAAATCACAGTCAAATGGGATTTCACATACCAACAACCGCAGAGACAGATCTCGGCAGGCGGGTGCGGGGGGAGGATGATGCCCCGCCTCGGTCTCGACTCACCCGGTGGCCGGCTCCGCGCGGAGTCGCCTGGCGGCGGCGGTGGCCTGCGCACACGCTCAGGGGAGGCGCGCCACCAGCGAGGCCAGCAGTAGCCGCATCCAGGGGGCTGCACCCCCAGCCACGTGGCCAGTGACGGCGGAGGCCCGGCTAGCTGCGCCCCCAGTCAAGGAGCCGGCCAAGCGGGCTGCCAGGCCAGCCACGGTGTCGCCCTAGCCGGCCGCGGCTGCGACTTAGGCCACCGGGGGAGCAGCGCCAGGGAAGAAGGGGGGTGGAGAGCCATGGGAAAAGAAGGGGGTGGAGCGTCTGCGACTCCGTCCATCAGATCTGGCCGCTGGGAACCAGGAGGCGATAGTGGAAGAAGATGTGCGGTATTTTTTTCCCTGTGTGCAGTCACTCAAAGGGAGAGGGTGATGTTTCGAGAAAAGAAAGAAAGACTGTGCAGGAAATAGGAATCGAACCGTGGACGTAGGGAGGCTAGGGCGGAGGGAGGCGGAGTCGCGCGTGAGGTGTGGGTGCGTTTGAAGCCTCGCGTTAGATGCCTGGCTTCCCACATCTGATCGTGACCGTTAGATCTGGTCTTGGTGTTTTATTAGCCATTGATTTTAATGATGTAGGATTCTTGCGCGCAATTTCCTGGGTGCACAATGGTTGAAGGCTCTCAGCGGGGGATGTTTTTCTAGGTGGACCAAGTATAATTTAAGTGTTCCATTATAGCAGAGATATACAACCAAAAGTTACATGAGCTCTTAGGCTCAAAGCCTTAGAACCGAGAGCATAAAACAATAAAAAAGAGGCTACATTCATCTAAGATAGCACACTTCTAAGCTTCAGAACTTCTTCTCCATCTTTGCTTTCAACCTATTTTGACGTTGCATAGAAGCAACCCTTCACCTCACACTTCTTCACTTCTTTAAGTGGCTACATTCATCTAAGATAGCACACATCTTGCTTCAACTCAGACACTCAACAAGGAAGAGCTTTGGCAAGTACCTCGACTTTTTTCATTTGAGATGTCCCGTCCACCCATCAGCCACTTGTATGTTTAGATGTTCCTATAAATAGAGCAGTGTGGTATAGCATCCTGCCATCCATAGGATTAGAGGAGCTTCTTCCGATTTCCTCTTCTGCTCTAGTGGATTGGTGGATCCCCTCATAGTCGCGAAGAGAGTGCACATGACCTTCAGGCACTGGTTCAATAGCCTTTGTGTTTCTCACGTTATGGCTTCTTTGGAAAGAAAGGAATAGTCGTGTATTTAGTAATGCAATTGCTTCAACGGGTGAAATCTTCTGAATCCATGAGTGTTGAAATGGTTTGGTGTGGAATTTAAACTAAATTTAAACTAAATTCCACACCAAACCACTCCAAACACACATGAATTCAGAAGGATACATGGACATCCAAACAAGCCCTAACCGGATTGTTGAAGAGGCGGAGGGTTAGATAGATCATGGGCTCATGGCAGGCAACAGGCATCTTTGGAGCGATCCCAGCTTTGTTCGCCCTTAGTTTCATATGGGCTTTCACTATGAGAATGAAATGTTTATAGACAGTTAGATTTCAATTTTAGAGGTAGTTGTCCGCAACCGTTTGTACCTAAGGATCTATTGATGGGCATGGCTAGCGCTCGGACTCCTGATGGACGTGCGTGTCCAGACGCCCGCGTAGCCTGCCCCCGTTCGCCTTCACCCCGCCCCCTATCCGCCTTCGCTCTGCCCACGAGAGTGCACTCCGCTCCCGTCTCTGCGCCAATTGGTCCTTCCCCCGAGCCCCTTCTCTCTATGACTCTCTGCGCGGGCAAAACATGGGAGCCGAGATGAGCGACTGAGGACGAGCACGCCCCCAGCACGTCCTGACTTGCAGCAACCCCATCCGCCGGCCCTAGCGCCCCAATAGGTTGGCCCCCTAGCACGCTACGTGCCCGTCCGCTGGCCCCCGGCCGAACAACATAAAACACTTACAACATAAGATTGAAAATAGAAGAAACTTTTGGAACATGCTCTTGCAATATGTGTGTGAAGCACATGAAACATCCAAAATAAACACTTGCAACTTACAACATGAAACCACTTGTTGCAACCTAAGACTGAAACAATTGAAACACTTGAAACATACTATTGCAACATATGAAACATCTAGATCAAAAATGATTGCAACATACATATGGAAATAGATGAAACATTTTGAACAAAGCTTGCAACATGCCTCTGAAACACTTGCAACATATACGACATCCCTCAATCTACTTTTGCAACATCAAAATAAAACAATTGCAACATACTTCTGAAACTCTTGAAATGCTTAAAACATACATATGCAACATGGGGGGAAGGCCAGGCCGGTCGATTTCAGCCATCGGAGTCGGAGCTAGCGACGAGCCATGGTGTGCGAGCACCACTAGCACTGCCCGCGCTCATGGATGCCCTTGGCTCGGGCGGGGAAGACATGAGGCGCCATGGCACATGCGCCCCAACGGCCATGGCGAGGTCAGCGGCGTGTGCGATGATGATGGGAGATGGGCGAACAAACGACGAGGGAGCGAGTGGCATAGGTGTCAAGGACGGGCGCGCAGTGCGGCCAATGATGAGGCACAATGCGACAACCGAGGAGCGCGTGGTGGGGGAAGGGACACGGACGAATGAGCGGTCACGCTGCTACGTCGGGCACCGGGCAGATAAGGATGAGCGTGTGGGGATTCATTGTTTTTGTTTCTGAGATAGATGGAGAGATGGGGGCCGCTCCTATCGAGCCGCGTCCGAACGGGAGTCACGAACGCATGATCTTGGCTTATCATTATCGTAGAAATAAAGCATATTAAGACATTGTTTAGATGCGCATGTATTCATCTCAATTCACATATATTAAAGTGGAATTAAACTAAGTTTCATTTCAATCCACTCCAACACATGTGCATTGAAGTGGATACACATACATCCAAACAGGATCTAAGAGAAGAGTCTGCAACTACCGGTTGTTAATTTGTGGGGCTGATCGCCCTTAGAAAGAAATACCGATGCTCGTAGAAAAAAATTTCTAGAAATTGAAAACCAGCCGTAAAAATTCTAAAATAATAATAATGATATTAGGACAAGCCGAACCCATGACTTCTTGCTCGAGCGAGCCTTCCCTACCACACGCTCATTACGTATTAAGTTCCATGAATATTGTATTGAACAGTTAGAGATATAAATAATCCTAAATTTTAAAAATTTAACCATAAAATTTTAGATCTCGCCGAGCACCAAAACTTTAGTTTGTATCTCCATCTCTGGTCGTTAGAAAATTTTAGAATTTAGAATTCTAATAAAATTTGAGAACCAAAAAGTATATTTGGAATCCTAAATAATTTCAAATGAAAAATTTGTCAACTGTGAACATTCTCATGATTTTATTTGAAAAATTTATATTTTTTTTACTGCACCTATTTTAAAGATGGTACATTATCAACACTGGTTGAAAATCGATTTTTGGCTATAGTTGGTGTTTCCTACCGTCCTTAAAAATGTCTCTATTTCAAAGATGGTATGTAATACCAACCACACCTGAAAATGAGGATGTTTCTAGGGGCGGTTGATGCTAACAACTGTGTTTAGAAATCGATTTTTAAGTGTTTGTCCATCTCCCTAACCATGTGGGTGGGGAAACTGAGACGCCTGTAAATTTGTTTCTGTAGGAGTATTTCCACTTGGTGCTAGATCATCTAGGTCAAAAATAATGATGCCAGTATATTCAAACCTACCGGACATTAATCCTGGTCCTAGAAAAAACTAACGCTTGTTTGGTCCGTGGCTTTCCAAGCAAGCTCCCTACCAGACATTAATCCTGGTCCCGTATATCCTAACAGCCCCCTAGTGGTCTGTGTGTTGACCCGCTATAGATATAAGCAAACTCTTTGTGTGAAATTTCTCGAACTCGAATGACTTAATTGTTAGCATTTCACTCCTTCCAAGTTACTCCCTCTGTTTCAAATTATAAGTTGCTTTGATTTTTTTACATCCATTTTACTTTGCATTTAGTCTAGATAAATAATATGTCTAGATACATAGCAAAATGGATGAACCAAAAAAATCAAAACGATTTATAATTTGGAACGGAGGGAGTAGATATGTACATAAAAAAGCATCAAACTTGTGATTTTGTTCTTGCTATGAATTTGCAGCGGCTGCATCATTTCGAGATAGTCAGGAACATCCCTTGAGTTGGTTCTACAGCGGAGCATATGTCGGCTCAGTTGTGTGGAAAACCGAAAGGGAGTAAAGGATACAATCATACAACTCCATTCTCACCTGTAAGTTCGAAACACAATTTCTTTCTTTCTTTCTTTTTTAATCTGAAACACAATTTCTAAACCAGGTGCTGAGTGTATGTACAGATTTCTTATGCACCTTGGCCCTGTTTAGATCCGAAATATTTTAGAAAAAATTCATGTAGCACTTTCGTTATTATTTGGCAAAATTTATCCAACCATGAATTAACTAGACATAAAAGATTCATCTCGACATTTATAGACAAACTATACAATTAGTTATTTTTTTACCTACATTTAATGCTTCATGCATACGTCCAAAGATTCGATGTGACGGGTACTATGCAAAATTTTTTGGCTGTTTTTGGAACTAAACAGGGCCCTTGCCATAAAACACTGTAGTACCCCGTGCTACTATCCAAAAAGGTTTAAGGCCTGTTTGGTTTCCAGGAGTTAAAGTTTAACTCCCATCATATCAATGTTCCCTCAAATACATGGAGTACTAGATATAGACTAATTGCATGCATGTCGGCACATATTAAGAGTAATTTACGAGATAAATCTATTAAGCCTAATTAGTCTAAGATTGAAAATTTTTTGTCAAATAAGACAAAAGTGCTACAGTGTTTATTAAACTTTAACTCCTCCAACCAAACACCCCTTATTCCAGCATCGTTATTTAGGATATTCTGCTCTCAAACAACATTTGCCACACACCTCTGCGCACTGCACCGGATCCAGTCCACTGCCCACCGTGCCTCGGAATTTCCACCAGCCGCTCTGACACCTGCCGGGCTGTTTGGGGTGTGTTTAGTTCCTCGAAAAAGGGTGAAAAATGTATTGTAGCACGTTTTGGTTTTATTTGGCAAATAGTGTCCAACCATTGACTAATTAGGTTTAAAATGTTCGTCTCGCAAAGTACAACCAAGCTGTACAATTAGTTTTTAATTTCATCTATATTTAGTACTCCATACATATATCGAAAGTTTGATGTGACGGGGAATCTTTTTTCTGCATAGTGCTTTTTTTTTTAAGGAACTAAACGCATCCTCGTTGTTTCTGCGCCATGCGGAGACTGCACACTCCGTCAGCGTCAGCGTCAAATGAGCAGGTCGCGGAGGCGGCCGGAGTGACAGGCTGACAGCTACGACGCGTCTCGTATCTTGCCCTTGTTCCGTTCGTTGCGCCAAACGGGTGCCTGGCCGCCTGCTTATATAAAGGGAGCCGTCGCGAGCTGAGCACTGGTGGATTCCTCGCTCCCTTCCTGCCTCGTGCCAAGCCCCCAAGCCTCAAGCTTGCGAGTGCGAGGCAGCGGGCGGGAGGCGGCAATAATGGCGCTGGAGAGGCTGCAGGTCCTGCACGCGCTGGACGTGGCGGAGACGCAGCGGTACCACGTCCGCGCGGTGGTCATCGCCGGCATGGGCTTCTTCGCCGACGCGTACGACCTCTTCTGCATCACCCTGGTGACCAAGCTCCTGGGTCGCATCTACTACCACGTCCCGGGGCGCGGGGAGCCCGGGAGGCTCCCGCCCAGGCTGGAGGCCGCCATCAGCGGCGTCACCTTCTTCGGCATGATCGTGGGGCAGCTCCTCTTCGGCTGGCTCGGCGACAAGGTCGGGCGCAAGAAGTTCTACGGCAAGACCATCATGCTCATGATCATGGGCTCCGTCCTGTCCGGCCTCTCCTTCGGCAACAGCGCCGGCGGCGTCATGGCCACGCTCTGCTTCTTCCGCTTCTGGCTCGGCGTCGGCATCGGCGGCGACTACCCGCTCTCCGCCACCATCATGTCCGAGTACGCCAACAAGCGCACCAGGGGCAGCTTCGTCGCCGCCGTCTTCGCCATGGAAGGCCTCGGCGTCCTCGCCGGCTGCATTGTCACGCTCGTCGTCTCGGCCACGTTCCAGGCGCGCTTCGGCGCGCCGGCGTACGAGGAGGACCCCGCGGCCTCCACCCCGCCGCAGGCCGACTACGCGTGGCGGATCGTCCTCATGGTCGGCGCCATCCCGGCCTGCTTCACCTACCACTGGCGGATGTGCATGCCGGAGACGGCGCGCTACACGGCGCTGGTGGCCCGCGACGCCGACAAGGCCGCGCGCGACATGTCCAGGGTGCTGGAGATGGACATCACGGGCGAGCCGGACAAGGTGGAGAGCATCACCAGGGACCGGGGCGACTACGGCGTCTTCTCCCGCCGCTTCGCGCGCCGCCACGGCGCGCACCTCGCCGGCGCCGTCGCCTGCTGGTTCGTGCTCGACGTCGTCTTCTACTCCCAGAACATCCTCCAGGAGAAGATCTTCAGCGACGTGAAGTGGGTCCCCAGGGCGCGCACCATGAGCGCCCTCGAGGAGACCTACCGCGTCGGCCGCGCGCACGCCATCATCGCGCTCTGCGGCACGCTGCCGGGCTACTGGTTCACCATCGCCTTCGTCGACGTCGTCGGCCGCAAGGCCATCCAGTTCCTCGGCTTCGCCATGATGATGGGCTTCATGCTCCTCATCGCCGCCTTCTACGACAGCCTCATCAGCCCCGGGCGCCGGATATGGCTGGTGCTCATGTACACCTTCACCTTCTTCTTCGCCAACTTCGGGCCCAACAGCACCACCTTCATCCTGCCGGCGGAGATCTTCCCGGCGCACCTGCGCACGACGTGCCACGGGATATCGTCCGCGGCCGGGAAGGTCGGCGCGATCGTCGGGACGTTCGGGTTCATGTACGCCGGGCAGAAGGCGGACGGCAGCGAGGCGACGGAGAAAGGGTATCCGTCGGGCATCGGCGTGCGCGCCTCCCTGTTCGTGCTCGCCGCGTCCAACGTGCTGGGGATACTCTTCACCTGCTTCCTACCGGAGCCCAAGGGGCGGTCGCTAGAGGAAGTGTCCGGCGAAGGCGGCGACGAGTCCACCAACAGAGATGATGCTGACGACGTGCGAGACTCCCAGGTTCTCCCGCTGTAGATGTTCATCTTCGTTACCGGCGCTCATGGCTGAGGGGGGCAATAGATTTAAATTGTGCTCGTTATTTTGGGCGAAATTTAAACAACAAGCGGTTGTTTTCCCTGTCTCCGACGCACGTGTTCTTCCCGTCCGATGAAGCTTACCCATTGTTCGCGTCCATCAGATCATGGATGTGCCTGTGCTGTTGATTTCCGTCGTATCCAGGCAGTGGCGCCATGCCCCCATGGCCCGGACGGCCGGACTGGCCTATCAGTCTATCACATTCTCGTGCGAGCGAGGTGTGAGACACTTCTCTCTTTTTTTTTTCGGGCGCTCGGACATCTGGACAGACGCGCGCTTCCGGACGCCCACGCAGCCTGTCCTGTCCCGCATGCGCACCCGCCTCTGTCGCTGCGCTCGCATGTCCTAACGACTTGCCTCGCACGCGCAATCTGCCCCGTCCACCTCGATTTGACCCGCCCCATCCGTCTGGCTGTTCGCCTTGACCCGCACGCGCATCCCGCCCCGCCACGCCTCGGCTCGCTGCGCCCCATTCCTCGGCTCCTGTGCCGTGCCACCATCGCTCCCCGTGCTCCTGACGGATGGGGTGGGTATACATCTAAAACAGATGAAACATATATAAACATACATTTGCAATATATGTGTGAAACATATGCAACATCCAGATAAAACATTACAACTTGCAACATGAAAATACTTGCTGCAACATAAGACTAAAACAGATGAAACATTGGGAACATACTGTTGCAACATATGTTTGAAACTTATGCAACATCCAAATCAAAACGCTTACAACATACGTCTGGAATAGATAAAACATTTTGGACAAACGCTTACAACATGCCTCTGAAACACTTGCAACATATGCAATATCTTCGATTTCCTTTGGCAACATCCATATGAAACAATTGCAACATATCTCTGAAACGTCTGAAATACTTAAAACATACATTTGCAACATAGGGGAGGAGAGGCCTGGGCCGGTCGGTTCCGGCGGGGAGCGGCGGCACGCGGGCACCACTAGCATCCGGACGTGCTCGTGGGTGCCCTTGGCTTGGCTGTGGACGACCTGAGGCGCCCCGGCACATGCACCCATCGGCTGAGGTGGCTGCGACGAGGCATCCCGACGGCGTTGGGGGATGGGGAAGAGGCCAGGGAGGCGCTCTGCTGTCAGTGGACGCGAGATAGAGAGTGAGATATGGGGAGAGGAGATGCAGCGCGCGCAGGATGGGGCCACGGCGAGGGATGCCCGCAGCGGGTGGGCGCGCGATGCTCGGGTCGAATCCGCGCAGGCTTGGCGCATGACGGGCGGGAGCAAGTGTCATGGACGAGGCGCGCGTCGTACATGGGAGTGAGCAGCGCAGGAGGAAGCGGTGAGGCGTAGTGTGGCGCACGATGTCCAGATGGACGGACGGCCACATGAAAGCATTATCGTTTATTTTTTCGGTAAAAGCCTTTTTGAGTGGAATGATCAATAGGACGTTAAGTGCAGTATGGAGCCAAGTCACTTTTTCAGCTCCATCTTCTGCTTAAAAATAGCATCGGTTTATCTATTATTTATGAGAAAATAGCTCCTTTTCTTTTAAAGTGTTTGGTACGGCTCTTTCGCAGAAGCTGCTACCGGAGCCAGAGTCAGAGCCAAGCCAAAAAGACCCTAAGGCCTCGTTTGGCAAGGCTCCACGTCACCAGGTGAAGCCACTTTTATTTGGGTTCGACTCCACAAACAACTCTACCGACGGAGCTAGACTGTTTTTATGGACTATTTGGCAAAATGACTCCTCACAATGGACAAAAAGAATGAAAAGATCAAAATGCCCTTTATCTTCTTGTTCACTATCTTCTTCCCACCTGATCAGCGACCACCGGCTTCCACCCACGGTTGGCCCACATGCCTCTTCTGGTGGCCGCATGCCTCTCCTCGGCAGCCGAGTGGCCCTCCTCGGCGGTCGCACCCCTCCGACGGCCGCACTGCCCCTCCCGGTAACCGCATGCACCTTCTCGATGGTTGCACCCTCCTGGCTAGGGTAAATCTGGCATCCTCACGCGATGAGACCATAGGCATGGGTTGGAGTCGGGTGAAGCCACTATTTTTAGCTCCATTCCACACTGAACCCATGTGAGAGCATGTTCTAAGCAGCTCTCTGGGTGAAGTCGTCTGGTTTTACATTGTTTGGCTTTACCTCGTTTAGCATAAAATAACTTCTAACAGCTCCTGAAACCGATGGAGAAGTCGTGCCAAATAGGCCTAAATATATCATAGATTGCGTACTGGAATTGCCCTCTCGGCTCTTCAAATAAAACGAATAATTTTGATTAAAAATATCACTCGCTCGACCATTTACCACATTTATATCCCCTATAATTTATTGCATTTCTGAGTTTATACCACTTCTGCCATTATAAAAAGGATTAATTAGATTTATGCTATTACAAATTCTTTGATTCAGGGAAACGCTATTACAATACACAACTGATGATGCATATTTCCCAGCAAAATTGTTGGATGGTATTGCTATCCGTTCGGCACTTGCCGTTTTCCGCTACATCCTGAAGCAAGTCATTGCAGCGCATCCGAACCGACCTAGGTGCAGATGCTGGCCCTGGCCTCATTGATACTGTGTGGTGTCCTTGTATTGTATCAACGGGTTTCTCCGGTTTGGGCATCACCTATTCATCTCCATCTTTGTCCAATAAGCAATTCCTCGCCTCTAGGAGGGTGGCAGGGTGGGAACAAGAACAAAGGAACGTCAGCTGTTTCAGAGCACATACACACAGGTCAGCTACGGGACTCGCGTAGCACGTGAAGAAAACTAGCTAAGAGCATCTACCACAGATTAGTCCAATCGTTTTCTAAAGGTAAATTTGGCTATTATTGAAGGAAAAATGTCTCCGACAGACTCTGTAAATGACTCTCCAAATTTAGTAGCTCTCCATTCCACCTCATTCGCTCTCTACTTTTAGATAGCCCACCTCACTGACCATCCTTTACGGAGTCTGCTGGAGTAATCTAATATTTTTTTTTGTCAAATCTATTTTAGAGAGTACCTAAATCAGTAAATTTGGCTAGCATTTTTTGGCTAATCTCTAGGTGATGCTCTAATTACTGTAACCAAGTGATGGGTCTTTCCAACAAGAAGAAAACTAGCTAATTATTAGGTAGTTTTTCTCGAATACGCAAAACATTTGTGTATCATTGCATTAAGAAGAAGAGTATAAATATACAAACGACGCGCTTATGACAAGCGCCACCGGAGGTCTTACGGCCGTAGGCCGGACCGTCCTAGCGAATAAAAGTGAGATTCGGTATTACATAAAGGACAACAACCATAGAAAGAGCGGCGCTACGCACTACGAAGTGGCGCCGTGAGAGTCCAGTCCGATGTCCGAGAGGAGTGTTCCATCGGTCCAATGTATGGCTGCCGGAAAATACCCGTCCAGAGCATCAATCTGGCTTGACGTCAAGTTCCTAGTGAGAATAGCCTCGTGTAAACTCTTGGGAGCTGGAGAAATTGGCGCCGCCAGCGGTTCGATGTCCATCCTCATGTTGAGCAGTACCTCGCCTCGCCTGGATGTCGATATGTGCGACAACAGCCGAGCGGCAATCCGAGTACTCCTTTTCACCACGGGATGCCGCCTGATCGGCAGCAAACGTGCATTTGCAAAATCGCCTGGAGCCTTGCTGAGATGCTTGGAGAAGGCACACTGCTGGTACGAGGGATAGTAATGGAACGTGTCTTTACAAAACGGCACAACCCTTTCCAGAGTCAGATCACCGGCATTGACAGCAAGCACCCAGCCGTTCGCGTCATCAGCAGCATTCAGCTTGGCCATCATGTAGAACACATTGTCATTGTACTGGTCCAGCGTGGGGGACGAACTGAACACCTTGTTCAAGGTCAGCTCCTTGCCGTCCCAGATCTCCGGAAACAGGTCAGGCAAACAAGTTTCAGCGGGGCAGAGGTCAGCGGAGTCGATGGTGCAGCATCAGTCCCAGCTCTCCGACGAGATCTCCCTCGTGAACATGGTAGCTGTCCACCTAAACTCCGTGTCATTACAGTCGTCGTCCAGATCGGGATACTCAATCTCGACAAACCTCATCCGACCATTCCTGCAGGTAGCATCCCGAACGTGCCGCAGAGGACCCTCAAAGGGCCCATAGTCCGCCCTGTTGGCGCCCAACAAAGAGGGCAACCGGATGAAACGCATCTCAGGGAGCCTGTCGTCGTCAATCACGTTGCACAGGAGAACACCTCGCCGGAGATCAACCCAAGCCAACCAGAGTCCTCCGATGGAGTCGGAGATCACCTTGGTTGGGTGATGCATGACCATTACATCGCAATCTGCAGTGTCACCGTCGACGGCCACTACCGGAGCAACGATAGTGCTCCACGACGCGGTCTCGGACGACAAGACAGAGAGATCGTACACCATCCAGCCACCGTATTTACGGTCAGCTACGGGCTGGTTTGGACCGTAACGAAACCGCTGAACCAGCGCGTCGTGGCCGCGGTCGCGCATGCTGCTCAAAAGGTTCTCGACGCCGACGACGCGCGGCCGCTGGTGAACTCGAAGAAGATGCGAATTTCATGATGGACGTCCCGTGCCTGACCAAGGAGCAGGTGGCCGTGGAGCTGGTGGACGGCCGCATCCTCCACGTCCGCGGCAGCAAGCTGAAGGACAACGACGCCAATGGCAGGCCGGCGGCGAGCCATGACGAATAAGAGGGCGGCAATAGCGCTGTGAGTTGGCACTGCAGAGGGCCAGCGCGCGTAAAGAGAGGGTACAAAAACAAACAGTACAAAGTTTCAAGGCCAAACCCAGAATGGTAATCCCATGATTACCAATCAACTACTGTGCGAGTTAAGCATATAAGCATAACGCACTATTACATAACGAGCTTGCGACAGCTTTCTATCCACTTCGCTGATCAGAGAAGCATCAGCAACGACCAGAGCCGAGACTACCCCGCTGCGGACCACTCCTTTGCCTCCTCCACAATCCTCCCTACAACGGCGCTGGCGGAGAACAAGGGGTCCATATATGCTAACGACACGGCTTTGTTTCAGAGATGTACATGAAAGCAACCAAACGACAATATTTTTTTTTTCATAGTTTAAGTTTCACACAATTGTATATGACTATATAATTTGGAAAACACTCATAACAAGGCCTCTGCATTGCAATGGGAGACAATTTTCAAAACCGACACAAAGAACACTTATTCAACACGGCAAGCAACATGCAAGCTTCACAATGCATTCAAGAAAAGACATGCATCATCTGGAGAAAAGACATGCAAGCTTCACACTCTTGCTAAGAAGTAGTTAAACAAATATTACAATCTACAAAGTCTTAGCATCATCTGCTTCAAGCCATATTAACGACCATGCATGACAATAATATGATTGATAATCATCGGTGATAAAGCAAGCACTTGGTAGTGTTCTCGTGAATGAAACATATGCCCTGTGAAAATTTACTTTGCATCTAGCAGTGTTCTCCTTCTCCGAGGATTTAGTTTTCTAGAACGCCATATCAATAAGTCAATAGCCCAACAAGAAATAGGAAGGCCACACCTTCCAGAATCTCTGCTATATATGATGGCTCCTTTCTAGCTTTTTTTTAATAAAAAGCCTTTATATAATTAGCAGCATGATGCTGCAATGATGGTGAAATCACCAGATACAGAGTTCAGAGCTGCATATGAAGGGCAGCCAGATACATGCATTTGGTTGGAGCAGATAAGCTGCAAACCAACAGTTGTGCTAGATAAATTAGTGAGTGCCTGAGAAGCTAATACCTGAGCTGTGGTGTTTAGCTTTCTTGGCACCTTGAAGATCCTGGCATTGTTGCTGGAGGCGTGATTGATGAAGTCTTGAGTGTAGTTCTTGATATCCCAGCGTGGAGGATTGGTGTGATCATTTCCATTACGGAATGTCACAAGTTGTTGGCTGTCCGTCAGGAAGTATGGATTGAGTTGCGCCCAGAGTCAAGACGATCTGACCAGCAAGAGATAGGGCAGCTGCTTCTGCCACGATGACGGACGTACGACGTAGCTCTTTGCATTTTTGCTTCGATGTAGATGGCCGCTGCCGGTTGAAAATTGGTGTTGATGACGAAGACTCCTAGTCCCGACTGCCTTGAGACCTGCAAAGGAGTGTACGGAGCCGTGGATGCATCCGTATAGCATCTGATGCCTGGTAGTCGCGCGCCGGAAGAAGAATCCTGTAGAGTGGCGGTCCAGGCAGTGCCATGACCTGAATGTGCAGCTGCTCCTGTTCGTCTCGTGTCCTTGCATTGTTAACTCGATTACCTTGGTTCTGGTCTCTATGTACCAGATGCTGTTGTCTGGGATTAGAGTGGTGCGGCTGCATGGTGTTGTCCCTGGTATGAGAGTTCGTTGCAGTCTGCATTGCTTGGTGGTCTGCGGTCTTGTTGTGGGTATTCCCTTAGCCTGAGTTGAGTTTCGCCGGTCGTGTTGTCGTCAGTTGGTTGTCGTTGCCTGCACCGTAATCTTGTACCTGCTGCATAGCCTTGTGTTTGATTTCCCTGCAAGCAATCATGCATTGAGAACTTTGAACTGAAAATAGAATCACTGGACATAAATAGAATCTGACTACAAGCTAATTTGAAGCAAAACCAATCTCTGGAGCAAATAAATGGATTCTAACTTCCCAAAAAATTACAAAAAACCCCCTCAAAATTGGATTTTATGAAATATACACAGATACGAGAAAAGAAATTTTAGGCACATAAATAAAAATATTTGTGTGACTAATTCTGCACATGCTAACATAGGAAACATTCTCTAGCACCACATCCTAACATATGAAATTCTAGGCACATAAATAGAAATATTAATGTTGGTTGTAGAGGGATACTGTGAGTGCACATCAATGGATAATGTGTGTGACTTATCAGGTGGCTCAGAGACAAGCAACAGACTAACTACAATTGGTCAGTACATGCAGCATTTTCATGTTCCACCTCTAATTGCAGATTAAGCTTCCTACTACTGCCAGTTTCTTGGAGAATAAAACAGAGACTGAAACAGCAAGCAGAAACTTGAATACCAAGTGCTACCTGAGTTGGCGAGCTGCACCATGAAACATGAGGTCAATGGTGTTTAACAATCAATATCCAGCACAAATTGAATGTGGGAAAGGTATATGATAGTGATTCCACCTTGGTCTCATGGAATATATGCAAGACAACACTTAGGCTATCAGAAAAGGGAAGCCATCAAAACACATGGTTTTGTAACCTCGTGCATAGTCAGGGTCAGTCAGCCTAGTTTCCGAATCTGTTAAAAGATAGTAAACTCAAAGTTCTCCAAAGTATTGGAGATCAAATGTAGCACCATATTCCAGGTAAATTGAAAGGCCTATAAGAAAAAAAAAAGGTTTGCACCTCCATTAAAGCGCACCAGTCGAGTTGGGCAGCACAAAAAGTGGAAAAACCATTCAGCTGCTTCAGCACCTTCATCACATCACAAGCAGAGCCAGTCCAGTCCCACACAGTGGCAATAATAGCAAAACAAATGGCAATGAGCACATCCTTCATAGTCAAAACCAACTCCTTGTCTTTCTTTAAACGATGAAAACACATGAAGCTCTGAGTTTGTAACATCCTCTCTGATCTACAAAAGAAGTCCTGAGTTCAGATTGAGATGCATGCACCTAATACTGGAAAGGATTGTTAGGGAATGATCTTACCAAATACCATGTCATGGGTAGCCACAAGAGAAAGCTGCATGACTGCTTGATACATTGGGGGTTTCCAGACTGCAAAAATGTACACTTCTTAGCATAAGAACTAACAGTTGAAGCAAATTTGCAATAAATTCCCATCAAATTAATGTATTATATAAATATTCATATTTAGACATCAAGAGAAACATTTCTGATTTATGCATCTTTCAGGGTAAACCAATGAGCCACTTTAATTTTTCACTTTAGTGAACTGATGTAGCAATGCCAAAGATGATTTCATTATCACTTCAGCTGATGTGCTTTTCTCTTAAAACACCTTTACACGCGATTTTTTTTATCTGGTCATGGTTTGCTAAAAAACATCCTTTGTTGTTTATCTGTCCAGATGCAACGATTTGGCAGCATTGTATATATATTTTAATCTCAATCTGAAGGTTGCTGCATCAGATGCAACTATTTGGTAGCTTGCAAATGAATATTGAACTCTTGAATTTAGACTTCCCGTTCACATACTCCTTTGTCCTTTTGTGTTTAACATTTTGCATGTGAGCATGTTTGCTTGATCTGTCCGGTTGCTATGGTTTCACAGTGACAAAGTTTCAATTTTGTACAATTTTTAAACGAACTGTACGATTGTCTAGATACAAATTCGTGATAGGGCCAAAGCAAGGTGAATTCGTGATATGGGCCAAAGTAGGCTGAATCTGCAACATGGGCCAAAATCACATATTGGGGATGAGTGGGGAACTGCAAAAGCATCTCCCCCAATAGTCCAAAAAAGTAATATTGGCTATCCCAATACCAATTTATTGGGGGAGTTGTATTGGGGGATTGCTGGAGATGCTCTCACTCCGTCACCCTCCTCATCTCCTTCATTCCCCAAAAATCAAAGAATCCACCGCCAAAGCTCTGAACCCCTCACCTTCCTCCCTATCTGCTCTCTGCGTGGATCTACCGGCAAGACGCTCCCGCTCGCACACGCGCTGCCACCGGGGGAGCGGCTGTGAAGGAAAGGTGAGAAGAGAATTGCCGAGTGCTTCTGAATATATACAAGCGATTAATATTTTTTTGTAGTATAAAAGGTATCATTAGATTAACCCTTGAATATATTTTTATAATAAGCTTATTTGGAGATGTAAATGTTGCTAATATTTTCTATAAATCCAAGAATCTAGTGCGCTAGTTAAACATGTCCACAAAGTAATTTTGATTCATTATATAATCTCTTATGAAGAGAATCTAGTCTAGATCTAAAACCTATGACAATCTAGAATATTACCAAACATGCCCTAAAAACATGTTTTAATATCTAACCAATTCTTCTTGCTAGATTACCCTTTGTGAGGACAACACCTTTTTTAAGTACCATAGAAAGGTTTTATTCTTCAGCGGTACTTTCATTCCCCAAATTTCATTGTTGGGAAGCCTGATAGTTGTTGACAAGAAACCCATATAGAGATTTAAGCGATAAATCCCCATTTTTGTTTAATTTTCTAGTAAACTTATCACTACCCTCATGTAAGTTTATAATCACAATTTAAAGTGTTTTCATTCTAGTAATTTGTTTTCTCACAAGTATATCCTCCTAAAAGAGACATTAAATGGTAAGGTACTTAGAATATTGGCTATTGTTGCTTGTTTCATATGAACAATATTATACAAACGAGGGTATTCAAATTTTAAAGGCTGGTCACCTAGTGCTTTGTGAAATGATCTCGATTTTCCTCGAAGGGAAAATCCACATATACGATTTATAATGTAGTAGATCACGAGAGCAATCCATCACATTATCAATTATCAGCTGATATCATAGTCATACATCGTAAAAATTACAAGTTACAAAGCTTTACAACACTGATTAACACACCTATTACATCTATTCTAGCGGAAACACATGCGTCTTCATCAGAGTCGTCGTACGCATCAGCAGGTGAAGGCTCCTCCTTCACGGGCAACCATCAGAGTTGGCGTAGAATGTCAGCGACATGGACTTCATCATCTGAACCAAACTTGAGCATAGGAACGTGACCACCTAATCCTTCTAACTTCGCTATTACTGCAAGTCAAGAAAATCTACACACCGCCAGATGTGTGCAGGCCATGGTCAGCACCGATGAGCTTTAGTGGAAAAGAGAAAAGGGATCTGGCGATCCTAATAATTTAGCTGTGGGTTTCCTATAATGCATGTTCATCAATAATTATATATTAATAGTTCATCAAGTTTTAACCCATCTCAACCGCACGTTCACCCATCCCATCACACACATCTCACCACACTCTCACTCTCTAGACGGCAAGGCCGACTCCCGCTCGTACCTTGCCTCAACGGCCAAAGTCGGATCTAACACCAAAACCCAGGGGAAGGTAGAAAGGACTCATCTCACTAATCAAGTGAAGCGTAGGTCATGAGAATGTCCATATCTGCGGACGCGGCTATACGTATAGATCAATCAACTCTGCAGAGCGTGTACACCTGGAAATCTATAAGATCGCCATCATCGGCGGTGCCCTACCTAGGCTGATGCCGACTGCCTCTCAACCGGTGTGGTGCCACCCTACCACTCAGCCCTCGGCCACCTCGAAGTCCCATGGTTCCGGTTCTCAAGACATACCAGTCCTTAGGGGGGACCGGACATGATATCTTCTCAAGGGAATAACCAACACCCCATGCCTCGACGGCACCTCCACCGGGGATAACCAACACCCCGTCTGCTCACACATGCACCCGCCACAGGTACCACTCACGAGGGATGCCCAGGTCACACCCCTCCGGCATGACTTGCCCCAAAGACTCGTCGTAGGATCCTGTCCGATCGACTCAACCCTCACCACACACCCAAGACACACGCCAAGATCTCCCCAAGTTCATTATCCAGTTTTACCAAGTTATCGGCACCACGTACCTTATCCACTTACGTTATTCCTTCACCAAACATCACATCACAGATATAATACGTAGTGAAAGTAGAGCAGTAAGTAGAATGCGAGCATCTAGCCTAACATTGGGTGAGCAGGGGAAGGGTTGCGACAAGGTAATGGCTCAGAGCAATTCTACCATGCACCCTATCACAGTTTATTTGCATAAAAGTAAAGCACTAGCATCTACATTATAGCATGCCTAATAGGATTCTCTAAAGTAAGGTGCTGCCATGACACCTGCGATGTCAAGGTAGTAGAGGTACCAGTCCACGTTAGTTGGTGTAGATGTTCAGCGCGGACCTCCACCTCCAGGGTCAGCTCCACTCCATGGGCCCTCCAAAGTTGACGCACGTCCAATCGATAGCCTATAAACTATGAGTTATCACGAAGATCCAAAAGAAAGAGGAAGAACCAAATTCACTCATACATGGTTGTGAACCTATGGCTTGACCTAAGCTTCGGTAGGCGCAAGGTGGCTTTAGGTCTAAGTTAGGTGCCAGGGTGAGACTAGGTTCGTCAAGGACACAAGGTTGACGGGCTCCTTATGTCGGCATTAGGCTCCATGACTACAAGGGTTGAACTACCGAAGCTAAGTCAAGCTAGGGTTGGGTAAAGGCGAGACTATCTAGTGGAGGTCTATCTATGTCAAGGGTTGGGATTAGGCCGGTCTTGGCATTACCACCCTCGAATGCCGAGGTAGGTTGCACGGGTTGTGGGTAGAGACTCACTTGGTCGTGTTACATCTGGGTCGTGGTTGTGCACGGGTAGGCTGGCTTGATGGCAATGCTGTACTTGATTAGCTCAGCTCCAACAACGGGATAGGCAAGGTCATGGGTACTTGGGTGTCGTGACAAGACCGGTAAAGGGCCTTAGGCTTGGCTCGACTCAGCTAAGCTGAGTGAGCACAGTTGTGCTCGGTGCGAAACAAGGCCGTGGCGTTCATGCCGCGGCATCCAGGATGCAGCTCGACGGCCGGACAAGCCTAGGCGATGAGGGACACGCAAGGGCAGAAGCTTTGGGCAGGGCAGTAATCATGTCCGTTTGTGTTCAACAGATGTTCTGTTAAGGCTCCGTGAAGCTGGGCACAACATGTCCGCGAGATGTGTGCGGCGCGCGGTCGCGTGTCTATCCATGGTCATCGAGGTCAAGAGTGCTCAGAGCTGGTGCGTGAGGCAAGTTGGCCAGTTCGTGTGCGTGTGCTGCTGCAGACCGCTCAGCGGCGGACAGGCAGTGCAGGCGTTCCGGCCGGGCGGCATTGTGTGCAGGTGCATGTGCATGTGTCCAGACGGTGGCCGCGGTCGCGAGTGGGATGGCAAGGTCCGGGGTCATGGTGGTACAGGGTCGGCTAGTCTCGCCGGTCAGCGGCATGGTGAATTCACGGCTCGGTCCGGCTAAGCAGCTGCAAGGTCAACAAAGTTGTGAGCCTGAATTGCTCTTGAGCAAGGGCTTGTGTGCGTTCGGAGTGCTTGGGTGAGGGACATGCAAGACGCTCCCGTGAACGCCCAGTCGTGGTGGCGTGCTGGTGCCCATGCAGTGGCAAAGGGCGGCAACATCGTGCACTGTGGACTCGACGAAAAGCCCAAAAGGGTTCGCCTAGCGCTCCTGTCGGGCTAGGCGGGTGCGTGAGTGAGCTGTGGCGGCTGTGTTCGGTAGTGACTTGTCGGAGCGGAGACTACGACGCGTGCAGTGGCACCGGGTCGCGTTCCGCGTGCCCGTCGGTGCCTTGGCCGCAAGGCGAGGCGAGCACTGTGTGACGGTGCTCCGCTTCTCGTGTGCGTGGCGCGGACGATATGTTCCCGAGTAGCCGGGAAGGCGCTACGCCAGTGGCTCGACCGAGAGCTCGAAGGAGCTAGCGGCGTGTGTGTGCGCATGTTGGGGAGTGCACGCAAGCAGATGCTGGGGCGGTGCCCGTGCAGGCGCATGCTGTCGCGGTCGTGGCAGCCCTGTGTGTCACCGCGCAGCGGCCGTGGGTGGCCTAGGTGACCTATGGTTGTGCCGCGAGGGTCAAGCTAGGGTGCTCGATGGTGCGGCAACTACATGCTCATCATGCCGGTGTTATTTGAGGCGTGAGTGCTACGGATGGACACGGCGAGCACAAGGTGCATGTGCTACGTATCTACGGGTATCAGTAATGCGCGGTTGACAAGGTCCCTACAGAAAAACCACGGCGCGAAGGCCGGATACATGGAGGGGTCATCAGCCTTGGGCCGGCAGCAGGCAAGGGGTTGGAAAGGTCCGGCTTTTGGTTCCTCACCGTTGGGCTTGCAGACGGCAGGTCGCTTGACGCGGGTTGGGCTTGTTGCCGGCAGTGCAGCTACGTCGTTGTAGCCGCTCGGCGGGGTTCGGTTCAGGGCTCGCTGTAGGCGAAGTAGAGGATGGTCATGGCATCCATGTTCAGCTCCGTAGCTCTGGCATGACGGCGGCTCCTTGCTGGGATGATGGCCGTGGCAAGGTCGCGGCTCATCGGTGACTCGGTACAGCTCGACGTCGTGCTTGCAGTTCAGTGCGAAGTAGAGGGCACCGGTGTGTTTGGGCCGAGGCGGAACGCAGCCGAGTCGAGGCCGTGAGTGGAGGAGGCAGCGGTCGCGATCATCGTCGTGCAGCTCGGCGTCGTCGGTACTGGTCGAGGTTGGGCTGAGGTCGCCGAGTCAGAGCTCAAGGCGCCAGCTTTAGGTGCAGGAGGCGGCCTGGTGGTGCAGACGGTGGTCGAGGCAGGTACGTCGGCGTCCGTCGTCGATCTGGGGCGGTGGTGGCTCGAGTGCGGTGAAGTCGCGTGCTCGTCGGCTTTGGCATGCTCCAGGTGGCTCGCAGTTCAGGGCTGCTATATGCCAAGGAGGAAGGGCTCAGGCTGCTTCCCTACGAAGGATTGAACATGACATGGGAGCCGATGTGAGGCAAGAACGTCGTCAGGGAAGAAAGGTAGAAGCTTTAGGCCATGGAAGGAGGCTCACCGTTCCGGCGTGCTGGGGAAGACCGAGCGGAGCGGAGATGGCTGGCGTCGTGATGGCTGCGAGGTCGTGGCCACGGGGCCGCTGGTCGCGACGTGGCGGCGTCCCGCTGTGGATGTGCCAGTCGCGGCAGCCGTGTGTCGCGGGATTGGCGATACCACGCCATGGCTACATCGGTTGCTCAGGCTCCCACCGCGGCGTCATCGGAGGACGCGGAGGGAGAGCGAGGCAGAGAGGAGAGAGGCTGTGGCGGCGGCATCTGGGGAGTTGGTGAGGGCGCAGGGCGATCGGCCTCTTATAGCCGGTGGCTAGGGTTCCTGTGGGGGCCTGGTGATGGGACGGGCGGTGGCGATCCTTTGTCTCGCGCGGCGCCGGACGCGTGGCGGACATCCAAGATGCGGGCAGGTGAGCCAACTCGAGAAGCTTCGCGAAGGGAAGCCGAGGCTGGGCGCTGGTCTGAGACGGTCACGGCGCTAGGTTTTGTCAGCACGCTGGTCCGCGCGGTCACCCACTCGCAATACACGGCGCGGGTGCGGCTCGTCGTCTTGCGACGTGTCGTGGGCCTCTGGCTGGCGTCGGCGCGGCTGGCTGCTGCCTCGCGCCTGAACGGCAGGCGGAAAAGAGAGAGGGGCGGTACGGTCGAAGGGAAAGAAGATGGCGCTGTGGACGGAAGGAAACGGAGAGATTTCCCCCTGCGGCTGACGTCTGGGTCCGGCTGATGGCTTTCGCTTCCAGTCCTCGCGTGAACGTGGTGGGGCCACGGCCGAAGGTCATACAGGCGCATGCAAAAGCGGCGGCTTGCGTGTGTGCGATGGGAGCGGCAGCGTCTCCTACGTTCGCGCGCTGCGTACACGAGTAGAGATGGCAACGGGTACCCGAAACCCGAGTACCCGACGGGTATTACCCGATAAAAAGACGGGTATGGAATGAATTTTCTACCTGTGGGTATGTTATTGGGCAAAATCCTATACCCATCGGGTATGCGGGTACGGGTGTGGGTGTATACTACCCATACCTGCATACCCGCGGGTAAGACATACCCGCAAAAAAACTAGCCAACCTCAGTTATTTTAGCGCATATAAGTCATGAATTTGGTCCATTGAGACATCCACTATATTTCTAGTAGATTGTCTTTGTTGTAATGATGCTAATAATATTTGTTAGCATGTTTGTAACTTGTTGGAAGCTTAGAATGATTTATTTTTGCATGTGACTATTTGATATTTTTAGATATTTTTCGGGTATGCTATCGGGTACGGGTTACCCGTCGGGTGAGAATTACCCGGCGGGTACGGGTAACCCGACGGGTAAAATTTTGCGGGTGCGGGTACGGGTACGGGTGAGCACTACCCGTCGGGTACGTACCCGTTGCCATCTTGATACACGAGACGCAGAGGAGGGAGCTGGGCCGCTGTTCGTGCTGCATACGCGAGGCCAGGAGGGCAAGGAGGAGTTGGGCTGAGGCTGACGTTGGGCCGAAAGAGGAGCTAGGTCTGGGGCATTGGTACGTTTCCTAGTACGTGTATACAAGTATATACATGTATATAGTGCCTTTGCATGGCGTGGCTTGTGTCGTGCACATGTGCTCCTATTTTGGAGAGCCTCAGGGCACAAGGGGAGGGGCTCACGTAGTTAAGGAAGCCCAGCACAGGAGTATGCATGATGATGATACGGCTGCTGCTTCTATACGTGCCTCACGTTACCAGACAATTAGGCACATAAACATGCACGCTTGCGCAGCCTACTAACCAAAGGATTAAGGAGAGGTGATGTACATGAATTGTCTCTAGGGTTCGGGTGCAGGTGCGGCCGCGGCTTGGTCCTCCGACGAGAGATGGGCCAGACAAAGGGTAGGGCGAGTGTAGCCAGGCTAGGCTATTGGTCCCGCCTTGGGCCGAAAGATGGGAGAAGGGGCGGGGTAAAGAGCTAGGCTGGCTAGGAATTTTGGCCCAAGGGTGAGAGGGTGGCCTTTCCATTTCTAGTTAAGGGCGTTTTGCTCCAAGCTAGCTAAGTAAACCTACAATCAACCAATAAACTCCAACAAGAACCAACTCAAGGCACTCACTATGCAACTAAATTATATGCGATGCACGAGATTACGAAGTCCTAGTCTTGAAGTTGGGCCGAGAAGGGAAAGAGTTAGTCTTTGGTTTGACCTAGCGACTTCATGCTACACACATTGCAAGAAAAATTTTAAAAAGTTCGTATTTTTGGGTTGCACAAAAATCCGGGATGTTACACTTTGTCTTGTCAAAACCTAATATGGTTATCATCTCTTAACTGAAATTTTCCAAGATGTAGGAATTGATCCTTAACTCCCATAAATCCCATCCAATAATATAAATCTCTAGGATTTTTTTGTCCCTAACTCGAGGTTACGTTTTTAAGGTTCCATAGCAACTTTTGCTACAACCCATCTTGTTATACAACTTCCTTCATATAGTTTATCCAAGGTTAGATGATGAGGGTGAGAACATCATATAGGCTCTATTTGGAACTGTTTTTTTCACGTGCATACTTGAGAAGTCGGCTTTTCTTTAGCTCACCACACAAGTTGCTTGTTGGAAAAGCCAGGTTGATGTTTGGCACCCTAGCTTGCCTATAGCTTTTTCACCGTCATTGGCGGTGGATGAGAGGAATGTGCAACGTTGTTGGGACGCTTCACTGTAGCGCTATTGAGGGGTGAGGTAGCGGGCATGACTCTAGGTAGCATAGGACATGACTCTGTTGGAAGAGGTATAGCAGCTCCAAATCTAAAAAAAAACTCCACTCTCATTTTTTTTATCCGAACACTTTTAGCTCCGCCAGCTCTAGATCCACAAAAACATGGATCTGACTCCTAGATCCATGGATTTCGTGGGAGCACCTCAGGGGTCGTGGAGTTAGCAAAAATTACCCTTCAAACCATTGGTTACACAAAAATAACAGTTCACTCAATTTTCTCTTTTTTTTCTTGTTCGCGTTCCTCCGCCAAACCTCGACCACCTTGCCGCACCGCCCTACGTCGCCTGCATGTCCCACCTCTCCGTCGGGCCCCACCATGCCGTTGCGCCCACAACGCCCCGCACCGCAAAGCTCATGCCAACGTGCCCGCACAGGGCATTGCCCATCCCAAGCCGCCGACCCGCCGCTGTCGAGGGAGGTGTCGACACCTACGGTTGTGGAGGTGGTGGGCATGGAGGAGTGTTCTGTGTGTTTTTTTTTCATTTGAGTCTTGATTAAATTTTTATAATTACATATGCATTCAGATTTGCAGTGAGCTCTTTCAAAGATGTTTATAGAAACTCAGCTCCACGGTAGAGCTGCTCTATGATGAATCTATGTGACTCTGGTGATCTCAATATGTATTTATAGAACCAGAGCTCTCCAAAACATACCTACATGAGGTGGTCGACTTGAGTTCACACGAGAACGGAAACTCGATGAACTCAATCAGATAGAGCTGTGCACCACCATCGAGTGACTGAGGTAGATCGAGCCGAAGCGCCATCGTCGAGCTAAACGAAGACGGAGCGCTATCACCGAACCAGACCAAGTCGGAGTGCCGCTGCCAAGCCAGATGGAGCTGGAGCGATGCTCGTGCCGTTTAGCGCCATGTTTTTTAGGGTTTTTTTTTTATCCTAGCCATTACAATTTTCCAACTTTTAAAAAACACCATTACTCATGTTATTGGATATTTGCCATTACTATTCTGCTTCTCCCTCACCTTTGCCCTTTTCTACGTCTAGCGCTTACCTAGGCCCACTTGCAGGTCATGTATTTGTGTACTGCCCGGTATTGCCCCTCGCTGTGTGGATAAGGCACTGAGGCTGGCGCTGGCTGCACCGGTCTTCCCTCTCCGTTCCTATATTCTCCAGTGTTTTCGGATGACGAACCCTAGCAGTCCGTTTGGAGGAGGCGGCGGCGTAGATTGGAGGCGGCGTCGGCGGAGTTTGGAGGCGGCGCCGGCGATTGGAGGCATCAGCGTTGGTGGGAGATGACAAAGGTGCCCCTGTTCTTCTCTCTTCTACTCCCGCACGCTATTGCCGCCGTCTCCCATCTTTGCCGCATTGCATTTCTCGCCACTGACGCCCTCCTGCATTTGTCGCGTGCATTTGCCGCCTGCCGTTCCCTAGATGATTGGTAGCCAATCTACAGGAGCGGCGGCCGCCGGCTCCAGCTCGGCCGACTGGGGCATCCAGAGTCCGGTGCTGTCCCCACTCGTGGACTGCCCATACTGCCGTGTTCAATTGGTACAGATCAGAAGCAAACAGCGGGCAACTTACGGCGAAACCTTCGTGAAGTGCCCAAACAACATCAAAGTAAGTCAATTTTTGTTCAATTTCGAGTTCTTGGATGTTGTTCTTGCGGCTATGGTTACCTTCAGGATGGTGTTCATGCAGGATGACCCAACAACATGTGGCATCATTATGTCCGAGGTGCAGTATGAGGCATACTTACGCAACCCAGAGAAGCACGCAATTCGGTCAAAGAAGCTGATCCCTTTCAGTTCAGGAAACGATGGACATGGGTCTATGGACTGCATTTTGGAGCTGAAGCAAGAAGTGGATGCAATGAACCAGAAAATTGACAGTGCAATGACTGCCCTTTGGGAGCTCAAAGTGCAAGTGCAGAGGGTAAAGATGGATTATATTGTCATTGTAGTAGTTTGTGTAGGTGTAGCTGTAGGTTGTCTTTTGAGCAAAATTAAACAGTCTTGTGGAGCTTTTGTTGGTCTTAGATGAAGTATGACATCGGCTTTTGTATGTGAATGGAATTCAGTCCTTGTGTACCATTTAGAAGCTTTTGTTGTTAGCTTCTAAGATGCAGTATTACTTGGTTATCATTGTGAATGGAATTCAGTCATTCTGAAGGGAATTAGGTTGTCATTGTACTAGTTAATATAATTCAGTTATTTTAATAGAATTCAATTTGAAAAATCATATTGTTTGAGAATATTGCAACACTGAACCTGAAATTGTAGAAGTATATTTTTGACAATAGCATACTAACAATAGCAATGATAATAGCATTTCAGCTTGTTCAAGTACTCAAGCATTACAGGCATCTAGTAATTCGACATCCAGTTCAGAGGCCATGACAGGCATCCTGCATCTAAACTAAGCATTACAGGCATCCAAAAATTCATCAATTCAGCTTGTTCTAGTTTTCAAGCATTACAAGCAACCTGAAATTCACAGGTCATCAAAGGCACCTGACAACCTTTTTCAATTAACCATTACATAACAAAAGTATTTCACAAATAGATGTGCATTTATAACTGAGAAGAGCCACACATTAACATGCTCATAAATGGAGGATAACAGCCACATATTAGCAAATAGATGTGCATTTATAACATGGTCGAAGCATGTATCACATCAGCAACAATTAAAATTGAGCAGGATGGAAACTGACAATAGCATTGCTTCACCTAAGCATTTCAGCTTGTTCAAGTTTACATGCCATCACAAGCATCTAGAAAATATGCCATCACAGGCACCCAGAATGTGCATCCAGTTTACAGTTTCGACACCATAACAGGGCATTCACAAAATAGGCCATTATAGGCATCTAGATGACACATAGTTCACTGCCATCACAGGCATCTAGATCACACACAGTTCACAACCATCACATGCATCTAGTTCACTGCCATTATATTACAAAAGAAAGGTCACAAAATCAGGTTCACTGTCCATTAGAAAATAGGTCCTTCAGGCTTCTGACAACCTTTGGTGGAGGAGCTACTGCGTCCCTCTTCTGCTTCTTCTTCAAGGGTTTTTTTTCTTCTTAGGAGTTTTCTTCTTCTTCGTTGCCTTCTGTTTCTTCCCCTTGGATGGTCCTACATCATCAGCTGTGCTCTCTGTCCTCTTCCTGTACACGCATATAATTAAAAGTAAAAATTCAAAGTACAACTAACCATAATTAATCAAAGTAAAAATTCAAAGTACATGCACATAACAGAAAATTAATCAAAGTAAAGCTAACCTTTTCTTCTTTGTAGTAGTTTCACCATCTTCTCCGACCATGTCAAGCTTGCATGTCTTGGCGAAGTGTCCATAATCTCGACACCGTTTGCATCTCACTTTCTTTTTGTTGGTATTTTTCTCTAGACAACCCCTTTTCATTTGCACCTTTGGGCGACCTGGTGCTCTTCCTAGCAAAGGTGGGTAAACCTTGAACCCAGGATTGACTTCTGCTATTGGGACCTATCTGTCATTGGTTCTACTCTTCCTTCATAGGCTGCTCTAAACCTAGCAACTGAGTAATACTCATGCACAAAGTCAGCTATCTGAAACCTCTGTTGGAAAGTCCTCATCACTGACTGTCACCTTGACAACCTTTAGATTGTTGCTAATAAGATTCAGTTCCTTCATAACACTTGGTAGGATCTCATCTTGCCATTGCTGCCCAATCTTCTTTCTAATGTATCTTTTCTCCATTATTAGCTCTCTTATCCTGTCAACTAACTCATGGAGATGAAGGCCTTTCAAGTGCTTGATCTGAGCATTGAAACTCTCCGACACATTATTAGTTAAATAGTCAGATTTGCTGTCCTCAGAGAAGCCACTTCTATACCATATCCTACCATGATGCTCTTTAAGGTAGTTAATTGCAGCTGGAGCAAACTCAAAAATTTTCTTCATGTGCCACCTAAATATATATTATGTGTAGTTCCTAACTACAGGGTACAGGTGGTCAGTGAAAACATCCCCTGAGTAGTGTTTCATGAAGTTGCTGTACATGTGCCTCATTCACTCCCTATTTTTAGCTTGTGGGAAAACAGCCCCTACAACTTTCTCTAATCCTTTACAAGCATCTGAACATAAGACTAGTCCTGGTGGGTCTCCTATGACTTTGTACAAATTTTCTAGGAACCACTTCCAGTTATCCTCAGTCTCTGAGTCAAAAATAGCATATGCTATATGGTACAACCAGTTATGCCCATCAACACCTGTTGCTGAAGCCAACCGTCCAGTGTACTTTCCATGCAACAAAGATGCATCTACTCCTATGAAGGGTCTACAACCAGCTAGGAATCCATCAATGCATGGCTTCAAAGCAACAAAAACCCTCTTGAATCTATTCTTCTTACCAATCTTCTCTAACTCTATTTCTACATGACTTCCAGGTGAACTTTGTTGCAGTTGAGCAGCCCAATTGAAAAGAAGTTAGAAGCTTTTCTCATACTTACCATGAATTTGATCCAAGGCTACCTTCAATCCAGACCAAGCTTTTGAGTACTTCAACTTTATTCCAAAGTTACCCTCCAATTTGTCTTTTGCATCCTTTAGTCTGCAGGATGGATTCTTCTTAACCCAATCTCTAAGCCTATCTACACACCAGCCTTGCATAGCCATTTTTCGTTCTCTAAGCTTGGTGGTAGGACAATTATACTCTGCAGGAAGCTTTTTGATCTACAGAAAGGCAAATAGACATGTAAATGCATTTGCAAATATGTATAGGATGAATTATTAAAGAGAAAACAACAACTAAAATATCTAGAAATAATGTACTTGTACAATTTTCTTATCAAATATGGTGGAAACATGTATTCTCCAAGGGCAACCCTCAGCAGCACACCTAGCTATGAATCTTGACTTGTCTGTTTTGTAACCAACAGCAAACTCAAACCCAATTTTCACAGTATAGTGTCTTATTGCTTTCCTGAATGCAACGATATCAGGAAACAACTTCCCCTTCACTATTTTTAGGTTCTCAGGATCATGCAGTACATGGACCTCGAGAGGGACAACATCATCCACCTCTGCCTCAACATGGACAAAATCATCAGATGGCTCAGCATTGTGAGTTGGCTCAGCACTAGCATAAGTGTTAGCATTGTCAGTTGGCTTGGCAAACTGAGGAGCATGTGGCATTGTATCATACATGGCCTCATCATCAATACTCACATATTCTTCAGCATTATCGAACATATCAAGCTCCCTATCTAGCTCTAAATCAATAGCTGCCTCTGGATTCTCAAGAGCAGCACTACTGGGTTCTTTACGCATGTTAGTAGCTGCCTCTGCCTCTAACTAAATATTTGCATCATCAGGAGAAACCACACAGAGAGGCTCCGGTGCATCAAATTCAGCTTCCACACAAAATGACCTATCGAATACACCTACTACAACCTGGCAGCTCATCTCCTCCTTATACATTTCAAACAAATCAAGCATTTGTATCTCATCAACTAATCTGACATCCACATTCAATCGTTTATCGTAGAACCAAACAGTAGGTGTCTGGTTATAGCTCAGATTTAATTCAATTGGTAGACTTTTCAACAGCAACTCAAGTGTCATGGACCCATACTCCACATCCCACTTAAACGCATGGCCTTGGGTGTATGATTTCCTACTAGCCGCGTCTTTGAAAGCAAAACCTTCGACTTTAATATCTAGCGCAAACATCCCATCCCTACTGTAACACTTCAAGTGTTTAGTCCTTAATTGCATTGCATTTGCATTTGCATAAGCATAAGCATGCATTATTCATGTTTGTTATTTTATGTGATGCAACACATGTGATTGTTCTAGGGTTTGTTTGATTTATTTCATGAAGTATTTGATAGTTGGTGTAACAAAAAGGTAAGGTAGCCAATCATGACCTACAACACCTTAGTTATACTTAGGGTAACATTTGGAACAAGGTTCATGTTGACCAAAATTACAAATTTGCCCTCCAAGAGAAGTTTGACCACCATTTGACCCTAGAAGGCTCTAGTTTGACCAATTAAAAAGTCTAATTTAGAGACCTTGCATGGAAGAGCACCCTTAAGCAAAGTTGTAAAGAAATTCATGGGGAACAAAAGTCTCAATATGACCATCTTATGAAATTGACCCTAACATGCTCAAAAGTGGCCCACAAGTCAGTTAGAGAGGTAGCTCCAAGACTTAGAATTTTTCTAAGTCTGAAATCTGACCCTACAGTTTTACTGATGCCTACTTTAGGAGCTTTTAGTTTGCAAACCAGGCCAAACCAGCTTTCACTCATATTGACAAACTTGTAGATCACATGTAGCTCTACAACATTGTCAATATCACCATCACCTGGTTCTCAATAGTTTAGGAGATATGGTGTCTAGAAAATCAGGTTTCAGTCGGCTTAGTGACTGAAACTAAGTTTTAGTTTCAAGGGGCACCACTTTGGAGCCTTGTAGTTTCAAATCTAGGCCGAACCAGTCCAAACTCCAATTGGCAAACTTGTAGCCCTCATGTAGCTCCACAATTTTGGTATTGTCATCTTCTGCTAACTCGAGATGGATTAGGAGATAATCTGCATCAAACTTGCTCTGTCAGTCGCTGAATGCCGGTTCGTTTCAGTCTGTCAGACCAGCGTGGCCGACCGGCCGCAGGCCGTCGTCGACGCGTGGCCGCACGGTGGCGCCTGTACGCCGGCCCTGGCCCCACCAGTCAGGCCGCGACGCCTTCAAGACGCCACGACGCGCGAGCTGGCCTCCATTCCTCCGCCCCCTCTCTTCCAGTTGCCAAAAACACCGAAACCGAGCCGCCATTGCCGTTCTTCTCCGGCGAGCTCAAGCGCGAGCTACACCGCATCACCGGCCGTCAGACCTCGCCACTCCCTCCGCCTCACCACCCTCCATCCCCTTGACCCACCGAAGCCCGCGATTTGACTCAAGGTGAGCCGCATTGCTTTCTTCCCCGTCTCCGAGAGGTCGCCGGAGCCCGCCATGGGACCTCACCGTGGTCGGGGTGCTTCGGGTCTCTCTCCATCCTCCATTCCTATCAAAATGGATCCGCCTAGCTTCGGTGAAGCTCGTACCGAGCCTAGACCGCACCGTACATCCTCACCGGCGATGGTGCGCCGTCACCGGACATCACCGGCCGCCGCTCGCGGTGACAAGCCCCTTCCACCCCATGAAATTGGCCGAGCGAGCTCTTCTCCGGCGAGCTCGAGCTCGTCGGAGCTCGCGGGTCTCCGCCTCCCATGCCTCCGGTCACTAACCGCGGGGGCCCACCCGTCAGTGTCGCGCGCGGGCGGGGGCGCTGAGCAGGCCGCGCGCGCGCGAGTGTGTGGGCCGAGTTTTCCGGGCCGGCCCAGTTCATCCGAAATGAAATTCATTTTATTATTTTGTCACTAATTTTTGTACAAGTTGGAAAAATATAGATCTAGGGTTTTAATGATCCAAAAATCATGAGATAAATTTTGTTAGGGTCTACATGATGTGTAGTATTTTAGAAAAATATGGATCTGGCATGAGATGTTTAAATTCTGTAAGAATTTAATAGATCCTTTAAATGTGTTTTGGAATGCATGCAAATTTGTTAAATTTATAACTTGAGCTGTAGTGTTCCCTAAATCATGAAATTTGGTGGGTAGGTTACTCTATGCTAGCCCTAGCTCTGGTAAAAATTTGGGCATCAGTGCTTAAGTACTTTTCAAGTTATTATGCTATCTTGTTATTCTAGGAAATATTTAAATGGATTTTTGTAATTTTTCTACATGTGCAATGTTCATATAACTTTTTGGAGAATGTCTTGGTACCCTGGACTGTCCAAGAAAATTAAGAAATCTGTTGTTTGACACTTTTTACTATGCTTTGTTATTTATACAAAAATCAGCCTTTTTGGCTTGTGAATTTTGTTTAGAGAATTTATGTAAATAAAACTTGTTCAAATTTTTACTGTGGTCTCTTTTTGGGTCAGAGAGTCCCCTGTAATTTTTGTAGAATTTTAGGAGTAGTTTACATATATGTTTAAAATTCCACCTAAGTAATTAAGTAAAATAAGAAATGAGTATAAATAAATGTTCTAGGTAGTCACACCCTACTTTCTGGTGTTGTTATAACCCATGTGAACTTTTGGAAATCTTAGTTTGGTTTTAAGGGTCTTTGGCCACATCAATAAATGTTTAACCTTTGTAATTTTAGGTTTTCTGGAAAGCTAGTAGTAATTCTAAATTTGGCTTTGATAAAATTGGTTGCTGGAAAACTTGTAAATACCAAAGTTGGAGTAAACTTGATGAACTAGCTTGTGTCAAAATTTGGAAGCATTTGGCTTAGTAGTTTGAGAGTTACTGTTGTTTAAAGTGGCAGTTCAAAATCTGCTACTCTCTGTTTTGAGAGGACAAATTCTGGAACTTGTGAAGTTCGACATGGAAAACTTAGGAGTTTGGAGTTGAGGTCTGAAAATGAATTGTAGTGCATTTCTTAGGCTTTCCAGATTGTCTTAGATCATATCTTTTGGAATTGTAAATCTCCAGTTGTGATAAAAACAAGTAGCTGCTGTCCAGAATGCTTACTGTGGTGTTTTGCTGATTGATATGGTGTGATATCCTAAGACATGCTACTTTTATAATTGTTAGGTGTTAGGGCCTTAACTGAGGATGAGCAGCTTTATCTTAGGTTAAGTAGATTAGGTGAGTACTTCTCTACCGGAGAGGAAATTTGCACCTACTCTTTTGAAGTGATTTGAATAAAGCGTTAAATTGTTGTAATGCATTTCATTCCGAGCATATTGCATCTTTCATTATGCATTCATGGGATTTATTATGCACTCATGCAATAGGTGTACCGGAGGGGGTGACACTCCTCGAATTCGAACAAGCGATACCGGAGGAGGTGCTGAGTCAACCGGAGGAATTAGCAGAAGAACCCAACGTCGGGGAAGCTCCGTCAGAAGATCTACCCGAGTGTCCGGACCACAGACCCGCAACCTTTCTGAAAGGCAAGCCCCGGTGCATGCTGAACCCATCGTTTTATAAATTAATCTTGAGTATTTTAATTGTTTACTGCATTAAGTTGTAGGAGTTATATGAAAACACTTGTTGCATTATACCTGTCCTTGTCCAGATATCGTACTTAATCCTATATTAGGTTTAGGCACGTGTCAATGCTTAGCCCTGCTTAGTACGGTAGAAGTCGGGTGATTTCCGGTCATCCGCGAGATATAGGACTGGGTCGCGAGTGGCTTATGGCTATCGTGATGGAACCATGCTTTAAAATGAAGTTGAGACCGGGCGGGAGTTCGATGGTACAGCCGCAAGACACTTCACGTCTTGGGTGTGGAGCCATGCCTGTCTGAGTCGTTTAAGGACCGATTCGCTGTACGTCCTTGAGTCATGTTGAACGCAGTCTAACACTTAGTTAGCCGGATAAGTCGTTCCGACCGCGAAGCCGAGTAATGTGATTCAGGCCGGGAATCGAATGGTAGGTTGCTTCTTGGAGGAGAGAAAGGATGTGCTTGGGGACATTGGCGTGAGACCAAGGGGGGGGGTTAAAGTCCCTATCACCTGGCAGAGTGTCGCCCTTGGGGTCGCGACATCATTCGGACCCGCGATTCCTGAATCATATAAAAAGGTGGCCTGTGCGACCCTGGCAGGGGTCTGCACGGTGAGTGTTAGAAATACCCCTCCAGCTGGATAGGAATTCGATTCGAATCGCCGTCGCTCCCGGTTAGTGAGCACTTGACTTGAGCAGCGGCAACGTAGATCTCATTAAATGAACAGATGGTTAAGTGAATGATACAATGTTGCCACAATGATATACCTGCTATGGATATAATAATAATATTGTTTGATTATAATCAAGTGCATGTTTAGTACAGGTGCTAAGATAGATGACAGGTAAATGCTAAAAAAATAACTGCTAGTACAGGTTATAAGAGTTTCAATTACTTACTTATGCCTTTATGCAAAATGTTATGTCAGCTAGCCCCTTGTGTAAGCCTTGCATAATCCTTGGTGTCATCTTATTTCTGGTTTTCGACGGGTAAGTCTAGCTGAGTACATTCCAGTACTCAGGGTTTATTCCCTCCTGTTGCAGATGATATGCTCTATCAAGGCTTCTGCAAGACTTGTCTCCACCCTGCGGGTGAAGAAGACTAGATCACTTGGGCGTGATCATCTTTTATGTACTTTCCTCATGCTTTTGCGGGTTGTTGATCATCCAGACTGGCAGTAGTTAACAACTGGTGTGTGTTATGCTTCCGTTACTTTATAAACTTGGTTTGTAATAATTGCGACTCCGTGTGTGTGTAAACTTATTTCGGAACTACTTGTGAAATGTAATGTACGATGTGTATGTTGAATGATGCGATCCTGGTTGTAAGCAGTTTGGTTTGAAATCCTTCGTGATTTTGATTGACTACCGGGATTATATGGGCTCAAGTTTGAAAATTTGAGCGCTTCGGTGCTTGTTTTCATACTTGTGCTCTTATAATTTGGTCGGTTCTGTTACAGCTGGTATCAGAGCATAATTCAACATTAAAAACATCATACGAGTATTTAAAAACAAAATATTTGATTATGAAAAAGGGTTAAAACACTAAAAATTATTTTTTTTAGGTATGCCAGTGATCACATCCCTTAGCCCAAATAAGGACTCTTAGGTGACTTATTATAAAGACTAACTTGGGGGCCTTGTTTGTTTTTGTTTCGTCGTCCATACGGCGTGATATTGTATGGATGCCATCCACTTGGGTGGTAATGTATGGATCAATTACCTCGACGCTCTGGTAAGTGTGAGTTGTGAGAGCATGATCGTCCAACCGGCGGTCTAGGGGAGAGTAGTTTTGGTGACTTACATCTTTACATGTTTAAACCATGTAACTATATAAAAGCACTTAATTGTGGCATCTATCAATCGGGTAGCTTTGATACTGAAATATATACATCCGGGGATGTGTATATGGGAAGTATTTAGTTACTGCTTTCTTGTGTGCATATATTGGGAAACTGTTGGGCTGAAATGAGATTTTTCTGCAGGTACACTAACAGCGTAACGAGTAGACCGATAGTTTCGCTTATATGAGAGAACATATGTATGCCACCGCCTAGCGTTAGAACTTTAGGTTTCTACTAAGGTGAGAGGGCGTACGGAACGTGCATGCATCATGTTTAATTATATCCTACATATCATTTACTCCCTCCTTAAAAATTTCTGTACTCCCGACTAAAGTAAATTTCGTATCCCCTAAATGATCCTCACTTTAAGTCCTATTTTGTTGCTTCAGATGGCACGTACCAAGAGGACCGCTCGTAAGTCCACTGGAGGCAGGGCACCGCGACACCAGCTCGCTCCACGTGAGCCCCGCCCTGAGCCTACTGAGGTGGAAAGGCTGAGGGCAGAGTTGGCTGAAGTGACGGCTGCCAGGAATGCAGCACGACAACAACTGGAACAAGTGATTCATGATCGTGATCAAGAAACGCTTGCAGTCCAGAGGTTGACAGTGGCAAATCGCAACTGTCAACGCATGTTGGTCCGTGTGATGGAACAGAGGGATGAAGCCTGGCACGAGGAGAACGTTCTGAGAGCTCGCCAGTTTGAGCTCGAGCAACAGTTAGAAAATGCTGAAGAATACAATGACAACCTTCATGAAGAAGTGCACCGCCTGAATAACCAGCTTAATCCCCTACTACCTAGAAACAACAATGTAGATGAAGATATGGGATCAGGAATCTTCATGGCTGAGGATGATAATGAAGTGGAGGTTGATGGACCACAGGATGCCCCACCTGCAGAAGCACCAGAGGAAGAGCCAGAAGAAGAAGAAGATGAGGAGTTAGAGCCTGTCAGTGATGAGGACGGCAGGGAGATCCTTGACACTGACTCGGAGGATGATGCTTAGAGTAGTCATCACGTGCCTATAATGTTAGGATCGTCTTTTGTGCCCTCCCTGTGAAGGAGTGAGGCCTTGTAATAACTTGACTTTGGGATGTAAGGTTGAACCGTATGTTTCCTGAATGTAGTTTGAACCTGCTAATTTCGATCACAACTTGATGTCTTATTATGTTGCGTTCGATGATGGTGTCACGATTAGCACCCTTCGGTGCCGCGACGAGACCGAGGGCCTCCTATGGCGCGCGACATAAGGCTGTGCTGCTTGGCACGCGCGGGTATCGAGGTGGCTAGTCATGATCCACCATGGAACTCTTCATTGAGAAGTCTCTTTGTGGTCAGTTTGAAGTAGCCTTTCACAGTCAACTAAAAATCTTGAGATCAAATCCAAGTACCGTGCAAAAGGTCAAAAATCACGTAGATAGCAACGTAAACGGTCCGGTAACCATTGTGCTCCCTGTGAGTGAGCCTTTATCAAAGAGCATCTTGTTGGATTACCAAGTATGATCTCGTCAAATGATGCGCTAGAATGGATTGTGCGGTTGTGATGAATTATTGTGCCTTAATTATTATGAGAAATCTATTCATACAGTCAGATTGACATTTCACAATAATTCATCTACAAATTTCCCACATCGTCAGTGCTCATTGGCTATGCATTTTGCAGATGTCGTACAATCTACGCCGGGGTCGTGGAAATGAGGAGGAGGAACAGCCGCCCCCTCCGCCACCACCTACTCCGGCCGAGTTAATGCAATCAGTGGTTGAGGGGCAGCGTATGTTGGCTGACACCATGCGCCAACTGGCTAATCGAGAGGCTCGTCATGGCCGCCAGGGCCCAGAGCCAAATCAGTACAGCGATTTCAAGGACTTTCTGGATACAAAGCCCCCGCTCTTCAAGGAAGCGGAAGAACCACTGCAAGCTGATGAGTGGTTAAATACTATTGAGCAAAAGTTTCGTCTGCTTCGCCTGACTGATGAGTTAAAGACTGAATATGCTTCTCACCAGTTGCATGGTCCAGCGGGTATTTGGTGGAGCCATTATCGTTCCACGCTGCCTGCAAATGTCCCAATTGCTTGGGACCAGTTTAAGGCTGCATTCCGTGGGAATTATATTCCTCCAGGTCTTATGGCTATCAAACATACAGAATTCATGAGGCTGTCGCAGGGCAATAAAAGCTTGACGGATTACCTGCAATCTTTCAACAACCTGGCAAGGTATGCCACTGAGTTTGTGGATACCGATTCCAAGAAAATTGCTAGCTTTAAAAGAGGCCTAGGCCCGAAGCTGATGAAGACTATGGGCACTAGCAAGTGCACTACTTTCAATGAATTTATCAGTGATGCTCTGACTCAAGAGAATAACAATGCTATCTATTCTGCCTCTAAAAGCCGCAAAAGGGCCATTGAGGCAAGTGCTTCGCAGTCTCGAGCTCCAGCTGCCCCGAGGGCTCCTCCTCGCCCTCCTGCTGCGAATGTTAAGTTCCGTCCTCCACAAAAGAAGGCGCCAGTGAAGACTGGGTTTCGTAAGGCATATACAGTGGCTCTGCCAAAGAGTAATGCGGGCCAAGGCAGCTCCAGTGTCCCCCCTAGCAACATGCCTTGCTGGAACTGCAACAAGCCAGGCCATTGGTCCAGGAACTGTCCTTACCCCAAGAAGAATGTCAACCCAGGTGGACGTCAAGGGCACGCTCATTATAACAGTATTGAGGAAATCCCATCTGGAGAGGTTGTCACTGCTGGTAAGTTCCTAGTTGACCAACATCCTGCAGTGGTACTTTTTGATTCGGGTGCTTCGCATTCCTTTATCAGTCCTAAGTTTGCATCCAAATTTGCACACAAGTTGCATACTGTTGAAGGTGTGGGTTATTGTATTAGTGCTGCAAGTGGGAATATTTCCACAAATAAAGTAGTGGGAAATCTTGAGCTTGAGATAGAAGGGCGAAAGTACTCGCTTGCCTTAGTGGTTTTGCCGGGCTTAGGTATCGATGTTATTTTGGGCATGAATTGGATGAGTCAGAATGGGGTACTCATTGATACATCCACTCGTGTAGTTATGCTCAGAGACCCTACAGATCAAAAGGGTTTTCTGGTACAACTTCCCAGAAAAGTTCATTTGTCTGGGGAAGTTCATGCTGTGCAAGCAAAGGTGTTGACCGAAATTCCAGTAGTAAATGAGTTTCCGGACGTTTTTCCCGATGATTTGCCGGGGCTCCCTCCGGATCGGGATGTGGAGTTTAAAATTGAGTTGTTGCCTGGCACGGCTCCCATCTCTAGGAGACCCTATAGGATGCCTCCAAATGAACTCGCTGAACTTAAGGTGCAATTGAATGAACTTTTGAAGAAGGGGTTGATTCGTCCTAGTTCATCGCCGTGGGGATGTCCTGCTATCTTTGTAAAGAAGAAGGATCAGTCGTTGCGGATGTGCGTAGATTATAGACCTCTCAATGCAGTCACTGTCAAAAATAAGTACCCTCTACCGTGAATCGACATCTTGTTCGATCAGTTGTCTAAAGCTAAAGTTTTCTCCAAGATCGATCTAAGATCTGGCTACCATCAAATTAAAATCCGCCCGGAAGATGTTCCAAAGACAGCCTTTTCTACCAGATACGGTCTTTATGAGTATCTTGTTATGTCCTTCGGCTTGACAAATGCCCCCGCACACTTCATGTACTTGATGAATTCGGTGTTTATGCCGGAATTGGACAAGTTTGTGGTGGTATTTATTGATGACATCTTGGTATATTCTGTGAATGAGGAGGATCACGCTGAATATCTGCGTATAGTCCTCATAAGACTGCGTGAACATCAACTATATGCAAAGTTCAGTAAGTGCGAATTCTGGCTTCGTGAAGTACCTTTCCTTGGGCATGTGTTGTCCGATGGAGGAATTATGGTGGACCCCGCCAAGGTACAAGAAGTACTGAACTGGAAGGCTCCTATCTCGGTTCACGAGGTCCGAAGTTTTCTTGGTTTGGCTGGCTATTATCGTCGCTTCATCCCGGATTTCTCCAAAATAGCCAAGCCAATGACTCGGTTGCTGCAGAAAGACACCAGGTTTGTCTGGACTCCTGAGTGTGATGCGGCTTTTCACCAACTGCGAACCCTCCTAACCTCAGCTCCGGTTTTGGCACAACCGGATATTGAGAAACCATTTGATGTTTATTGTGATGCCTCAGACATAGGTTTGGGAGGTGTTCTGATGCAGGAAGGCCGAGTAATTGCATATACCTCTCGACAACTTCGGAAACATGAGGTGAATTATCCAACACATGACTTAGAACTCGCCGCGGTTGTGCATGCTTTGAAAGCCTAGCGACACTATCTGTTGGGCAATGTTTGTAATATCTACACAGACCACAAAAGTCTCAAATACATCTTCACCCAACCCGAGTTAAATATGCGTCAAAGAAGATGGCTCGAGTTGATTAAGGATTATAACCTCCAAGTGCACTATCATCCTGGCAAGGCAAATGTGGTTGCAGATGCTTTAAGCCGTAAGTCTCATTGCCATTCCTTAGTTGAAACTGATTTTCATCGATCTCGCCTTCTACATCCAGCAGTCTTGTACAACATCACTGTCAGTTGTACTCTCAAAAGCAGAATTATTGAGCTCCAAAAGACTAACACTGGTATATTCCACATCAAGTGTAAGATGAAAGAGCAAGAAACTACACAGTTCAGGGTAGATGAAGAGGGTGTACTATGGTTCAAGGATAGGTTAGTTGTGCCTAAGGACCGGGAGCTTCGAAATGATATTATGTCTGAAGCACACTCCTCTAAGTTGTCCATCCATCCTGGCAGCAATAAGATGTATTATGATTTGAAGCCATACTATTGGTGGACCAAGATGCGGAAAGAAATAGCTGCATATGTGGCTAGGTGTGACACCTGCTGTAGAGTTAAAGCTGTGCATATGAAAGCTGGGTTGCTTCAACCACTTTCTATCCCAGGTTGGAAATGGGAAGAGATAAGTATGGATTTCATTATCGGTCTTCCTCCTACTGTCAAAAATCATAACTCTATTTGGGTAATTGTTGATCGTTTGACCAAATCAGCTCACTTTATCCCAGTGAGAGTGGACTATCGTCCCACTGACTATGCTGAGTTGTACTTCAATCAGATAGTCCGGCTTCATGGGATACCTCGTACTATCGTTTCTGACCGTGGTCCCCAGTTCACTGCTCGCTTTTGGGAGCATTTGCATCACCTTCTGGGAACCAAGTTAGTGAGAAGCTCTGCGTATCACCCCCAGACATCGGGTCAGACAGAACGAGTTAACCAAATCTTGAAAGATCTGTTGCGTGCATGCGTCATTTCATCCAAGGGTTCTTGGGAAAAATGGTTACCTTTAGCCGAATTCTCGTACAATAACAGTTATCAAGAGAGTATTAAGATGGCCCCATTCGAAGCTTTGTACGGTCGTAAGTGTAGAACCCCACTAAACTGGGTAGAAGCTGGTGAAAGGAGGTATTATGGTATTGATTTTGTTCATGAAGCTGAGGAACAAGTCCGTACCATCCAGAAACACATGGCTGCAGCACAAGCGAGACAGAAAAGCTATGCGGATCGTCGTAGAAAACCACTCGAATTTGAAGTTGGAGACTTCGTTTATTTGAAAGTTTCTCCAATGAAGAGTGTCCAACGTTTTGGTGTTAAGCGGAAACTTGCACCAAGATACGTGGGTCCTTTCCAGATCATAGGCAAGAGTGGAGCTGTTGCGTACAAAATCCAGTTGCCTCCTGAGATGAGAGCCATATTCAACGTTTTCCATGTATCTCAGCTTAAAAAGTGTCTTCGAGTTCCTGAGGAACAAGTTCCTTTAGGTGATATCAGGCTGGAATCCGACCTAACCTATGAAGAAAAGCCAGTCCGAGTGATCGATACTCAGGAACGAGTAACTAGAAGTAAAGTGGTTAAGTGGTACAAAGTGATGTGGAGTAATCAGGGAAGTGAGAGTGATGCTACGTGGGAACGGGAGGATTATTTGCGGGATGGTTATAAAGAATTCTATGAAAAATGGTACGCTTTCCAAATCTCGGGACGAGATTTTTATAAGGGGGGAAGGCTGTAACACTTCAAGTGTTTAGTCCTTAATTGCATTGCATTTGCATTTGCATAAGCATAAGCATGCATTATTCATGTTTGTTATTTTATGTGATGCAACACATGTGATTGTTCTAGGGTTTGTTTGATTTATTTCATGAAGTATTTGATAGTTGGTGTAACAAAAAGGTAAGGTAGCCAATCATGACCTACAACACCTTAGTTATACTTAGGGTAACATTTGGAACAAGGTTCATGTTGACCAAAATTACAAATTTGCCCTCCAAGAGAAGTTTGACCACCATTTGACCCTAGAAGGCTCTAGTTTGACCAATTAAAAAGTCTAATTTAGAGACCTTGCATGGAAGAGCACCCTTAAGCAAAGTTGTAAAGAAATTCATGGGGAACAAAAGTCTCAATATGACCATCTTATGAAATTGACCCTAACATGCTCAAAAGTGGCCCACAAGTCAGTTAGAGAGGTAGCTCCAAGACTTAGAATTTTTCTAAGTCTGAAATCTGACCCTACAGTTTTACTGATGCCTACTTTAGGAGCTTTTAGTTTGCAAACCAGGCCAAACCAGCTTTCACTCATATTGACAAACTTGTAGATCACATGTAGCTCTACAACATTGTCAATATCACCATCACCTGGTTCTCAATAGTTTAGGAGATATGGTGTCTAGAAAATCAGGTTTCAGTCGGCTTAGTGACTGAAACTAAGTTTTAGTTTCAAGGGGCACCACTTTGGAGCCTTGTAGTTTCAAATCTAGGCCGAACCAGTCCAAACTCCAATTGGCAAACTTGTAGCCCTCATGTAGCTCCACAATTTTGGTATTGTCATCTTCTGCTAACTCGAGATGGATTAGGAGATAATCTGCATCAAACTTGCTCTGTCAGTCGCTGAATGCCGGTTCGTTTCAGTCTGTCAGACCAGCGTGGCCGACCGGCCGCAGGCCGTCGTCGACGCGTGGCCGCACGGTGGCGCCTGTACGCCGGCCCTGGCCCCACCAGTCAGGCCGCGACGCCTTCAAGACGCCACGACGCGCGAGCTGGCCTCCATTCCTCCGCCCCCTCTCTTCCAGTTGCCAAAAACACCGAAACCGAGCCGCCATTGCCGTTCTTCTCCGGCGAGCTCAAGCGCGAGCTACACCGCATCACCGGCCGTCAGACCTCGCCACTCCCTCCGCCTCACCACCCTCCATCCCCTTGACCCACCGAAGCCCGCGATTTGACTCAAGGTGAGCCGCATTGCTTTCTTCCCCGTCTCCGAGAGGTCGCCGGAGCCCGCCATGGGACCTCACCGTGGTCGGGGTGCTTCGGGTCTCTCTCCATCCTCCATTCCTATCAAAATGGATCCGCCTAGCTTCGGTGAAGCTCGTACCGAGCCTAGACCGCACCGTACATCCTCACCGGCGATGGTGCGCCGTCACCGGACATCACCGGCCGCCGCTCGCGGTGACAAGCCCCTTCCACCCCATGAAATTGGCCGAGCGAGCTCTTCTCCGGCGAGCTCGAGCTCGTCGGAGCTCGCGGGTCTCCGCCTCCCATGCCTCCGGTCACTGACCGCGGGGGCCCACCCGTCAGTGTCGCGCGCGGGCGGGGGCGCTGAGCGGGCCGCGCGCGCGCGAGTGTGTGGGCCGAGTTTTCCGGGCCGGCCCAGTTAATCCGAAATGAAATTCATTTTATTATTTTGTCACTAATTTTTGTACAAGTTGGAAAAATATAGATCTAGGGTTTTAATGATCCAAAAATCATGAGATAAATTTTGTTAGGGTCTACATGATGTGTAGTATTTTAGAAAAATATGGATCTGGCATGAGATGTTTAAATTCTGTAAGAATTTAATAGATCCTTTAAATGTGTTTTGGAATGCATGCAAATTTGTTAAATTTATAACTTGAGCTGTAGTGTTCCCTAAATCATGAAATTTGGTGGGTAGGTTACTCTATGCTAGCCCTAGCTCTGGTAAAAATTTGGGCATCAGTGCTTAAGTACTTTTCAAGTTATTATGCTATCTTGTTATTCTAGGAAATATTTAAATGGATTTTTGTAATTTTTCTACATGTGCAATGTTCATATAACTTTTTGGAGAATGTCTTGGTACCCTGGACTGTCCAAGAAAATTAAGAAATCTGTTGTTTGACACTTTTTACTATGCTTTGTTATTTATACAAAAATCAGCCTTTTTGGCTTGTGAATTTTGTTCAGAGAATTTATGTGAATAAAACTTGTTCAAATTTTTACTGTGGTCTCTTTTTGGGTCAGAGAGTCCCCTGTAATTTTTGTAGAATTTTAGGAGCAGTTTACATATATGTTTAAAATTCCACCTAAGTAATTAAGTAAAATAAGAAATGAGTATAAATAAATGTTCTAGGTAGTCACACCCTACTTTCTGGTGTTGTTATACCCCATGTGAACTTTTGGAAATCTTAGTTTGGTTTTAAGGGTCTTTGGCCACATCAATAAATGTTTAACCTTTGTAATTTTAGGTTTTCTGGAAAGCTAGTAGTAATTCTAAATTTAGCTTTGATAAAATTGGTTGCTGGAAAACTTGTAAATACCAAAGTTAGAGTAAACTTGATGAACTAGCTTGTGTCAAAATTTGGAAGCATTTGGCTTAGTAGTTTGAGAGTTACTGTTGTTTAAAGTGGCAGTTCAAAATCTGCTACTCTCTGTTTTGAGAGGACAGATTCTGGAACTTGTGAAGTTCGACATGGAAAACTTAGGAGTTTGGAGTTGAGGTCTGAAAATGAATTGTAGTGCATTTCTTAGGCTTTCCAGATTGTCTTAGATCATATCTTTTGGAATTGTAAATCTCCAGTTGTGATAAAAACAAGTAGCTGCTGTCCAAAATGCTTACTGTGGTGTTTTGCTGATTGATATGGTGTGATATCCTAAGACATGCTACTTTTATAATTGTTAGGTGTTAGAGCCTTAACTGAGGATGAGCAGCTTTATCTTAGGTTAAGTAGATTAGGTGAGTACTTCTCTACCGGAGAGGAAATTTGCACCTACTCTTTTGAAGTGATTTGAATAAAGCGTTAAATGGTTGTAATGCATTTCATTCCGAGCATATTGCATCTTTCATTATGCATTCATGGGATTTATTATGCACTCATGCAATAGGTGTACCGGAGGGGGTGACACTCCTCGAATTCGAACAAGCGATACCGGAGGAGGTGCTGAGTCAACCGGAGGAATTAGCAGAAGAACCCAACGTCGGGGAAGCTCCGTCAGAAGATCTACCCGAGTGTCCGGACCACAGACCCGCAACCTTTCTGAAAGGCAAGCCCCGGTGCATGCTGAACCCATCGTTTTATAAATTAATCTTGAGTATTTTAATTGTTTACTGCATTAAGTTGTAGGAGTTATATGAAAACACTTGTTGCATTATACCTGTCCTTGTCCAGATATCGTACTTAATTCTATATTAGGTTTAGGCACGTGTCAATGCTTAGCCCTGCTTAGTACGGTAGAAGTCGGGTGATTTCCGGTCATCCGCGAGATATAGGACTGGGTCGCGAGTGGCTTATGGCTATCGTGATGGAACCATGCTTTAAAATGAAGTTGAGACCGGGCGGGAGTTCGATGGTACAGCCGCAAGACACTTCACGTCTTGGGTGTGGAGCCATGCCCGTCTGAGTCGTTTAAGGACCGATTCGCTGTACGTCCTTGAGTCATGTTGAACGCAGTCTAACACTTAGTTGGCCGGATAAGTCGTTCCGACCGCGAAGCCGAGTAATGTGATTCAGGCCGGGAATCGAATGGTAGGTTGCTTCTTGGAGGAGAGAAAGGATGTGCTTGGGGACATTGGCGTGAGACCAAGGGGGGTTAAAGTCCCTATCACCTGGCAGAGTGTCGCCCTTGGGGTCGCGACATCATTCGGACCCGCGATTCCTGAATCATATGAAAAGGTGGCCTGTGCGACCCTGGCAGGGGTCTGCACGGTGAGTGTTAGAAATACCCCTCCAGCTGGATAGGAATTCGATTCGAATCGCCGTCGCTCCCGGTTAGTGAGCACTTGACTTGAGCAGCGGCAACGTAGATCTCATTAAATGAACAGATGGTTAAGTGAATGATACAATGTTGCCACAATGATATACCTGCTATGGATATAATAATAATATTGTTTGATTATAATCAAGTGCATGTTTAGTACAGGTGCTAAGATAGATGACAGGTAAATGCTAAAAAAATAACTGCTAGTACAGGTTATAAGAGTTTCAATTACTTACTTATGCCTTTATGCAAAATGTTATGTCAGCTAGCCCCTTGTGTAAGTCTTGCATAATCCTTGGTGTCATCTTATTTCTGGTTTTCGACGGGTAAGTCTAGCTGAGTACATTCCAGTACTCAGGGTTTATTCCCTCCTGTTGCAGATGATATGCTCTATCAAGGCTTCTGCAAGACTTGTCTCCACCCTGCGGGTGAAGAAGACTAGATCACTTGGGCGTGATCATCTTTTATGTACTTTCCTCATGCTTTTGCGGGTTGTTGATCATCCAGACTGGCAGTAGTTAACAACTGGTGTGTGTTATGCTTCCGCTACTTTATAAACTTGGTTTGTAATAATTGCGACTCCGTGTGTGTGTAAACTTATTTCGGAACTACTTGTGAAATGTAACGTACGATGTGTATGTTGAATGATGCGATCCTGGTTGTAAGCAGTTTGGTTTGAAATCCTTCGTGATTTCGATTGACTACCGGAATTATATGGGCTCAAGTTTGAAAATTTGAGCGCTTCGGTGCTTGTTTTCATACTTGTGCTTTTATAATTTGGTCGGTTCTGTTACACCTACCATGCAGTAAATCGAACAACCCCAAATCAAAGTGTATACATCGATGCCACCAAAGAAATCAAGCCTAATCACCCAACTGTGATGACCACAACGAGACAAAAGCAGGAGGAAAGGGTACCTGGTAGCGGCGTTCTCTATCGCTGCCGCCGGTGTGACGATGCGGCACGCCCGAATCCGAAGTCACCATCAGGGCGCCTCCATCGCCTCCACTGGACTCGCGGTTAGGGTTCATCCTCGTCGCCCCCCAATCGCCGCCAATCGCCGTCGACTCCTCCAAATCGACGCAGACAGAGCGTGGTTAGGGTTCGTCGTAGAGAAGAACGGGAGAACAGAGAAGACAGGGAGCAGAACGATGCGGCCAGCCTTAGTGCCTTATCTGATTGTAGCCAGGGGCAATACAGAGCAGTATGAAAATACGACGCCTGCAAGTGGGCCCAGGTATGCGCCAGATGTAGAAAAAGGGCAAAGGTGAGGGAGAATCAGAATAGTAATAGCAAATATCCAATAACGTGAATTGGTATGATGTTTTTCGAAAGATGGAAAATTGTAATGGCTAGGATAAAAAAACCCTCTTTTTTTATTAGCAAACGCCGGGACATTCCCATCTCCTATATGGACACATAAAACTTTACTGGTGGAGCATTTTGATCCGGATTTATCTTGTAGGAGGACAAATAAAATCACAGCTTGAGGGCAGAAATTATTAAAACCATCCCCTCTGCTCACAGTCATCAGAAAAAAAAAGAGAGGAAAGAACCGCCAAAAAACAATCTCGTACGCGATCACCCAACGGGGGCCCGTCCCAACACGTCCGGCGTCGTTTCCCCGTGTCCTCCACAACACGCCGCTCTCGGTACTCGGTGCCTGCCTGCCGCTAGCCGACGCCGATGCCGACGTGGCCTCCCCCGCTTTCGGAACCAACGGCTCACGCTGCCCCGCGCCCCTGCCGCGCACGGGGAAGACCACGAGTTTTAGGCCCTTTTCCGCTGCTGGGCCCGGGGACGAACCGACGGCCATCGTGCCGCCTGCCCGCCCCGAGGCCGGCCCCCCGTCGCCCCTACTGCCTGCTTCACATCACGCCTTTCACCTCGGCATATTCGCCCCCAGCCGCGCGCCGGTGCCGGTACGCTGGTGGTGAGGCGCCCCGCCCCATGTCACCACCATGTGTGGTGGCCGCGCCGGTGCAGCCATCGTGTGGCGCCCGAGCGCTAGCCACTACGCGCTCGCCGCCTGTCACCTGCGCGATATTTTCCTGGCCCTCGGCGCGCGGCGTCGCCACTCGCCGCCTGCTTCCTCCTCTACTTGAGTGCCGAGTGCGCCTCCGCGCTTCTGCACTCTGCACTCCCCCGAGCCAACGATACCCAGCCGCTTCGCCTTCCTCCGCAGTTTGAGCAGGTACCTGGCCGACATTTGCATTTGAGATCCTTTCCTTCTTCTCTGCCCCTTTCATTTCAGAATGCACTTGGGATTCCAGGAAGGGGGCAATGGGAACTGCAGAGGGGGCTATCAGTTCTGGGATTGTATGCTTTTGTCCACTGTGGAGTTGCCTTGTTGTGTGGCTTTGCACCTGGGAGTTCGGATTTGGGAAGAGTGTGATGTGCGTGCGCACTGAGGTTTGCTAAGCTTATTGCTTATTGTTTCACAGTGTGCAAAATCAAGCTCAATTCTTGCCCCTCCCGTGCATCCTGCTCCGTGCACGCTCCCGGTTTTTGATCAATGGCTTCAGTATCTGGGAGAGTACTATCTTCTCTGTTCGAGCGTCTGCCCGAAGTCAGAGGTAGTTTGGTCAGGGGGTGTCCGAGAAACTAGTCCTGGGGCCAGCTCTTCCACAAACGTGCTGTGTTGCTAAAAATTTCCTGAGAGGCACTTAATATGATGTTTTTGTATCAGGGAACCATTTCTTGCATGAATCATTACTCTCAGTCCTACGTGCCGTCACATGCACACCTTCCTGATGGCAAGATTTTGCCTTCTGAGCAAATCTAGCACATCTTTTGGATGTGTCAGTAAAACATTATTGTCCAAAGTACAGGGGGGGTTATATAGTAACTTATTGACTCATAATACTTTTCATATTAGATCTAATGACACTATCCTTTTCTCAAATCCATCTCTGAGCACAATAGACCACATATATTCTCAAATCCTTTAATGCTCAACAAGCAATGATAGTAAGTATATATAGATTTATCAAATAATAATTATTTAATTCATCAAATCTTATCCATTCGGTGGAGTGAATAGGGCTTCGGATTACCCTAGTGGACGGTCGAAATACACTTATTATAGCACTTTGCTTTGTCATGTTTGAATCTTTATACTTTGCATGTCACTCACCTTCATGTCTTGGATCCTAGCACTGGAGAAAGAGATGGTTCCCAATAAAAGAAAGTGAGAGAATGTCAGGGCCAACTAGGTCCACTATTTTTTTTAATCATGAACATGGCCGCAGGTTGCTAGGACAGTGACATCTTGAGTCATGATAATGTGGATTTTCCATGTTTGAACTAAATACTGTGGAATTTCGTTGCTTCTGGGTAATGAAATTTGGGTATCCGTGGGAAAAAAAATTTGATTTCCATGTTTGTTATACCCCGAGTAAGTTGTATTGGTTGGACCCTATGTCACTCAATGATTGTCAGTAAAAAATCTCATCAGTCAAATGGAAACAATTTTTAAAAACCATCTGCCCATGAGTGGTCCTTCTTGGTAAAAAATTCGCCTATCTTTTCGGACAAACCATATTTAATTAGAAAAATCTCCTATTTCAGTTGAGTAATATGAACTGCAGTTTATTTAAGTGGAGGTATTCATCCACGTGGAAATCTTTTCTTTTCTTATTTCTTTTACCTTGTAGTTTGTCACACTTATTGAAACAAGGAAATCTTTTATGAAAATAAAAAAAATAAAAAAATAAACAAGGAAACCTATTTTTTTTATATATTTTGGTGTAAAATCTCCTATTTCTGAGTAAAAATGGCTGATCTTGATAACTGAGCTAGGTGCATGGTGATCTTGATGTCAGAAACCTCACTAACAGGCTCACAGTGAGGAAAAGTGCCGGTCTTTCTTTCTTGTATAGCTGCCCTAGATTAGTCCTGCAGCCCACCTCAGGCTGGCTTCTCTGTTGTTCTTTTGCTGCTCCATTGAGGCCCCTTTGTACAGTGTTGTTCTTATTTCCTTTTGTTTAATAAAACTTACAGTGGGGGTCTCCCCTGCTGTATTTTTCGCTCAAAAGAAAAAAAACAAACCTCACTAACTTTTTTTGTAGATTTAGAATATCGGGTAACTATCTGCAACTCAGCGTTAGAAAAAATGGCTCTCTTGAATGGTGTCTCTGGTTGAACTTGGGGCCCGGCTGCTCTGCCGTCCCCTCTAATAACTTCAGCATCTTAAGTTTGGGATTCTCATCCTTCAGGCACTTGAAACCTCAAAATGTTATACTTGGATCTAGTCTCATGAACATTTGCTCTAGATCAACATAATATGTACCTTCTTTTTTTGTGTGCTGCCTCTCCTTTGAGAATGAGAATATGTGCTTAGGCAATTTAGTTTTTCATTTTTCTCTGAACCAGGATAACATGAAAAACTTCAAAATCTTCATTTGGCATTTGACAGGTCATCATTGAATGGCTGCAATGATGGGTTCAATATCTGCCAATGGTTCTTACCAAACAAATAGGCCCAGTGCACTAAAGCAGGCACCTCACATGCAATTCCAACAATGTTGTAACGGTGGACTTAGGTTCTTAAGTAGGCACTCCCAATCCATGCGAAGTAAGACACAGCTGGCTAAAAGAAGAGCTACAAATAATGGAATTCATCCAAAGACTACTAGGCCTCGGGCACCTATTGTATGTTCTACTGGGATGACTATAATATTTGTTGCAACTGAAGTGCACCCATGGTGCAAAACTGGTGGCCTCGGTGATGTTGTAGGAGGACTGCCCCCAGCTTTGGCTGTAAGTATTCTTGCAACACGTTACTATTTTCAATAAACACAAGTTTAAAAGCTTGAGTCCATTTTGCAAACCAGTTGTTCATTACCAAATTCTTTGGTAATTAGGTCCAATTGAGAATATCTGATCACCCTTGAATTGAGCCATAGCAGCAGAATAACTCAAAGATAGTTTCTGCATACTACAATGATGCTTAATGCAGTTATCATGTCTATTTCTTCTCTTTGGATTGTATTGCATAGAAAGTTCTCTGTAAACAATGTTTTACATTATGTATATAACTTTTTATAGGCTATGGGACACCGGGTCATGACAATATCTCCTCGTTATGATCAATACAAGGATGCATGGGATACAAGTGTCCTTGTTGAGGTATACGTTTTTGTTGTATTGCTATGTAGCTTGCATTTAACTTGAAGCTGCTTAATGATATTTATATTCTATAAAAAACTGAAATATGTTTCGCTTCCACAGGTAAATATTGGTGACACGGTAGAAACTGTTCGCTTCTTCCACTGCCACAAAAGAGGAGTCGATCGTGTTTTTGTCGATCATCCTATGTTTCTTGAAAAGGTCTGTTGAATCTATTGATCCATTGTATGCTTAATTGCTTACTGAATAACCTGAGCACAGGTGGTGACCTTTCAATGTTGCATTTGAATCATATACTCCAGGTATGGGGCAAGACTGGAGCAAAGTTGTATGGTCCTACTACTGGAAGTGACTATCGAGATAACCAGTTGAGGTTCTGCCTTTTGTGCCTTGTAAGTAATCCAATTACGCTTAGCAAACCCATGCATTCTCTTTCCTAATTTAAGGTATACTTTAGTTTTTTTAGTAATCCCTGGCAACTCTTGATCTTTTGGATTCCTAAAAACCCTTATTGGTGAAGAATCTCATTGTAAAATTATAACTTTTCCTTTTTACAAAACACAACAAATGATGCAACTTTCCAAGAAAAAGTATATTTGTTACAGAAAAGACTGGCATTTAATGTCTTCAGCTACAACCATTGCAGCTAAAATGAAGCAACTCAAACACTGAAGATTGTGTGATGTTCCATTTTCACCATGTCATATAAGCATTGTTACCACACTGAATTTACCCTTTTGCCCCAATACCTCTTCCTTGGCATCGACACACCCCACCTCACCCCACCACTGTTCCCACTTTCACTATTTCCACATAAACTAGCATGAGCAGCCTAATAATTGTAATTTTTTTTTACTTTGCTTTAGCATTTGCAATTTTATTTCTGTTGATGGTGAATTTACTTTTGGTTGAGGTGAGCAAAACCATGTTGTTGTTGTTGTCAGACTACTGCTGTGGCATTTGCTCTTCTAATAACACAACATCTTATTGACTATTTGATTTTCTAAGCCTATTACTAACATAACTTTCCTGCATCAGTGTACTGCACCATCTAGGTATCTACTAAGAGATTCTAACTGCTAATGTCACAAACGATAGCTTATTAGGCAAGGCAAGTTTCAAAATGAAACCAGGAAAGTTTGGCATGTAATGTTTCCCTGAGTTTTCTAGGCTTTTGCGGTCACATTGTGGGTTAGGTTGGTCTTTGGCCTCATATTGTTAGAAGTCGAGGATGAAATAGTTCGAAGGAAAAAACTGTCTAATCGTTGTCCTTATCAAATTTCCATGTTCAACCCACAGTCTTGATGGAGCCTGGATGCCAGAGGTTGGGTTGAAGTATTAATAATACTGCCCACATGTCTTCCATTTGGCTTATACATTTGAGTGAATTGGTAGGTGCAGAAGCTCAGTATCTTTCCAAATGAGTATATAGTTTATTGGCCTCTGCTATGGAAGTTAGGATGCATGTAACAACTGACCTTAGGCTGAAATTTTGGGCAAGTCAGCTTTTGATTATTCAGAGTACACTGCCATCCAGCCAATTTCCTGTTTTATATCATTTTAGTGATTTTACTTCTAATCCAGTTATCCTTTTAGGCTGCTTTGGAGGCTCCAAGAGTTCTCAATCTCAACAATTCTGAATATTTCTCTGGACCATATGGTAGGTGTGTCTATTATATGAACTAACATGGCCACACTCTCTTACTTACTAGCATTTGTGTTTTTTTTTCTTGTAATCAGGGGAAGATGTTGTCTTTGTAGCCAATGATTGGCACACTGCTGTTCTGCCATGCTATCTGAAGAGCATGTATAAGCCAAATGGAATTTATGCAAATGCTAAGGTCTTGCATTTCCTTTTTTTGTTTTTTTAATTTTAAGCAATCTTGTGGACAAAATTTGTGGGGGGCAGCAAATGATCATTTCAGTTTTCATGCTTCGATTATTTTTGTTTCTTAATTGTGATCTTGTAGGTTGCTTTCTGCATTCATAATATTGCCTACCAAGGTAGATTTGCCAGAGCAGACTTCGATCTTCTTAATCTACCTGACAGTTTCTTGCCATCATTTGATTTTCTTGATGGGTAAGGTGTTCATGTTCTATTGCTTCATAATATCGGTATGTTCTTCTAGCTTTGACATTGGTACAATGCAAATGTGTGCAGACATGTTAAGCCTGTTGTAGGGAGAAAGATTAACTGGATGAAGGCAGGGATCATTGAGAGTGATCTGGTTCTAACAGTTAGTCCACATTATGTCAAGGAACTCACTTCTGGCCCAGATAAAGGTGTTGAGTTGGATGGTGTCCTTCGCACAAAGCCTCTTGAAATTGGAATTGTAAATGGCATGGATGTTTATGAATGGGATCCTGCAACTGATAAGTACATCAGTGTGAAATATGATGCAACAACGGTAAGGTCTATTATCACATCGTCCGTTCTTACCTCATATGGAGATTTCTCTACATAATGAAATAATTTGTCAGGTAACTGAAGCAAGGGCTCTCAATAAAGAAAGGTTGCAAGCTGAAGTTGGATTGCCTGTGGACTCGAGCATCCCTGTTATAGTTTTTGTTGGCCGTCTTGAAGAACAGAAAGGGTCTGACATACTCATTGCAGCCATTCCAGAATTCGTGGACGAGAATGTTCAGATAATTGTTCTTGTATGTTTCAATTTAAAAGTGATTTTTATTCTTTCGCATGACACAGTTCACAACCTGATAGTTGCTGAGAAAAAAAATCTTTTGTTCTTCAGGGTACGGGAAAGAAGAAAATGGAGGAGGAATTGATGCAGCTGGAAGTGAAATATCCAAACAATGCTAGAGGCATAGCGAAATTCAATGTTCCATTGGCACATATGATGTTTGCTGGGGCTGACTTCATTATTGTCCCAAGTAGGTTTGAGCCCTGTGGTCTCATTCAGTTGCAAGGGATGAGATATGGAGTGGTAAGAGTTTCTAGCTCGCTTTGTTACAATTCAAATTTGAGTGCATGTAAGTATTATTACAGATAAATATTAGCAGTCATTTTTTCTTATCATGTTACATCTTGATCCCTGTAAAGTGTTAGAAAATACCACATAGTTAAGTAGAGAAAGTGCAAAAAATGACCATCAATACTGCAAATATTTTTGCAGGTACCCATATGTTCATCGACTGGAGGACTTGTTGACACGGTTAAGGAGGGTGTCACCGGATTCCACATGGGTTCGTTCAATGTTGAGGTAAAGAATAATAGGCAACCACTGATTCATTGCTCTCAGGTTCAATAAATAGGCTTTTTGTTAATTTCCTCTCTCTCTTGTAGTGTGAAACTGTAGATCCAGCTGATGTCACAGCAGTAGCGTCAACTGTCACACGAGCCCTGAAACAGTACGACACCCCGGCATTCCATGAGATGGTTCAGAACTGCATGGCGCAAGACCTGTCCTGGAAGGTAGGCACAGACGCCAAGTTTTCCGTTTAGACATGCAGCTACTCTTTGTCAAGATGAGGATAACCCCTCTCTCATCTCTGGTCCAGGGGCCTGCAAAGAAGTGGGAGGAGGTGCTTCTTGGCCTTGGAGTCGAGGGAAGTCAGGCTGGCATTGACGGAGAGGAGATTGCTCCACTTGCCAAGGAAAACGTAGCTACTCCCTGAGGTTTGGTGCCTCGGAAACATGCGTTGCTGATAGGAAGCATCTTCTAGGATCCTGACCTTTTGAGGCTGGGGTGAGATCTTGAGTCAGACACCGGCAAAACCACCAGTTTGGCCTCTACTACTTCATTTGTTATATAATCCTTGACATTCTGAAAATGCCATGCCTGGTTTAATTTTATCCATGCACAGCATTAGCTGGGATGTTCGGAACATACTTCCCGCTTTCCTTCGATGGACAACATTATGTAAATAGCTAATATCAGTGGGCAACTCGAATGGTCCCAAGTGGTAGGGCCCTGATGGACTTGTTTGTGTTGTTTGAAATGGCTCGTTGTTGTGCATCGTTGGCTTCTTAGTGGAGCATTAGATTTTGCAGTGTCTGCTACACTTATCTTTATTTGTGCTATTCACTTTGCTGTTTGTTGGCGCAAAAGTGTTTTTTTTTGGTAACCAGCAGGCATTAAATTTAACAGCATCTTTGTCACAGATGTCCCAGTCTAAGGACGAGAGGGCTAATTGTACAGGACACTGTGAAGAATAGCAGATTAGCAGAGCAGCTAAAGTTTGTAGAAACTGCATTATGTAAATGGCTAATAGCTAATGTAGTGGGTAACTCGAATGGTCCCAAGTGGTAGGGGCCCGATAGTTGTTTGTGTTGTTTGAAATGGCTCGTTGTTGTGCATGGTTGGCTTCTTAGTGGAGCATTAGAACTTGCAGTGTCTGCTACACTGATCTCTATTTGTGCTATTCACTTAACTGTTTGTTGGCGCAAAAGGTTTTTTTTAATAACCAGCATGCAGTAAATTTAACAACATCTTACAGATAGTATGTCACAGATGTCCCAGTCTAAGGACGAGAGGGCTAATTGTACAGGACACAGAGGAAGTTCTCTGTGAAGAATAGCAAAGCAGCTAAAGTTTGCAGAAACTGAGTTGAAGGCCTGTCTTGCAAGTGTATTCGCTGTTGTATTCATCATTCTTGGAAGCTTGTGGACCTTGAACTGTGACTGCTGTAGTGTGTTAGGAGTGTAGCTGTGATGATTTTGATACTCTAGTGTGGAGGGTTGGAAAGATTCTTAGAGTTGTAGTAATCTGCCATAGCTTGCTTGTCTGTGACTGAGGAAAGTAACAGAGTTCAGTTGCTGCTGCTTTGTAATGAATGTAGCTAGAGTGATCGCTGTTGCCAGTGGGGGGGGGGGGGGGGGGGGGTAAGTAATGGAGATTGTGATTAACAATGAAGATTTAAGGGTAATTTAGAGCTAATTGCAACAGTGATCCTATGGGAATTTGAGGCTGGGGGGGGGGGGGGGCTCTGGATCCGCCAATGGCTGTTGCTTCCGCCGTTAGCACCGAGGTGGTGTGGTTCAGCTGTGCCTGCACATAAAGAGTAAGCCGTGTCGATCCTTGTTGATGTAGCAAGAAGACTCCTAGGCCCGCATGTCTTGTGGTGCTGTTGTCATCCGGCCTGAGTGAGGCAACAGTGTAACATCGTGGCCCTGAAAGTGTTATGGGCAAAAGAGGTTGTTCTGTTTGTCTTAGTTGCAAAGGACCTGCATTGGTTAGTAGTGCAGCTTGAGCCTGAGAATTTGTTGGTGCTGTCTTGTTGGTGATCGATTTGGCTGCATTTCATCATGGCCTGTACCTACATTGGAGAAAGATATACCTTGATTTGTTTGCACCGGGTGTGGTTGGTCATAGCGTCACCATGCTGTAGCTGTGGGTCTGTGTGTTCCTGATTGTCCTCTGGTTCCCTGGATACAAGAGCCACTTTGATATCCGCCACAACCGAGTTATGGACCTGCCAAGCTATCCATGTTTTGTTGTTGAATCTCCTTGGCCTCATGTGGTTGTCTGTAGTTTGTTGGTTTATGATGATGGGCAGAATTTCCTGTATGCCATCTTGCTCTTGGGGTAGGCTTGAAGAACAAAGTGGTGGATCTGCAGAGAACCAAACCGCTCTAGCAAAAGTGCAGTGGAGCACCTCTGTAACATCCTGAAGTTTGCATTCTTTTGAAATAGCTTAAATTGATATTTATGCAATTGTGTGAGCATTCAATTGTAGGGAAATAATAATTTTGCTAAATTAAAATCAATCATAAGGCTAGATATATGCTATTACATACATGCTGGTGCATATATTTTACTGTACTGTTTGGTTTTTGTTCTGAAATTCAAAAGTTTCAAAACTGCATTTAAATGAATTTGGAAAATTCAGTTTGCAGAAAAGAAAAGGGAAAAGAATCTCTCCATCCCTCTCTCTCTCATTTTCGGCCTGGTGGCCTTCTCCCCCTCTCGGGCGCAGTGGCCCAACCTGCACGGTCCAACGCCGCACCTGCAGCCCAGCCGGAGTGTTGGTGCGCTTCCTCCCTCTCCTGTCTGGCTGCCACCAGGGGCTGCTCCCTATCCCATTGCCACAACACGTCCGCATGTCAGCGCCTTCCCCCACCTCGAACTCGTCCTTGCCCAGGACTCTGTTTCGGTTCGAATCGGATGCGGCCGAGCCTGTTCGCCCTCGATTTGGCGTGTGCTTCATGTCTGTGCCCCTATATAAACACTGGAGCCCCCTCTGCGCCCTCTTTTTCTAGCCCTAGACGACTCGCCACCCTCGCATCGAGCTAACAGCGCCGCCACAACCCAAATCCGCCGCCGAACTTGTTTCTCACTTCGTAGCTTTGCCGTCGCACCGAGCGAGCTTCGCGTCAGGTTCATGAAATCGCATAACTCCCTGTTTCTCTTTTTCTTGCTCACGGCTGCTCGCTAATCGCCGCCGTCGATTGCAGGAACTTGTTGTTCGCCCTGTCGAGCCATTCGTCATCTACATCTCATTCTCGTCCGCGAAACATCCCTAGGTGAGCTCACGGTCGTCCGCTCTTTCTCCCTGTGCTTTCCCCGCGTTGAATCGAGGCCCGTAGACCCTTGTTCCATTCTCGCCGGCGTAACCTTGCCGCCGGCAATGGTGAACCAAGTCGTGAGCACCAATGGAGACCATTACCTTCTCTAATCAAGGTGCTAGTGTTCGCTGTGGTTGGATTTGGACATTATATCACTGTGGCTGAAAACTATGTATGCCGCTGTTGTTTTGTGTGGATATTTGTGTCTTGGTGGTGTTGTATGTTTGGATACAATACATTCTCTCTCTCTATATGTTGCTGGCGATGCGTAAGCCATGAAATTTCTGTATTGTTGTTGTTATAATTATTGTGAACGATGATGCACAGTGGTAACACTGGCGTTAATGTCACAGAATCGTTCAAATTATAAGAGCACAAGTACAAAAATAATCGCCGGGACGATCAAATTTCTGCACTTGAGCACATATAATCCCGGTAGTCCACGAAATCATGAAGGATTTCAAACCAACCAACCAACGAGCCAAGATCGTACATGATTCAACACAACACATCACCTGTTACAACATTTCACAAGTAGCTTGCGGCAGCTCACATACATCAAAGTTCAAATAAGTTATTACAAACCAAGTTTAAAGTAGCGGAAGCAACATAGTTTTAAAACCAAGTTCACATACTTAGTTCAGTACAACTAGTTTTGAGTCACATCCAACAAAAGCATTGTAGAAGAGAATCTAACAGAGACCATGCCCACTGGTCTAGTCCTCATCCCCCGCAAGGAGAAGGCAGTACTTGCAGCAACCATTATAGAAGATGTCATCTGCAATAAGAGGGAATAAACCCTGAGTACGAGGATGTACTCAATTAGACTTACCCGTCATAAACCAGAAATAATATGACACCAAGGAGTATGCAAGGCTGATATAAGAGTGGAGCTCGCTTGACAACATTTTGCATAAAGCTGAAGTAACATAAGTAATCATTTATTGCTTAAGCATCAAGTTAATAATCATTTACCTGTCATCTAGATTAGCACCTGTTCTATAGCAACCACTTGATTAAGGAGCAAACATTAATAACCATATCAGGTATAATAAGGCCATCATCAATATCATCATTCCTGAACCATCAAGTCAATTTAGTGTGACTACAATGGAGATACTCCTGTCAAGTTTCTCACTATCTGGGAGAGACGACGATTCGAATCGATTACTACCCAGCTGGGGAAATATTCCTAAACTCACTCGGCAAACCTATACAAGGCAGCCGTAGATCACCTTTGGTACAATTCAGGAACCAACTTCGCTGGTTCGGTCAGCGCCACGCTCCCAGGGCTGCCACTCTGCTAGGACGTTCAAGAATTATAACACCTGCCCTTGGACTCACGCCAATGCCCCCCGCACATCCTTACTTCCTCCAGAGTGTGCACTTTATACTTGTCGACTCCCGGTCTGAGTTGAGGTACTCGGCTTTGCGGTCGGTTCATCGGATCCGCCCAACTAAGTGAGAGGCATGTGTTCAAAATGACAAGAAAGACTCCATGGCTCAGTCCTTAATCAACACAGACGGAATCACTGTAAGCATAACCGCCCACCTATAATACTCCGCCCGGTCTTCATTCATTTTATCCATGGTTCTTTTTCACGATAGCAAATATAGCCAACTATGATAAGATAGATCTCTATATCTCTCAGTTGACCGGAGATCACCCGACTTTTACCGGTCTAAATAGGGCTAAGCATTTACTTGATCCTGACTAATTAGGATTCAGGGTATGTGCTCTAGATAAGGAGAGATTATAAATGCAGCAAGGGTTCCAGACAACTCCTATACTTAATGCAACAATACAGATATAACATATATACTCAATTGCTTTCATAAAGTAGGAGACTTATAATGGTCCGGGGCATGCCTTTTACGAAGGAAGACGGTTCGTGACTAGGACACTCAAGCACGACCTCCTCGCCGCCTTCTGGTTCTGGTGGCTGGGCCTCCTGTGCTGGAGCTAGCTCCCCTTCGTTCTGGCACGTCCTCTCGAACTCCACCAAGGTTACTCCCTCGGGCACACCTATTGTATGCATGTGCACAAGATGAATATCATGTATGCATAAGGAATGAGATGACATGATGAACATGCATGAGAATGACAGCAAAATAATCCAAAGTGATTAACATTCATTGACTGAGTACGGGTGGTGCTCTATTCAAATCACTTTAAAGAGTAGGTGCATATCTCTTCTCCGGTAGAGAGCAAAACACTTACCAAGCTTACACAATCTAATATACAACTGCTCATCCTTAGTTAGAGGCCTAGCACCTGCATCTAACCACTTATTTTAATCAGCCTAAGCATCTAAAACATCCCAATCATGCTGAAGCAAGGAAATCAAGCCATCAGGCAATTTCAGCAACTCTAGACACACAACAGCAGTCAAGTAATTTACTCATAACTAGAGATTTATAAATCCAAATGACTTACAACAAGATATTCTGGAAAGCTTATAAAATTATCTACATTTCATCTTTAGACACCTCAACATGATTCACAAGTTTAGCAGGTCGAATTTATATAACTACAGAATCAGGTCTAGACAAGACAGAAAGCAACCACTTCTGTGACCCAACTTTGAACAGCCGTAACTCAAAAAATACTTGGCCAAATGCCACCAAATTTTAATAGCAGCTAGATACATGAATTTTATCTACAACTTTGGTATTCACAAGTTTCCCAGCAAAAATCATTTACATGGTGTAATTAGCCACACTCCAGAAACTGTCCAAAAAGTCCCTAGAAGTGAAAGTTGGGAAAAACAATATTTCACTACATATAAGAATGATCCTTTAAGCGCCACCAATGTTACTAACAGTGAACATACATCAAATGAACACTAGAAAACATAGTGACCATCTCTAAATAATTTTTTTTCATGCCTTTATTAATTTATTTAGATAATTAGGGGAAATAATAAACATATAGCAAAAGTGTACAGTAAATTCTACAAAAATTACAGCAGCTAGAATATGCTCCCAGTAGGCTAGTGTAAAAATTTCATAGTAAGCCAATAGTGGTTATGAAAGCATTTAACTAGAATAAATCATAAAGCCCTATTTCTAGCATCCACACTACTGCCCTAGCAGTTTTTCTAGGCAACACATATCAATACAAGACCAACCCAAGTGGAATCACATTTTTAGCATGCTTAAAACCCTAGATATATATTTTTCCAAGTTTATTAGGGCATAAACAAGATAATTATACAACATTTATTTCACTATGAAACATGGCATATTTCATATTTTTAATAAAAACTAGACACTACCATGAACACAACCTAAGTTGAATCACTCAATTTGGATCTCTAGAACTCGAGATATGATTTTTGCAAGTTTGAACTATTTAAATTAACCTAAACCCTAATACTCAGTCACTGACGCGCGGACCCCACGGTCAACCCGACCCCACATGCCAGTCAGCACAGAGGCAGAGGAGGCATTTGACCGGCGATTGCTCGTCGCCGATGAGGAATCTGGCGAAGCCGAGGTCACCGACGTGATCTATGCGTCGAGCCACGCCGGTAGAGTGGATGGTTGGAGGGCAGAGCCACCGAAGAGGGCTCACCAACGACGATGGCAGATCAGCGGTGGCGCTCGGTAGTGTGCCGGCCATCTCCGGCCGGTAGAGATCTAGCTAAGTCTGCCTCTAGCACCTACGTCACACGGGGAACCTATTGTGCTAGAGAGAGAGAAGAGGGGTGCCGAAGAAGCCTAGCCACGACAAGAACCAACACGACGGTGCTCCGGCGAGGTCTCCGTGGTGGAGGAGCAAGCAATGTGGCCTCACGGAGCTCGGTTCGCTGCGCGAAGAGGACGAGGAGATAGAGGAGCTCAAGGCGGAGCTATTGGCAAGGTGGGACGGGGAGCGGTGCGGTGGAGAGCTCACGCGAGCTCGGCAGAGCTCTCGGTGGCGAGAGCGCTGCCGCCGCTACTGCGCGAGGTGAGCAAGGGCGGAGCTGGCGATGTGAGCACGTGGGGGCAAGGCAGAGGGTGACGTGGCGCTCTTAGGCGTGCCCTAGGCTGATGAGGGGGCCTATCGATGACGTACGGTCGCCACTTGGCAGCCTGGCTCTGACGCCGGTCGACCACGACGGCCAAGCCATGCTTCTCATCAGAGCTTCCATGGCCGATTGATAGCCCAACTTTGCTGATCCATAACTCCCAAACCATCCCGATCCAGCTCAAGATGCAATAATAAAAATTGTAGAGCTATATGACAACTACATTTTTGCTTAAAGGATCAAGCCCTAATTCGAGCTAGTTTGCATACTATGAAGCTCCAAAGTCACCTACATTGAAACCGAAACTGCAATATGACTTAACCAATTTGCTAAGTGCTAAAACAGCATGTATATCTGACTTGTGGGCCAGTTTTGAGGGTGTTCTGGTCATTTTCATGAGATGGTCATTAAACAACTTTTGTTCCTTAACAAATTTGCTACAACTTTGCTTAAGGGTGCACAACCATGCATACACTTTTAGCTGTACTTTTTAAACAGTCAAACAAAAGAGGTCTATAGGTCAACCAAGGTCAAATTAGGGTCAACCACTACTTAGAAGCTTAATTAGGCTAAGTGGTCAACATGAACATTGATCCATTAAGTATCCTAAGCATAGTTAAGGTACTAATGAGCCTAATTGACCACCACTTGCATTAATCACACATGATCATAAGCATACACACAATGAAACATAAAGAACAAAGCAATGTTTCACATGTTTCATGACAATGTTTCACTAGTTTCATATAGATGTTTCATGTGTATTACTCATGAAAGGATGAATGATGCTTATGCTCATGTAATGCAAGTGTAATGATGCAAGCATAACACTAGGGTGTTACAGTTAATGGACAAAACATTACTGTTGGAACTATAAAAACAGCGGCAGTGACACTGCCCTCATTACCACTAGAGGGAACCCTGACCGCATGCGCTGGTACCTACATCACCGGTAGATGGTACACATGTTAGCTTTTGGCATGCTTGTTAGCTTGGTAGCGTCGACCTACTTATGGGAGCTTGCCGATATCTTCCGCTAGCTCCTCGTTCAGTCCTTGTGTTGCGGCAAGTGTGTCTGTCACTTCTAGAAGCACATCATCTCTGACTGCTATCACCGTAAGAAGCTTTTCAAGACTGTCTTTGGCTTCTATGGCAGCTAGTGGAAGGGCAATCACCACTTCACCAGCATCACCGGTGAATGGCCCTCCTTGTCCTTGCCCTTCCACTTTCAAAAAGTTTAGATCTTAGATTGCTATAGTGGCCTCATCCTTTGCTGGTGTGCTAGGCCTAATGGATTATGTCGCTAGCTATATTGTCTACAATCTGGCGACCTACAAATGACATGTACTGCCATGTAGCATTCGTTCTGTTGGTTAGGCTCACTTAGGTTTCGACCCAACGTTCTCGCACTTCCATGTGATTGAATTTGTGGAGGTGGAGGGTGTGTGCGTTGGTGTGGAGATCTACTCATCTAAAACTACAGCATGGATCTTTAAGGAATCTGAATGGGACGAGGGTATTGTACTATGTTCAAAATAGGGAAGTGTTTTCTTAATGGTTTTTATGCACATGCTAGAGTACTCTGTGATAGTTGCTATGGATATGGAGGGAAAGACATGGAGGACAATTCATAAACCACGTGGTGATGAAATGTTCATCCATCAAGCTTAGGGTCACCTGTGTGCGTGTTGTGCTGATTTCACAATATGTCTTGGCTTTTAGTGTGGATACTTGAAGACTATGGTACTGATAACTGGAGATTGAAGCATGTTGTGGACACAGAGGAATTGTTTGGACATATCAATGTTAAAGTTGGTTCTGAGCTTTGTGATGTGGAGTACAGAGTGATTACAGTTCACCTAGAATGGAATTTCATTTTCCTTGTTGGGAAGAATAGAACACTGACTGCATATTGACTACATTTTCCTTGTTCACTTGTTGCTGCTTTGTAATTAATGTAGCTAGAGTGATTGCCGTTGCTTCTGCCATTAGCACTGAGGTGGTGAGGTTTAGCTGTGCCTGCACATAAAGAGTAAGCCGTGTGGATCCTTGTTGATGCAACAAGAAGACTCCTAGGCCCGCATGTCTTGTGGTGCTGTTGTCATCTAGCCTAGGAATCAGTGGAACATCATGGCCCTGAAAGTGTTATGGGCAGAAGAGGTTGTTCTATTTGTCTTAGTTGCAAAGAACCTGCATTTGTTAGTAGTGCAGCTTGAGCCTGGGAGGCTATTTGTTGGTGCTGTCTTGTTGGTGATCGATTTGGCTGCATTTCATCATGGCCTGTACCTGCATTGGAGAAAGATATACCTTGATTTGTTTGCACCGGGGTGTGGTTGGTCATAGCGTCACCATGTTGTAGCTATGGGTCTGTGTGTTCCTGATTGTCCTCTGGTTCCCTGGACAGAAGTGCCACTTTGATATCCGCTATAACCGAGTTATGGACCTACCAAACTATCCATGTTTTGTTGTTGAATCTCCTATGTCATTCCTGGTCTTGTGTGGTCATATATAGTTTGTTGGTTTATGATGATGTGTATAATTTCCTATACGCCATCTTGCTCTTGGGGTAGGGTTGAAGAACAAAGTGGTGGATCTACAGAGAACCAAATTGCTATGGCAAAAATTTAGTGGAAAACAAATGGGCGTCATTTTCAATGTCATTGCAAGTGCAGCATTGCTTACTTATTTTGTTGGAGTATCTTATAGCCCTTGCTCCAGTTGCTCGAATGTTTTGATGCACGGTGGTAGTTTCTTTTGGTTGGCTAGACACCAAAAGCACTTGAGTGTACGAGTCGCAGGATAGGACCTCACAGCGCTGCTAGCTGCGAAGACCTTCCTATCTTGTCTATAAAACCGGATGACCCTGTTTTCATTGATATTTTCTAAAAAGATTAAATGGATCCATGCCATTATAAATTCAATGTTTGTCATTATAAATTCGATGTTTCTAAGATAGACCACTACTTCACATTTAATATTTTTATCCTTCCTAAGCATAATATTTGAGGTACCATTGCCATCCTTCATAAGCATAATATTTTCATCAATTGAAATAGACTTAAGTGAGTTACCTTCAAGACATTGATTGGCCATGTGTCCCTTGTCCCAGCATGTGTAGCAAGTTCTTTTGTTTTGAGCCTTCTTCTTCTGTGTCTTACTTCACGCTGTCTTGCCTCTTGTCATTTGCTTGAGCCTTATTCTCAAGCTTGTTAGGACACCCCAAGGCAAGGTGACCTAATTCATCACAATGTGGCACTTGATGTGAGCAACTTTCTTCATCTTCTCTTCTTTGTTCTTGCTCATTTTCTTTGCGTATTGATTCACCCTTGGATGTATTGCTTGCTCTTCCACCTCTTCTTGTTCTCCTTTTCTTCTTCCCCATATCAACACTGTCTTCATGGTTTTACTTGAGGCTCTACTAGTTGCTTCACCAATTTCTTGGTTGGGCACATTGAGGTGAGGTGTCCCCATGTGCGACACTTGAAGTACTTGACATGCTTGAGCCACTCTTCTTCATTTTCTTGAGCACCGGAAACCCATGTGCGACACTTGAAGCACTTGACACTTGAAGAGCATCAATTGAGAGCCTTGGTTCTCCTTCTAGCTTGAGCTTTGTGTTCATTACTCTTGGAGCTTGGGCTCCTAGATGGCTAGAGGTTGCCCGAGAGCTCCCAATCCGTTGTGGTTGAGCACCGGGAAGTTTGTATTGCCCTTATGAAGCTTAGTGGAAACCTCAAGCTCAGTCTTTGTAGTTTGCTTGAGAAGAGGTCGGAGTTGGAAGAGACTCCAAGCCTTTGTGGCTCCCTCAACAACGAGGATGTAGGCAAGCCTTTGTGGCTTCGTTGAACCTCAGGGTAAATCACTTGTCTCCTCTCTTGTTGTTGAGTTTGTGCCTCTCTCTTATTTGAATTGTGATTCTGGGGTTTCCACCCGATCTACGCGTGTAGTGTGTTCCAGCTGCAAGACTTGGTGCAAAAGGAAGCTATTACCACCAGAAAGCTTGGTATTTAACTCGATTTGTTTTTCATCTTTGATTTATAGCTCGAAGGCACTTTCAACCTTCTGCGCGGAACTTCCGTAGATTTGCACAGAACTTTCGTGTCCATGCACTGAAGTTCCATGAGAATCTACTAAAGTTCCATGGTCTACTAACCCCTATGTTTGAGTTTAAATTTTTTAGACCTATTCACCCCCTAAGGTCTTGCATCAATCCTTCCACCACTGTGTTTTACTTTTTTCTCGATCAATGATCAATATTGTATTGATACCTTGACATTCAATCATCATCTCTCCCAAGAACAAGATTTTTGTTGAATGCCCTCCCAAACTATAATGAAGATGCTCATGGTCAAGCCACCTTCCCATTTGCTGCCAATCTAGGATGTTGCCACCCATGCTCCTGGTCCTAAGAAAGAGAGAAAGAGAAGGAAGAGATGAGGTTGTGTTGCATTAGGGTTGGGCTATGTTGTTGCAGGGGCTATCCACAAAACTTTAAGGAGGTTGAAAGCCCTAATTTGGTTTTGGATAATTGATGAAACCCTAGGACTAACCTTTGATCTAAGTGTGTGAATTAGATAAGGTAGTCCAATCCAAGTGGTGGAGCTAGATGATGGTCATGGTGAAGGTGATGGCCACAAAAGAGATGATCAAGTGCTTCACATTTGGAAAAGAAGAAAGAGAAAAATAAAAATAGGATCAAAGCAAAGGTATAATGATAGGAGCCATTTTTGGTTTGCACTCAAGACACTAGAGAGGGTGTGAGTGATTTAGGATCGATACCCGTACTATAAAGAGGGGAAATCTTTGGCTAAGCTGTTATCGAGTGCCACTAGGTGACATGATTCTTGCATATGCATTTAGGAACCTGGTGTGCTAACTTTAACCCTTGTAAAATGCTTTAAAAAATACTAACACATGAGCACACTAGTTCTACACTTTGTGGTTAGCAACTTAGAAGCAAGGGTGAAGTGGTTGCGAAGTTAAAAAAAGGAGGACAAGGGGCTGGATCGGACGCTAGCTTCGGGGTTGACCGGCGCGTCCGGTACCTAACCCTAGCCGTCAGGCTATAGAAGCGGCATTGTCCGGACACTTGATCAGACGCTAAGGTCGAGTCCGGTTAGTGGCTCCAGAGGTGGCAATGGGTGGCCCCACGACTGGACCCTAAATAGTGTTTTGGACCAGACGGGCAGGGGCCGCGTCAGGTCAAGCGTGAAGTACGCTGGTGTCAGCACCTCGGGCACACACAATAGAGCGATTTGAGGACCGAATGCTCGGGCGCGTCCGGTCGACGCTGACGGGATGAGTTCGGTTAGTGAAATTCGTCTCTAGACCCTTACTGGAATTGACCGTGTTGACACTATTTTTTTTCAAGAGGAAAGGACCCTGAGGTCAAAATTTGTCAAAGGAAAGACAAAATATTCAACGAGGTCGGCTAACCAAAGTTGCCATCAATCAAGTAAGATGACGCCATCACCTCAAGAGGATGGGCCCAATCAACAGAGACTGGATAAAGAAAACGTCATCATTTCAAGGAACTGGGCCCTATCGGTAGGATCAGCAAGACATGGAGCGAGAAGACACGTCAGACTTCATAGAAGGGAAAGATTGAGGTCCAAGTTATCATAAATTTGGAGGTTTTGTTTTCTTTTCCAAGTTTGAAGATCGGTCTTATTCGACCAGGATTCGTAGTCAAGCCTCGAGTATATATATTGAACCCGGGCTATTATAATAGACATCTCTTATCGATCAACCAAATCAAGTACCTTTACTTTTCGGCTCAGGCCACCCCTTAGGAGTAGGAGTAGAGTAGATTTTGACGAGTTCTTTGGACAAGCAGGGCTACATCGGACGACTTGACCTCTGACTTGTTCATGAGTATTTGTCATGACTTATATTGTTACTTGCAAGGCTGCAACAAACTACTGATTTCTTGCGAGTCGCGATATAAGTTAGTTATCCGTCTATATTGTTATTTGTAAGGCTGCAACAGACGACTGATCTCTTACAAATCACGGTATAGATTAGTTATCGATTTGTATCAACTTTTAGAAGGCTCCAACAGACGACTGTTCTCTTATAAATGTTGGTATTAATCAAAGTTATCAATATTGTGTTAAACAGTTTACTGTTTAATTCAACATCACCAATTGCCCGATCTAGACTGAGATTCGTTGGTCTTATCAATTTTGAACTATCGTCTGCTAATTACTGTCATAGTTGAATTCAATTCTTGACGTTAGATCCTATTTTAATGACCAATCTATCTTAGTCTTGATCGTACATCATGGGTGTTTGAAGTCGTGTTCCATTAGGAGATATGTTCATTGATCGCCAGCATCCGGTATGACTCCGCTATCAATGCTGCATCAGCCGACTCGACTTGTTGATAGTGTGTCAGATTAGACATTGGTGGTTAATAGATCTATCTGTTAAGAAGAGCATGGCGTCAGTCACTCGCTATGTCTCCATTGGCTATTTAGCCGATGGCCTAAGCTTTCACGCGTATGACATGCCTTCATGATTCCTTTGTGATGTAAGTAGATCTATCGACCGCTGGCCTCTGATCTAGGGTCCTACCATCAATGCTACATCAGATGACTCGGCCTATTGACGATACAATAGATTGAGTCTAGTTGTTTGTAGATTTATCTGCATCCGATGGATGAGTGATCGTATGCTGTGCGACACGATCACTGGAATCAGCTATTTTAGCCGATAGCCCGCTTTGTTGAGGATGCATTGGTTGTTTAGATGCTTTTACTTATTTTTGTCTTGGTTAAAAACTAGTATGTCTCTCACCATGTATGCTTACATGTCTACCCTAACATATTTTGCATCTTTTCATGATCATCGGCTAAGTTAGATTCATGCAACTGAGTACATAATAATTGTCGATATGCTTGTTTTGCTTACATTACATCATAAACATGCTGGATATCGACTCTTTGGTTGATAGCCTTATCATGGTGGCCACTTGGCCATATATTTGGAACTGTCTAGACAAACACTGGCATGTTCTACCTTAAATTACTGATCAACTTTCTCTCCTTTCCCTTCCTAAGTCCGAAGAGAACTCGAGATCTGCTCTACGCGGTTTCTCTCAGCTTGCTGCATGTGTCGATGGCTACCTATCACTTTTTGCCATCGACATATCTTTGGCACGCCCTGTGGGACCACAATCGTCAAGATGAATAGCGAAGCGATCCTCAAGGTCAACCTTGAAGACTTGCCTAACGACCAGAAGGCACTCATTGAGCAAGCGGTGAAGGAATTGAGAGAAAAGTGCCTGCTATCATACTGTAGGACACGTGATTCAGTCATTCAGAAGACTCCCCTGCCAAGCATTCTCCTTCATGGACAAAGTAAAGATGTTGAAGCAATGACAATTGCTCATTTAGTCCACCAGACTGTTTATGAAGCCTTTACAAACTACAATAAGGTGTTGGCCAACATGATTGGCAATGTTTTGAAAGAAATCTTCTTTGGAGCGCCAGTTGATCAGGTTGGGCCAGCATACTCTAATGGCTTTAATCCTTCGGCTATGGGAAGCAACATACCTAGTTCTAGTTAGTAGTCAAATGGTGGGCAGTTCTAATAGCCACCAATACAACAGCTCTCAGGGGGACAGGCTCAAGATCAGACCTTGCAACACAGCAGGGTGGCAAGGTCAAGCTCTGCCAATCGCAGGGGGCAAGGTCAGGCCCTACCAATGGCAGGGAGGCAAGCTCAAATGACAGGGGGCAATCACTAGCACAACAATCATCAAGTGCCCCTATCACACAGATAGTCCAGCAGCTAACCACCCCAGCTACTCAACAGGTTGTGCAACAGCTGGCTCAGGGAAGATTCAGTACTTCCTATCAAACGCCTCAGTCAGCCCATAGAATTGCTCCATTAGTACAAAGGATCATCAGGAATGTTGATCCTAACTACTTTAATAGTCGATTGCAAGGATATGCAACTTGCAACACTTAGATTGACTATCTAGCAGGATACCACCTGGTTTATGACGCTAGCACATACGAGATGATGCCACACCCTAGGTATCCAAACCCCTATAACTACGATGGTCAACAGCTTCAAGCCTAGGGGCAGCAGCTTCAAACCCAGGTGCACCAATCTCAGATTTAGGGACAGCAACCTCCAACACAAGGTCAACAAGGTCAAGCGCAAGGCTCTTAGGCTCTGACTCAAGAATAGCCGAGGCAAGAAATTGCTGGCATGGATGCTGAAGAATTTGCTAGTAAAATAGTTGCTATGATGCAGAGCCAGTTTGGTCTAAAGCCCAAAGGACAAGTTGGCTCCTACCAACGCCCATACTCTGCCTGGTATGATATTGTGCAGCTCCCTTTCTGCTATAGAGTCCTAGATTTCCCCAAATTCACCGGGGCATATGAGATGACAACCATGGAGCATATCAACCTCTATCTCATTTAGCTTGGAGATGCATCTGTTGAGGAGGCACATAAAATCAGATTCTTCTCCTTGTCCCTGTCTGGATTGGCCTTCCGTTGGTTTTCATCACTTGAACTGAACTCCATCACTAGATGGGCCGATCTGGAGAACAAGTTCCATGCATACTTCTATAGTGGGACATGAGAGAAGAAGCTTATAGATCTGATAAGCATGAGGCAGAGAAGCAATATGTCATGCTCTGAGTTCGTTCAGAGATTCAGAGAAGTATGGAGCCGTTGCTACTCATTGAATCTGTCTGATGGCCAATTGGCTGAATTGGTTCTTCAAGGGATGTCTCCATTAATCAGAGAGAAATTTAGTGGCTAGGAGTTTGAAATCTTGGCCCATTTAGTTCAGAGAGTGTTTGCCTTTGAGAATCAGCACCGGACCCTACGCAAGGAGAAGTATTTGAAGGGTACTACTCCTATGACTAATTCCTATAATGCAGACTCCGACGGGGATGATCCAAAAGTCACAATCTCTGAATGGACATGGGGCAAGGCTCCTGTATCTTGTCCATGGGTGAAGGAGTCGGAAAACACCTACGACTTCAATGTTAAGAACGCTGACAGGATCTTTGTCTTGCTGCTAGAGAAGAAGCAGTTGAGATTACCTGCAAACCATGTGATCCATTTGCCTGAAGAATTAAAAGGGAAGAAGTACTATAGGTTCCACAATGCTACTAACCATAGTACCAACAAGTGCAAAATCTTTTGCTTCCACATTCAGAGGGCCATCGAGCAGGGAAAGGTCAAGTTTGAGCCAGCCAAGAAACCAATAATTGACATAGATAAGCATCCTTTCCTAGGGGTGCACATGGTGGAGTTCTAGTTAGCTAAAGGGAAGACGAATTTCTTAATGTCGGCTAAGGCCAAAGAAGATGGGTCAGTTAACCCCAAGGTTCAAATACGGCTAATGAGTATGAAGAAGCTAAGAAGCAACACGATCAACAAAAGAGTCGATATGAGCAAGGTGAAACATCCAGAGCTGGTGCTATGCATCATCGTGTAACTTCTAGGATCTTATTGAACAAGTGGCAACGCTAGAAGGAGGACTATCCACGTTGGCTCAAAGAAGAAGAATATGAGCGTCGGTGCGAAGAAGGAAGGTGCGAAAGAGAACAAGCTGAGCTACATTGGAGTTGTCTTTTATTCAGACACTGTTGGAATAAAGTTTTGAAATTGCCTACATGACGAAACTGCCCAGAGTGCAGTAATTAGTATGCAGAGTTTAGGCATTCTCAAGCCAACCGCTGGTCTATCCATGAATGTTTGAGTTTTCAATCTAACAACATGGATTGGTGCATAAAAAATAAAGGAGTTCATGATCGGCTAGACAAGTGTACATATCATCAGAATTGGGCCAGTCGTGATGAAGAGAGAGTATATTTGGTAAGAAGGCCAGTGGTGTCTAGAAAGTTTGACAAGGAGCCAGAAAAGAAGAGTTCAGTACCTGAGGAATAGAGAATTAGAAGCTTAGGAGTATAGCAGACCCTGGACATGGCGCATCAAACAAACAGCCGGCAAGGGCAAACCATTGGCTAATATTGATATGGTCTTCATCCTGCCTGCAGAATTTAGAGCTCCCTCCAAATATGAATAAGAAGAATCTGATGGGGAGGAGTATGATGAAGAAGAATTGGGGGAAGCAATAGCTCAGTTAGCCCTCCAGTCCCAACAAGCTATATTTGACAAGTCATCTTAGCATCGACACTTAAAAGCTTTATACATGAAGGGATTTGTCGATAGTAAGCTAATGACTATGATGTTAGTCGATGGAGGTGCTACAGTCAATCTCATGCCTTATTCTACCTTCCACAAACTTGGGAAGGGCCTAGAAGATTTTCTTGAAACAAATATGATGTTAAGGGACTTTGGAGGCAATGCATCTAAGACCCGGAGGGCAGATAACGTCGAATTGGCGATTGGAAGTAAGACCCTACCTACTACTTTCTTCGTCATCGATGGTAAAGGAACATATAGTCTGCTCTTGGGTCGTGACTGGATCTACGCTAATTGTTGCATCCCTTCAATAATGCACTGATGCCTTATCCAATGGCAAGGAGACAACGTCGAAGTGGTTCAAGCCGATACGTCTGTGAGCGTCACAACTGCTGATCTAGCATATTGGGAGTTTGAAGATTGTGAATGCTTCTCTGGTAGACTCTAGGAAGGAGGCGTCATCAAGGTAAATGATGAATGTCAATAGCTGATTCAAGCAATCAGCTCTGAGAGTTTATTTTAATAACTTCTTTAGTTGGTGATTATGGAACGGCTGGATATTACTCTTGTGGGTTAGTTTGTTATAATGTAGCTGTCCTATTTCAAGAAGTTGAAATTGGAATCAAACATACAAGTATTTTATGAAGCTTGATAGCCGATGATTTTTGGCGTTTAAATCATCATCGGCTATTTTGGAAGCAATTTTCATTATGGAATGCAGAGTTTTGGTGACTAAAGGTTAGCACTTAAGTGCGGTCAGTTTATGGGCCATCGTCGGGACTGACAGTTGGTACCAACATAGTATTGCCTTTAGAAAAAAAATAACAAATCCTAATTCAGCTTAAGAAGGCAAAAGGTGGTGCGATATGCATCGCCTATAGTGCAAAAATAAAGAAAAACACAAGTCATGGAAAAAGAGTGATGAGGTTGTTGTCCTGATCTTCGCGACATATGATCTTGATCTTGATAACTAGCTGATAAACAACCGATAACTTGCTGCAAGCAGCGATAACTAGTGCAACCTGACGACACGCACAAGGAGCCAACCACCGTCTCTATATGGCAGCCTGAACCAAGGATTCGCCCAACCACACTCTCAAAGAAACCAACCTACGCAACCTAGAATCAATGGACCAGGAGCACGGATTGGGTGCCGATGACGCGGCCGCTTCTGTAATCTCCGCGAAGGAAAACACAAGAGCAAATGGGTAGATCTCTCTCTCTAGTTTTTGTTAGCACACAACAGAACAAAGTGGTCTGTATTCAGATTATCAAAAGTCCCCTTTTGTTTATAAGCATAGCAGTATTTATACAAGGAACAACCCTCCTGTATAGGTGTGATCACGAGATGAAAAATAAAAAGACTAGAATGTGAAAAGGCTTCCATGAAATGAGTTTCTAGGAGTCCACACGGCTATCAGTTTCCAAAGCAGTCTCCACTAAAAGTGTCATAACTCCCTAGTGGGAAGTCCAAATGACGATCCGTTTCTTGAGTGTGAAACTAGACTCAATAAGATTTCCATCCATGTATGCCATGCACAATGTAACATCGTAGACTGGTACAGTTTTGCATGGGAACTTGAACAACATGCATGCTATTAACCACCTGACCAGTCCCCACTAAATCTGGTCGGACGCTATGGGGAAAATTCCAATCTAGTCGGGGATTATTTCATTGGAAAATAGACTTGATAAGATTTCCAAAATGTCCTCATGGACCTTCATAGCTTTTGTGAATAAAGAGTTATGGCCGATTCTTTCTGCTAGTTCTATCGCGCTGGACTGGCCCGAGCTGGTGGTCGGTGGTCTGGTCCGAGCTGGTGGTCGGGGGGGGGGGGGGGGGGTCCGAGCTGGTGGTCGGTGGTCTGGTCCAAGCTGGTGGTCGGGGGGGGGGGGTCTGAGCTGGTGGTCAGTGGTCTGGTCCGAGCTAGTGGTCAGATTCTTCCTCCTCTTCATGTATTTTCCTAAGTACAACCAAAGTAGCATTCTTAGGTAGTATAACATTCTCACAAGTGTTAGAATTAAGATCAGTTAGGAACGAATTCACCTACTCTTGTAGTTTCTTAGCACGACTTCTTGTAAGTGGTCCTGGATTTATGATATTCATGTTGGATGGTGAATGATTGTCACTCAAGGAAGCACATACTGCTGAGATGTCCTCATCATCCTCCCCCCTCTTGAAAAGGAGTCGTCCTCGACTCTAATTCTTCTAGTCCGAAGAATGGTGTCAAGTCAGCAACATTGAAGGATTTGCTAACACCATAATCTTCAGGGAGATCAATCTTCTAAGCATTATCATTGATCTTGGATAACACTTTGAATGGACCATCTCCTTGTGGCATCAACTTGGATTTGCGCTTCTTTGGAAAGCAGTCTTTGCGAAGGTGTACCCAAACTAAATCTCCAGGTTCAAATGTCACCTTCTTGTGATGCTTGTTCGCCCATTCAGCATAGTACTTAGACCTTTTCTCAATTGTTTCTTTGGTCTTCTCATGAATCTTCTTGACATAAGACACACGCTTGGAGGCTTCCATGTTAGCTCTTTCCTGCAATGGCAAAGGCAACAAATCGATCGGAGCAAGCGGTTTGAAACCATATACTACTTCAATAGGACACATATTAGTTGTAGAGTGTACTGCCCTGTTGTAAGCGAATTCCACATGTGGCAAGCACTCCTCCCATTTCTTCAAGTTCTTCTTGATCAAAGCTCGCAGCAGCATAGAAAGTGTTCTATTCACGACTTCAGTTTGCCCATCCGTTTGAGGGTGGCAAGTGGTAGAAAACAGCAACCTTGTACCGAGTTTTTCCCATAACATCCTCCAAAAGTAGCTCAAAAACTTAGTGTCATGATCTGAAACAATTGTCTTGGGCATGCCATGCAACCTCATAATTTCCCTAAAAAATAGAGAGGCTACGTGGGAAGCATCATCGCTTTTATGACATGGTATAAAATGTGCCATTTTAGAGAACCGATCAACAACAACAAAAGTTGAATCCCTCCCCTCTTTGTCCATGGTAAACCTAAAACAAAATCCATGCTAATGTTTTCCCAAGGAGCACTAGGAACAAGCAAGGGAGTATATAAACCATGGGGGTTCAGTTTTGACTTAGCTTTGTGGCAAGTGATGCATCTTTGCACAAATCTTTCGACATCCCTTCTCATCTTCGGCCAATAAAAATGGTCAGCCAACATGTCATATGTCTTTTTCCATCCAAAGTGACCCATGAATCCACCTGCATGTGTTTCCTGTAACAACAAAAGTCTAACAGAGCAATTGGGAACACAAAATTTGTTAGCTCTAAACAAGAATCCATCATGTACATGATATTTTTCCCAACCTTTACCTGTTGTACATTTTGCATAAGGTTCTGAAAAGTCATGATCAACAGAGTATAATTCTTTTATGTGTTGAAGTCCTGGCACTTTAACAACGAGTTGATTTAACAAAACATTTTTACGAGATAAAGCATCAGCGACAATATTTTCCTTACCTTTCTTATATTTCACAACATATAGAAAAGTTTCAATGAATTCAACCCATTTAGCATGTCTACGGTTCAATTTTGATTGTCCTTTTAAATATTTCAAAGCCTCATGGTCAGAATGAATAACAAATTCTTTTGGCCATAAGTAATGTTGCCAAGTCTCAAGTGCTCTTACCAAAGCATACAACTCTTTGTCATACACCAAATAGTTTAGTTGTGCTCCTCCCAAGTTCTCACTGAAGTATGCCACAGGCTGTCCAATTTGCATGAGAACTCCTCCATTTCCAATCCCACTTGCGTCACATTCAACCTCAAAGTTTTTTGTGAAATCCGGTAACACAAGCAAGGGGGCTCTCATAAATCTTTCTCTTGTGGCTCACCCATTGGAAGGCAACACCTTTGTTCGTTAACTCATTCAATGGAGCAGCTATTGTGCTGAAATCTCTCATAAATCTCCTATAAAAACCAGCAAGTCTATGAAAACTTCTCACCTGGCTTACATTTTCAGGAGTTGGCCAATCCTTGATTGTTTTCACCTTTGATTCATCAACTTCAATTCCTGAACATGAAACAACAAAACCAAGAAACACAACCTAATCTATACAAAATGTGCACTTCTCTAGGTTAGAAAATAATTTTTCTTTCCTGAGCACGTCTAACACTTGCTGAATATGATCAACATGTTCTTCCAATGTCTTGCTGTAAATTAGGATACCATCAATGTAAACAACAACAAATTTTTCCAATGAATGCTCGCAAGACATGGTTCATCAATCTCATGAATGTACTAGGTGCATTAGTCAAACCAAAAGGCATAACTAACCATTCATACATCCCAAACTTTGTTTTAAATGCAGTTTTCTATTCATCTCCAATTTTCATTCTAATTTGATGGTAACCACTTCTCAAATCAATTTTAGAAAATATCATACATCCACTCAATTCATCAAGCATATCATCTAGCCTAGGAATAGGATGATGATAACAAATAGTGATGTTATTGATGGCTCTGCAATCTACACACATCCTCCATGAACCATCTTTCTGTGGCACCAAAATCACAGGGACAACACAAGAACTTAAACTTTCACGCACATAACCTTTTTTCTAAAAGTGCTTGTACTTCCCTTTGAATTTCCTTGGTTTCTTCGGGGTTGGTGCGATATGCTGGACGGTTTGGGAGTGCAGCTCCAGGGATGAAATCAATTTGATGTTCAATGCCACGCAAAGGAGGAAGTCCAGCAGGTGTTTCTTCTAGAAAATCATCTTTATATTCCTGCAAAACACGTGCAACAACACTTGGGACAAAAGCAGGGCCGGTTCTATGTTTTCGAAGGCCCTAGGGCGAACTTGACAATGGACCTTATGGCTATATATATATATATATATATATATATATATATATATATATATATATATATATATATATATATATATATATATATATATATATATATATATATATATATATATATATATATATATATACCTGAACCTCCTTGCGCCACGTCATCTACTTATCCTTTGCAACTAACACAAACTCTACTAAGCTATTATCTTTAACCTCCTTGCGCCACATCATCCACTTATCTCTTTCAATTAACATCGGCTAATCATGTACATGCATACGTAGTAGTAGTTTGTTTTTCAAGTTCATGCACGTAATATAGGGTGTGTTTAGTTCCCCTGAAAAGGGTGAAAAAGTACTGTAGCACGTTTTGGCTTTATTTGGCAAATAATGTCCAACCGTTGACTAATTAGGTTTAAAACGTTCGTCTCGTAAAGTACAACCAAACTGTACAATTAGTTTTTGATTTCATGTACATTTAGTACTCCATGCATGTATCGCAAGTTTGATATGACGGGGAATCTTTTTTTGGAATAGTACGTTTTTGGTGGAACTAAACACAGTGATAGTAGTAGATATATTTAGTTGTCCACATCAAAATGCTAAAACATAGATTTCTCCTTCATACCCGCGGTAACACACAGGGAATCCTTCTAGTATGTTTAATTATATACTCCCTCCATCCTATATGTCATTCCAAGAATCTTGGATAGATAAAGCATCTTAAGTTTGACCAAATTTATATGATAAGATAATAATATTTATGATACCAACTAAGTATTATTAGATTATTCGTTATTATATTTTCATACTATATCTATTTGATATCATATATTTTTGTAATTTTTTCTATAATTTTGGTTAAACTTACGATGATTTGACTCTCTAAGATTCTTGGAATGATTTATAATTTGGGATGAAGGGAGTATGTGCTAATATGCAATTGTATAAAGGTATATATATAGAGGAGTTAATTGATGAGCAATGACAATATCATGATAGAGTGATAAGACCGTTGTTGGGTTAAACAATGGACATTATATGGGATACACATACCTGAGTATGGGCCCCTTAGCAAGCTGGGCCCTAGGGCGTCGCACCCGCCGCACCTCCTCTGCTACGGCCCTGGACAAAAGTTAAGTCGTTAGCTGAAAGCAATGTGTCCTTGCACACAAGTATGATTAATACTTGATCTAGGTTTCTCCTCACATCTCTCATTTCAGATTTGGTGGTTATCATCACTAAGTTCTCTCCCTCTATTTTTTGTTATCTCTCATATTTGGCTTATGGCTCTCACTCTCTAATTTGTGGAAGGCACTCAAATTCTTTTTCTCTCCTTCTTTTCCACTCTCATTCCTCACAATAGAGCTCTTTTGCAAGTGCTCAACTAGGATTTGCTGTGGTGTCATGGGTTTAAGTATCAACTCCTTTCCCTTCCACTTGATGGTGTATTCATTGGTCCGACCACAATGCAGAGATGATCGATCATATTGCCATGGTCTTCCCAACAGCATATGACACACTGTCATGGGTGCCACATCACATTCTACAGTGTCAACATATTCACCAATCTTGAAATGAACTTTCACTCTTTGTGCAATCTTAATGGAACCCGAATTATTGAACCATTGGACATGATAGGGATGAGGATGTTTTAGCAGCTTTAGACCAAGCTTGTCAACCATTTCTTTACTAGCAAGATTGTGACAACTTCCACCATCAATGATTACCTTGCACACCTTGTCTTCAACCTTGGCTCTAGTTTGGAAAAGATTGTGCCGCTGTCCATTTTCAGCTTCACTCATTAGCACACTCAAAATTTAAGTTACAACAAGAGCAGCACCAGTTTCAAATGCATAGACTTCCTTTTTAGGATTATCTTGTCCTTCCGTATCTTCATGTTCTTCATCACTAGCAGATTCATGTTCTCCTTGGTCATTCACAATGATGGTTCTATTATTGGGACACTCCTGTATAACATGACCACGACCTCCACACTTGAAGCATTGAATTCCACTACTCTTGGTTAAAGAACCCACTGAAGTAGGTGATGAGATTGCTGATTTGTTCTTCTCATTTGGAGCAGCCAGCTCCTTCCCACTAGAAGCACCAAAATTGTTTGATCTTGTACCACCACTTGAGTTGGAAGTTGTACCTTTGCTTGCACTACCTCTTGGTGTGAATTTGCTACCACTTGGCGTACTTCTTGTGCTGAAAGATACTCCTCTATTGGACTTCATGTCCTGCTGCAATTGACGCTCAGCCTTGCTAGCTTGATGTACTAATTCAATGAGATTACGGTACTGCTGAAATTCAACAATGCGCTGAATATTGCGATGCAGCCCGGACATAAAACGTGCAATAGATTGCTCTTCATCTTCATATACATTGGCTCGAATCATGTCACACCCATTTTTAAGGACAAAAATAGGATGCATAAAAGACTCATGTGCGCCCCAGGAAACAGTCGCACACATAAGTTGACAAATTACAAAGTATCATCACAGTGATTATTACATAACGAATAAGTATTTAAGACATAGTCTTGAACGATAGGTAATAATATCTAATAGTAATTCTTCAGCGGAAACTCCACACAGGGACACGGTTGACTGGTTGACACCAAGACTAGTACTCATTCCGATAATCTTCCTCTATATCTTCATCTGTTATGGTGGAAAATAGCAAGGGTGAGTCCATGTCAAACTCAACAAATATAACACAGGGTTCATGAGGCTCAAAAAGGCTAGACATTGTTTAACTGCGTTTAGCTTTTAATCATATATTAGCAATTGAGTAGCATCAAGATAAACCACTTCCCATTAAAGAACCAATGATCAATTGTAATAAGGATAATGAATGGCATTAACATGAGCAAATAATAATCAACAATAATTAAGCATGATATAACAGTTATGATCAACTATTCCATAAGAATCCCCAAGGCCGCTCGTATCCGTGAGCATGGCTAGTATACCAGTTTTTAACTCTGCGCAGAGGTGTACACTTTCACTGTGAGTCATGATTTCCAAATGAGTGGGGAGATCAAGCCCAAACACCCGAGAACCATATAAAGCCACTCAAAAGTTCGTCTAACAAGTTAGGGCCATTAGATTCACTCGGCAGGCAGATGTAGAACCCCCCTTCCCTGTGGCACAACAACCGCAGCCTATACACACTAGGCCAGGGGCTCGCACTACACCCAACGTGGCAAGCCATTCTTACGCCATTTAAGGTAACCTCTAACAAGCTAGAAAAGGTCTCTTGAACAACTAAAGCCAGAGCCATATAGCCCTCACAGCTGTACTGTATGTAACGTCCCGCCTCCTCGAGACCGGGCCCGCTTACATCTGGCCGCTTTTCTAGGACATAGACTGCCCTCACAGACCAACACAAGTCTTTTCTGCGCACTTTGTCCTCACTCGTGCGCACCCGGAAAGAACTTCCCGGTCGGTCACCCATCGCTCCAGGCCAAGCACGCTTAACTTTGGAGTTCTTTCGAGATGGGCTTCCGGAAAAGAAGTTGCAACTTGTTGGTATGAGTATCCTATTAATCTTATTAAGCCCTAGGCCGGGATGTTACATCCTCACCCCCTTAAGAGATCGACGTCCTCGTCGATCAATCCCAAGCCAGGAGCGTCCTCTCTTGGCCACGTCCGTATGTCCAGAGCCAGCGCATGTGCCATGCTGTGTGACCACGACGGATCCACACCAGCCATGCGCACCATGCCTGCGCAACTGCGACACACGCGCCCGTGAAACCGCGAGAGTTGGCTCTGATACCATTCTGTAACGTCCCGCCTCCTCGAGACCGGGCCCGCTTACATCTGGCCGCTTTTCTAGGACATAGACTGCCCTCACAGACCAACACAAGTCTTTTCTGCGCACTTTGTCCTCACTCGTGCGCACCCGGAAAGAACTTCCCGGTCGGTCACCCATCGCTCCAGGCCAAGCACGCTTAACTTTGGAGTTCTTTCGAGATGGGCTTCCGGAAAAGAAGTTGCAACTTGTTGGTATGAGTATCCTATTAATCTTATTAAGCCCTAGGCCGGGATGTTACACTGTATATCCCGGTTATCACTTACAGATAAGTCCTTATGGAGAGAAACCAGAGCATCAAAATAATACACATGCTCTAGCCCCCTTTTAACAGTAATAAAATCATCTTAATAGTTGATTGCTTAATCCATTAATCAAATTACAAGATCATTGTTCTTAGTTTAAGCACTAGCAGTAGCTACCCATATGCATTCCCAAGGTTGACAAGGAATCAAGATAACAATCACTAAGTTATAATCTCTAAGGTTGTCAAGGTAAGCACATGCATATGTATGACAATTCAATGTATAGGTAACAAGGATAGTCCTGTGTTATACTTGCCTTGATCAAAGCTTTCCAAGTGATACTGCTGACTTGGCTCAAAGTAATACTCCGAATCGTCCAGATACTGCTCACCTTCTATACTCGATCATCAATCAACAACACACATGCATCCAATCAAACAAACACGAAGCAAACAAAGAGATACAATTAGAACAGTACACCAACAGTAGCAAAACAGTAATAAAAGTTTATAAAACTCTTCTACACGTTTCTACGATCACACAGACGCAAAGATCACCAAATTCGGAGTTAAAACGTGAAAGTTATGAATTTTCTAAGATTTCCTATAGATAAATAAATACTTAATTATAAACTCGAAAAATAAATTATCAAAACTAACTGTACAACTACACTAACATGTAGAGCTCGCAAATACGAACCTAACGCAACTTGAACGGGTCAAATCGGAGTTAAAATAAAGATTTTATGACCAAAACAATTCTAGTGGCAAAACTGTAAATATCTGAAAACGTATTTTTGATTTAACCGAGAGAAAATACGCTTTCAAAACAAGGAAACGTATTTCAGATAATACGCTAAGGACGGCGGGTTCAATTATTAAAAAGTCCAGGGGCTCTTTAAGAAGTTTACCCCGTGAAGAGGTATCTTATAATCTCGGCCATCTATTCAAAATCGGACGGCTGAGATCACCCTTGGCTTCTCAGAGAGAAACTCAGCCTTCTCCTCCAAATCCAGCCGGCGGCCTCCATGGCCGGCCACCCGAGCTCGCCGGAATCAAATGGTTTTCCCGTTTCCGGCCACCGTTTTCCCCGCAACCAACTCCAACCGAACGAGGAGCTCAATGCGAATCCATCTATGCGGTACAAGCTAGCTACAGTGGATTGAAATCGGCACGCGACGAGAGGAGGGCGGTGGCGCCATTGCCGACCCATCGGTGACCTTCAAAAACACAATTCGAAGCATCTCCACCCAAAAGAAAAAGCATGGGAAGGTAGAGAAGGAGAGTGCGGACTCACCAACGCGAAGAACACGGCCTCAAATCCACCCGCGAGCTCCTCCTACGAGCAACTGAAACCTCCAACTCCCCCAATCCCTAGCGCTCGGTTTCACGTGGTTGGACTAGAGTTTTAGATGGAAAACGGAAAGAAGAGAACCCCGGCTACCCTTTTATAGGTTCACTTCATCGATTTCGGTTAGGAAATCCAAACTAGAAGATTTGATTCGGTTGGAACGGGTGTTCGTATCCGTCCCGGTCACGACGGAGGTAGGGGATGCGACTGTCACCTGGGCCTCGCCCGTCAGCGGCTGAAGAGGATGAGGCGCGCGGCTCTAGCCTCCTGGGCCGGCCCACCGACGCCATGGAGAGCGCGGCAGTGGCCCGTCTTCGCGGCCCAGCGCGGGGAAGCAGGCCGATCCGACGGGCCTTCGGCCACCAGGCGGAAGGTAAGTTGTTTTTATTATTTTTCTTTCTTTTCTTTATTTGCTTATTTAGCAAACTATTCCAAATAAAATTTTTCAAGCCAAATCAAAATAAAATAAAATAAAACCACTTCTCAAAATAAATAAATGCAACAGCATGAATGCAACACCAAAAATTCTTTTTAAAATTTTAATTTGCCCTTAATTGTTATCTAACTTATTTGAAATTCATTATTCCTAAAGTTTAGAATTTTTTTTTGGGTGTTACAAATTCTACCCCCCTTAAAAGAATCTCGTCCTCGAGATTGGACTGCTTACTCAAACAACTGCGGATATGATTTCCTCAATTCATCCTCTCTTTCCCAAGTTGCCTCTGCCTCTGAATATCGATTCCACTGTACTTTACACATCTTAATAATCCGACTTCGAGTAACTCTCTCAGCAGTCTCTAAAATCTTAATCGGAAACTCTTCATATGTAAGATCCTCTTTAACAGTCAACTCTTCTAAAAGTATCTGCTCCTCAGGCACCCGTAAACACTTCTTAAGTTGTGAAACATGGAACACATCATGCACTCCAGATAAATTCTCAGGCAACTCTAATTGATAAGCAACTTCACCACGTCTAGTAATAACTTTAAATGGTCCAACATACCTTGGTGCTAGTTTACCTTTCATGTTAAACCTCTTCACACTTTTCATTGGGGACACCTTCAAATAGACATAATCACCTACCTCAAAAACTAAATCTCTTCTTCTATTGTCAGCATAACTCTTCTGACGAGACTGTGCTACTCTCAAATTCTCACGAATCACTCGCACTTGATCTTCTGCGTTTCTAAGAACATCTGTACCAAACACTTGAGATTCACCTGTCTGATCCCAAAACAATGGAGTTCTACACTTACGTCCATACAAAGCTTCAAACGGTGCCATCTTAAGACTCTGTTGATAACTGTTATTGTAAGAGAATTCTACATAAGGCAAACTCTTATCCCAACTAGTTCCATATTGCAATGCACAAGCTCTCAACATATCCTCTAATACCTGGTTGGTCCTTTCAGTCTGTCCATCTGTCTGTGGATGATATGCTGTACTAAAATTCAATTTTGTTCCCAATGTTTCATGCACAACTTTCTAAAAATGCGACGTAAACTGCGATCCTCGATCAGATACAATCTTCTTTGGTACTCCATGCAAACAGACTATTCTCTCCATATACAACTCTGCCAATTTTGGTCCATGGTAAGTAGTCTTAACTGGTATAAAATGAGCAACTTTAGTTAACCGATCTACTATCACCCAAATAGAATCATAACCTCTCGGAGTACGCGGTAACCCTACTATAAAATCCATACCAACTTCCTCCCACTTCCATTTAGGAATCTTCATTGGTTGCAACAATCCAGCAGGTCTCTGATGCTCTGCTTTCACCCTCTGACAAGTGTCACACAATGCCACATACTCAGCCACATCTCGCTTTAATCCAACCCACCAATATTTCTGTTTCAGATCCAAATACATCTTAGTACTACCAGGATGAATAGAATAAGCTGACTCATGAGCTTCGCGAAGAATTGCCTGTCTAACAGTTTGATCCTCAGGTACACACAGCCTCTTTCCAAACCACAAAATTCCATTATCATCCATCTGAAAGCCTAGTGACTTACCAATCACTATATCTTCCGCTATCTTCTTTAGTTTCTCATCCTTCAACTGACCCTTGTAGATTTCTTGCTCTAAGGTAGGCTCTATCACTAATTCCATTGTATTAGTAACAATTCCCAAATTCAAATATTCAAATTCAGCACATAACTCCCTAGTCATAGACAACGTCCGTATCTCATTGGCATAACTTTTCCTACTAAGAGCATCAGCTACTACATTAGCCTTACTAGGATGATAGTGTATCTCAATATCATAATCCTTAATCAACTCTAACCATCTGCGTTGCCTCAAATTCAGATCTGACTGAGTGAAAATATACTTCAAACTCTTATGATCAGTGTATATATCACTCTTATGTCCAATCAAATAATGTCTCCAAATCTTTAAAGCATGAACTACAGCTGCTAACTCCAAATCATGTGTAGGATAATTCAACTCATGCTTTCTCAACTGCCTAGATGCATAAGCCACAACTCTGCCTTCTTGCATAAGAACACATCCCAAACCTTGACGAGAAGCATCACAATAAATAGAAAACTTCTTACTCAAATCTGGCAAAACCAAAACAGGCGCTGTAGTCAACCTCTTCTTCAATTCCTCAAAACTAGCTTGACATTTATCTGACCACACAAACTTGGCATTCTTCTCTAACAGAGATGTCATAGGTTTAGCAAGTTTAGAAAACCCTTCAATGAACCGTCTGTAATATCCAGCTAATCCCAAGAAACTACGAATCTCGCTAACATCAATAGGTGGTTTCCAATCTAATACATCCTTTACTTTACCTGGATCCACTGATATCCCTCCATTAGAAACAATATGACCAAGGAAAGAAATTTCCTTCAACCAAAACTCACATTTACTTCGCTTCGCATACAGTTTATGCTCTCTAAGTTTCTGCAATACCAACCTCAAATGTTCAGCATGCTCTACCTCTGTCTTGGAAAATACCAGTATATCATCAATAAACACTACCACAAACTTATCCAAATATTCCATGAACACCTTATTCATCATGTACATAAAGTATGCAGGTGCATTGGTCAATCCAAATGACATAACAGTATACTCATACAATCCATACCTTGTAGTAAAAGCTGTCTTTGGAATATCAGAAGCACGAATCTTCAACTGATGATAACCAGAACGTAAATCAATCTTAGAGAACACACAAGCACCTCTCAACTGATCAAACAAGTCATCAATCCTGGGCAAAGGGTACTTATTCTTGATAGTTACCTCATTTAGTGACCGGTAATCAACACACATCCTCTGACCGCCATCTTTCTTATCAACAAAAATAACTGGTGCTCCCCAAGGTGATGAACTAGGTCGAATAAAACCTTTATCTTGTAATTCTTTAATTTGTTTCTTAAGTTCTTCTAATTCATCTACTCCCATCCTATATGGTCGTTTGGCTATAGGTGCAGTTCCAGGAAGTAATTCAATAAGAAATTCAATGTCTCTGTCAGGTGACATACCTGGCAATTCATCAGGGAAGACATCCAGAAATTCCTCAATCACTGAATTCTCCTTAATAGTATCTTCAAGCTGATTCACCACAGCGGTTGGTTGCTTCTGCACTGCTACATCCACATTGATTTTATCTCCATTAGGTGCATTCACAACTACCACTTTCTGCTGACACTGAATCTCTGCCTGATTTTGCTTCATCCAGTCCATACCCAATATCACATCAATACCAGATGTCCTCAACACTATAGGAGTTATCTTAAACTCTACCCCCCTTAATACCATACTAATTGGAAGACAACGATTACTGGTTTGCATGGTACCTCCAGGTGAATTTACTAAGAGAGGTTCTTTCATAGCTAGCATGGGTATACTATGCATTTTAACAAAAATGTTGGATATGAATGTATGAGATGCTCCAGAGTCAAAAAGAACAGTTGCAGGAGTGGAATGTACATTGAACGTACCAATCATGACTTCTGGTGCATCATGAGCTGTATCAGAAGACACGTGATTCACCCTTCCAGTACCAGATTGCCTCTGGTTGCTATTCTGGCTCTGAGGAGTCTGCTGGTTCTGCTTCTCAGGACAATGGTAAGACATATGCCCCTCTTTACCACAGACAAAACATCTAGTAGGCGTGCTGGGAGCACTATTCTTCATGGGAGTAACATTGGAATTTCCAGTACGAGGAGTCTGTTGCCCAGTCTGCTGATACTGTTGACGCTGTGGATATGATGAACGCTGTTGTGACTGATTACTTTGCCAATTCTGGGACCACCTCTGATTCGGATTACGATTCCACTAGCTAACCGGTCCCTGAAACTTCTGATGAAAACCATGCTGAGGATTCATGCGTTGACGATTGTTGCTTCCTGAGCTTTGTACCTTCATCTTCCTCTTCCTGTCCATCTCTCTGCGCTCATTATCAAGCACAATAGCTTTATTTACCAGCTCTTGAAAACTAGCATAGTTGTTCCCCTTCAACTGCAAGCGAAGATCATAATAAATTCCCTTCAAGAAAAGACGCTGCCTGTCTGCATCTTCCCTCACTTCATTAGGAGCATAGCGAGCCAACTGGGTGAACCTGTCATGATATTCACTAACGCTCATCTGTCCCATCCTAAGGTTTCTGAATTCTTCCTGCTTCAGCTCAATTATACCTTCAAGAATATGACGAGCTCGAAAATCTCTAACAAACTCATTCCAAGTGATAGGAGGAGCATTGTCAGGGCGTGCAGCTTGATACGACTCCCACCAAGTCTGAGCTGTCCCCTGTAACTGACCAGATGCATATAACACCTTCTCCATATCATTGCATTGGGCTATATTCAGCTGTTTCTCCACTGCCATCACCCAATCATCTGCCTCTAAAGGATCAGCAGCATGAGAAAACACTGGAGGGCGTCCCTTCAAAAATTCCCCACACTTATCCCTCACTTGCACAGGCGGTGGTCCTCCTGCAGGGGGATTGTTCTGCATGTGCTGCATAAACATCTGCATCATCTGGTTCTGAGTTTGCATGAGTTCCTCCATAGTAATGGGTGGGTTAGCACCTCCACGACCTCTGCCACGTCCTCTGCCTGACATCTATTTCCAAAAACACAGAAATTGAAATTCAATATGATCCGAGATGATGTATTCAATAGATAAGCAAAATCTGATTTTTCTGGGCGAACTCCAATTTCAGCAACTCAGTAAAACTGTCATATCTCGAGCTACAGACGTCCAATTCAGATGATCTTTACATGGTTGGAAAACTTATAAAATTTTCTACAACTTTTATTCACAACACTTTTTCTGATTCTGTCAATAAATTGGCCAAAAACTGATCTTAACCGAAACTATTTCAGAATTCCAGACTGTGCAGTAACTCCAACTTGGAACAGGTATATCTCTTAACTCTTAATAGATATTAGAGTGATTCTTGCGGGGTTGGAAAGATATAGAAGTCTGATTATTCCCAGTAAAATTTCTTAAATTTCTCATGAACGGATTTTTAAGTTATTTCTAAAACATCCCAGACTGATCCAAAATCAGCAAAGGACAGAACTAAGTTAACCTCATATTCAACTAATATATTTTGATCAAACTTAATATTCTTAACCATGGAACTTGTAGGCATGTCTACATAACTCCAGCACACATTACAAAGATCCAAATCACACATTATCATAATAACAATCCATCAATCACACAATTGTTCACACCACAAACTGACTCTTAAAACAAACCAAACTTAAAATTAACTCGCAACTACTATCGTTCCTATTACATAGGGATTTTTCCTATTTCCTAATTAAGCTTCTCATAAATCTTGGGACGACCTAACTCCGCCCTTAATTGGTCAATCTCCTTATAAGCTTGCTCCTTAAGTTCCTTTTCCTTCAACAACTCATCCTTCAAATCCACCTCATGGAGAGCCAATTCACGAGCTAATCCCACCGTAGCTTGTAAAGTCAAGGAGGAATCATCTGCAGGCGGCACGGTCCAAATACCCTTGTCATGTAAGAAACAAGGAAAATGCCGGAGTGCACCCTTTAACGTCTTGTCCGAACGTAGACCATGGTAGTAAACAAATGCATTGAAAGCAACATCCTCCATGCTTATCTCCACGGTTGCCCGGCTCACTCTGGTAATGAACTTTGACTCCACCTTAGACTCCTTAGTGGTAGGATCCCTTTTCTTAACCCATAACTCCGTTTCCCAATAGGAATCCATCCATGGATGACTATACTCTGCACTACGATACTCCAACGTAGCTTTCCAGTCGTAGTAGTAGTTGTCCAAGGTTCTTGTCAACATATCATGGAAGAAAGCATCAGCTTTAGGAACCATGATATGAAGCTTTGTAGTCCACCCCATAACTACATTCTCCATTGGTGTATCACCAACTCTTGATTCAGCATCAGATAGCTCTTGATCACCATCTTTATACGGCTCCTGGGGTTTGAAACGGGCAACGTACTGTGCAGCTGACAGACGAGGATAAGGAGGCATCTAAAAGATTTAGACATAGATTAGATAGAATCAATGTATTTTCGCAATAGAATAAAGTAAAGGAAGCATAAAACTTTAGTAATTAACAAGGTGAAAAGAGGAAGCATGAATTAAGTGAAGTATGGATGCTATTAACGACCATTCTAACTAGGCTCGCGTCCTACAGTCAACACGGCTCCGATACCAATCTGTCACATCCTATTTTTGTCCTTAAAAATGGGTGTGACAAATCATTGCCTTCTCCATCTCTTTATAATACTCATCAATATTAAGGCTTCCTTGCTTCAGATTCTGCAGCTTGTCAAATAAATCACGACGGTAATGTTTGGGGACAAACCTTGCCCTCATTTCTCTTTTCATTTCAGCCCATGAACGGACTACACCTTGCCCAACTTCTTCTCTGTCATTGAGCATTTGTTCCCACCAGATTAGAGCATATCCATCAAACTCAAGAGCAGCCATGGCCATCTTCTTTTTCTCAGAATAATTATGCAAGCGAAAAATTTTATCAACCTTCAACTCCCATGTAAGATATGCTTCAGGATCAGATCCTCCATCAAACTTAGGCATGTTGAATTTTAATTTGCCAAACCTCTCTTCATTGGGCCGATTACGCCCACGATTACCTCGGGGACGACGGCCATCATTATGGGGCTGTTCAACCTCCTCCTCTTCTTCTACTTCATCCTCTTGTCCAGTCCCACTTTCTTCTAGGCCAATACTCCCATGATCATGATCAACACCTCTACCACCTCCTCGATGCCCTGGAGGTGGAGGCCTTCTCGCATGTATAGCAGCTCGCTCTCTACGTCTCTGTTGTTCTCTTGCAAGTCAAGCAGCAACTTCTTCTTCAGTTTCATTAACATCTTCTCCATGGTTGCTTACACCATCACGAGGTTGGCGTTGATCTCTGATTTCAACCATAAGAGTCTAAAAATCTCATGACAATTGATCTTGCTTATCTTCCAAACTTTGCTTCAGCTCATTAAATTGTGCCATGGTGACACAATCCTCAATCTCAATTCCACTCATCTTCCTGAAAAGTTAGCTAGGCCAAACAACAATATATGTGGAATAGGAAATATATATATGGAATCTCTCAACCTCACCTCTCTTACCAACCCAAGCTCTTATGAATTCCTGCGGATTACAGAAGGCCAATGTGAGGTGGTAACAAGAAAGTGATGGTGAAGCGAATACAAGATCAGTTTTCCTATGACAGTGGCTTTTATGTGGAGCTTGGTGGGGAAAAATTCACAAGGAATGCAATCTGAATTCTAGATATTATAAAGCTAAATCACAGTCCAAACTAGAAGGTCAATGCCTAGTGCTGACCACAAGTTATGAGTGATGTAAATGGATCAAACACACGCGCAAAGAAAATTCAGATTTGATGCAAACAAGGAGTATGCTTAGGATGCAAGTGTTGCAATCAAACCCAAGCAAAATTTTGCACCAAAGAAAGGATAGCTATCTAGTTGTGTAATTGATGAAAATTTCAGAACTTGTGCATATAACAAACTGATCTTTCAACTATTCTTTCACTATTTTCACAACTCTTTTTTTTAAACTTTTCTTTCTTCTTTTTTTGACACTTTTTTTATATAACTAAGAACAAGATCAGATTTAACACTTGCACACTTGTTTTTTTATAGAAATAAGACACAACCGTCAGGTATAACTTGATAGGATCAAAGTTAACACGAAGGATGATACAGGTTTCTGATTTTTTATATATATGGGAAAATTCAGAGATATATAAAACAAGAGGCACAAAGGACACACGAAGGATAATATGATCAACAACTAAAACAAAGACTCTAATGGACTGAAGCTTAACAAAACTCACAAGAATAACAGATTGAAACAAAGGGCTATAGCAAAATATTTTTCTGGCTTTTTGGTGGATAGGACGAACATGATATATATGTAGCTAAGGGTAAAGATTCCTACCATGGCAACGAAGGCTTTGATAGCAAATGATGAGATTGTTGTCCCGATCTTCATGACATAGGATCTTGATCTTGATAACTAGCTGATAAACAGCCGATAACTTGCTGCAAGCAGCGATAACTAGTGCAACCTGATGACACGCACAAGGAGCCAACCACCGTCTCTATACGGCAGCCTAAACCAAGGATTCACCCAACCACTCTCTCAAAGAAACCAACCTATGCAACCTAGAATCAATGGACTAGGAGCACAGATTGGGTGCCGATGATGCGGCCGCTTCTATAATCTCCGCGAAGGAAAACACAAGAGCAAAGGGGTAGAGATCTCTCTCTAGTTTTTGTTAGCACACAGCTGAACAAAGTGGTCTATATTCAGATTATCAAAAGTCCCCTTTTGTCTATAAGCATAGCAGTATTTATACAAGGAACAACCCTCCTGTATAGGTGTGATCACGAGATGAAAAATAAAAGGACTAGAATGTGAAAAGGCTTCCACGAAATGAGTTTCCAGGAGTCCATGCGGCTATCAGTTTCTAAAGCAGTCTCCACTAAAAGTGTCATAACTACCTAGTGGGAAGTCTAAATGACAATCCATTTCTTGAGTGTGAAACTACACTCAATAAGCTTTCCATCCATGTATGCCATGCACCATGTAACGTCGTAGACTGGTATAGTTTTGCACGGGAACTTGAACAACATGCATGCTGTCGACCACCTGACCAGTCCTCACTAAATCTGGTCGGACGCTATGGGGAAAATTCCAATCTGGTCGGGGCTTATTGCATTGGAAAATAGACTTGATAAGCTTTCCAAAATGTCCTCATGGACCTTCATAGCTTTTGTGAATAAAGAGTTATGGCTGATTCTTTCTGCTGGTTCCGTCGCGCTGGACTAGCCCGAGCTGGTGGTCGGTGGTCTGGTCCGAGCTGGTGGCCGGGGGGGGGGTCCGAGCTGGTGGACAGTGGTCTGGTCCGATCTGGTGGTGGGGGGGTCCGAGCTGGTGGTCGGATTCTTCCTCCTCTTCATGTATTTTCCTATGTACAACCAAAGTAGCATTCTTAGGTAGTATAACATTCTCACAAGTGTTAGAATTAAGATCAGTTAGGAACGAATTCACCTGCTCTTGTAGTTTCTTAGCATGACTTCTTGTATGTGGTCCTGGATTTGTGATATTCATGTTGGATGGTAAATGATTGTCACTCGAGGAAGCACGTACGACTGAGATGTCCTCATCAAAGAGCGTCAATGACATTCATAGGGTTAGACAGAGAATTTGATGTGGGGGAATCGATTATTTTTATTCATAGTAAGTCCGTAAGTACAAACTACGAGCCAAAGAAAACTTTGTTCACAATTCCTTCGGCCGAAGAAGCGTCTGCGGTGGCTTCTGCGTGCCCAGCGAAGGTCTCCACCAACTCATGATGGTCATCACCGTTGGCAAAACTAGGCTAGAGCCCCCGAAGTTCATGCCCAGTGTTCACCTGGGCAATCATCAGGGAAACCACAACTCTATGGTGGATGCCATACAGAGACATTCTGGAGACGGTTCTCCAGCAAGGCACCCCGGGTGTTCAGAGGCCTAGCGGCAATGTTTGCCACCAGTTGGAGGGCCTCCAATTCCTCCATCAGGACTGAGATAAGGAAAAGAAAGGAACCATCAGGGAAAGCATGACAAAAAAAATGCTAGGGAAACAAGGTTTCTTCTAAAGGTCTTACCCACAACCCTGGCATCGGATTTGGCCAATCACGCCCGGGCGGCGTTGCTCTCCCCCTCACTAGTGGCAAGAGCAGTTTGGGAGGCAGTTAGAGCGGCCTCTAGATGCTCGATTTCTTGGGCGCCTCCCAGCAGCAACCCAACGCCTCGTTCCGCCCATGGATAACGACGTGCATCATCCCAATTGTATGAGTCTAAGGAATTGCTGGAAGAAGACGCTAAAGCCGCCGGTAGAGCGTCTCAGGCCGCAAACCGCACCAATGTGCTATGAGTGCGGGCGCAAGAGATGGTCCTGCATGACATAAGATGGTTAAGCCCTGATAATGAGTGAGAAATCTTGAACACGAATAAGCTTACCCTAGGACACGAGGATGCCGCCGCGGAGGGTGGTCCTCTTCTAGGAAGTCACTAGCAGGGCGCATGCTGTCTGCCATAGATCTCTGCTAAAGGCTGCTCTATTGGATCTGAGGATGAATAAAGAGGGGATGTGCGATGGTGAGAGCAAAGGGCGAGTACAGATGTGACCTCTTGACTACCCCTGAAAAGCGTGTATTTATTAACACGAGTAGGTTCATCGAACTGCACCAAAGTAAAGAGGAGTTAATGGAAAGCAGAGGGGCCGTTCGAAGAATCGAGGAGGCCACATGTGGCCAAGAAAGCAGCGATTGGACGCAAGGAGTTGCCATTTTTCTAAAATTTCATGTTCCCGTTTGATTCTGGACTGCGGACCTAAAAGGATCCGTTCGCTGCAGTTTTATTGCCATCCAAACTCTAAGACTGGCTCTAAGAATGGATCAGTTGAAGGCGGTTTTCAAGGCCCGGGAATAATTGCTGGGGAGCTGATCGCTAAACAACGAAAATTTATATAGGACGAAGATCAGCTAAAGTATTTGCACCAAATGCTGCAGTACGTAAGAGTTGAAGCTTACAAGTTCAAAACCATTCAGGTTGCGTCTGAACAAATAGCACCAGTTTTTGATAACCACATTATCATTCAAGTTCTAGAACACAAATTTAAAAGGAATTTTGCTCAGTGCGATTTTAGTATTTGCGCTTGACCACAGATGGTCTAGCCTCAAAGAGTTAGCTAATTCAGTCCAATTGGCTATTTTCAGATCAAGGACATAAGTTCAAAGTGTTCTGATAGGATCTTCATTATCATTTGATGGCCATCACTAAAGAAAATTGGTGACAATGAAGGAGAATGATCGAAATTAAAATACGAAGAACAAGTACAAAAAAATTTATTCATTTTTTTCAACATAACCCCTAGTTATAAACTAAGGGCCGAGGAAGACATTGTTCACACCTTCCTCGGCCGAGGTTATGTCCGCCATGGCGACATCGGCCCCCTTGAAGTCGTCCACCAAATCTTGGTAGTCTTTGGGGTTCTCCTCCTCCGGGAAGCTAGGCTCCACTAGGCGAAGATCATGCCCCGAATGCACCTGGGCTATCGCCAGGGCAACAACGGCACCACGACAGATGCCATGAAGGGCCACCTCCCTGGCGTGCGTAGGGATGTCTTAGAGGTGATCCTCTAGGGTGTCGCCTTGGGCATGCAAAGCACCAGCAACATCGCCTGCCATCGCCTGAAGGGCTTCCAGTTGCACCGTCAGAACTAAAAACAAAGAAGCACTAGGGGTCGTTAAAATCGTCAGTAGGATGGAAGCATTAATGGAAACTAGGATGTTAAAGATCTTACCAGTGACCCTGGCATTGGACTTCGCCAGCTGCGCCTTGGCCATGTTTGCCTCTGCCTCCGTAGCAGAAAGGGCGGCTTGGGAGGCGTTCAGGGGAAACTCCAGCTACCCATGTTGTCGGGTGGCCTTGGAGTAGCGGTTGATCGCCGCATCACGTTCACAGCAAAAGCGCCGCACGTCGTTTCCATCGTAATAATCGATGGAATTGGAGCAATAGCCTGCTTGTGCCATCAATTGGGCATCATGGATAGCACCAGGATGATCACCACTGCAAAACGAAAGAGTAGGGCCAGCAAGACAAGATGAGAAGATTGAAGTTGGATCTGATCTTTCCCTACCCCTAGAGCTGGAGACGTCGGCGCAGAGGGAGGTTCTCTTCTGGAAGATCACCAGCAATGCGCTTGCCGTGATCCATTGATCTGTGAAGGACGGTTTGGGATCTGAAGAAGAAGAGAAGTTGCACAGTGGCAAAAGCAAAGACGAGATGCAAATGTGGCTTCCTAACTTCCCCCTAGGGAATGTATTTATAGCCAAAAGTTGGACGCCGATGGATTTTCTCGAGCAACATGGATTTAAAATCAGTAAATGGAAGGCGAGAAGCCATCCCAAGGATTGAGGAAACCACACATGGCCTAATAGGAATGTAGCGGTTGCAGGCGCCGCAAACCTGAGATTTTATTTACTAGAGTCCTTTGCATGGTTGTTTGATTTTGGGTCACAAACTTGAAAGGGTATCCAACTCGACTTTGTGTTTTCACGTGCAACCAAAGGCAGGCCCTAGGATTAATCAGTTAAAGTTCAATTAGAGGCTTAATTAGCTGATGGACCAAGCTCGGGATCTTAATAAGAAAGGCAATCAACCAAGAGAGTCGATCACTGGTGCAGCAGTCGGCAATGGTAGAAGGAGTTGTGTATAATGGAACATGTTGTTAACTATAGTATCAAAAGGTCAGCTAGAAAGCACAAGTTGGAGGTAGCTCGGAGGATCAAAGAGGGGGAAGAGGTGATCCAACAATCACCATCAGAAGTTGAAAAGAATAAAGATTAGTACAGACGATTGGAAGTGCAACACATACAACGGTCACAAGAAGTAATTTTGGAATAAAATCAATTTATCCCAAAATTAGGGGGCATGTGTTGACACCAAAATTTGGTTCGAGAGGAAAGGACCCCGGGGTCGAAATTTGTCAAAGGAAAGCCAGAATATTCAATGAGGTCGTCTAACCAAAGTTGCCATCAATCAAGTAAGATGACATCATCACCTCAAGAGGATGGACCCAATCGACAGTGACTGGATAAAGAAAATGTCATCATGCCAAGGAAGTGGGCCCTATCGGCAGGATCATCAAGGCATGGAGCAAGAAGACATGTCAGACTTCATAGAAGGGAAAGATTGAGATCCAAGTTATCATAAATTAGGAGGTTTTGTTTTCTTTTCCAAGTTTGAAGATTGGTCTTATTCGACTAGGGCTCGTAGTCAAGCCTTGGGTATAAATAATGAACCAAGGCTATTGTAATAGACATCGCTCATCGATCAACCAAATCAAGTACCTTTACTTTTCGGCTCAGGCCACCCCTTAGGAGTAGGAGTAGGAGTAGAGTAGATTTCGACGAGTTCTTTGGGCAAGCAGGGCTACATCGGATGACCTGACCTCTAGCTTGTTTGTGAGTATCCATCATGACTTATATTGTTACTTGCAAGGCGGCAACTGATGACTGATCTCTTACAAGTCGCGGTATAAGTTAGTTATCGATCTATATTGTTATTTGTAAGGCTGCAACAGATGACTAATCTCTTACAAATCATGGTATAGATTAGTTATCGATTCATATAAACTCATACCAGGCTGCAACAGATGACTTATCTCTTGTAAACATTGATATTAATCAAAGTTATTGATATTGTGTTAAATTGTTTACTATTTAATACAACATCACCAATTGCCCAATCTATACTGAGGGTTCGTTGGTCTTATCAATTTTGATCTATCATCTACTGATTACTATCACAGTTGAATTTAATTCTTGATGTTAGATCCTGGTTTAATGACCAGTCTATCTTAGTATTGATCATACATGGCAGGTGTTTGATGTCATGTTCCATTAGGAGATAGGTTTATTGGTCGCCAATATCCGGTATGACTCCGCTATCAATACTGCATCAGCTGACTTGACCTGTTGATAGTGTGTCAGATTGGACATTGATGGTTAATAGATCTATCTGTTAAGGAGAGCATGGCATCAGTCACCCGCCATGTCTCCATCGGCTATTTAGCCGATTGCCTGAGCTTTCACACGTATGACATGCCTCCATGATTCCTTTGTGATATAAGTAGATCTATCAACCGCTGGCCTCCGATCTAGGGTCCTACCATTAATGCTGCCTCAGATGATTCAACCTATTAACGGTATAATAGATTGAGTCTAGACATTTATAGATTTATCTGTATCCGACGAACGAGTGATCGTATGCCGTGCGACACGATCACTAGAATCGGCTGTTTTAGCCGATAGCCCGCTTTGTTGAGGATGCATTGGCTGTTTATATGCTTTTACTTGTTTTTGTCCTGGTTAAAAGCTAGTATGTCTCTCACCATGTATACTTACATGTCTACCCTTACATCTTTTGCTTGTTTTCATAATCATCGGCTAAGTTAGATTCATGCAACTGAGTAAATAATAATTGCCGATATGCTTATTTTGCTTACATTACATCATGAACATGCTAGATATCGACTCTTTGGTTGATAGCCTTATCATGTTGGCCACTTGGCCATATATTTGGAACTGTCTAGACAAATACCAGCATTTTCCACCTTAAATTACTGATCAACTTTGTTTCCTTGTCAATTATAGGGTCAAATTGACTGGGACGCCTTCGGTCACGACCATCCGGTCTGGCACCCTTCGTCCAGAGAGAGCTCAAGATCTCCTCCGCGTGGTTTCTCTCGGCTTGCTGCGTGTGTCAGTGGGTACCTGTCACTTTCTGCCATCAACAGACCAGACCCTAAGTGGCGTGGTGTCAGTCCTTCTTTCAGGCGCGTCCGGTCATCAATTAAAGACATGAGAGATCTTGAGTTAACCGTTGGAGATGAACGGGCGACATTCAAAGGAGGGATGCATGGTGGCCATTGGGCGACTGGACTCACCTAACCGGTTGCAGGGCAGCGCCCGGTCGCGACATCCGGTTAGGCCTACGACTAGCCAATGGCTCTTTGAGCTTGTAGGCTCTATTTAAAGGGGTTGGCCAGCTTGGGGCTCACCCTCTTGGCACTTTCACATACTCGACATCCTTGTGAGCCTAGGCAAACACCTCCATGCATCTCCATCATTGATTCATCATCATAGTGAGATTGGGAGTGATTCCATGTGTATTTGCTTGAGTGATTGCATCTAGTGGCACTTGGGGATCGTTGTGGCTGTGGATTTCTTGTTACTCTTGGTGGTTGCCGTCACCTAGATGGCTTGGAGAAGCAAAGGAGCTTCAGCATGTGTTGGTGATTATTCATGGCAGGCTCTGGTGATTGTGAGAGGTCTTGCACCTTCCCTGGTGAAGAGCCGCAAGGTAGCTCTAGTAAATTGCTCATATCATTGAGTTACCTCACTTGTGGTTAGGTTCTTGCGGTGTCCATTTGTTGGATGAGGTTCGTGCAGCACCTCTTAGCCACCGAACCACCAAGTGTTAGTTGACACAATGGGGACTAGTGTGCCGGCATGCACGTGAATCTCGGGAGAAAAATCTTGTGTCTCTTGTGTGATTAGATTTCTCCTGGTGATTGGATTGTTTACATATTGTGATTGGTTCATTCATTGACACGACGGTATAATCATCACATTCCCCCTTTTACTTTCTTACAAACTAGTTGTAGCAAGCTCTTTAGTGTAACTAGTTTTGAGAGCTTGCTTGGTAGCTTAGTTTCATTTAGTGGAGCTCTTTAGTGTAGCCTTATTGAGAGCTCTTAGTGAGTTGTGACTTAGCCTCTTGTGTGCCTAGAGATTATAACAACTAGATTTGTTGGGTAGGTGGCTTACAACCCTTGTAGAGCTAGAGTACGTTTGCTTTTTGCCATTTAGTTTACTAACAAATTGCTCTAGTGAATTTGTAGATTTTGAATAGGCTATTCACCCCCTCTCTAACCATATTAGGACCTTTCAAGTGGTATCAGAGCTGTGGTCACCGTTTGATTAAAGGCTTAACAACATTGGTGTCAAAAGATGGCTCAAATTATGTTCAACCATGTGGGGGGCAAACCACCATTCTTTGATGGTACATGCTATGACTATTGGAAGAGAAAGATGAAGATATATCTTGGTTCAATCAATGACCAAGTGTGGGATGTGACCGAGAGTGACTATGTGGTTCTTGATCTAGACAATCTCACCTACAATGACAAGGCCAACAAGCAATGCAATACAATAGCTTTCAACACCATCTACAATGCCATTGATTCCAAGGAGTTTGAGCAAATCAAGGATTGTGAGAGAGCTTGTGAAGTGTGAAAGAGATTAGAATAAACATATGAGGGCACACCAGCGGTGAAGAGTGCCAAGTTATACATCCTTAGGGACAAGTTGACAAGCTTCAAGATGAAGGATGATGAGAGCATTCTAGAGATGTTCCATAGGCTCCTTGTAATTGTGAATGACTTGAAGGCATTGGGAGAGAAGATCAATGATGCCGATGTCTCTCATCGGTTCTTGATGTGCTTACCTCCAAGACTTGAGACATTGAGCTTGATCATCATTAGAGGAGGATTGAAGCAACTAACCCCCCACCAAGTACTAGGTAATGTCATAACACAAGAGACATACCATGTGGAAAGGGAAGTTGTTGACAAGGATAGGAAGAAGGAAGATGAAGACAAGAAGAAGAAGAGTGTAGCATTCAAGGCTAGCTCATCATCCAAGTACAAGGGCAAGTCCAAGAAAGAATCAAATGATGATGAAGATGCCAGTGACATTGATGATGAAGCTATGGCTCTCCTTATGCGCAAGATGGGCAAATTTATGAAGAAGAAGGGCTATGGTGCAAGAAAGAGAAGAGATCACAACAAGGAATATGTGAGAAGATGCTAGAAGTGCAAGAGCCCGGATCATGTTGTAGCGGATTGTCCCTACAATAATGATAATGATGAGGATGAGAAGAAGAAGCATAAGAAGGAGAAGAAAGAAAAGAAGGAGAAGAAGGAGAAGAAATGACTTTCACAAAGAAGAATAAGGGAAGTGGCTATGTAGTCACTTGGGATAGTGATGGCACCTTCGATGATGATGGCTCTAGTGATGATGAAAAGAAATCCATCAAGAACGTACTAGGAAGCATCAACATCAACAACAAGCCTTTCATCTTCGACACTCCATTGACATGCCTTATGGCAAAGCCTACCAAAGTAAAATATGATATGAGTGATGATGATTGTGAAAGTGATGATTATAGGAGTGATGATGATGATGATGAGGAGGAGTACACCAAGGATGAGCTCTTGGACATGTGTGAGCAAGTACACACTTGCTTTGAGATGAAGAGAAAGGAGTGCAAAGAATTGCGCAAGGTCAAATCTCTTGAGCAATCCTTTGATGTGCTCAATGCCACTCATGAGAGGTTAATAGAAGCCCATGAGAAGCTTGGCAAAGCTCACTCTAAGCTTGAAAAAGCTCACTCCTCTCTCCTCGAGCAAGTCAAGAAGGAGGAAGCCAAGAATGAGCAAGTGATTGTATCATGTGATGTGGGACTAACATGTGACATTCTTGATGAATCATTTTATAAGCCCATTGTTGTTGCTCCCACTAACCCTTCTTGTAGCACTACTACTTCTACTTCACCTTTGAGTGATGGTTTCACTTGTGATGCCTCACTAATGGTGGAAAATGAGACCCTCAAGAAGGAGGTGAATGAGCTCACTCGCGTCTTAGGCAAAGCCTATGGTGGTGAGGACCACTTGCTTATGTGCTTGGGTAGATAAAGAAGTTTGATCTACAAAGAGGGATTAGGCTATACCCTCAAGAAAGGCAAGGCAACCTTTGCTCTTGCACTAGTTGCAAGCAAGTTGGTCACAAAGAGCATGATTGCAAGAACAAGAAGTCACATGCTAAAGTATCCTCAATTATATTTGATTCTTGTTACATGCTTGTTAAGGGTGCCAATGGTGTGAAGGCTAAGTTCATTGGTACACCAATTATGGGCTCAAAGAAGAAAGCCATTTGGGTTCCAAAGACCTTAGTGACTAACCTTCAAGGACCCAAGCAAATTTGGGTACCTAAAAAGAATTGATCTTCTTTTGTAGGTCAATTATAAAGCCAGAGGAAGGCACTGGGTGCTTGATAGTGGGTGCACATAACACATGACCGGTGATTTAAGAATGTTCATTTCAATCAATGCAAATGATAATAATAGGTTTGATAGTATTACATTTGGTGACAATGGCAAGGGCAAGGTCAAAGGGCTTGGTAAGCTTGCCATATCCAATGACTTGAGCATTTCTAATGTGCTACTAGTAGAGAGCTTGAACTTTAACCTATTGTCGATAGCTCAATTGTGTGATCTTGGTTTCAAGTGTATATTTGGTGTGGATGATGTAGAGATCATAAGTGTAGATGGCTCCAACTTGATATTCAAAGGATTGAGATATGAGAATCTATATTTGGTTGATTTCAATGATAAAGAAGCTCAATCGACAACATGTTTGCTCACTAAGTCTTGCATGAGTTGGTTATGGCATAGAAGACTTGGTCATGTTGAAATGAAACAATTGAACAAATTGATTAAGCATGATCTAGTTAGAGGCTTGAAAGATGTCACATTTGAGAAGAATAAACTATGTAGTGCATGTCAAGCCGGAAAGCAAGTTGTAAACACACATCCTAAGAAGAGCATGATGAGTACATCTAAGGCATTTGAGTTGTTGCACATGGACTTGTTTAGACCAACCACTTACACTAGCATTGGTGGAAACAAATATGGATTTATGATTGTGGATGATTTTACTAGATATACATGGGTGTTCTTTCTTATTGACAAGAGTGATGTGTTTGCAACCTTCAAGACATTCAACAAGAGAATTCATAATGAGTTTGACACAACCATCAAGAAAGTGAGAAGTGATAATGGAAGTGAATTCAAGAACACAAGAGTTGATGATTTGTGTGATGAGTTTGGGATTAGACATCAATTCTTGGCCAAGTACACTCCACAATCAATTGGCCTAGTTGAGAGGAAGAATAGAACTTTGATTGACATGGCAAGATCAATGTTGAGTAAGTACAATGTGAGTCATTCATTTTGGGCCAAAGCAATCAACATAGGTTGCTACTATAGCAACAGACTCTATTGTCATCCCATGATGGAGAAGACACCTTATGAGCTCTTGAATGGAAGAAAGCCCAATATTGCATACTTTCAGGTTTTTGGTTGCAAATGCTACATACTGAAGAAAGGCACAAGATTAAGCAAGTTTGAGAAGAAATGTGATGAAGGTTTCTTGCTTGGTTACTCCACTACTAGCAAGGCTTATAGACTTTAGAATTTGGCTATCGGTACTCTTGAGGTGGTTCATGATGTAAAATTTGATGAAACCAATGGTTTCTAAGAGGAAGATGAGAATCTAGATGATGTGAGAGGCACTCAATTGGTCAATGCAATGAAGAACATAGACATTTGTGGTATAAAGCCTAGAGAGGTGATTGATGTTGAAGATGACAACAATCAAGTGCTCTCTAACTCAAATGTGCAAGCTAGTGGCTCTCATGATCAAAATCAAGCTATTACAAGTGATGATAAAGTGCAAAATCAACAACAAGTGGCTAGTTCATCATCTCAACCAAGTGATCAATCAAATGCAAGCAATCAAGTACAAGTGCTCCAACCAACCAATATTGCAAGAGATCATCCATTGGATTCTATCATTGGTGATATCTCAAGAGGTGTACAAACTAGATCAAGATTGACATCATTTTATGAACATTTCTCATTTATGTCATCCATTGAACCTAAGAAGATAGATAAAGCTTTGTTGGATGTTGATTGGGTGAATGCTATGCATGAAGAGCTAAACAACTTCACAAGAAATCAAGTATGAGAGTTAGTTGAGAGGCCTAAGGATCATAATGTGATTGGAATAAAATGGGTCTTTCGAAATAAGCAAGATCAAGATGGGATAGTAGTAAGGAACAAAGCAAGATTAGTGGCTCAAGGCTACACTCAAGTTGAAGGCCATGACTTTGGAGAAACATATGCCCCGGTTGTAAGATTGGAAGCAATTAGGATCTTTCTAGCCCATGCTTGTCTCACAATATCAAGTTGTACCAAATGGATGTGAAGAGTGCATTTCTCAATGGGTACATCAATGAGCTTGTGTATGTTGAGCAACCTCCCTGTTTTGAAGATGAGAAGAAACCCAACCATGTTTACAAGTTGAGAAAGACTTTGTATGGCTTGAAGCAAGCACCAAGAGCATGGTATGAGAGATTGAGGGACTTCCTACTCTTAAAGGAATTCATTATGGGCAAGGTTCACACCACTCTCTTCACCAAGAAGATTGGCAAGGACTTGTTTATGTTGCAAATCTATGTTGATGACATCATATTTGGATCAACCAATCAAGATTTTTGTGAGGGGTTTGGAAAGATGATGGCAAGTGAGTTTGAGATGTCCATGATTGGAGAGTTGAGTTACTTTCTTGGTCTTCAAATCAAGCAAATGAAGAATGGCACATTTGTGAGTCAAGGCAAGTACATCAAAGACATGCTCAATAAGTTTGGAAAGGATGATGCTAAAGCTATTAGTACATCAATGGGGATAAATGAAAACTTGGATAGTGATGCTAGTGGCAACATGGTGGATCAAAAGATGTATCGATCAATGATTGGAAGCCTACTCTATGTGACCGCATCAAGACCGGATGTGATGTTTAGTATATGCATGTGTGCTAGATTACAAGCCTCACCAAGAGAAAGTCATTTGAAGGCAATCAAGAGAATATTGAGGTACTTGAGGCATACATAAAATGTTGGATTATAGTATCCCAAAGGAGTAAGATTTGAGTTGATTGGATATTCGGATTCCGATTATGTGGGATGCAAAGTTGAGAGAAAGAGCACATCGAGCACATGTCAATTATTAGGAAGATCACTTGTGTCTTGGTCATCAAAGAAGCAAAATAGTGTAGCACTTTTGACCGCCGAAGCGGAGTACATTTCGGTCGGTAGTTGTTGTACTCAATTACTTTGAATGAAGGCTACTTTGAATGATTTTGGAATCAAGTTCAAACAAGTGCCATTGCTATGTGACAATGAGTGCCATGAAGGTCACCAACTACCCAATTCAACATTCAAGAACAAAGCACATAGATGTCTGCCATCATTTCATAAGAGATCACCAACAAAAGGGGGACATTTGCATTGAGAGTGTGGGCACCGATGATCAACTTGCCAATATATTCACCAAGCCAGTTGATGAGAAGAGGTTTTGCAAGCTAAGGAATGAATTGAACATACTTGACTTTTTTTTGAAGGTCACCGGGGGGGAGAGGATCCCCACCTGAATATATATTGATTGCTTTGAGCCAGAAGGCTACAATGTTCAGAAATTACATCTTTTAAACTCTGGTTTTCTAACATACTTGACTTCTCCAATATGTGTTGATGCACCACCATTATATGACATGCCTCTCCTTTGAGCAAAGCAAGGTAAAGTTGATTGACATACCATTCATCCATTGCAAAGAACTTGCTTAGTGCATATAGTCATTCCTACCATATCTTAAGCTCATTCATGAAAATCAAATGAATTTGATGCTTGTATGGTATCACTATTGCTTGTATGTTTTAGATGATCTAGTGGTAGCATATGACATGTTTGTGGGCTTGTGAACCTAGTGTTTGATCTAGAAAATGAGCTATAAGTGTTTAACTCAACATGGTACAAGATAACCCTTATTTGGAGGTGTGAAGAAGCTTGTCCTTGGATCAAACCGAGTTAAATATCTTTTGCAAGTGATATAGATTGAACTAAATATGGGAAAATGATGCTCACTTCACATGGTTTCACCCCAACCTATCTAAAATTTGAGCTCACCTTTTGTGCTAATTGTTGACAAAGGGAGAGAGAAATTCACAAAGATAGTAAGATAGATAGGGGGAGCAAACAACTAAAATGACATTATAAAGGGATCAATTAAAATTTGAAGTACACAAGTAGGGGGAGCAAGCTCATAAACTTGTTGTTGCATTTAAATGTGCATTACATATGTTTGCTTGCATGGAACAAGTTCTTAAATTTCATATCCATGCTTGTGTGGTGTATGCTAGATTCTAAAAAAATGATTGATGAAATGAAAAAATAGCATGCATAGAATGGCTAGATATTCCGTGATCTTTTACAAGTGGTACTAGAGCCTTGTTTCTAATGTTGATCTCACGAGGTATCTAGTTTGTCTTTGCTTTTCAAGTGGTATCTAGCAAATCATGGTGCTAAGGATGGTGTTCAAATGGCAACTCCGATTGGTATCACGCTCAAAGGTCTATTCTTTACACCTTAGCATCATTTGGTAGCTATTACTCTCCTAAACTTCCAATCCATGCATATGTGCAAGCTTCAAATCTAAACTCTTAGCACATATGTAGGGGGAGCTAATGCTACCAATTCGGGTTGATGAAATTTGTCCATAACCTTTACACATGGTAATATGCTTGGGCAAGCAACATGAATCCAAAAAGATTTTATTGAATATCTTTGTAATTAGGCTGTCATCAATTAAAAAAGGGGGAGATTGAAAGCCCTAGATTGGTTTTGGATAATTGATGAAACCCTAGGACTAACTTTGATCTAAGTGTGTGTGAATTAGATAAGGTAGTCCAATCCAAGTGGTGGAGCTAGATGATAGTCATGGTGAAGGTGATGGCCACAAAAGAGATGATCAAGTGCTTCACATTTGGAAAAGAAGAAAGAGAAAAATAAAATGGGCTCAAGGCAAAAGTATAATGATAGGAGCCATTTTTGATTTGCACTCAAGGCACTATAAAGGGTTTGAGTGATTTAGGATCGATAACCGTACTATAAAGACGGAAAATCTTTGACTAAGCTATTATCGAGTGCCACTAGGTGACATGATTCTTGCATATGCATTTATGAACCTAGTGTGCTAACTTTGACCCTTGTAAAATGCTTTAAAAAAATGCTAACACACGAGCATACAAGTTTTACACTTTGTGGTTAGCAACTTAGAAGCAAGGGTGAAGTGGTTGCGAAGTTAGAAAAAGAAAAAGAGGAGAAGGGGCCGGACCGGATGCTGGCTTCGGGGTTGACCGGTGCATCTGGTACCTAACCCTAGTTGTCGGGCTGCAGAAGCAACACTGACCGGACGCTGGATCAGACGCTAAGTCTAAGTCCGGTCAGTGGCTCCAGAGGCGGCAGTCCAAGTCCAAGTCCAAGTCCGGTCAGTGCCTAACCGTGCTAGTGTATATAATCCACAGGCCACAATTTGCAATGTTAGCCAATTGTCATGAACATGTATAATATAAAGTCATAGTTAACATGGCATGTTTATTACATGACTTGTTTAACGTTTTTCTTTCTCTATTTAACTAATTCATGAAATAAAAAACAATGGCTCATATTTATTTGAGCTATTACCTCCTAGTTGGTAACCGAATTATCGTAGCATATTACCCTTTACGTTACTATATACTGATGAGGACACTGATTATACCTTTTAATCTGCTAGTGCAAGGTAACCCATGGAGGAGGAAGGGCAGCAGGTCAATGCTTATACTGACGAGGACATTGATTTCACTGATGATGAAGACTACAACGACGAGGACTACACTCCAAAGCCTGAGACGGCGTCCAAACGCCAGAAACGCCACACCCCGGAGCAGATTCGAGAATCCAAGTTAACAACGTAGACACATAATACGCACGCACACTCACCTGTTGCATATGTGTTTTTTGAGCCAGCGATAGATGTATGTATCCTATCTGTGTTGTTCGTTCAACTGACATTGTGGAGCACCGCGAGCACTTGCAGATGAACGCAGAGCTGCAGGTGCTGTCGCCACGTCTGCTCAACTGCAGGATCAAATTTCGGAGGTATACCAAACAGGTGGCCGAGGGGCAGTGGGCTATGATGTACGTGTCCGTGGACGGCATCCTTGGACCGCCAGGCAGCCGCATCGCTGACGCTGCCGTTGCAAACAACACCATTGTGCCGGCGTGGTACACGAGCTGCAGGCTGCTGCCGTCCGGCTGCCTCATTGAGGACATGGGCAATGGCTACTGCAAGGTAAGTACAGTCCTACTTGCCTATTACTACAATCCCTCCATAAACAGTAACTATATTTCATAATTCAGACCTTCAACTTGAAATTCTCTCGTGCATTGCAGATAACATGGGTTGTCCACGCGGAGTACAACGAGACCACCGTGCCAACAATGTTCAGGCCACTGTTCCGCTCTGGGAAGGCTCTCGGCGCGCACCACTGGCTCACGTCGCTCCAGAGGCAGTGCGAATACCTCGCTGTTCTGCACTCCAGCCAAGCCCCAAGGGGCGACAACACAGGTCAGTCATTTTATGGACAACAAGGAAACTGTCCATATATAACCTCTTATTTCATTTTCATATACGCTAGCTCTTGGATTAATTAGCCGGCTTGTTTTTGAAAACTTCCACAGCAGCTGCCATTTCGTCAATGGGGAAGAGGGGGATCTTGGAGCTGGCCCAACGCATGATGGAGATTTTCTACTCGGCTGTCTCTGGTTCCGTCAGTCAGCCGTCCAGCAAGATCTACGAGTGCCCTGCAAGCGCCGGCACTGGTGCCAGGAGGACTAACGCAGCTGTGCGCATGGTGACCTGGAAGAAGGCCGGCAGCGTGGCGGACCTGGTGCTGAGCGCCAGCACCACGGTGTGGCTGCCAAACACTCCGCCACAGCTTGTGTTCCAGTACCTCTGCGATGGACAGCGCCGCGGCGAGTGGGACACCTTCGCCAACGGTGCGGCGGTGACAGAGCTGTGCTCTGTGGCCACGGGCTATCTCAATGGCAATGCTGTCTCCGTCCTCTACTCCAATGTGAGTTTATTAATTATTGGAAGTTCTAGCTAGCAATGTATCACAGCAAAGAGTCACTGGATATCTATCTGATTCAATTCTGTTGCAGGTGACCGATGGAACCGACTGCAAGAAGGTGCTGATCTTGCAGGAGGCGTGCACCGACGCGTCATGCTCCATCTGTCGAAGAGGATTCCATGCGTGCGGTCATGAATGGTGGTAACCACGCCTCAGTCTTCCTCCTGCCGTCTGGGTTCGCCATCCTTCCGGACGGCCACGGCAGGGCTCGCCATGCTCCGAGCTCCTCCAGCGCGGTCGTCGGCCGCGACAACACTGCTGGGTCCCTCCTCACTGTGGCATATCAGGCGCTGCTGCCTGGCTCATCCTCGTCTGACAACCTTGCCGCTGACGGGGCCTTTGACGACGTTAGCAAGCTGTTCTGTCGTGCACTGAAGAAGATCAAGGCTGCTGTCAAGGCCAACATTGTCGTCCCAGCTTGATGCAAAAGGCGAGGCACAAGAGTCGGGCACAATGTCGAATAATAATGCTTCTACCATTTGAGATTTGTCGAGAGAATAATAACATGTAGACTCAGTTATCAGCAGGGTAGTCCCCTTTTTGGAACATTATCGACGTTCTCGTTTTCACCGTTTTATTGCTTTTGTCATGGATTTGTGTCAGTTTAATAATATGGATTATGATAGGATGGTTTGTCGTAATGTTTTCTTAGTACTGATCTGGTTAGTAGTACTTGTTGCGTGAAAATATCGGTTTTTCTTCACTATGAGCTTGCCATCAGGTTTTTCGGTTTGCCTTGGTTTCTTGATATTTTGCAGCTCAGGTAAATTTCATGGCATTGTCCAATTTTAAACTGATCGGAGGTTGTTCGTATCAATATCCATTTGAGAATCCAAGTTAGGATGTGTCTTGGTTTGGACAATGAGTCTGATTATTGGTTGGCTGAATTCAGCCAGATTAGGCCCCAGATGTATGTTGATTGGATACCTGGTTTAGCAGTTGGGTGGTTGGGCTCTAGCCTCTGCAACTGCATGCAAAAGTTGTTTTCCCGGCATGTTTGCCCTGTACGATGAGGATACTTCTGCAATCATGTTTGACCACTATCACTGTCTTGAGCACATTAAGGTAAATACTACTACAGAAAGTTTAATCACTGCCGCGACAATATCACTATCCAGTTCACTCTCCAGGGCACAGGAAAGAAGAAGGTGGAAGAGGAATTGACGCAGCTGGAAGTGAAATATCCAAACAATGCTAGAGGCGTAGCGAAATTCAATGTTCCATTGGCACATATGATGTTTGCTGGCACGGACTTCATTATTGTCCCAAGTAAGTTTGAGCCCGGGATGAGATATGGAGTGGTAAGAGTTTATAACTTGCTTTGTTACAATTCAAATTTGAGTACGCATAAGTTTTATTAAAGCTAAATATTAGCAGTCATTTTTTCTTATCATGTTACATCTTGATTCTCTGTGAAGTGTCAGAAAATACCATATAGTTAAGTGGAGAAAGTGTGGAAAAATGACCATCAATGCTGCAAATATTTTTGCACATTCCCATCTGTTCATCAACAGGAGGACATGTTGACACGGTTAAGGAGGGTTTCACCAGATTCCACATGGGTTCTTTCAGTGTCGAGGTAAAGAATAATAGGCAACCACTGATTCATTGCTCTCAAGCTCAATAAATAGCCTTTGGTTAACTTTTTTTTTCCCTATCTTATAGTGTGAAACTGTAGATCCAGCTGATGTGACAGCAGTATTAGCGTCAACTGTCACACGAGCCCTGAAACAGTAGGACACCCCGGCATTCCATGAGATGGTTCAGAACTGCATGGCGCAAGACCTGTCCTGGAAGGTAGGCACAAACGCCAAGTTTTCCGTTAATCGTTGACATGCAGCTACTCTTTGTCATGATAAGGATGCAAAGAAGTGGGAGGAGGTGCTCTTCTTGGCCTTGGAGTCGAGGGAAGTCAAGCTGCCATCGACGGAGAGGAGATTGCTCCACTTGCCAAGGAAAACGTAGCTACTCCCTGAGGTTTGGTGCCTCTGAAACATGCGTTGATGATAGGTAGCATCCTCTAGGATCCTGACCTTTTGAGTCAAACACCGGCAAAACCACCAGTTTCGCCTCTACTATTCATTTGTAATATAATCCTTCACATTCTAAAAATGCCATGCCTTTAAATTTATCCTTGCACAACATTAGCTGGGATGTTCGGGACATACTTCCGGCTGTCTTTCGATCAACAACATTATGTAAAGGGGAACTGCTCCGCTACTTTTCTTTCTAAAAGTTACACATATCTCAAAGCAGCCACTTAAATAATTAAATATTTTCTCAGTGTTTTCATTTGGTTGCCGCTTTGGCCCTTCTGCCCCAGATCGTGTCCAGCCCAAACCCAGTCTGCCTGTTAATGTCCTCTAGATCCCGATCTCTGCCTGCGTCGCCGCGCGTCCATCTCTGAGCAGACCAAGCGGAGAGATTCTCCACGGCAGCCAAGCTCCATGCATGGACTCTCCAGCACAAGTCGATCTCATCTCCATCTACGATGCCCTTTGTTTGGTGCCGTTCCATACTTCTGTTTTGTGTGAGGAGATCCGCTGGCGCCGCTTCATTCTGCGTGAAGTCTGCCGCCTCGTCCTGATGATGGTCGTCAGTTGCCGCCTCAAAACTTACAAGCCTCAAGACATACTATGATACTAGGTGCACTCACCATTGGAAAAAAAAAACTAAGACATTCATGGAATCCTTTTATCGTCCGCAGAAGCTTCTCGTAAACAGAATGACGCATGTGTCTGGATCGGAAAAATCTCTTCATAGAAGAAAACATGTAATGCTGATGATTTTCAACCCATATGGCAGTACTAATGACATCCTCATCATCAAGGGCATAAATAGAATTTTACTTATTTTCCTTTCCAGATTCCTAACATATCTGTGAGTAACAAAGATCGTATTTCCTAACACCCTTCTTTGTATTAGGGCGGCCAGCAGGTGTTTTCCTCTTTTCTGAGAACCGCCCGTGGACTCTCCCTGACGACTGACGTCCACCGTGTATATGCTTTTCGTCACCGCCGAGTATGGGAGGTATGGCGGCCATGCGTTCATATGGTGGTGCGGTGGTGCCGCCTCGCCAGCAGCGCCTGCAGCGGCGTCCAGGACGCATCCGTCGCGATGACCGCCCTCATAGACCTGAGCAGTGGCGGATATAGGACAAAATCCTAGGGGGGCTGAACTTTACGGCTGGCTCAACCTTCGTCTTCAACCTCTGTCTAATGTCCAACGCCTCATTCCTAAGCTCCAATGGCCGAACTTTCATGGCGGGCTGGTCTCTTTTTTTCCTTTCTTTCTCTCCATTTTTCTTCTTTCGTCCACCTCTTCTTCTCCCTCACCCTCCTCATATTTCCATTATGCACCAGCTGTAGGGGGGCTGGAGCCCCCCAGCCCCCCTGTAGATCCGCCCCTGGACCTGAGACCTCCATCACGGCAATAGCCAGTGGTGGACGTCCATCAGAGGCGGGGGACTTCCTCATGGGGTTAGCAAATAGCGACGGAGGCGCAGGCAAAGCTCCGAACACAGAGGGTTAATGGGTTAACAAACCTACTGGGTTTGGGCTAGGCACGGGCGAGGCTTTGAAGGGCTAGGCCCATGCGGGACTTAGATGGTATAATAGAATAATTAAAAAATGTTTAATTTATTAAATGGGCCGCTTTGAGATGTGTGCTATTTTTAGAAAGAGGAATACTGGAGCAATTCTCTAATGTAAATAGCTAATAGCTAATGCCAGTGGGCAACTCGAATGGTCCCAAGTGGTAAGGCCCCGATGGTTGTTTGTGTTGTTTGAAATGGCTCGTTGTTGCATATGGTTGGCTTCTTAGTGAAGCATTAGAATTTGCAGTGTCTGCTACACTTATCTCTATTTGTGCTATTCACTTAACTGTTTATTGGCGCAAAAGGTTTTTTTTAATAACCAGCATGCATTAAATTTAACAGCATCTTACCGATAGTATGTCACAGATGTCCCAGTCTAAGGACGAGAGGGCTAATTGTACAGGACCCAGGGGAAGTTCTCTGTGAAGAATAGCAAAGCAACTAAAGTTTGTAGAAACTGCATTAGAGTTGAAGCCCTGTCTTGCAAGTGTATTGGCTGTTGTATTCATCATTCTTGGAATCTTGTGGACCTTGAACTGTGACTGCTGCAGTGTGTTTAGGAGTGTAGCTGTGATGATTTTGATACTCTAGTGTGGAGGGTTGGAAAGATTCTTAGAGTTGTAGTAATCTGCCATAGCTTGCTTGTCTGTGACTGAGGAAAGTAACAGAGTTCAGTTGTTGCTGCTTTGTAATGTAGCTAGAGTGATCGCCGTTGCTTCCGCCATTAGCACCAAGGTGGTGTGGTTCAGCTGTGCCTACACATAAAGAGAAAGCCGTGTCAATCCTTGTTGATGCAGCAAGAAGACTCCTAGGCCCGCATGTCTTGTGGTGCTGTTGTCATCTGGCCTGAGTGAGGCATCAGTGTAACATCGTTGCCCTGAAAGTCTTATGGGCAGAAGAGGTTGTTCTGTTCATCTTAGTTGCAAAGGACCTGCATTTGTTAGTAGTGCAGCTTGAGCCAGAGAGGCTGTTTGTTGTTGATCGATTTGGCTGCATTTCATCATGGCCTGTACCTACATTGGAGAAAGATATACCTTGATTTGTTTGCACCGGGGTGTGGTTGGTCATAGCGTCACCATGCTGTGTTGAAGTTGTTCCAAATTCACTGCAAGATATAGGCCGGCTTCTGACGGAGCGAAGCGGAGGCCCGTAAAAGCCGAAGGCTGGGCCGGAGCGTAGCGGTACATATATACCCTTGCTAGGGTTTCTTGGAGACTTGATTCTCTTGTAAGCCGTCATAGGCGTGTAACCCAAAACTCTTGAGATAGTGAGATTGTTGTTGGCTGGTGCCCGTGGTTTTTCCCCTTCGCATTGGAGGGGTTTTCCACGTTAAATCGTGTGTCTCCGCTGTGATTGATTTTGTTTTACTTCATATTCCATACGTCGTTCATAACATGCTGTAGCTGTGGTTCTGTGTGTTCTTGATTGTCCTCTGGTTCCCTGGATAGAAGAGCCACTTTGATAACCGCCACAACCGAGTTATGGACCTACCAAACTATCCATGTTTTGTTGTTGAATCTCCTATCATTCCTGGCTTCGTGTGGTCGTCTGTAGTTTGTTGGTTTACGATGAAGGGCAGAATTTCCTGTATGCCATCTTGCTCTTGGGGTAGGGTTGAAGAACAAAGTGGTGGATCTGCAGAGAACCGAACCGCTCTAGCAAAAGTGCAGTGGAGCACCTCTGTAACACCCTGAAGTTTGCATTCTTTTGAAATAGCTTAAATCAATTTATTTATGCAATTGTGTGAGCATTCAATTGTAGGGAAACAATAATTTTGCTAAATGAAAATCAATCGTAAGGCTAGATACATGCTGTTGCATACATGCTGGTCTATATATTTTACTGTGCTGTTTGGTTTTTGTTCTGAAATTCAAATGTTTCAAAACTGCATTTAAATGAATTTGGAAAATTCAGTTTGCAGAAAAGAAAAGGGAAAAGAATATCTCCATCCCTCTCTCTCATTTTCGGCCTGGTGGCCTTCTCCCCCTCTCGGGCGCAGTGGCCCAGCCTGCACGGCCCAGTGCCGCACCCGCAGCCCAGCCGGAGCGCTGGTGCATTTCCTTCCTCTCCTGTCTGCCTGTCACCAGGGCCTGCTCCCTATCCCATTGCCGCAACGGGCCCGCGCGTCAGCACCTACCCCCACCTCGAACTCGTCCTTGCCTAGGACTCTGTTTTAGTTCGAATCGGATGCGACCGAGCCGGTTTGCCCTCGATTCGGTGCGTGCTTCATGTCTGTGCCCCTATATAAACACTAGAGCCCCCTCTGCACCCTCTTTTTCCAACCCTAGACGACTCGCCGCCCTCGCATTGAGCTAACAGTGCTGCCGCAACCCAAATCTGCCGCCGAACTCGTTTCTTGCTTTGTCGCTTGGTCGTCGCGCTGAGCAGTCCTCCGAGCTTCGCGTCGGGTTCACGAAATCGCTTAACTCCCTGCTTCCCTTTTTCTTGCTCATGGCTGCTCGCTAATCGCCGCCGTTGATTGTAGGAACTTGTTGTCTGCTTCGTCGAGCCGTTCGTCATCAACATCTCGTTCCCTTCCACGAAACATCCCTAGGTGAGCTTGCGGTCGTCCGCTCTTTCTTCCTGTGCTTTCCAACGTTGAATCGAGGCCCGTAGGCCCTTGTTCCATGTTCACCGGCGTAACCTCACCGCTGGCAATGGTGAACCACTGCGCCGGAGTAGTGTTCTGGCCAGCCAAACCCCTTCCCCTTCTCCCTTTCTAATCTGCACCGCCCATTTTGGATCCAACGGCTAAGATTAGTCGATACCCTTTCGCCTGTCACTTTTATTAAATAACCCCTTGGCTTTTCAGTATTTGTACCCGCAGTCCTCAGCCTGATTGAAATTGCTAGTTTTTTATTTATTTTAAATCGACAAAAGTTTGCAGTAATTACGATTGCCATCCGGTTCATGTTTTCATTATATCTTCACCATTTTAGCTCCGGTTTTGGTGAATTTCGCGTCTGTGTGATCATAGCGGCACGTAGATTTGTTTTATAAACTTTTTAAATTGTTTTTTTTTCTATTATTGGTGTACTATTCTAATTATAGCTCTTTGTTTGCTTTGTGCATGATTGCTCTAGATGATTGTGTGTTGATGTTTGATGACCGAGTATAGATGGTGGGCAGTATATATCAGTGAGTGTTGATAGTCCTTAACTCACATTTCTTATCACCAAATTATTAATAAAAAGGACAAATATGATTACCAAAACTTAGAGATAGGTGTTTTAACTCACAATTTCCACAAGTTTTGGTGTTTACTTGTTTTGCAGGACACAATCATGAAAACACATAAAAATGTGCAAATATGAAAGTGTATTCAAGTAAAACAAGAGAAAGGCCAGGAGTCTACGGATTCTGGGGGTGAAACCCACCAAGATGAGGCCCAGACCCATCCAACTACCGACCACGCGAAGGTGGTGCAGGGAGGTGCCACCCAGGGTGTGGCCGCACCCCCCCGCCGCCTAACGAGACTGCCTTTCTCCAGTCGGTGCATTGATTGTTCCTGAGGTCAGTTGTATGCGGATCCTGAGAAAGATCTCTTCACAAACTAACCTAAGAGAGCTATATAAACAAGGGAGAAGACCCTCCATCAAAGATCATTCATACACAAGAGAAGAAGAATTGGAGCCTCATTCATATCTTTAGCTTCTAGCTAAGAATAGTATAGGAAGTGAGAGAGAGAAGAGTTTGGAGAAGTACCGAAGTTGTTGGCTACCTCCACTAGTGTACTTGGTGCACTTGTACACTTAGCGGAAGGATCGCCGGAGCTCGGCTTCCTCTACACTTGTTCCTCTACGTTCATCTTACTAATTAGAGTAAGAAGTTTGTGTTTATCTTTCGATGTTAATTTCTTAAGAAAGTTATCATTGTTCATTAATTACTTGCAGGTTCATCGTTCATCCTTGTGGAGGATACTTTAGTAGAGGACTCCTGATAAAGATGGAAGTTCCTGGCCAATGCTAGAGTAGTAACTGATAGCGTAGACATGGTGTCTGAGCTAGAAGTTACCTTCGTTTGTCTCATTCCCCACTGTTGAGGGGTAGTCGGCAGGTGGTGATAGCCCTATTTGTCCTTTGCAATCCTCCATGTTCGGGTTCGGCTTAGAGCTATATGCTAGGATCACCTGGTAGACTAGGTGCGCTCTGGTGCTTGAAGCAAGTCTTTAGTGGTAAAGTTATCTTCACCTAGGATCTTTACCCTTAGGAGAACCTCACTATCTGAGTTATCTTCTATTTTTCATTAGGTGAACTAGCTAAGAGACTTTTACACATCCGTTCCTTATGAGAATACGATACCCTGATTATCACTGGGTGAAGTGCTACATCATTGTATCCGTGCGCTTGCAGATTCCTTCTGCTTACGCTAAGAAACACGAACAGTGAGCAAGATTAGTACTTTGATGACCAGCAGGACCAGCAGGAAAACTTTGAGTGAGGCAAGTATAGCATAGGATCATCCTTGTTGTCCTATTCACTATTTATCACTTTAATCATATGCATGAGTCTACCTTGATAACTGTAGGAATTTTCCTAGCAGTTGATATCTTGATTCCTTGTCACCTATGGGTTTATGCATTGGGTAGTATGATGCTAGTGCTCAAACAACGACCATGATCTTGTAACTTGACTAATGGAATATGCAATAAACACTAAAAGATGCTTTTTAGCAACATGAAACCAAGGAGGCTGGAGCATAGTTTTTGTGATGCTCTAGATTCCTCTCCTTAAGGACTCATCTGTAAGCGATCATCCAGAACTTATAGTACAACCATGAGAGATATATGGCTCTGGCTTTAGTCAAGTAGAAAGACCTTTTCGAGCTTGTGAGTGGTTACCTTTATGGGTCAAGAGGGGTTTGCCATCATTGGGTATAGTGCGGCCTCTATTAATTTGAGTACTTTTGCATGGGTGTGCCACCTTAAAGGGGGCTCTATATCTACCTGCCATTGAATCCTCGTGGCCACTAACTTGTTAGACGAACTTTTAAAAGGCTTCATAGTGTACCCTGCCTGCTCACCTTGTAAGTGTTTTGGGAGTAATTAACCTGGGCATATGGGCAACATGACTCACTGTGAAAGTGTACAACCTCTGCAGAGTGTAAAACTGGTATATCAGTCGTGCTCATGGTCACGAGTGGCCTTGGACCCTTATGGAATAGATGATCATTAGTGATAATTATGTTTATGCAATTCATTATTCATGTTTACCTGATCATGTGTTTACTTGGGTTTATGTTAAACTTGTTGCTACTCAATTGCTTAAAATTGTGACTCAATAAAAGCTAAATGCAGTTAAACCACTGTCTATCTTTTTGAGCCTCATGAACCTCGTGTTGTTCTTGTTGAGTACGTGTTGGCATTTCTTAGCATCACTACCAAGTTTGGAGATAGAATCCATCCCTGGCAATGGCACCAGAAATGCCTATTGGCATTTCTTAGCACCATCACTAAGATTTAGTAAACCTTAGCGATGCCACCAACAAACACCAACTACGATAGTTCTTAACGATTACAAAAACAATATCCACAAGCGCACAGATCTATCGTTGTAGCATTTCACCCAAAAGTATTTAGGGTATCGTTATTTATATTTTCCCAAAGGAAGGCATGGTGTAAAGAGTCTAGCATGGATACGAACAAGATTACATACTTGCACAGTGAACCAAAGTTTATGATAGGGGTAAAATAGTATATTTAGGATAGTGGACACACACTTGGGCCAACCTCAAAGATAAAAGAGAAAACAAAGAATAAAACAATGTTTCTAAGTGGAGTAGGCTTGTTCTAATATAGCCGTGCCAAGAACAGTTGATGATCATACAAAATACATGGTTAGAGCTAGACCTAAGTGTAAGATGGGTCAGGAAGGCCACCGAGTACTCATCTGCCAACAACCTCATGTGAAAATTTAAACTCCTATACCCTACCCGAACATGGGGGATTACGAAGTGATACATCCGGCCTAGGTGGGGTTGGCCGAGGCCCAATAAATTAAGGTTGCCCGGACCCCAACAGTTCTTATGCACACCCACTCGGGGAAAGGCCCAATGTCCCTAAAAGACTAGTCCGATAGGGGAAGGGTGGCTCTCTCTTTTAAGGTGGCTTCCTCCTCCCAAGCTAAGCAAGGTGGGATTATTCAGAGGCTCACACGGTCGCCACCCGACTACAACTAGGCCACTTGGCCTTTTTTTGTTGCGTCTTTGCCAGCGGGTAATAGTGGAGGATGTCCTCATCATTCCCACCCCTTAAATAAGGGCCCAGCTCTGATACCAAATGATATATCCGGCCCAGGTGGGGTTGGCCGAGGCCCAATAAATTAAGGTTGCCCGGACCCCAACAGTTCTTATGCACACCCACTCGGGGAAAGGCCCAATGTCCCTAAAAGACTAGTCCGATAGGAGAAGGGTGTCTTTCTCTTTTAAGGTGGCTTCCTCCTCCCAAGCTAAGCAAGGTGGGATTATTCAGAGGCTCACACGGTCGCCGCCCGACTACAACTAGGCCACTTGACCTTTTTTTTGTTGTGTCTTTGCCAGTGGGTAATAGTGGAGGATGTCCTCATCACGAAGGATGGACAGGCTGTCACCACCTGCCACCTACCCCTCAATCATGGAGTAGGAAATGCATTCACCTATCCCTATGTACCCGGGCACCATGCTCGATTACACAGAAACTACCCACATCCCCCTAGGACTCCGATCCTATGGATCGACAAGCATAGTACATGGGCACACTCGAAGGCACGATGAACCGCCACCTCAACTTAGCTCTAATTCTAATCATACAAGTTATATGAATGTTTAAGCATAACATTTTACATGTTAAGCTCATAACATAGAAACTATATGCTAGTTCATACGTCAAGATTATAACATGAAAACTATACTCTAGTTCATAAGCACAACTATATTGAAAGATTAAGAGCAAGACTTTGGAAGAATTCTTCCTATTATTCATACCAAGATCTCTTTCTTCCAAGGAGCCAAGCTCTCCTTGATAGCTCTTGCTAGCTCCAAAATACTACTAAAAGTAAAAGTACAAGAGGTGGTAGTGAGGTGTGTAGCTCTGAATGTTGGTGTGTGTATTGAAGGAGAGCTCCACCCATGCTTTTATACTAGAGTGAGCTCGGTTTGGCGCTAATAAAATAGGAAACTAGCCTAGACCGACAAGCATGCCGCCATGCAACCGCCAGAGAAAGGTGGGCCCAAGAGGCAGTGGTAGGGGTGTGGGTGCACCCCTGGTGTGGGCACACCAGGGCTAGCCCCATTGGCCACCTCCTTGCTCTGGTGGACTCTGGGCTAGGCCTCGGTGGCTCCCTCGGTGGTGCTCGACCCATATTTGGTGATTGGATGGGCCTTTGCTTGATTCCTTTGCGCAAGATTTGCTTTACGCTTTCCATGTTACACCTTTTTGGTCATATTCCCATGTATTTCATGAATAAGTCCTGCAAAACACTGAATCTCCAATACATGTGGAAGTATGTCAATAGTGAATGCATATGTGTCAAAAGTGTGTTTATTTCTCCTATTTTGGATATTAATTAGCAGTCAGATTTGATCGTTAAGGACCACAAATTCAAAATCTAGCCAAGAAAAATTAGATTGGGTAAATTATTTAGCTTCCTAGGGTAGTATTGACCCTATTCCATCACTTGAATCAGATCGGAAGCTTATGCGCAAGTAGATCATGACCAAACCCTAGAATCACCACAAACAAAAATATTGTAATGCAAATCACAAGAACACAAGTGAGACACTAATTTATCCTGTGGTTTAGCTCGCCACTAAGGCTTGCCTAAGTCCATGTTGTTGAGGAAGCCACTAAGGCTTGGGTTTTGCAGAACTCTATCCTCATTCTCAAGTCAAGAGAATAAACTCTTGAGGTGAGAGGTCATTTCACTAGCTGATTGATGTGATTACAAACCTCCCAGGGCTGCTACACAAGTTGGCAAAGCTCCACGAGCGATGCTCTAGCTGGCTAGGAGCAAGCTCCAAGAGTAATAGATGCAATCACCGGCTTGAACGTGAACCATGAGCTCTAGGAGCTGGAGATCAGTTAGACCAGCTCTCAATTGAAGTTTGAAGGCTCAATCTCTCAAAGATTAGCAAGGGAATCAAGGGAGAGAAGCTTGGGAGCTTAGGAGCCTTGCAATGGAGAAAGGAGAGGTGCTTTGGTTGCCGAGTCATGGAAAATGGGCGAGGTGACCATTGGAGGGGATGAGGGAGAGGATAAAATACCCCCTTAGCCCCAATGGTCATTTTAAGTCACGGCAGTGCTCCTCGCTCATGCGGCACTGCTGCTCGAGCAGCACTGCTGCTCGGCCAAAGACAGCCAAAAGGATGGAGTGAAAGGCTTGTTATCTTTGCTAGGTATTGAGGATATTTTGGTGGGTATTTGAGCTGATGGTTACACATTGAAGCTTGTGCATTGCATCCCCTTTGTAGTGCAGCTTTTTCTACACTCAAATTCAAAATATAAAATAATGAAGCACCTTTGAGTCGGTCACCATGTCCTTTTGTAGTTGGGGGCTCCACCAACACATGTATAATCCTCCTTGTCATTTTACCTGCTTGTCAACTTGATAAATCTCATTAGTCCTCTAATTATGTGGTCATTATCACCAAAACCCATAATAGGTCTTGATTGCACTTACAAGGGTTGAAGAACAAATGGGCGTCATTTTCAATGTCATTGCAAGTGCAGCATTGCTTACTTATTTTGTTGGAGTATTCTCCCACCCTTGCCCCAGTTGCTATTGCTCTTTTGATCAATCTCCAGACGAATGTTTTGATGCACGGTGGTAGTTTGTTTTGGTTGAGACACCAAAAGCACTCAAGCGTACGAGTCGCAAGATAGGACCTTACGACGCTATTGGCTGTGAATACCTCCCTATCTTGTTTATAAAACTAGATGACCCAGTTTTCATGGATCTTTTATGAAAAGATTAATTGGATCCATGCCATTATAAATTTGATGTTTGTCATTGTAAATTCGATGTTTCTAAGATAGACCACTACTTCTCATTAAATATTTTCATCCTTCCTAAGCATAATATTTGAGGTACCATTGCCATCCTTCCTAAGCATAATATTTTCATCAATTGAAATAGGCTTAGGTGAGTTACCTTTGGGACATTGATTGGCCATGTGTGCCTTCTCCCGGCATGTGTAGCAAGTTCTTATGTTTTGAGCCTTCTTCTTGTTCATGTCTTACTTCACGTTGTCTTGCCTCTTCTCATTTGCTTGAGCCTTATTCTCAAGCTTGTTAGGATACCCTAGGCAAGGTGACCTAATTCATCACTATTAGAGTGTATCAAGTCTTAGTGCTATAGATAGGGTTACAGTGTACCGGGTCTTAATGCTATAGATAGGCTAGGTTGCTCTCAGCCAAACATCCTAGCATGTAGGCACCCTATATGTACCAAGAGTCTCAATGCAATACATACAAGCATTCATACCACACTAGTAGAGAATAGACTTTTGGTTCTAGGCTTTAGTCCTAACCATTTTTGGGCCTAGGACTAAAGACAGGATTAGTCTCGGTTGGAGCAATCAACCGGGACTAAAGTCCCTTGTCCAACGGCTAGAGGCACAACTTTTGTAGGAGTGGATCAGGAGGGAACCTTTAGTCCTAGTTCGTGGCTCAAATCATGACTAAAGGTCACCCTCCAGTCCTAGTTGGAGCTACTAGCCGTGACTCAACCTTTAATCCTGGTTTGTGGCTCCAACCAAACCCGGACTACATGTCCTAGGCTATATACTTTCTTCTTCCCCTAGCCTGAGCCATTTCAAGCTCTCTGCCTGCTCTTTGTTCTTGCTCGTGGAAGGAGTTCATGCTTGCGGGATTGGTGAAGACTTCATTCCTTTATCCATTCTTTGGTTCTAAAGGTTACCAACTTCATCCTCCCATGTTTCATCACTAGCATGGCTGAATTCATGGTCTAGAAATAGAGAAATTTGTGGTTTTTTAGATTAGGAATAATGATGGATTTTTTTATTTATATACCATTTGAGCTCAAAATCACTTGATTGTTTGAATATGAAGATGAAGGAAGCTTGTAGTAGTTCATCAAAACTAGTATGCACCTTTCATTGCCTCATTTCATGGTTTAGAAATAGAGAATTTTTTGTTTTCTAGATTAGGTATAATGGTGGATATTTTTGATTTATATGCCTTTGAGCTCAAAATCACTTCATAGTTTGCATATGTAGATGAAGGAATCTTGTAGTAGCTCAGCAAAACTAGTATGCACCTTTCATTGCCTCATTTCATGCACGGTTTAGAAATTGTGAAATAAAAGGTTTTTTAGTATATAGCTCATTTAATTTCATGGTTCCAAAATGAGAAACTTATAGTAGTTGATGAAAATGAGTATAGAGTCGCAGATGGCGACTGCTTCTGGGTCCTCGGCCTTGCATGGGGTCCCTAGGCTACTGAGGCCGGACAACAGAAGATTGTGAGGGAGTACCGGGTGAAGAAGAAGGGTCCCAACCAAGGGCGCATCTTCTACACGTGTCCAGATCATGAAGTGAGTAATTTTTTGTCATGTTTTGTTATGGTTTGTAGCCATTTTTTGTGATGATTTTGATTAAAGTTCTTGATTTGTTGTTGTAATTTCAGTGAGATGGCACATGATCATGTGACGGTTGGTACTGGGAGGAAGAGTATGTTGTGCACATCCAAAAATCTCTTGCAAAGGAGACTGAGGTAGCTGATGAGAATGCACCTGTGTATGATGAGGTCATGAACCAATAGAAGAATGATCTGTCAGTTTTAGTTGGAATTGGTAGCAAAATCGTTATTCTGCTGAAGTGCATTGTCGGTTTAGTTTGTTTAGTGCTATTTGGGATTGTCTACATTGTATCAAGGCTTTAATAAAATAATGTTCGAGAGTGAAACAGTTGTGTGGTATAGAGGATATTAATTAATCATGTTGATTGATGGATATTTTGGATCTTTAATTAATTACTAACCATGCATGTTGTATAATATGAGTTATTACAAGTTTTTGATATGGTGTGCATCATGTAATGCAGATGAACCGACAATGGATGTACAACACTGACCATCACTCCTCGGAGTTCATGAGGGGCGTGCATGATTTCTTAAATGTGGCCAAGGCAAACACGTGGAATGGTTTCATGTGCTGCCCATGTGTTCTATGTAAGAATGAGAAAGATTATTCTTGCTCAAGGAAAATTCACGAACACCTGTTTACGTTGGGTTTCATGCCAAACTATATTTGTTGGACTAAGCACGGAGAAAGAGGTGTTATAATGGAAGAAGATGATGAAGAAGAAGGGGGTGATGATAACATGATTATTCATGGTTTTGTTGAATACGGTACCTTTGATGATACTGCAATGGGGGAAGCTAAAGAAGAGGTAGCTGCTGAAGAAGAGGTAGCGACAGAAGATGAGCCCGATGATGATCTTGGTCAAGCCATTCGTTATGCATAGAGAGAATACGAAAGTGAAAAGAGAAGATTAAGTTCGAGCTCATGCTAGAGGATCACAAGAAATTGCTATACCTGACTACCAAAGAGGAGCAAAAAAAAGTTGGATACCACACTGGAATTGTTGTAATGGAAGGCAAAGAATGGTGTATCCGACAAGGGATTTGGGGAGTTACTGACTTCACAAAGAGGATGCTTCTGAAGTCAAACGAATTGCCCGCCACTTCATACGTAGCAAAATAGGTCGTCTACCCTCTGGGATTAGAAATCTAGAAGATACATACATGTCCTAATGATTTCATCCTCTACCGCGGCAAGGAGTATGAGAATTTGGATGCATGCCCGGTATGTCGTGCATCGTGGTATAAGATCAGGTGAGATGACCCTGGTGATGTTGAGGGCAACGGTGAACGTCCCGGGAAGAGAATCCCTGTCGAGGTGATGTGGTATCTATAATTCCACGCTTGAAATGTTTGTTCAGAAACAAAGAGCATGCAAAGTTGCTACGATGGCACAAAGAAGACTGTAAGGTAGACGATATGTTGAGACACCCCGCTGATGGGTCCCAGTGGAGAGCAATCAACAGAGAATTCCTAAAGTTTGCAAATGACGCAAGAAACTTAAGGTTTGATTTAAGTACAGATGGCATGGATCCTTTTGGGGAGCAGAGCAGCAGTCATAGCACTTGGCCTGTTACTCTATGTATCTACAACCTTCCTCCATGGTTGTGCATGAAGCGGAAGTTCATTATGATGCCAGTGCTCATCCAAGGCCCGAAGCAACCTAGAAACGATATTGATGTGTACATGAGGCCATTATTTCAGGAACTTCTACTTTTGTGGAGTAGCATAGGCGTACATGTGGGATGAGTACAAACAGGAACACTTTGATCTATGAGCATTGTTGTTCATAACAATCAATGTTTGGACTGCTCTTAGTAATCTTTCAGGACAGTCAAACAAGGGATATAATGCATGCACACACTGTTTTCATGACATGAAAGGTATATTTTGAAAAATGTCAAAATGTCATGTACATGAGCCATCGTCAATTTCTTTCATTGAATCATGCCCTAAGAAAGAGGGGCAAGCATTTTTAAGGTAAGGCAGAGCACCAAACAAAGCCTGACAACTGTAGTGGTGAGGATGTATTCAATATGGTCAAGGATGTACAAGTAGTCTTTGGGAAGGGACCTAGCAACCGACCTGTTCCGAATGATGCTAACGGACACGCACCCATGTGGAAGAAGAAGTCCATATTTTGGGAGCTACCCTACTAGCAAGTTCTAGAGGTCCGCAGCGCGATCAACATGATACACCTGACGAAGAATCTTTGCGTGAACCTGCTAGGCTTCATGGGTGTGTATAGGAAGTCTAAGGACACACCGGAAGCAAGATAGGACCTACATCAGTGTATGAAAGAATGAGAGAACCTACATCCAGAGAAGGTAGACGATGGACGCCAGTACTTACATCCTGCCAACTACACTCTTAGCAAAGAAGAGAAGGAAAACATGTTTGAATGCCTAAATAAAGGTCCAATCTGGCTTCTCCTCGAATGTAAAGGGGATAATAAATGTGACAGAGAAGAAATTTGTAAACTTAAAGTCTCATGACTGCCATGTGCTTATGATGCAATTGCTTCAGGTTGCATTGAGAGGGATTCTACCTCCAAATATACAATTAGCCACTGTGAAACTTTCTAATTTCCGCAATGCAATTTCTCAAAAGGGGATCAATCCAGCGCATCTAATAAAGCTACAGAATGACGTGGTCCAATGTCTTGTCAGCTTTGAGTTGGTGTTCCCACCATCCTTCTTTAATATTATGACGCACGTCCTAGTTTACTTGATCAAAGAGATTAGTATTCTTGATCATGTGTTCCTACATAAAATGTTCCCCTTTGAGAGGTTCATAGGAGTCCTAAAGAAATATGTTCACAATTGTGCTCTGCCAAAAGGAAGAATCGCTAAGGGCAATGGAACAGAGGAGGTCATTGAGTTCTGCGTTGATTTTATTCCTAGCCTTGACCTGATTGGTGTTCCTAAACACGACATGAGGGGAGACTAAATGGAAAGGGAACACTAGGGAAGAACACATATATTGGCAAGGAGGAAGATTATTTCTATAAAGCACACTACACAATTCTATAAAACTCCTCCTTGGTGGATGTTGGCATTTCTTAACTCCATTACTAAAAATAGAATTACTCCTACTAATAGCAACGACGCCAGAAATGATATGGTAATTATTAACTTGTCATTGTTACAGTAGCCACCTATCAATTAACCTTCATCTCTAATATTTAACTAGGTTGTCATCCCTAGTGATAAACTTAGAAATATTATTGGTTCTATCTAGCATTACTACAAAAATAACACTAGACAAGAATCTATTATTTCATGTGACTAAAAAGAATATAAAGATAAGAATGGGAAGAATAATTCTACAAGCGGATAGATAATTATACCATTGTAGCATTTTACCCAAGAGTATTCTAGGGTTGTCGATTTATAATTTTACCACTGGAAAGGTATGACTATTCTATGCAATGCACTAGTATTGATAATTTATGAATATACATGAGAGAATGAACCAATATCATATACTCTACTCAAAACAGGGATAAGTCACAAGATAATAATAAAGAAATAAATGATAAGTACTTGATCAATCATCATAATTAATAAATAGTAAATTAGAGCACTCTAGTTAAGCATTAGGTTAAAGTCCAATTAGAATATTAGAAAGATAATTCCTAGGTAGTCTTACTAACAAGTCACTATAGTTTTAATTAACTATATCTGGTGATCATCGCCACAACTATGCCACATAAGGAACATCATCTAGGGAAATTTAGAAACATAGTCCTCCTAAGCTTCGCGACTGGGTTCTACCAACATCAATATATACGGGGGATGGACTACAAAGGACTCAACACAGCTGTCACCTACGTGATCTACCACCTCCCGGCATATAAGTGCATCCGCAGATAAACAAATATCTAAGCACCATGCTCACATAATGCCTATCACTCACCCATGGTCCAATAGGGTGAGCGCTATACGAACATATGCATAGTTTTCATAATCTAGCTACACCAAATATCAAACTAGAACAAACAATGGACATTGCTTTCATGAACATAAATAATATAAAGCTTAATGTTGACATAAACATAGTAGCAACGATACAATCTCAAATGAAATAAAGAAATAGAGTAAAGTACAAGAGATATACCGAACCACGCTCTTGCCAACATCGGGAATCCAAGCGTTGCTTGATCTCTCTCTAGACCTAATCTAACTTGCCTATGCTCTAATCTAAAGGAACTCTGAGGAACTAGGGTTGGATCTAGATGAGTTGATCTTTAACTAAATATCTTGAATGACTTCATTGCTTCAGGGGGGTGTAGGGGTCCTTATATAGCCCGGTGGGTGGAACGTAAGCCCTTGGATCAAACCAACTTAGATAAAGGGTGGAGATGGATCCTAGGAGGCGGTGGAGGAATACTCTAGAAGCTCATGGAGATATCCCCCAGGGGGGCTGGGTGGCATGGTGGTGGGGCTGGCCGGCCCCACCTGGTAGTTTTTTGTCTTCCTGTTTGTTCCCGTGCCTTCTGGTGTCTTCTATAGTCTTTTAGCGTATCCTTCGTCGCGATCAAGTTTCATCCTTTTTCTCAATTAGGTCCCCTTTCCTACGTTTTTTGGAATAACCCTACAAAAAATAAAGATTCACCAAAACTCGTGGAATTTGTTAGTTTAAACCCTAGACCTATGCATATTCTTATACTTTAACCATTTCTCTTGTTTATTCACATATAAAATGTTGACTTATCCACCGTCAACAGTGGATCCGTATATCGAGGTACACAAGGACATTGTATGATCTAAATTCTCGGGGAGGACTAAAGCCTGGATTACGCGTCAGTACATGGAATCTTTTGGTGGTTGGTTACAAAAATAATGTCAGGGTGATGAGAGACTGGATGACCAAGTATACTTGTTGTCTAGGGAACCATCTTGGCATATCCTGACATTCAAAGGGTACAAGATAAATGGTAATACATATTACACGATAGCCCAAGATAAAAGGAGCACCAACCAAAATAGTGGTGTCTGCATAGATGCCACAGACCCAAATGGGAATAAGGAAACATATTATGGCTGTGTAGAGGAGATATGGGAATTAGACTATGGACCTTATTTTAAGGTCCCTTTGTTTTGGTGCCAATGGGTGAAGGTGACCGGAGGTGGGGTAACAGTGGACAATTAGTATGGAATGACAATAGTGGACCTCAATAATCTTGGGTATAGAGACGAACCATTCATCTTAGCCAAGGATGTGAATTAGGTTTTCTATATGAAGGATGTCTAGCAAACCGAAGAAAGGGAAAACCAACTACAGTGGCTCGGACAATGAGCTAAAGCGCCACATAGTTCTTTCAGGGAAAAGGAACATCATGGTAATCAAGAACAGGTCTGATATGTCAGAAGATTATGAAAAGAATAACAGAATTCCGCCCTTCACACTGAACCGCGACCCAATGTCTTGCTAAATGATGAGGACACTCCATGGTTATGGTGTGATCATAACCAAGGTACATACGTCAAGAAGTTCATTGTTGTTCCTGCTTGATATGGTGATGTATTAGACCTATTATGTGATAATTGTGACTCCAGATTTTTTCATGTTTTCATATTTTCTACGGTTAAAATGAAATTTTTTGCTTGACGGTAGATTTCCTGTGGAGAATGTGTGATGAAATACCAAATGATCAACATTAATAAGATGTGAAAACTAATTTCCTGTCGAAAAGCAATAGTTTTAATGATTTTAATCAAGTAGTACATTTTTGCATGGTGCAAATTGTGATTATTATTAGCATTATGTTAAATATTTATACGGTAAAACAAAAGAGTTTAGGTTACATATTTTTGTTGTATATAATAATACAAAACTAGGTCTAGGATTTTTTTTTGTATTTTTTTGGCTAATATTTTATTTACTAGGCAATTAACAACTCTTTGCATATTTATATAAAAGAAATATATAATAAAGGAAAACTTCTGAAAACTGGTGGAAAGCCAAGCTGGAACCACCTTTACACCTGGGTGAATCAACCACCCGGGACTAAAGGTGGGCTGTGTTTTTGCGGCCCGCCAAAATACAACTTTAGTCCTGTGCCATGGCTGCACCTGGGATTAAAAGTCGGACCTTTAGTCCTGGTTCTTGCCATCACCCAGAACTAAAGGACCTTTAGTCCTGGGCCGTGGCTTCACCCGGGACTAAAGGTCCCCCAAATATACATCGCCTTGTCTTCTTCTCCCCCTCCATTGTCTTCACTCTTCGCCCGAGAGCCACCACGCCGCTGCCACTCCTCATCGCCTCCAACCGCCTCCATGCACCTCTCCCATCTCTCACCATCTTCGCCAATGGCCTAGCTCACGCCTCTCCCGTCCGTGCATGGCGCCCAGACCCGAATCCGCCGTCATCGTCCTCGCCCTCACCCAGATCTGATTTGGATCAGCCGCGCCCTCATTACCATCATCGATCCTCGTCCTCATCACCACTAGCTTTATCCCTGGCTCCACACGCACGTGCTGGCCTCACCTCGTTAACCCGCTGGCGCCCTCGCATCGTCATCCCACCGGTGCCCTCGCCTCGTCAACCCGCCGGTGCCCTCGAGCTCGTCCTTCGTCCCCGGCGGCTAGCTCTAAGCGCATGCGTGGCTCGTCCTAGCCGGCTCCATGCGCGCATGCGCTCGTCATCCTCGATCATCTCATGCTCGTAGTCGTCCTGGATCTCCTCGTCGTGCTCATCCTCGCCGTCGTGCTCGTGCTCGCGATGCTATATGTGAGCAATGGTGTGTGTTTATGAGTGTGTGTGTGCATATTATTCTTTTCAGCATAGAAAAAATATAAAATAGATAGATTTTATTTGTACACAAAATAGAAGAAATATAGTAGTTTACTTAAATATAAAATATATATATAGAAAAAAATGTTGAGTGGTATGAATTTGTAGAAAAAATGTAGTAGTGTACAACAATATATAGTTGTAGAAAAATATTAGGACCTTGGTCACAACTGAAAAGATTGTTTTTATTAGTGCTATGATTTTTTGGTATATATATATATATATCTGAATTTTGATATATTGACATTAATGTTGATATATATCCTAGTATCATGAGCTTCGCTCTAAACCCTAACCCGGCTGAGCTCCGCTCTAAACCCTAACAAAGGCGTAAATAATAACCCTAAATTCTATAGTTATATATATTTGAATTTGATTCTTCATAATTAGTACTGTGACATGAATTTTGATATATATATATATATATATATATATATATATATATATATATATATATATATATATATATATATATATACACATACATACATCCAGAACTCGCTCCTAACCCTAACCTGGCCGAGCTTCGCTCCAAACCAACCCTAACCAGAGCTTAGCATAAATAATAACCCTGAATTCTATAGTTATTTAAGTTTAAGACCTTGGCTCTATCCATTAATTAGCATATGCATGACTAGTGTATGGTTTTCATTTATATATAGTTGTGGTAATTAAGATAGCCGAGCCGCAAGATGACTATGACCATAATGAGGCCATGATATGGCCCTAACAAACAAAATGAGGCCGATGCAGAGTTCGATGATGGCTCTTAATACTTACTGAATTTTTAAGATGAGCAAGAACTTCTTGTGCAAGAAAATATTGGCAAGGTATATTTGTTAATAATCTTGCATCTCTTATATATATATATGAAATTAAACATAATTCCATTAATTTGTATATATATGTATTACTGAATCTTTGTGTTTCTACGTACATAGCCCTCTGGATCGACAATGTCGACGAAAAGTGTACGAGGCCCGATAAAACCGTTGGAGGGCCACTTAGCACCAAAATGTCCCATCAACCCTCCTCCATGCGCTTCCTGCATCAACAAAAGACGAATGGATCCTACTGGAATGCATAGGCGGTTAGCTCTAAACACAAATCCATCATTGACTACAAACTTGTTCCATGAACGTCCCCCTTTGCAATTTAGCAACACATCTTTAAAATCAGGATCAAGCGCATATTGTTCTTTTATTATTTCAAGTCCAAAAATTCGACATTCAAGTTGGGACAGCAAAGTGTATCGCCTAGACAAAGCATCTGCAATCACATTATCCTTCCCTTTCTTGTGTTTGAAAACATAAGGAAAAGATTCAATAAATTCAACCCACTTAGCATGTCTACGATTCAGATTATGTTGTGAACGAAGATACTTAAGCGATTCATGATCCGAATGAATAACAAATTCTTTAGGCCACAAATAATGATGCCACGTCTCTAAAGAACAAACAAGAGCATACAATTCCTTATCATACGTGGAGTAATTCAAAACAGGGCTATGCAATTTTTTGCTAAAGTATGCAATGGGCTTACCATCTTGCATCAAAACACCTCCAATGCCAACTCCACTAGCATCACATTCTAGCTCAAAAGTCTTACCAAAATTTGGAAGTTGCAGCAATGGTGCGTGTGTAATCTTGTCCTTCAAAGTGTCGAAGGACGCCTCTTTTGCCCTTCCCCAATGAAACACCACACTCTTCTTTGTCAACTCGTGTAAAGGGGCAACAATGGTGCTGAAATCCTTGACGAAACAGCGGTAAAATCCTGCAAGACCAAGAAAACTCCTCACCTGTGTGATGGATTGGGGAACCGGCCAGCTCTTAATGGCTTCAATCTTTGCCTCATCCACCTCAATTCCTTGTGGAGTAACAACATAGCCAAGAAAAGAGACTCGATCCGTGCAAAAGATGCACTTCTCAAGGTTACCAAATAAACGTGCCTCGTGTAAGGCATTAAAAATAGCACATAAGTGATCCATATGTTCATCCAAAGACTTGCTATAAATTAAGATATCATCAAAGTAAACTACCACAAATTGACCAATGAAAGCTCTTAAAACCTCATTCATTAGGCGCATGAATGTACTAGGTGGATTAGTCAACCCAAAAGGCATTACTAACCATTCATACAATCCGAATTTAGTTTTGAAAGCTGTTTTCCATTCATCTCCAAGTTTCATTCTAATTTGGTGGTAGCCACTATGCAAGTCAATCTTTGTGAAAATTACAGAGCCACATAATTCATCAAGCATGTCATCAAGCCTAGGAATAGGGTGACGATATCAAATGGTAATATTATTAATGGCTCTACAATCAACACACATACGCTAAGAACCATCTTTCTTAGGAACCAAAATTACAGGAACTACACAAGGGCTAAGGCTTTCACGTACGTACCCACGGTCCAAAAGCTCTTGGACTTGCCGCTGAATTTCCTTAGTCTCCTCGGGGTTGGTTCGATAAGCAGCGCGGTTTGGCAATGATGCTCCTAGAATCAAATCAATTTGATGCTCTATCCCTCTCATAGGTGGCAGCCCCGGGGGTATCTCAGCTAGAAAAATGTCCTCATACTCCTACAAAAGGTTAGTGACAGCAGGCGGTATCGAGCTAACATCATCATCAACTGAAAACAAAGCTCGTTTGCAAACCAAAGTATAGCATACATCGTCATCAGAAATTTCAGCAAGGTCACTTTTTCTTGCAAGCATAACAGCACCCTTCAATTTAATTCCCTAAGCCTTAACATTAGGTGCTAACTTCTCTTGTTTAGGTGGGTAAATAGAATTTGCTACTTGCTGATTTTCAGATTTAACCTCATGCAAACTAGCAGTTCGTGCTTTATCATGGTGTACAATTTCAGCTGGGGTCAAGGAAACCAAAGTAACTTTCTTTCCTTTATGCACTAAAGTGTATGTATTACTTCTACCATGATGTGTAGCATCTTTATCAAATTCCCAAGGATGACCCAATAAAAGTGAACAAGCTTCCATAGGTACTACGTCACAATCAACAGAATCAACATAGGCACCAATGGAAAAAGAGACTCTGCAAGTTTGTGTTACCTTAGCTTTACCTGAATCATTCAACCACTGAATATGGTATGGATGGGGGTGTGGGCGTGTGGTCAAGCCAAGCTTCTTGACCAAATCTATACTCACCAAGTTATTGCAGCTACCTCCATCAATGATGACACGTGCTCGTCGATTGTTGATAACGAAGAAAATCTGGAATAAATTGTGGCGTTGCAGCTTCTCAGGTTGTTGTACCTGTGCGCTAAGCACTCGCTACACAATGATGTTCATGTAGGCGGCCATGTCTTCGCTACCAAAGACTTCGTCATCCTCCGGAACAGCTTGTTCTTGATCCTCATCATCTTTAATGTCAGAGGTGCTGATGTACCCATCATCTGTAGCAATGTATGCTCGCTGACTAGGGCACTCCCGCTGCATATGCCCAAATCCATGGCAGCGGTGGCACTGAACACTAGGAGTACGTCCCGTTGAGGTGACAGAGGATGCACTCTTTGAAGGTTCCTGCACATAATTTTTAACTGAACCGGAAGGTCGTGGAGAAGACGATTTGACTCCAGACTTATCCTTGCTCGCTGGTGGGGGCACCCGATAGGAAGATGCCTTGGGAAGCCCTGAAGATCGCGGTGTGTATGTGGTGCCAACCTTGTTCTTGCCCTGCAAATCACGCCCCTACAACTCCTTCTCTGCAAGCATAGCAAACTGAAACAACTGGTTGATAGTGTTAAATTCCTTATAATCAACTATGTCCTAAATTTCACGCCTCAAACCCGAATAAAAATGAACAATAGAATCCTCGGGCCCCTCCACTATGCCACAACACATCAATCCTTTCTGAAGGTCACCATAGTAATCCTGCACAACTTTATCTCCCTATTCTAATCGCATCAGTTTCTTACGGAGGTCTCTATGATATGATGGTGGCACAAATCTATCACGCATAGCAACCTTAAGCTCTTCCCAGGTACTAGGTGTCGTATTCTCTGCAGCTAAACCAGTCCACCAAATGATAGCAAAATCTTTAAACTCACTAGTGGCTTGTCTAACCCTATGTTCCTCAGGCACTAGGTGGGAACTAAATTCCTGCTCGACTATCATATCCCAATCAAGGTATCCCTCAACATCATAATGGCCCGAAAAGGAGGGTATTTTAAATTTAACCTTAGCATAAGGATCATCGGGAGCACGATTACGATTACCTTGGTGGCGGTTGAAGTGTTGAGCGCCACCCATACCTATGGCGTTTGTGCGTAGATGATGGCTTAATCTGTTTTGCCTTGTTGCTGCTCGATCAACATTACCATCAGTGTCATATACTGCATCCTCGAGTCCTCCGGTGTTGCTGCCATCATGGACTTCTTGGTCGGGTGGCGGCTGCACTTCCAAGGCAGCTACCCTATCGGTTAGTGCGGACAAACGTTTATCCAATCTCTCAAGGGTGTTGCTGAGCTTGAGGTCAATGAGCGCGTCGGTAACAGCCTTGGCTATTGCCTCAGTCATCTCCTTCTGAGCATTATCTATAATAGATTGTAGTTGGTCTTGGCTGACGCACTCTGACCAATCTTTGGGCGCTGTATCCTCACCGTTACCTGGCATTGTAGACACAAAATAGGAACAAACATTGAAAGTTATCCCTAATAATCTACTACGTAGGTGGAGTAGTGCCTCTCAAGATCGCAGCAAAAGACCCCTTCTCAAGCTCTTACAAGGTTCTTACCAGCAAGGTCAAGGATACCTGGAAGGCATAACACTGCGATTACAGGGGTCAAAACTTATATTGTCCAGAAGAAGTATGTGGAGTTAAGGCAAGCAGGCCAAATATGTGAGTGGAACACAATTCAAAAATAGAAAGTAATGCTGAATTATAGTCCCAAATACTTGCTCTCGTTGCTGGTCTAACGTGTTCCAAGTACCAGATGTGATAACAAAATGGAGAAATAAGTATGATGGATAGCAAGAGTAATAGGAAACAAACAAAAGATAGTACATGCCCACAATTATAACAAACTGTCTCCTCTATGTGCTCCTCTAAATATTGTTCCTCTTTTGCCCCTCTTAATTTTTCTATTTTTTGGGGTGTCATTGTTTTTTTTGGAACTTTCAACTTTTTTTAATTTTTTTTATATTTTTTCTTGACTTAGGAGCACACAAGAAGTAACCACAAAAAATTTGAGCTTAAACCAGTAAAAGGCGTGGCGTATGGAAATTTCAGAAGATGGGTCCAAAATTGAGGAAAAGATTGTGACCAGGAAAAGAGGATCTTGTGACCAGTTTTTGGCCAAAATAAAATTTTTGAACCCCAACAAGATGGGGGATGGACGGATCCGAAATTTTTTTTCTGATCGATTTTGATACCTGGAACGTCGAAATCTGAGTTCGTACGTGAAAACTGGACCAGTTTCAAGTTTGGACTCCGAATTAGAGGACAAAATAGGAATAATGCGCACAAAAGTGGTCACGGTGGCTAGGGTTTGATGGAAACGATGGGGAAAACACACAAACTAGACTCTAACACAACCTAACCAGCAACAAGCCCTTGATTAGGACACAAACTCAACACGACAGAATCTGAAAAGAATTATGCAAAAGGCTAAACATGGTTTCTAGGATAAGGAAAAACCTAACACCATTTTTTGGCTTTTCTGTGGACTCTAGGACGAAGGCGAAATCAAACTAAACTAGGGTAAAATTGAACCTGATGGTATACCTAAAGCTCTGATACCAATTGATGTGAACTAGGGTTCCTGATCTTTCGAAAGGTTCTGATAACTCTCGATTTGGTGGAGTCACGACACAATTCGATCCGGCTTCCGAACAACTCGGCTCTGAAACCCCGCAATTGCAGCACCACGACCCCTCTGGTTATCGACCGGCGTTGCACGGTCGACCTCACCAAGAAGGCTAAGTCCTTGCCTGCGAATCGAGAACACACGCAAGAACACAAAGGAATGCAACCAAATTGCAGATGTATGATTAATCTCACGAGTTGGGGTCTCACAAACCGAAGAACGACAAAACTGTTTCTTGACAGAATAATCTAAGCAAAACCTAACCCTAATGTAGACAACGACTACTGATTATATAGCCTAAGGAACGTCCAAGGACCCCTATTCGCGTCCCTGGGGAGCGCCGACACGTTACAAGGCCCAAACGGCCCAAAAGACGGCGACACAGCGCCCTGACAGATTCTGGATGGTGACTTATTTCGATGATTCCTGTTGATTCCGAAAAGCTTTTGACATGGGACCACTTGGGTTGGCTTCCTTATCAAATAAGCTTTCCATCCATATATGGATCATCGAAAACGAAGTCCGGACGCGTCCTGGGTGACCAGTTCAAGGCAGACTGGTCCTGAACTGCGAGGTAGACTCAAACTCAACTTGGTTTGATCCTCCATCTTTATTCGGTCACCCTCGCTGGTCCTCCACGCCTCCAAGCCCTCCTCCATGTGTCTCCTAGACCTCTCCTTCATTTCTAAGCACAATATAATCATTAGGTAGCAATCTATTCTCAAAATCATATAAGGAGTTACTTAGGAACGGACTCACCTCTAAATTTAATTGACGCGCGCGAGCTCTAGTGATTGGACCTTGAATGTCCAGTAGTGGATCATTGTGTGTATGTGAAGGAGTGATGTCCTCATCAATACGACATGATAAAAACAAAGTTTTTTAAATTAACATCACACTATGTACTATACAGAGGTATAATAACACGCCCACATGGGCACTGAGTGCTCCATGTATTTACTAAAGTACTAACTGCTTTGTTATAACTTAAACTACAAAGCATAAGTTTTTTCTAGTTCTAATCTATTGACTGGTCTGCCCAGTCTCGCCATATAGTTCTATGTCACTAATCATTTTTGCAGTCACATACTCGCCGGCATCGCGAATGAATTGCTTAAAGCAGGCCCAGGAGCTCCGGCATTTCTTAACGATGGCCTCTGGTCAGACTAGCCGATCGGGTGGTCCCTCTTCCGGTTCCATCCCAATCAGGTCTAGCACGGGCTTGATTCCTTCCTCCATCGCTTTGCACTTCGATGCCCAGTGAACCATTTCCTTCATCAGTGTTTCAAGGTGCGCCTTGGCGTTTTGGCGCACGACTGCATCCGAGCATATGACCATGCTGAGCATGATAAAATATGCTAAGGGGCATCAATGACTGGATGGTCGACAACTTACTTGCGATGTCCTTATCCAGTTTGGTCACCCGCTCTTTTAGCTTGGTGTTCTCGTTGGTTAGGCGAGCAACCTCATCCTGGTGCTCCTTGTCGAGCTGGGTGTTTTCTCCATCAGCTCCTTATTGATCTTTGTTAGCTAAGCTAGCTTGTCAACAAGGAGTGTCATCTCTACCTCCATGCCTGTCGAGTAGAACGTGGATTGTCAGCCAGTTATAATCAGAGTAATGTGTAAAGATTTGTTCATATGCCTCTCTTTTCCTAGGCAAGCTGGTGGCGCTATTCCTCTATGCTGGTCTGCAGCGTGTCCCGTTTGCTCCAGACCAGCTGTAATGCCTCTTGCAGGCGCACTATGTCCTCCTTCAGGGCCTTGTTCTCCTCTACTGTCGGGACGATTGTGTCAAAACACCGCTTTTGGTACTCCGATGTTTTTTCAATGCTCTGCAATGCAATGAGGCATCAGTAACGAAAATTCCTGAACACAAGCTTGATAGGAAAGATTGGGGATTTCAGTGCTCTTATATTTATCTGGCCCATTGGGTCTTCTACTGTTCATTGCAATTTGCGGACGATGCGGTCTGAATGATCTTCCTCATAGAACACCGACTCGTCGCCTTGCTTTCTCACGACATGGACGCATTGAGGCACCACCTTTTCTTCTTCTGGGTGGATGATTTCTTCAATCTCCACCTCTTCCTAAGTTGCAGCGGCCTTTGCTGCTGGAGCCTCCGTGGCAGGGTTCCCAGTGCTGCTCTTTTTGACCACCACAATGCCCATTGTACCGCCTGAGGCAGCACTAGGCTCTTTGGCTGCGGGCGTGGGCTCCGCTCGCTGTTGCGCGGGGCTGCTCTGGTCAGTAGTCCTGCTGGGCCCGACATGCTCCTCGGCAGTGCGGCTGCTCTCCCCAATAGATGATGGTTGATTGCCCGCAGGGTGCTCTACATCCTCCGTGGACTCCGGCCTACACCAGCCTAATAAGCTACTACATGTGGCTGCTCTCCCTAGTAGATCTGAGCGTCTAAATGTGGCCCTGAACGGCTGATCGCTCTGGCTTTTGCTCCCTACAGTGCGGATCCCAGCCATCTGGCTACCGCTCGGTCGCTCCCTCCTAGCTAGAACACCCTCAGGGACTGTTGAGCCAGCACGCCCCGTGCTTGGTATGTACATCAGGGATGGTGTTGCTGCTTGGGGCAGTGTGGGCGCCCTTGGGGGCGTCGCTGCTTGAGGCGGTGTGGGCGCCCTTGGAGGCATCATTACTTGGGGCGGTGTGGGCGCCCTTGGTGGCGTCGGCATGCGGGGCGCCCCTTGTGCCCTCTATCGGCGCACCAGGGAACCTCATCTTCGTCTTCATCATCGTTGGTCAAGCCGGCCACAACTCTGCATCGTTTCTAGTTGCTCTCTTCATCGTAGATAATCAATGGACCCCCCATGCCTAGGGGGTCCATGGACTTCCTTTTCTGGGAAGGCCCCTCTAGTGCGGGGCATTTCCTAGCTGCTTTCCCGGTCACTCGAGGCTCCCGCACGTCTACGTCGACTGGCCAGTCGTCGGCGGGCACATCGAAGATGTACACTGCTACTCGGTCCTGGCCACGAATCTTGCAAACATCAGATTGGAAGTTACGGTTGTGTCCGAGTAACTCTAAACATCAAAATTCACACTAGGGGTGATTTTAGGCATACTTGGGGTGGCGGTGTTCTCAACTTGTACGCCTTCATTGTGTTGGGCAGATGGCGGTATCCTGTTAGGTCGAATAGCTGCGCCAACCACCAGTTCACCTCTTCGCATGAGAGGTTCCTCGCAGAATCTCTGGTGGGGTCACCTGACCCTAAGTACTCATACAACGGGTGCACCCACTCCTTGCACGGTTGCACCCGCCTATAGATGAAGTTCAAGGCTATTGTTAGCCTATCCAGCTGTCTCTTGTCGACCATCCCGAGCAGCTCTTCCACCTGTACCATTTTGGTGGCTCTCCTGTTGCTCGGGGATCTACGCAATATCACAGGTGATGAAGGGCTTTTGCTCTTGCTGTACATAGAACCACTTCTTCTACCAATCCCTCATTAACGAGCTGAGGGGTACATTGAGGTACTTGGCCTTCATCCCATCACGAAGGTTTAGGTAGGCTCCCCTAGCTACCTTGGATCTTCCCGCGCCTCCTTTCTTTTTCAGTCAGAAAAAGTGCCTCCACAGATTGAAGTGGGGCTGGATGCCGAGAAACGACTCATAGAGGGTAATGAAAATCGACACCGACAGAACAGAATTTGGATGGAGGTTGCAGATGCGAAGAAAAGGATGGCACGGATTCCCAAATCCACGCCAGTAGAAATCCTCGAACACAACTATTTCGCTAGGGCAAGGGTTTGGATAACTCTTACCGTCCGACGTCCACCATCTGCCGATTGTGGCCTCCACCATCACTTCGACAGTTATGAGCTTCCCCATGGTCACCTCCGTGCTCATCGACTTGCACCATTCCACCGCCATCAATTGCACTCTTGCTCCACGGCTCCTGCATGCCATTCCTCCTTCCTTCTTCGGTCGCGGATTGTAGTGGCGGTGTGAGGGGTGGCGCTGGTGTGGCTGGATTTGGTGGCAATTGGATCTAGGGTTTGGCTTGCAGATGCGATGGCAATGGAACTAGAGGAGAAGGCGGAGTGCACTGTGTGGAAGATGAACTAACACGAAGTGGATGCAGTGGGAGAGGTGGGGCGCCGCCTCACGGGTATTTATAAGTGCGGAACAACTCTTTGACTTCTAGGGTTTTTGGGTAACCGCGCCCGACGCGCCACTTCTACTCCCTCAATTATTATTTACATGTGGGCCATACGTGGGCCTTGCTGTGGTGCAGACCCTAGAGTGGGCCTGTTTTGTTACATGCGGTCCAATTCTAGCGTGCTAGTTTGTGTTATGGCCCCACAGCTGAGATGGGGACTGAATTTGCAGCTGAGCTGCGGAATGGGCCCACAACTGAGTTGTGGGTCGCCTCACAGCTGAGCTAGGGGCTTCCCTATGGCAGAGCCATAGGATGTTTTTAGAGCCCGCGACTGAGTTGGGGGACGTCTCACAGTAGAGCTGAGAGTTGCCACATGGCTGAGCCATGGGTTTTTATCCACGACAGAGCTGTGGATTGGGTCCACAGCAGAGTTGGGGACTAGCCCCATAGTAGAGCTAGGGACTGTACCATGACGGAGCCATGGTGCATCGTTCCCCGCTGAGTTGGGAACGTGTTCTTGGGACCCTGGCACCATATGATCTAGTCACCTACTGTCAGGCTCGAGGACTAGTGGGCACACTTCACCTTGTGGTGAATGTGCTTATTTGACTACGTACTATTTTTTCTTTTAGACCCTAGCACCATGTGATCTAGTCACCTGCTGTTAGGCTCGGGGACTAAGTGGGCACACTTCACCTTGCGGTGAATGTGCTTACCTTTTTTGCAAACATGATTTGTTGCATAGTGCCAGCGGCATGACCCCTACCTTCACATGATTAAATCCTGAGGATCACGTCTCTTGACATTATGGCAGAGCCAATGGTGTCACGCATCATTAACTTTCTTCAATGAAACTTAAGTGGGCACACTTCATCAGGGATGAACTGTTTTTCTTTTTTTCTCAGAGCACCATGCATTTTTCGCCAAGGCGATTTTTTGACCAGTGCGGTGGTTGGCTATCAGCTAAATTGGTTAGAAGGGACAAAATATTCCTTGGCATACCACCCTTCTAGTCGGGGGCTTCAAGGCTTCAAGCTTCACTAGTCGGAGAAGGTCAAGATGACATGTTGCTTCAAAATACATAGTGCTCGGGGACTAGCTGTGGGGGTATAGACCAGTATACCCTCATGGCTCTACATGGTCCGTGCCAGACAAGGTGGTCCAACTCACTAGAAAGGGCTACACGGATCTTTGGACTGCTCGGTGAACCATGCAGAGCAAGTAGAGACTACTTGGCAGTCAAGGAAACCTAGTCGGTTAGGATAGACATCGTGTCCTCCGTGGATACAAGAGTTGTAATGAGCTGGGATTAGATTCCTTAGATCTATAACCTTGCCCCTCGTACTATATAAGACGAGCAAGGACCCCCCCTAAAAACATATCATCACGTATCAATATAATCCACAAAGACGCAAGACGTAGGGTATTATGCAATACGCGGCCCGAACCTTGATAGATCCTGAGTTCCTCTTGCGTCACCATCTAGATCATCATCTTGCGCACCTCTGCTGATAATCTAATACCGTGGGCATACCCCTCGGTAGACTGCCGACCACATCTTGTCAACAGCTTCCCTAAGGATGTCGCTACCTACAAAAGCCACCAGCGAAGGAGGGATGAGGAGGTAGAGTGGATTTGCAGGTTAGAGGAGGCGGTGCAACAATCGTGGGAGCGAGAACTAAGCATGAAGGCAAGAATGCAAGAGGAAATCAAATGGCAAGTGACACTACAGTGAGTAGCCAAAGGCAGTCAACATCAGAGCATGGAGTCAACATTAGCCCCCCTCAGCTTAGAAGCAACTGCGCTTCCACTAAGCTCCCAAATCAAGATGACACATTGCAGCACTTCCCCGTGGATGACATCACCGTGCCTTTGACACCATGTGAGCTGCACATTCCCTTGGGGAATATCGATGCCACAGTCTTGGTGGCGTACAATATTGTTTCTCCTATGGTCCCTGAGAAGAGACCAACAGTCCATGGGAATCCAATTCCACCTAGCTATTATAGTGTCTCAGTGGATAGAGTTGTCAAAGACTATAGGAAAGTGCCTCTTGACTTTCTTGGAGGTGATGGGGAGAAGACCCTAGGACAAGCAAAGCATTCATTCATTTTATGGCGCAAGCGCTACATCATTATTCTCGGTGCAGCGGCTGGGGTACCATCGCCTCCTCCTCAACTACCTCATGACAGGTGTGGATGAAAGTGAATGAAATAGTTTTTCAATAATCATTCTCAATTATTGGCTTCTCGTGTAATAATCATTTTTGTACTCACAGGTCTCCCAACCTAAGTCTAGTTCTTCCATCCCATGATGATCATCAGAGTGCACTGGACGATGATGATGCTCTGGACGATGATGATGCATTCCATGGCATGGCTGCAACTCCATCTCCATCTCCTCCAAGGCGGTCTCCCCCTCCTGCGCCTCCTACGCCACAGAGCCAGAAGAGGCCCCTATTGACGGTCGTTAACGTCAACAATATATAGTGAAATAAACATGAGAGAATGGTCAAAATACATGAAAACATAGAAGACTAGGGTGTTATCTGATGAATTCCATGAGCTTTGTTGAATTTTAATGTTTGCAGGGAGTTATGCAGAAAAGTGGAGAGAGATACCTAATTATTAAAAGAATTTTTGGAATTTTAACGTGAGATAAATACTAGTATATTATAGAAGACCTCAGAAGACACCAGAACAAAGTGGAGGCCGAGTGCCTGCCAGGTGGGGCCGATCGACCAGGGGGTGGCCGGGCGGCCACCCCCTTCTCCCCCTTCCACGAGCTTATGGAGTATTCTTCTACCGACCTTAAGGATCAATCTTAGCCCTACATGAAGTCAGTTTGATCCAATGGCTCACGTGTGTCCCACCGAGGTATAAATATAGAGGCAGACCCCCCTGAAGGCATCAAGTCATTTAAAGATCAGTTCATCCGGAGCCAGAAACCCTAGATCATTAGAGTTCCTCTAGTTCATAGCTTTAGCATAGTTAGATCAGGTCTAGAGGAAGTCAAGCTGAGTCAACCTAGCTTGGATTCCCGATCATTGGCGAGTGTGGAGTTTTGGTAATGTTTTAGTTCTCCGCTCTTATTGTAATTATGTCTTTGCACAATTATTGCAATGTCAACATTATTCTTCATCTTTATTACGTTCTTGAATGCATCGTTCATTGTCTACTTCAATTCTAGTATAGTTAGGTTGCTATTTAGTTTGATCACATGTTCATATAGCGCTCATCTATTTGGCCATAAGATGTGTGGTATGCATTATGTAAGCGTGGTGCTTAGATGCTTTGCACATCTGCGGATGCCTCCAGTTGTTCAGGGTCGTGTGGTAGATCATAGGTGTGACTTTTATAGGCCCATTGAGTCCTCTATAGTACTCCCCCTGTGCAGTGGATTATTAGTAGAGCAGTATTGTCTGGTTAAGGATATATTCGTATATCAGAGGTTTTTGAACTCAACTTCTCTTGTTCATGGCTCCATTGTGGTTGGGACATATGGTAGTATTACTTGACAATGATTATTAGTTGTAGTAGCTTGATATGTAACTTGAATACTTAGGAATTATTCCTCTAATATTCTGATTGGATTACGTTATTAGTAATAGTTATAGAGCTCAGAGTGTATCTACTTATTTATTTATGATGACTGATCATTACTTATATATATATTATCATGTGACTTATCCCTAATATTGAGTAAGAGTGCATAACATTGGTTTACTCTGTCATGAATATAAAGTTTATCAATACTCTAGATAGAAGTTTAGCTAGACCTTCCCAATGGTAAAATTATAAATGACAACCTGGTAGTACTCTAGGTAAAATGCTACAATGGTATAATTATCTGTCCGCTTGCAGATGTTCTTAATTGATCATATCTTTATATCATTTATATTTCTGCCTAGTCATATAAAATCATAGTGCCACTTATATACTTCTAAATTTTATTCATTAGGGATGACAACCTAGTTCCATGCTAAGAAGTATAGGTAAATATAAAAGGTGACTAGTATTTAGAGACATGTTAATTTATTACCATGCATTTTTAGCACTATTGCTATTTAGCGATTGCATTAATTAATGTCAGCAACCCCCATCCCTGGTGAAGTCCTCGGTGAAGAAGAAAGCTAGCCCTCGTAAAACAAAGCCCCTCTAGAGAAGCTGCCTTATGAGTAGTCTGAAGAGGAATCAAAAGCGGCAGCACAAAAAGATTTGGATAACTGGCATCAAAGATTAGTAGAATCAAGAGCAAGGAGGGTGGAACTTCAGAAAAACCGCTAGAGTCGCACTACATAGCTCAACGGGAACTAAGGAAAAAATCAATGAACATGAGAAAATACAGCGTGATGCACATAAGCACTCGCCATTGTCGGACTATGAATGCTCTCTCGATAACTCATATAAGGAGTTGAGGAAAGCGAAGAGAGCAGGGAAAGATGTTGCACAGCTCGAGCAGCAATCTAAGCAATCTATCGACCCGCTAGTTGTTAAGGGTGATTGTGTAAATGCACAAGGCGATCCAATAGATAAGGAGGCACCGGAAGACTTTATGGCCACCACAGGTCTCACAACTGAACAACTCATTGGGGGAGCATCGATACCAACAAGCGACTATGATATTTATCGGACCTATGTGTATGGCCAAAGTCTTGTCAACCCTAAGTACTGCTCATCACTGGGTACACAGATGTTCTTGTTAAACAAGTGGTACTTAAAAGTGACTGCCAATGATGAAGCAGCATGGCTTGTTGCTAGAGTGAGACCAGAGCATTACTTGGGCTATGACGTTGTACATATTGAGTTCAATGAATTACACCAACTATTAAACCAGGACGCTCTCGACAAATCTCTCATCAGCTGTTGGTGTCTGTAAGTGATTCTTTCTACAATTGAATTGAAGTAACTTGCATGTTAGTTTGTTGTTCATATATAGTTATCCTCACACTATATATACTCTTGTATACTATATATATGCATATATGAGATGCTGAAATTAAAGAAAAAAGTGATGACTAACATTGGTTTCATTGATCCGAATCGAGTATTCAAGGACAGTGTTACTCCATATGATAGATGGCGACCTCAAGTGGAGAAGCTTCTATTCAAGTTCTTAGATAAGAATTCTAACAAGACACTGATACTCTTCCCATATGGCTTCAAGTGGGTGTGAATGTCTTGTACCCATTTTATTTTTGCTTACTCCATGTTGACTTTAGTTAATGAGTTATGCCTGCTACAAACATGTAGCTTTCACTGGATACTACTGGTCATAATATGACTAGGAGTCATGTAAAAATCTTTGACTCAACGACAAAACCCTAGCAGATTACCAAGAAATCCTTGATATACTCCAGTGGTAATTTCGGTCTCACACCACTATATACTCTCTTATGCCATTTTAATGATATAACTCTATTTATTTATTTTGTTGAGCAATGCTTGGAAAACGTTCACCGAGAAACACCATTATGGTAATTGGGAAGTGCATCTGCATATAGTCCAATATTCAGTAAGTACTAGCTAGGTCACCGCATCTTTATTTAGTTCAATTAATTATTACCATGCTTCATTGGGTGATGAAGAATCTTTTCTAGTAAAGTGGTCTCTGCAGAAGGGATCAGGGAACAACTTATGTGGATACTACGTCTATGAGTTCCTCATGCAGTACTCAAGGAGAACAAGTGAAGAGATCCTCTAAGTACATAATAAATATACATAATTTATTTATTACCATTGTGTTGATATATATAATCATATATATATTTGTACTTTTCCTTTCATTTGAATTGAAGATTAAATGGAGGAAGCAAAAGGTCCTGCGATGTGACCAGATCAAAGCAATTCAAGAGGCATTGTTAGGACTGCTTGTGAATCAGATCATAGATCCCAAGGGCACGTACTACTATGACCCTAAAGAATTAATACCTGGTAGCCAAACGACTAAAGATTAGGGTAGTAAGAAATCCCAAGGACATGAGTACAAGGTTTTTATGACTTTATTATGTACATATTCCATGCATGTACAACCTCTTGAAATATTTGTATATATATAGTTTCCTACATTTTAGTGTGTTATTTATGTATAATGCTCGAACGGAACCATATACGTATGTATATATGGACATATATTAGTAGCATAGAATTCGTATATGAAAAGCTAATCGAAACAAAAAAGAATTGAATTGAGAAGAAACCATAAAATGAAAAGGAAAGAAATGGAAAACACCAACCGGGACTAAATGTGCTAGCCCTTGTGCAATGTCTGGGGGCACATTTAGTCCTGGTTGGTAATCGCAACCGGGACTAAAGGTCCACTTTTAGTCCTAGTTCTCAGAACCGGGACTAAAGGGGGGCCTTTAGTCCTGGATTCGCGATCCCGGTTGGGAAACTAGGACTAAAGGGGGTTTTCCAATCAGGACTGATGCTTAGTCCTACACTAGTGCCAATGTTCACATTCTTTCCTGGCATCAGCCATGTTTCAATCCTAGCCACCACCGCCAGCTTCCGCAACCGCACGCCCCTAGGGAGAGATCGATCTTCGCCGGGGGCAGCGCCACTGTTTAGGCGCCTGATCCTATCGATCCAGTAGCCAACACTGTTGTCATCCAGTACCACCATAAGGATCTCACTTGGGCTACACCACACCTATCGCTGATTGGTTGTCCTCCTGCAGCTTCTCCTCAAGGGATCTTGCTGCTGTATCGTTTGACCTAGCTATGTCCTTGGAATTCTCTGTCACCTACTAACGGTCACTAACACCCATTTTGACCATCAACATTCCAACCAAATGTATGGAAAATCATCATCACATGTGAAGAATTATGTTTAAATTTCACCTAATTTCACTTGTACTTGGAGAATTATTTGTATGCAGGAAATATCCAAAATTTGGCCAAAATGGTGACAAATATGGACATATGGAGCAAGTGGATGTGGCAGGAGGCCTTGGGCCCACTTGGACCCGCCACCTGTCCCCACTAGGGCACTGCTCGACCCCTAGGTGGCCATGCCACGTCACTGATCTGTGGGAGCTGCTCTAGAGCCAATCACAAGCTTCCATTCAAGTCGGTTTGATCAACGGACAAGATTTGTTCACGATGGATTCATGGGCCCATTATCATAGACTTGGGAGCTCCACTGACTTACCAACCTCCATACCTACTAAATTTCACCATGTTCTAGCTTCACAACTAACTTGGAGGAGCAACTAGCACCTTTGGTTGCAAAGGTGGTGCATCCAAGGCCAACCGACGCCCCTATGCTGCTTCCCGGTGCTCCCTGGTGGCCACCGACCTCCTTGCTTCCTACAAATACCCTCCATGACTCCCTACACTATAAATAGGGGGTGTGGAGCTTGGTGGAAAGACGCCCCATCAAGTTGTAACAACCTAGTTTTTTCGAAAGCCAAAAATCACAACTGAAATTTTTTCGAAAACAAACCCATGTTTGATGAGTATCATGTAGGAAAAAACCCTAGTAGTTGCACAAGTAGAACCCATGTACTTAGTTGAGCATTTGCATCCAATAAATCAACATGTGATTTGGCTCCTCTTGTTTTATGTATTGAATTAAAATTGACAAATTAATGAATTAATTAATTAACCTATTTTGAAGTGCCAACCCTTGGCTTGGACCCCATCTACCCTAGACCCTAGAGGACTACCCCTAAGGGTGTATATGTGAGTGGCACACATGTATAAACAAATAGGAATTGTGGTTTAGCTAGAAAAAGGAAAATTAGAAATAGAAAAGCCTAACATATATAGGGAAGGCCATTTTCGACCTGTGTGGCCTAGCTAGCCCAACCAGCGGCACCACCTCGCTCTACCCCATGGTAGCTAGGCCGGCTTGCCCGCGTCGGGCCAAGGCCCAGCGCCGAGGACCAGCCCAACCGCGGGGGACCGGCCCACAACTGAGGGCGCTGCATCGCGACACCGCCCTCCGATCGCCTTCTGCCCCTGCCGCTGCCAAGTGGGCCATAGACGTCATCCCCACCATCCCTTGTTTTCCATTTCCTCTACCATGGACGTAGGACATAGCGAAGTAGAGCACCCACCGGGCAGTGTCTGAGGCCGAGCTGTGAATCGAGCCACTCATTTTCGAATCGGTTGGGCTACCTAGCCTTGATGTGCGCCACGTCTGCTATCTAGAGCGCCCCGCATCCTCCCTCGACCACGTCTCACCGTGCTGACATCGCCGATAGAGCCTACTTGTTGTGACGCCATGGCTCGGCTCCACTTTTGACCGCCTGGTTTCAAAATCGTGCTCGGCCGCTGTACCAACACACCAGGGGAGGGGAAGAGCCCTAGCTGGGGCACCCGATCGCTGTCCACGTACCCCTCGCATGCCTCTCCACCACCGATCTAGCATCACCGCCTGCTTAGACCACTACGCCTATAAGAAGGGCACCCCTAGGTCACCCTAGCCCTAGCCCCCTAGGCGCTGCCTTGCGATCTAACTCGCCACACCCGACCAAGAGGAAGGAGAAGAAGGGGGTGGGGAAACTAGAAGCGGAGCCGTTCAGGGCGAGGAGGAGCCGGAGCCGCTTGGACCGCCAGAGTCAAGGGAGACAACCCTATCACCCTCCCTCGCTGTGGACTGCATGGCACTGTGACCTGATGCCACTGCTTCGCCTCACCACTGGCTCACCGCTCGACCACCCCAAGCCCAACGGTGAGGCTCCGCATGCCACCTTTCGCTTTCCCTTGTTTGCACGACGCTGTTTCGGTGAACGGCACCACCACGGCACCACCGCTCTAGAAGTGGCCAAGGCCGAGCCTTGAGCCTCAGCATGACCACACACTCACCACCACATTGGGATCGTTTTCGGCCATCACAAGGAACCCCGAACAAAGGCATCGGTGTTGCAGTTCACGCGCACCATGTGGTCGCCATGGTTGTGGCTCACCATGGTGGGGCCATTCTCACTAGCTAGTGCCGGTAGAGATCGAGAGGTCAACACCGCACGCTTTGCCTTGACTCAGAACATGCCATGCTCTCAGAGTTGGGGAGAAAAGGAGCCCCGAGGGCCGTAGAGCGCCGCCACTGGCTATAGTCATCGTGCCCCGGGACATCGTGGTGGCACGGCCGTTTCCACCCATTTCGATCCCCATCAGAGCCTCAAGCTGCTGCTATCACCACGCCATAGCCCTTCCCAGGTCCTTGCAAGCTGTAGAGCCACTTAGGACGCCCACCGAGCCACCAGGACATCACGACGAGCAAGTGCGGTGCCAGCGGGAGCACCACCGCACGAGCAGAGGAGGCCAAGGAGGGAGAAAGGCAGCGGCTCGGTGAGCTCAGTCCACCATGAGCCGAGGACGGGAAAAGGTAAGAGCACTGGGTCCACCGCGGACCATGCCTATGGACCATAAACCCACACTACCTGGACCACCATGAGCCGCGTGCATGAACCCGCAACCCAGTGCTGACCCATTTGGAGCCCAAAACCGTGATGTGGTAGCACCAACGCGCGACACGTGTCCGGGTCGGGCGGCCCAACCCGGCCCAATCCGACCCTGACCCAGGCCCATCCGAGCCCAGTCCATGGCCCGGTCAACGGTTGACCATTGACCAGTCAACGTTGACTGGCCCCACCTATCATAGATTGCACAGTCCCCGTCCAATCACAGTACGCCATGTGTCAGCCTATAAATAAATCTGATCTTTTTTTTCAGAAAATAATTTAATCTTCTAAAATTCATAACTAATTAACCGTAGCTCAGAAAAATACCAAACCAGAGTCTATTTTTTTTAAAATGAGCTCTACATCATAGGCCTATGTTTGAGGGCATTTGGATCTTTTGATTTTCAGTTGCTTCTTTGTGCACCTCTATAGGAGCCGCTGACGCGGCTATATGTTACGTTTAACAGACCCGGAGGAGCCATCGATTGAGGAGTTCTGTCCAGACTACACCGAGGACTTGGGTGATAACCTACCAGGTGCCATGCCCCACTGATTCATAGATCCTATTACGCATTGCAAATAATTAGAATTGCTAGTACTTTTATTACTACTACAATAATGATGATGATAGGATGCATGGTAGTTACTGTTTTTTGAGCCTTTTACCTTGTTGCAACCTTACTCCTGCTCACCCTGCTGTTAGGCTAGATGTTGCTATATTACTTGTTATTACTGCTTTACTCTTACTCGCATTATATCTGTGATGTGATGCTGGTGAGGGAGAGGCGTACTGAGATAAGGCACGAGGTGCTGATAACCTGATAATAATCTAATAATGAAAATGGCGTGAGTCTTGGGTGAGTGGTGAGGGTCGAGTCGATCGAGTAGGATCCGATGATGAGTCATGAGGGCAAGTCTTGCTGAGGAGGTGCTACCTAGGCGTCCCCCATGAGAGATACCTGTGGCGGGTACATGTGACAGGGAGAGGTCCTGGGGTAGAGTGTCTTCATGGGACGAAGCTCTGGGATGGGAGGTGCTGTGATGGCATGGGGTGCTAGGTGTTCCGTCGAGCGAACCACCGGTTGGCCCTTTGAGAAGATATCCTGCTTAGTCACCCTGAGGACTGATATGTTCTATGGACCGAGTCTTAGGAAATCCTTACGCCCCACTCGCCCTTACCATGGAAATGGGATGGGTGTGTGACTTGCTAGTGCAAGCCACTACTATTGGGAGGTTAGCGGATAGTGTAGGGAGGTACGGGCACGAGGACCCACCCCTCCCAAGACAGCGTAGTGACCACCGAGGCCCGGTACTATGTCTCATAGTCTCAGCATGTCAGTGGTACTCCAACATGGCCCCAGTTTTGAGTGATAGGGTGGTATCGTATCTAGTTGGAAGGCGGCCCAGAATTAGCCTAGACGAGGCGCATTGTCAATGATGGTGATCTTGTGGGTAGTGTAAACCTCTGCAAAGTTCTAGTCGATCGATCGATACATATGCCGACTTGTCGACTATGGACCTTTCCTGAGTATAGCTTCACTTGACTAGCTGAGAGGAGTCCTTCTACCTTCCCTAGGATCAAAGTGGTGTTCTGGCCTTGGCCATTAAGACATGGGCGAGAGGGAGTCGCCCATGCCGATGAGAGAGTGAGATGAGATGTGATGTGGTGATGAGATATGTGTTGGGATGGGATAACATGTGTGAATGAGATGGGTTAAAATTTGACAAACTTATATTATTAAAATATTGATTACTCGCATAGGAAACCATAGCCAAAGATAGGTCTTTTCTTGCCCCCTTCGCATCCAGTCCCACAAAGCAAATGCATCATAGGGTGGACGATGCGTGGCTAGTACCAAGTGTAATGATAGATTTTTGGCAGGCTCGGAGTCCAAGTACGACGAGGAGGATGACTGGGAGGAGTAGGGGTTCGCCCTATGCTCAAGCTTGGTGCGAGGAGTCCTAGTTTCCGCTTCCGTCTTCAAGATGCTATTCCAGTTGCTGTGTGTGAGTGTGTTCCGCCCTGCGTGGCGATGATAATAATTAATGTAAATCTTCTATTTGTACTCTGATATTCGTGTATGACTCTATTATTCGACTGAGATTTGGGTAATGGTATGAACTTGTTCATCTATTACACTTCGTATCTGTGGCATTTCCTTCGCGGGATGCAAGATCATTTCACAAGTCCTATTCATTTCCAAGCTCTCCAAGCTTCTCTTAACTTTCTAGCTTAGCTATAGAGTAGTAGTCTAGTAGTGGAGTAGATCAAGAGCTGAGCTTCTCTTGGCACCTGGAAGAGTCTTCTAGGTCTGGTATAGCTCCTTTGTAATTCTTTCATTTTTGCAATACTTTATTTAGTATTTATTTTTAGTACTTTATTCTAGTATTGGTTGTTTTACTTTAAGTACTTAGTCATTAGTGTTCATCATTAGTGAGCTTAGGTGCTTGTTGTTTAGCATTAGTAGCATAGGTTATCATATTATTAGTAATCTTTCGTTAGTACTAGTTCCACCGTCTGGTTAGGGTGCTTTGATCTCATTTCATTGAAGCTCGGATCGAAGAGTAAGCATGTAGATTAAGCGTGGTGCTTAGGCTATAGATTACTTGTGGATATGCTAGGCCTCCAAATAGATTGGGGTAGGTGGCAAGTGGTGACAGCCTTGTCCATCCTCTGTATTCCCCCACAATAGGTCTAGTTATTAAATCGTAGGGCTCGTGGCAGCCTTGTCTATTTAACTCTCCTAGTTGGTAGGCGGGCTATGCCCCGAAGTGCTAGCACATTTCTCCTAGTTATTTGTTTACCCTTAGTTACGAGAAAGATAAATCACTCGCTCTCCCACCTAGCTATCTTTGGTTAGCTTGTTAATAGTAGTTAGTTTAGGTAGTTTACACTCATCCATCACTATCGTCCACCTACCTAGGATCAACTTATAACCTACCTTTAGCAAATCCTAGTCTTGTATAGATTCTAGCCTTCTGCCTTCCTATGGGATAAATTATAAATTTGACACTCGGTACTCACCAAGTGAAGTGCTACGCGATAGTTCTATGCGCTTGCGGAATCCTCCAATAGTCATTAAGAAATATCAACACCACCAACTTCGTCCCCTTTGGTAGCCCGAGCGGTGTGGTCTTTGGACTCAGCAAGTGGACTCTCTGTGGTGCCATTCCTATTGGTGACACTGGCATGTGGCTGATGGCCCTATTGCATGGTCTCTAGGATCCCGCCGCAGTGCACCTCCACATGTTGGGGCAGTGGCTAGGGCTGGTCCTCCTCCTTGTGCCTGGCCTTGGCGATGCTACCGACCACACGCGCACTCTCGGTGCATGATCTCACGTGTGGCTTGGCGTGTGTGCGCCATCTGCTCACCCAGGCACTGTGCCTCCATCTCCCAATTATGTTGCCCACATCCACCGCTCACCCACACGCACTCTTGGTTGATCCGGTCTCATCCTTGGCTCTACCTCCCTTCCGCATGTGCCCAGGGCTAGTCACGCAACGCCCGCTCGCCCACCCAAGCAGCGGCAGCCTACGCAAGGCACTCTGCCCACACTCCCCTTTGGCATGTGGTCCTAGCAACCCGAGCGTGCGGCCTAGGTGAGGCGCTCACCCACACCTCCCCTTCTGCATGCAGAGCAACAGCCCACCCACACCTCCCCATCCGCACGCGGTCCCAACGACCTGAGCACGAAGACATGCACTGATTCTCTAATCCTGCTGCCTGATCGCTCGCCCCTTTTTGATCTCACCAGGCATCACGGATCTTTTGCTACGCGCACCCAGGGATCCTACATGAGATACTGCTATTGTATCTTTTCTTCTATCTGATCACTGATCGGGGTTGAGTTGCCCACCGCCTATCAATCTCATGCACACTACTCCGACATCGGCATCGACTTCACCGACATCTACATCTTCAGCTATACGGCATGGCTGAGGCTTGCAATGCAGAGGAGACACCTTCATGCATCACTTCTTGGTCATTTAGCCTGCACATCTACATCATCGGTTCATCATCACCACCATGAATTGGGATGCCTCCACTGAATTCTTCCAGCGTCGCTGCACCCCACGTGTACTCGGTCTGTACAACCAATTATGTGCAATCTAGCCCGCCTGCTGTGATGTCCACCGCCAAGTTCTATGTGCATCTTCTTTGAGCAACAGGGCTACTGGCTTGCTGCTGTGTCGCCTCGTTGGGCCACAACACCTCCGCATGTGTTAGCTTTGTTGTTGCATCTACATCATCGTCCTTGTGCATCGATGACTGTGCTGTGCAATCTTTGCCACACCATCTGTCTGCATAAGGTCTTCGTCCTACTGATCAGGTCTTTGTCATTGAGCCAATGCTACACACACCATTGCTGAGCCCTACTCACTGGCCACCCTCTCGTATCGCCACTGAGCCTACTCGCCGATGCATTCGCTCCCACACTGCTTCTTCATCCAGCACAACCACGCCATCAGCGTTGCCATCTTATCCCCACCTACTTCGTCTACTCTGACAACCACATGCTGTGCCTTATACCCCACTACTCCACGCACTGCAACCATCATTGAGACCTTCTCTACTAGTCCCTCACATGCTGATGCATGGTTGGGGCCCTCTATCTTGTACGCCTGATATTGGCATCATCACCGGTGTGTGCGTTCCTCCCTAGTGTGTTGCTAGGTCTAGCAAACCTACCCACGCCTTAGCTCAGGCAGCTTGACTACATCGACTTTGGCATCAACCCTCACATTCCTGCCCCGTCTACCTCAATTGCATCATCACCTTTCTTCTATGTCAATGATGGCCTTGACTGTGTCAACTTTAGCATTGCCTCCTCCCACAACGACTACCTCAACGTGTCTCCATCATCATTCTAGCGCCCCTTGTGTATGCTTTGTGTTTAGTAAGCTATTAAGGGCCCATTTGAATGAGTAAATATTGTGAAATCAGATGAAATTCTGTCACCATCAGATATAAGCGCCATTCATTGTTTTGTTATCACCATCGTCGGTGGTGGTGCAAACGTCCAACACCGTCGCTATATGTATGATGCAGCAGGGATCAAAAGTATATCACCGCTAAATCATTTACTAACTCGACATAGACTAAACAATCATCAAAGGTAGATCATGGTGCAAGGCGATGGTGACCATGACCTTTGTACTGACGGTTCATTCGCTGATGCAACGGTGATGTTTACCTCTACATAGACGTCTCGGTCATCCTAGCAACAGTGAACTAACACTGTAGATAGTTGGGTCAAAGTACAAGGCAACGGTGCTGGTGACCACTACATAGGTAGTTGATGTGCCCATATGATGGTGATGATAGCCATGACACAAGCGGATAATTTGCCAATGCGGCGATGTTAGTGTATACCCACACAGCCGGGCCGTGTTCCAATGTGATGGAAGTAAGGACCTTATCATGGATGGATCATAAGCCAATATAGTGGTGTGTGTGTATACCACAGTCGGTCTTAGATGCTAACGATGGAGGCTATGACCATGACTGTTGACAGCTTACTGCCGAGGCTAAAATTGGACTGCGATGGCGGTTATGATGTGGTTGTGAAAGGTCTAAATGTAGTAGTGGTAACTAATTGGCTTGTGCAGCCTTGCTAGTTACATTTCTTGGTTTGTGTATCTAAATATTTGTTGAGCTCTCTAGTTTAGCTTGTGTAGCCTTGCTAGTTGAGAAGTACTAGTTTGCTTTCACTTTGTGCGCTTTGTATTACTAGTATGTGTAGGAGCTCCCTGGTTGCTTGAGTACTAGTTGCATAGGTTTGTATGACCTTGCAATCTAGAGTTATTTAGGTGACCTCTACCTAACCTGGCACCTTAGTTGCTCAATTAGGAACTCTTTGCAATGTGCTTAAGAACATAGATAGATGGGTGTAGTCTTGGCTAGAAAAAAGTTGCTTAATTATGCATTTGTTTTAGTTAACCAGTGCGATTAAGTTTTAAAAAAAGACTATTCACCACATTCTAGTCCGCCATCTCAACCCTACACTTGCATATTCTATTCCATCTCCTTGTCGATGATGCCACAAAAGTATCTAACCTCCATCTTCATGAAATGATGAATAATGGTCATGAATCAGTGTAGCCAACCATGTACCTTGACCATTTCCCATAGGATGAAGTCCTTCATTATCCACCATCAAGCCACTTGATCATCAACTCGAATCAACACTTGGCTTGATATCTCTTAGATGATATGATCCTCTTCATAGTTTTACATGGCCTTTTTGGTTCATCGATCGCAGGATTAATTGCTCTTCACCATTGCATCTCCATCGACACCAAGCTCTCTACTCGCACTTCACTGCCTCAATGGTGCATCACACCTGAGCCTCTAGCATGCACTTCACACTTGCAACCTAATCCTTCATAGACAAGCCTTGCCTCTATGTCATGTCTCAAATGCAATGAGTTCCTCCAATCTTCACTAGTTGAGCACTTTCAACATATCCAAGCCACTTCACCATGGCTCTATGTATAGCTCATACTAGTGTACCTATGGACTAAATACCTATGTATCTCAGCATAAACACATATTAGTTCACCTAAGGTGATCACTCAATTACCAAAACCAAACTAGGACTTTTAGGTACCATTATCAAGAGATTTGTACTCATCTTTTGTGCTAGACCTCGACATCTAGGCTTGTTTGCATGCACTCCATGACACAAGTTTAGGCCAGATCTTCTAGGTGTCCTTGATCTTCTAGGTTCTTCAAGTGTGCTAGCTCGCTGATGTGCACTAGATGATCCATTGGGTGTTTCCTCTTTTCACCGTGTCATCCAGTGGTCACTATCTTCTTAGCCAACTTACCTGACTCCACTATATGATCTGACGAGCCTAATAATGCTCCAGCAGGAATATTTGTTGTTTCTTCTATGTTTCAACTTGGATCTTGATCAAACTTTTACCCTTGCATCACTAGGATCTATTATAACCTATCTAACACATATTTAGCTCAGATGTTAGTCCTAGGCTTATTTTTTCATCTAAATGACCAAAGCTTAAAGATATGATCTAGGCATATGATCCTTACAAAGCTTACTATTGTAGTTGGGCCACCAAGGCCTTCCATCATCATCGTGATCTGCTGCACGAGCACACCATGTCGCATGAAATTCTTTAGATATGCTACCATGTTTTCCTTTTTCCCAATGAACGATCAATATTGTGTTGATCCCTTGATATTCAATCGTTAAGTCTCCCAAGAACAAGATTGTTGTTGAATGCTGTTGATAATCATTAACATCAATCATAAAACCATCAACATATCCTACATATATTCTTAATTCAATCACCAAACATAGGTATAATGTTTAAAACTAATGAGTTCCATGAGTTTTGGTGATTTCATGACTATAGGAGGATTTAATCAGAAAACCATCAAGGAGGACCTATTCATCAAAGCAAATCATCTTCAACCATGATGGAACCAACTTGGGAAGATTCTAGAACACTCCAGAAGGCAAACCACCACAACCTAGCTCAAGCCACTGCCATGTGAACTAGGCAGCCCCACCTATAGGCCGGTCAGCCTATGGGGCCCCTGTGTTAGCCTCTCCTCACTACGACGGTTCTCCACCACCTTAAAGATCAAATATACTCCGTTGCTCATGGTTGGTTCGATCCGAGGGTCCAGATTTGATGTTGCCTCCTACATATATGCCCCTATACCTCCTCTAGTAGGGCCATCCTGAAACCCTTGTTGACACTAAAGTTTGGTTCAAGGAAAAAAAGCCCCTGAAGATGAGAAACTACCAAGGAGAAGGCCGAGATCTTTAATCAAATCGGCTGACTAGATTGCCAGATCAGCTAGCAAGATGACATCATCAAAGGGAATGAGCCCTATTAGCAGAGGCAGCAAAACATGACGCAGAAGAAACACATCGAACTCTACAGAAAAAAAGGTTGGAGTCCAACTTATCTTAAATTAGGAAATTTTCACTTTATTTTCCAAGTTTTGTTCAGTCTTGTTCAACCAGGACTCGTGGTCTAGCCTTGAGTATAAATATTGAACCCCAACCATTACAATAGATACCTCTAACGATCAATAAAAACTAGTACCTTTACTTTTTGGCTTATGCCACCCCTTAGGAGTAGGAGTAGAGTAAATTTCGATGAGTTGTTCAGCAAGCAAGGCTGCCCTCGGTTTGGTCCGATCTCCGGTTTATCTATAAGTATCCGTCATGACTTATATTGTGTTTGTAAGGCTGCCCTCGGTTAAGTCTGATCTCTTGCAATTACTGATAGTTATTCTCGATTCTTATCAAAATATGCATGGCTGCCCTTGGTTAAGTCTGATCTCATACAAATTTTGATTCGAATCTCTTGCCCAGCTAAGATTGAATTAGATTAGCTTTGTATCCCTTTGAATCATCATCTCGTTGTTTTACATTGTCATATCCTGCATTGACGATGGTGCTTGTTAGCTTAGCCATTCTAACCTGATCTCGATTGATGACAGCATGTGGTCAAGGCATGTTAAGAGATAGCTAAGGCTTGCTAGTTGATGAGATCTGGTCTAGAAGTGCTATTATGGCTACATCGGTTAGGTCTGACCCCCACTAATTAGCACCATAGATTGGAAATCATCGAGTAGTAAGTTTTGCTTATGGCCAAGCATAGTCTCTGGGTGCATGCTATGTCTGCATCGGCTATTTAGCCAATCACCTGTGCTTTCATGATCGTAGCATGTTCTCACAACCCTGTTAAGCGTGTATAGATCTATATGCTTTGAAGGTTTAGTTTGTTATCTTTATTCTAGCTGCATCGGTTAGGTCTGACCCCCACTGTTAAAGATTGTAGATTGGATCTGATAGGCATATGGGTTCATGCGCGTCTAATGGTTGAGTGGTTACATGTTGCGACCCTATCTTTCATTGGAATCAGCTATTTAGCAGACAACCTATCTTTTTGAGGATATATATTGGCTGTTTACATGCTTTTACTTGTTTTTGTCTTGGTTAAAAGCTAATATGTTTCCCAATTAATATAAATGCTTCCATGTCTACCTTTTACACCATTTTGCATGCTTTCATGATAATCGGTTGTTTAGATCTACACAAATGAGTAACTGATGATTGCCGATATGCTTGTTTTACTTATCATGCATCATGAACATGTTGGATATCGACTCTCTAGTCGACAGCCTTATCTTGTTGGCCACTTGGCCTCACATTTGGAACTGTCTGGACAAACACCGACATGTTTCACCTTAAATTACTGATCAATTTTGCTTCCTTATCAATTGCAGGTCAAATTGACTGGCACACCCTAGGTCACGACCATCTGGTCTGGTGTCCTCCTAAGCCTGTAGAGAACTCGGCATCTGCTCCGCACGGTCTCTCCCTAGCATTGATCCATGTGTCTTGGCCAGCTTCGAGGGATGACCCCATCACCCCCTTTTTGGTGTCGACAACCCTAATTCATATCCTCATCATTAGGATTAGAGCCAACAATCAAGAGAAGATTAGTCCTCCAAGTTAGGATCTAGTCTTATAAATAGAAATAGTGAGATAGAGAGTGAGGGAAGTGTTTGGAGGAAGTGCTAGCCTGTCAGTGTTGTCTCTACGGCTTGTATCTTGGTGGAGTCAAGTTCTACTTGAGCATGCTTCTGAGATTTCTCTAGTAATCAACTTTTGATTTAAGTAAGTATCATGTTTATATTGTTCATCATGTTCATGAGTCTATTTTGAGTGCTTTAATCTATAGATGCTCTAGGTTAAATTATTAAGTGTAAGTGTAAGTGTGGGGGTCGCCGTTATTGTGCCACAACGAGGCCCCTAGGAGCGCACATAGCAACTCCTCTTTAGGATCTTTGCGTTAAGTTACACACACATACCCAATACAAGGGATACCAAACAACTCAATTATATGCATACTCCAATCTCTAACACATAATTGAAATATCATTGGCGATAAAATAAGTTTAAGGCAAGAAGCGCTAATGACACTAACATTCTACCTATTTACTGCCTTTAGTCTAGGTTACATCTCATTTCACTCTTCTACTCATGGGTCACATGTAGCTCATCTTGGAGAACTTCCAAGGTCTAATAACCGTCGTATTCATCGGAAATAGTCTCAGAGGAAAACCTTATCAACCTGCAAAACAACTTATCGGTAGCGCCGTGAGTACATTTTGTACTCGTAGGACTTAATTCCAACATATAGGTATTTGGTGGATGCAAAGGATTAATAGGTGTTTGTACATTTGCAGAAAAGCGCATGGCGTTTATTAAGAGTATGTCATGCTATGCTCCAACACTTAATATAAGAATAGTTATATAACACATTTGAGTGCGATGTTCATATTCCATCAATTACTCTACCATGGGTATAGAAAGTAGGAACAACTGAATGATTTCGTCCCAAAGGACTTCAGGCTTTCATACTCGACGTAGAGGGTACAACTGTACCCACACGGAGAACAGGATTAATCTCCATACCGCATGCACCAGAGGTAAGGGTTGCCTCAGGTTTCCAACCTTTCCCTAACCTAGCCCGAGTATCCGATGAAAGGTTCGACTGGTTGCCTGGTCAATGTCCCAAACATTCTCGACTAGCACTAACCCCCTTGCCAGTTTCACGGATAAACCGGTCATGATTAGCTACTTGGCTTGTCACCCCTATTTGCGACACGTGGTCTATACGGTGGTTACTCAAACTCATGTATCCTAATAAATGGTCCTTAATTGCTCCACGAGCTACGTCATTTGAGATCCCACACTCACAACAACCTACCCCTCACATGAGCAGTGTTACCAAAGTGGCATCCAAGTTCATGGCCTTTAATGATATTAGTCCTTAGCCAGATTAGTGAAGTAAGTCAAGTTGTATCCCATCGGTTCTAGTGATTAGTTATCTAAGTGTAGCATCCTACATGTGTGAGAATGAGTTCTCTTCTCATACTCGACTTCTACCATTGCTAAGTAACTAGGCAGTAAGCAATTAAGCGTTTCCAATCCCCTTGTTTAGATGAAAGGCTTCTACTAGATTAATGAGTAGTTCTAACTTAGTGAAATAGCATTAAGTTGATTAACCAAACTACATGAGATGCATGGCTCATAATGGAACTGCATAAGTATCCAAAATAGGGTTTATAGTAGTGGGGTGCCTGCCTGATTCATTGTCATCCTAACTCTGATAGCTGATGATGATGACTTGTACAATTACATGATCCTTACTCGAGATGTTCCTGAAAGAATAAGAGAGACGCGACTGAGGAGATACATCGACGATCGAGATTACGAGAAAGATATGGGTGAATGGGTCAACATTGGGAACTTGGGAAGAGACACCTAACTATATCTCCACTGTACACTATTTGGTAAAGGATATAAACTAATATGGGTAGCATCTTGGGTAGACTTGTCAAACAACCTCACACTCTATGTGTATTATCGGACACTCTGTCCTGCTGACGGACACTCCGTTGTGTTAGGTATTGTTGACGGTAGATAAGTATCATTTTTAACCGTCAACATAACATGAAAAAGGACTAAACAAAAATTACCACTTAGATATAGGGGGTTTACTGACATAATTCCATAATTTTTGGTGAATGTCTATTTTGCAGGCTGCCAGCTGAAAATCATCAAAGATGGCCCACATGTCAGGTTTACATAGAGAGAAAGGGCAACGGATGGAAAAAGTATAATCTAGAAGGTTCGGGAAGCCAAACCCTAGGAGGTGGGACCCACCTATCACTATGATAGGGGCGGGCACCTAGCCCTAGGGGTGGCCGCCTCACCCAGGTGGCCAATCAGACTCCACCTCGCGGATCCTGCCTCCACCTCCTTTGAGGATCAATAATAATCGTAGATCAAGGTCGGTTTGATCTGAGGGCTGTGGTGCTTCCTAGAGGGCTATATAAGCAAGGCCCCTAACCCCTAGAGGAGGCATCCCTTAAAACCCTAATTCATTATTTCCTATGAGGATCAGCAGGGAGGGGTCCCTTGAATGGATATCTCTCTTAGGGCACATATAAGAGAGATTAGCTTTGTAGTCTCCATGTGAGATTAGAGTTCTTCTAGATTGAGAGAGTTAGAGTGGAGGGAGTGTTGGAGGAAGCCCATCATGTTGGTGTCTCCTCTCCGGCTTGTACCTACAGGATCAAGTCTCCTAACCCGAGGCTTGGTTTTAGGATTCTTTGGCAATTCAACTTCCAATACTAAGTACGTTGTTATTATTGTTCTATGGTTTACGAGTTTACTTTATTCTCTTCCATGGTAGAGGGTAGGGTAATTGTCTATAGTGTAAGCATGGTGCTTAGGCTAGAGATACTCATAGATATCCCCTGTCTGGCTGGATCCGTGGTAGTAGCGCGGGACGTGACAATCTAGTTGCTTCCTTTGTACCCCACATCCCGTTAGAAGGATTGGTAGGATTAAAGTGCCTTGGTCAAGCATCCTCTGTGGTGTCTCTTTTCCATCGGTATGTCCCCGTAGACCAATAGTTTCATAGCTTACCATAGGTTGGAACCAGACTATCATCGTAATCTTCTCTAATCACTTATATCTTCACTACCTTGTAGTGCGGCCCAGGGGTTAAGTATAGATTTAGGTTAGTCATCGCACGCTTTCTCCTTGTGGATAAATAAATATGACACTCTAGAAATATCTCCTAGGTGAAATGCTCACCGATATCCGTGTGCTTGTGGATCCTTTTCTGGCACCGTTGCCGAGGAGAAAGACGTCAGCTCAGTTAACTTCAAGTCTTGCTTAACCTTGTATTATACTTTTATCTTTTTTTCTTTTCCTTTTGCCTTTTCTTTTCTATCCATATGGATAACCCAAATTCCACGCTCATCTATCAATATCCTGCACCCATGAACCAAAGCTTAGAGCCACCAGAACCCATGATTCTCACATCTAGCTACGAGCTACTCCCATGTTTGGTTGCAATAGGTCAAAACCAACCCTTTCCTACAACTAAGGTCCTATCTTCTAATCAAGAAGGTAATGAATCCAAGGTCCTATGTTCTGATCAAAGAGATAATGAACTTTTGGCTACACTAAGAGAATCTTTCAAGCGTCTTATAAATTTAGGTTTAGACCTAGCCTTACAAGACTGTCACACCCATTTATCGACCAAATGGAATGCATACTCTTATGTGTGCCCAGAGATCAATCACACATAAGTTAACAAATTATAAAGGATGTATCATCACAAATGTTATTACATCACGATTAATAACACATAGTCTTTACAATAATATAGCGGAAGTAAAATATAAAAACTCTCGTGGTAGCTCCAATCACAGGCACATTGACTGGTTGACAGCAAGTCTAGTAATCTTCTGGAAAGTAGAAGTAGTCACTACTTGCACCATCTGTTACCCATCCGGGATTTTTATCCAAGTAAGAAAAATAAACAAGCGTAAGTACATCTCGTACTCAACAAGTGTAACATAGGGTTCATGAGGCTCAAAGGCATAACATAGGTTTATCAGCATGTAGCTTTTAAATAGCATTAATTCAGTATATCAATGATATCAAAGTGTCTCAATATAATCAATAAACATATGATCCATGTGAAATGATTAACGAATAGCAAAAACATATTCATTATTAATGATCCACTATTCCATAAGGGTCCAAGGCCACTCGTGACCGTGAGCACGGCTGTTATAACAGTTTTACACTCTGCAGAGGTTGTACACTTTCACTGTGAGTCGTGATTTACCCTTTCGCCCGAGGTAGCTAATCTCTTGACCCACTTCCAAGGAAGGTCGGCAGGGTTCACTATGAAGTCTTTCGAAGGTTCGTCTAACAAGTTAGGGCCATTAGATTTCACTCGGCAAACAGATGTAGAGCCCCCCTTCCTGATGGCACAATAACACGCAGCCTATACACATGAGGACAGAGGCCGCACTATACCCGATTCGTCAAGCCATTCTTACGCCATAAAGGAATACCTCTAACAAGCTAGAAAAGGTCCTTCTATATGACTAAAGCCAGAGACATTTTAGCCCTCACAGTTGTACTGTAAATCCCGGATTTTCGCTTATAGATGAGTCCTTATGGAGAGTAACAAGAGCACCAAAGTAACCCCATGCTCTAGTACCCTTAAACAGTAATAAAATCATCTTTTAATGTTTATTGCATATTCCATTAGTCAAATTACATGATCATAGTTCATGTTGAGCACTAGCAATACTAATCCATGCAGTATAATAGGTATCAAGGAATAAGATCAATACTAAGTCATCCTTATCAAGGAATATATGCATAATGATATTATTTGCTTAATATGAATAGGACAACAAGGATAATCCCATGCTATACTTGCCTTACTCAAACTGGTCCTGGTGATCTTGTTCGTAGTAAAACTCTTGATCTCCAACGAATTGCTCACCGTCTATACTCGATCAACAATAACAACAACATTCATCCAGAGCAATCATGCATAGACAAACAAGACTATAATTAGAACAATACACCAACAGTAAGAAAATAAGATAAAAAGTCTTTAAAACGAATCTACAACTCGCTAGGATCACACAGACGCGAAGATCACGAAAATCGGAGCTAAAACGACAAAGTTATGAATTTCCAAAGATCTCCTATAGAAAAATGAATACTTTAATTAAAAACTCGAAAATAAATTAATCCAAACCTACTGTACAGTTGTATAGTTACATAGAGCTCGCAAATATGAATCTAACGCAATTTGAATGGACCAAATCGGAGTTAAAACGAAGATTCTACGACTAAAACAAATTAAATGGCAAAACTGTAAATATCAGAAAACGTATTTTTCATTTACCGAGACGAATTACGTTTTCATTTAATCAAAACATATTTTCTGGTTTACGCTTTGGACCGCGGGTTCGATATAATAAAAACTCAGGGTTTCTTTTACAAAATTACGAACGAACCGGTATCGGCTATTCTCAGCCGTTAGATCTAAAGCGAACGGCTCGGATGGGATCGGAGAGGGAGCCGGCGGCGCTCCGGCCGGATTTGGTCCCGACGGCGACCTCCCGCGGCGGCGCCATGGCTGGAGTAGCCTAACTCGCTCTGCGGTACACGAAATCGCAAAGCAAAGGTACCGGCAGGTAGATAACTTCAACGCGACCTTACCTAGAGCAAAATCGAGGCCGAGAACGAAGCGAGAAAGACTTGCGGCTTGAGATGGCGGGCGGTGAAGCTCGTGCTCGCGGTGACCTAGCTCCCGAGCACCAAAGCGGCTACCAAAAAGACGAGATGAGGGCGGAGAGGTGAGGGGTCTCGTTTTATAGTCCGTAGGCGTCACGAAAAATGGAAAGGAAAGGATACGGAGGGGGATTCGGATCTCCCATATCCGATGGAGAGAGGAAGGCGGCGCTCGTGGTTGGAAGGAACCGGAGGAAGGAGAAAGGAAAGGGGAGGCGGTCACTGACAGGTGGGACCGAGTCGTCAGCGGCTCGGTGCGCACGCGGCCGCGCGCGCGCGAAGACGGGCCAGCAGCCGCGACTTGGGCTCGGCCCAGGAGGAACCGGAGGCGGGCGCGGAGAAAGGGAGAAGGAGAAACAGGCCGCCGCAGCAGGCCGGGGAGATGGGCTGCGGGAGAGAAAACGGCCCGAGAAGAAAATAATTTCCTTTCCTTTTTCTTTTTCTAATTTTTCAAAACCATTTTTCAAATGATTTTCAAATCAAATTTGAATTTGATTTAAACCACTCAATACAAAACTTCAAATGCATCAGCATGAATGCTCAATCATGTTTCTACCCTTATATTTGATTTTTTTTTTAAATTTATAAAAATTATTATCATTCTAAGTTTGCATGCTCACAAAAATATACAAAAATCATATTTCTCCTATTTTTCTTCTTTTCAAAATTTTAGGGTGTTACAATTCTACCCCCCTTAAGATGAATCTCGTCCAGAGATTCGGAAGATGCTTACTCAAACAGTTTCGGGTAGGTTTTTCTCAGATCCTCTTCTCTTTCCCAAGTGGGCTCACCCTCTGTGTACCGATTCCACTGAACTTTGCACATCTTAATAGTTCGACTTCTTGTAACTTTTTCGGCAGTCTCTAGAATTTTCACTGGAAACTCTTCATATGTAAGATCCTCCTTAACAGTGAGCTCCTCTAGCGGAATCTGTTCCTCTGGTACTCGCAAACATTTCTTCAGTTGAGACACATGGAACACATCATGTACACCCGCCAAACTTTCTGGTAATTCCAACTGATATGCTACTTCACCACGTCTCTCTATAATCTTGAAAGGTCCAATATATCTTGGTGCCAATTTACCTTTCATGTTGAACCTTCTCACACTCCTCATTGGCGATACTTTCAAATATACATAATCTCCTACTTCAAAGATTAACTCTCTTCTCCGAGTATCAGCGTAACTCTTCTGTCTGGACTGAGCTATTTTTAGATTATTCCTAATCATTCTTACTTTCTTTTCAGCATCCTTGAGTACATCAGGCCCAAACACTTGACTTTCCCCTGTCTGATTCCAGAACAACGGGGTTCTACACTTTCATCCATACAGAGCCTCAAACGGTGCCATCTGAAGACTCTTCTGATAACTATTGTTATAGGAGAACTCTGCATAAGGCAAACTCTTATCCCAACTAGTACCATATTGTAAAGCACAAGCTCTCAATATATCCTCCAATATCTGATTAATTCTTTCCGTCTGTCCATCTTTCTGTGGATGGTAAGCTGTACTAAAATTCAGCTTGGTTCCTAGTGATTCATGTATCTTTTGCCAATAATGAGATGTAAATTGGGTACCTCGATCAGACACAATTTTCTTAGGAACTCCATGCAGACTCACTATTCTTTCCATATACAATTCTGCCAACCTCGCACTGCTATATGTAGTCCTAACTGGCAGAAAATGAGCAACCTTTGTTAAGCGATCTACTATTACCCAAATCGAATCATACCCTCTCTGAGTACGTGGCAATCCAACTATAAAATCCATACCAACTTCTTCCCATTTCCATTCGGGTATCTGCATAGGTTGTAACAATCCTGCAGGTCTCTGATGTTCCGCTTTCACCCTTTGACATGTGTCACACAAAGCAACATATTCAGCAACATCTCTTTTTAAACCATACCACCAATATTTCTCTCTCAGATCCAGATACATCTTAGTACTCCCTGGATGTATGGAATAAGCTGACTCATGAGCTTCACTCAAAATTGCTTTTCTGATAGTCTTATCCTCTGGCACACACAACCTTTTTCCAAACCATAATGTACCCTTATCATCCTTATGGAATCCTGGTGATTTGCCCTTCACTATATTCTCTGCTATCTCTCTCAATTTTACATCTTTCATCTGACTCTTGCGTATCTCTTGCTCCAGAGTAGGTTCTAGTACCAATTCTACTGCATTGATAGTAAACCCTAAGTTCAGATACTCACATTCAGCACACAACTCTCTTGCCAAAGGCATTACTTGTATTTCATTAGCGTAGCTTTTCCTACTAAGAGCATCAGCAACGACGTTAGCCTTTCCTAGGTGATAATGCACCTCTAGATCATAATCCTTTATCAACTCCAGCCATCTACGCTGCCTCAAGTTCAGATCTGATTGAGTGAAGATATACTTCAAACTCTTGTGATCAGTATATATATCACTTTTATGTCCAATCAAATAGTATCTCCATATCTTTAATGCATGAACCACTGCAGCTAATTCCAAGTCATGAGTAGGATAATTTAATTCATGCTTTCTCAACTGTCTTGATGCATATGCCACAACTCTACCTTCTTGCATAAGAACACATCCTAAACCCAAACGAGATGCATCACAGTAAATAGAGAACTGTTTACTCAGATCTGGCAAAACTAATACTGGTGCAGTGGTCAATCTTTTCTTTAATTCCTTAAAATTAGCCTGACACTTCTCAGACCACACAAACTTGGCATTCTTCTCTAATAGTGCAGTCATTGGCTTCGCAAGCTTAGAAAATCCCTCAATAAATCTTCTGTAATAACCTGCTAATCCCAAGAAACTACGGATCTCACTTGCACTGGTTGGTGGCTTCCAGTCCAATACGTCTTTCACTTTGCTAGGATCTACTGATATTCCTCCATTTGAGACAACATGACCAAGAAAGGAAACTTCCTTCAACCAAAACTCACATTTACTCCGCTTGGCATATAACCGGTGTTCTCTGAGCTTTTGCAAAACTAGCCTCAAATGTTCAGCATGTTCCTCCTCAGTCTTGGAGAATACTAGAATATCATCGATGAATACCACTACAAACTTGTCTAGATATTCCATGAATACCTTATTCATCAAATACATAAAGTATGCAGGAGCATTAGTCAGACCAAAAGACATCACTGTATACTCATACAAACCCATACCGTGTGGTAAAAGCTGTCTTTGGTACATCACTAGCACGAATCTTCAACTGATGATATCCAGAACGAAGATCAATCTTGGAGAATACACAAGCACCTCTTAACTGATCAAACAAGTCATCAATCCTGGGCAATGGGTACTTATTCTTGATGGTGACCTCATTGAGAGACCGATAATCTACACACATCCTCTGAGTACCATCTTTCTTATCCACAAAAATCACTGGTGCTCCCCAAGGTGAAGAACTAGGACGAATGAAACCCTTATCCTGCAATTCCTTAATTTGTTTCTTAAGTTCTTCTAATTCATCTACTCCCATTCTATATGGACGCTTAGCTATGGGTGCAGTCCCAGGTAATAATTCAATAATAAATTCAATGTCACGGTCAGGCGGCATACCTGGCAATTCCTCGGAAAACACATCGGAGAACTCTTCCACAACCTGGTCCTCCTTGTTGGCACCATCAGTAAGCTGATTCACTAAAGCGGTCTCCTGTTTCTGCACTTTCACATCAACTCTGATCCTATCTCCCTTTGGTGTTGTCAATACTACTGATTTACCTTTGCACTGAATCTCTGCTTGTTGTTGCATCATCCAATCCATTCCCAAGATAAGATCGATCCCAGCTGTTCTCAATACTATAGGACTCACCTTAAACTCTACCCCCCTTAGAATGAGACTAATCGGGAGACAACGATAAGATGCTGGCATACTTCCACCAGGTGAGTTTACTAATATAGGATTCTTCATGGCACACAAATGAATTCTATGTATTCTAACAAATGATTGTGATATGAAAGAATGTGATGCTCTAGAATCAAAAAGAACAGTGGCGGGAGTGGAATGGACATCGAACGTACCAAGCATAACTTCTGGTTCCTCCACTGTGGTTTCCTGGGACAAATGGTTCACCCTTCCAGTATTAGATGCAGGCTTCTGGTGACTACCCTGCCTCTGTGGAGTCTGCTGATTGATCTTCTCAGGACAGTTGTAGGACAAGTGACCTTCTTTTCCACATCGGAAACACTTGTTGGGGGTATTGGGAGCACTGGTCTTCATGGGAGTATTATTGGAAGGACCCTGGCGCTGAGGTTGATTCCCATTCTGCTGCGGAGGGCGTTGGTTACCATTCTGTGGCTGGAATAGGGGACGTTGCGGAAACTGATTGCGGAAAGGGACCTGTCCATGATTCCACTAACCAGAAGGAGGCCTCTGTTGATTAACCTGCTGGAAACCAGTACGGGGACGAGTGTTACTACCAGAAGTCTGTCCCTGAAGCCTTTTCCTCTTGGCATCCATCTCCTTGCGCTTGTTGTCCACCACGATAGCGCGGTTCACAAGTGTCTGAAAATTGGGATAGGTATTAGACATCAGCTGCAGTTGTAATCCATCATACAATCCCTTCAAAAAACGGCGCTGCTTATCATTGTCATTGGCCACCTCATGTGGTGCATATCGTGACAACTGGGCAAACTTGTCACGATACTCAGCTACAGACAATGACCCCTGGGTCAAATTCCGGAATTCCTCTGCCTTCAGTTCTATTATTCCTTCTGGTATATGATAAGCTCTGAAGTTCTCTCTAAACTCCTACCAAGTGACTGCAGGAGCATTGGCGGGACGACCATACTCATATGATTCCCACCAGTCCTGAGCTTCTCCCTGGAGTTGTCCAGAAGCAAACAACACCTTCTGACGGTCATCACATTGAACAATGTTGAGTTGCTTTTCCACGGCACGGAGCCAATCATCCGCTTCCAATGGATTAGCGGCATGCGTGAACACCGGGGGATGCCCCTTCAAAAACTCACCACACTTATCACGTGGTGGTACTCCAGCAACTGGATGATTATGTTGGTTCTGCACCAATTGTTGCATGAGTTGTGTTTGCACTGCCAGAAGTTGCTCAATAGTTGGTGGCGGTGGTGGTGGTGGATTCGGGGGAACACCTCCACGACCCCTGCCCCTTCCTCTTCCGGCCATCTGACATCCATAAGAATGCAAACTTTGAGATTTCCATTTTATCACCCACTTATAAGATAAAGAATGATATCTGAAAGTTTTCTGAGCGAATATCAATGTGATCAGTTCAGTAAATCAATCATATCTCGAACTACAGAAGTCCAATAGAGGAGTGCTTTATATGGTTGGAAAGCTTATGAAGTTCCCCACAACTTCTATTTAGACCATAATACCAGATTCTGTCGTTAAGTTAATGAAAACTAAGGCGCAACAGAAACTGTTCTAGATTCCAGACTGTGCAGAAACTTTAACTTGTAACAGTTATATCTCTCGAACCAGATCAGATAAAAAGGTGATTCCAGTGGCCTTTGAAAGGTGCTTAAGCCTAGTTTCTCTCATAAAAATTTCATAAATGTTGCACAAACCGTTTTTGAACCATATCAGAAATATTGCAGACTGCTCCAGAAAACAGCAAGGACAGAAACGAGACAATACCAAACCCAACTATTATTCCCTTGACTAAAAGACTATTATTCTTAAAAATGGAACTTGTAGACATGCCTACAAGCCCCAGCACTCATAACAAAAATCCAACTCACACATAAACATAATGATAAAGCAACTATCACACCAAAGTTCAAACCACACGACAGACTCGAAGACTCAACTGACGTTACTAAGAACGTTCTTATTACATAAAGGACTCCTATTTTCTACTGGCGTGGCTCATGCTCTAATGTCTCATAAATCTTTGCCATGCCTTGGTTTGCTCGGAGTTCATCAATCATTGCTTGACACCTCTTGATGGTCTTCCCTTGTGCCTTCACCATCTCCTCTAACTGCAGCTTCCTCTCCATCATGTCATAGACAAAGTTCACCATCACCCGAGGAAGTGGTTCCAACTGCACTGGATCCATCATGGCCCATCCAAGGTTGGGGTGTGCACGAGGGAGGTAGCGGTGGATATCATGCTTCATGCTATCAAAGCGAAGGTAGCGGAGGCCCATACACGCTTCAAAAGCAGCATCTTCAATACTATCCTCCATGGTAGCTCGACGACCCATGTGAGCATACATCCTGTCCAGCTGGTATGCTCCTTTTTCTTCATCCTTAGGAAAAATGCTCGCTCTTGCCTTCCAGTAAGTGTCCTCCAGCGGATGGGTGTACTCCCAACAGACATACTCCACAGCTGGGTGCCAATCAGCGAAGTAGGCAGAGAGCATTCCCACAAGTCGATGGTGAGAAACAGCATTTCCTCCTGCCTTGTGGTAGATCTTCACAGTCCAACCCATTGGAGGAGGTGGCACATCCTCAGCAGCTGCACCAGGTGGGGGGAGACGGGGGTTGCTCTCCTCCATTGGCTTCCTCCTCTTCATCATCTTCAATCTCGATGATCTCAGGGTCTTCTTCAGGCTCGGGTTCTTCCTGAGAAGGTGCTGGCACTTGGATTGGTACTTCAGGAGTCTGCTCATTCTCCTAGGGTACTTCCTCTTGTGGCTCTTCAGGTGCTATCAAAGCACGAGGTGGGTAGTGTCCTCCAGTGGTGATGCGGGCAGTCTTGCGGCCACGAACCATCTACAGAGTTTTTAGATGTAATTAGAATAGAGGCAAAATTTCATAATAGAATGAGACATAAGAAGCATAAAAATTTATCAAATAACAAGAGCAAGATAATGAGCATAAAAATTGTGAAAAGATGACACTAAATCGACCATTTCTATCTAGGCTTGCGTCCTACAGTCAACAATAGCTCTGATACCAATTTGTCACACCCATTTATCGACCAAATGGAATGCATACCCTTATGTGTGCCCAGAGATCAATCACACATAAGTTAACAAATTATAAAGGATGTATCATCACAAATGTTATTACATCACGATTAATAACACATAGTCTTTACAATAATATAGCGGAAGTAAAATATAAAAACTCTCGTGGTAGCTCCAATCACAGGCACATTGACTGGTTGACAGCAAGTCTAGTAATCTTCTGGAAAGTAGAAGTAGTCACTACTTGCACCATCTGTTACCCATCCGGGATTTTTTATCCAAGTAAGAAAAATAAACAAGCGTAAGTACATCTCGTACTCAACAAGTGTAACATAGGGTTCATGAGGCTCAAAGGCATAACATAGGTTTATCAGCATGTAGCTTTTAAATAGCATTAATTCAGTATATCAATGATATCAAAGTGTCTCAATATAATCAATAAACATATGATCCATGTGAAATGATTAACGAATAGCAAAAACATATTCATTATTAATGATCCACTATTCCATAAGGGTCCAAGGCCACTCGTGACCGTGAGCACGGCTGTTATAACAGTTTTACACTCTGCAGAGGTTGTACACTTTCACTGTGAGTCGTGATTTACCCTTTCGCCCGAGGTAGCTAATCTCTTGACCCACTTCCAAGGAAGGTCGGCAGGGTTCACTATGAAGTCTTTCGAAGGTTCGTCTAACAAGTTAGGGCCATTAGATTTCACTCGGCAAACAGATGTAGAGCCCCCCTTCCTGATGGCACAATAACACGCAGCCTATACACATGAGGACAGAGGCCGCACTATACCCGATTCGTCAAGCCATTCTTACGCCATAAAGGAATACCTCTAACAAGCTAGAAAAGGTCCTTCTATATGACTAAAGCCAGAGACATTTTAGCCCTCACAGTTGTACTGTAAATCCCGGATTTTCGCTTATAGATGAGTCCTTATGGAGAGTAACAAGAGCACCAAAGTAACCCCATGCTCTAGTACCCTTAAACAGTAATAAAATCATCTTTTAATGTTTATTGCATATTCCATTAGTCAAATTACATGATCATAGTTCATGTTGAGCACTAGCAATACTAATCCATGCAGTATAATAGGTATCAAGGAATAAGATCAATACTAAGTCATCCTTATCAAGGAATATATGCATAATGATATTATTTGCTTAATATGAATAGGACAACAAGGATAATCCCATGCTATACTTGCCTTACTCAAACTGGTCCTGGTGATCTTGTTCGTAGTAAAACTCTTGATCTCCAACGAATTGCTCACCGTCTATACTCGATCAACAATAACAACAACATTCATCCAGAGCAATCATGCATAGACAAACAAGACTATAATTAGAACAATACACCAACAGTAAGAAAATAAGATAAAAAGTCTTTAAAACGAATCTACAACTCGCTAGGATCACACAGACGCGAAGATCACGAAAATCGGAGCTAAAACGACAAAGTTATGAATTTCCAAAGATCTCCTATAGAAAAATGAATACTTTAATTAAAAACTCGAAAATAAATTAATCCAAACCTACTGTACAGTTGTATAGTTACATAGAGCTCGCAAATATGAATCTAACGCAATTTGAATGGACCAAATCGGAGTTAAAACGAAGATTCTACGACTAAAACAAATAAAATGGCAAAACTGTAAATATCAGAAAACGTATTTTTCATTTACCGAGACGAATTACGTTTTCATTTAATCAAAACGTATTTTCTGGTTTATGCTTTGGACCGCGGGTTCGATATAACAAAAACTTAGGGTTTCTTTTACAAAATTACGAACGAACCGGTATCGGCTATTCTCAGCCGTTAGATCTAAAGCGAACGGCTCGGATGGGATCGGAGAGGGAGCCGGCGGCGCTCCGGCCGGATTTGGTCCCGACGGCGACCTCCCGCGGCGGCGCCATGGCTGGAGTAGCCTAACTCGCTCTGTGGTACACGAAATCGCAAAGCAAAGGTACCGGCAGGTAGATAACTTCAACGCGACCTTACCTAGAGCAAAATCGAGGCCGAGAACGAAGCGAGAAAGACTTGCGGCTTGAGATGGCGGGCGGTGAAGCTCGTGCTCGCGGTGACCTAGCTCCCGAGCACCAAAGCGGCTACCAAAAAGACGAGATGAGGGCAGAGAGGTGAGGGGTCTCGTTTTATAGTCCGTAGGCGTCACGAAAAATGGAAAGGAAAGGATACGGAGGGGGATTCGGATCTCCCATATCCGATGGAGAGAGGAAGGCGGCGCTCGCGGTTGGAAGGAACCGGAGGAAGGAGAAAGGAAAGGGGAGGTGGTCACTGACAGGTGGGACCGACTCGTCAGCGGCTCGGTGCGCACGCGGCCGCGCGCGCGCGAAGACGGGCCAGCAGCCGCGACTTGGGCTTGGCCCAGGAGGAACCGGAGGCGGGCGCGGAGAAAGGGAGAAGGAGAAACGGGCCGCCGCAGCAGGCCAGGGAGATGGGCTGCGGGAGAGAAAACGGCCCGAGAAGAAAAGAATTTCCTTTCCTTTTTCTTTTTCTAATTTTTCAAAACCATTTTTCAAATGATTTTCAAATCAAATTTGAATTTGATTTAAACCACTCAATACAAAACTTCAAATGCATCAGCATGAATGCTCAATCATGTTTCTACCCTTATATTTGATTTTTTTTAAAATTTATAAAAATTATTATCATTCTAAGTTTGCATGCTCACAAAAATATACAAAATCATATTTCTCCTATTTTTCTTCTTTTCAAAATTTTAGGGTGTTACAAAGACCCTGTTCTTATTCAATATTTTTATATGGGTCTTGATAATATCGCCTTTGGAGGAGTTTTCCTTTCTTTATCCATTAGTGAAGCAAGGTTTGTCCTTATTAGCAGACACAATCCTCGCACTAGCCTTCATGATGAACTCCTAGAGGTAAAGAAGGAATCATCCCCCAAACTAGAAGAGGAAGTTTTCATAGCCACATTACAAACTTTCTAATCCCACGATTTGGCTATCCATCCCAAACCAGTTGTACTCCAAAATCATTTGAGGGAAGAAGTAATTCTACCCTTGGAAATCCTTTCCAATGATTTTGGGAGGAGCATAAACTTCCCACTTCATAAGAGACCTTTTAGTACATATAGTTTGAATCTTCTCAAGAAGGGATCTCTTTGGAAGGTTTTCAAATCCAATCCCTTTGAAGGATATTTAGAAAGACTCAAGGATGGCATGTCAAGTGATGCCATAGAAGGAGAGCAAAGTCATCTAGAATCCACTCCTATCTTCTTCCTTTCTATGCCCAGTTTAGATATGAAATTCGAACCCATCTTTAAACCCATCCTTAATCCCTATGAATCTTCCTATGCTCTTTCTCCTGAGCGATCCTAGAAATCCACCAAGACATCTAAAGCCTATGTGCTATTTCTCAATGGCAAAAGAGCATTAAAAACCTATGTGCTATTTCCATTGAATGTGTAGGCGAGTCCTTATATGAGACCTATTCGAGAGGCAATACAAGAGAAATTTTTAACATTTATGCCAAATCACCCTTGGAAGTTGAAAATGATGGAGACTTCAATGAACAAGGAAGCTACTTTATAAAAACCCTATCAAATCCTTGCTCGTATAAGAAATCTTCTGATTCACTTAGTCTCTCTAACATTGCCCCACACGAGATCTTCAACCCCCTTATGCTCCCTGTTCCTAAAGATTTTGAAAGCGTGGTTGAAGATAGATATGTTTATCATAAACATTGCAGATCCCGTTGTGTTGAATCTTGAGATTAGTACACATAAACTAATGCTAGAGGGAAAACTACTTTGCCAATTCATATTTTGAAGGTTTCCAAAGGACAAGCTTAGTGTCCTAAAACAAACACTGTTCAGACCATGACATGAGTATTCACCTTTCTGCTGCGCTGCCCTTGTGAAATGAGCATAGAGTTATAATTGTGAAAATATTCCTTTAGGTATTCTTGTCACTAACCATTCTAGGTTGGAACAAAAAGATTGAAGGAACAACAAATGCAAGGTATGTCCAACCAATGATTATGCAACATTGAGTTACATTCATCCAATCTTAATTTTTGCAAAATTCAAGCTTGGGGGATAGACTTCCATAAATACATTTCTTGCTATGTTGCTATATTATCGTGGTTATCCCTACCTTTAAGACATGCTCCATTTGCTAAACAACAATCATGCTCTTTCATCACTATTTTTGTAAATCTCTATAATGCTTTCATGCTACCCTTGTCTACCCTAGCAAGTGTTAGTTTAGAAGTAGTGTACATGCTTCTATTGGCTTTTAAATTAAGCATGATGCTTATGTTAAACAACCTTCCTTAATCTGATTAGACATGGAATCTAGTTTGGTTATTGAACTAAAAACTGCTAGTAAAGATAATGGTATTTTGTTAGACAAACCCCTACAGAGAAACTCCAAAATTCAAAATGGGAAAGTCCTGAGATGAACTCATACTGGAGATGAAGAGAGACAGAATAATCTTGCACAAGGGAGACACAACTCATTCATAGCCAAAGAGAAAGAAGAAGAGTGCCATAAAGCATGATCCACAATCAAAGCACTCACTCTATGGAAGCAGGAATCAAGAAAGATTGACAAAAGGAGAGCATGTAACTTTCTGCACCCTCACTAGATTGAGAAGCTGATGCATGAGGAAGGAAGGCCAACTCCTTTAGATGATCCAACCATGACCTTCCTCCTATCATGCTCTCATCGCTCTACACGCTGGTTTGCAATCTCTCAATTAACTATTGCTTTATTTCTATAAGTTTGAGTTATTTCATAATGCTTATATATGATAATCAAATATAAGATAAAATCAATCCTCTAGAAAAGAAGTAATAGTGAATGTTTCTGTGCTAGTATGTTCAAATAAATTCTTCTATAGCATAGAAACTGACCCTTAGCTTTGTGACAACAATGCCCCTATCATTACTTGTATACTCCTTTGGGTATGTGTGTCCACTAATGATTCGTAGGAATAAAACAATAAGAAGAGCTAACGGTCCAAGCACAAATTAAAGAGAGAATGAAACATGGCATTACTAAATATAAGAAAGAAGGAGTGCAATAGAGAAGACACTGGCGCATGAACAAAAGAACAAGAATGACCAACGAAGGAAAGCTTCCACAAGGTGTTATAGTGCTAGCACGCTCCAATATTAAAGGTAACATCCTAAGGTTAGTGATCATCACATTAAAATCCTTTCCTTGATGCTGGTATACACATAAATAGAGAACCAACCATGTTTGAGTTACAACCTTATTTGACCCAACCTAATTAACTCAACATGCTTAGTTCTCAAATCTTTGTTCCTGTCACCACTTTCTTGATCTTATAATCTTAACTCAATGATCTGAAATGATTGCACGTCTTTTCTTTGGAAGTTGATAGTAATAATCATGAAATCATTACACAATATGCATAGATAGACTATCCTTCTATAAGATTAAGAAATTTGATCTACCCAATTGATTTAATGCTACATTCATGCTCATTGTTTGATCCTATCACCCATGTCAAGTTCAAGCAAAACACATAAACATCAACTTTATCTTGCTCAATATGCCTAAGGTTAGAGAAGAATAAACTTTTGGTTGTGTTGGTGTTTTTCCACCAACAGAGTCCATGCACTTGATCTCTGCCTTGTCTCTATGAGCAGGACCCACTTTAAACACAACAATAGAGGAGCTTGTCAACTCCCCAAGAATCCTACAAGTGAAGATCCTGGCCTATGAACATGTATAATGAGCAAGATGCTGCCAGTTTCCACAACTAGTACTTCACTTCAAGCTGCTGGAAGAGCAAGGAACATGGGTGACACCATCTCAAGAGGTACAAGCTATCAAGGTCTCTACTATAACCAGATGGTGCACCTATAGAATGAACATGGTAAGAGATCCTGTTCAGAGGACCTAAAAAACACTGAACCCTTGCCGAAAGGTGAAATCGGTAGTTATCCATATTTATCCCTTTTCAGCATTGCATCAGTTTCTTTTTTCACATAGTTACTTTCCAGCAGTTGCATAATCATTATCCTTTTAGCATGTTTACTTTTCTGCATTAGCATTGCATTAGAAAATAAAATAAATATATGTTTTCTTTGCTGCATCATAAATTATAAGCCCCATGTGAATAATTTTGTGGCATGTAAGGACCCATAGGAATATTCACTATAGTGGCATAAAATAAAAATAAATATGCATTCATCTTGTTACACTTTCTCTACATTATAAAAATATAAAAAGTATTTGAGAGAAATCCTATTGAAACTTTGCTTAAAAGAATCAAGAACAATCTTAAAAACTCTGGACAATTAAGGCTTGAGTGGCCAACCACTAACGCTTAATCTATTCCACAAGTTTTGTTGTCTATTTGAGTTCCACAGGATTTGAGGGACCAAGAAGAGCAAACAAGCAAGTGGATGTTCTATCCACTGGTGGAGCACTGTCTCAACAATCATCAACATCAATTAATGCTCCACTAGAGGAGGAAGAACATCCCCGTTGCCAGTCTGCTACTTCATAAGATTTAACGACTATGTCAACATCCAGCTTGGGGGAAAGCACCCCCATGTATCCAGCTAAGTATTTTCTTCTCTCAGTTTTACCTTATTCTTTATGAGTTTTCTTATTTAGTAATAATAATGTTCTAAAATAATAGAAACAAAATAAAAAAGGGTGTGTCTAGTTAGCTTGTCTTTGTTCTTAAAGAAGTTGTTAATAAAAGAAGAATCTCGATTAATCTCTTGCATGGAAATGATGAATAGTTGCTCTGCTCTAATTCCTTTCAAGTACCTAGTTTTCAACCTCAAACTCTCCTGAGTTTTAGACACTACTGTTTTGATCTAAGATTTTCTCTGAACCTGAAACTCGTGGGTAGTGAATGCTTGATCTAAGTCTAGGTAGTTGGTGGATATAATATGGGAAGGTTTTGAGCTGCTGTTTATCATGCTCCTAGAGATACTAGAGTTCTGGAGAATTTATCTTTGAAAATTAAAAATCCTGCATGATGAGTTCTTGTATGATGAGAGTTTAATTCCTACCATAGCCATATATATATGCTTACTAGATTAGAAAAGACTTTCACTTGTTAGCTTAGCTGTTTGTAAGCATTGAGTGTGGTAAGTCTATGTTGACCCTAGGGGATTAGTCATGCGGTTAAAATCAAGATTCACGTGCACTCCACCTACTTATGCTGCTTCTACCCTGGAGGTATGCATTTAAATATTTTCCATTAGACACAACCCAACAAGTTGTTCTGCTCCTATACTGGGAGTGAACAGAACCCTTCATCCATTGCTAGCCTCTTTTGTTATAAGCTCCAACATTTCTATTGCTATCTCTTATCTATGTTTCCAAAAAGATACTTGGGAATTATTCCATCGTATTCAGTTCCTTTAAAAAAAGAGAGAGTAAGAAAGAAAATTAAAGAGAGAATAAAAGGACAAGGGTCCTAATTATGAGAGATTTTTTAGCAACCCAAGTTCTCAGCAAGTCCTTCAAAGTTTAAGAGAGGTATAAATTTCTTTCAAGGAGCAAAAGTAGAAAATAGATATTCACCATTTTTCCTCTACCCCTTTATTTCCACTTACATCCACCATCATTACCACTATATACATATCCACTCAGCCCATATTTAGGATCACACACATGCATATCTTGATTTGACTGTATGGACGGACTTGTCTCTCTGGATCTATGTGTCTGACTATGCAATAAATGTTTGCAAGTATGGATTCCTTGTCTCCCACCTATGAGCTCTAGATAGACCTATTAGAAGTAGGGTGAGAGAGAAGGTATAATGTTAGTATGCCTTATGCCAAAAATACCATATATTTTGAGAAAAGAGAGAAGGCATACACCATAAATGCCTTGGTGAGGATCCACAAATACTACAAATGAGAGACTTGAAAGGGTCATACACAGGAATCTCTGAGTTTTATTTGAAAACCCTGCAAAACTCTAGAATAATGGTTGATCAAAGAGCTTGAGACATAGTGCTTGACTTAACCGTTCTGTCTTTCAACTGCTCAAGACCCAAGTGACGGCTACAAGCCCCATGGTAAAAGGTAATATGGGTAAGTTTGAAGTTAGGATAATTCGTTCTAATCTGGAGGAGAGTTTTTCTTAACGCATGTGTACTTTTGAGGTGTGAAAGCATTGTAGCAACTCCTGATCCATCACTAAGTTTATCTTTGCTCAGGGACGAGCAAAGGGTAAGCTTGGGGGAGTTTGTTGACAGTAGATAAGTATCATTTTTTAACCATCAACATAGCATGAAAAAGGACTAAACAATAATTACCACTTAGATATAGGGGGTTTACTGACATAATTCCACAAGTTTTGGTGAATGTCTGTTTCTGCAAGGTGCCAGCTAAAAATAATCAAAGATGGCCCACATGTTAGGTTTACATAGAGAGAAAGGGCCACAGATGGAAAAAGTATAATATAGAAGGTTCAGGAAGCCAAACCCTAGGAGGTGGGACCCACCTGTCACTGTGATAGGGGTGAGCGCCCAACCCTAGGGGCGGCCGCCCTACTCAAGTAGCCAATCAGACTCCACCTCGCGGATCCTGCCTCCACCGCCTTTGAGGATCAATAATAATAGTAGATCAAGGTCGGTTTGATCCAAGGGCTGTGGTGCTTCCTAGAGGGCTATATAAGCAAGGCCCCTAGCCCCTAGAGGAGGCATCCTTTGAAACCCTAATTCATTATTTCCTATGAGGATCCGCAGGGAGGGGTCCCTTGAATGCATCTCTCTCTTAGGGCACATATAAGAGAGATTAGCTTTGTAGTCTCCATGTGAGATTAGAGTTCTTCTAGATTGAGAGAGTTAGAGTGGAGGGAGAGTTGGAGGAAGCCCGACATGTCGGTGTCTCCTCTCTGGCTTGTACCTGCGGGATCAAGTCTCCTAACCCAAAGCTTGGTTCTAGGATTCTTCGGTAATTCAACTTCCAATACTAAGTAAGTATGTTGTTATTATTGTTCTATGGTTTATGAGTTTACTTTATTCTCTTCCATGGTAGAGGGTAGGGTAATTGTCTATAGCGTAAACGTGGTTCTTAGGCTAGAGATACTCGTAGATATCCCCTGTCCAACCGGATCCGTGGTAGTAGCGCGGGACGTGACAATCCTGTTGCTTCCTTTGTACCCCACATCCCATTAGAAGGATTGGTAGGATTAAAATGCCCTGGTTAAGCATCCTCTGTGGTGTCTCTTTTCCATCAGTATGTCCCCATAGACCAAAAGTTTCATAGCTTACCATAGGTTGGAACCAGACTATCGTCGTAATCTTCTCTAATCACTTATATCTTCGCTACCTTGTAGTGCGGCCTAGGGGTTAAGTATAGATTTAGGTTAGTCATCGCACGCTTTCTCCTTGCGGATAAACAAATATGATACTCTGGAAATATATCCCAGGTGAAATGCTCACTGATATCTGTGCGCTTGCAGATCCTTTTCTGTGTGCATTAACAAATTTCAACAGGTATCGAGGTGAGTTACCTCTGGGTTGGTTCTACTCAGGTTGGCAGAGACTCTGTGGAGATCATGGATACTCCGCTAGGAACTGGGAGGTCTTGGGTTGCTAGGTTGCTAGCCTTTATAAATTATTGAATGGTCCGCCGTGAGTGACGAATGCTCTAGTATGAACTAGTTACTCTTTGGTTGCTATAATTCAATGAACACTCCGCTAGATATTGCGGACACTTCCGTGGTCCAGCCTGACTAAAGGTAAGCTTCCTAGTGGCTTCTTGTGAGTTTGGCGGACACTCCATCAAATTGACAGACACTCCATCATTTGGGTGACATAACCTATGCTCTTGGGAAATCCTAGGTTCAAGCTTAGATTTATGGAGTTGTGCATCTTGCATGTGCCAAACATTCCTAAGGTAGCTTGGGTGGCTTACTAGGCTCAAGGTAGCTAGGTTTTGAGCTAGCTATTCTAAGTGTGTCTAAGGCTTAGGAATCAAACCAAAACTCATGAGACAAGAGATAAACCTTAAGATTGAGTTAGAGATCCTTGTCTCTAAGATTTGAGAGCTTCCATAGCCAAAAGATTAAAGACCAATTCTTCTTCCATTCAAGCTCTTTCCCTTCCCACCATACAAGTCTTCCATCCATCGTCCTCTCCTTGTAATGATCCAAACAAATACCTTAAGCTAGATCTGTGAGATGACAAGATGGTGGAGGTGGTTGAGGGTCACTTGGACTTACTCTACACATGATTAAATCACCTCTAGCAAGGGATCTCCAAGCTTCCACCAAAATCCACAAATTAGACTTTTGGGGAAAATCCACAAATAAGAGCTAATCTCTTGAGCTCACCATGATTGGATTGAGGATGTTGATGAGATCCACAGGAGAATGTTGATGCTTCTCTTTTTCTCCTTCCTTTTCTCCTCCATTCCCTTCCCCACTTCATTTTGTCTCTAGTTCTAGGGTTCTTCCTTGTTCATGAGAGTTAGAGAGAGGGAGAGGGTTGCAAATGAATGGATGAGGGAGAGAGTGGGTGAAGGGTGTGTTTTCTGCTGAAGGCTCATACCAACTCGTGTTGACATGTGAGTCCAATTCCACAATTGGAAAATAGCCTAATTACACTTAATTCTGTTCTGGTTCAGCTCCTGTCGGATGGTTCGGTAACCTGGCAGATGGTCTGGTGGTCTCTGTCTTTGCTGAATTGATTGAGTCATTGGATGGTTGGTTGTGGGTGACCAATACATTGCCCTTGAGTAGTTTCTTGGGGCTAGGTTGGTGTTGATGATGTCAATAGGATAAATTCTAATCCACATAGTAATTTTCTTTCATTTTAGATGTGAGCCTGACGATGACTGCTCGGGGGTTCACATAAGGTATTTCGATGTTTGTATTGCGTAATTCACCAGAAATCTTTGGAGTGACTTGGTAGGTAATTTTCCTTGGTAGTGAAAATGACTGCCTAGGATGTAGTGAATTTGGGTCGTTACAGTAAGCGTGGTGCTTAGACTTGGGTTAATCATGGATGCACCCTGCATTACGGACTGGTTGTAGATCGCGAGGGTGACTATATAGGCTCATTGAGTCCTTTGTAGTCCATCTCCCATCGGTAGGCCAAGTAGGACCTAGTTACTATGGAAAACATCCTCTGTTGGTGTCTTTCCTTAGTAATGTTTCCAATTGAATAGTAGAAGACATAGCTTACCCAAGTTAGAATTAGAAAACCTTAGCGATCCTCTCTTGGAATACTCTGGCTGAAAGATACAGCGGTATCTGTGCACTTGTGGATTTAACTGTGTGCATCTTAAATATACCAACAAGCTTTCTGGCGCTATTGCTAGGGAAATGGTTGCTGAATTAATTACGAATCTAGTTTAACTTTATATCTTTTGTTTTAAAATTTTCTTTTAGCATGGATAACACACATATATATCAATATGCTAATCCTACAAGCACATGCCTAGAGCCACCAAAATCTTCAAAGCCTATCCTAACACCTGGTTATGAGTTGCACCCATGTTTAATAAAATTGATTTAGGAACAATCCTTCTTAGGAGAAGGCAATGAAAACCCATACTTTCACCTACTAGAGTTTGAATAGACTTGTGCATGCTTGCATATCACTGGCATGCCTGCTGAGACCTTAAGATGGAAGTTGTTTCCATTCTCTTTGATCGGAAGAGCTAAACATTGGTATAGTCAAACCATAGGAAGTATGCAAGGACATTGGAAAACGCTATTCTCTAAACTTTGTTTATCTTTCTTTGCCATCTCTAGAGTGGTTAGCCTACAAAAAGAGGTTGTAAATTTTAGAAAAGTAGAAGAAGAATCTCTTGCATATCGTGAGAACATATTAATAGCCTCATTACCACTGGCCTAGACCTTGCTATTTCAGACCCGATGCTTCTTCAACATTTTTATATGGGTCTTAACAAGGATTCTGTGTGATCCCTTGATATAGCCTCTAGAGGAGCTTTCATTTGTTTGACTGTTAGTGAAGCAAGGACTATCCTTGATAAAATTATTAGAAAGACTCCCTCCACTAGCACTCATGATGAACTCCCCGAGAAAGAGAAGAAATCATCTTTCGAACAAGAAGAGGAAGCTTTGATAGCCAAATGACAACCACTCCAATCCCAAGATTTAGCTATCAATCCTGAACCATCATTACCCCAAAATCTAAATCCTCCAAAGCAAGGAGAAATTTAACCTTTGTAAATCCCTTTTGAAATTAAGGATGAACTTTTTTATGTTGGTTTTGGGAAAAGTTTTAAACTTCCAGTTTCATAAGAGACCTTTGAGTGAATACAATTCAAATCCTCTCAAGAAGAGATCTTTAGAAAGCATCCTAAATTAAATTCATATGGGGAACATCTGGAAAAACCCAAGGATGGAATGGCAAGTGATGCCATAGAAGGAGAGCTGAGTCATTTAGAAGCCACTCCTATCTTCTCCCCTTCTATGCACCCAATAAATGTCTCATTCAAACCCATGCTTGACCTCGATGATCCCTCTTATGCTCTTTCTCCTGAGCCTCATGATGATCCTAGAAATCCACTAAGATAACCAAAGCATAGGAATTATGAAGGATCCAAGGAAGACCAAGAAGAGCAACGACAATGGCTGGAGGATATTAAGAATTCATGTGTCGTTGCAAGTAAAGAATGGTTGGACGAGGCCAAAACTGTAATGGTAGAACCCAAACCAGATCCCAATAGGGAGCTTAAGTCAATTAATCTCCTTAATAAATATAACTCGTCCAAGTTTGGAGGTGGCCTTCAATAAGATCAACCCAAGAGTTACCAATCCAAGTGAAATTATTCATGAAGAATCACCCTTGTAGCCTAAAAAGGAAGATAACATCAACGAGCATGGAAGCTACTTCACGAACACCTCATCAAATCCATGCTCATATGAGAAATCTCCTAAATTAATTGGTCTCTCTACCACACATGAGATCTTCAACCCCCTCATACTTCCTGTTCATAAAACTTTGAAACGGTGGTTGTTGATGCGTTTATTTATCATAAATATTGCAAATCTCATTGTGTTGTTGGCATGAATCTTGAAAACAAGTACATAAAGGTTAGTGTTGGAGGGGAAACCACTTCACCAACATGAGGCACAATTCGAAGGTTTCCCAAGGATGAGCTTTTGTCCTAAAACAAGCACTTCTAGGAGATAACTTGAGTTTTCACCTTTCGCTATAATGCCTTTGTAAGATGAGCATAGAAATATAATTGTGAATTTATTCCTTCGTGTATTTTTGTCGCTAACCATTTTAGGTTTGAAGCAAAAAGAATGAAGGATGAAAATGCAAGGTATGCCCAACCAATCATCATGCAACATTGAATCACACTTAAGAGTTCTATCATCCAAACTTGATTTTGCTGCAAAATTCAAGCTAGGGGATAGACTTCTCTAAAAACATCTTTTGCCATGTTGCTAATTTATCTTGGTTGTCTCTACCTTTAAGCCATGCACAATTTGTTAAATAACAATCCTCCTTCATCTCCATTTGAATAAATCTCTATAGTACTTTTATACTACCTTTCTACACTAGTATGTTTTGATTTGGAGTATTAATTGAACATGATTATTGGATCAAAACATTCTTGTATAGAATTTGGTTGTATATATGTAAACTAACCCATGCAGGAAACTCTCAAATTCAACTTGGGCAAGTCACGAGATGGATTCAAATCAAAGATGAAGCAAGGCACATCATTTAAAACTTGGGATAAAAAGTTCTATGCTAATTAATGTGTTAAAACCAACTCTTGTATAGCATAGAAAGCTGACCTTCAGCCCTATTACAACACTACCTTTGCTTTGAATTATTTGTACAATCTTTCAGGTATGTGTTGTCCACTAATCCTTTGCAGACATAAAACAATGAGTGGAGGGGAAGGTCCAACAAAATGTCAAAGATCAAAGAGCGAAAAGATGACATGACAAAAGGATGAGAAAGGAGTGCAACGTAGGAGACATGATGCTCATGAATAGCTCAAGCTACGAGGCTAGCCGAACAAGGAAAACTCCAAGCAAAGGGAAGGACCATCATGAGTCATCTACTCTTTGTCACACGGTGTCATCACGCTCCAATGACAAAAGTAACATCCTAAGGTAAATGGTCATTATTCAAAAAGCTTTCCCTTGATTCAGGTATGCACATAACTAAGAAACAAACATGTTTGAGTTACACTTCCTTGGTCAAACCTGACTAACTCAACATGTTTAGTTCTTTAAGTTTGTTCATAACACCACTTTCTTGATCTCATACTTTTAACCAAATAAGCTAAAAACTTGCACACCTTATCTCTAGAAGATGATAGTCGTAATCATGTAAAGCTTGCTAAAAAAGTTGAACAATCTTTCCATGGGATAAGCAATTCAACCCTTTTAGCTAAATGTACTTAAATGCTACATTCATGCTCAATCTTTTGATCTCACCACCCATGTTATAAGGGGGTGTTTGGTTTGGCTTTCCACTTGTTGTAGCTTCTGTAGATGTCAAAAAGCTAACCAAAGGGGTTGGCTTTCACCCAAGTGCTTCCACAAAAGCAGCTTTTGCGTAGTGCAATCTTCACAGCAAATGGAGACCTACTTCCACTAGCTGTAGGGGTGAAAAATTACCCGCCTGCCATCCATTATGTGCGTACTAGTTCGATTTCTTCCCCCACAACTCATCTTCTTCTTCCGCATGAAAGAAGAACCACTCGCCACTCTCTCCGTCTGACAGCCTCCATGGCTAGTAGTGGCACTATCCCTACCTAATGGCACGTCCGTCCTATGCCGCATCCCCTCCCTCCGTCCGATAATGACTGGATCTAGCTGTGCAAGCTCCCTTGACCTCCGGCAGGAGCGCCTAGGCCAGCACCCCTTCAGCAAGCAAGCCCAGGTCGCCGCCCTCCAGTAGGCCCGCTCAGCCCCACTATGACCTACTCTACTCGGGATAGTCCGCCATGACCTGATTTGCTCGGGGACGCAACCGGAGGTCATGGGGGCACGCCGCGCGCGGGAGGTCCGCTGCGGGCACATAGCCGAAAGCCAAGCACTCTCCTATCTCTCTCCCTCTCGTTCTCTACCATGGACGCGTACTTTTGAGCTACATGTGTTCATGGCCAAAAGGGCACAGGCCGCCTCTGCTCGTGGTTCGCCCCTCTATAGGTGCGTGTAGGCCTAGGCAAGCCTCGATGCCACCTCTCGCTGTCGAGTACCCACCACGGTTGCTAGAATCGAGCCGACTGATTCCGACCATGGTCCACGTTCACAAGAGGAAGAAGGATGAAGATGATGAGCAAGGTCCACTTGTTAGTGAGAGAAAGAGAGAGTTGAGTAGGGTGGACGTGAATGACATGTGGTCCATTGCAGGTGTTTTCCAAAAGCTACAGCTGTTCCACCAAACGGTCTTCTGCTTTTTGCACAACTGCCTTTCCACAGCAACTTTTCCATAGCCCATAGCTCATAGCAGCTTTTTCAAAAGTCACAGCTCAACCAAATAGGGCCTTGAACAAAGCACATAACATCAACTCAATCATATTCAATGTGTCCAAGGTTAGAGAAGAATAAAGAAAGTTTTGGTTCTGTTGGTGTTTTTCCACTAGCAGAGCCTATCCACTTGATCTCTATCCTATCTTTATGAGCAGGACACACTTCAAGCAAGGTGTGGGGGACTTAATCAATTACCAAATTTCTACAAGTGAAAGTTCTAAACCTATCAAACCAAAATCCAAACTCAAAACTAAGATGGGTTTGGTGGAAGTAGGTGCCATCACCATTAGAGGCACCACCACAAGAATCCTCGTCTTTAGAGCAAATCAAGGTACTTGATCAGTGGACTTCACAAGGAGAAGTCTGGTTCGAAGGACTTAAACCACTTAACCCTCACCGAAAGATCCAGCTTGGGGGAGATGCATCTCCAAGTATCCAGTAAGTATTCTTTCCCCTTATTTTAGTTTTTAGTTTCTCTTAAATGGTTAAAAAACAATGAATGAAAACAAAATAAATAGTTATCCTTGTAGTAGTTAAATAAAAAGAGTGTATCTAGGTTGCTTTAACTTTGATTTTTAAGAGCTGAATAAATAAAGAGGACTCTGAATAATCTCTTAAATGGAAATGATGAATAGTTGCTCTTTTGTAATTCCTTTCAAGTACCTAGTTTTTAGCCTTGAATTCTCTTGAGTTTTGGATAAAACAGATTTGATATAAAGATTTACTCTGAACTTGAAACTCGTGGGTAGCTATTGATGGTAGTTAACATTCATCACAAACCATCAATACACCTTGCATAAATGACTAAAATGGATCACCAACATAGACTTACAGGGTTAAACTAACAATTTCCATGAGTTTTGGTGAATCTGTGTTTTTAGCAGGATTTAATCAGAAAACCGCCAAGGAGGACCTATTCGTCAAAGGAAATCACGCTTATCCGCGATGGTACCTATGTGGGAAGACTCTAGAAGACTCTAGAGGGTACTCCACCGAAGCAGGGCCTAAGCCACTACCATGTGGGGCTAGCGAGCCCCACCTCTTGGCCGACCGCCTGTGGGCCTCTCCTATCATCCTTCCGTTGCTATGTCGGTTCTCCACCGCCTCAAGGATCACATCTATGACGTCCTGTTAAGTCGATTTGATCCGAGAGTCTAGGATGCTTGAAGGGCCCTATATATACCTGCATGTACCCCCTCTCTAGGGCATCCATGCATTTGATACTGAGAGTCTAAGGGCCAGAAACCCTAATTCATATGTCCACCAGGATCAGAGCTAGTAGTCAAGAGAATATTAGTCCTCAATAGGATCTAGTCTTGTATTAGAGATAGAGAGATAGAGTGAGAGAGAAGAGTTTTGGAGGAGTTTCAGCCTATCGGTGCTCTCTCTACAACTTGTACCCTGGCAGAATTAAGTTCTTGAGCTTGTTTCTGAGATTCTCGGGTAATCGACTCCTAATTCAAGTAAGCATCTTGTTCATATTCTTCTTCAAGTTTGCGACTCTTTTTGAGTACTTTAATCTTTGTAGCTCCGGGGTTAAAGTAATATTCATAGTGTAAGCATAGTGCTTAGACTCGGTTACTCGTGGATGTACCCTATATTTTAGATCAATGGTAGCTCACGAGGGTGACTCTTATAGCCTCATTGAATCCTTTGTAGTTCACCTCCCGTTTGTAGGCCTAGCAGAACCTTGTTGCTATAGAAAACATACTATGCCTGTGTTTTCTTTAGTAATATCCCTAAAATTGAACAATAGAAGACAAAGCTTACCAAAGTTAGAACTAGAAAACCTTTGTGATCTCCTTTACACTCCTATATCTAAGCCTTGATTGTGAAGTTGGATTAAGTTAGATTTAGTTATTCTCACACACGTTTCCTTGAGATCGATATAAAATTGGAATACTCCTAGTGAAGTGCTACATCAGTATAATATCCATGCGCTTGTGGATTACTTTGTGTGTGTTAATATATACCAACAAGCATTTTTGGCGCCATTGCTATGGAAACGGTTGCTGAGTTAACTTTGAACCTAGCTTAACCTTGTATCGTTATTCTTTTATCTTTTATCTTTTATTCTTTTCTTTTTACCATGGATCTAGTATCCACTCCTATCTAACAATACGTTGCACCTACAAGCGTACGCTTAGAGCCACTAGAATCCTCAAAGCCTATCCTGACACCTGACTATGAGCTATGCCTGTTTTAACCAACATGGTTCGAGATCAATCCTTTTTGGGCGAAGATGATGAAAACCCATATTCCCACCTAAATGAGTTTGAGCTGACCTGTGCATGCCTATGCATAGTGGGCATGTCAGACGAAACCTTATGATGGAAGTTTTTCCTTTCTCCTTGATGGAAAAGGGCAAACATTGGTACAAGCTCACCATAGGGAAGCCTTGTGTTCTAGCTTTTGCTTGCAATTTGTAACAGAACTTGAGCCCATATAATTCCGGTAGTCAATCGAAATCACGAGGGATTTCAAACCAACTCGATTACAACCAAGATTGCGTCATTCAACATAACACATCACACGTTACATTTCACAAGTAGTTCAGCAGAAACTTACAACACATCAGAGTCACAAATTATTACAAAACCAAATTTGGAAGTAGCGGAAGCATAAGCTACACACACACTTAGTTCAAATACGACTACCAGTCTTACAAATCACATTCCTAGAAAAGCATTAAGGAAAGTAGCCTACTAGACGATCACGCCCAAGTGATCTAGTCCTAGTCACCCACCGGGTGGAGGCAGTGCTTGCAGAAGCCCTGGTAAAACATGTCATCTGCAATAGGAGGGAATAAACCCTGAGTATGAGAATGTACTCAGCTAGACTTACCCATCGAAATGGAAATAAAGGACACCAAGGATCATGCAATGCTATCTTTAAGTGGAGCTGGCTAACATTTCATTTGCAGAAAAGCATAAGTAGTAGTAACCATTTTTAACCTATGCTAGCAGTGATTTTTACCATTAGCATGTCATCTATCTTAGCACCTATGCTAAACAGTCACTTGCTTATTAAGCAAACATTATTAACCATTGTAGGTATAAATTGAGGCAACATTTAAATCATCATCCGATCAACCATACGTTCAATTAAATTGAATCTACGTTGTCGCTGCTCAAGTCAAGTGCTCACTAACTAGGAGCGACGATGAGTCGAATCGAATTCCTATCCAGCTAGAGGGGTATTTCTAACACAAACTGCGTAGACCCCACCTAGGGTCGCGCAAGTCACCTTTGGTATAATTCAGGAATCGCGGGTTCCACTAATGCCGCATCCCCAAGGGCAACACTCTGCTAGGTGATAGGGACTCTAACCCCTTAGTCTTACGCTAATATTCCTAAGCACATCCTTACTTCCTCCAAGATGCGCGCTTGACCCTCCGATTCCCAGCCTGAACTGTATTACTCGGCTTCGTGGTTAGAATGACTTATCTAGCTAGCTAAGTGTTAGATTGCATTTAACATGACTCAAGGATGTACAATAAATCAGTCTTTAAATGACTCAAACGGGCATAGCTTCGCACGCAAGACGTGAAGTGTCTTGTGGCTGCACTATCGAACTCCCGCCCGGTCTCAAATTCTTTTTTAAGCATGGTTCTTTTTGCGATAGCAAATATAGCCAATTGTGACCCACTTTCTCCTAAAGCTTGCGGATGACTATAAATCAGCCGACTTCTACCGTACTAAGCATTGCTAAGCATATACCACGTTCCTGACTGTAAATAGAATTTGCAGGATAATTTCTGAACAAGGAAGGATATATGCAGCAAGTGTCTCCAACCAATCCCTGCCACTTAATGCATCAAACATATAAAAGTACTCAAATACTATTTATAAATAAGTTGGGTTAGCATGCACTGGGGCTTGCCTTTTAGAAAGAAAGAGGGACAACGATCAGGGCACTCGGGCAGCTCTTCTTTGGAAACTCCTTCGCTGGCCAGCACCTCGAGCTCCTCTAGCTGCTCCTGGTCCTCCTCCTGATGCACTCCCTCGAACTCTTGAAGCGTCACACCCTTCGATACACCTATTGCATGGATGCACAGATAAATTTCATGGATGCATAATAATGAATGCACATGCTCGGTGAATGCGTATACGGACTGTAGTAACAACTTAACGCTCTATTCAAATCACTTTAACAATACGTGTATATCTCTTCTCCGGTAGAGAAATACTTTCCAAGTCTACACAATCTAATATATAATTGTTCTTCCTTAGTTAAGGACCTAGCACCTAAACAACCAACAATAGCAACATTACTTAAGCTCTCACAAACACATACACATTTCAGCAACACTAGAATCTGGATAGCAGCTCAGTGTTTTAACCATAACTAGAGATCTACAAATCCAAATTACATGAAACAAGACAATCTGGAAAGCTCATGAAATTCTCTACAAATCATTTTAAGACCTCAAGACCTGATTTCCAAGTTTACCCAGTCGAATTCATAAAGTTCCAGAAATCTGTCCTCTCCAAACAGAGAGCAGCCATTTCTGGACTCCAACTTCCAGTAGCCATATCTCCTAAACTACTTGGATAAATGCCACCAAATTTTGACATAAGCTAGTTTAAGAAGTTTCTACAACTTTGGTATTCACAAGATTCTCAGAAAACACTTTTATCAAAGCCTAATCCCAGAAATGCTACCCGCTGTCCAGAATGCCTGTAGTTGCTAAACTTAATTATTTACTTATGTGCCAAACCAACCTTTTGGCTAAAGCAATGGCATCACTAGTTCACATGTTACACAAAACCACCAGAAAGTAAGGTGTTCCAACCCAAATCATTTATTTTAATCCCTTTATTAATTTAATTAGTTAATTAAGTGGGAAAATAAACCTAGATGCCAATAGTTCAGAAAATTCTACAAAAATTACAGAGAGTACTATAAACTACTAGGAGACTACCGTAAAAATTTGAGCCAAGGTACCAAAAACAAATCCCTACACAAAATTACCAAGGCCACAGGGCTGATTCTAGCATAATTAAGAAATCCTATTAAAAAGTATCAAACAATAGAACAAATATTTTTCCGAGCAATTCTAAAGTACCAGAACACTCTCCAAAAAATTTCATGATTATTGGACATATATAAAAATTATGAAAATTCAATCAAGTATCGCTAATTGCAAAATGATAAATGCATAACTTGAAAACTACTTAAGCACTGACCTTCAAATTTTTACCAGAGCTAGCCTATACCAAGAATAACATACTCACCAAATTTCATAATTTTTGGAGTACTAGAACTCAAGTTATAAAATTAACAAATTCGAATCCATTTTAAACCACATTTCAAGTTTCTATTTAATTCTTCTAGAATTTCAATAACACATATACATATTGTATTTTTCCTAAATACTACACTTTACACAGAGTCTAAAAAGATTTGAACCATAATTTTTGGATAAGCCAAACCCAAGATATGAATTTTACAATTAGCATTCAAATCTGTGAAAACAAAATAAAAGAAAACAAATCGGAAGGCCAAACCAGTTACTATGCCGGCCCAGTTAACCATGCGGCCCGCAGACGGATCTCCCCCGTGCCTGTACTGACAGCCGAGACCCACGTGTTGGTGACATAGAGACAGGGGAGGAGAGCCGCTGAACTCCGGTGAGCTCTAGCTCGTCGGCGATGGCTTCTCCGGCGAAGGGAAGGGTGCCATCTTGTTCCTCTCGACCTCCCGCATCGACTGACCCTCAAACCATGATCGCTACCAAGCCCTAGCTATGATGGCCATGGCAGCGGCAGCTCGGTGGTGGCGCACGGTGGTGCGCCGGTGAACCCCGACCGCTAGGCGACCATCTAAGGTGCGCATCAGCTCACTGGAGCCATGGCGGACCTAACTAGGCTATTTCTAAGGACTGGGGTGGAGTAGAGAAGTGTGGCCACGTGTGAGCACCGGCGGCGACCATGGCACGGTGGTGCACGGCTGTGTTCTGACGTGACCGGACCAGCACTCTAGGTAATATCTTCACAAGAGCATCTAGACGTGATGGGGAAGATGAGACAAGGGTTAGATGAGAGGGAGAAGTGCTGTGAAGTGTCAGCCACGGAGGACCACGAGGGCGGCGGTGCTCTGATGAAATTTGAGTAGGGAGAAGTCGGCAATGCCGTTTACCCTGAGCTCAGCTGCTCCCACGAAGTGGTCGACGAGGTTCATGAGGTGGTGGCGGGGCTGTGGGTGTGGTGTAGTGGGCTACGATGCTATGACGTGCATGTGAGCTCGGTAGAGCAATGGCGACGGTGATGGCGACTCGGTCCTCCGCGTGGAGAGAACGAGAGGGAAAGGAGGCGAATTGAAGGAGATGGGCAGCGTCGTGGCACTCTTGAGGCTCTCGTGACCTGACTAGTGGGCCCATGGCTGGCGTATGGATGCCACGACATGCCCATGCGGCGGCCACGACCTGAGGCCAGTCGGCCACTGCAGCCGGCTCCTCTGAATCGATAGTGCCCGATTCAGTTAGGGCAGTGACTGACAGTGTGTTTTATGTGTCCATTATCCCCCAAACCGGCTCGTTTTAGCGAAAGGCGTAATTGACAAAAATGTAGACCTATGTGAGGCCTACAACTTTGTCAATTGTAGCTCGAGCTGTTTTGGCTTAGTTTGGAAGATATAGTGCTCTAAAGTGAGGTAGATGAAACTATGAACTCCAATCCAGACTTAGAAAATTTTCTAAGGGTTTGAACATCACTTCAACTGACTTGTGGGCCCTGTTTGAGCATGTTCCAGCCATTTTCATGAGATGACCCTAAAACAACTTTTGTTCCCAAACAAAAGTACTACAACTTTTTTAAGGTGACACATCCATGCAAGATCTCTAGGTTATACTTTTTAAACAGTCAAACAAAAGTACTCTAGAGGTCAACACGCAGTCAACATCACTTAGAAGGGCAATTTGGTCATTTTGGTTAACATGAACATTATTCCACTAATTATTCTTAGTATAGTGAAGGTGTATTAGGACATAATTAACCCCTCTATACATTGGTTACAAAAATTTCCAAGTGTCACATATGTTGAGACAAGCAAAATAAGCAATTCACTCCATTTGTTTCAATACCATGTTTCATATGTTTCAAGATTTTGTTGCAACAATTAAGCTTGTCATGCTATACTAACAATATTGCCATGCTTCAATGTATGAGAAACTCTTGTTACACCTACATGTTACACCAACCACATTTCAGAAGCTTGCATACTCATGTTTTAGTTCAACAAATGCATAAATGAGATGAATGATGCTCATGCTTATGAAATATAAGTGCAAATGTGGAAGCCAAACACCTGGGGTGTTACAACCCTCCCCCCTTATAAAAATCGCATCCCGAGATTTGAAAAGTGTACCATTGTTGATAGAATTCTTTATAACCCTCTCACAGATAATCTTTCCTTTCCCAAATAGCATCACTCTCACTACCTTGATTACTCCACATTACTTTGTAAAACTTAACCACTCGACTCCGAGTTACTCGCTCATGAGTGTCAATCATGCGAACTGGCCTCTCTTCATAAGTCAAATCAGATTCTAGTTTGATATCTCCCAATGGAACTCTTTCTTCAGGAACTCAAAGACATTTTTTTAACTAGAATACATGAAAGACATTGAAAATGGCTCTCCTTTCAGGAGGCAATTGGATCTTATACGCTACTGCTCCACTTTTTCCTATGATCTAGAAAGGACCAACATATCTTAGCACAAGCTTTCGCTTCACACTAAAACGTTTAACACTCTTCATAGGTGAAACTTTCAGATAAACGAAGTCTCCAACTTCAAACTCAATCGGTTTTCCACACCGATCAGCATAACTTTTCTGTCTAGATTGGGCTGCAGCCATATTATTTTGATGGTACGGACTTGTTCCTTAGCTTGCTCAACAAAATCAATACCATAATACCTTCTTTCACCAGCTTCTACCCAATTCAGTGAGGTTCTACACTTGCGATCGTACAATGCTTCGAACAGGGCCATCTTAATACTATCTTGATAACTATTATTGTACGAAAATTCAGCTAAAGGCAACCATTTTTCCCATGAACCCTTGGATGAAATAACACATGCCCTTAACATATCTTCTAAGATTTGGTTAACTCGTTCAGTCTGACCTAACGTTTGGGGGTGATAAGCGGAGCTTCTCACTTGCTTGGTCCCCAAAAGATGGTGCAAGTGCTCCCAAAAATGAGCAGTGAACTGCGGACCTCGGTCAGAAATAATAGTGCGAGGGATTCCATGGAGTCAGACTATCTGATTGAAATACAACTCAGCGTAGTCAGTAGGACAATAGTCTGCTCAGACAGGAATAAAGTGAGCCGATTTGGTTAGACGGTCTACAATTACCCAAATAGAGTCATGATTCTTAACAGTGGGAGGGAGTCCAACAATGAAATCCATACTTATCTCCTCCCATTTCCAACCTGGAATAGAAAGTGGCTGAAGCAATCCAGATTTCATGTGCACGGCTTTAACTCTACAACAAGTATTACACCTAGCGACATATGCAGCTATCTCTTTCCGCATCTTGGTCCACCAATAGTGTGGCTTCAGATCATGATACATCTTACTGCTACCTAGATGGACGAACAACTTAGAAGAATGGGCTTCGGATATAATCTAATTCTTAAGCTCTCGGTCCTTAGGCACAACTAACCTATCTTTAAACCACAAGACTCCATTCTCATCTATTCGGAAATGCTTAAGTTCTTGTTATTTCATCTTACACTTGATGTGGAATATGCCGGTGTCGTTATTTTGTAGCTCAATAATTCTACTCTTGAGAGTACAATTGATAGTGATGTGGTGTAGGACTGCCGGATGCAGAAGACGGGATAGATGGAAATCACTTTCAACCAAGGAATGACAATGGGACTTACGGCTCAAAGCATCGACAACAATGTTTGCCTTGCTAGGATGATAGTGAACTTGGAGATTATAATCTTTAATCAGCTCGAGCCATCTTCTTTGATGCATGTTCAACTCCGGTTAGGTGAAAATATATTTGAGGCTTTTATGGTCAGTATAGATATTGCACACATTGCCCAACAAATAATGCCGCTAGACTTTCAAGGCATGAACAACTACAATAAGTTCTAAGTCATGCATTGGATAATTCACCTCTTGTTTCTAAAGTTGGCGAGATGTATAAGCAATTACTCGGCCTTCCTGCATAAGAACACCTCCCAAACCTATGCTTGATGCATCACAATACACATCAAAAGGTTTTTCGATATCCGGTTGCGCCAAAACTAGGGCCAATGTTAAAAGGGTTCACAATTTGTGAAAAGCTACATCATACTTGGGAGTCCAGACAAACCTTATGCCTTTTTGCAGCAACCGAGTCATCGACTTGGCTATTTTAGAGAAGTCTAGGATGAAGTGACGATAATAACCGACCAATCCTAGAAAACTCCAAACCTCATGCACTGAGATGGGAGCCTTCCAGTCCAATACTTCTTGTACCTTGGTGGGATCCACCATAATTCCACCATTGGACAACACATGCCCAAGGAAAGGTACTTCACGAAGCCAGAATTCACACTTGATGAATTTTGCATACAGTTTGTGCTCACGTAGTCTTATGAGGACAACGCGCAAATGTTCAGCGTGATCTTCCTCATTCTCAGAATAAATCAGGATGTCATCTATAAATACCACCATGAACTTGTCCAATTCAGGCATAAACATCGAATTCATCAAGTACATGAAGTGCGCGGGGGCGTTGGTCAATCCGAAGGACATAACAAGGTACTCATAGAGACCGTATCTTGTAGAGAAAGTAGTTTTTGGAACATCTTCAGGACAAATTTTAATTTGATGATAGCCAGATCTTAGATCAATCTTGGAAAAGACTTTGGCCTTAGACAACTGATCAAAGAAGATATTGATGTGTGGCAAAGGATACTTATTCTTGACAGTAACCGCATTCAGAGGCCTATAATCTACACACATTCGCAATGACTGATCTTTCTTCTTCACAAAGATAGCAGGACAACCCTATGGAGACGAACTAGGACAAATCAGCCCCTTCTTCAAAAGTTCATTCAACTGGACTTTAAGTTTAGCTAGTTCATTCGGAGGCATCCTATACGGCCTTCTAGAGATTGGTGTTGTGCTAGGCAACAACTCTATTTTAAACTCCACATCCCGATCCGGAGGCAATCTTGGCAAATCATCAGGAAGGAAACTCACATACTATGGGAATATCAGCTATCGACTTCGCTTGCACCGCATTAGCTTCTCCTGAGAGATTAATGTTCTAGGGAAGTTGCACTAGAAAACCTTTCTGATCAGTAGGATCTCAGAGCATAACCACCCGTGTTGATGAATCAATTAGTACCCCATTCTTTCTCATCCAATTCATACCCAATATGACATCTATGCCCAGTCTAGGTAAAACTACTAAAGCAACCAAGTACTTTCACCCTTCAATTTCAAGTTCTACATCACCAACTACTTGATTTGTGGGAATATTACCACTCGCAGCCCTAATACAATAACCCCCACTCTGAATAGTGTGTAATTTGTGTTGAAACTTTGATGCAAACATATGACTCATAAAGGAATGTGAAGCACCCGAATCAAACAGCACAACCGCGGGATGTTGGTCAACTAGGAACTTACCAGCACTGACTACCTCACTAGAGGGAATATCTTCAATGCTAGTATAATGAACTTGCCTCGGATGGCCCCCTTGATTTTCATTCTTCTTAGGATAAGGGCACTTCCTAGCCCAATGACCTGGCTTGTTGCAATTCTAGCACGGCATGTTACTTGGAGGGACACTGGAGCTGCCTTGGCTAGAATTACCCTTACGAAGAGAAATTATATAAGCCTTGCGAAACCTAGTCTTGACGGGAGCCTTCTTCTGCGGGGGATGGAACTTAGCACTTGTTGCAGGAGGACGAAAAGGAGCCCTTGGTCTAGCTATAGCTCTAGACTGCGAAGCACCCGCCTCAAAGGCCCTCTTATGGTTCTTAGAAGTACCATAGATAGAATTGTTGTTCTCCTGAGTCAGAGCATCACTGATAAACTCATTGAAAGTGGCACCTTGCTAGTGCCCATGTTCTTCATCAACTTGGGACTGAGGCCACGCTTGAAACTAGCGATCTTCTTAGCATTAGTATTAATGAACTCAGTTGCATACCTTACAAGGTTATTGAAGGCCTGCAGGTATTCAGTCAAACTCTTATTGCCTTGAGTCAACTTCATAAACTTAGTGTGCTTCATCGCCATCAAACCAAGAGGAATATAATTTCCTTAGAAAGCCGCCTTGAACTGGTCCCATGTGATTTGGGCATTAGGGGGCAGCGTAGAGCGGTAATGGCTCCACCAAATACCAGCTAGGCCATGCAATTGGTGAGAAGCATACTCGGTCTTCAGCTCATCTGTTAGGTGAAGCAGGCGGAAATTCTGCTCAATAGTATTTAACCATTCATCAGCTTGTAGAGGTTCCTCTGCCTCCTTAAAGAGCGAGGGGCTGGTGTCAAGGAAGTCCTTGAAATCACTGTACTAATTTGGCCCAGGTCCTTGACAGCCATGTCGAGCATCACGGTTAACTAGCTGACGCATGGCCTCGGCTAACATGCGCTGACTTTCAACAACCGTTTGCATTAGCTCTGTCGGTGTGGGTGGTGGCGGAGGAGGTGGCGGTTGTCCCTCATCCCCAACACCACGACAACGATGAAGATTGTACGCCATCTGCAAATGCATAGCCAATGAGCTCTAACGATGTGAAAAATTTGTAGATGAATTGTGTAATTATGCCAAATTGATTCTATTGAAGAGAATGAATTCATACAACAAACAGAGGCACAATAATTCATCACAACCACAGAACACCATCAAGCGCATCAATTGATGCATTAATGCGATGTACTTAACAAACAACGATGTTTACCGACCACTAGGAAGGAATTTATTAAAGGCTCACATACATGGAGCACAAGCATGTCTGATAAGTTACATCCAAACCATCAAGGTTCCAATCTTACATCAATGATAACATAGGGTTCAATGTTACATCCCAAAGATCAACTTACTACAAAGCCACTCGTCCATGCATGAGAGGCAACAAAAGACTAGCTCTAGTGCATTAGCTATGTGATAAGCTAAAACTACTCATCGTCCTGTAAGTCAGTGTCGAAGATCTCTCCTCCGTCTTCCTCACTAGCAGGCTCTAATTCCTTATCTTCCTCCTCTTTGGGTGGAACATCCTTAGGTCCATTAATCTCAATGTCATCATCATCTTCAGCCATGATGACACCAGAGTCCATCTCATCATCATCGTCATGAGGAAGAAGAGGGTGGAGCTAATTGTGTAGCAGATGAACTTCCTCATGGAGGTGGTCATTGTACTCTTCTGTAGCTGCCAACTGCTGCTCAAGCTCAACCTGCCGAGCCCTTAAGACATTCTCTTCGTGCCAGGCTTCATTCCACTGATTCAACATGTGAACCAACATATGCTCACAGTTATGGTGAGCAATAGTCAACCTCTGCACCTTTAGTGTCTCCTGGTCCCTTTCCCGGATCACTTGCTCCAAACGTTGCTGGACTGCATTTCTCTCAGCAGTCACCTTGGCCAACTCGGCCCTCAGCCTTTCCTCCTCAGTAGGCTTAGGGTGGGGCTCACGAGGAGCTAACTAGTGCCGAGGATCCCTGCCTCCGGTAGACTTGCGAGTGGTGGTCCTTGTACGGGCCATTTGTAGAAACATGGGATAACTTAAGGTGAGGATATTTTAAGAGATATGAAATTTAATTAATTAGGACAATCAATTTTTTAAGGGAGGGAGTAAAATAATATGTATGACATGAATAAGATGATGCATGCACATTCCATATGTCCTCTCACCCTAGTAGAATTTTAAAATTTCTAACGCTAGGCGGTGGCATACATACGCTCTCTCAAATAGGCGAAACTATTAGTCTACTCATTTGTGCTGTTAGCGTACCTACAGAAGATTCATTTCAGCCTAGAAACTCAAAAAAGAAACACACTTTGCCGGCATACCTCGACTACACTGTACATCCCCTAAGATGCATAGTATGAGAGTAGCAGCTACCCATAGCAGAAATTACCCACACAACTACCTTCATATCTACATGTTGGATGACATGTAAATAATCAGGCTAGATATAATTTACTCACCCTCAGAACCGATACTAAAACAGTCTTACTCGCATGAGCTCACACTTACCATTGGCGTAGAGGTATTCGATCCATACATTACCACCCAAGAAGATGGCATCCACATAATTTCACGATGTATGGACAATGAAACAGAAAACAAGCAAGAACTCTCAAGTTAGTACTTTAATAAGCCACCTAAGAGTCCTTATTTGGGCTAAGGGATATGATCACTGGCATACTATAGAAATAATTTCAGATTTTTAACACTTGTATATTTTTGTAAGTTGGAAAATGGTTTTCACAAACAAAAGCTTTTGTTTTTAAATACCCGTACGATGTGTTTAGTGTTGAATTCTGCTCTAATACCAGCTATAATAGAACTGTCCAAATTATAAGAGCACAAGTACAAAAACAACAAGCACCGAAACGCCTAAATTTTTGAACTTGAGCCCATATAATTCCGGTAGTCAATCGAAATCACGAGGGATTTCAAACCAACTCGATTACAACCAAGATCACGTCATTCAACATAACACATCACACGTTACATTTCACAAGTAGCTCAGTAGAAACATACAACACATTAGAGTCACAAATTATTACAAAACCAAATTCAGAAGTAGTTGAAGCATAAGCTGCACACACACTTAGTTCAAATACGACTGCCAGTCTTACAGATCACATTCCCACAAAAGCATTAAGGAAAGTAGCCTACTAGACAATCATGCCCAAGTGATCTAGACCACGTCACCTGCTGGGTGGAGGCAGTGCTTGCAGATGCCGTGGTAAAGCATGTCATCTGCAATAGGAGGGAATAAACCCTGAGTACGAGAATGTACTCAGCTAGACTTACCCATCAAAATATAAATAAAGGACACCAAGGATCATGCAAGACAATCTTTAAGTGGAGATGGCTGACATTTCATTTGCAGAAAAGCATAAGTAGTAGTAACCATTTTCAACCTACGCTAGCAGTGATTTTTAGCATTAGCCTATCATCTATCTTAGCACCTGTGCTAAACAGTCACTTGCTTATTAAGCAAACATTATTAACCATAGCAGGTATAAATTGATACAACATTTAAATCATCATCTAATCAACCATCAGTTCAATTAAATTGAATCTACGTTGCTGCTGCTCAAGTCAAGTGCTCACTAACCGGGAGCAACGACGATTCAAATCGAATTCCTATCCAGCTGGAGGGGTATTTCTAACACAAACCGCGCAGACCCCGCCCAAAGTCGCACAAGTCACCTTTGGTACAATTTAGGAATCACGGGTTTGACTGATGTTGCATCCCCAAGGGCAACACTCTGTCAGGTGATAGGGACTCTAACCCCCTGGTCTTAAGCCAATATTCCCAAGCATATCCTTACTTCCTCCAAGATGCGCGCTTGACCCCTCGATTCTCGGCCTGAACTGTATTACTCGGCTTCGCAGTCGGAACGACTTATCCGACCAGCTAAGTGTTAGACTGCATTCAACATGACTCAAGGACATACAACAAATCGGTCCTTAAACGACTCAGACGGGCATAGCTTTGCACCCAAGACGTGAAGTGTCTTGCGGCTGCACTATCGAACTCCCGCCCAGTCTCAAATTCATTTTTAAGCATGGTTCTTTCCATGATAGCAAATATAGCCAACCATGACCCACTTTCTCCTAAAGCTCGCGGATGATAGTAAATCACCCGACTTCTACCGTACTAAGCATTGCTAAGCATATACCACATTCATGACTGTAAATAGGATTTGCAGGATAATTTCTAGACAAGGAAGGATATATATAGCAAGTGTCTCCAACCAATCCCTACCACTTAATGCATCAAACATATAAAAGTATTCAAATACTATTTATAAATAAGCTGGGTTAGCATGCACCGGGGCTTGCCTTTTAGAAAGGAAGAGGGACGATGATCAGGGCACTCGGGCAGCTCTTCTTCGAAAACTCCTTCGCCGGCCAGCACATCGGGCTCCTCCGGCTGCTCCTGCTCCTCCTCCTGATGCGCTCCCTCGAACTCCAGAAGTGTCACCCCCTCTAGTACACCTATTACATGGATGCACAGATAAATTTCATGGATGCATAAGAATGAATGCACATGCTCGGTGAATGTGTATGCGGACTGTAGTAACAACTTAACGCTCTATTCAAATTACTTTAACAATATGTGCATATCTCTTCTCCGGTAGAGAAGTACTTACCAAGTCTACACAAGTTAATGTATAATTTCTCTTCCTCAGTTAAGGACCTAGCACCTAAACAACCAACAATAGCAACATTACTTAAGCTCCGACAAACACATACACATTTTAGCAACACTAGAATCTGGATAGTAGCTCAGTGTTTTAACCATAACTGGAGATCTACCAATCCAAATTATATGACACAAGACAGTATGGAAAGCTCGTGAAATGCTCTACAAATCATTTTCAGACCTCAAGACCTGATTCCCAAGTTTATCCAGTCAAACTCATAAAGTTCTAGAAATCTGTCCTCTCTAAACAGAGAGCAGTCATTTCTGGACTACAACTTCCAGTAGGCATATCTCCTGTAACACCCTAAAATTTGCTTATTTGGAAATAGAGCTAAAATGAGTTAATTTTGAATTTTTGTGCTTATGAAAACAAAGGAAAATAATATTTTTCACTAAATTGAAATTTTATCATAAGGTTTAGCAACTTGTTGATGCATTCATGCTGATGCATTTGTGTTTTTGTATTGCTTGGTTTTGACCAAAGATCAAAATGAATTCAAGTTGTTCTTTCAAAATACGTTTAGGTCGATTTTCCTTTTCCGATATACATATATTATTTTTCTACAATCAAATTCCTTGTTTCTCATCCGTCAATCAATCTCTACAAACTTCTCGGGAATTTTTCTGACTTTTTCTATAGCTTGTTTCCACTTGTCTGTGAGCATAATCTAATTTTTAGATGCTTCAAAATATCTTATCATGAGATCCAAATACTTTATTTGGGTTCCTCATATTCCATAATGTCTCTGGGAATTTTTCCCGAATTTTCGGAGCTTTCGGAGTATTTTTCGCGGCTTAAATAATAATTCTGGACTTTTCTGAAATTATTTTATCCATGAAATTAATTAATTCTGAAAATAATAAATCTCTCATTTTCCCCAATGCTCAAAGCCCATGTGCAATAATCTTAATAAATCTCAAAGGCCCATACATTTATTTACTAATGGGCTTAAATGATTACTTATGCCTATTAGCGGAGGTGGATGGTGCAACGTCAATTAGCACTATATCGCTAGTTGACATGGAGGTGGAGAGTTTTCCTCCCTATATATACGTACCTACCCCTTGGGCAAAGCACACCAAAACTACCATAGAGGAGCCCCTAGTTTGGGAAATCTCTCGTGTAGTAAATTATATTTTTCTCCTCTTTCTCTCGCCGTCGTCGCCGCCGCCGCCGCGCTGCCTAGCCCGGCCATACTCTCCTCGGCAACAAGTAAGTCCGCCACCATCCCTGTATTCTTGGAAAATAAACCCACAGTCCAAAATATGTTTACAGATTTTATTTTCTTCATTTGAAAGCGTATTTTGTTTTGGTTAAGAATAAATTATGTTTTCTACTATTTACAGAATTGCCACTGATTTTGTTTTAGCCATAACTTCTCCGTTTTAACTCTGATTTGATCTGTTCAACTTGCGTTAGGTTCGTAATTTCATAATCTACATGTTAATACTACTGTTAAGTAGGTTTTCAACTTTTAAAATTTGTGATTAGATTTAATCTATTATTTTAATAGAGGAAATCTTGTTTATTTCATATCTTCTATGTTTCAACTCCGTTTTGAGCCATTCAAGTTGCGTTAGATTCATAGCAACGAGATCTACACATTTGTAATAGTGTTTATCAGGTCACTAATATTGGAATTTCATGGTTTGAATCATATCTTAAATAACAATTATGCAACTGGGTTTTGTAAATAAAAAATGATTTGTTTTACTTTAGTTTTATAATTCGAATCTAAATTTGACTTAAATTATAATATCTATAAAATATCTTATATATGTTTTTATACCATTAAGATACATGAAGCTAATAGTTTTATGGGTAAATCTATCGGTAGTTGTATCTTTTCAACCGTAGCTCCGATTAGCGTGCTTTTCGCGACTTTGTGTTCGTAGTGATGCGTAGAATCATGTTTCAAACTCTTTTACTTATTTTTGTATGATTGGTGTACTGTTCTAATATAGATCTATTATTTGCTCTGTGTATGATTGTATAGATGCTTGTGTGGTGCTTTATAGTTCAGTCAATCGGTGAGGTTTACGTGGTGATTAAGAAGCTATTCTATGAAGACTAGAAGCTGAGAATTGGAAGCAGAAGATTGAAAGCTGAATACTAAAGGCTTTCGAGCGTATTGCTTTGGGGAAAAAGTAAGTTAAGGCAAGTATAGCATGGGATCATCCTTGTTTCCTATTCACCTTTAATACACTTAATTCATGTGCATGTGTCTACCTTGTTACCACTAAGGATATCCTAGCTTTTGTATCTTGTACCTTGACACCTATGGGATTGATGCATTGGGTAGTATTTATGCTAGTGCTCAAGATAAATAACCATGATCTGTAACTTGACTAATGGTATATGCAATAAACATTTAAAAGATGCTTTAAAGCAACATGGCTCAAGAGGGCTAGAGCATATTTGGGTTGGTTTTATGGTGCTCTAGTTTCTCTCCATAAGGACTCATCTGTAAGCGAACATCCGGGACTTACAGTACAATTGTGAGGGTTATAATGGCTCTGGCTTTAGCTCAGTATGAGGACCTTTTCTAGCTTGTTAGTGGTAATCCTTCATGGCGTAAGAACGGCTTGACGAATCGGGTATAGTGCGGCCTCTATTCTTATGTGTATAGGCTGCGCGTTATTGTGCCATTTGGAAGGGGGGGCTCTACATCTGTTTGCCGAGTGAATCTAATGGCCCTAACTTGTTAGATGAACCTTTGAAAGGCTTCATAGTGAACCCTACCGACCTTCCTTGGAAGTGGGTCAAGAGATTAGCTACCTCGGGCGAAAGGGTAAATCACGACTCACAGTGAAAGTGTATAACCTCTGCAGAGTGTAAAACTGTTATAACAGCCATGCTCACGGTCACGAGTGGCCTTGGACCCTTACAGAATAAATGATGAACACTGATGATAATGTTAGTACTGATGATGTTGATGCTCACTAATGATTATTGTTTCTTGCTATACATTATTCTCGTTTACATGATCATGAGGTTATTTGGGCTTATGGTAAACTTGTTGCTACTCAATTGCTAAAAGATGACTCAATAAAAGCTGTCGCAGTAAACCTGTGTCGACTTTTGAGCCTCATGAACCCCATGTTACACTTGTTGAGTATGAGATGGACTTACGCTTGTTTATTTTTCTTGGATAAAAATCCCGGATGGGTAACAGATGGTGCAAGTAGTGACTACTTCTACTTCCCTGAAGATTACTAGACTTGCAGTCAACCAGTCAATGTGCCTATGCATGGAGCTATCACGAGAGTTTATATTTTACTTCCGCTACATTCTTGTAAAGACTATGTGTTATTAAGCGTGATGTAATAACATTGGTGATGATGCATCCTTTATAATTTGTTAACTTATGTGTGATTGATCTCTGGGCACACATAAGAGTATGCACTCCATTTGGTCGTTAAATGGGTGTGATAAATTGGTATCAGAGCTATTGTTGACTGTAGGACGCAAGCCTAGTTAGAAATTGGTCATGTTAAGGTTTTGAAACTGCTATAACAATCCTTGTTCTATAAACCTTGGTATTTTCTTCCATACTGTATCCTTGCCCTTGATATTATCCCCGCCTTGTTGCTTATTTTAAAAGTCTTTGTTCTCATCTTCACTCCTTGATTTGGTATGCTTTTAGAACCTCATCTTACCATCTTCTTGCGACATCAGAAGAGAAGCATTAGGATCTTTTCCCTTTATATGAAGAAAACGATAGCATCGCAAGTTGAGTCAATATTGAGTTATGCTCCTATATTGCCTTGTTGGATCGTCTTTATGCCTATGCTTGTTTTGGATCTTTGTAATGATTGCAATGAACTTGTTGGGCGTTCCCACAATTTCATTTAGTTTATAGGCCTAAGATATAAGGATTAGTGAAATAAATAGTTGGGATATGGTTTTCTTCTATTCTCTCCATCATGTCTTTTTGAAGCAGCCTGCACTCTTCGCTTTATATCTCTGATTTTGGACAATCATAAATCATGAGAAAATTCTGGACAATATTAGACTTCAATATCTGCTATGAGTGCAAGAATCACCTTGATAGCTATTTTGGGTATGGAGATACGAAAATCACCAGGCGATGCATCTGTACTATTTGGAACCTAGAAAAGTTTCTGTTGTGCACTAATTTTGACCAAGTTAACCACAGAATTTGGAAAAGTGTTCTATAAGGAAGCTATGGAGAATTTTATAAAGCTTTCCAACGGTATAAGCTGCAACTTCATTGGATTAACAGAATAAGAGTTATAGTTATTTTACTGTGCTATTGTTTTTCTACTCGTGAGGAATTCTAGATTTCTTGTTCTTGCCCATATACAAGAGTATCATTGGGATGGTGAAACATCAAGATATTAGTTAGCTCATCTAAAAGAATGTGCAAGCTATGCTTGGTGTACCCTAGTTTATCTTTTCTTAAGGGGGGTAGCCAAAGTTAAAGAAGTTGCAAGGATCAGTGCCTTGTTGGATCATCTACGAGAAGCTCAGGAACATACTCAGTACAAGTTGGCGATTATAACATAGGGAGGTGGTGTTGGAAATCTATAGTTGGTTCCACGGGAACTTAGAAGACATCACTACCACGTCAAGTATGGCTAGTAAGCTTTAAGTGAAGGAAGTCTTCTACTTGGACAGATATTCCCTTGTGGTGGACTTATTATGTAGAAGAGCTTAAGAGAGTTGAATGTGTGGGATGCTCTTAAGGCTATAAGAGTGACATTTACATAGATCACAAGAATCTAAAGATCTTCCTCACTAAGTTGGTTTGAGTTGTGATATCATTGTCGGTTTGATCCTGATCAAGACCTTTCTAATTTGCAAAAGTGTTATCGTTTGGAGAAGTAGAAGTCGTTGCCGAAGACTATAGCAACGGAGAATTATGCTAAGAAGATTCGAACGACATCATGGATGTCTCGAAAATAGTTGAGCAAGCTACTCGGAGTAAGATGATCAAAGTATGTTGAAACGTAGGAGCGACACTGAGAGGATGAGGCTTCTTGAATCAAGTAAAGAAGATATGTAGTTAGAGTTTTCATATATCTTGGATCACTATCTCTTCCAAATCTCAGGACGAGATTCATCTTAAGGGGGATAGAATTGTAACACCCTAAAATTTGCTTATTTGGAAATAGAGCTAAAATGAGTTAATTTTGAATTTTTGTGCTCATGAAAACATAGGGAAATAATATTTTTCACTAAATTGAAATTTTATCATAAGGTTTAGTAACTTGTTGATGCATTCATGCTGATGCATTTATATTTTTGTATTGCTTGGTTTTGACCAAAGATCAAAATGAATTCAAGTTCTTCTTTCAAAATGCGTTTAGGTCGATTTTCCTTTTCCGATATACATATATCATTTTTCTACAATCAAATTCCTTGTTTCTCATCCGTCAATCAATCTCTACAAACTTCTCGGGAATTTTTCCGACTTTTTCTGTAGCTTGTTTCCGCTTGTCTGTGAGTATAATCTAATTTTTAGATGCTCCAAAATATCTTATCATGAGATCCAAATACTTTATTTGGGTTCCTCATGTTCCATAATGTCTCTGAGAATTTTTCCCGAATTTTTGGAGGTTTCGGAGTATTTTTTGCGGCTTAAATAATAATTCTGGACTTTTCTGGAATTATTTTATCCATGAAATTAATTAATTCTGAAAATAATAAATCTCTCATTTTCCCCAACGCTCAAAGCCCATGTGCAATAATCTTAATAAATCTCAAAGGCTCATACATTTATTTACTAATGGGCTTAAATGATTACTTATGCCTATTAGCGGAGGTGGATGGTGTAACGTCAATTAGCACTATATCGCTAGTTGACATGAAGGTGGAGAGTTTTCCTCCCTATATATACGTACCTACCCCTTGGGAAAAGCACACCAAAACTACCGTAGAGGAGCCCCTAGTTTGGAAAATCTCTTGTGTAGTAAATTATATTTTTCTCCTCTTTCTCTCACCGTCATCGCCGCCGTCGCCGCGCTGCCTAGTCCGGCCATACTCTCCTCGGCAACAAGTAAGTCCGCCGCCGTCCCTGTATTCTGCGAAAATAAACCCGCAGTCCAAAACATGTTTACAGATTTTGTTTTCTTTATTTGAAAGCGTATTTTGTTTCGGTTAAGAATAAATTACGTTTTCAACTATTTATAGAATTGTCACTGATTTTGTTTTAGCCATAACTTCTCCGTTTTAACTCTGATTTGATCCGTTCAACTTGCATTAGGTTTGTAATTTCATAATCTATGTGTTAATACTACTGTTAAGTAGGTTTTCAACTTTTAAAATTTGTGATTAGATTTAATCTATTATTTTAATAGAGGAAATCTTGTTTATTTCATATCTTCTACGTTTCAACTTTGTTTTGAGCCATTCAAGTTGCGTTAGATTCATAGCAACGAGATCTACACATTTGTAACAGTGTTTATCATATCACTAATATTGGAATTTCATGGTTTGAATCATATCTTAAATAACAATTATGCAACTGGTTTTGTAAATAAAATATGATTTGTTTTACTTTAGTTTTATAATTCGAATCTAAATTTGACTTAAATTATAATCTCTATAAAATATCTTATATATGTTTTTATACCAATAAGATACATGAAGCTAATAGTTTTATGGGTAAATCTATCGGTAGTTGTATCTTTTCAACCGTAGCTCCGATTAGCGTGCTTTTCATGACTTTGTGTTCGTAGTGATGCGTAGAATCATGTTTCAAACTCTTTTACTTATTTTTGTATGATTGGTGTACTATTCTAATATAGATCTATTGTTTGCTTCGTGTATGATTGTATGGATACTTGTGTGGTGCTTTATGGTTCAGTCAATCGGTGAGGTTTACGTGGTGATTAAGAAGCTATTCTATGAAGACTAGAAGCTGAGAATTGGAAGCAGAAGATTGAAAGCTGAATACTAAAGGCTTTCGAGCGTATTGGTTTGGGGAAAAAGCAAGTTAAGGCAAGTATAGCATGGGATAATCCTTGTTTCCTATTCACCTTTAATACACTTAATTCATGTGCATGTGTCTACCTTGTTACTACTAAGGATATCCTAGCTTTTGTATCTTGTACCTTGACACCTATGGGATTGATGCATTGGGTAGTATTTATGCTAGTGCTCAAGATAAATAACCATGATCTGTAACTTGACTAATGGTATATGCAATAAATATTTAAAAGATGCTTTAAAGCAACATGGCTCAAGAGGGCTAGAGCATATTTAGGTTGTTTTTATGGTGCTCTAGTTTCTCTCTATAAGGACTCATATGTAAGCGAACATCCGGGACTTACAGTACAACTGTGAGGGCTATAATGGCTCTAGCTTTAGCTCAGTATGAGGACCTTTTCTAGCTTGTTAGTGGTAATCCTTCATGGCGTAAGAACAGCTTGACGAATCGGGTATAGTGCGGCCTCTATCCTTATGTGTATAGGCTGCGCGTTATTGTGCCATTTGGAAGGGGGGCTCTACATCTATTTGCCGAGTGAATCTAATGGCCCTAACTTGTTAGATGAACCTTTGAAAGGCTTCATAGTGAACCCTGTCGATCTTCCTTGGAAGTGGGTCAAGAGATTAGCTACCTCGGGCGAAAGGGTAAATCACGACTCACAGTGAAAGTGTACAACCTCTGCAGAGTGTAAAACTGTTATAACAGCCGTGCTCACGGTCACGAGTGGCCTTGGACCCTTACAGAATAAATGATGAACACTGATGATAATGTTAATACTGATGATGTTATTGCTCACTAATGATTATTGTTTCTTGCTATACGTTATTCTCGTTTACATGATCATGAGGTTATTTAGGCTTATGGTAAACTTGTTGCTACTCAATTGCTAAAAGATGACTCAATAAAAGCTATCACAGTAAACCTGTGTCGACTTTTGAGCCTCATGAACCCTATGATATATTTGCTGAGTTCGACATGGACTCACTCTTGCTATTTCCACACACCAGGATAGTCTCTGGAGTTAATAGGCTTGTGTAACACCCTAAAATTTTGAAAGAGATAAAAATAGGAGAATATGATTTTTATGTATTTTTGTGAGCATGCAAACTTAGAATGATAATAATTTTTATAAATTAAAAAAAATCAAATATAAGGGTAGAAACATGATTGAGCATTCATGCTGCTGCATTTGAAGTTTTGTATTGAGTGGTTTAAATCAAATTCAAATTTGATTTGATAATCATTTGAAAAATGAATTTGAAAAATTGGAAAAGGATTTCTTATTCTCTCTCTGCTCTCGGGCCGGTTTTCTTCATGGCCTAGTGCGTGCGGCCCGCTCTTCCCTCCCTCCCGACCGGCCTCCTCCTCCTGGGCCGAGCCCAAGCCAGCGCACGCGGCCTGCTAAGCCAGCCGCCGCCCCGTTTTTTTTTTCTGAGTCGCCGACATGTGGGTCCCGCCTATCAGCGACTGTCTTCACTTTCCTTTCTTCTTCCTCCCGACGTCGGCCGGATTCTCCTTCCTTCTTCCACCGATCCGAATCGATCTCTCAATCTCTCTCTTTCCTTTCTTGAGGCCGCCTCCGGGCTATAAAACGGAACCCCGTGCCTCCCCGCTTCTCATTGAGCCTCTAAAACCCTAGCCTCGACATCCCGGGAAGGTCACCGTCGAAGCTCCGCCTCCACCGCCGCCTTGCCGAGCTAGCCGCCGCCCTCCGGTTGCTCTCCAGCTTCGTTCTCGCGCGGGGTAAGGTCGCGATGATGCGCTCTTTCTTTTGGTACTTTCGGTTTGGCGATTGGTGCTCGGGATGGTCCTCTTCGCAAGCTCCGGCGAGCTCGGGCTCCATCCGGCCATGGCGCCGCCGTCGGGGTTACTGTGGCCGCCGGCCGTTTTCTTTCTCTCACCCCCGATTCAATCTGAACCGTCCAAATCTGGATCTACGGTCTAGAAAAGAAGATACCGGTTCGCTTGAACTTTTTGTAAAAGAGACCCTGTGTTTTTCAATTGATTAACCCGCGGTCCAAAGCGTAAACCGGAAAATACGTTTTGATTAATTGAAAACGTAATTCGTTTCGGAAAAAAATACGTTTTCAGCTATTTACAGTTTTGCCACTGATCTTGTTTTAGTCGTAGAATCTCCGTTTTAACTCCGATTTGATCCATTTAAATTGCGTTAGATTCATATTTGCGAGCTCTACATGATGATAGAACTGTACAGTAGGTTTGAGATAATTTATTTTCGAGTTTATATTAAAGTAATTATTTATCTATAGGAAATCTTAGAAAACTCATAACTTTTACGTTTTAAATCCAAATTTCGTTATCTTTATGTCTATGTGATCGTAGTAACGTGTAGAAGAGTTTTACAAACTTGTTATACTGTTAGTGTTACTGTTGGTTAGGTTTTCTATCTTTAAGTTCCGATGTGAGATTTAATCTATTACTTTAATAAAGAAAATCTCGTTTAATACATAATTTATTTGTTTTAATTCCGAATTAGTCCGTTCAAATTTCAATAGATTTATAACAATATGAACTATGTACTAGTATTAATGTTTTCTTTATCAAAATCTCTGAAATTTCATAGTTTAGATCTAATTTGATTAATAACTGTGCAACTAGATTTATGAATAAAATATTATTGATTTCTCCTTTAAATGTAATTTAGCCTAAGTCACTTTTGAATGTCTATAAAGAGTATTTTATATTATATATATGATTTTATATAGTTAAAACAAATGAGACCTATAATTTTTCCGTTTTATACAACAAAATCTTTTGGTAGTCGTTTCTTTCACCGTAGCCCGATTAGAGTGTTGTTTTTCGCGTCTGTGTGTTCGTAGCAATACGTAGAACATCTTTTAAACCTTTTCATATATTGTTTCATATGTTTGGTGTACTGTTCTAATTATTATTCATTGTTTGCTTCGTGTATGATTGCTCGATGTGTGTGTGGTGATTTATTGATCAAGTCCAGTCGGTGAGCTTTACGTGAAGATTCAAGAAGCTATTAATTGAAGATTTGGATCAGAGAAGGATCTTGATTTAAGGCAAGTATAGCATGGGATCATCCTTGTTTCCTATTCACCTTTAATATACTTAATTCATGTGCATGTGTCTACCTTGTTACCACTAAGGATATCCTAGTTTTTGTATCTTGTACCTTGACATCCATGGGACATTGCATTGGGTAGTATTTATGCTAGTGCTCAAGATAAATAACTATGATCTGTAACTTGACTAATGGTATATGCAATAAACGTTTAAAAGATGATTTATAGAAACATGGCTCAAGAGGGCTAGAGCATATTTGGTTGTTTTTATGGTGCTCTAGTTTCTCTCCATAAGGACTTATCTGTAAGCGAAAATCCGGGACTTACAGTACAACTGTGAGGGCTAAAATGGCTCTAGCTTTAGTCATATAGAAGGACCTTTTCTAGCTTGTTAGAGGTATTCCTTCATGGCGTAAGAACGGCTTGACGAATCGGGTATAGTGCGGCCTCTGTCCTTATGTGTATAGGCTGCGCGTTATTGTGCCATTTGGAAGGGGGGCTCTACATTGTCACACCCGGTTTTCTAAAGAACAAAACCAGGCTAATCATATGTGTGCCCAGGAAGTCCACACATATGTCAGAATGAAATAGTATCAAAACAATGTTTATATAAAGCGGAAAACATACTATATTAACACTTACAACTATCAGAGTGTCGCGGAACGGTCATTAATCTTTTCTTCAGGCTCCAACATCACAGGGACGGCTGACTGGGGGTTCCATATGCCAAGCACTTCTGAAAAACTTCTGGAAACTCCACTACACTTTCATCCTTCTTCTAAGCAACACCTCACTACACACTAGAGTGTGAGGAAATAGCAAGAGTGAGTCCATGTCGAACTCAACAAATATAACACGGGGTTCATGAGGCTCAAAGGCATAACATAGGTTTATCAGCATGTAGCTTTTGTATAGCATTATTTCAGTATATCAATAATATCAAAGTGTCTCAATGTAACAGTAAACATATGATCCATGTGAAATGATTAACGAATAGCAAAAACATATTCATTATTAATGATCCACTATTCCATAAGGGTCCAAGGCCACTCGTGACCGTGAGCACGGCTGTTATAACAGTTTTACACTCTGTAGAGGTTGTACACTTTCACTGTGAGTCGTGATTTACCCTTTCGCCCGAGGTGATCAGCCTCTTGACCCACTACCAAGGAAGGTCGGCAGGGTTCACTATGAAGTCTTTCGAAAGTTCGTCTAACAAGTTAGGGCCATTAGATTTCACTCGGCAAACAGATGTAGAGCCCCCCTTCCTGATGGCACAATAACACGCAGCCTATACACATGAGGACAGAGGCCGCACTATACCCGATTCGTCAAGCCATTCTTACGCCATAAAGGAATACCACTAACAAGCTAGAAAAGGTCCTCATACTTGACTAAAGCCAGAGCCATTATAGCCCTCACAGTTGTACTGTAAGTCCCGGATTTTCGCTTACAGATAAGTCCTTATGGAGAGTAACGAGAGCACCAAAGTAATCCCCATGCTCTAGTACCCTTTAACAGTAATAAAATCATCTTTTAATGTTTATTGCATATTCCATTAGTCAAATTAAATGATCATAGTTCATGTTGAGCACTAGCAATACTAATCCATGCAGTATAATAGGTATCAAGGAATAAGATCAATACTAAGTCATCCTTATCAAGGAATATATGCATAATGATATTATTTGCTTAATATGAATAGGACAACAAGGATAATCCCATGCTATACTTGCCTTAGAACTTGCTTTATACCCAAAACAACTTGCTCTGAAAAACCTCAACTTAATCTTTCATTTGCAACTTCTGGCACTCAGCTTCTGGTCTTCATCTTCGGATCTTCGGCGCTCACGGATAGTTTTTCTTCTACTCGTAGCAACCAAGCACAGTAAACAAACAACAAACACAACTAAGAACATGCATCCAACAAAAGAAACGCTTTAAAAGAGAACGCACTAAAGGACACGGTACGTTGCTACAGTCACGAAAACGCAAGAATGACGGATAACGGAGCTACCATTAAAGAGAACACACGACTATCGAGACGATTACAACATAACTTAGAAGACCGACTATAAACTTAATACATTTTAGTTATTGAAATAAGGTGATAAACATTCTGAAGAAATATTCTAAAATTAGATTAATCAATTGAATTACAAAACTAGGTTTAACCCTGGTCATATTTTATTTATAAGTATTACCGACTTTGCAGAGATAAAAGAATATGTGAGAACAATTATTCCAATTATATGAGATATGTGGTTGGGCTAAGTAAATTATAATTTAAACATATTTTAAGTTGCCATTAGCTAAGTTCATGCTTAGTTACAAAGGACTAACGTGACAAGATTATATATTATTTTTAATTATAAAACTAATAACAAGCATATTAATTAATATAATATTCAGCTATATATGGAAAAGCATATGACATGAAAAACATTAGTGCTACTTCACAGAGAACGTCGATGCAAATCTAACGCAACTTAATTGAAGCAAAACAGATTCCAAACGAATAAATGCTCGAGGATTAAAGCCGTATAACTATGAAGAGCAGATACGTACTGTAATGTGAAATTATCTACGCAAGTCTATCATATATGCAACATACTGAGACTAAGCAAATTTTAATTTGAAATATATTATACATTAATCATATTAATCAATTTAATATTGAACTATATATATAGAAAACATGTGGCAACTGAACGAAAGCACTTATGTTTCAAGGTTAAACTAAACATCTTATAATTCAAAAGAATCATTTAGTTTAATATTAATTAGATTAACATTAATTTAGAACAGACTGCCTGTGTTGCGTTTAATTAGAAACTCAATTGCACAAGCATAAATCAAATTAATATCTAACTTATAAATTTTAAGGATGTAAGACATGTCAAACGTTGTTGCTAAAACATAACCTCGATCGGCACTATTGCAAAACAACAAGAACGGATTTAAACCGGAATTTCTTTTAATTGGAAAGTTATTAAATAAATATATTAATCTAATTACTATTTAAATTAATAAATTCATAATCGAGTGACATGATAAACATCGTTACTAATACATAGTTTACGTCGACACAAACATGACACGACGTGAATTGCACGCAAATCGGAACTTTAACGGAAAAGATACGAATTAAACAAGATTTCCTATAGTAGAATAATTCATTAAATACAAGCTCGAAATTTAAAGGTTGAAAACATGGTTAACAGTGGCATTAACATGTAGTTTACGAGATTACGAATCTAATGAAATTTGAACGGATAATCGGAGTTAAAATGAAGAAGATACGCCATTTATAAGCTGCTGATGGCAGTTTCGTAAAAGCTGCGAACTTATTTCGAATTAAAAGAAATAAAATCAGATTTTTGATCTGAACCGGGACAGCGGGCATAAATATAATAAAACTTTAACAAGTATGTCATTGAAGAGGTATCTTCTAATCTAGATCGTTGATCTTGCATTGAACGACTGTAAATAGATAGGAGGGAACACAGAGAAGGATACAACCAGCTGATACACGAGGTTGCACGACGGAGCTCCATTGACGGCGGCAAGGAGCTCGCCGGTGAGCGCGAAGACAGCCCTAGCGACCACGATTCAACGCTAGAAGAACACGAGGACAGAGCAGACATTACCGCGAACTCACCAAGGGGTATCTCGACAACGGGGAACGAACAGAGGTGACGGGTTGCTCGACGAGATGGACGGAAAGCTCCTGTAAACATCCGGCGACAAGCTGTGAGCCAACGAAGATTAGAAAAAGAAAGAAAAGGGAGACAAGCTTCGTCACCTTGCTGCAAAACTCGGCAAAGTGCTTAGGGCGGCGGTCGACGGGCGGCTGCTGCAGCAAGGATTTGCGGCGGCGGCAGCACGATAAGAAGGGAGAAAATTCTAATTTACTACACGAGAGATTTCCCAAACTAGGGGCTCCTCTACGGTAGTTTTGGTGTGCTTTTACCCAAGGGATAGGTACGTATATATAGGGAGGAAAACTCTCCACCTCCATGTCAACTAGCGATATGGTGCTAATTGACGTTGCACCATCCACCTTTACTAATAGGCCTAATTAATTATTAAAGCCCATTAGTAAATAAAGACATGGGCCTTTGGGTATGAGGAAATCTGAGATATTTTATTTTTTTCGGAATTAATTAATTTCATGGATAAAATAATTCTAGAAAAGTCCAGAATTGAATTTTAAGCCACGAAAAATACCTCGAAGGCTCCGAAAATTTAGGGAAAATTCTCAGAGATATTTTAGAATGAGACGAACCCAAATAAAGTATTTGAAGCTCATGAAAAGATTGATGAAGAGATCAAGGAAAAAGATTAAGCTCACGGAAATTGAAATTTTAAATCCAGAAAATACCAAAAAGTTTTCCGGTGAGAAGCAAACGTCGTCCTATGGTATTTTGAAAATAATAGCACTCACCAACACCAAAGACAAGCATCACACAAACACCACATTATCAAATTAATATGAAAAAGTTTAAAACCACAATTTTTTATATTTAAATTATCAGCAACTTACCTTATCTAATAAATTTATTCAGATATTGAAATTATTTATTTTATTTAGTGTTTCCTATGCACAACCCAAAATTAAAAATTTTGGGGTGTGACAATTCTACCCCACTTAACAGGAATCTCGTCCCGAGATTCGAAGAGACTAGGGAGAAAGATAAAATAGACCAATAAGGTTGTTTTGAGACTTTTTAACAAGTTCGGATATAAGCGTCAAGGATTATCAAAGGTTGACAAGAGAACATTGGATTGATCGTTAAGATTGATTCGAGCTAATGACCGAGGGTCAAAGGATTGAATGTCAATATAGGCGAAAAGGAAGATCAAAGGAGATTGAAAACATAGATCAAGGTTAATCATCGAGTCTTCACTTTATGAGGTGTAAATACAAGGGTGGAGATTAGCAAGAGATAACATAAGAGATAAAGAGATATCTTAAGGTGCTCAAAACTCCTGGATTCAAGATTTATGAGACATCACGAAAAAGTAACAGAGTAGCATTGGTTGAAGAAAGGTAAAGACTAGTTTTCCATTTCATCATTTGGAAAGACCAGTGGGAAGGATAAATTGATCTTCAAGTCTTTGTAGGTCCTTGAATCAGGATTTATAAGATGTATGGACAAGGGTCAAAAGTTGTCAAATGTTGATAAGGAAAGTAAAGATTGATGGCAAGAAGGTGAGACTAGTTAAGAGGCAAGGACTAGCAAAAGATGATATTATGATAGCGATTGGTCTCTGGATCTTCTTGTCTCGTGACTTGAGATTGATGATGGTGGCGGACGCTACCCCACTTAACAAAGATCTTGTTCCACCTGGCAATGTCGTTAAAGGCAACACTTTATCCAAGGCTTACTACTATTGATGAGTCATTCATGTGTTGATCCTCCATTAAGATGAGATAAAGAAGATAGCATGACAACCAAGGGTAGATAAGAACGGTGTAAGAGAAAATTATAAGAATTAGGATCGAATGAAAAATTAAGTAGGATAAAAGATGACACTACCCCACTTAACATGGATCGAGCTACTCCTCAAGACTTATACCTTCCGATCCACCTTTCAAAACACGAGAACAAGGACAATACATAAGCAACACATCAAGCAAAACAAGCACACATCACATCATCGGTACTACACATGCTTCTTCAACAATGGTGGTCATCCTAATAGCACATTGGAGATGATGAAAGGCCATCGAACTTTTGAACAAGATAAGATCAGAAAACTTTTAGTAAAAACAACGTAAAACAAAATCCAAGAGAGTAAGAAATAATAGCTCAAAGGAAGCTATCAAGGAGAGGATGCAACAGGACATGGAAGAAGAAATAGTCAAAATCAAAGGGTCAAGGGATGACAAAATAGTTTTATTATAAAATAAGTTTTAGAATACGTCCAGAGCTATTTGGCATACGTCCTACAGTCAACACCGCTCCGATACCACTCTGTCACACCCGGTTTTCTAAAGAACAAAACCAGGCTAATCATATGTGTGCCCAGGAAGTCCACACATATGTCAGAATGAAATAGTATCAAAACAATGTTTATATAAAGCGGAAAACATACTATATTAACACTTACAACTATCAGAGTGTCGCGGAACGGTCATTAATCTTTTCTTCAGGCTCCAACATCACAGGGACGGCTGACTGGGGGTTCCATATGCCAAGCACTTCTGAAAAACTTCTGGAAACTCCACTACACTTTCATCCTTCTTCTAAGCAACACCTCACTACACACTAGAGTGTGAGGAAATAGCAAGAGTGAGTCCATGTCGAACTCAACAAATATAACACGGGGTTCATGAGGCTCAAAGGCATAACATAGGTTTATCAGCATGTAGCTTTTGTATAGCATTATTTCAGTATATCAATAATATCAAAGTGTCTCAATGTAACAGTAAACATATGATCCATGTGAAATGATTAACGAATAGCAAAAACATATTCATTATTAATGATCCACTATTCCATAAGGGTCCAAGGCCACTCGTGACCGTGAGCACGGCTGTTATAACAGTTTTACACTCTGCAGAGGTTGTACACTTTCACTGTGAGTCGTGATTTACCCTTTCGCCCGAGGTGATCAGCCTCTTGACCCACTACCAAGGAAGGTCGGCAGGGTTCACTATGAAGTCTTTCGAAAGTTCGTCTAACAAGTTAGGGCCATTAGATTTCACTCGACAAACAGATGTAGAGCCCCCCTTCCTGATGGCACAATAACACGCAGCCTATACACATGAGGACAGAGGCCGCACTATACCCGATTCGTCAAGCCATTCTTACGCCATAAAGGAATACCACTAACAAGCTAGAAAAGGTCCTCATACTTGACTAAAGCCAGAGCCATTATAGCCCTCACAGTTGTACTGTAAGTCCCGGATTTTCGCTTATAGATAAGTCCTTATGGAGAGTAACGAGAGCACCAAAGTAATCCCCATGCTCTAGTACCCTTTAACAGTAATAAAATCATCTTTTAATGTTTATTGCATATTCCATTAGTCAAATTAAATGATCATAGTTCATGTTGAGCACTAGCAATATTAATCCATGCAGTATAATAGGTATCAAGGAATAAGATCAATACTAAGTCATCCTTATCAAGGAATATATGCATAATGATATTATTTGCTTAATATGAATAGGACAACAAGGATAATCCCATGCTATACTTGCCTTAGAACTTGCTTTATACCCAAAACAACTTGCTCTGAAAAACCTCAACTTAATCTTTCATTTGCAACTTCTGGCACTCAGCTTCTGGTCTTCATCTTCGGATCTTCGGCGCTCACGGATAGTCTTTCTTCTACTCGTAGCAACCAAGCACAGTAAACAAACAACAAACACAACTAAGAACATGCATCCAACAAAAGAAACGCTTTAAAAGAGAACGCACTAAAGGACACGGTACGTTGCTACAGTCACGAAAACGCAAGAATGACGGATAACGGAGCTACCATTAAAGAGAACACACGACTATCGAGACGATTACAACATAACTTAGAAGACCGACTATAAACTTAATACATTTTAGTTATTGAAATAAGGTGATAAACATTCTGAAGAAATATTCTAAAATTAGATTAATCAATTGAATTACAAAACTAGGTTTAACCCTGGTCATATTTTATTTATAAGTATTACCGACTTTGCAGAGATAAAAGAATATGTGAGAACAATTATTCCAATTATATGAGATATGTGGTTGGGCTAAGTAAATTATAATTTAAACATATTTTAAGTTGCCATTAGCTAAGTTCATGCTTAGTTACAAAGGACTAACGTGACAAGATTATATATTATTTTTAATTATAAAACTAATAACAAGCATATTAATTAATATAATATTCAGCTATATGTGGAAAAGCATATGACATGAAAAACATTAGTGCTACTTCACAGAGAACGTCGATGCGAATCTAACGCAACTTAATTGAAGCAAAACAGATTCCAAACGAATAAATGCTCGAGGATTAAAGCCGTATAACTATGAAGAGCAGATACGTACTGTAATGTGAAATTATCTACGCAAGTCTATCATATATGCAACATACTGAGACTAAGCAAATTTTAATTTGAAATATATTATACATTAATCATATTAATCAATTTAATATTGAACTATATATATAGAAAACATGTGGCAACTGAACGAAAGCACTTATGTTTCAAGGTTAAACTAAACATCTTATAATTCAAAAGAATCATTTAGTTTAATATTAATTAGATTAACATTAATTTAGAACAGACTGCCTGTGTTGCGTTTAATTAGAAACTCAATTGCACAAGCATAAATCAAATTAATATCTAACTTATAAATTTTAAGGATGTAAGACATGTCAAACGTTGTTGCTAAAACATAACCTCGATCGGCACTATTGCAAAACAACAAGAACGGATTTAAACCGGAATTTCTTTTAATTGGAAAGTTATTAAATAAATATATTAATCTAATTACTATTTAAATTAATAAATTCATAATCGAGTGACATGATAAACATCGTTACTAATACATAGTTTACGTCGACACAAACATGACACGACGTGAATTGCACGCAAATCGGAACTTTAACGGAAAAGATACGAATTAAACAAGATTTCCTATAGTAGAATAATTCATTAAATACAAGCTCGAAATTTAAAGGTTGAAAACATGGTTAACAGTGGCATTAACATGTAGTTTACGAGATTACGAATCTAATGAAATTTGAACGGATAATCGGAGTTAAAATGAAGAAGATACGCCATTTATAATCTGCTGATGGCAGTTTCGTAAAAGCTGCGAACTTATTTCGAATTAAAAGAAATAAAATCAGATTTTTGATCTGAACCGGGACAGCGGGCATAAATATAATAAAACTTTAACAAGTATGTCATTGAAGAGGTATCTTCTAATCTAGATCGTTGATCTTGCATTGAACGACTGTAAATAGATAGGAGGGAACACAGAGAAGGATACAACCAGCTGATACACGAGGTTGCACGACGGAGCTCCATTGACGGCGGCAAGGAGCTCGCCGGTGAGCGCGAAGACAGCCCTAGCGACCACGATTCAACGCTAGAAGAACACGAGGACAGAGCAGACGTTACCGCGAACTCACCAAGGGGTATCTCGACAACGGGGAACGAACAGAGGTGACGGGTTGCTCGACGAGATGGACGGAAAGCTCCTGTAAACATCCGGCGACAAGCTGTGAGCCAACGAAGATTAGAAAAAGAAAGAAAAGGGAGACTAGCTTCGTCACCTTGCTGCAAAACTCGGCAAAGTGCTTAGGGCGGCGGTCGACGGGCGGCTGCTGCAGCAAGGATTTGCGGCGGCGGCAGCACGATAAGAAGGGAGAAAATTCTAATTTACTACACGAGAGATTTCCCAAACTAGGGGCTCCTCTACGGTAGTTTTGGTGTGCTTTTACCCAAGGGATAGGTACGTATATATAGGGAGGAAAACTCTCCACCTCCATGTCAACTAGCGATATGGTGCTAATTGACGTTGCACCATCCACCTTTACTAATAGGCCTAATTAATTATTAAAGCCCATTAGTAAATAAAGACATGGGCCTTTGGGCATGAGGAAATCTGAGATATTTTATTTTTTTCGGAATTAATTAATTTCATGGATAAAATAATTCTAGAAAAGTCCAGAATTGAATTTTAAGCCACGAAAAATACCTCGAAGGCTCCGAAAATTTAGGGAAAATTCTCAGAGATATTTTAGAATGAGACGAACCCAAATAAAGTATTTGAAGCTCATGAAAAGATTGATGAAGAGATCAAGGAAAAAGATTAAGCTCACGGAAATTGAAATTTTAAATCCAGAAAATACCAAAAAGTTTTCCGGTGAGAAGCAAACGTCGTCCTATGGTATTTTGAAAATAATAGCACTCACCAACACCAAAGACAAGCATCACACAAACACCACATTATCAAATTAATATGAAAAAGTTTAAAACCATAATTTTTTATATTTAAATTATCAGCAACTTACCTTATCTAATAAATTTATTCAGATATTGAAATTATTTATTTTATTTAGTGTTTCCTATGCACAACCCAAAATTAAAAATTTTGGGGTGTGACATACATCTGTTTGCCGAGTGAATCTAATGGCCCTAACTTGTTAGATGAACCTTTGAAAGACTTCATAGTGAACCCTGCTGACCTTCCTTGGAAGTGGGTCAAGAGATTAGCTACCTCGGGCGAAAGGGTAAATCACGACTCACAGTGAAAGTGTACAACCTCTGCAGAGTGTAAAACTGTTATAACAGCCGTGCTCACGGTCACGAGTGGCCTTGGACCCTTACAGAATAAATGATGAACGCTGATGATAATGATAACACTGATGATATTGATGTTCACTAATGATTATTGTTTCTTGCTATACATTATTCTCGTTTACATGATCATGAGATTATTTGGGCTTATGGTAAACTTGTTGCTACTCAATTGCTAAAAGATGACTTAATAAAAGCTATCGCAGTAAACCTGTGTCAAACCTTTTGAGCCTCATGAACCCTATGATATATTTGCTGAGTTCGACATGGACTCACTCTTGCTATTTCCCCACATCTCAGGAAGGGTACCAGACTGTTAGATTCTGGAATTGTTAGGCTTGTGATCAACCAGTTAGTTTGTTCCTGGAGTGAAGTCTACACCCGATGTTCGGAGTTGTCTTTCCGCTGTGTTACTCTCTAAGGTATATTTTATACTATTGTGTTATGTATATTAAGCATTTGTCTCTTGATATTACACTTATCTGTGGCTATATGTGAGATTTGTCTCTTTTATTTCATATATAGTGTATGTCTGGTTTTGTCCTTAAAACCGGGTGTGACAGAGTGGTATCGGAGCAATGCTGACTGTAGGATGCAAGCCTAGTTAGAACTGGACGTTTAGCATGTTCTCATTGTTGCCTATTTCTTGCTTCTCTTTAACTTTGTTATTTTCTCAAAGTTATGCTTAATTCTATCCCCTAACCTTGTCTCTATTTTGAACCTTTTCTCCTTGTCTATTAGACGGCTCGTGACGAGAAGACTATGGATTTCAGAGGTTAAGAGGACTGAATTGTGTCGCTCTTGCTCACTTTTGACAAGAAACCATTAGCGATGCAAAACCAATTACTAGAAGAAATGGCTCAACATGGGAATTCTCAACGATGCTTATCTCAAGGTCAAGCTAACATATCCAAGGGGTCAGAGAAGATACAAGTAGCAGAAGTTTGGAAGAATATGAAATCCAATAAAGATGTTGATAGTAAGTCATTTGGAGAGCAGGAACAATGTCACTGCTGTAAGCATTATGGTTTTCCCTGTCTTCGAAACGAGTCTAATAAGGGGAAAGTCAAGGTGGATCCAAATTTTGCGATCAACATGGACAAGAAGAGAAAGGCAATCTCATTAGAACCACTTGTGGAAAGCAATCAGCAAGCGAGTTATACTACATTGTCACATGCAGCCCTGATCCCCTGTCAAACAAATCCAAACCCTGAAGAGTTAGAAGCCCCTCCCGCTAAAACTACTCCCCATGAAGTAGTCATAGATGGGTGGACAATTACCTATAAGGAGTATCAACCCCGAAAGGCCAAACAAGCTAGGAAACAAGCCAAAGGGACGAAGGTGAACTTTTATGGCCAGCAAGATCGCAGCATACCAAACAATAGTTCCTTGGAGTATGACATCACAAAAGATCCAGCTAAGAGAAAATGTTATCATTGCCAGCAGGAAGGACATTATATCAAATCTTGCCCACAGAAGAATCAACAACAGCAAGACCCAGGATAGGATGTCCAAAAGGAGCATGTGCAGGGAAATAAATTAAAGAGAAATTACATCCATGGAAGGTTGAAACATGTGGATATTTCCACCATTCCTGGAGCTAAGGAGGTCGTGTTTGGATCAATTCCAGTAAGTTCAGGAAATGCCAAGGTTTTGTTTGACCCCAGTGCCTCACATTCGTTCATATCTAGACAATATGTAAAAGATCATAACATACTTATGCTTCCAAGGGGGAAAACAGTGATGATTAAAACTCCAAGAGGTGAAATAAAGGCAGACCGTGTATGCCCAAAAGTTAGTCTTGACATAAAGGGGGTAAATTTTAAGGTAAATCTCATTGTTTTGGAATTAATGGGCATTGATGTTATCCTTGGAATAGACTGGTTATCTACTTGTAAAGGAGTGATTGAGTATGCCCAATGTTCAGTGTTTCTAACTACACTTTTAGGAGAAAGGATTGAGTATGAGGGTATTAAATCTACACCGGAGGGATACCAGGTTGACCCATCTTAAGGTATGAGTTATAAGAATGGTAAAGAGGGATGCAGAGATTCAGATGTCCATATAAAGCAATAAGGAATGTAAGAGACGTTATCTACTCTGGATGCTGCTACAATCACACCATGTTTAAGGAATAGGAGTTATGTCCCGTGTAATAAAACTGTTAGTAGCCAAGTTGAGTCGTCTTAATGTGTGGCTAATGAACATTTAAGTGTTTAGTTGCTTTGTGCTTATGTTTATGCTTGAGTTGGAATTTTGTAATGAGTGGAATGATCTCGTGGGCTTTGACCATGATTTCATTTAGTTTATATGTATAAGGTATAAGGATTAATGAAATAAATAGCTGGGTTTTGGTTATCTCCTGCTTTCTATATCTTGTCTTTCGGAGCAGCCTGTCTTTATCAACTTATATCTCTGTTCTTGAAAGACCAAAAATCATGAGAAAATTCTGGACAAGAGTGGACTTCAACATCTCTCTCTAAATGCAAGAACTACCCTCATAGCTATTTTGGATTGGGAGATACAAAAATCACAAGACGATGCAACTGTGCTGTCTGAAACCTAGAACAGAATCTGTTATGTGTTGTTTTCGGTCAAGTTAGCTGCAGAATCTGGAAGTGTGTTCTATAAGTAAGTTGCAGAGAATTTTATAAGCTTTCCATCGGTGTAAACTACAGCTTCACTGGATTAACAAAATGAGAGTTACAGCTGTTTTACTGCACTGCTGATTTTCTGCTCGTGAGAAATTTCAGATTTCTTGTTCTTACCCATACACAGGAGTATCATTGGGATGTCAGATCACTTTTTAGCTCATCTAGAAGAAGGGTTCAAGCTACCCTATTTGGTGTCCCTTATTTTAAGGGGGGTAGCCAATGTAAAGAAGGATTATTAAGATTGAACTCTTTAGTTGGAAGTATTGGTTAGTCTCCATGATTGAGTTGCCACTCTTGAGCAAAAATGTCCTGTGAACAAGGTTGATAATTTTGGGTCCATGGAGACGAGAGTTGTCCCTTTGGATAGTTCATGATTATGATCATCTATACTTGCTCGTGTTGCTGATGTTGGTCACTTGATGACAGGAAGTGTAGTGTCTCATGACTCAGGAGCCCTATATGACGTCTCGCACTAATATGTGGAAAAAGATTGATGTTTCTGCCATTGAAGGATGTTATGGGTATGATGAAGCCGAGCACTATCAAAATAACAATGTTGAAGAGCAAGTTGGGAGTGAACTAAGTCAGAATCCACAACAACGAAAGCGAAAAAGGAAAGCCCATAAGAAGCCTGCTCAAGGAAGCAAAGCGCAGCAAAACTATGTCAATGGAAGACTGAGCAATGTGGATATGGATAAAGTTCATGGAGTTACCAAAGTGGTGGATGGTTATATTCAAGTAAGCTCAGTACAAGTTTTTGCTTTATTTGACCCTAGTACTTCGCATTCTTTCATTTCCGCCGACATGGAAGAGACGTGCAAGATGGTGAAGTGTCCAATGAGGAGGCCTTTGCTAGTTCAAACACCAGTGGGAGAAATGCAGACAAATCAGATATGCCCGAATGTCAGTCTTGTCATAAATAAGAAAAAAAAATTCACCGCAACACTCATTGTGTTGGAGTCACTTAAAATTCGCGTGGTTCTGGGTAATGGATGGCTCTGTGCACACAAAGGAGTGATTCATGGTACTCGGTGCACAATGCTCTTAACAACACCGTCAAGGAAAAGAATTGAGTATCAAGGTGGTCGACTTTTACCTGAGGGAGATGAGAATGATCAATTAGAAGATAGGTACACCAAGGATAGCAAAGTGGACCATGAGTTTACTGAAGTCATAGCAGAGGAACAAATAACTTTGGAGGAGCTCAATAGGAGAGATGATCATGTTTAGGTAGATTAGTCAGTCGGGATATGAGAAACTGTCTCATGACTCTGCACGAAAGAGTAATTTGGAAAATGAGGATTAAATAAAGACAAAGTGTCATTATCTCTTTTGTCATCATCTTCCGAATCTCGGGACGAGATTCATCTTAAGGGGGTAGAATTGTAACACCCTAAAATTTTGAAAGAGATAAAAATAGGAGAATATGATTTTTATGTATTTTTGTGAGCATGCAAACTTAGAATGATAATAATTTTTATAAATTAAAAAAAAATCAAATATAAGGGTAGAAACATGATTGAGCATTCATGCTGCTGCATTTGAAGTTTTGTATTGAGTGGTTTAAATCAAATTCAAATTTGATTTGATAATCATTTGAAAAATGAATTTGAAAAATTGGAAAAGGATTTCTTATTCTCTCTCTGCTCTCGGGCCGGTTTTCTTCACGGCCCAGTGCGTGCGGCCCGCTCTTCCCTCCCTCCCGGCCGGCCTCCTCCTCCTGGGCCGAGCCCAAGCCAGCGCACGCGGCCTGCTAAGCCAGCCGCCGCCCCGTTTTTTTTTCTGAGTCGTCGACATGTGGGTCCCGCCTGTCAGCGACTGTCTTCACTTTCCTTTCTTCTTCCTCCCGACGTCGGCCAGATTCTCCTTCCTTCTTCCACCGATCCGAATCGATCTCTCAATCTCTCTCTTTCCTTTCTTGAGGCCGCCTTCGGGCTATAAAACGGAACCCCGTGCCTCCCCGCTTCTCATTGAGCCTCTAAAACCCTAGCCTCGACATCCCGGGAAGGTCACCGTCGAAGCTCCGCCTCCACCGCCGCCTTGCCGAGCTAGCCGCCGCCCTCCGGTTGCTCTCTAGCTTCGTTCTCGCGCGGGGTAAGGTCGCGATGATGCGCTCTTTCTTTTGGTACTTTCGGTTTGGCGATTGGTGCTCGGGATGGTCCTCTTCGCAAGCTCCGGCGAGCTCGGGCTCCATTCGGCCATGGCGCCGCCGTTGGGGTTACTGTGGCCGCCGGCCGTTTTCTTTCTCTCACCCCCGATTCAATCTGAACCATCCAAATCCAGATCTACGGTCTAGAAAAGAAGATACCGGTTCGCTTGAACTTTTTGTAAAAGAGACCCTGTGTTTTTCAATTGATTAACCCGCGGTCCAAAGCGTAAACCAGAAAATACGTTTTGATTAATTGAAAACGTAATTCGTTTCGGAAAAAAAATACGTTTTCAGCTATTTATAGTTTTGCCACTGATCTTGTTTTAGTCGTAGAATCTCCGTTTTAACTCCGATTTGATCCATTCAAATTGCGTTAGATTCATATTTGCGAGCTCTACATGATGATAGAACTGTACAGTAGGTTTGAGATAATTTATTTTCGAGTTTATATTAAAGTAATTATTTATCTATAGGAAATCTTAGAAAACTCATAACTTTTACGTTTTAAATCCAAATTTCGTGATCTTTATGTCTATGTGATCGTAGTAACGTGTAGAAGAGTTTTACAAACTTGTTATACTGTTAGTGTTACTGTTGGTTAGGTTTTCTATCTTTAAGTTCCGATGTGAGATTTAATCTATTACTTTAATAAAGAAAATCTCGTTTAATACATAATTTATTTGTTTTAATTCCGAATTAGTCCGTTCAAATTTCAATAGATTTATAACAATATGAACTATGTACTAGTATTAATGTTTTCTTTATCAAAATCTCTGAAATTTCATAGTTTAGATCTAATTTGATTAATAACTGTGCAACTAGATTTATGAATAAAATATTATTGATTTCTCCTTTAAATGTAATTTAGCCTAAGTCACTTTTGAATGTCTATAAAGAGTATTTTATCTTATATATATGATTTTATATAGTTAAAACAAATGAGACCTATAATTTTTCCGTTTTATACAACAAAATCTTTTGGTAGTCGTTTCTTTCACCGTAGCCCGATTAGAGTGTTGTTTTTCGCGTCTGTGTGTTCGTAGCAATGCGTAGAACATCTTTTAAACCTTTTCATATATTGTTTCATATGTTTGGTGTACTGTTCTAATTATTATTCATTGTTTGCTTCGTGTATGATTGCTCGATGTGTGTGTGGTGATTTATTGATCAAGTCCAGTCGGTGAGCTTTACGTGAAGATTCAAGAAGCTATTAATTGAAGATTTGGATCAGAGAAGGATCTTGATTTAAGGCAAGTATAGCATGGGATCATCCTTGTTTCCTATTCACCTTTAATATACTTAATTCATGTGCATGTGTCTACCTTGTTACCACTAAGGATATCCTAGTTTTTGTATCTTGTACCTTGACACCCATGGGACATTGCATTGGGTAGTATTTATGCTAGTGCTCAAGATAAATAACTATGATCTGTAACTTGACAAATGGTATATGCAATAAACGTTTAAAAGATGATTTATAGAAACATGGCTCAAGAGGGTGTCACACCCATTTATCGACCAAATGGAATGCATACACTTATGTGCGCCCAGAGATCAATCACACATAAGTTCACAAATTATAACAGAAGTATCATCACAAATGTTATTACATCACGATATTTAAACACATAGTCTTAACACAAACGTAGCGGAAGTATAAATAAAAATCTCTCGTGGTAGCTCCAGTCACAGGTACATTGACTGGTTGACAGCAAGACTAGTAATCTTCAGGGAAGTAGGCGTAGTAGTCACTATTACCTCCATCTGTTACCCATCCGGGATTTTTATCCAAGTAATAGAAATAAACAAGCGTAAGTACATCTCGTACTCAACAAGTGTAACATGGGGTTCATGAGGCTCAAAAAGGCATATTCATTGGTTTATCAGCATGTAGCTTTTAGTTAGCATGATTTTAGCATAACAATAGCATCAAAATGTCTCAATATAAACATTAAACATATGATCCATGTGAAATGATTAATGAATAGCAAAAACATAATTATAAACAATTATTCAACTATTCCATAAGGGTCCAAGGCCACTCATGACCGTGAGCACGGCTGTTATAACAGTTTTACACTCTGCAGAGGTTGTACACTTTCACTGTGAGTCGTGTTACCCAAATGCCCGGGTTAATTACTCCCAAAACACTACCAAGGTGAGCAGGCAGGGTAAACACTATGAAGTCTTTCGAAGGTTCGTCTAACAAGTTGGGGCCATTAGATTCACTCAGCAAACAGATGTAGAGCCCCCCTTCCTGATGGCACAATAACACGCAGCCTATACACATGAGGACAGAGGCCGCACTATACCCGATTCGTCAAGCCATTCTTACGCCATAAAGGAATACCTCTAACAAGCTAGAAAAGGTCCTTCTATATGACTAAAGCCAGAGCCATATAGCCCCCACAGTTGTACTGTAAATCCCGGATTGTCGCTTATAGATGAGTCCTTATGGAGAGCAATTAGAGCATCAAAAGTAACCCCCATGCTCTAATCCCCTTTAAACATTAATCAAAATCATCTTTTAATGTTTGTTGCATATTCCTCTAATCAATTTACATGATCATAGTCCATGTTTAAGCACTAGCCACAACTACTCAATGCAATATAATAGGTACCAAGGTAAAGGATCAATCGCTAAGTCATCCTTAACAAGGAATAAATGCATAATGATATTAATTACATAAGGTGAATAGGACAACAAGGATAATCCCATGCTATACTTGCCTTGCTCAAACTGGTCCTGAAGATCTTGCTCGTAGTAAAGCTCTTGATCTCCAACGAATTTCTCACCGTCTATACTCGATCAACCAATATCAACAACACACATCCAGAGGCAATCATGCATAGACAAACAAGTCTATAATTAGAACAATACACCAACAGTAATAAAATAAAATAAAAAGTCTTTAAAATGAATCTACAACTTGCTAGGATCACACAGACGCGAAGATCACGAAAATCGGAGCTAAAACGACAAAGTTATGAATTTCCAAAGATTTCCTATAGAAAAATAAATACTTTAATAAAAACTCGAAAATAAATTAATCCAAACCTACTGTACAGTTGTATACTTACATAGAACTCGCAAATATGAATCTAACGCAATTTGAATGGACCAAATCGGAGCTAAAACGAAGATTCTACAACTAAAACAATCTGAATGGCAAAACTGTAAATATCAGAAAGCGTATTTTTCTTTTTCCGAAACGAATTACGTTTTCAATAAATCAAAACGTATTTTTCCAGATTACGCTTTGGACCGCGGGTTCTATACTTAAAAATCATAGGGACTCTTTAGCAAATTGTGCAGCCGAACCGGTATCTTTCATCTACAGCCGTTGGATAACAATTGAACGGCTCAGATCTATTCGGGACGAACGGGGCGGCGCTCCGGCCGGGAAAACGCTCCGGCGACCAAGTCCGCGGCGGCGCCATCGCCGGAGTTCGCTAAAACTCGAAACCGAGCATCATTCGACGAATAAAAAGTACAGGGATGGAGTACAGGGCAAGGCGATCTCACCTCGCGCAAGAACGGAACCGAGGACAGACCAAAAGAAGGCGCGCGGCTCGGGATGGCGGGTGGTCGCGGCGGTGCTCTGAGCAACGCCTTCTCGGGATGATTTCGATGCTCCGCGTCGAGATAGGATGGAGCGAAAGGAGGCACGGGCTCGGTTTTTATAGCCCGAAGGCGATTCCAAGGAAGGAAAGGAGAGATTGGAAGGAAGGATTCGGCTTCGGCGTTTTTGGAAAGAGAAGATCCGACGGCGGCTTGGGGAGGAAGAAGATGGCCTGACATGCGGGGCCATGCTGTCAGCGACGCATCTGAGAAGGAAAGCGCGGCAGCTCTTCGCGCGGTTGCTGGGCCAGCGGCCGAAGTCGGCCCAGGCGGGAAAACGACGCGCGCGGGGAAGTAACGGGCCGCGGGGAAAAGAAAAGCACGCGGGCCACGGTGAAGAAATGGGCTGCCGGGCCGAAAGCGAGGAGAAAGGAATTTTTTTTTTCCTTTTCAATTATTTCAAAGCATTTTCAAATGATTTTGGAATCAAATTTGAATTTGAATCGAACCACTCAAACCAAAAATTCAAATGCAACAGCATGAGTGCACAATCATGTTTCTACCCTTATATTTAATTTTAAATTTATAAAAATTATTCTTATTCAAAATTTTGCATGCTTCACAAAAATAAATATAAAAATCATATTTTTCCTATTTTTCTTCTTTTCAAATTTTTAGGGTGTTACAATTCTACCCCCCTTAAGATGAATCTCGTCCCGAGATTCGACCGATGCTTACTCAAACTGTTGCGGGTAGGTTTTTCTCAAATCCTCTTCTCGTTCCCAAGTAGCCTCTTCTGCTGTGTACCGATTCCATTGTACTTTACACATTTTGATTGTTCTACTTCTTGTGACTCTGTCCGCAGTCTCTAAAATTTTAACCGGAAATTCTTCATATGTAAGATCCTCCTTAACAGTAAGTTCCTCTAATGGAATCTGCTCCTCTGGTACTCGTAAACATTTCTTCAATTGAGACACATGGAACACATCATGTACACCTGCCAAACTTTCAGGTAATTCCAACTGATATGCCACTTCACCACGTCTCTCTATAATCTTGAAAGGTCCAATATATCTTGGTGCCAATTTACCTTTCATGTTGAACCTTCTCACACTCCTCATTGGCGATACTTTCAGATATACATAATCTCCTACCTCAAAAGTCAACTCCCTTCTGCGAGTATCAGCATAGCTTTTCTGTCTGGACTGTGCTATTTTTAGATTATCTCTAATCATTCTCACTTTCTTTTCAGCATCCTTTAATACATCAGGCCCATACACTTGACTCTCCCCTGTCTGATTCCAGAACAACGGGGTCCTACACTTTCTTCCATACAGTGCCTCAAACGGTGCCATTTGAAGACTCTTCTGATAACTATTGTTATAAGAGAACTCTGCATAAGGCAAACTCTTATCCCAACTAGTACCATATTGTAAAGCACAAGCTCTCAACATATCTTCCAATATCTGATTAATTCTCTCCGTTTGACCATCTGTCTGAGGATGATAAGCTGTACTAAAATTTAATTTGGTTCCCAATGATTCATGTATCTTTTGCCAATAATGAGATGTAAACTGAGTACCTCGATCAGACACAATCTTTTTAGGTACTCCATGTAGACTCACTATTCTTTCCATGTACAACTCTACCAACTTCGCACTGCTATATGTAGTCTTCACAGGCAGAAAATGAGCAACCTTAGTCAGACGATCCACTATCACCCAAATTGAATCATATCCTCTTTGAGTCCGTGGCAACCCAACTATAAAGTCCATACCAACCTCTTCCCATTTCCACTCGGGTATCTGCATAGGCTGTAACAATCCTGCAGGTCTCTGATGTTCCGCTTTCACCCTTTGACAAGTATCACACAAAGCAACATACTCAGCAACATCTCTCTTTAAACCGTACCACCAATATCTCTCTTTCAGATCCAAGTACATCTTAGTACTCCCCGGATGTATGGAATAAGCTGACTCATGAGCTTCACGCAGAATTGCCATTCTGATATCCTTATCTTCGGGCACACACAGCCTTTTTCCAAACCATAGCGTACCATTATCATCCTTACGGAATCCTGGAGATTTACCTTTCGCTATGTTTTCAGCTATCTCTCTCAACTTTTCATCCTTCTGCTGACCTTTACGGATCTCTTGCTCTAGAGTAGGCTCTAATACTAATTCCACTGCATTGGTAGTAAATCCTAAGTTCAGATGCTTGCACTCGGCACACAATTCCTTTGGCATAGGCATTACTTGTATTTCATTTGCATAACTTTTCCTACTAAGAGCATCAGCAACAACGTTGGCCTTTCCTGGATGATAATGCACCTCTAGATCATAGTCTTTTATCAACTCCAACCATCTACGCTGCCTCAAGTTCAGATCCGTTTGAGTGAAGATATACCTTAGACTCTTGTGATCAGTGTATATATCACTCTTGTGTCCAATCAAATAATGTCTCCATATCTTTAATGCATGAACTACTGCAGCTAATTCCAAATCATGAGTAGGGTAATTTAACTCATGCTTCCTCAACTGCCTCAATGCATATGCCACAACTCTACCTTCTTGCATCAGTACACATCCCAAACCCAATAGAGATGCATCACAATAGATAGAGAAAGGTTTACTCAAATCTGGCAAAACTAAGACGGGTGCAGTCGTCAATCTCTTCTTTAGTTCCTCAAAATTGGCCTGACACTTCTCGGACCACACAAACTTGGCATTCTTCTCCAGTAATGCAGTCATTGGTTTTGCAAGCTTTGAAAATCCCTCTATAAATCTTCTATAATAACCAGCTAATCCCAAGAAGCTACGGATCTCACTCACATTGATGGGTGGTTTCCAATTCAATACATCTTTCACCTTGCCAGGATCTACTGATATTCCTCCATTAGAGACAATGTGACCCAGAAAAGAAACTTCCTTCAACCAAAACTCACATTTACTCCTTTTTGCATATAGTTGGTGTTCTCTAAGCTTCTGCAAGACCAACCTCAAATGTTTCGCATGTTCTTCCTCAGTCTTGGAAAATACTAGAATATCATCGATGAATACCACTACAAACTTATCCAGATATTCCATGAACACCTTATTCATTAAGTACATGAAGTATGCAGGGGCATTAGTCAAACCAAAAGACATCACCGTATACTCATACAACCCATACCGTGTGGTAAAAGCTATCTTTGGTACATCACTAGCACGAATCTTCAACTGATGATATCCAGAACGAAGATCAATCTTGGAAAATACACAAGCTCCTCTCAACTGATCAAACAGGTCATCAATCCTAGGCAATGGGTACTTGTTCTTAATAGTAACCTCATTAAGAGACCGATAATCTACACACATCCTCTGAGTTCCATCTTTCTTATCCACAAAAATCACTGGTGCTCCCCAAGGTGAAGAACTAGGACGAATAAAACCCTTATCCTGCAATTCCTTGATTTGTTTCTTAAGTTCTTCTAATTCATTTACTCCCATTCTATATGGACGCTTAGCTATAGGTGCAGTTCCAGGTAATAATTCAATAATAAATTCAATGTCACGGTCTGGTGGCATACCTGGCAATTCCTCTGGAAACACATCTGGAAACTCCTCCACAACTGGATCTTCCTGGGTGTCACCATCATTGAGCTGGTTCACTGTAGCGGTCTCTTGTTTTTGCACTTTTACTTCAACCCTGATTCTATCACCCTTTGGTGTTGTCAGTACAACTGATTTATCCTTACACTGAATCTCTGCTTGTTGTTGCATCATCCAATCCATTCCCAATATAAGATCAATACCAGCTGTTCTCAATACTATAGGGCTAACTGTAAACTCTACCCCCCTTAAGTTGAGACTAATCGGAAGACAGCGATAAGATGCTGGCATGCTTCCACCAGGTGAGTTTACTAAGATAGGGTTCTTCATGGCACACAAATGGATTCTATGTATTCTAACAAATGATTGTGATATGAAAGAATGTGATGCTCCAGAATCAAAAAGAACAGTGGCGGGAGTAGAGTGGACATCGAACGTACCAAGCATAACTTCTGGCTCCTCCACTGCAGTTTCCTGGGACAAGTGATTCACCCTTCCTGAGTTAGGTGCGGGCTTCTGGTGGCTGCTCTGTTTCTGGGGAGTCTGCTGGTTGGGCTTCTCCGGGCAATTGTAAGACAAGTGACCTTCTTTTCCACATCGGAAACACCTGTTGGGAGTATTGGGAGCACTAGTCTTCGTAGGAATGTTATTGGAAGGACCCTGACGCTGCGCTTGATTTCCATTCTGCTGCGGTGGACGTTGGTTGCTATTCTATGGCTGGAATGGGGGACGTTGCGGGTACTGTCCACGGAATGGGGCCTGACCACGATTCCACTGTCCAGAAGGAGGCCTCTGGTGAGTATTCTGTTGAAAGCCAGTACGTGGACGGGTGTTGCTATTGGAGGCTTGTCCCTGTAACCTCTTCCTCTTTGCATCCATTTCCTTACGCTTGCTATCCACCACGATAGCGCGGTTTACAAGCGTCTGAAAATTAGGGTAGGTATTGGACATCAACTGAAATTGTAGTCCATCATATAATCCCTTCAAGAAGCGGCGCTGCTTATCATTGTCATTGGCCACCTCATGTGGAGCATATCGTGACAATTGAGCAAACTTGTCACGGTACTCAGCTACAGTCATTGACCCTTGGGTCAGGTTCCTGAATTCCTCCGCCTTCAACTCTATCATTCCTTCAGGTATATGGTAAGCCCTGAAGTTCTCCCTAAACTCCTGCCAGGTGACTGCAGGAGCATTGGCAGGACGACCATACTCATATGACTCCCACCAATCCTGAGCTTCTCCCTGAAGTTGCCCAGAAGCAAACAACACCTTCTGTCGGTCATCACATTGGGCAATAGTGAGTTGTTTCTCCACAGCACGAAGCCAATCATCGGCCTCCAAAGGATCAGCAGCATGTGTGAACACTGGGGGACGACCCTTCAAAAACTCACCACGCTTATCACGTGGTTGAGCCCCAGCAACTGGCTGATTTTGCTGATGTTGCACTAGTTGCTGCATCAACTGCGTCTGTACCGCCAACAGTTGCTCGATAGTTGGTGGCGGTGGTGGTGGTGGATTTGGGGGAATGTTTCCACGACCTCTGCCTCTTCCTCTTCCGGCCATCTGCCACCCATAAACATGCAAACTTTAAGAATTCCATGATTTCAACCACTTATAAGATTAAGAATGAGATCTGAAAATTTTCTGGACGAGTAGCAATGTTGACAGTTCAGTATTTCAATCATATCTCGAGTTACAAAAATCCAAAAGAGGCGTGCCTTATATGGTTGGAAAGCTTATGAAATTATCCACAATTTCTATTCAGACCTCAAGATCAGATTCTGTCGTTAAGTCTATGAAAAATAAGGCGTAACAGAAACTATTCCAGATTCCAGACTGTGCAGAAACTTTAACTTGTAAAAATTATATCTCTCGAACCAGATCAGATAAAAAGGTGATTCCAGTGGCATTTGAAAGATGCTTGAGTCTAGTTTCTCTCATAAAAATTTCATAAATGTTGCACGAACCGTTTTTAAACTATATCAGAAACATTGAAGACTGCTCCAGAAAACAGCAAGGACAGAAACGTGATAATATCAAACCCAACTATTATTCCTTGACTATTAAACTTATTATTCTTAAGAATGGAACTTATAGACATGCCTACAAGTCCCGACACTCAAACAAAGATCCAACTCACACATAAGCATAATAATAAAGCAACTAGCACACCAAGGTTCAAACCACACGACAGACTCGACTGACTCAACTGACGTTACTAAAAACGTTCTTATTACATAAAGGACTCCTACTTCCTAAGGAAGTGGCTCATGCTCTAATGTCTCATAAATCTTGGGCATGCCTTGGTTTGCTCGGAGCTCATCAATGGTTGCTTGGCATCTCTTGATAGTCTTCCCTTGTGCCTTCACCATCTCTTCTAGCTGCAGCTTCCTATCCATCATATCATAGACAAAGTCCACCATCACCCGAGGTAGTGGCTCTAGCTGCACTGGATCTGTCATAGCCCATCCAAGTTCGGGGTGTGCACGAGGAAAGAAGCGATGAATGTCATGCTTCATAAGGTTAAAGCGAAGATAGCGGAGACCCATACATGCTTCAAAAGCAGCATCTTCAATGCTATCCTCTATAGTAGCTCGATGTCCCACGTGAGAGAACATCCTGTCCAGCTGATATGCCCCCTTGTCTTCCTTATGGGCAAAGATACTTGCCCTTGCCTTCCAGTACGTGTCCTCCAGTGGATGAGTGTACTCCCAGCAGACGTACTCCACAGCTGGATGCCAATCAGCGAAGTAAGCAGTGAGCATCCCCACCAGGTGAAGATGAGAGACAGCATTCCCTCCATTCCTGTGGTAGATCCTCACAGTCCACCCCATTGGAGGAGGTGGCATATCTTCAGGAGCTTCATGTGGTGGAGGCGGGGGTTGTACTCCTCCATTAGCTTCCTCTTCATCATCTTCAATCTCGATGATTTCTGGATCTTCTTCAGGCTCAGGCTCTTCCTGAGGAGGTGCTGGTACTTGGACTGGTGTTACAGGAGTCTGCTCCTATTCCTGAGGTTCTGGCTCTTGTGGCTCTTCAGTTGCATGCAGAGCACGAGGTGGGTAGTATCCTCCAAAGCTAATGCGGGCAGTCTTACGGTCATGGGCCATCTACAGAATTTTTAGATGAAGTTAGAATAGAGGCAAAATTTCGTAATAGAATGTGACATAAGAAGCATAAAAATTTATCAAATAACAAGAGCAAGATAGTGAGCATAAAAATAATGTAAAGATGATACTAAATCGACCATTCCTAGCTAGGCATGCGTCCTACAGTCAACAAGAGCTCCGATACCAATTTTGTCACACCCATTTATCGACCAAATGGAATGCATACACTTATGTGCGCCCAGAGATCAATCACACATAAGTTCACAAATTATAACAGAAGTATCATCACAAATGTTATTACATCACGATATTTAAACACATAGTCTTAACACAAACGTAGCGGAAGTATAAATAAAAATCTCTCGTGATAGCTCCAGTCACAGGTACATTGACTGGTTGACAGCAAGACTAGTAATCTTCAGGGAAGTAGGCGTAGTAGTCACTATTACCTCCATCTGTTACCCATCCGGGATTTTTATCCAAGTAATAGAAATAAACAAGCGTAAGTACATCTCGTACTCAACAAGTGTAACATGGGGTTCATGAGGCTCAAAAAGGCATATTCATTGGTTTATCAGCATGTAGCTTTTAGTTAGCATGATTTTAGCATAACAATAGCATCAAAATGTCTCAATATAAACATTAAACATATGATCCATGTGAAATGATTAATGAATAGCAAAAACATAATTATAAACAATTATTCAACTATTCCATAAGGGTCCAAGGCCACTCATGACCGTGAGCACGGCTGTTATAACAGTTTTACACTCTGCAGAGGTTGTACACTTTCACTGTGAGTCGTGTTACCCAAATGCCCGGGTTAATTACTCCCAAAACACTACCAAGGTGAGCAGGCAGGGTAAACACTATGAAGTCTTTCGAAGGTTCGTCTAACAAGTTGGGGCCATTAGATTCACTCAGCAAACAGATGTAGAGCCCCCCTTCCTGATGGCACAATAACACGCAGCCTATACACATGAGGACAGAGGCCGCACTATACCCGATTCGTCAAGCCATTCTTACGCCATAAAGGAATACCTCTAACAAGCTAGAAAAGGTCCTTCTATATGACTAAAGCCAGAGCCATATAGCCCCCACAGTTGTACTGTAAATCCCGGATTGTCGCTTATAGATGAGTCCTTATGGAGAGCAATTAGAGCATCAAAAGTAACCCCCATGCTCTAATCCCCTTTAAACATTAATCAAAATCATCTTTTAATGTTTGTTGCATATTCCTCTAATCAATTTACATGATCATAGTCCATGTTTAAGCACTAGCCACAACTACTCAATGCAATATAATAGGTACCAAGGTAAAGGATCAATCGCTAAGTCATCCTTAACAAGGAATAAATGCATAATGATATTAATTACATAAGGTGAATAGGACAACAAGGATAATCCCATGCTATACTTGCCTTGCTCAAACTGGTCCTGAAGATCTTGCTCGTAGTAAAGCTCTTGATCTCCAACGAATTTCTCACCGTCTATACTCGATCAACCAATATCAACAACACACATCCAGAGGCAATCATGCATAGACAAACAAGTCTATAATTAGAACAATACACCAACAGTAATAAAATAAAATAAAAAGTCTTTAAAATGAATCTACAACTTGCTAGGATCACACAGACGCGAAGATCACGAAAATCGGAGCTAAAACGACAAAGTTATGAATTTCCAAAGATTTCCTATAGAAAAATAAATACTTTAATAAAAACTCGAAAATAAATTAATCCAAACCTACTGTACAGTTGTATACTTACATAGAACTCGCAAATATGAATCTAACGCAATTTGAATGGACCAAATCGGAGCTAAAACGAAGATTCTACAACTAAAACAATCTGAATGGCAAAACTGTAAATATCAGAAAGCGTATTTTTCTTTTTCCGAAACGAATTACGTTTTCAATAAATCAAAACGTATTTTTCCAGATTACGCTTTGGACCGCGGGTTCTATACTTAAAAATCATAGGGACTCTTTAGCAAATTGTGCAGCCGAACCGGTATCTTTCATCTACAGCCGTTGGATAACAATTGAACGGCTCAGATCTATTCGGGACGAATGGGGCGGCGCTCCGGCCGGGAAAGCGCTCCGGCGACCAAGTCCGCGGCGGCGCCATCGCCGGAGTTCGCTAAAACTCGAAACCGAGCATCATTCGACGAATAAAAAGTACAGGGATGGAGTACAGGGCAAGGCGATCTCACCTCGCGCAAGAACGGAACCGAGGACAGACCAAAAGAAGGCGCGCGGCTCGGGATGGCGGGTGGTCGCGGCGGTGCTCTGAGCAACGCCTTCTCGGGATGATTTCGATGCTCCGCGTCGAGATAGGATGGAGCGAAAGGAGGCACGGGCTCGGTTTTTATAGCCCGAAGGCGATTCCAAGGAAGGAAAGGGGAGATTGGAAGGAAGGATTCGGCTTCGGCGTTTTTGGAAAGAGAAGATCCGACGGCGGCTTGGGGAGGAAGAAGATGGCCTGACATGCGGGGCCATGCTGTCAGCGACGCATCTGAGAAGGAAAGCGCGGCAGCTCTTCGCGCGGTTGCTGGGCCAGCGGCCGAAGTCGGCCCAGGCGGGAAAACGACGCGCGCGGGGAAGTAACGGGCCGCGGGGAAAAGAAAAGCACGTGGGCCGCGGTGAAGAAATGGGCTGTCGGGCCGAAAGCGAGGAGAAAGGAATTTTTTTTTTCCTTTTCAATTATTTCAAAGCATTTTCAAATGATTTTGGAATCAAATTTGAATTTGAATCGAACCACTCAAACCAAAAATTCAAATGCAACAGCATGAGTGCACAATCATGTTTCTACCCTTATATTTAATTTTAAATTTATAAAAATTATTCTTATTCTAAATTTTGCATGCTTCACAAAAATAAATATAAAAATCATATTTTTCCTATTTTTCTTCTTTTCAAATTTTTAGGGTGTTACAGAGGGCTAGAGCATATTTGGTTGTTTTTATGGTGCTCTAGTTTCTCTCCATAAGGACTTATCTGTAAGCGAAAATCCGGGACTTACAGTACAACTGTGAGGGCTAAAATGGCTCTGGCTTTAGTCATATAGAAGGACCTTTTCTAGCTTGTTAGAGGTATTCCTTCATGGCGTAAGAACGGCTTGACGAATCGGGTATAGTGCGGCCTCTGTCCTTATGTGTATAGGCTGCGCGTTATTGTGCCATTTGGAAGGGGGGCTCTACATCTGTTTGCCGAGTGAATCTAATGGCCCTAACTTGTTAGACGAATCTTTGAAAGACTTCATAGTGAACCCTGCCGACCTTCCTTGGAAGTGGGTCAAGAGATTAGCTACCTCGGGCGAAAGGGTAAATCACGACTCACAGTGAAAGTGTACAACCTCTGCAGAGTGTAAAACTGTTATAACAGCCGTGCTCACGGTCACGAGTGGCCTTAGACCCTTACAGAATAAATGATGAACACTGATGATAATGATAACACTGATGATATTGATGTTCACTAATGATTATTGTTTCTTGCTATACATTATTCTCGTTTACATGATCATGAGGTTATTTGGGCTTATGGTAAACTTGTTGCTACTCAATTGCTAAAAGATGACTTAATAAAAGCTATCGCAGTAAACCTGTGTCAAACCTTTTGAGCCTCATGAACCCTATGATATATTTGTTGAGTTCGACATGGACTCACTCTTGCTATTTCCCCACATCTCAGGAAGGGTACCAGACTGTTAGATTCTGGAATTGTTAGGCTTGTGATCAACCAGTTAGTTTATTCCTGGAGTAAAGTCTACACCCGATGTTCGGAGTTGTCTTTCCGCTGTGTTACTCTCTAAGGTATATTTTATACTATTGTGTTATGTATATTAAGCATTTGTCTCTTGATATTACACTTATCTGTGGCTATATGTGAGATTTGTCTCTTTTATTTCACATATAGTGTATGTCTGGTTTTGTCCTTAAAACCGGGTGTGACAGAGTGGTATCGGAGCAATGTTGACTGTAGGACGCAAGCCTAGTTAGAACTGGACGTTTAGCATGTTCTCATTGTTGCCTATTTCTTGCTTCTCTTTAACTTAGTTATTTTCTCAAAGTTATGCTTAATTCTATCCCCTAACCTTGTCTCTATTTTGAACCTTTTCTCCTTGTCTATTAGACGGCTCGTGACGAGAAGACTATGGATTTCAGAGGTTAAGAGGACTGAATTGTGTCGCTCTTGCTCACTTTTGACAAGAAACCATTAGCGATGCAAAACCAATTACTAGAAGAAATGGCTCAACATGGGAATTCTCAACGATGCTTATCTCAAGGTCAAGCTAACATATCCAAGGGGTCAGAGAAGATACAAGTAGCAGAAGTTTGGAAGAATATGAAATCCAATAAAGATGTTGATAGTAAGTCATTTGGAGAGCAGGAACAATGTCACTGCTGTAAGCATTATTGTTTTCCCTGTCTTTGAAACGAGTCTAATAAGGGGAAAGTCAAGGTGGATCCAAATTTTGCGATCAACATGGACAAGAAGAGAAAGGCAATCTCATTAGAACCACTTGTGGAAAGCAATCAGCAAGCGAGTTATACTACATTGTCACATGCAGCCCTGATCCCCTGTCAAACAAATCCAAACCCTGAAGAGTTAGAAGCCCCTCCCGCTAAAACTACTCCCCATGAAGTAGTCATAGATGGGTGGACAATTACCTATAAGGAGTATCAACCCCGAAAGGCCAAACAAGCTAGGAAACAAGCCAAAGGGACGAAGGTGAACTTTTATGGCCAGCAAGATCGCAGCATACCAAACAACAGTTCCTTTGAGTATGACATCACAAAAGATCCAGCTAAGAGAAAATGTTATCATTGCCAGCAGGAAGGACATTATATCAAATCTTGCCCACAGAAGAATCAACAACAGCAAGACCCAGGACAGGATGTCCAAAAGGAGCATGTGCAGGGAAATAAATTAAAGAGAAATTACATCCATGGAAGGTTGAAACATATGGATATTTCCACCATTCCTGGAGCTAAGGAGGTCGTGTTTGGATCAATTCCAGTAAGTTCAGGAAATGCCAAGGTTTTGTTTGACCCCAGTGCCTCACATTCGTTCATATCTAGACAATATGTAAAAGATCATAACATACTTATGCTTCCAAGGGGGAAAACAGTGATGATTAAAACTCCAAGAGGTGAAATAAAGGCAGACCGTGTATGCCCAAAAGTTAGTCTTGACATAAAGGGGGTAAATTTTAAGGTAAATCTCATTGTTTTGGAATTAATGGGCATTGATGTTATCCTTGGAATAGACTGGTTATCTACTTGTAAAGGAGTGATTGAGTATGCCCAATGTTCAGTGTTTCTAACTACACTTTTAGGAGAAAGGATTGAGTATGAGGGTATTAAATCTACACCGGAGGGATACCAGGTTGACCCATCTTAAGGTATGAGTTATAAGAATGGTAAAGAGGGATGCAGAGATTCAGATGTCCATATAAAGCAATAAGGAATGTAAGAGACGTTATCTACTCTGGATGCTGCTACAATCACACCATGTTTAAGGAATAGGAGTTATGTCCCGTGTAATAAAACTGTTAGTAGCCAAGTTGAGTCGTCTTAATGTGTGGCTAATGAACATTTAAGTGTTTAGTTGCTTTGTGCTTATGTTTATGCTTGAGTTGGAATTTTGTAATGAGTGGAATGATCTCATGGGCTTTGACCATGATTTCATTTAGTTTATATGTATAAGGTATAAGGATTAATGAAATAAATAGCTGGGTTTTGGTTATCTCCTGCTTTCTATATCTTGTCTTTCGGAGCAGCCTGTCTTTATCAACTTATATCTCTGTTCTTGAAAGACCAAAAATCATGAGAAAATTCTGGACAAGAGTGGACTTCAACATCTCTCTCTAAATGCAAGAACTACCCTCATAGCTATTTTGGATTGGGAGATACAAAAATCACAAGACGATGCAACTGTGTTGTCTGAAACCTGGAACGGAATCTGTTATGTGTTGTTTTCGGTCAAGTTAGCTGCAGAATCTGGAAGTGTGTTCTATAAGTAAGTTGCAGAGAATTTTATAAGCTTTCCATCGGTGTAAACTACAGCTTCATTGGATTAACAAAATGAGAGTTACAGCTGTTTTACTGCACTGCTGATTTTCTGCTCGTGAGAAATTTCAGATTTCTTGTTCTTACCCATACACAGGAGTATCATTGGGATGTCAGAACACTTTTTAGCTCATCTAGAAGAAGGGTTCAAGCTACCCTATTTGGTGTCCCTTATTTTAAGGGGGGTAGCCAATGTAAAGAAGGATTATTAAGATTGAACTCTTTAGTTGGAAGTATTGGTTAGTCTCCATGATTGAGTTGCCACTCTTGAGCAAAAATGTCCTGTGAACAAGGTTGATAATTTTGGGTCCATGGAGACGAGAGTTGTCCCTTTGGATAGTTCATGATTATGATCATCTATACTTGCTCGTGTTGCTGATGTTGGTCACTTGATGACAGGAAGTGTAGTGTCTCATGACTCAGGAGCCCTATATGACGTCTCGCACTAATATGTGGAAAAAGATTGATGTTTCTGCCATTGAAGGATTTTATGGGTATGATGAAGCCGAGCACTATCAAAAATAACAATGTTGAAGAGCAAGTTGGGAGTGAACTAAGTCAGAATCCACAACAACGAAAGCGAAAAAGGAAAGCCCATAAGAAGCCTGCTCAAGGAAGCAAAGCGCAGCAAAACTATGTCAATGGAAGACTGAGCAATGTGGATATGGATAAAGTTCATGGAGTTACCAAAGTGGTGGGTGGTTATATTCAAGTAAGCTCAGTACAAGTTTTTGCTTTATTTGACCCTAGTACTTCGCATTCTTTCATTTCCGCCGACATGGAAGAGACGTGCAAGATGGTGAAGTGTCCAATGAGGATGCCTTTGCTAGTTCAAACACCAGTGGGAGAAATGCAGACAAATCAGATATGCCCGAATGTCAGTCTTGTCATAAATAAGAAAAAAAATTCACCGCAACACTCATTGTGTTGGAGTCACTTAAAATTCGCGTGGTTCTGGGTAATGGATGGCTCTGTGCACACAAAGGAGTGATTCATGGTACTCGGTGCACAATGCTCTTAACAACACCGTCAAGGAAAAGAATTGAGTATCAAGGTGGTCGACTTTTACCTGAGGGAGATGAGAATGATCAATTAGAAGATAGGTACATCAAGGATAGCAAAGTGGACCATGAGTTTACTGAAGTCATAGCAGAGGAACAAATAACTTTGGAGGAGCTCAATAGGAGAGATGATCATGTTTAGGCAGATTAGTCAGTCGGGATATGAGAAACTGTCTCATGACTCTGCACGAAAGAGTAATTTGGAAAATGAGGATTAAATAAAGACAAAGTGTCATTATCTCTTTTGTCATCATCTTCCGAATCTCGGGACGAGATTCATCTTAAGGGGGGTAGAATTGTAACACCCTAAAATTTTGAAAGAGATAAAAATAGGAGAATATGATTTTTATGTATTTTTGTGAGCATGCAAACTTAGAATGATAATAATTTTTATAAATTAAAAAAATCAAATATAAGGGTAGAAACATGATTGAGCATTCATGCTGCTGCATTTGAAGTTTTGTATTGAGTGGTTTAAATCAAATTCAAATTTGATTTGATAATCATTTGAAAAATGAATTTGAAAAATTGGAAAAGGATTTCTTATTCTCTCTCTGCTCTCGGGCCGGTTTTCTTCACGGCCCAGTGCGTGCGGCCCGCTCTTCCCTCCCTCCCGGCCGGCCTCCTCCTCCTGGGCCGAGCCCAAGCCAGCGCACGCGGCCTGCTAAGCCAGCCGCCGCCCCGTTTTTTTTTCTGAGTCGCCGACATGTGGGTCCCGCCTGTCAGCGACTGTCTTCACTTTCCTTTCTTCTTCCTCCCGACGTCGGCCGGATTCTCCTTCCTTCTTCCACCGATCTGAATCGATCTCTCAATCTCTCTCTTTCCTTTCTTGAGGCCGCCTCCGGGCTATAAAACGGAACCCCGTGCCTCCCCGCTTCTCATTGAGCCTCTAAAACCCTAGCCTCGACATCCCGGGAAGGTCACCGTCGAAGCTCTGCCTCCACCGCCGCCTTGCCGAGCTAGCCGCCGCCCTCCGGTTGCTCTCCAGCTTCGTTCTCGCGCGGGGGTAAGGTCGCGATGATGCGCTCTTTCTTTTGGTACTTTCGGTTTGGCGATTGGTGCTCGGGATGGTCCTCTTCGCAAGCTCCGACAAGCTCGGGCTCCATCCGGCCATGGCGCCGCCGTCGGGGTTACTGTGGCCGCCGGCCGTTTTCTTTCTCTCACCCCCGATTCAATCTGAACCGTCCAAATCCGGATCTACGGTCTAGAAAAGAAGATACCAGTTCGCTTGAACTTTTTGTAAAAGAGACCCTGTGTTTTTCAATTGATTAACCCGCGGTCCAAAGCATAAACCGGAAAATACGTTTTGATTAATTGAAAACGTAATTCGTTTCGGAAAAAAAGAAAAATACGTTTTTAGCTATTTACAGTTTTGCCACTGATCTTGTTTTAGTCGTATAATCTCCGTTTTAACTCCGATTTGATCCATTCAAATTGCGTTAGATTCATATTTGCGAGCTCTACATGATGATAGAACTGTACAGTAGGTTTGAGATAATTTATTTTCGAGTTTATATTAAAGTAATTATTTATCTATAGGAAATCTTAGAAAACTCATAACTTTTACGTTTTAAATCCAAATTTCGTGATCTTTATGTCTATGTGATCGTAGTAACGTGTAGAAGAGTTTTACAAACTTGTTATACTGTTAGTGTTACTGTTGGTTAGGTTTTCTATCTTTAAGTTCCGATGTGAGATTTAATCTATTACTTTAATAAAGAAAATCTCGTTTAATACATAATTTATTTGTTTTAATTCCGAATTAGTCCGTTCAAATTTCAATAGATTTATAACAATATGAACTATGTACTAGTATTAATGTTTTCTTTATCAAAATCTCTGAAATTTCATAGTTTAGATCTAATTTGATTAATAACTGTGCAACTAGATTTATGAATAAAATATTATTGATTTCTCCTTTAAATGTAATTTAGCCTAAGTCACTTTTGAATGTCTATAAAGAGTATTTTATCTTATATATATGATTTTATATAGTTAAAACAAATGAGACCTATAATTTTTCCGTTTTATACAACAAAATCTTTTGGTAGTCGTTTCTTTCACCGTAGCCCGATTAGAGTGTTGTTTTTCGCATCTGTGTGTTCGTAGCAATGCGTAGAACATCTTTTAAACCTTTTCATATATTGTTTCATATGTTTGGTGTACTGTTCTAATTATTATTCATTGTTTGCTTCGTGTATGATTGCTCGATGTGTGTGTGGTGATTTATTGATCAAGTCCAGTCGGTGAGCTTTACGTGAAGATTCAAGAAGCTATTAATTGAAGATTTGGATCAGAGAAGGATCTTGATTTAAGGCAAGTATACCATGGGATCATCCTTGTTTCCTATTCACCTTTAATATACTTAATTCATGTGCATGTGTCTACCTTGTTACCACTAAGGATATCCTAGTTTTTGTATCTTGTACCTTGACACCCATGGGACATTGCATTGGGTAGTATTTATGCTAGTGCTCAAGATAAATAACTATGATCTGTAACTTGACAATGGTATATGCAATAAACGTTTAAAAGATGATTTATAGAAACATGGCTCAAGAGGGCTAGAGCATATTTGGTTGTTTTTATGGTGCTCTAGTTTCTCTCCATAAGGACTTATCTGTAAGCGAAAATCCGGGACTTACAGTACAACTGTGAGGGCTAAAATGGCTCTGACTTTAGTCATATAGAAGGACCTTTTCTAGCTTGTTAGAGGTATTCCTTCATGGCGTAAGAACGGCTTGATGAATCGGGTATAGTGCGGCCTCTGTCCTTATGTGTATAGGCTGCGTGTTATTGTGCCATTTGGAAGGGGGGCTCTACATCTGTTTGCCGAGTGAATCTAATGGCCCTAACTTGTTAGACGAACCTTTGAAAGACTTCATAGTGAACCCTGCCGACCTTCCTTGGAAGTGGGTCAAGAGATTAGCTACCTCGGGCGAAAGGGTAAATCACGACTCACAGTGAAAGTGTACAACCTCTGCAGAGTGTAAAACTGTTATAACAGCCGTGCTCACGGTCACGAGTGGCCTTGGACCCTTACAGAATAAATGATGAACGCTGATGATAATGATAACACTGATGATATTGATGTTCACTAATGATTATTGTTTCTTGCTATACATTATTCTCGTTTACATGATCATGAGGTTATTTGGGCTTATGGTAAACTTGTTGCTACTCAATTGCTAAAAGATGACTTAATAAAAGCTATCGCAGTAAACCTGTGTCAAACCTTTTGAGCCTCATGAACCCTATGATATATTTGCTGAGTTCGACATGGACTCACTCTTGCTATTTCCCCACATCTCAGGAAGGGTACCAGACTGTTAGATTCTGGAATTGTTAGGCTTGTGATCAACCAGTTAGTTTGTTCCTGGAGTGAAGTCTACACCCGATGTTCGGAGTTGTCTTTCCGCTGTGTTACTCTCTAAGGTATGTTTTATACTATTGTGTTATGTATATTAAGCATTTGTCTCTTGATATTACACTTATCTGTAGCTATATGTGAGATTTGTCTCTTTTATTTCACATATAGTGTATGTCTGGTTTTGTCCTTAAAACCGGGTGTGACAGCCCGGAGGCGGCCTCAAGAAAGGAAAGAGAGAGATTGAGAGATCGATTCGGATCGGTGGAAGAAGGAAGGAGAATCCGGCCGACGTCAGGAGGAAGAAGAAAGGAAAGTGAAGACAGTCGCTGACAGGCGGGACCCACATGTCGGTGACTCAGAAAAAAAAAAACGGGGCGGCGACTGGCTTAGCAGGCCGCGTGCGCTGGCTTGGGCTCGGCCCAGGAGGAGGAGGCCGGCCGGGAGGGAGGGAAGAGCGGGCCGCACGCACTGGGCCGTGAAGAAAACCGGCCCGAGAGCAGAGAGAGAATAAGAAATCCTTTTCCAATTTTTCAAATTTATTTTTCAAATGATTATCAAATCAAATTTGAATTTGATTTAAACCACTCAATACAAAACTTCAAATGCAGCAGCATGAATGCTCAATCATGTTTCTACCCATATATTTGATTTTTTTTAATTTATAAAAATTATTATCATTCTAAGTTTGCATGCTCACAAAAATACATAAAAATCATATTCTCCTATTTTTATCTCTTTCAAAATTTTAGGGTGTTACAATTCTACCCCCCTTAAGATGAATCTCGTCCCGAGATTTGGAAGATGATGACAAAAGAGATAATGACACTATGTCTTTATTTAATCCTCATTTTCCAAATTACTCTTTCGTGCAGAGTCATGAGACAGTTTCTCATATCCCGACTGACTAATCTGCCTAAACATGATCATCTCTCCTATTGAGCTCCTCCAAAGTTATTTGTTCCTCTGCTATAACTTCAGTAAACTCATGGTCCACTTTGCTATCCTTGGTGTACCTATCTTCTAATTGATCATTCTCATCTCCCTCAGGTAAAAGTCGACCACCTTGATACTCAATTCTTTTCCTTGACGGTGTTGTTAAGAGCATTGTGCACCGAGTACCATGAATCACTCCTTTGTGTGCACAGAGCCATCCATTACCCAGAACCACGTGAATTTTAAGTGACTCCAACACAATGAGTGTTGCGGTGAATTTTTTTTCTTATTTATGACAAGACTGACATTCGGGCATATCTGATTTGTCTGCATTTCTCCCACTGGGGTTTGAACTAGCAAAGGCCTCCTCATTGGACACTTCACCATCTTGCACGTCTCTTCCATGTCGGCGGAAATGAAAGAATGCGAAGTACTAGGGTCAAATAAAGCAAAAACTTGTACTGAGCTTACTTGAATATAACCACCCACCACTTTGGTAACTCCATGAACTTTATCCATATCCACATTGCTCAGTCTTCCATTGACATAGTTTTGCTGCGCTTTGCTTCCTTGAGCAGGCTTCTTATGGGCTTTCCTTTTTCGCTTTCGTTGTTGTGGATTCTGACTTAGTTCACTCCCAACTTGCTCTTCAACATTGTTATTTTTGATAGTGCTCAGCTTCATCATACCCATAACATCCTTCAATGGCAGAAACATCAATCTTTTTCCACATATTAGTGCGAGACGTCATATAGGGCTCCTGAGTCATGAGACACTACAGTTCCTGTCATCAAGTGACCAACATCAGCAACACGAGCAAGTATAGATGATCATAATCATGAACTATCCAAAGGGATAACTCTCGTCTCCATGGACCCAAAATTATCAACCTTGTTCACAGGACATTTTTGCTCAAGAGTGGCAACTCAATCATGGAGACTAACCAATACTTCCAACTAAAGAGTTCAATCTTAATAATCCTTCTTTACATTGGCTACCCCCCTTAAAATAAGGGACACCAAATAGGGTAGCTTGAACCCTTCTTCTAGATGAGCTAAAAAGTGATCTGACATCCCAATGATACTCCTGTGTATGGGTAAGAACAAGAAATCTGAAATTTCTCACGAGCAGAAAATCAGCAGTGCAGTAAAACAGCTGTAACTCTCATTTTGTTAATCCAATGAAGCTGTAGTTTACACCGATGGAAAGCTTATAAAATTCTCTGCAACTTACTTATAGAACACACTTCCAGATTCTACAGCTAACTTGACCGAAAACAACACATAACAGATTCTGTTCCAGGTTTCAGACAGCACAGTTGCATCGTCTTGTGATTTTTGTATCTCCCAATCCAAAATAGCTATGAGGGTAGTTCTTGCATTTAGAGAGAGATGTTGAAGTCCACTCTTGTCCAGAATTTTCTCATGATTTTTGGTCTTTCAAGAACAGAGATATAAGTTGATAAAGACAGGCTGCTCCGAAAGACAAGATATAGAAAGCAGGAGATAACCAAAACCCAGCTATTTATTTCATTAATCCTTATACCTTATACATATAAACTAAATGAAATCATGGTCAAAGCCCACGAGATCATTCCACTCAATACAAAATTCCAACTCAAGCATAAACATAAGCACAAAGCAACTAAACACTTAAATGTTCATTAGCCACACATTAAGACGACTCAACTTGGCTACTAACAGTTTTATTACACGGGACATAACTCCTATTCCTTAAACATGGTGTGATTGTAGCAGCATCCAGAGTAGATAACGTCTCTTACATTCCTTATTGCTTTATATGGACATCTGAATCTCTGCATCCCTCTTTACCATTCTTATAACTCATACCTTAAGATGGGTCAACCTGGTATCCCTCCGGTGTAGATTTAATACCCTCATACTCAATCCTTTCTCCTAAAAGTGTAGTTAGAAACACTGAACATTGGGCATACTCAATCACTCCTTTACAAGTAGATAACCAGTCTATTCCAAGGATAACATCAATGCCCATTAATTCTAAAACAATGAGATTTACCTTAAAATTTACCCCCTTTATGTCAAGACTAACTTTTGGGCATACACGGTCTGCCTTTATTTCACCTCTTGGAGTTTTAATCATCACTGTTTTCCCCCTTGGAAGCATAAGTATGTTATGATCTTTTACATATTGTCTAGATATGAACGAATGTGAGGCACTGGGGTCAAACAAAACCTTGGCATTTCCTGAACTTACTGGAATTGATCCAAACACGACCTCCTTAGCTCCAGGAATGGTGGAAATATCCACATGTTTCAACCTTCCATGGATGTAATTTCTCTTTAATTTATTTCCCTGCACATGCTCCTTTTGGACATCCTGTCCTGGGTCTTGCTGTTGTTGATTCTTCTGTGGGCAAGATTTGATATAATGTCCTTCCTGCTGGCAATGATAACATTTTCTCTTAGCTGGATCTTTTGTGATGTCATACTCCAAGGAACTGTTGTTTGGTATGCTATGATCTTGCTGGCCATAAAAGTTCACCTTCGTCCCTTTGGCTTGTTTCCTAGCTTGTTTGGCCTTTCGGGGTTGATACTCCTTATAGGTAATTGTCCACCCATCTATGACTACTTCATGGGGAGTAGTTTTAGCGGGAGGGGCTTCTAACTCTTTAGGGTTTGGATTTGTTTGACAGGGGATCAGGGCTGCATGTGACAATGTAGTATAACTCGCTTGCTGATTGCTTTCCACAAGTGGTTCTAATGAGATTGCCTTTCTCTTCTTGTCCATGTTGATCGCAAAATTTGGATCCACCTTGACTTTCCCCTTATTAGACTCGTTTCGAAGACAGGGAAAACCATAATGCTTACAGTAGTGACATTGTTCCTGCTCTCCAAATGACTTACTATCAACATCTTTATTGGATTTCATATTCTTCCAAACTTCTGCTACTTGTATCTTCTCTGACCCCTTGGATATGTTGGCTTGACCTTGAGATAAGCATCGTTGAGAATTCCCATGTTGAGCCATTTCTTCTAGTAATTGGTTTTGCATCGCTAATGGTTTCTTGTCAAAAGTGAGCAAGAGCGACACAATTCAGTCCTCTTAACCTCTGAAATCCATAGTCTTCTCGTCACGAGCCGTCTAATAGACAAGGAGAAAAGGTTCAAAATAGAGACAAGGTTTTTATAACAGAACGGGGATAGAATTAAGCATAACTTTGAGAAAATAACAAAGTTAAAGAGAAGCAAGAAATAGGCAACAATGAGAACATGCTAACAACCAGTTAGTTTGATCCTAGAAGTGAAGGTTACACCCGGTGTTCGGAGTTGTCTTTCCGCTGTGTTGTTCTCTAAGGTTATATCTTGTACTATTGCGTTATGTTTAATAAGCATTTGTCTTTTGATATTACATTTATCTGCAGCTATATGTGAGATTTGACCTCTTTATTTCACATATATTGTATGTCTAGTTTTGTCCTTAAAACCGGGTGTGACATCTCTTAAACTACTTGGCTAAATACCACCAAATTTCGACACAAGCTAGTTTAAGAAGTTTACTACAACTTTGGTATTCACAAGATTCTCATAAAACACTTTTATCAAAGCCTAATCTCAGAAATACTACCCGCTATCTAGAATGCCTGTAGTTGCTAAAATTAATTATTTACTTATGTGCCAAACCAACCTTCTGGCCAAACCAATGGCATAATTAAGGTGTGCCAACCCAAATCATCTATTTTAATCACTTTCTTAATTTAATTAGTTAATTAAGTGGGAAAATAAACCTAGATGGCAACAGTTCAGAAAATTCTAAAAAAATTACAGAGAGTGCTATAAACTACCAGGAGACTACTATAAAAATTTGAACCAAGGCTACCAACAGAAAGTCCCTACACAAAATTACCAAGGCCACAAGGTAGATTTTGGCATAATTAAGAAGTCCTATCGAAAAGTATCAAACAATACAAACAATATTTTTCCTAGCAATCCTAAAGTACCAGACCACTCTGCACAAAATTTCATGATTATTGGACATATAGAAAAATTATAAAAATTCATTCAAGTATCATCAATTGCAAAATTATAAATGCATAACTTGAAAACTATTTGGGCACTGACCTTCAAATTTTTACCAGAGCTAGCCTATACATAGAACAACAAACTCACCAAATTTCATAATTTTTGGAGCACTAGAACTCAAGTTATAAAATTAAAAACTTTGAATCCATTTTAAACCACATTTCAAGTTTCTATTTAATTCTTCCAGAATTTCAATAACACATATACATATTATATTTTTTCTAAATACTACACTTTACACAGAGTCTAGCAAGATTTGAACCATAATTTTTGGATAAGCCAAACACAAGATATGAATTTTACAATTAGCATTCAATTCTATGAAAACAAAATAAAAGAAAACAAATCGAAAGCCCAAACTGGTTACTGGGCTGGCCCGGTTAACCGCGCGGCCCGCAGATGAATCCCGCCCGCACCTATGCTGACAGCTGGGACCCATGTGTAGGCGACATAGAGACCGGGGAGGAGAGCCGCCGAACTCCGGTGAGCTCTAGCTCATTGGCGACGGCTTCTCCAACAAAGGGAAGGGTGCCATCTTGTTCCTCTCGACCTCCCGCATCGACTGACCCTCAAACCGTGATCGCTACCAAGCCCTAGCTATGATAGCCATGGTGGCGGTGGCGCACGGTGGTGCGCCGGTGAACCCCGACTGCTAGACGACCATCTAAGGTGCGCATCAACTCACTGGAGCCATGGTGGACCTAACTAAGCTACTTCTAAGGACTAGGGTGGAGTGGAGAAGAGTGGCCACGTGTGAGCACCGGTGACGGCCATGGCGCGGTGGTGCACGGCCGTGTTCTAACGTGACCAAACCAGCACTCTAGGTAACATCTTCACAAGAGCATCTAGACGTGATAGGGAAGATGAGTTGAGGGTTAGATGAGAGGGAGAAGCGCTGTGCAGTGCCCGCCATGGAGGACCGCAAGGGTGGTGGGGCTCCGGTGAAATCCGAGCGGGGAGAAGTGGCAATGCCGCTTACCCTGAGCTCGGCTGCTCCCATGGAGTGGTCGACGAGGTTCGTGAGGTGGTGGTGGGGCTATGGGTGTGGTGTAGTGGGCTGCAGTGCTATGATGCACGCGCGAGCTCGGTGGAGCAATGGCGACGGTGATGGTGACTCGGTCCTCCGTGCGGAGAGAACGAGAGGGAAAGGAGGCGAATTGAAGGAGATGGGCAGCGTCGTGGCACTCTTGAGGCTCTCCCGACCTGACCGGTGGGCCCGCGGCCAGCGTACGGATGACACAGCACGCCCACGCGATGGCCATGGCCCGAGGCCGATTAGCCACTGAAGCCGGCTCCTCTGAATCTATAGCACCCGATTCAGTTAGGGCAGTGACTGACAGGGCATTTTGTGCGTCCATTATCTCCCAAATCGGCTCGTTTCAATGAAAGGCATCATTAAGAAAAATGTAGACCTATGTGAGGCCTACAACTTTGTCAATTGCAGCTCGAGCTGGTTTGGCTTAGTTTGGAAGATATAGTGCTCTAAAGTGTGGTAGATGAAACTATGAACTCCAATCTAGAAAATTTTCTAAGGGTTTGAACATCACTTCAACTGACTTGTGGGCCCTGTTTGAGCATGTTCCATCAATTTTCATGAGATGACCCTAAAACAACTTTTGTTTCCAAACAAAAGTACTACAACTTTGTTTAAGGTGACACATCCATGCAAGATCTCTAGGTTGGACTTTTTAAACAGTCAAACAAAAGTACTCTAGAGGTCAACACCCAGTCAACATCACTTAGAAGGGAAATTTTGTCATTTTGGTTAACATGAACATTATTCCACTAATTATTCTAAGTATAGTTAAGGTGTATTAGGACATAATTAACCCCTCTACACATTGGTTACAAAAATTTCCAAGTGTCACATATGTTGAGACAAGCAAAACAAGCAATTCACTCCATTTGTTTCAATACTATGTTTCATATGTTTCAAGACTTTGTTGCAACAATTAAGCTTGTCATGCTATACTAATAATATTGTCATGCTTGAATGTATGAGAAACTCATGTTACACCTGCATGTTACACCAACCACATTTTAGAAGCAATCAATTATGAAACAAGTACATTTGAGTATGTTGCATACTCATGTTTTAGTTCAACAAATGCATAAATGAGATGAATGATGCTCATGCTTATGAAATGCAAGTGCAAATGTGGAAGCCAAACACCTAGGATGTTACACAATTATTTCCCATCTCTATAGTAGTCAGCCTTCATTCAGAGGATCTATCTTTTATACAAGAAGAAAAAATCTCTAGGCATGGCATGGGACCATTTTAATGCTCTCATTAATGCTATCCCTGACCTTGCCATTCAAGACCATATTCTTCTTCAACACTTTTATATGGGTCTTGATAGGAAAACCTCAAAGTGTCTTGATACAGCTTTAGGAGGATTGTTCTTGCTTGTCTTCGCTAATTCAGGGAGAAGCATTCTTACTAAAATTAGAGGAGGAAACCGAGATAGTTGAACCAAAACTTTTGCCTAACCCATCACCAACTTCAGCTATCCCAAATCCTAAACCATAGAAAAAGGAGGAAACTCCGATTTCGGATTTCATGCTTGAATTTGAGGATGAACTTTTTGATAAATACAGAGGTACCTTAAATTATCATACCATGAGGAGGCTCCAGAAGCCTAGAAAATCATCAGCTCATGAAGAAATTATAGACCCTTCTAAGGAAGCTTTCCTTAAAAATACTATGAAAGAGCTAGTTTCTATTATAAGCAATGAATGGTTAGAAGAATCAAAGCTTTCCTCTGATGTGATTTGTGTAGACTCACCTTCTATTTCTATTTGTTGCCAAATTAACAAAGCTCCTATCGATGCTCTTTATAATTCAGTTGTGGGTGTTAATATCATATCTGCATCTTTTGCTCATGATTTATTAAAAGACATGCCATTGACCCCAACAACAAAATTATTGAAAAGTCTTTCAGGACACATTCTCCCAAGTTTGGGAATTCTATATGTCCTCCCTATCCAGGTACAAGGAACCATGGTTCATTTGAGCTTTTATATCTATGATATCATAGAGGTTGACTTGTTGATAGGGCAACCAATTGAAAGACTTATCCAAGAAGGACAAACGGGAAAGTTAAAGATAAGTCTCAGAAAAAACTTTAAGCTTTCTATACCCATTACTTATTCTCTAAATGTTGAGACTGAGCTAATTCCCAAGGAAGACCCAATGGAAGAGGTTAAGGTTGCATCTCTTGATGATTTGATTGAACCCTTAAAGATGATGCCCAGTTCTTCATCAAAGAAGAGGAAAATCCTACAAAACTTGACCCCTTAGATGAATTGTTGGGACCACCTAGGCCCACCATTAAGCTAAAACCCTATCTTCTAGTCTTAGATATGTTTTTCTCAATAATGATCAGGATTCTCCTGTGATCATAAGCGATAAACTCTTCTAGGAAGAATCCCTCTGCTCAATAACTATCATAGAAAAGCATCACTCTGCTTTTGGCTACTCGCTTCAAGACCTTAAGGGAATTAGCCCTGCTCTTTGCACCCATTGCATCCCTACAGATCCTGATTCTATACCTTCTAGGGAGCCACAATGTAGGCTTAACATTACAATGAGGAAGGTTATTAAGAAAGAGGTTTTGAAACTCTTACACGCCGGGATCATCTACCCTATTTCGTACAGTGAGCGGGTTAGCCCTGTTTAAGTTGTGCCTAAAAAGGGAGGCATGACTATTGTTAAAAATAAAAAGAATGAACTAATCCCCCAAAGAACAATCACTAGATTGTGGATGTGTATTGACTACCGAAAACTTAACAAGGCAACAATGAAAGATTAGTTTTCGTTGCCCTTCATTGATGAAATATTGGAGCAATTGGCAAATCACTCTTTCTTCTGTTTTCTAGATGGGTGTTCAGGTTATCATCAGATACTGATCCATCCAGATGATCAAAGCAAAACCACCTTTAAATGTCGATATGGAACTTATGCTTATCGTAGAATGTCTTTTGGACTGTGTCATGCTCCAGCTTCTTTTCGAAGATCCATGATGTCTATATTTTTTGATATGATTGAAGAAATCATGGAAGTTTTCATAGATGACTTTTCTGTTTATGGAAAAACTTTTTATGATTGTATTGAAAATTTAGACAAGGTTTTGCAAGCATGTGAAGAAAATCACTTAGTCCTTAATTGGGAAAAATATTATTTTATGGTTAGAGAAGGCATAGTGCTTGGACACTTGGTGTCCGAATGAGGGATAGAAGTAAACAAGGCTAAAATTGAAGTAATTCAACATCTATCTCCTCCTATAAATATCAGAGGGATCCGTAGTTTTCTTGGTCATGCGTGGTTTTACCGCCGCTTTATAAAAGATTTGTCACATATTGCTAGACCACTTACAAATCTTTTGGCTAAGAATGTTCTCTTTGAATTTGATGATGCATGTTTGAAATCTTTTGAAATTCTTAAGAAAGCACTCATCTTTGTACCAATCATTCAACCCACTAATTGGTCACTACCTTTTAAAATTATGTGTGATGCTAGTGATTATGCTGTGGGGGTAGTTTTGGATTAGACAAAAGATAAAAAGCATCATGTCATTGCTTATGCTAGCAAAACACTGACAGGACCTCAACTTAATTATAAAACAACTGAAAAAGAACTCCTAGCTGTTATTTTTGCTATTGATAAGTTTAGATCTTACTTAATAGGAGCTAAGGTGATTATTTATACGGATCATGCTGCATTGAAATACCTGCTCACTAAGAAAGATGCTAAACCATGTTTCCTTGAGATCGATATAAAACTAGGATACTCCCAGTGAAGTGCTACATCTGTATAATATTCATGCGCTTCGGATTACTCTATGTGTGTTAATATATACCCATAGTAGCATATGTCTGATCTAAGTCTAGGTAATTGATGGATATGATTTGAGAAGGTATGAGCTACTGTTTATCTTGTTCCAAGTGACACCAACATTCTAGAGATTTATGTAACAGAACCGTCCAAATTATAAGAGCACATGTACAAAAACAATCACCGAAATGATCAAATTCTCGCACTTGAGCCCATATAACTCCGGTAGTCCAATGAAATCACGAGGGATTTCAAACCAACCAACATACAAGCCAAGATCGTAGTGATTCAACATAACAAGTCACATGTTACCTCTATTTCATAAGTAAATCAATTTACATCGGAGTTCAACAAAGTTATTACACTTACATTGAAAAGTAGCGGAAGCAAAGTAATTTGAAACTAACATTAATCTTATTTCAAATAAATGCCAGTACCACGGTCGACTTCCAACAAAAGCATTAGAGATAAGGTAAATAAGAAGGATCCTGCCCGTGATCACACTCCGCCTCTACGGCAGGAGCCAACCAACTCTTGCAGTCGCCATGATACATCATAACCTGCAACAAGTGGGGATAAAACCCTGAGTACAAGAAGGTACTCAGCTAGACTTACCCGTCAGAAACTAGAAATAAGGTGACACCAAGGATCATGCAAGGCTGATATAAAGTGGGGCTAGCTTGTCAACATTTTGCATAAAAGCTTAATATAGATGATCAATCATTAATGCTTAAGCATCAAGTTAATTATCATTAACCTATCATCTATATTAGAACCTGTACTAGAGCACTCACTTTATTAGGAGCAAACAATATTAACCATAGCAGGTATAAATTGAGGCAACCTTTCCATCGTGATCCAATTAACCATTCGTTCAATTTAATTGAATCTACGTTGCCGCTGCTCAAGTCAAGTGCTCACTAACCGGGAGCGACGGCGATTCGAATCGAATTCCTATCTAGCTGGAGGGGTATTTCTAACACTCACCGCGCAGGCCCCTGCCAGGGTCGCACAAGCCACCTTTTCATATGATTCAGGAATCGCGGGTCCGAATGATGTCGTGACCCCAAGGGCGACACTCTGCCAGGTGATAGGGACTCTAACCCCCCTTGGTCTCACGCCAATGTCCCCAAGCACATCCTTTCTCTCCTCCAAGAAGCAACCTACCATTCGAGTCCCGGCCTGAATCACATTACTCGGCTTCGCGGTCGGAACGACTTATCCGGCCAACTAAGTGTTAGACTGCGTTCAACATGACTCAAGGACGTACAGCGAATCGGTCCTTAAACGACTCAGACGGGGATAGATTCACACCCAAGACCTCCATGCCTTGTTGCTTCACTATCGTCATCCCGCCCGGTCTCATTTCATTTTATTAACACATGGTTCCATTCCACGATAGCAAATATAGCCAACCGTGCCATATATGAATATCCCTATATCTCGCAGGTGACAGGAAATCACCTGACTTCTACCGCTTAAAGCAGGGCTAAGCATCTACTCGATCCTAGTCTATGTAGGATTCAAGGATTTATATATCTGGACAAGGAATGATATAATGCAGCAAGGTTTTCAACCAACTCCTACCACTTAAATGCAACAATACTTATAACATATATATAATTAATTGCTTTAAAGGTAGGAGGCTTATAATGCTCTGGGGCTTGCCTGGGATCTGACTCAAGTTAGAGTATGTCAGAAGAAACTCGCTTGGCGAGCATTCCCTCCGTCTAACACTTGTTCGGTCCTTCTATCTTCGGGATAGATCCACCAAACACCGTCTTCGGGTTGGATCCACATCACGTCCTTCACGTTTTTCAGCTAGCGTACCTAAATGAGGTGCAACAATACATATGTATGAATACATAGAAGTGCAATAAACAAAGTAATCAAACAAGCATACCAAAGTTCTCCTAAACACCTAGAGCTAATTAACTTAATCCTCACTAAGGCATAACATAGAAGATTGCAAACACATCAATCAAGACACAAGTCTTATAAGATCCTAAGGTACCGACCCAAGTACCATCAAGGATATGAGCCACACTTCCACACCCTAGCATGGCAAAGTTAATCAAAGCACTAGAACAAGAATCTGCTACTTTCTGGACATACATACAGTAGCTCAGTAAATCAATCATAACTGGAGATCCCTAAATCCAAATGACTTGCAAGAAGACATTATGGAAATCTTATGAAATTATCTATATTTCATTTATAATCATCACAGCATGATTCCAAAGTTTAACATGTCGAATTTACACAAACACAGAAACTGGTCTAACAAGACAGAGAGCAAGCAATTCTGTAACCCAACTTTAAACAGCTATAACTCCTAAACCACATGGCCAAATGCCACCAAATTTTAACAGAAGCTAGATACATAAATTATCTATAACTTTTGTATCTAGATACATAAATTATCTATAACTTTTGTATAAATAAGTTTCACAACAAAACACATTATCATGAAGAACTTTACTAAGTTCCCAGATCTGTCCAGAAACCTCATTTGCAAGAAATAATTATTAACTTATGTTGCAAACATATAATTAGACAAAACTAACTTTACCAACATTTCACGCATGACTAATGAACACCAGAAAACATAGTGTCAAATACTAAATAAATTCTTTTAATACATTTTCTTAATTTATTTAGATAATTAGGTGGAATTATGACCACATCATAAAGATGCTCAATAAATTCTACCAAAATTACAAGGGTCTACAAATGCTCTCAAAAGTCTACTGTACAAATTTCAAGCCATTTAGATAAGTACATCAACCTCTATGAAAAAGACAATCAACTATTGAAATAAATCATGTGAGAACAGGTAAAACCTAAAACTCAATATTTTCTGTGAATACATGGCCATAGAATGAACCAAAATCATAGAGCAACATCATAATAAGGTGATGGGACAACATTTTCTATTTTATCATTTATATATTATTTATAAGCTATTTATCAAGCTATAAACAAGTTAACTCAATAACTAGAGCATACAGTAAGCAATGGTCATGAATTCTATACCACAGTACATCCATAGCATGACAAGCCTACCATAAAAATTTCACATCAATTGGAGCAACACAACTCAAGATATAAAGTAACAAGTAATATAATGTAGTTTTCCTTATTTATCAAGGTCAAATCAAAACTTTAAGAAAACAGTGAACAAGTAGTGTGTTTAATATTTTTCCTAGCAAGTACAAGTCATCACAAGATTAACAAAACAAGAATCACTATTTTTGGAGTTCTAAAACTCAAGATATGGCTCTGGTCAAGTTTATAAGCATTTTTGGAACCTTTTTAAAGCAAAATAAAGACATTAGAAAACTTCTACAAACATGTAACATATTATGACTCCACTGCATAGATCTCTTCTTAAGGTTTCCAAAAAGTCCACTTTTACTATTTTTGGAGTCTCCTAGCATGAGATATGAACATTTGAAGATTTACATGAAATCTGAAATTCAAAATCGGAATTACTCAACCCTATTGAAATCGCTAGGCGCACCCGAACCGATACCCAACCGCGCCACTCATAACCCTGACTTGCGGGACCCGCTGCACTTTTGGGCCCGCTTGCCAGACAAAGAAACACGTACACAAAACTTCCCTTTCTTCTTCCTTGGAACGGAGCAGAGAAGGGGAGGGGCGGCTCGGCCGTCGGCAGCAGGGGCGGCGCCGGCGGCGAGCGGCGGGACCAAGGCGATGCCCTGGCATGTGCGCACCCCCAAGCAGCCGTAGCTCGTCCCGGGATGGCGCAGGGTGGCCGAGCCACGAACACAGGGACTACGACGGCCATGGCACCGGTGGCCACGCTTCCCCGGCGGTGAGAGGAGCTCGGGAAGGGCGCATCGGGTTCGGCGTGTGGCGGGGAAGGCAATGCCGTGCTTGTCTTAGGGAAGGGAGGAGATACGGCGCGGTTAGGAAGCTCGAACTGGAGCTCGAACCGGCCATGGTGGCTCGGCATCCGCGCTCGGCTCAGAACGAGAAGGGAGGTGAGCAGAGGCAAGGGCGAGCGCCTGGAGCGTGGAGAGGCGAGCAGAGGGCTTTGGGCACCTGCTACCGAGGCGTAGGGACACAACCACGCGGCAAGGAGAGGCGCTGCCTGCTACGCATGGCGGGCACGTCCAGGGCACGCGTCCTCCTCTCGGTCATTTCCCTGAGCACGTGGCGGGCAGCGGGTTGGGTACTGTGGAACATGATTTTAGGCCGGATCAGGGCCGAATTGGACTATGGGCCAATTGTCAAAATTGTTCACCTCGGTATACTCTACAATTTTCATTTAAGCACCATGGTCATAAGACCCACAGATTAGGAGATAACTAAGCCCAAAGTTAACAGTGTCAACGACTTGATAATGCTTAAGTTGAGCTCGGTCTTTGCTGATTTTGAGATGCCCACCTTGCTCAAACGAAGTCCAACTTTTTGCATACTTTTCTCCATCACATTATCTTCAACTTCTACATTTGGCTCAACTCTAGTTGTTTAACAAAAACTCTAGAACGCGGGATGTCACTCAAGTTGCCACCACTTAGACTTAAAATATTGCTAAGTCTGAAAACATTTAGAAGATTCAAAATGGTGATCCCTATTTAGTAGACTTAGAGATGGATTTAGCCTTTGGCCTCTTAACCAAGTTTGTTGCATACAACTCAAGCTACAACTTTGATTAAAGGCTCATGGACTGGTTCAGCATGGTTATGGAGATAAAGATCACCAAACATGTCAACTTATTGCTGCTAACTCAGGACTTAGAATATTTTCTAGACTTTGAAAAACAGCAGCTGATTCCACATTGTGATCTCTATTTGACTAGGTTAGAGGCCAAAATAGCTCTTGACCATTAAACAAAGTTTGTTCTACACAAGATGAACTACAACTTTTGTTTAAGGTCAAACCTCATAAGTGGTACAGAAGTCCAACTTTTACTTTGGTCAAAGTATCAACTCGATACAGCCGAAACTAGGGTTTTAGGCCAATCGGGGCATTTTCTTGACATTTGCTCAACATGAACCCTTCATGACTTTTGTTGTAGAGTCCCTCTAGAGTCATTTGGGCAAGTTTGCAAGGTTTGGTTGATGCTCTATAGTTCCATTAACTTAATGGGGCAAATTCCAATAGGAATGGAACTTATCATTTCATGTGACTTTTTGATTCCAAACTTCATGAAACTTTTCCAGGGATCAATATAGATAGGTACCAAGGTGAGACACATGAAGATATGGCAATAACACCATCCAAACATATATCTTTGAAAAGGGACCTATATGTAAAGCAATAATGCAACATCCACTTTAGGTTAGGCTCATCTCCATAGGTTGACCTTGACATTGTCATCTTCACCTAATTTGTCGTGTTTGAGCTTAAACCCACTGCCTAATTGGTGATCAACACCTGGGGTGTTACAGCCCTCCCCCCTTAAAAGAATCGCGTCCCGAGATTCGGAATGGAAGACCTTTTTATGGAAGAGAGGTACGTTATCTAGTTCCCAACATCTGCTACAGCATTCAGCTATAAAGCTCCAATATCGGTGAACAATTTGGTCAAAGGCACTTTCTGATACTTACTCTTCATGGAAAAATGCGTCTGAAGAATTTCCTTCATTGACTTCCATGAAGCATTGTTACTTTGGGAGGAATCCTAAGATAGCACGTACTGCATTCTCAGTGTACGGAGATCATTTGGTCCATGAGTGAACCACTCACAAGTATCTGATTCTTTAGTGAACACAACATAGTCCGTATGAACTTGACACTAGATCGAAATAATCACAAGTATACTCGTTAAAATGACTCTATGTTCACAAAGTTTGAAAAGCAGTCCTCTACCAAAATGGCTTGAGCACAACCTTCCAAAAGGGGGAGATCATAGACGACAAATATACTCTGAGGCTATAGGATACAAACTATCCAATAGACAAGGTCTATGTTGGTCGTAAATGTTCATTCATTTAGGCACCAACTAATGGAAAACTACTTGTGGTCCCATGTGTGCAGTTCTCTTTCTCTGATGACAACACTGTATTATCTGAGTCTGTTGATGGGTTAGTGAATGTGATAGCTGACTTTGTCGGCTTCGCATTTCTGCCAAATGTTACCTAAGAAGATTCTTCTATCCAAGACAACAGTTATCTGGGTTGAATCAGATGCAACCTCTTGGGTAAAAACATTTATAAGGTACCAAAGTATGTCATCTTAGGAAAATAATTCCCTAAGAAAGATGTAACGAGGCCTTAAGGACAACAAAAGTTGTAATTATTCACTTAACCACGGGGAGTAGTCTACCACCAAGTGATTGAATAAAATTTTCCTTGGTGACTTAGTTGTACTGTAAGTTGAGTTGACTTGCAGCATAACAACTTTGTCAAGCCAACCTTTCACCATGAGACTTTCTCTTTAGGGTCATATAGCGGCTCTAAGACGGGAAATATGTTGTTTGACACTTTTCAAATTGCTTTTGATTTGCCAATTTACTCGTAGAACCCTTGATTGTCCCAATAATTATTGATGAGAGAACATAAAAGCAAAGAGAAAGGGTGTCCAACAGGATCCTTAAGACCACTTAAGAGATCGTCCAATAGAGTAATGAACAAACCATTTGTGGCACCTAAGGGCACAAGGATGCTAATTGAAACTAGGTCATGCTTTCTCTAATTCTTCGCTTTAGCTGATAGAACACCTTGCACTATCTGTGTGATTGTCCAAGACGGAATTGACTTGATCACAATGGCTCTAGAAGATAGAGTATCTCTCAAGTTGTTGGCTAGTTGATTAACTTCTTATTGGTTATTGCTCTGTAAAACATAGCCTTTGTAGTTACCAAAGAGTCGTTACCTAGCTGGAGATTAACCTTCCTATTGGTAACTAATCAGTTGTCTCTCAACACTAAAAAGTTCCAAATCTCACTCTTGACCACAACAACTGTGGTTGATGCAGAACAGATGGTTGCCATTGAAGTCAGCAGATAAGGAGTCACACTAGAGATGGTTGATTGCGATGGTATGGTCATTATGCATTCAGAGGTTAAGACTTGCATAATGTGACGATCGATTCTTATCCAACGAATGACTTATCCAACGTTAAGTGTTGTGTGTCCTTTTTATCCAACAGAGATGAGATACTTTACTCACTAGATACGTTCGTCAAAACTAGGACAACTAAATAGAGTCACTTGTCTACCACCTATTGCAGTCTGTTAATGTTTATGTCAGTAACCTGTTCTTCAAAGGTTATCCTCTTAGCAACTTCAGAAGGAAGCTCCACTACTTTCGGTCTAAGATATGGATCTTACGATACGATATGGAGAGATAACCAAGGAACATCTCACAAGAAAACCCACATCGATGTAGTTCCATAATGGGCTATGACTAGCAACCTCGATACCAACGCGTGCCCAGTAGCACAACCATGTGCCGGTCGGTCACAAGGAGGCCCTAGGTTTTGTCGCGGCACCATAGAATGCTAATCGTAACACCATTACCGAACATACGCCCGATGAGGAATTTCAAATGACACAGATTGGGTGGTCTGAACAAGCACCATACCAAGGAGGGATAGCAAGTAAAGGTAGTCACAAGGTTTAGAATCAACAGGGAAGCTATCCGTAGATCACAACACCTCACAAGAGAACATAGCTCAATTCCTAAAGACACTGATCAATGGACTCTTGCTTAAATTCTATGCACGACTTGCATCCACCGAGGGGAGTTCTAGATAAAAGATTAATAGGAGATTCATTCATGTTGGGCAACAACATGAGATCAAGATCGATAAACATCCTGAGACTTGGGAAGGTTAGGGACGGATTACTCAAACTTCAAGGACGACAACCAATATGTAGTCATAGATTGAGTTGATAGGGTAGATGCCTGAATTCGCAAGCACACGATTTAGAGGCCATAGCATAGATACATTGCGCCACACTAGCTAACCTTTAGGAGAGGTAACCGGAAGGTTCAACATGGATTTGGGTACAGTCTCCACAACTGGCAATGTACGAACCATGGTCAAAGGCTAGCGTTGATGAGAGTTAACTTAGTTGGTCAGTCGACAAGGGTCTTCACAAAAAGGGTTGCAAAACATCCACGACTTAGGCAAACATATAGGAGAACTAAACTTTGGGCTTTCGATCAAGCAAAGGCATGGGTACAAACATTCAAGGCAAGCAACCACGGCTACATGCTTAGGTTCATAAGGGAAAGAACCTAATTGGAGATGATAGCCAAGAGATTGTTTCGCGTAACTCGAGTGTTGCCCTAAGATAAAGCTATTCGACACTCGCATGCTTACCGAGGACAAACGAGGTGACAATTATGGCACTACCTAGATAACAATCATACATACAACATCACTGTCAAACAGACAATTGAAAATTTCAAACGAATGAGCTTAAACAATCAATACAAAGCACAAGGCTCACCCAAAATAAGCATGAACTAACTACAAGTTTAGCTCAAAACAAACGCTAGCTAAGGTGACTAACTTAACATGTGCACAGAATCTAGACAGCAGCATAGTAACTACTTGTTTTAACTATAACTAAGGTTGTAGACCTCCCATAAAGGTGATCCTAGACTTTATGGAAAGCTTAGGAAGTTTTCCCCCATGTTTGTTATTCATACCAAAAACTAATTCATAGCTTAACACGACCAAAATTGCTAATGTTTCAGATTTGTACCAATGTGGACAGAAAACTGACAAGAACTTCAAAAATGCATAACAGGAGTTCTAGAGACACAACAAGGCTAAGCCTTAACTTTGTGTAAAGCTTATTAAGTTGTCTATAACTTTCTTATTATCATATTAAGATGATTCTATATCTAACAAGGCCAAACAAGACAAAGAAGACATCTCTGCCCAGATTTGGACAGATTCTGTCATTCCACTTTATAAGCTTATAACTAGAGATTTAGACCACCAAAATTAGTGCTATAGGACATTCTGGAAAGCTTAGAAAAAGTACTACACTTCTTCTATTATCTCCAAGACATGATTCCATATGAACATAGGTCAAATAAACCAAACATTCAGATCTGTTCTGAACACGAGCAGATTTTGACAACAAGCTTCTAAAATTTATAACTCTCAGACCATAAGACCTAGGGTCATAAAATTTTTGGACAAGCTAGATAAGTAAGTTAGCTACAACTTTGGTATTCTCTATAACTACAGAAAACACCATTATGATCATAAAAGCATCACTACAACAGAAACTATTCTAGCAGCCAACGTTTAATAAGCAAAACAAAGCTTGCCTTTGTTCTACTTAACAAGAGAGCACACAAACATGTTAATCTAATAGCTCTAAATATTGTTACCTTAGACCAGCACTAATATAATTCATTCATGAGAATCCCTAATTATTTAAGTGAGGTCTAAAGCATTTTCAAAAACTTGTATGACAGCATATCCACCACTTGGCTAAACTAGAGGGCATCTATAGGTTCAACAGGTAACCACACCTACTTCTAGCAAGGCTAAGTACACATTTTTTTCAAACAAATGGAGTAAGGCGTTCTTGTTTTACTCCACACAAGAAAGATAGTGTAACACATTGATCACAAGTTACAAACTATAGAACAAGGGTGAGAGGAGTATAGCCATGCATAAAGCAACAATCATGAAGATGCATGCTTCGTCCTATTCGTCCTCACAAGATTGCCAACCTAAGGTGGTGATCACGTTCTATGTCGGTGGCATAACGCGCACTCTCTCGATATATAGCTAGTCGACAGCTACATTCGACTTACGCATTCGTGGTCAGCGTACCTGCAGAAAAGTTTCATTGCAGCCCAACAATTCCCAATATAGCACACAATGAAAGCAGAGAAGTAAAATTCTAAGTACTTCCATGTACATATACCCCTGTATACGTACATGTAATACCAAAACTACCCGAATCTTCGATCACCCACAATTAAGTACCTTCATATATACATGTGTGTAACATGTAAATAATCCAGTAACCAAACTAGCTCTCCCCTAGACCGAGGGTTGTACGGTCATGCTCTCACAACTCACACTTACCTGAGCGTAGGTGCGACGTTGCATAAAAGTAAACTTAGCAACATATATGGCTATTTCATATATGAAGGCTACCTCTAATCTAACACACCGGATAGCATAGTGTGAGAGAGTCATCACACATACATACCTTGGCCTGGGCGTAGATGCATAAATGAAAAACCCCCAAGTTAGTACTTATATAAGCCACCTAATAATCCTTGTATGGGCATAAGGAAATTGACCACTGGCATACTTAGATTTAGAATTCAGTTTTCACAAACCTATATATAGCTGTAAGTGATAAAACTGATTTTATAACACAAAACCTTTGTTTTAAATACACATACGACAAGTTTAATGTTGAATCTTGCTTCGATACCAGCTGTAATAGAACCATCCAAATTATAAGAGCACAAGTACAAAAACAATCACCGAAATGATCAAATTCTCGCACTTGAGCCCATATAACTCCGGTAGTCCAATGAAATCACGAGGGATTTCAAACCAACCAACATACAAGCCAAGATCGTAGTGATTCAACATAACAAGTCACATGTTACCTCTATTTCATAAGTAAATCAATTTACATCGGAGTTCAACAAAGTTATTACACTTACATTGAAAAGTAGCGGAAGAAAAGTAATTTGAAACTAACATTAATCTTATTTCAAATACATGCCAGTACCACGGTCGACTTCCAACAAAAGCATTAGAGATAAGGTAAATAAGAAGGATCCTGCCCGTGATCACACTCCGCCTCTACGGCAGGAGCCAACCAACTCTTGCAGTCGCCATGATACATCATAACCTGCAACAAGTGGGGATAAAACCCTGAGTACAAGAAGGTACTCAGCTAGACTTACCCGTCAGAAACCAGAAATAAGGTGACACCAAGGATCATGCAAGGCTGATATAAAGTGGGGCTAGCTTGTCAACATTTTGCATAAAAGCTTAATATAGATGATCAATCATTAATGCTTAAGCATCAAGTTAATTATCATTAACCTATCATCTATATTAGAACCTGTACTAGAGCACTCACTTTATTAGGAGCAAACAATATTAACCATAGCAGGTATAAATTGAGGCAACCTTTCCATCGTGATCCAATTAACCATTCGTTCAATTTAATTGAATCTACGTTGCCGCTGCTCAAGTCAAGTGCTCACTAACCGGGAGCGACGGCGATTCGAATCGAATTCCTATCTAGCTGGAGGGGTATTTCTTACACTCACCGCGTAGGCCCCTGCCAGGGTCGCACAAGCCACCTTTTCATATGATTCAGGAATCGCGGGTCCAAATGATGTCGCGACCCCAAGGGCGACACTCTGCCAGGTGATAGGGACTCTAACCCCCCCTTGGTCTCACGCCAATGTCCCCAAGCACATCCTTTCTCTCCTCCAAGAAGCAACCTACCATTCGAGTCCCGGCCTGAATCACATTACTCGGCTTCGCGGTCGGAACGACTTATCCGGCCAACTAAGTGTTAGACTGCATTCAACATGACTCAAGGACGTACAGCGAATCGGTCCTTAAACGACTCAGACGGGGATAGATTCACACCCAAGACCTCCATGCCTTGTTGCTTCACTATCGTCATCCCGCCCGGTCTCATTTCATTTTATTAACACATGGTTCCATTCCACGATAGCAAATATAGCCAACCGTGCCATATATGAATATCCCTATATCTCGCAGGTGACAGGAAATCACCTGACTTCTACCGCTTAAAGCAGGGCTAAGCATCTACTCGATCCTAGTCTATGTAGGATTCAAGGATTTATATATCTGGACAAGGAATGATATAATGCAGCAAGGTTTTCAACCAACTCCTACCACTTAAATGCAACAATACTTATAACATATATATAATTAATTGCTTTAAAGGTAGGAGGCTTATAATGCTCCGGGGCTTGCCTGGGATCCGACTCAAGTTAGAGTATGTCAGAAGAAACTCGCTTGGCGAGCATTCCCTCCGTCTAACACTTGTTCGGTCCTTCTATCTTCGGGATAGATCCACCAAACACCGTCTTCGGGTTGGATCCACATCACGTCCTTCACGTTTTTCAGCTAGCGTACCTAAATGAGGTGCAACAATGCATATGTATGAATACATAGAAGTGCAATAAACAAAGTAATCAAACAAGCATACCAAAGTTCTCCTAAACACCTAGAGCTAATTAACTTAATCCTCACTAAGGCATAACATAGAAGATTGCAAACACATCAGTCAAGACACAAGTCTTATAAGATCCTAAGGTACCAACCCAAGTACCATCAAGGATATGAGCCACACTTCCACACCCTAGCATGGCAAAGTTAATCAAAGCACTAGAACAAGAATCTGCTACTTTCTGGACATACATACAGTAGCTCAGTAAATCAATCATAACTGGAGATCTCTAAATCCAAATGACTTGCAAGAAGACATTATGGAAATCTTATGAAATTATCTATATTTCATTTATAATCATCACAGCATGATTCCAAAGTTTAACATGTCGAATTTACACAAACACAGAAACTGGTCTAACAAGACAGAGAGCAAGCAATTCTGTAACCCAACTTTAAACAGCTATAACTCCTAAACCACATGGCCAAATGCCACCAAATTTTAACAGAAGCTAGATACATAAATTATATATAACTTTTGTATAAATAAGTTTCACAACAAAACACATTATCATGAAGAACTTTGCTAAGTTCTCAGATCTGTCCAGAAACCTCATTTGCAAGAAATAATTATTAACTTATGTTGCAAACATATAATTAGACAAAACTAACTTTACCAACATTTCACGCATGACTAATGAACACCAGAAAACATAGTGTCAAATACTAAATAAATTCTTTTAATACATTTTCTTAATTTATTTAGATAATTAGGTGGAATTATGACCACATCATAAAGATGCTCAATAAATTCTACCAAAATTACAGGGGTCTACAAATGCTCTCAAAAGTCTACTGTACAAATTTCAAGCCATTTAGATAAGTACATCAACCTCTATGAAAAAGACAATCAACTATTGAAATAAATCATGTGAGAACAGGTAAAACCTAAAACTTAATATTTTCTGTGAATACATGGCCATAGAATGAACCAAAATCATAGAGCAACATCATAATAAGGTGATGGGACAACATTTTCTATTTTATCATTTATATATTATTTATAAGCTATTTATCAAGCTATAAACAAGTTAACTCAATAACTGGAGCATACAGTAAGCAATGGTCATGAATTCTATACCACAGTACATCCATAGCATGATAAGCCTACCATAAAAATTTCACATCAATTGGAGCAACACAACTCAAGATATAAAGTAACAAGTAATATAATGTAGTTTTCCTTATTTATCAAGGTCAAATCAAAACTTTAAGAAAACAGTGAACAAGTAGTGTGTTTAATATTTTTCCTAGCAAGTACAAGTCATCACAAGATTAACAAAACAAGAATCACTATTTTTGGAGTTCTAAAACTCAAGATATGGCTCTGGTCAAGTTTATAAGCATTTTTGGAACCTTTTTAAAGCAAAATAAAGACATCAGAAAACTTCTACAAACATGTAACATATTATGACTCCACTGCATAGATCTCTTCTTAAGGTTTCCAAAAAGTCCACTTTTACTATTTTTGGAGTCTCCTAGCATGAGATATGAATATTTGAAGATTTACATGAAATCTGAAATTCAAAATCGGAATTACTCAACCCTATTGAAATCGCTAGGCGCACCCGAACCGATACCCAACCGCGCCACTCATAACCCTGACTTGCGGGACCCGCTGCACTTTTGGGCCTGCTTGCCAGACAAAGAAACACGTACACAAAACTTCCCTTTCTTCTTCCTTGGAACGGAGCAGAGAAGGGGAGGGCGGCTCGGCCGTCGGCAGCAGGGGCGGCGCCGGCGGCGAGCGGCGGGACCAAGGTGATGCCCTGGCATGTGCGCACCCCCAAGCAGCCGTAGCTCGTCCCGGGATGGCGCAGGGTGGCCGGGCCACGAACACAGGGACTACGACGGCCATGGCACCGGTGGCCACGCTTCCCCGGCGGTGAGAGGAGGTCGGGAAGGGCGCATCGGGTTCGGCGTGTGGCGGGGAAGGCAATGCTGTGCTTGTCTTAGGGAAGGGAGGAGATACGGCGTGGTTAGGAAGCTCGAACTGGAGCTCGAACCGGCCATGGTGGCTCAGCGTCCGCGCTCGGCTTAGAACGAGAAGGGAGGCGAGCAGAGGCAAGGGCGAGCGCCTGGAGCGTGGAGAGGCGAGCAGAGGGCTTTAGGCACCTGCTACCGAGGCGTAGGGACACAACCACGCGGCAAGGAGAGGCGCTGGCTGCTACGCATGGCGGGCACGTCCAGGGCACGCGTCCTCCTCTCGGTCATTTCCCAGAGCACGTGGCGGGCAGCGGTTTGGGTACTGTGGAACATGATTTTAGGCCGGATCAGGGCTGAATTGGACTATGGGCCAATTGTCAAAATTGTTCACCTCGGTATACTCTACCATTTTCATTTAAGCACCATGGTCATAAGACCCACAGATTAGGAGATAACTAAGCCCAAAGTTAACAGTGTCAACGACTTGATAATGCTTAAGTTGAGCTCGGTCTTTGCTGATTTTGAGATGCCCACCTTGCTCAAACGAAGTCCAACTTTTTGCATACTCTTCTCCATCACATTATCTTCAACTTCTACATTTGGCTCAACTCTAGTTGTTTAACAAAAACTCTAGAACGCGGGATGTCACTCAAGTTGCCACTACTTAGACTTAAAATATTGCTAAGTCTGAAAACATTTAGAAGATTCAAAATGGTGATCCCTATTTAGTAGACTTAGAGATGGATTTAGCCTTTGGCCTCTTAACCAAGTTTGTTGCATACAACTCAAGCTACAACTTTGATTAAAGGCTCATGGACTGGTTCAGCATGGTTATGGAGATAAAGATCACCAAACATGTCAACTTATTGCTGCTAACTCAGGACTTAGAATATTTTCTAGACTTTGAAAAACAGCAGCTGATTCCACATTGTGATCTCTATTTGACTAGGTTAGAGGCCAAAATAGCTCTTGACCATTAAACAAAGTTTGTTCTACACAAGATGAACTACAACTTTTGTTTAAGGTCAAACCTCATAAGTGGTACCGAAGTCCAACTTTTACTTTGGTCAAAGTATCAACTTGATACAGCCGAAACTAGGGTTTTAGGTCAATCGGGGTATTTTCTTGACATTTGCTCAACATGAACCCTTCATGACTTTTGTTGTAGAGTCCCTCTAGAGTCATTTGGGCAAGTTTGCAAGGTTTGGTTGATGTTCTATAGTTCCATTAACTTAATGGGGCAAATTCCAATAGGAATGGAACTTATCATTTCATGTGACTTTTTGATTCCAAACTTCATGAAACTTTTCTAGGGATCAATATAGATAGGTACCAAGGTGAGACACATGAAGATATGGCAATAACACCATCCAAACATATATCTTTGAAAAGGGACCTATATGTAAAGCAATGATGCAACATCCACTTTAGGTTAGGCTCATCTCCATAGGTTGACCTTGACATTGTCATCTCCACCTAATTTGTCGTGTTTGAGCTTAAACCCACTGCCTAATTGGTGATCAACACCTGGGGTGTTACAATTTACTTTTTAAAAAACACAAAAAATACTATGATGAGTTTATGTTTGACAAAGCTTGAATTCCTACCAGAGCGATACATGTTATTTAGGCTAGGAAAACTTTCACTTATATGCTGCTTGTTTTTGCATTGAGTTTTGTCAAGCTTTGTGACCCTTATGAAAGATTTATCATGCTCTTAAGATCAAGATCACGTACACAACACCCAAATATGTACACCTCCTATGCTGAGGGTAGGCGCAAAAACATGCTTTCCATTTAGATCCACCCAAAAAGTGTTCTAGTCTTACACTGGGAGTGAACAAAAAACATGCTTGTTAGGATTCCATACAAATAAATGCTCCAAGTTCTTGTTCCTATCTCTCTAAAGTTTCATTGCAAAAAAGAGGCATGGGGCTACGCAAAAGTTATGCATAAAAAAGAAAAAAGAGAGAGTTGAAACAAAAAAATGGACACAAAAGTGTTCAAGATATTGAAAACAATGGGTACTTAGATGCCCGCCTGAAAAAAAAGAAAGAAAGATGAATAAAGATAGCCCCTGTTCTTTTACAAAAATATTTCTAAGTTTCAAATGAGAGATATGTTTTCAAGGAGCAAAGTAGAATTTTGATAGCCACCATATATCCACACACATGCACATCTTGATTTGATTGTATGACTCATTTCTCTTTGGATCTGTTGTTCGACTTTACAATATATGCATTGCATGTATGCCCTAGCTTTCTCCCTACCTATGAACTCCACATAAGCTTTAGTGGTAGGAAAAAAAGGGCATAACAAGTTATGCTTTGGTGAGGATCCATAAATACCACATATATTGAGAGACTTGAGAGTGTCATACAATAGAATCTCTAAGTTTTATTTTAAAAACTTATAAAAACTCTAGAACAATGGTGGAACAAAGAACTCCTCTAGCAAGGTCCTAAAACCCTAATTTATATCCTCATCATCAAGATCAGAGCTAGCAATCAAGAGAAGATTAGTCCTCCAAGTTAGGATCTACTTTTGTAAATAGAAATAGTGAGATAGAGAGTGAGAAAAGAGTTTGGAGGAAGTGTCAGCCTATCGGTGCTCTCTCTATGGCTTGTACCTTGGTGGAGTCAAGTTCTACTTGAGCTTGGTTATGAGATTTCTCAGGTAATCAACTTCTAATTCAAAAAAGTATCGTGTTTATATTGTTCATCAGGTTTGTGACTCTATTTTGAGTGCTTTAATCTATAGACGCTCTAGGTTAAAGTATTAATCGTAAGTGTAAGCGTGGTGCTTAGACTTGGGTTAATCGTGGATGCACCCTGCATTCCGGACCTGTGGTAGATCGCGAGGGTGACTATATTGCCTCATTGAGTCTTTTGTAGTCCTCCCGTCTGTAGGCCAAGTAGGACCTGATTACTACGGAAAACATCCTCTATTGGTGTCTTTCATTAGTAATGTCCCCAGTTGAATAGTAGAAGACATAGCTTACCCAAGTTAGAATTAGAAAACCTTAGCGATCCTCTCTACGCTCCTATTTATCCTTAGCCTTGTTGCTATCCCTAGTTTAGTTAGACTATAGTTAATCTCACACGTTTCCTTGTGGATATGATACTTGGAATACTCAAGATGAAAGCTACAGCGGTATCAATGTGCATGCGGATTTATCTATGTGCATCTTAAATATACCAACAAATGCCCTCCTAGACTGTAATGACGATGTTGATGGTCAAACCACCTTCCCATTTGCTGCCAATCTAGGATGTTGCCACCCATGCTATCGGTCCTAAGAAAGAGAGAAAGAGGTGGAAGTGATGAGACTATGTGTTGCACTAGGGTTGGGCTATGCCGTTGCAAGGGGCTCTCCACAAACTTCAAGGAGGTTGCTACAAAATGACAAGAGTACCAAATGTTGCCTTCTTCACATTAAAATTAAATTTATATCAAGGTTTCTAGTAATAAAATACCCAAACACGGTTATTGACTAGAGAGGACAAGTCAAGCGATGGTTTGAATTTCTAAAATGTAGAGGCCTTTTTTACAAAATAGACAATGACACACGTGAAAGCCCTAGTTTGGTATTGGATAATTGATGAAACCTATTTGGACTAACACTCTACTCTGAGTGTGGATTTGAGATAGGTTGGTCCAACTCAAGTGATGGAGCTAAGTGGCACTCATGGATGGAGATGGCCACATGAATAGAAGTCCACGGTGATGGTGTGGACATGTGATGATGATCAAGCTCTGGACTTGGAAAAGAAGAAAGAGAAAAACAAAATGGACTCAAGGCAAAGGTATATTTGATAAGGGCCATCGAAAGAGGCATGGCTTCTTTCTTCACTCACTCACCTGTTCGCCTGCTTCAATAGCATGGAAGAAGGTGTTCTAAGAGCCATCATACAGATTCAAATTATCACCAGATGGTATATATACATCGGTATGACCTCCGTAGTATCCGGACCTAATAAAACGGTCTTTGTTATCGCTAGGGATATAGATCCGACTGGTTGTGGCACTAGCGCTTTTATTTGCGAACCCTTTTGTTTAATCCTAAAAAAGAAAATGAGTCCTTTAGATTAGATACTTTTTTCTTTTTTTAGTACATTGGTTTTGGTAATCAAGACACTATAGAGAGTGTGATCACATTTAGGATAGATGATCATACTATTAAGAGGGAAGTTCTTATCGGACAACTCGATCATCTAGTGCCACTAGGTGTTGGAATACTTCCATTGCATTTTAAGCCTAGTGCACAATCGGTGAGAAGTGATTAACCTTTGGAAAATTATTGTGAAAATTCTAACACACTTGCACATGATGGTGAAACACTTGTGGTGTTTTTTTGAAAACAAAACACTTGTGGTGTTGGCACATTTGCAAAGGAATCAAAGGAGGCGAGGAACAAGATGAGGTGCTGCCTCTGGGGGCACCACCACCCCCTATCCGGTGCACTGCCACCCCTAGGGCGGTGACCAGTTGGCCTCGGCTGAGAAGGAGGAGTTGGGGGTTGGCACCGTCATTGCCTGTCCAGTGGCACCGCTACCCCTAGGGCGGTGCCCACCTGGCCTTAGTCTTGAGTAGCAGAGAAGGGGTTGTGACTGGACACCACTATGTACACCGCCTAGAGCACAACGGTGCACTGCCATGGCTGTCCGGTGCCACTGCCACTTTTTACCCGAGAGCAGGCGAGGTGGGGATGGTCACCGCCGAGGCACCATCGTGCCCAGGGCGGTGCACCGCCCTATTTTTCTAGAGAGCAGGGTTTTCATGGGTTGGCCTAGGTGGTCACCGCCAACCCTAGGGCAGTGCCGCTGCCACCCCTGTCTAGTGACCAATGACTAGTTTTTAGCCATTGGAATTTGACCGTTGGAAAGGGCACCGCTGTGTCTGGTGCCTGGCTCCACCCTGTCTGATGCCCTCATAGAATTATGCTCCAAGGGGTAATGGCTCTATTTCAAGGTAGGGCCTACCACTACTACAGAAATCTTATTGGAGGTGAGCATTTTTGACTTCTAGAGGCGGGCATTGCAACCACCTCCAATCAAAGGTCATGGTTTAATCTGTGACATATGGAGACAGTTGCTTTTCCCACGTCCATAAATCAAACACGAAAAACAAAAAAAGAAAAACTTGTGAACATGCCCGTTGACCCCATCCATGAGCCCGTTGAGCCCATCACATGTCGCTACCACCACTAGATGGATTTGCACGTTGTCACCATCGTTGTCCCTAGATTCGGTCATGCCCACCCTTGATCCACTGCTGGATGACGGGCATGCCCTGGATCCACCACTGGGGGATGCAATCACCCTCGATCCGCTGTCGAAGGATGGCCACACCCTAGATCCACCATCGGTGAGCATGCCCACCCCTAGATCCACCATCAGGGAATGCCACAAGCCTCCTCACGCATGGATCTTGTTGACCTCTACCACCTCACACTAGATCTCGTGAAACTGCCGGATTCAGATCTCGTTGAGGTTGTGAGCTCGTTGGAGATGTGCTGCCTGCTTATGGTCGTAGCACCACCGAGATGCGCATTTGCGCTGCTAGGGCCACCTCCATCCATGCCAGGGCTGCACGCAACTGAGCCAGGGCTGGCCACATCCACGCTAGCTAGGGCAAAGAGAGAGAAAGAGAGAGATGGGGTGCTAGAGGGGGAGAGACGGGAGGGAGCGACGCTGAGGGAGGGAGAGGGGCCGTCGGAGGGAGAGAGTGACAGAGGGAGAGGGGTAGCTCAGGAGGGAGAGATGGGAGGGAGAGGGGTGACTTGGCTTTAGTGTTGTTGTTGATTTTTTAATAGGCTATTTACCCTCCTCTGACCTTTCAAGTGGTATCGAAGTCGTGGTCATCGTGATTTGAGGCTTAACAACCTTCGGTGTCAAAATGGCTTAAATCAACAATACTAAGAAGCCACCCTAATTTGTTGGCTCAAATTCTCCATATTGGAAGGAATGATGACCACCTACATCAAGTTAATCAATAGAAAGGTGTGGAATGTGGTGAAGACCAAGATTGAGATAGCTGATCTGGAGACTTCCACCGCGGCCGAAGAAGTGCTACTCCAAAACAATGGCATTGCTCTCAAAGCACTTGGAGAAGAGGTGAAGGACAAGTACTTCTCCCACAAGTTCTTGAGATGCTTACCATCAAGATTTGGCATATTGGTCACTATTCTAGTGAGGAGTGGTTTGGACACCATGACACCAAACCAAGTGTTTAGAGATGTAATGACCGATGATACATATAGAGATGATGATGAGAAGGAAGAGAAGAAGAATGAGAAGAAAGATGACAAGAAAGATGAGAAGAAGAAGAGTGTGGCATTCAAAGCCACATCATCATCCAATGGCAAGGTAAAGCAAGAAACATCAAGTAAAGATGAAGACTCAAGCTTTGATGAAGTTGATGATAAGAAGATGGCGCTCTTTGTCAAGAGATCTGGCAAATTCATGATGATGAAGGGCTATCATGCTAGAAGAAAGAAGTGATCATCAAGGAACAAGGATGAACCAAGGAGGTGCTTCAAGTGTGGTAGCAAGGATCACCTTGTTGCTCAATGCCCCTATAATAGTGAAAATGAAGATGATGACAAGAAGGGCAAGAAGAAGGACAAGAAGGAAAAGAAAGAAAAGAAGGACAAGATGACCTTCAAAAAGAAGAATAAGGGTGGTTCATATGTGGTCACTTGGGATAGTGATGCTTCCTCAAGTGATGATGATGATAGTGATGATGACAAGACCACCAAGAAGAAGGCTCTTGCAAGCATTACCATAAATGAGAAGCCTTCTCTCTTCGACACTCCGTCAACTTGCTTCATGGCTAAGGCCACTAAGGTACAAACTCATGATGATGGATGTGAAAATGAAAGTGATAGTGATGATGATGAACCAACTAAAGATGAACTAATTGACATGTTAGAAGATACTAAGATTCACTTTGACATCAAGAGAAGGGAACTCAAAGACTTGCGTAAGGAATTAAAAGGGCTTAAGCAAGCCTTTGATGAGCTCAATGCATCTCATGAGAGGCTACAAGAAGCCCATGAGAAGCTTGGCAAAGCTCACAAGAAGCTTGAAAAGGATCATTCCACTCTTGTCGAGCAAAATGAGAAAGTAATTATAACATGTGACATCATTGATGAATCTTTCTATAAGCCTATTGTTGTTGCACCCGCTAACCCTTCTTGGAGCTCATCTAGCACTACTACTTCACCTATGAGTGATGGTTTCACTTGTGATGCCTCACTTATGGTTGAGAATGAGACCATAAAGAAGGTGGTCAATGAGCTCACTCATGCCTTAGGCAATGCCTATGGTGGTGAGGCCCGTTTGCTAAAGTGCTTCGGTAGCTAAAGGTTTTCTCTTAATAAAGAGGGATTAGGCTATAACCCCAAGAAGGGCAAGGTGGCCTTTGCTCCTCACAAGATTAGTTTTATGAATAACAATAGTCGGTTTTGCAATAGATGCAAGCAAGTTGGGCATGTAGAGCAATATTGCAAGAACAAGAATAAGGACACTAATGTATCCTCAATTAAATTTGATTCTTGTTATTTGCTTACCAAGGGTGTAAATGGAGTGAAGGCTAAGTTTATTGGTACACCAATTGTGGGCTCAAAAAAGAGAGCTATATGTGTGCCAAAGAGCTTAGTCACTAACCTTTAAGGGCCCAAGCAAATTTGGGTACCTAAAAGGAATTGATATTCTTTTGTAGGTTAATTACAAAGTCGAAGGAAGGCATTGGGTTCTTGATAGTTGATGCACTCAACACATGACCGGTGATGCAAGAATGTTTAACTCAATCAACACCAATGATAGCAATGGTTATGATAGTATCACATTTGGTGACAATGGCAAAGGTAAGGTCAAAGGGCTTGGTAATATTGCAATATCCAATGACTTGAGCATATCCAATGTGTTAATAGTTGAGAGCTTGAACTTCAATTTGCTATCCGTAGCTCAATTTTGTGATCTTGGTTTTAACTGCATATTTGAAGTAGATGATGTAGAGATTATAAGTGTAGATTGCTCTAATGTGATGTTCAAATGCTTTAGATATGAGAATCTATACTTGGTTTATTTCAATGCTAGTGAAGCTTAATTGTCAACATGCTTGTTCACTAAGTCTAGTATGGTTTGGTTATGGCATAGAAGACTTGGTAATGTTGGAATAAAACAATAGAATAGATCAGTTAAGCATGATGTAGTTAGAGGCTTGAAAGATATGGTATTTGAGAAGGATAAGCTTTGTAGCTCTTGTCAAGCCTGTAAACAAGTTGGAAACACACATCCTAAGAAAAGTATGATGAGTACTAGCAAGGCCTTTGAGTTGTTGCACATGGATTTGTTTGGGCCAAAACAATACACGAGCATCGGTGGAAACAAATATGGCTTTGTGATAGTGGATGACTTTACTAGATACAAATGGGTATTATTTCTAGTGGATGTTGGTATAAATTAAATGCACACTAGAAATATAAGTATAAGTATCCACAAGCGCACAGATAGTATACTGATGTAGCACTTCACCCGGGAGTATTCCAGAGTATCGCTATTTATATTTTACCATAGGGAAAACGTGTGATACTAACTAAGACTAAACTTAACACCCAAGAAAGTGGCAAGGACGGAGACTATAGGGATTATAAAGGATGTCACTATGGTTGTCTAGTTCTAACCCTTATAAGCTATGTGATTACTATTTAGGCTGGGGACATTGCATAGGAGAAAGCACCATATAAGATGACTTTAACCTGGCAACCGGGTCCTACTTAGGTCCTACAAACAGGATGTGGAATATATATAAGAATCAATGAGGCTATACGAGTTACCCTTGCGAACTACCATGGCTCTAGAATGCAGGGTGCATCTACGAGTAACCGAAGTCTAAGCACCATGCTTACACCACGAATACTACTCTAATCTAGTAGCGACCAAGACTAGAGCACTCAAAATAGAGTCATAAACCAGATGAATAATAATAACAAAGACTTACTTGAATTAGAAGTTGAATACCAAAAGACTCTCAGAAGCAAGCCCCAATGTTAATGGAACTTGATCCCGTAGGTACAAGCCGGAGCTTCCCCTCAAACTCTTCCCCAACACTCTATCTCTCTATTTCTAAATAAGACTAGTCCTAATCTTTGGTGGACTACAAAACTAATCTTCTCTTGGAGCTTCTCTCTTGATCCTATCTAGGAATTCTAGATGTAGAGGAGAAATTAGGATTTCAAGGCAGATGAAGATGATCTGAATAGGGGGGCAGGGCTCTGTTTATATAGGCCGGTGGGATGAACGTGAGCCCTTGGATCAAACCGACTTGAACAACGGTTGAGATGCAATCTTCAAGGTGGTGGAGGATCGACGACACAAGCCAGCTGATAGGTGGGACCACCCTAGGTCGGTCGACCTGGCTCCTAGGTTAGCTGACTTGGCTCTATGCCAGGTGGGTCCCACCTTGGAGGGTCTGATTTGTTGAGTCTTCTAGAATCTTCTCCATTCGGTTTCGCATTGGAATATGCTTTTTACACCGACGTCCACCATTTCTTGCCTCTTTTTCCTGTTTAATCCCTAAAAAACATAGATATTCCAAAACTCATGGAATTTTGACAGTTAAACCCCTATTCTACTTATATATTTCTTATTTATGCATTAATTCATGTTTGGTTGATTGTTTAAAATGACACTTAACAGCCGTCAACAAGCTCCTCCACACTTAGTCTTTTACTCGTCCTCGAGAAAAGGTTGGATCACTGCAAACATAACTTTAGGACAAGTTATCAACATAAAACCACTCCTAGTCATACCTATACTGTGGGATTCAATGTGTCTACCATGAAACTTTGGGTGGTTGGAGAATGGAACAGCTTGAGACAGATTACCTTTTCCTTCAGTCATGTCAATTAGAGTTTTTGCATAAGTTTTGAAAATAGAACATAGCTTACCTTCTCCTTCATGTAGTACTCTCAAATCACTCATATATGTGGTACTTTTGGATCCTCACCAAGGCATAGATGATTAATGCCTTCTTTACATCTATTTGTATAAAGCTTATGTGGAGTTGTAGGTAATTCAAGGATGTATCATACTTACTTTGCATATGTTGCTAAGTCAAAACTCAGATCCATGGAGGGAAATGTCATACTTCTAGATCAAGATGTGCATGTGTGTGGAATATATATGGTGGCTATCCTATTTCTACTTTGCTCCTTGAAAACACGTCTCTCTAATTTGAAACATTGAAGACTTTTACTAAAGAACATGGGTTATCTCTTTCTTTCTTTCTCTTCTCTTTTTTCAATACTTTTGCTTGGACACTTGTCCTTTATTTTTCAATAGTTCTCCTTTTTTACATAGCCACATGCCTCCTTTCTGCAATTAGAAAACTTTAAGAAAGACATTTACAAGAACTTGGAGCATTTATTCCTAACAAACTTTTTTTGTGTTTTCTCCTAGTGTAGGAGTAAAACATTTTTAGGTGGATGGAAAGGCATGTTTTTGCGTACTCCTAGTGTAAGAGCAACAGATATATGTGGAGTGTACATGATCTTGATCTTGGGAGCATGATAAACCTCTCAACACGGGTCACAAGGTTTGACAAAACTCAATACAAAGCAAGTAGCTTATGAGCTAGTTTTCAATATGTAAATCATGTATGGCTCTAACGGGATGTTACTTTTACTACGGAGGAGAAGTGTAGCTATTTATTTTTTATTTTTGAAATTAAATTCTCTAATGACTAGATATCAAGAATCAAGTTCTTATTATTCTACTATCTCACATTCCACAACAACTTAAGTGACACGGGGTCCCTAAAAATTAAGTTCCCAACCGTAGCAAGACTTCCAGGGAAAGTGTTATGTGAAGTTGTCCTTAAGTCATGACTACAACAATATTTATTTTATATTTTAAATGATTTTATTAATGAATTTTCAATTTAATTTGAAACAGGGAGCAACATATATAAAAATAGTGTATTGGGTTCATACCTGACCGTGGATGAAGCGCGCAGCGAGGCGGAGCTAGGCTAGGTTGCCTGCCCTAGCAAACAGGGTGGCCGCCCTAGGTTGTGCGTGGTCCTTGCGATGTTTTAATTCCAATTTTTGTAACTTTCACGATCGTTTCCTATTTGGTCATCATGATGTGTCTCCCCCACACTTGTTTCGTGTTATTCCTCATGCACAACAAGGTGGAGACAAAAACACATATCCAAAAATAGGGAACATTTATGGTAATCAATTTTATTCAATAAATAAGGCAAACTTTGTAATAATAAATCACTCTATTAACTGAGCTAATAATGCAAACCCAAAAATTAGGGCACCTTATTACATTTGACAAAAACAAACCTAATTTAACAAACCTAAATTTAAGACTGATAACTGGGGTGCCCTAATTTATAACCTAATTTTTACTTCTTCTCCTTACCCTCGCCAAGAACATCACTAGCGAGGCTCTCAACCTTAGCTTCTAATTTCTTACATTCTATGTGTTCTAGGTCTATCCTCTCATTGGTGGTTGTCACTGACCTACTAACAAACTTATGATCTTTATCTAAGGACTTTACAAGTTCTGCAAGGAATTTAACTTGCTCCTCTAGTGACACCACTGTAGTCCTCTGACGCTTCCTCCTCTCCTGTGGCGGTGCCTTCTATGGTGCCTCCTTGGGTGGTAGAAACTTGACTTTGGATGGATGGGCACGTATGCCTTTGATGGTTAGGCGTGAGGAGTACTTGGCGCAGATGATCTGTCCTAGCTTGTCCGTCTTCACTCTGGTCAGCACCTCGTTGTCCTTCGGTGGGAGCAGCTTGGTGTCGATAGGCACCTTGCTGATTGGTCCCTTTGGTGGAGCATCCTTCAGGAAGAGATGCTCCGGTGGAGATGGAAGAGTTGTAGCATGAACTTGGGCAAAGTAGGGTTGCTCATAGCTATGAGGTTTGGCAGGAACTAGTCGCTTGGGAGGAATGACAACCAGAGGGAGAGGATCTTCAACTGGAACTATGGCTAGAGAGTTGTCTACTGGAATTTGGTTGAGGTCCATCCCGTGGGGGATGATTTGCTTGTCTTCCATGGGGAGCTTTTGGGAGAAGAAGAGCTTCTAATCTAAAAGAGAGGAGAGCTGTGATGGAATGAGGTTGGAGGCTAGCAGAGGGTTGTTTATATAGGGGGTGTTCAACTTGATTTAGGGGTCAAATCTCGTCCTGAATGGTTAATCGCGTCGGAGAATGATCGAATATTCGTGACATATTCATTTTTCTAGAAGCATCTATCGAAATACGCGAAACGGAAAAAGGAGGCGGCGAAATGGGATAGACCTAGGTCAGCCGACCTGGGATCCAGGTCGTGGGCTCCTTTTTCGCAATGTTTTCTAATAATATTTTATATCCTAAAAACATACTTTCGATTGGAAAATCAAAAAGAAAGCGGACATGCCTAAAAATCATGAGAAATTAATAAATTCTATAATATCTAATTCTTTTGAATCTTTATTGGGCTCTAAAAAGATTTTGAGGCGGTGTCCATTTTCCTTGAATAACGTACCTTTATCATTTTAAAGTGTTAGCGCTCCATGTGATGATGCATTAATCACCGTGTATGGTCCTTCCTATTTACTCCGTATTTTTCCATGCCCGAATAAATTCACCGTGGAATTAAAAAGTAATACCTTATCTCCTAGGGTAAAGCTTTTCTTCTTGATTCTCTTGTCATGCCATCTTTTGGTTCTTTCTTTGTAAATCTTAGCGTTGTGATATGATTTCTCTCTCCATTCATCGAGTTCTAAGAGTTGCATCCTTCTTTTCACACCGGCTGCATCTGGATCCATATTCCATCTCTTGATAGCCCGGTGAGCCTTGAATTCTAGCTCAACAGGCAAGTGACAGGTATTCTCATATACTAGTTGATAAGGTGACATTCCAATTGGTGTTTTGTAGGTAGTATGGTATGCCCACAATGCCTCGAGTAACCTGTCCTTCCAAGCAGCCCCCATCTCATCGACTATTTTCTTTAGAATATTCTTGATTTGCTTATTTGATGTCTCTGCTGAAAGGTCCTTGTTTGGTTTTGGTAATTGAGTGACAATCTTAGGTGGACTAATTGTGTTTATGTGAGATACACAGGTGATTAGTCCATAGGTACATGTGTGTGAGCAACATATGCCATGAAGGTGAAAATGGCTTGGAGATGTTGCAAAGCTTGCACATGTGATGATGGAGGAGCTCATTGCATATGAGACATGACATGGAGTCATGTGATCAAGGTGAACAAGATCAAGACATGACTTGGCTCGATGAAACGGTTGCAAGTGTGAAGGGAAAGTCAGAGGCTTTGAAGCGAGGGACCGCGTGTGACAGTGAAGCTTGAGCAAGACTTGTCGCCGATGGACTAATGCAACGGTGAAGAGCAAGTGAGGTCAAGATCGATGAACCAATACGGTCATGTGATGATATGAAGTGGATCATATCATTTGGTGATTGGTTGATGCATGTGTTGCATCAACATTGGAGGAGATGGAATGGAATGTGCAAGGCAAAGGTATAACCTAGGACATTTCCATTTCACCAGTCATAGGTGTGTAGAGAAGTTTATGACCGGGTTTAGGATAGATGGTCATACTATTAAGAGGGGCAAACTTGTTTGCATATCGGTCATCTAGTGTCACTCGAGTGATCTAACTTTGCATCGTTGCTAGAATCGAGTGGCATGGCAAGTTGAGTGGCTAACTCCTTTGAAGAAAATGATTGTGAAAATGCTAACACACATGCACATGGTGGTGTACACTTCATGGTGTTAGCACATTTGCAAAGGAGGTGAAGTTTGAGCAGTAGAGATAGGTTTAGGGCCCTCTCTCCCTCCCATTGAGCTTGCAAGGTGGGATTTAGTGTTTTTTGTCAAAGTGAAATGCATTTTTCCACTACGCCAGAGGTGGAGATTTTCTCTAAGTCAAAAGAGAAGGAAGTCGGAGAAGAAACAGAGGCGAAAGGAGGTCACTGGTGTGACCGGATGCGGTCTCGGCATGACCAGCGCATCCGGTCAGTGGCAGCAGCTGTGCACGGCGTGGGGCGCTAGGGTTTGTAACTGGTGCATCCGGTCCCTCGCAGAACTGGAGTGTCCAGTCACACAGTCGGGGAACAGTGTGTGTCTCAGAGCTGATCGGACGTGGTGGCGTGTCCGATCACGTGCGATCGGACACGTCTGGTCGACAAAGTCGCTCTCTAGAACCTCTCTGGACAGCGACTAGACACTGGCACTATTGCATCCGGTTGTGGCATGGAGCGCATCTGGTCAAACAGTGAAATGCATCCGGTCAATCTCTTGACCGTTGGCATGCAAGTGACCATTGGGATGACACGGATGACGTTGAACCAGACGCCGTGCAGCGCATCCGGTCAGTTCAATCGGCACGTCCGGTCGATGCGAAAAACACCTAGTGAAGGGGTAACGGCCATATTTGTTTGTGGGGCTATAGATACTTGTGGTGGCCGGCCTTGGCTGGTAGCTGAGCACACTATAGCCTTGGTGGCTTATGTGGTAGTGCTTGGGAGCCCTCTAACTCACTCTTGCTTGATAGTGTTCATCCGATCGAGTGGGTGAGCAATTCGAGTGCGATTGCATCGTGAGGTTGCATCAAGTGGCACTAGGTGTTCGTGTTGCAAGCCGGTGGTGCTTGTTACTCTTAGAGGTTGCCACCTCCTAGACGGCTTGGTGGCTTGTGGCTCTGTCGAAGCTCGCAAGAAGATTGAGCGAGGCTTCGGAGAAGCTTTGTGAGGGGGATTGTGCCCACCCCGCGGGGATCACGAAGAGCAACTCTAGTAGAGCGTGTCATTGAGCTACCACACTTGATGGTGGGTTCTTGCGGCGCTCTTTGGAAGAGCTCGGTTGTGGATACCAATTAGCCACCGAACCACGAGGTGTTAGTCGACACAACAGGGACTAGCTTGGTGGCAACCAAGTGAACCTCGGGAGAAAAATCACCGTGTCAACATTGTTCATCATCTTCTTGGTGGTTTGCCTTTGTGCAACACAAGCTTGTATTTACTTTTATATTTATCTTGCTTGTGTAGTTGCTCTTGTATCTAGTTGTGCTTGTGTAGCTAGCTAGATATATTCTTGCTTGTGTAGCTAGAAGTATCCCCTTTGCATGGCTAATTTGGTTTGTGTAACCTTGTTAGTCACATAGCTTAGTTTGTGTAGCTAAGTAATTTGCGCTCTCTAATTTGGCATTGGTTGCCTCGTTATTGAGCATTGCTAGTGAGCCTAGGAGCTTTGTGCTTTTGCTTACTAGTTGTGTATGAGCTCCCTGGTGCTTGAAGTACTAGTTGCATAGGTTTGTGTGACCTTGCAAGCTAGAATTGTTTAGGTGAGCTCTTGCCAGGAAGGCACCTTATTTGCTTGATTAGGATCTTTTGTAAGGTGCTAGAGTTATAGATAGAGGGGTGTAGTCTTGTCTAGACCGATAAGTTCTAATTCCACACTTTTTTCGGTTAGCTGACACGATTAAGTTTTAGAAAGGACTATTCACCCCCCCTCTAGTTCGCCATCTCGACCCTTGATCTGCCTGGCCACTTGTTTGAGGGTGATATGGAGTAGCGATATTGTGACAGATCCTGGGGTTTGATAAGTATTTTTGAAAACTTCTGTCAATAAAGTGAGATCCTCCATCACTGATCACCATCTTCGGCATACCGAATCTTAGAAATATTATTTCATGGAACATCTTCTTGGATTTCTTAGCGTCAACAGATCTGCATGGCATGGCTTTAACCCATTTGAAAACATAATCTACTGCCACCAAGATATGCTCACAATTCTTTGACTTTGGAAATGGTCCCATATAATCAATTCCCCAGACATTGAAGAGCTCTATCTGGAGGTTGGTAGTGAGTGGCATAGCATCTCTTGCATTAATATTTCCATGTCTCTGACATGCCCCACACCTTCGGACAAAATCCTTCATGCCTTCATACATAGTTGGCTAGAAAAATCCACTCTGCCAGATTTTTGTGTGAATGCGGAATGTGCCATAATGTCCTCCATATGGTGATGAGTGGCATCTTTCAAAGATCTTAATTCCTTCCTCAGTTGGTACACATCTCCTGAGAAGTCCATCAGAACAAACTCTGAAGAGGTACGGATCATCCCACATGTGGTGACAACTTTCATAACTAAGCTTTCTTTTATCTGCTCCTGGTGGTATATACCCTGAAACCATAAAATTAACAATACCTGCATACCAGGGGTCAGATCGAGAGACCTGGTATAGCATGTTGTCCCGAAGATAATCGTTGATTGGCAGCTCCTGTGGATTTTCAAATTGCATTATAGACAAATTATCGGTAACAGAATTTTCTAATCCCTTTTTACCTTTTATTTCTAAGTCAAATTCTTGGAGTAGCAAAATCCATCTTATTAATCAAGGTTTAGCATCTTTCTTAGAGAGCAAATATTTCAAAGCAGTATTATTAGAATAAACAATTATTTTTACTCCTACTGAGTAAGACCTAAATTTATTAATAGCAAAAATGACAACCAGTAGTTCTTTTTTAGTTGTTGCATAATTAAGTTGTAGTCCTGTCAAAGTTTTGCTAGCATAAGCAATTGCATGATGCTTTTTATCTTTTGTTTGTCTCAAAACTGCCCCCACAACATAATCACTAGCATCACACATAATTTCAAAAGGTAAAGACCAATTAGGGGGTTGAATGATTAGTGCAGAAATGAGTGCTTTCTTTAAAGTTTCAAAAGATTTCATATAGGCATCATCAAATTCAAAAGGAACATCCTTGGCCAAAATATTAGTAAGTGTTCTAGCAATATATGAAAAATTCTTTATAAATCTACAATAAAAACCAGCATGGCCAAGAAAACTCCTTATTCCTTTAACATTCACAGGTGGAGGTAATTGTTCTATTACTTCAATTTTAGCTATGTCTACTTCAATTCCTCTTTCAGACACTAAGTGTCCTAGTACTATTCCTTCTCTAATCATAAAATGATATTTTTCCCAATTAAGGACTAAGTGCTTTTCTTCACATCTTTGCAAAACCTTATCTAAGTTTTCGAGACAATCATCAAAAGTTTTTCTATAAACAGAAAAGTCATCTATGAAAACTTCTATAATTTCTTCAATCATATCAGAAAATATAGACATCATGCATCTTTGAAAAGAAGCTGGAGCATTACACAAACCAAAAGACATTCTACGGTAAGCATAAGTTCCATATGGACATGTAAAAGTGGTTTTGCTTTGGTCATCTAGATGTATTGGGATTTGGTGGTAACCTGAGTATCCATCAAGAAAGCAAAAGAAAGAGTGGTTCACGAAGGGTAGTGGAAAGTGGTCTTTCTTTATTGCCTTATTAAGTTTTTTATAATCTATATACATTCGCCATCCAGTGACGGTTCTTTGAGGGATTAATTCATTCTTTTCATTTTTAACAACAGTCATGCCTCCCTTTTTAGGCACAACATGAATAGGGCTTATCCACTCACTATGTAGCATAGGATAAATGATCCCGACGTGCAACAGTTTCAAAAATTCCTTCTTTAGTACCTCTCGCATTGCATTATTAAGTCTACGCTGGGGCTCTCTAGATGGTGTAATTTCTAGAATTGTAGGGATGTGATGGGTGCAAAGAGCAGTACTAATTCCTTTAAGATCTTCTAGTGAGTAGCCAAAAACTGAGTGATGCTTTTCTAAGACAGTTATTAGGCACAAAGATTCTTCCTGAGTGAGTTTATCACTTATGATCACAGGAGATTCCTGATCATTATTAAGAAAAGCATATCTAAGACCAACAGGCAAAGGTTTAAGCTCAATTGGAGGTTTAGGTGGCTCTATAAATTCATTTAAAGGCTCTAGTTCCACAAAAGGTTCATCTTCTTCCTCTATGAAGAATTCAGCATCATCCTCTAAGTTGTGTTCTATTAAGTGCTCTAGAGATGCTACCTTGACCTCTCTATCAGATCATGCTCTAGACATGGCTCGGTGTCGGTATTTAAAGAATGAGTGATGGACAGAGGGAGTTTAAAGTTTTTCCCTAAGCGTATATTAAAAATTTCCTATTTGTCCTTCTTGAATAAGCCTATCAATTGGTTGTCCTATCAACAGGTCAAACTCCATAATATCAAAGATATAAAAGCTCAAATGAACCATGGTTTTTCTTACCTGGATGGGTAACACATATAAAATTCCTAAATTTTGGACAATTTGTCCTGAAGGGCTTTTCAACAATTTGGTTGTTGGGGTTAATGGTATATGTTTTAATAAATTTTAAGCAAACGATGCAAACATAATGTTAACACCCACAACTGGATTGTAAAAGGCTTCGAAAGGGTCTCTATCAATTTGGTATTGAATGGTGATAGAAGGTGTATCAAAGCGGATCACATCAGAGGAAAGCTCTGATTCTTCTAACCACTTATTGCAAATTATAGACACTAATTCTCGTGTTGTCTGTTTAAGGAAATCTTTGTCGGAAGGGTCTAAAAGTTCTTGGTTTGATAATTTCTTGGTCTTCCTAGCCTTCCTATGGTATTTTGAGGTATTTTCATAATCGACATAAAGTTCATCCTCAAAATCAAGCATAAAATCTAAAAATGGGATGTCTAATGGCTCAAAATTTAGATCAGCTAATGGTTCTAGCAAAATTTTAGGTTTAGCTACTAGTGATTCTTCTCCTACAAAATTCTCTTTCGGCTCTAAGGGTAGTTTATCTATTAAAATTTTGTCTAGGAGTTTTCTTGCTTCCTAAATAGAAACATTCAAGAATGATCCTCCAGATGCTAAAATGAGAAATTCTATGGTTTTTGTGTTAAGACCCATGTAAAAATGTTGAAGTAAAATATGGTCTTGTAATTCTAAGTCTGGTCTAGATTCTAAAAGAAGGTTAAAAGGGTCCTACGTTATGGCCAAAGATTCATTATTTTTTAAAAAAAGTTATGACCTCGGCTCTAAGGTTGACAGCTTTATGGATAGGAAAGAAATCTAAACAGAAGCTAGAGCGTAAACTTCCCCAATCTCCTTGTTTACTCTCTACGGTTCGGTCATACCAAATTCTAGCTCTCCCTCTCAAAGAGAAAGGAAAAAGCTTCCATCTTAAGATCTCATCTGACATGCCTGCTATGTGTAGGCAGTCACAGGTCTGTTCGAAATCTCGTAGGTGTAGGTAAGAGTTTTCGTCTTCCTTTCCTGAAAAGGGATGGTTCTGGACCATCTCGATTAAACGTGGCCGTAGCTCATAGGCGGGTGCTAAAATGGGTTTGAATGATTCTTTGGGCCTATGGCTAGTGCTCATGGGTGTGGAACATTAGTAAATAGGAGTGAAATTTTCAATATCCATAAGGATAAACACAAAAAGGTTGAAAAGAATGGGATAAAAAGGAAAAAGATAAAAGTATAATACAAGGTTAAGTTAGGCTCGAAGTTATCTTAGCTACCGTTTTCACCGGCAATGGCGCCAAAAATGCTTGTTGGTATAAATTAAATGCACAAAAGAAATATAAGTATCTGCAAGTGCACAAATAGTATACCAATATAGCACTTCACCCAAGAGTATTCCAGAGTATCATTATTTATATTTTACCACAAGGAAAACATGTGATACTAACTAAGACTAAACTTAACCCCTGAGAAAGCGGCAAGGACGGAGACTATAGGGATTATAAGGGAGGTCACTATGGTCATCTAGTTCTAACCCTTATAAGCTATGTGATTACTATTAAGGCTAGGGACATTTAATAGGTGAAAGCACCATATAAGATGACTTTAACCTAGCAACCAGGTCCTACTTAGGTCCTATAAACGGGATGTGGAATATATATATATAAGAATCAACGAGGCTATAAGAGTCACCCTCGCGAACTACCATGGCTCCGAAATGCAGGGTGCATCTACAAGTAACCAAAGTCTAAGCACCACGCTTATACACGAATACTACTCTAATCTAGTAGCGACCAAGACTAGAGCACTCAAAATAGAGTCGTAAACTAGATGAATAATAATAACAAAGACTTACTTGAATTAGAAGTTGAATACCAAAAGACTCTTAGAAGCAAGCCCCAATGTTAATGGAACTTGATCCCATAGGTACAAGCTAGAGCTTCCCCTTAAACTCTTCCCCAACACTCTATCTCTCTATTTCTATATAAGACTAGTCCTAATCTTTGGTGGACTACAAAACTAATCTTCTCTTGGAGCTTCTCTCTTGATCCTATCTATGAATTCTAGATGTAGAGGAGAAATTAGGGTTTCAACCTAGATGAGGATGATCTAAACAGGAGGGCAGGGTTCTGTTTATATAGGTCGGTGGGATGAACGTGAGCCCTTGGATCAAACCGACTTGAACAACGGTTGAGATGCAATCTTCAAGGCGGTAGAGGATCGACGACACAAGCCAGCTGATAGGTGGGGCCACCCAAGGATGGCCGACCGCTCTATGCCAGGTGGGTCCCACCTTGGAGGGTCTGATTTATTGAGTCTTCTAGAATCTTTTCCATTTTGTTTCACGTTGGAATATGCTTTTTACATCGATGTCCATCATTTCTTGCCTCTTTTTCCTGTTTAATCCCTAAAAAATATAGATATACCAAAACTCATGGAATTTTGTCAGTTAAACCCCTATTCTACTTATATATTTCTTATTTATGAATTAATTCATGTTTAGTTGACAGTTTAAAATGACACTTAACAACCGTCAACAGTGGATAAGAGTGATGTGTTTGCAACTTTCAAATCATTTATCAAGGGCATACATAATGAGTTTGAAACAACTATCAAGAGAGTTAGAAGTGACAATTTTAGTGAGTTTAAGAACACTAGAATTGATGAGTTTTGTGATGAATTTGGAATTCAACATCAATTCTTGGCCAAGTACACTCCACAATCAAATGGCCTTGTTGAGAGGAAGAATAGAACCTTGATTGACATGGCAAGATCAATTTTAAGTGAGTACAATGTTAGTCAATCCGTTTTGGCTGAAGCAATCAACATGGCTTGTTACTGTAGCAACCGTCTCTATTGTCACCCAATAATGGAGAAGATACCTTATAAACTCTTGAATGGTAGAAAGCCCAACATTGCATATTTTTGGGTTTTTGGTTGCAAAAGCTACATATTAAAGAAAGGCACTATCTAGATTGGGCAAGTTTGATAAGAAGTGTGATGAAGGGTTCTTGCTTGGATACTTAACCACTAGCAAAGCTTATAGAATTTGAAATTTGGCAAGTGGTACTCTTGAGGAAGTTCATGATGTTGAATTTGATGAAACCAAGGGATCCCAAGATGAAGATAAGAGTCTTGATGATGTTAGAGGCATTCAACTTTCAAATGCCATAAAGAACATGGATGTTGATGAATTAAGGCCTAGACAAGTGATAGATGAAGAATATGATCAAGTGCAAGTGCTTTCTAACTCAAATGAGCAAGTTGATACAAATCAAGCTAGTCAAGTGGCTCTCATGACAATGTGGAAGATTAAGTGGCTAGTTCATCATCTCAAGCAAATCAATCAAATGAGCAAGCAATCAAGTTCCAAGACTCCAACCAACCAATATTGCAAGAGATGATCCATTGAACACTATAATTGGAGATACTTCTAGAGGTGTATAAACAAGACCAAGATTGGCATCATTTTATGAGCACTTCTCATTTATGTCATCCATTGAACCAAAGAAGATAGAAGAAGCATTGAAGGATGTTGATTCGGTGAATGCTATGCATAAAGAATTGAACAATTTCACTAGAAATCAAGTATGGGAGTTAGTTGCGAGACCAAAGAACCACAATATGATTGGAACCAAATGGGCCTTTAGAAACAAACAAGATCAAGATGAGATAGTAGTAAGGAATAAAACAAGATTGGTAGCACAAGGTTACACTCAAGTGAAGGGTCTTGACTTCAGAGAAACATATGCCCCGGTTGCAAGATTGGAAGCAATTAGGATCTTGCTAGCCTATGCTTGTGCCAACAACAAGCTCTATCAAATGGATGTCAAGAGTGCATTTCTCAATGGCTACATCAATGAAGAAGTTTATGTTGAGCAACCACCCAATTTTGAAGATGACAAGAAACCTAACCATATGTACAAGTTAAAGAAGGCTTTGTATGGCTTGAAGCAAGCACCAAGAGCATGGTATGTGAGGTTGAGGGATTTCCTACTCTCTAAAGGGTTCATTATGGGAAAGGTTGACACTACTCTTTTCACCAAGAAGATTGGAAAGGACTTGTTTATATTGCAAATCTATGTTGATGACATCATATTTAGATCAATCAATCAAGACTTTCATGAAGATCTTGGGAAGATGACGGCGAATGAGTTTGAGATGTCTATGATTGGAGAGTTGAGTTACTTCCTTGGTCTTCAAATCAAGCAAATGAAGAATGACACATTTGTGAGTCAAGGAAAGTACATCAAAGACATGCTCAAGAAGTTTGGCATGAATGAGAGCAAAGCCGCCTATTAGTACACCAATGGGAACAAATGACAATTTGGATAGTGATGCAAGTGGCAACATGGTGGATCAAAAGTTGTAACGCTCTGTGATTGGAAGCCTACTCTATGTGACTGCATCAAGGCCAGGTGTCATGTTTAGTGTGTGCATGTGTGCAAGATTCCAAGCCTCACCAAGAGAAAGTCATTTGTAGGCTACAAAGAGAATATTGTGGTACTTAAAGCATACATAAAATGTTGGTTTGTGGTATCCCAAAGAAGCAAAGTTTGAGTTAATTGGATATTCAGACTCCGATTATGCGAGATGCAAGGTTGAAAGGAAGAGCACTTCAGGCACTTGTCAACTATTAGGAAGATCACTTGTTTCTTGGTCATCAAAGAAGCAAAATGGAGTTACATTATCAACCGCCAAATCTGAATACATATCTGTCGGTAGTTGTTGTGTACAAATTCTTTGGATGAAGGCCACCTTGAATGACTTTGGAATCAAGTTCAAGAGAGTGCCATTGCTATGTAACAATGAGAGTGCAATCAAGCTAACCAACAATCCGGTTCAACATGCAAGAACAAAGCACATTGATGTCGGCCACCATTTCATAAGAGATCATCAACAAAAAGGGGACATTTTAGTTGAGAGTGTAGGCATCGAAGATCAACTTGCCAACATATTGACCAAGCCACTTGATGAGAAGCGGTTTTGCAAGCTAAGGAATGAGTTGAACATATTGGATTTCTCAAATATGTGTTGATGCACCCCCACTTATATGGCATGCCTCTCCTTCGAGCAATCCAAGGTAAAAGTTGATTGGCATGCATATATCCTTTGTTAAGGACATGTTTAGTGCATCTAGTCATTCCTCTTGTCATAGGCTCATTCATGAAAATCAAATAAATTTGATGCTTGTATGTACCACTATTGCTTCTATGCTTGACTTGATCTAGTGGTAGTACCATATGACATGTTTGTGGGCTTGTGAACCTAGTGTTTATATCTAGAAAATGAGTTAAAAGTGTTTAACTCAACATGGTCAAGATAACCCTTGAAATGAGATGTGAAGAAGCTTGTCCTTGGATCAAACCGAGTTAAATATCTTTGGCAAGTGCTCTAGATTGAACCAAATTTGGGAAAATGATCCTCACCCTATTGATTGACATTAATAATCTTAACCTATCTAAAATTGAACCTTGTGGTCATTAATGACAAAGAGAAAGATAAATGAGATAGGGGGAGAAATTGGACATAGGGAGAGAGAAATGACAAAGTAAGGGAATCAATTAAAATTTGAGCACACAAGTAGGGGGAGCAAGCTCATAAACTTGATTGATGCAATTTGAATGTGCATTACATATGTATGCTTGCATGGCACAAGTTTTAATTTAAAATTCCATGCTTGTGTGGTGTATGCTAGTTGTAAGATTGATTGATGAAATGAAATACTAGCATGCATAGGGTGATAGTTAGATATGCCTTGCTTATTTTCAAGTGATACTAGAGCCTTGCATATGATGTAGATCTCACGAGGTATCCAATTCTTTGTTTTTGCAAGAGCTATCTAACTAACAATGGTGCTAAGGATGGTATATTTGGTGCACTCTAATTGGTATCACGCTTCAAAGGCCATCTCTTACACCTTAGCATCATTTGGTAGACATTACTCTCCCACAACTCTAATCTATGCATGTGTGCAAGTCAATCCAAACACTTAGCACATTGTAGGGAGAGCAAATGCTACCAATTTGGGTTCATGAAACTTGTCCAAAATCCTTTACACATGGTAAAAATGCTTGGGCAAGCAACATGGATTCAAATTTGAATTTATTTCATATCTTTGTAGAGGTTGTCATCAATTATCAAAAAGGGGAAGATTGGAAGCCCTAGTTTGGTTTTGGATAATTGATGAAACCTATTTGGACTAACCCTATGCTCTAAGTGTGGATTTGAGATAGGTTGGTCCAACCCAAGTGATGGAGCTAAGTGGCACTCATGGATGGAGATGGCCACATGAATAGAAATCTATGGTGATGATGTGGACATGTGATGATGATCAAGTTCCAGACTTGGAAAAGAAGAAAGAGAAAAACAAAATGGGCTCAAGGCAAAGGTATATTTGATAAGGGCCATTTTGTTTTGGTGATCAAGACACTTTAGAGAGTGTGATCACATTTAGGATAGATGGTCATACTATTAAGAGGGGAGCTCTTATCGGACAACTCGGTCATCTAGTGCCACTAGGTGTTGGAATACTTGCATTGCATTTTAAGCCTAGTGCACATTTGGTGACAAGTGATTAACCTTTGGAAAATGATTGTGAAAATGCTAACACACTTGCACATGATGGTAAAACACTAGTGGTGTTGGCACATTTGCAAAGGAATCGATCAAAGGAGGCAAAGAAAAGGATGAGGTGCTGCCTCTAGGAGCACCGCCACCCCCTGTCCGATGCACCGCCATCCCTAGGGCAGTGACCGGTTGGCCTCGGTCGAGAAGGAGGAGTTGGGGTTGGCACCGTCACTGCCTGTCCGGTGGCACCACCATCCCTACGGCGGTGCCTACCTGGCCTCGGTCCCGAGCAGCACAGAAGGGGTTGTCACCGGACACCACTATGTACACTGCCAGGTGCATGACGGTGCACCGTCAGGGGCTGTCCGGTGCCACCGTCGCTTTTTACCCAAGAGTAGCCGAGGTGGGGTTGGTCACCGTCGGGGCACCGCCATGCCCAAGGCGGTGCACCGCCCTATTTTTCCAAAGACCAGGGCTTTCGTGGGGTTGGCCTAGGTGTTCATCGCCACCCCTAGGGTGGTGGCACCGCCACCCCAGCCCTATGACCAACTACTAGTTTTTAGCCATTGGAATTTGACTATTGGAAGGGGCACCGCCCTGTCCGGTGCCTGGCACCGCCCTGTCCGGTGCCCTCGCAAAATTGTGCTCCAAGGGGTAATGGCTCTATTTCAGGTGGGGCTTGTAACACCCCGGTGTTACGTATGCATTCAGCACCTGCAAATCATGAGCATAAGCATTGTCATACATTCATTCACATTGCATGAAATAATGATTGAAACATGACCTTGAAACATGTTAATGAAAACATGCTTGTTGCATTATTTGTTTTAAATAGAACTATGCCATGATTGTGCTTGCAAAGGTGTTAAACATGCTTGTTTGCTTGAGTAATTAGTTTAGAAATGTTTAGCAAAATTTTTGGAGCAAAGTTGTATTCAAACTTTTGACAAAATTTTCTTTTTAAAATATTATTAAAAAAGGTCAAAAATCCTCCCTATTTAGCTTTTACTTTCCAATTCAAAATCTGTTGGGAATTTTGAGTCAGTCCTTTAAGCAAAGTTGTAGAGGATTAAATTCTAAGCAACTTTTATTTTTGGGCCATTTCCAGAAAATGCCATTTTGTTGCTCCAAAATTGATTTAAAGTAGCTGCATTTTGAAAATTTGGAAAAAAGAATTGAAAAAATTGAGAAAAGCTTTTCTCTGCCTAAGTGGGACGGCGCCTCACTTTTGGCCCACAGTAGCAAGCCGGCCTAGCCCAGCTCGCGCTCGTGCACGCGCACCCGTGCGCGCCGCGGTCCAGTGGACCGGGCGTACGCCGCACGCCACGTCCCGCTCCCGTGCGCTCGCCAACCAGCGCGCGTGCCTCGCCGCGTGGCCACGCCGCACCGGCGGCCATGGGTGGTGGCTGGCTGCCTGGTCGGAGCCCCCACACCTAGACGGGAACGCGTCTAGGGTCGCTCCCGACCGCGCCTTAACCCCCGCGCCCACTCCCTTCCTCCTCTCGCGCTCTTTATTCCCGAACGCAGCCCCGCTCCTCGCCACCGCGCGGCCGCCCGCCATTGTTGCCGCCACCGAGCTCGCCTGCGCCGCCTTGTCTTCGCCTAAAGCTCCACGAGCTTCCGCGTGAGCCTTGCCTCGACGTAGCCCACCTCTGGCACTACGTTTTCGCCGAGGTGAGGGCCGGAAGGGCCGTAACCACCATGGTGGGGCCGGCATTGCTCGCCGGAGCCCGCGGCCGTGCCGACCTCCATGCTCCGCTCCTCCTCTCTTCCTTCTAAAAGCAGCATCGTTTTCACCTTATCGTCGCAGTCCTCATGCGCATCGCGCCTCGTCCATTCACGACCGGAGACGGCAGTTAGCCGTTGGCGGCCGCCGCGCTGCCGCAGCCATAGGCACCGGCGTGGCGTAGCCACAGCCGCTCCCGGGCGCTGCTGGACCGGCCTCGACCGTGGGTCGAAGCCCCGAGCCGGCCCGACTCGCCTTTTCCTCACGCGCGCTGCTCAGGCCAAAAGCGGCCTTGGGCCGGACGTTCTCGCGGGCCGGCCCAGTAACCATAAGAGATTTGTTTTCCATTTTCTTTTAATTATTTGAGAAAATAAAGAATTGGAAAAATGTTTGTGTACACATTTTGGCTTCAAAAATGGTGAAACAAATTTTGTAGTTATCCTCATGAGTAGATCTATGATGTAAAAATATTGCATGTCAGAAATACTTTTCTATAGAGTTTTTATTTAATCATTGAAATTGTTATTTTCTTAATAAATGCTTAATAAATCATAGAAAGCTCAGAAAAATATGGTTCCAATTTTGTTAATCTTTTTGTGCAATGTACTTTCTAGGAAAAATATGTGCCATGCATGTTCTGTGGAAAGATTATGATGTGCAGTTCAAGTGCTTTTATTTGATGGTTTTTATTATTTTTGTTAGAGAGAAAAATATGAATAAAACATGCAAGTGATAATTTTTATACAGTGATTATTTACTGTGTAGAATCTAGAAAAAATGATAAATCTGTTGTTTGATACTTTTCATAACACAAAGTATTTTAATGATCATATTTATGACATATCTTGTCATTTTTGTGTAGGCAGTTCTAGTGATCCAAATGCAATGAAATTTTTGTGGCATGCTAGATTAGATGATAGTAAGTCACTGTAATTCTCCTAGATTTTTCTGTGCTACTAAAATAGGTGTTGCTGTTCAAACTTAGTTCAACTAGGGTTTAATTAACCTTTTAATGCATGTTTAGTTAATAATGATTGCTTTGGTGTATCTTTGAAGCATCTTGCCTTGTTGTGGTGACTCAGTAAGTAGTATAGTGGTTGTAGTAGTAGTTTAGTAGTACATGTTCTTAGATGATGTTGACTACATTGTAGAAGAATTTGATTTCTACACTATCCAATAAAGTAAACATGTTCATCTACATCAATATCCCATTCATCATGATCATTACATGTCATCTCTCCAATGCACCATGCATGAGCACTTATACATCTGCATCATACAGGATCGCAGGAAGGGATTTCGGTAGCAGTTTCCGAGGAGCCGGAAGAGCAGCCCGAGGTGCAAGAGCAGGAGGTGCCCGAAGCCGACGAGGAGGTCGGTGAGGATCTTTCGGAGTGCCCCGATCATCGTCCGAGCTCTTTCGAAAGAGGCAAGCCTCGGAGCATTTCTCTCCCGGTTTGCAAATATTTTTATTAATGCTTTACCTTAATTGATGCATTACATTTAGAAGTTGTTTGCAACCGTTGCTGTATTATACCTTGTTTACCTTTGTTCTACCATCTCCTTGTTATCCTAGTATTCGCAGTCGAGTCAATGCTTAGCTGGCTTAGACCGGTAGAAGTCGGGTGATTTCCTATCACCTGCGAGCTATAGGTGGTTACCTGGATCTGCTTGAATAAGTATTTCATCTTAGGATAACTAAGTGTTAATGTGAAGTTGAGACCGGACGAAGACTTATAGGGTTTTGGACTGTAGCGTTTTCCGTCTGTGTTGGTTAAGGACCGACCGTTGTTGGGCCTCGAGTCATGTTGAACGCATGCCTCACATTTAGCTGGCCGAATAATGCACCTTTCGACCATGAAGCTAGGAGATTATTTGGGCCGAGTGGATTGCCCACAGCGCACTGTACCAGAGCAGGTGTGGTAGGACACGGGGGCGCGATGATAAAGCCAAAGAGCAGTCGGGCGGCCCCAGGGTACATGTGGTTCTTGGCAAACTCGAGACTTTACCTAGATAGTTGACTCGGTGACCAATATCTCACTTTAGCGGGTGAGTGAGGTTTGTGTGAGAAATAAATCACCAGCTGGTTAATAATCGATTCGAATCGCCATCGTTCACTGGATAGTGAACACTTGACTTGAGTTACTTCATCGTAGTAATGTTGATGGAACACTTGGACAGTATATGAAATATGACATTATGGAAGTTATTATTGATCATTGGTTATCCTTACTTATTTAATCACATGTTTACTCTAGTATAGGTGAAAATGTAGTTGGCAGGTTAATAAAGATTAACTTGATATAAAAGCTTCTGGAAAAGGTTCTTTAAATGCTAAAAATGCCTTTTTGCAAATAAGTCAGCTACCTCACTATAAAGCCCTTCATCCTCCTTGGTGTCACTTTATTTTCGATTATGTCGAGTAAGTCTAGCTAAGTACCTTCTCGTACTTAGGGCTTTGTTCCCACTTGTTGCAGATGGGCAGATGTATTACGGCTACTATATCAACTGTCTCTATCCTGTGATGGGTGATGCTTAGGACCATGGGCAGTGGTTGTTCCCTACGTCTTATCTAATGCTTTTGTTGGAGATGATCATCAGCTGGCACTGTACTTAAACTCTGTGTGAGTGTGTGGGTGAATTTGAACTAAATGCTTCCGCTACTTTTATTTGAACTTGGTTTGTAATAACTATGTTTAAACTCTGATGTATCTGTGATGTGAACTTTTATGTAACTTGTGACGGTGATCGCTAAACTTATTACGATCTTGGCTGGTATGTGAGTTGGTTTGAAATCCGTCGTGATTTCACGGACTACCGGGTTATAGAGGCTTAAGTTTGCTAAATCGTCTGCTCGGTGGATGATTTTCTTACTTAATTTTGTATAATTGGTCGGTTCTGTTACAGGGCTTATAAATAGCCCCTTGGCCAGCCATGGCTACTTTCTTGGAACCCCAAAGTGCTGAGATTTCATATTGTGAGCAAGCAAACACACACCACTCACTTCTACACTTGATTTCATCATCTTGGGTGAGATTGGAGAACCTCTAGTGCATTGCTTAGTGGTCTAGCATCTTGTGGCACTAGTTGGGTGATTTAGACTAGTGGAGATCTTGTTACTCTTGGTGTCTATTGACACCTAGATGGCCCGGTGATTGGTGGATCGTCGAGTAGCTATTAGTGATTGTTGTCTGTTCCGATCATTGAGCTTGTGAGGGGTTCTTGTGCCTTCCCCGGTGGAGCACCAAGGCAACTTTAGTGGATTGCATGTAGCTTGTGGATCCTCATCTTGTGTTGGTTGTGTGGCACCCAGTTGCGGGTTAGGCGTGTGATGCCTATTAGCACGTGAACCTCCAAGTGAGTGAATCGCCACAACGGGGACTAGCTTGCTGGCAAGCCAGTGAACCTCAGAGGAAAAATCATTGTGTCATCATTGTCTCCTTGGTATTCTTTGGTATTCATTGATTAATCTCTTGCTACGGTGGTATATCTCCTCTACCACTCTCTTGTATTACATTGTGTATTTACCTTGTGTAGAGCTTGTGGTAGTTGTAGCTAGTAGTATAGCCTAGCTTCTTAGTTGTAATTAGTTTCTAGCTAGCTCAACTAGTGTAGAGAGTAGCAACTTAGCCTTTTGTGTGATATAGTGATCATAGCAACTAGAATTGTGGATAGGAGGCTTGCATTTTTAGTAGGTTGATGCAACACTCGCTTCGCCACCTAATTATCTAACCACTCGTCTTTAGTGTTGTTGTAGATTTTTTAATAGGCTATTCACTCCCTCTAGCTATTAGGACCTTTCAACACGTCACCGAGCGCAAGAGCCACCTATGCTCAGAATTCCATGACTTGATTGTACCGTTGGATTGGGAGTGAGGGGAATATTTATACTTTCTCTTCTTCTTTCCCCAACGATTTCCTGCACATTCACTCACCCCACCAACCTGCAAACAAGCTCTCTCTCTCTCCTCCATTGAAGGCCACCCAACCTCTCCTAGTTCTAGGTGACTTCCACTTGTGGCATTAGGTTTGGGAGTGGATTAGAGAGCCCTTAAGAAAGAGCATCAATTGAGAGGCTTGCTTCTCCTTCTAGCTTGCACTTTGTGTTTGTTACTCTTGGATCTTAGGCTCCTAGATGGCTAGAGGTTGCCCAGGAGCTCCCAATCGGTTGTGGTTGAGCACCAGGAAGTTTGTATTGCCCTTGTGAAGCTTAGTGGAAATGTACCTAAAGCTCAATCTTTGCAGTTTGCTTGAGAAGGGGTCAGAGTTGGAAGAGACTGGGCCTTTGTGGCTCCCTCAACAATGAGGACTAGGCAAGCCTTGTGGCTCCGCTGAACCTTAGGGTAAATCACTTGTCTCCTCTCTTGTTGTTGAGTTTGTGCCTCTCTATTGTTTGAATTGCGATTCTGGGGTTTCCACCCGATCTACGCATGTAGTGTGTTCCAGCTGCAAGACTTGGTGTAAAAGGAAGCTAGAACCACCAGGAAGCTGGGTATTTAACTCAATTTGTTGAATGCCCTCCCAAACTATAATGATGATGCTCGTGGTCAAGCCACCTTCCCTTTTGCTGCTAATCTAGGATGTTGCCACCCATGCTCCTGGTCCTAAGAAAGAGAGAAAGAGGAGGGAGAGATGAGACTGTGTGTTGCGCTAGGGTTGCGCTATACCGCTGCAGGGGGCTATCCACAAAACTTGAAGGCGGTTGCTGCAAAATGATGAGGTTATCGAATCTTGCCTTCTTCATGTTGAAATAAAATTTACATCAAGGTTCTAGTAATAAAATACTAAAACACGATTATTGTTTAGAGAGGACAAGTCAGACTATGGTTTGAATTCCTAAAATTTAGATGCCTTTTTTACAAAATAGCAATGACATGCGCTACCCATGCTCCGATTCTCTCGAGTGAGCAGATAGAGGGTGGTTTTAATAAGCCAAATATATTAATGTTGTACATCTTTTCTCGGTGGTGCTTACGATAAAATTGGTAGCATTAGTTTGGACACAGTTAAGCACTGCCAAAAGAAATTATAACTCACAGTGAAGCAAATAAGAAGTTGTGAAATGGTACTAGTTATGACAACCAAGAATGAAGCACGCCATAATGAACCATCTAAAGAAATAAATGCCAAAGATGATTATATCTAGATTATTCAATAAAATTAATGTATGTATGTATATATACATCATAGTTTAGTAGTATGAATAATGTACTATATCACTTAATAACTGTCTGCTTCCAGATATTATATTATATTTATATTAATATATAATTGTATTTAGTGCTTCAAGTTTTTATGGGCAATTTAGTAATTTCCATGGCCATAGACACCGTTAAATACCCGCGGCTGCTGGTAGTATTTTGCATCTCCAGAGTACTAGCTCCCCGCACTGCTACTATTCCAATTTTCAAGAATCATATTCCAATATAGTTTCCTCTTCTCGGTGCTGGCGAAGGGAACGGAGGCTTACCTCAAAGGTATCTATTGATCATTTTTCCATTTTTATTTATGTTTTTAAGTGGGATTTTGCTATGGTAGTCTAAAACAATTGTCAGACATTCATTGAATTAGATCGCATGGTTATAATCATCTATTGCCTTCAGTTAATACGTGATAAATTGAATCTAACCTACCTAATATAAAGTCTAGTAGCATATGATATGTATGCTCACCACCTAATAAATGAAGGTTCCCCCACCCTCTAGTGCCGAAGAGGCCACCAGAGGTGAGGGGGAGCTACCGAGATCGGCGCCGGAATGCACTCACCCTCGGTTCACCTGATCTACTGTAGCAAGGGGAAACGAGTTGAGAAAGGGAAGACCACGGCATATTAGCTTTTTATGCACGTAACGCCTCCATGTTAGCAGTGTCGCGTGTACCTCCTGTGTTAGCTGGCATGTCAGGCTTAGGCGGTGATTTTTTTATTCATGTGCGTGTTTTTCCCTGTCTTCCATAAGTGGCCAATTTTTTCATACATATAACGTGTTTTCTAATCGCATGTAACATGTTATGTCCCTATATTTGTGCTAGTTAATATTATAATAAACCATATTATTTGGTAACATGTCGTGTACATATGTATAATCCACCGACCACAGTTGGCAATGTTAGCGAATTGTCATGGAACATGTATAACTCAAAGCCATAGTTAACATTACATGTTTATTACATGGCTTGTTCAACGATTTTTCTTAGCGTGACGTATTCCTCGACATGACTTTTGTGTACTTTTTTTTACCAATTTTAAGATAGAAATTTGTATGTGAGCATAACGGTCTATACATTATGAACCTGCTAAAAAGAACTTTTATGGTACCCTATCATGGCCGGTGTACAACTTTAACCTTGTATCATTGATATAGATGGGAAAAGAAATTCAGATAGCGCTCTTTACCATATTTTAGTTCGAATTCGAATACAGGATACCGATATTGTCATATGCGAATATCATATCTTAGGCTATATTTATTTATTTATTTAACTAATTAATTTTTAAAATTGAAAAAATCAATGGTTCAGATGTATTGAAATATCACCTCTTAGTTGGTAACCGGAAGTACAGTAACATTCCCCTTTAAAGTTACTATAGTGATAAGGACACTGATTATACCTTTTCATCTGCTAGTACAAGGAAAGCCATGGAGGAAGGGCAGCAGCAGGTCAATGCTTATACCGACGAGGACACTGATTACACTGATGATGAAGACTACAACGACGAGGACTACACTCAAGAGCCCGAGACGGCATCCAAACGCCAGAAGCGCCACACTCCAGAGCAGATCCGAGAACTCAGAGCGTAATACAGTAGAACCAATTAAATCAAACGAGAAAGAATTAATTAATGTTTGCTTGGTTTATTACTTTGGAGTTAATTGCTTGAGTGTCCGGCCCTTTATATCTGTCTTGTGTTGTACAGTGCATACCAACAGAATGACCACCCAGACGAGCCGACACGGTGCGTGCTCGGCGCAAAGATCGGCTTGGAGGGCAGGCAAGTGCAGTACTGGTTCCAAAACCAGCGCTCACAGATGCAGGTCACAGTCACACACATCTTTTCGTTCCATTCCATGCATGATCAAATATACGACTAGTAGTGGAAAGAACTGACGGTTGCAGTTTCTTTCAAAATTCCTACAGGCGAAGGCTGTGGTGCAAAAGAGCAAGGCAGCTCAGCAGGAGAATGCTGCCCTGATGGCCGAGAACATGTCGCTTCGCAAGGCCATACTGACCAAATCCTGCTTCACATGCGGTGGCGCAATGGTGCCCGCCGAGCTGCCGGCCGAGAACCGGCGCCTGCTGAAAGAGAACATGAGGCTCAGGGGTGAGTGCATACGCGCCACCGCCCTGCTCAACCAGATCTTGCGCTCGGCACCCCCAGCCGAGCAGCGCCCACCAGCAGTCGTCGCCTGCCGCCCCGCCGCGCTGTCCGTCGGCGAAGGGGCCAGCAAGGACGACCGCACCGCTGGTCTCCGCAGGCACGCGGAGGCTGCCATGGACCAGTTCCTACTGCTCGCGACCAAGGGGGAGCCGCTGTGGCTGCCCACCCCCGACGGGGAGGAGCTCAGCTACCTGGGGTACCAAAAGAAAGCGACACTCCCGGTGCACCATGGGTTCTGCCCGGACGGATTCATCATGGAGGCCACCAGGGAGACTGGCACGGTCAGAGCCTTTGTCGCAGACCTCATCGTCATGCTTACAGACGCGGTACGTGCGTGCACATGTACACACATCTTCATTCTCCCATCCATGCATTCCTGCAGCAATCGCATTGCTAAATATGCATCTAAAGTGCCTTTAATTTGGTTCTCGTGTTTGTGTTGTTTGTCGATCAGAAGCGCTGGTCTGAGATGTTCCCCGGCATCGTGGCGGGTGTGACCGCCAATGGTGCCATCTCCGGTGGCGTCTTGGGTTCACGTATTCAGCTGGTGTGTTCGGTTCGCATGCATATTCCATTCGACATCTGTGTTTTTTTAGCCAGCGATATATGTATCCCTATCTGTGTTGGTCGTTCAACTGACATTGTGGAGCACCGATCGAGCACTTGCAGATGAACGCAGAGCTGTGGGTGCAGTCGCCACGTCTGCTCAATCGCAGCATCAACTTTCTGAGGTATAACAAGCGGGTGGCGGAGGGGCAGTGGGCTGTGATGGACGTGTCCGTCGACGGCATCCTTGGACCGCTAGGCGGTCGCACCGCTGATGCCGCTGCCGTTGCAAACAACACAGGCTGCAGGCTGCTGCCCTCCGGCTGCCTCATTGAGGACATGGGCAATGGCTACTGCAAGGTAAGTACAATCCAACTCCAGCTTATTACTATAATCCCTCCATAAACAGTAATTATATTTTAGAATTCAGACTTTCAGCTTGAAATCCCTCGTGCATTGCAGATCACATGGGTTGTCCACGCGGAGTACGACGAGACCGCAGTGCCAACAATGTTCAGGCCACTGCTCCGCTCTGGGAAGGCTTTCGGCGCGCATCGCTGGCTCGCGTCGCTGCAGAGGCAGTGTGAATACCTCGCTGTTCTGCACTCCATCCAGGTCCCAAGAGGCGACAACGACAACACAGGTGAGTCATGTCATGGACAACAAGGAAACTGTCCATATATAACCTCTGATTTCACTTTTCATATACTCTTGGATTAATTAGCTGGGAACAGTAACATTTGAGCGATATATATATCGGCTTTGTTCTTGAAAACTTCCACTGCAGCAATGGGGAAGAGGGGGATCCTGGAGCTGGCACAGAGGATGATGACGGTTTTCTACTCGGCTATCTCTGGTCCCGTCACTCAGCCATCCAGCAACCTCTACGAGTGGCCTGCTAGCGCTGGCACAAGCGCCAGGAGGACTGACGCAGCTGTGCGCATGGTGACCTGGAAGAAAGCCGGCAGCGTGGCTGACCTGGTGCTGAGCGCCAGCACCACGGTGTGGCTGCCGAACACGCCGCCACAGCTTGTGTTCCAGTACCTCTGTGATGGCCAGCGCCGCGGAGAGTGGGACGTCTTCGCCAATGGCGCGGCGGTGACTGAGCTCTGCTCTGTGGCCACGGGCCATCTCCATGGCAATGCTGTCTCCGTGCAATACTCCAATGTGAGTTTATTATTTGCAGTACGTTCTAGCTAGCAATGCTATCACAACAAAGAGTCACTGGCCGATATATATCTATCTGATTCAATTATGTTGCAGGTGATGACCGATGGAACCGACAGCAAGAAGGTGCTGATCTTGCAACAGGCGTGCACCGACACATCATGCTCCATGGTGGTCTACGCTCCCCTCGAAGAGGATTTCATGCGTGCGGTCATGAACGGTGGGGACCATACCTCTGTCTTCCTCATGCCGTCTGGGTTCGCCGTCCTTCCGGACGGCCATGGCAGGGCTCACCATGCTCCGAGCTCCTCCAGCGCTCCCATCGGCTGCGACAACACTGCTGGGTCGCTCCTCACTATGGCATGTCAGGCGCTGCTGCCCGGCTCATCCCCGTCGGACAACCATGCCGCTGACGGGGCCTTTGACGACATTGGCAAGCTGCTCTGTCGTGCACTGAAAAAGATTAAGGCTGCCGTCAAGGTCAACATCGTCATCCCAGCTTGATGCAAGGGGTCGGGCACAATGCCGAATAATGCTTCTACCATATTTGAGACTTGTCAAGAGAATAATAACGTTTAGACTCGGTTATCGGCGGGGTAGTCCCCTTTTCAGAACATTATCGTCGTTCTCGTTTCATCATTGTGGATTATGTCATGGATTTGTCATGGATTTGTATCGGTTTAATAATATGGATTATGTTAGGATGGTTTGTCATAATGTTTTCTCGTAGATCTAGTTACTAGTACTTGTTGCTTGAAAATTTCAGTTGTTCTTCACTATGAGCTTGCCATCAGGTTTTTCGGTTTGCCTTGGTGTCATGATATTTTGCAGCGTAGGTAAGTTTCATGGCAGTGTCCAATTTTAAATTGATCGGAGGTTGTTCGTATCAATATCCATTTGAGAATCCAAGTTAAGATGTGTCTTGGTTTGCACAATGGGTGATCATTGCTTGGCTGAATTTGGCCAGATTAGGCCCCAGATGCAATACTATGTTGATTGGATGCCTGGTTGAGCAGTTCGGTGGTTGGGCTCTAGCCTCCTGCATGGAAAAGTTGTTTTCTAGGCATGTTTGCCCTGTATGATGAGGATACTTTTGCAATTATGTCTGACCACTATCACTATCTTGGGCACACTAAGGTAAGTGTTGAACGTAAATATTCTGTTCACATATTTAACAAGCTCACAAATATTTCCTTGATTTCCCTTTCTGTAGGACCATCCTAAAGATGCTGAGCTACTCAACACCCTCCATCAAGTTCTATGCTTAGATGAAAACCATCTTTGGCAGTGGCATGGCAACAGGCCGATTTGCCCATGGGTCCAACAAACCCCTTGGGCTGAGCTTTATAGAGGCTGACAGTGCTGCTGGTAGAATGGAAGGCACATCAGTGAATCAAGGGGGTGATGATGAAAAATATTGAGTTGGGGGAGGGCACAAGGCAACAAATGTGTCGACCTCCAATGGTGGGGGTAAATACAAGAGGTCATACTATAATGAGAATGAGATTCTACTCATGACCAACATGACTTATGTTGTCAACAATGTTGCCAATGCTCTAAGGGAGACTAGGCCTGCTAGATGCAGACATGTACCATGCTATCATGAACATGCCTGGGTTCATAGAGGAGTCCCTCATTGTGGCCTTCAACCACCTACTGGACAGCAACTCCCAAGGTAAGGGTTTTATGAACATGGTGGACAGCCATAGGGTTCTTTGGCTTAGAGCATCTCCAAGAATTCCCAATAAAACCTCTCAATCTACGATTTTTGGCAAGAATAGAAAAACCCATCTCCAAGAGTTCCCAATCCCACCTCCCAATCTTTTGGCACTTGGAAAAAATCACCGAAAGCACGGATATATCCGTGCATGGAAGACGCGCATATTGGTCTGCTAGTCTAAGATGGAAGGGCATGGGAATGAACAAAAGGTAGATAAGGATTCCTGATGCAAATGTACAGGAGAAAATGAATATTAAAAGTGGTTAGGATAATTTAGAAATAGTATAGGATTCCTGATGTAAAATTATCTTTTATATTTTAGGAGTGAATTATTGGAACTGTTAGTGATGGTCTTATATATTTCTTCCAATATCTTTTGGCAAGTTAAAAAAACTCCATGGTTTTGGGAAGGAATTCTTGGGAACTCTTGGAGATGCTCTTAGGACCTTTCTGGCCAAGAACTACTATATGTAGGTTGTTTGCCTATAGCAAGCGAGAGGGGGATGCAATTGAGAGTATCATTTCTCCACCCTCCTTGACCACTCTCCATCTCTAACTTTTGGCTACTGGTGTTGGTAGTCTCATGTGTAACAAGGTAGCTTTTGTGTATGCTTTGGTGTCTCATTTGGGGGGTGGCTAACTATATGGTACATGTATTGTGGAGCTCCTACTGGATCCATCTCTGTTGTAGGCTATGTGAACACTTGAGCCATATGTTCCCAAAAGCCATGTGATGTGAACCTAGCTTACTTATATTACTTGATGATATGCTCCATGTTGTGTAGATTTGTAGTGTTTTGTTCAACTATTGCTTTATATGGTCTTACAATCTATGCTGTTGATGTATTGTTTGATCTCCGTTGTTTGTTTTTATTGATTTTGGCCCATGACGACAGCTCACACACTAGGATGAGGTGGCATTACTATTATTGTTGCTGAATTTGTTGGTTGCTAATATTGTGCTTTCACTGGGTAACTATATTGTGCTTTGACTCTATGTAATATTGCATTTTGACTATCTGCAATATTATGATTTCATTGTCATGGTCATTGTTGGACAACTTGATGCATTTAGCTCAGTGCACTAGTACTGCCTTCTTCTAGGCAAACAAACATGACCCCTATTTGTCTATTGAGTTATTTGCTTTTTTACTTGTTTCATCTTTTTTTGTAACCTTGAGGTATTTACTACAGCGAAGTAGAGCCACTGGTGATTCCTTTTTTATCTAAACAATTTGCTGATTCTAAGGCCACAGATTATGCTAGCCTTTTTTTGTAACCTTGAGGTATTTATTACAGTGAAGTAGAGCCACAGTGATTCCTTTTTTATTTAAACAATTTGCTGAATCTAAGGGCCACGGATTGTGCCTATGATATCTACCTGATATTCTTACATGATGGATGCAGTACATCGTTTTGCCTTTTGAGATCATCTGCTCAAACTAAATCAAATTGTTGACCTCCAATGCGAACTCATTCTCTGCTACACTCTAGACTGAGGCTTCTAATGTTTTTCTATTGTTTACACACTACTTGAATGCACTATGGTACTAGTTATGTGACAACAATAATACAAATAAATTGTTCCTATGTAACAAGCACTGAGGCATTGTGGTCTTTGTTGTAGATCAATGTGTGTTTGGTTTGTTGTGTTCAAGGCATGCTGAACTAGAGTTTACCCCAACCGGCAATGCCAGGCCCAAGTAATTTAAGAAAATTATGCAATACTCAATTCAATTTCAGAATTTTAGAAAATTTAATGTCATACTAAACATGTATGCTGCACCATAAGGGATTCCTAATGGCTAAATCCCAAATCTAAAGAATAAAAATTGGGGGCAAAACCAAACTAAATATTGATTAAACATATATACTTGTCATACTCATACCACATACACAAACACATTCAAGGGGCTTAGGGGCAATTTCTTACCTACGTTACTCCGTTCTTACGCAGACTAGGAACGAAGAGTGGGCTGTGGGCGCCGCCGGCAGCGGCCGCTCAGCGGTTCTGGTAGTTGCTACGAGCACGCGACGCACAGGGCACCGCCCACAGCCAATCAGCGATGGCAGCACAAGCGCAGTGTCGCAGAGTCGTAGGTCACAGCGGGGAAGAAGGCAGTCGTGGCCGCACAGCGGAAGGGCAGAACATGAAGTCGCGGACGCGGAAGCCGATTAGCCAAATCGATGCGATGGAAGACAAATCGGCAGCGCGCACGTGCCTTTCCTGCTTCGTAGGCTCCTAGCTTTGGGCCATATAAAGAATACTATGGTCCTCTTTAGAATAGCTCGGAGTACTCCAAATCTACCAAAATCAGCTATGGATCTCATTGTCAGCCAAACACCTGCCCACCAACAGATCTGAAGCCACCAGAAATCTGGATTTGAGGCCAGATCCATCGATTCCAGAAGTCTGGATTTGGGGCTAGATCCATCGATTCCAGGTGCTATGAAAAATATGGGGTCTGTACCTCCTCATGAAGTTAGGATGTAATTACTCACCATTGTCACTCATTAGTGGAAAATAACGGTTCGCCCGTCTTTCTTTTTTCTCTCCGACGCCACGCTCGCTCCTGTCCCCGCGCGCTCGCCAAGCTAGCCATGGCCGCGGGCCGCGTTGGCCTTGACACGGGCCGCGCTGACCGCGAAGACCCTGGCCCCACCTCGCCTCGCGCTCAAGCGCCACCCGGACGCCATCCACGCCACCAAGCACAAGCTCGCCCTGCCCATCCTTGAGCCGGTGAGCAGGCGGTGCCCCGGGCTTGGCTGGCTATGCGCACTTGCGCCTGGCTCGGCTGGGCATGCGCACCCCATGCGTGCCCTAGTTCCGCTTCAAGGAACTGACGTGTGGGTTTCAGGGTGTCATTGACACAAAGTGGGAGGAGGAGCTCTCAATGGTGGGCTGTTGTTGGGCCATCGTTAGGTCAGCCCAGCAGATCCACCATGGTGCTCTCTCAAACACTTTTTTGAGCAATAGTGAAATCTTAGATTCAAGATGGAGTTGCTCCAAGGTGTGGATTTGGTGCTCCAGATCTGCCTTTCTAGACTTAAAGTTGTCTCAAACAAATCCTATACATACCTACCTACGTATCTAGGGTTGGATCCCTTGTAGTCAGGGGGCCAGCGCGGCGGCACAGCTTGAACCCCCCCCCCCCCCCCTCTCAAGGGCGGGCCTGATGGTAATCATTGATTCCAAGAGGTTTTATAGATGGGAGGTAACTCCACCCATTGGATCCATGAGTGAGCAGACCATGCTCCAACCACACAAACAAACGTGATCTCTAGGTGATGTAGTTGATGGTAGTTATGCTAGGACCCACCTCTCATATAGCTAAACAAACAATGCAAGAACTCCTCAAAACCAGGCCCACCTAGGACACCACCACCAAACAAGGCAAGTTGCACCTCTATGGACAACCTAGGGATGCCCTAGCCCAACTCGTCCGCACAGGCGAGGCATGTCTTGGCAAACAAATAGATCCTGAGTTCATTTGCGTTTCTCTAGAGCCTGGTCAACTAGGTGCAAGCAGATGCATGGAGGAGACTAAAAAGACTTGTGCTATGCGAGTTGCATGCAGGTCGCCAAACAACTTCTACATGTTTCCAGGCTCTATCCTGACAAAGAACCAATTGTACTCCTGTTGCATCCATGTAGCCTTACCACTACAAGTGTGGGCCTGGCTCCCTGGCATGAACCTGACTGGGATGGGCAACAAACCAATCATGCGTTATGTGTGATGAATAATTGAGACATGTATGGAGAGGTTTGAAGTCTTTGGTGGTGCATAGCAGAACATGATGAAATGATTTGAGTAGTTTTGAAATTGCTTTCAAGTTTAATTTTTTTTTCCTTAGAGCAACTCTAACAGACTACGTAAATGTACTATTCGTAAAGTCATTTATAGCTATTGTGCTCCAAAAAAGCATTCCAACATCTTGTCTATATTGTTTTTCATTTTTTTCCAGCTGGCTATCCCACTATTTTCCTAGCGAGTCCTGCTTGCTATATGTGTTTTCTAATTTAGTTAGGCTATTGTAAAACTCTACATTTTAAATGAGCTTTCTATTTTACATAATGGCTAAATCTCACAATTTAGCATCTGATTTTACTAAGTCTCTTGGAGTTGCAAAAAATGTTGTTACGCTTGCAAAAAATCAATCACCTATTTACCTTATAAGGACATATTTACAGATGGCAAAATGCTATAGACATGAATCAAACGTAACAACGGAAACTACAGATATTATTGGCAATTCTAGACCACCGCCGATTGCGCTTGCCCGCAATCAAAAGAGTGAGATTTACTGGTAAACAACCAATTGCTTATCTGCTCGGCACCAACCAAGCCTGAATTAGTACCATGCACTTGTTGCTTGTCAACTGCCTGCATCTTTCAAGCCGTGAGCAGACATATTGCAGATTGAAGAAAGGTATATATGTCCATATTCTCCTAATGCTGCATCTTCAACCTCTACTAGCTGATCATCGATCTGATCTGGTATTCACCACTGCTTCCTTCCTCCTAATACCGCAAATTGAAGTCGTTGCTACTCTCTGTTTGTTCACAAGATCACGATGGTGAGCAGCGGCATGGACACGACGAGTAACAAGCATGCGTCGTCCATGCTGGCCCCTAACCCTGGCAAGGCGACGATCCTGGCCCTCGGCCACGCCTTCCCGCAGCAGCTTGTGATGCAGGACTACGTCGTCGACGGCTTCATGAAGAACACCAACTGTGACGACCCGGAGCTCAAGGAGAAGCTCACCAGACTCTGTAACAATTCCCTTGTTAACAATGCACTTCATTATTTGATCAACTAGTACAATAAATAACAAGTTTTGTAAACTTGCATTGTTGGTGGTGAATTGATCGATCTAGGCAAGACGACGACGGTGAAGACTCGGTACGTGGTGATGTCGGAGGAGATCCTCAAGAACTACCCGGAGCTGGCGCAGGAGGGTCTGCCGACGATGAAGCAGCGTCTGGACATCTCCAACGCGGCGGTGACGCAGATGGCGACGGAGGCGTCCCTTTCCTGCGTCCGCTCGTGGGGCGGCGCGCTCTCGTCCATCACCCACCTCGTGTACGTCTCCTCCAGCGAGGCGCGGTTCCCGGGCGGCGACCTGCACCTTGCGCGCGCGCTGGGGCTGAGCCCGGACGTCCGCCGCGTCATGCTCGCCTTCACGGGCTGCTCGGGCGGCGTTGCGGGGCTCCGCGTCGCCAAGGGCCTCGCCGAGAGCTGCGGCCCTGGCGCGCGTGTCCTCCTGGCCACCTCCGAGACCACCATCGTGGGGTTCCGCCCGCCCAGCCCCGACCGCCCCTACGACCTCGTGGGCGTCGCGCTCTTCGGCGACGGCGCCGGCGCCGCCGTCATCGGCACCGACCCGGCCCCAGGCGAGCGCCCGCTCTTCGAGCTCCACTCGGCGCTCCAGCGGTTCCTCCCTGACACGGACAAGACCATCGAGGGCCGGCTCACGGAGGAAGGCATCAAGTTCCAGCTGGGCCGGGAGCTGCCCCACATCATCGAGGCGCACGTGGAGGACTTCTGCCAGAAGCTGATGAAGGAGCGGCAGCGGGAGGAGGTCAACGACGATGACAGCGGCCCCGAGCTGAGCTACGAGGACATGTTCTGGGCGGTGCACCCCGGCGGGCCGGCCATCCTGACCAAGATGGAGGGCCGCCTGGGCCTCGGCGCCGACAAGCTCCGCGCGAGCCGGTGCGCGCTCCGCGACTTCGGGAACGCCAGCAGCAACACCATCGTGTACGTGCTGGAGAACATGGTGGAGGAGACCCGGCGGAGGAAGCTGCTGGCTGCGCCGGCCAAGGCGGCGGCCGACGACGGGGAGGACTGCGAGTGGGGGCTCATCCTCGCGTTCGGGCCCGGGATCACGTTCGAAGGCATCCTCGCCAGGAACTTGCAGGCAACCGCGCGTGCCTCAGCTCAGCTCTGATCAGATTCACCTCATACTTGTTTGCATGCGCTGAGAGTATGCGCGACGCGCCTCTGTTCGCCTCTGCTTTCGTTTGATTGCTGCTTTGAGGGAGAATGCAATTAACCACCAACGTTGCTCATGTCAATGAAATAAGGACCATCGTTTCAGCAGTTGAATTGAATCGACCTCCAGTTTCCAGATGGATAGGAAACGTGATGCAATAAGTATCTTCTAAAACTTCTTCGTCGAACAGGGGACGCACATTAAAAAAAAGTTCGTGGCAACTCTAAACTCGGGTGAGAAATCCAGAAGCCCACACCCAAATTTTCTAACCGTTAGATCCTGTCACCCGGACGTCCGAACAGAAGCGCGCATCCGAATGCCCGCAACATGCCCGCCGCTCAGCCAAGCGCGTGCTCGCCCGTACAGCGCACTCGCCCCTGCACACTCGCGGATGTGTGGCCGAACAGCCAGCGGAGCGCACCTCCCTCCGGCAGCCAAAACGTGATAGGTAGAAAACGGCAACGCTCCAGCGCCCCTACCTCTGCGATGGGTCCCACATAGGGTGGCCGTTTCCCATGCCCCCTCTGGTTGCCTCCAATCACAGACGTGTCTCGAAGCATGCATGCCCGCCCTGCTGCTCGCCACGCCTTGCTCGCCCTGCTGTTGCTTGCCCGCGCCCTGCTACTGCTCGTCTACGTCTTCTCGCCCTGCTGCCCCCCTGCTCTCGCCCACCCCGTGGGGAACTGGGGACTGCCTGCGCCTCATGAACACTTGCAGCATGGAGGACTTGCTGCAACATACGCTTAAAACAAATGAAACATTTGGAACATATGCTTGTAACATATGTGTAGCCACTTCAACATATGGAACATTCAGATAAAACACTTGCAACATATGTCTGAAAACAACTGAAATATTTGAAACACACACTTGCAACATGCTTCTAAAACCTTGAAAAAAACACCTGAAAACACTTGAAAACCTTTGCAAACATACACAACATCTAGATAAAACACATGCAATATATGTGTGAAACATATGTAACGTCCAAATAAACACATTTGCAACATACGTCTGAAAACACAGATGAAACATTGGTAACAGACCTTTGCAACATACGTATACAACCATTGCAACATATGCAACATCCCGATCTACTTTTGCAACATCGATATAAAATACTTGTAACATACCTCTGAAAACACCTGAAACATACATTTGTAATATGCTCTTTCAGCGCAAACATCTCCTTGTTGCTTCGCAGATGGAGGCTCGTCGGCGCTTGTAGGTCACTAGTGTGCTCACCGACGGCGCGGAGCTCGCCGAGAACGTGGAGCTAGGCGGCAGCACATATAGGTCGGGTATGGGTATAGCACAAGCGTGTGGTGAGCGCAGAGGGCGGTTGGTTGGTGCCTGGACGTCACCGGTGTGCTTGTTAGCGGTGCGGAGCTGGGCGGCGCAACACAGATGCCCAGGTGGCGTGTTTTCGCCTCGCATATGCCTTCCACTGCAAGGGACATCTCTAGGCTTATGCGAGCCACCTCTAGGTACCTCCTCGTCTTCACGAGAAGTTAGGCCTGAGGATTTGGCTATGTCGCTTGTTGGAATTTAGATGGGCTTGGCCCATATAAGAAATTCCTGAAAATTCCGGAATCTCAAAGGCCCATTCATGTGTGCAAAGAGGGATATGGGAACTCTTTAGTTTCACCTTGCTTGTGAAAGTGGAGGTAGTGATACTTAAATACAAGAGTCTTTTCCACTTTCTCAACTCTAGTATGAGGAGAAAGGGAAGCCCACATGCGTGTGCTTGCTCGCCTTGCCTTGCCGGGTGGAGTGGGGCGGGGCGAGGCTGCGTGTAATGCCCCAGCTACAGAGACCACCGGAGGCTACCAATCTACACCTAGTTTCTACTCAGACACAAATTATTAGAAATTTCAACAGCTGCAAACACTATCACAAGCAAGCAACCTTTAAGTGACAGTTAATTAAAATATTACAGGTGCAAAACTTAGACTTAAACAATGAAGTATAAGTAAACTAATTGTGCGTACTCATGAAGGTGCTACTCCCAGTTATTCCCATGTCACAGTCATTTGGTACCTAAAAACCAAATAAACACAAGAGTGAGTAAAAATACTCAGCATGTACACTCAGAACTGGAAAATGATCATCTCATTAGAATCTAGGAACAAATTACCGGAACACCAAATAAACAGTAGTTTCCATCGGAAACAGAGCATTTACCGGTAAAGCCGAGCAAGTGGGGTCAGCCCTTACTCACATGAACCTGAATATAAGAACCAAATTGCACTCTCGGATCAACCGGCACCAGAATTGAATGTAAATGAAAACTTGAAACTTGAATCTCCTGAACGGGAACTTGAACATAAACCAGAAATATATAACACTAGAAACATGGAAGAACAAAGAAAAAAACTCTAACAGTGGGCATAAAAGCCCAAACACAAGTTCATCATGCACTTGCCTTAACTTTGGTGAGAATCTGGTGTCACACGCTCGGCACTGGAACCTCCTAAACCTGATGAACAAAACTAACTTAAGAATTAGACCACGATGATCCCAAACGTATTTTATGAAAGCTCAAAATAACCTATCACTCAAACTCTAAATCGCTAGCTATCATATTTTTGGAAAAAACTGCTAAGTTTCTGAGTTCCCACTATTTTAATCATAACTCTCAATTCGCTTAACCAAAAGGGGCAAATAAATACATCGTGGAAATCTATAGGTCCAGAGCAAATCTGGTACTAAATAGGTCGAAAATTAGTTGAAAGGTTCTGCAGACATAAATTCTAGTCGGACAGGACAGCAGCACCGTTTTGGCCGTTACCCCTAAACCGTTAATCCGATTCGAGTGAAACCAGCGCCATTGGAAAGATAAAAACGAGGCATACAACTTTTGTTGAAGCATGGCATTGACATTCTACACCGATTACTCCCAGAAATTCTCTGAACAGATCAGCCTAATTACTGCCTAATCTGATATTGATAAGCTGGGAACCAGAATGTATCTAATTTGAAGTTCAGATGTTTAGGGATCAATTAGAGATTACCCTTGAAGGGAAGAACAACAATTCGTGGATAATTTGATGAAATTCAGGAAACCCAGGATTAACGCCCTTTCTTCTCCCTTGCTTATCTTCTCTGATTTCTTTCCCCCTACTGCCTGTGCCACTGCAACTAATTCACAGCAGAATCACACCACGCAGCAGGACAGCAGCACCGGAAAATCTAAGGGAAACAGCAGCACACGCACCACAGGTCTGCTCATGAAGTATCCAGCGGCAGCATTCAGGACATCAACATGCCTGAAGAAATCTGCGGCAATCAACCAAAGGAATTGGCACTTGCTTCACGGAAGCACAGGGATGAACAGAACCAGTAAAACTTGCTTGTACCAATCGGCCTGGAGACTCTCGTTGCGAGATTTGGCGCAGGCAGCAAGAGATGCCCAAGCACCAGTCTTGGTCGGTGTCCAGCCAGGAAAGCTGCGGTGGCGGCGATAGCAATAGGGCGGCAGCTATAGGAACGGGTCAAGAGGTGAAGAGTCGTGGTGGCAGGGAGTCGGGGATTTGGTATTCAGAGCCTAGGTTAGGTTACTAAGATAAGCTTAAAACTTGATATAGATTAAATAAAAAATTGACACACTTTTGCACTATAGGATGGGTTGCATGGGTCCAATTTGCATCTACGTTTTTGCTGCTTGTTTTCATGTATTTCTCATGTGGATATGATGACATATTGTTAATCGTGTCCTTGTTTTGGTGGATTATAGCTATGCCGCCAAGAAGGAGTGCTCGTGTAGCTAATCGTGGCCGTGGTAGAGGCCGTGGAGGTGGTAGAGGCCATGGCCGCAATGACCAAGAAGGGAACCACGACTGCGCAAAATCAAGAAAATGAAGAGGCTATAGCTGAGTCAGTTCCTGTTGCTCCTGTTGTTAAGAGGATGACATTCACTTAGTGGACATCTCTGCAAGTGGATCAGTTTGATGGGTCAGGGTCACCGACAGATACTACAGACTGGCTTCGCAAGGTAGAGAAGGTCATGAATGGTTGTAGGTTGACCCCGGAGGAGAAAGTTTTCTTTGTGCCACACCAGCTGACAGGCCTAGCAGATATCTAATGGAGCGGTGTTTCTAAGGCTTGGCCTGATGCTCGTGGTGCCATCACCTGGGAGGTCTTTATTCAACAATTTAGAGCTAAGTACTATCCAGAATCCTTCAGGGATAGGATGAGTGATGCATTAAATCATATTCAACAAGGTAGTAAGACAGTGGATGAGTATGAGAGGGATTTTAGCAACATTGTCCATTTTGTGCCTGCTGTTGCTAGTGATGAGCGTGAGAAGGCTAGGAAGTTTTTCAGAGGGCTCAATGCACGATATAGAGAAGTGATGGGAAGGAACCCACCAACTACATACCTTGCAGCAGTGGAGGAAGCTAGGGGGATGGAATCCGAGATTCAGCTTACTGCACTCCAGCAAAATCGTTCTGGTACCGGGAGGGTGGAGAGTCTTCTCAGGCTCAGCGACCCCCATCTAAGAAGTTTAAGCCAAACCAACATTTCCAAAAGTCTCAATCATTCAAGCCAAAGCAGTCAGGGGGACAATCTTCTTCAGCATCACACTCTATTGGATCTCACTTCATGCGCCCTGTGCTAGACAGGGTTTGATTTGCTTCTAGTGTGGAAAGTCCCACCATTCTTTAGGGTGTGGTTTTTCTGGAGCTTGTCGCACGTGTGGTAAAGATGGACACATGTCTATTGTCTGCAAGAAGAACCCAAATTCAATTATCAAGTGGCAGAAGTCTAGTTCTTCACCATTGTCTGCAGCTAGCTCTCATGGGTCAGCTCCTTCAAGATTTTATCAGCAGCATCCACAACAGTATATGCCTTCAGGCTACTACTGGCCTCCTCCCCAGCTACATGTTCCACATGCTCATCCTCAGTTACCTGCAGTGGCGGAGCGTGCTTGAACGTATAGGGTGGGCCAATTAAAAGCTATAGTGCTACAGTAATTACCAGTAGTAGTACAAATAACTGGAATTATGTTCAAGTCTTTGTTTTTTCAAGTTCTATCTATGTAGGCTGCAATGAACAACTAAAAAACCTTGTCAAAGAAGAATGGACTATGTATGCAGATTTGCATTTGCATACTTGCGAGCGTTGCAATCCACTCATCAGCAAGTGTAGTAGCTAGCAAGCATAGGAATCATGTATTCATGCAGCACTACAGCTTCCAGTGAGCAGCCATATATTCATGCATGGACCAGAGCAAGGGGGGGCCATGGCCCAGTTTGGCCCCAATGACGCTCCGCCAGTGGTTACCTGCTCCATATGCTCCACCTCAGTTGACTGCACCTTATGCTCAACTTCAGTTGTCTGCACCACCTAATGTCCCACTGCCACAGACTGGAGCAGGTTCCAGTGCTATGAATCCTTCTGTAGTTTACACCATGCCTACTTCTTCTCTGGGACGTCCAGATGTAGTCTCAGGTACTCTTAGAGTTGATTCACATGATGCCCTAGTATTATTTGATTCTGGTGCTACTTTTTCATTCGTTTCGCTTGATTTCGTAAAAAGGGCCAACCTATCTAGTCATGAAATTTCTCAGTCTGTTCCTGTGAGCTCGCTAGGAGGTATGGTATCTAGTTCGGTGGTCTGCCCGGGTTGTGTGATATCCATAGATGGGGATGATTTTGTTGTCAATTTGATGGTGATTTCTCTACCAATTTTTGATGTGATCCTTGGCATGGATTGGCTACATCGTTATCGAGCTGTCATATCTTGTTTCTAGAAAACTGTTTCATTGGAAACTCCCTCAGGTCATACCATAACTTTTCAAGCAAGTGCTCCTTCATATTCTCTTTCTCTATTGGCAAATCTATTCCCTAGTTGCCGACCTGTGAAGACCGGGTTTCTTTGGACTTTAGCTGAGAAGCCAACCAAATCCATGGTGATTGAAGAAATTCCTATTGTTCGAGAATATCCTGATGTTTTTCTAGAAGAGCTTCCAGGAATGACACCCAAGCAAGAGGTGGAGTTTCGTATTGATCTTATACCTAGCACAAGACCTGTTTCCATAGCACCATATCGTTTGTCTCGCCCATTCCAGGAAGAGTTGAAGAAACAATTGGATGATCTATTGTCCAAGAAATTGATTTGCCATAGTGTGTCGCCTTGGAGAGCTCCAGTTCTTTTTACTAAGAAGAAGGATGGGAGTTGGCATATGTGTGTGGATTATCGTGGCTTGAATGTAGTAACCATCAAGAACAAGTATCCATTGCCTCGCATTGATGAGTTGTTTGATCGACTAAAAGGTGCTAAGGATTTTTCCAAGATCGATCTACAATCTAGTTCCGGTAAGAGAGGAGGACATTGAGAAGATGGCATTTGCGACCATGTATGGGCACTATGAATTCAGAGTTATGTCTTTTGGATTGACTAACGGACCTCCCTACTTTATGGAAATGATGAACAACATGCTATGCAAGTTTGATTAGTTTGTGGTGGTATTCATTGATGACATACTCATCTTCTCTAGGACAAATGAAGAGCATGAGCAACATTTGAGGATGGTTCTTCAAACTTTGCGGGATAACAAGTTTTATGCCAAGTTGAAGAAGTGTGAGTTCTGGCTCTCAGAAGTTGGCTTCTTGGGACATGTTATTAATGAAAAAGGTATCTCTGTTGATCCAAGCAAGGTTTTTGATGTTGTAGATTGGGAGACTGTCCAGTGTCAAGGAGGTGAGAAGTTTCTTAGACGTGGCAAGTTATTATCAAAGGTTTGTGAAGGATTTTTCCATAATTGCTAAACCTTTATCTATGCTCACTCACAAGAATGTGAAGTTTGAGTGGACAAACGAGTGTGAGCGTAGCTTCCAAGTGTAGAAGGAGAAGTTGGTTACTGCTCCTATTCTCACTCTACCTGAGCCTAGTAAGCGGTTCACTGTTTATTCTGATGCTTCACGAGTAGGACTTGGGTGCGTCCTCATGCAGGATGGGAATGTAATTGCCTATGCATCAAGGTAGTTGAGAACACATGAACAGAACTACCCCACCATGACCTAGAGCTTGCTGCAGTTGTGTTTGCTTTGAAGATTTGGAGACATTACCTTATGGTGAGCCTTATGATATTTTCACTGACCATAAGAGCTTAAAGCATATTTTCACTAAAAAGGATTTAAACCTGAGGCAGAGGATATGGCTAGAGCTAATCAAGGATTATGATCTCACTGTTGGCGGTCCTTAACGACCATTTCCGACCACCAAATAATATCCAAAATGAGAGAAATAAACAAACTTTTGACACATAAAAGGAGAAAGCCCACCTACATTTGAATACACTTGTATTGGAAGAAATATGTTTTGCAGGACATACATTTGAATACAAGTGGAAAAGGCACAATTCAGAAAGCGTAATGCAGAAATGCGCAATGAAATAAAAGGAGAAAGCCCACCTACACAACTTAGCTAAGCCGAGCACCGACGTGGGCGGAGCCCAGGCCCAGCCACCAGCCCACCTGGCAAAGACGGTGGCTCGGCGATCCAGCCAGGATGCGCCCGCACCCTAGGCGGCGTGGCCTGGGCCCAGCTTCCACCGACGGTTGCATGGCGGCATGCATAGGCGGTTTAGGCTAGTTTCCTAATTTATCTACGCCAAACGGACCTCACTCTAGTATATAAGAATGGGTGGAGCTCTCCTTCAACACACCTCATTTTGGGCTCTACACCTCACACCTCCACTTGTACTCTTTTACTTTTAGTAGTATTTTTTGGAGCTAGCAAAGCTATCAAGGAGAGCTTGGCTCCTTTGGAGAAAGAGAAAAATCTTTTTTGACGCAAAGAGAAAGAGAGAAATCTTGGTTTGAATACAATGACAATTTCTTCCAAAGTCTTGCTCTCATATTATTGATATAGTTGTGCTATAGAACTAGAGTATAGTTTTTATGTTATAATCATGACATATGAACTAGCATATAGTTTCAATGTTATAAGCTTAACTTGTAGAACTTTATGCTTAATCATTCATATAACTTGTATGATTAGAAGTAGATCTAAGTTGAGGTGGCGGTTTGTCGTTCCTTCAGGTTTGCCCATCTCCTATGCTTATCGATCCGTAGGGCTGGAGTCCCGGGGGATGTGGGTAGTTTCTTTGTACACGGGCGTGGTGCTCGGGTGTACGGGAACCTTCGGATATGACGGTACTCCATGGTTGAGGGGTAGGTGGTAGGTGGTGACAGCCCTGTCCATCCCTTATAATCCCCTACGTTCGGGTATTATGTAGGAGTCTTAAAGTCTCCCTGGCTTGCTGGCAGACCAGTGCTTGGAGATCTCTCTATCCATCTTATACTTAGTTCTAGCTCTAACCATGTAATTTGTATGATCATCAACTATTCTTTGCATGGCTATATTAGAATATGCCTACTCTACTCAGGAATATTCTTTTATTCTTTGTTTTTCTTTTATCCTTGAGGTTGGCCCAAATGTGTGTCCACTATCTTTGAAAAACCATTTTACCTCTGTCATATACTATTGGTTTACTATGCGAGTATGTAATCTTGTTCATATATATGCTAGGCTCTTATACCTTGCCCTCCTTTGGGAAAATATAAATAATGATACCCTGAATACTTCCGGGTAAAATACAACAATGATAGATCTATGCGCTTGCGGATATTATTTTTGTAATCGTTAAGAACTATCGTGTTGGTGTTCCTTGGAGGCATTCTAAGATTTATCCCAATCTTAGTTATGGTGCTAAGAAATACCAGCTGGCATTTCTGGTACCATTACCAGGAATGGATTCCATCTCCATACTTGGTGATTGCACTTAGAAATGCCAATAAGCATTTCTGGCATCATTGCCGGGGAGGGCATAGGTTAAAAGAATCTAGTAGGACATGATCATGATCACATGCATGTAGTGGTAGCCATAGTTTATGTAGGCTAACTCTGCTTGTTTTCTCCGTGTTGTGGATGAAAACAGGATAGTGTATGACCGGTTTCGTCCTGCTGGAAAACTACACCGATAATCTAGAGGCGCTCCTAAAGAAGAACAGGTCCTGTACCGCTTCTTCCAACGCTACTCTGCCAGCAGTTGACCAGTTGCCCCCGCACCATCTGCTATTACCGCTCTAGCTAAGTCACTTCGCGCCTACTCCACCCCACTATTGCCAACATGCCCGTTGGGCCTGCTGTCAACATGGGCACCGGAAATTTTGAGTTCCGGACTAGCCTGATCATGATGGTACTGGTTTGCCTAGCGAGGACGTGAACGCACATTTGCAACACTTCCTTGAGTTGTGCGACACTATCATCATCAAAGACGTCGCAGTAGCAAGCATCAAGCTCCATCTGTTTCTCTTCTCCCTCGTGGAGAAGGCGAAATAGTGGTTTTACAAGGAAAAGAAAGTTGTCAACACATGGGACAAATGTTCTGCGGCGTTCCTCACGAAGTTTTTCCCTATGGACAAAACCAATCCCTGAGGGGGTAAATTTCAAATTTCCAGCAGACTTCAATGGAATCCATCCCTGAGGCATGGGAGAGGTTGCAGGATTACATCCAGACATGCCCGCACCACGGGATGGAGAACTGGCTCTGCTCCAAAACTTCTACAAGGGGCTGACGCCCATGTTGAAGGGGCACATTGATGCCGCTACTGGAGGAGCATTTCTTTCCCTCACCATCGATGAAGCCACGGCTCTCATCGAGAAGATGGTGTCCAATCAAAGCTGGGGGGAGGAAAGAAAACAACAAAAGGCATGCATACCATGAAGGAGGCGGATACGCTTATTGCAAAAATGAATCTGCTATTGAAAAGACTGAATGAACGGGCCTACAAAAAAATAAGCTATGAAGGGCACCGTCCAGGCCATGGACTCGTAAATGACATGCGAGGTTTGTGGAAATGTTGGACACTCGGGGAATGACTGCCCTGAGACCCATGAAGAAGCATCATACATCAATAACAGGTTCTGACAGTAAAATAACAATGGGTGGAACAATCAATCCTACCCGCAAGGAGGTAAAAATAATTACAATTCAAATGTCAATTCAAATCAACCTTCCTTGAAATACTTGGACCTAGGCCAAGCCAAAATAAATGAAAGCCTTACCAAAAAGCTAACATATAATGACAAAATGCTTGAAAACATAAATATTAAAATTGAAGGTTTAGCTTCTTCTGTTAAGAACCAATTGAGCTTTAATAAAATGATAGAAACATAGTTAGCTCAAATTGTTGTAGCTATTCCTGTTAATAATAAAGGGAAATCTCAAGGCAACCCGAGAATTTCTTTGAAAAAGGTAATGCGGTGACCACGAGGGGTGGTAAGTCCACTAGTGATCCACCGAACCCTAACAATAAAGCAGGAAAAAGCACAAGGGCAATGGGAGGAGGGATCTTCATTAACAAAAACACAAAAAGATCAAGAAGAAGAGGAGACGGCACCGCAAGATTTCGTCGACACCAGCTATTTGCTGTTTCCCACCAGAAATAGAAAACAAACCATGGACGAGCAATTTGCTCATTTTGTCGAGATGATAGAGAAGATACATATGAGCGTCCCCCTTATGGACATCTTGCATGTACCTTCTTACACAAAATATGTCAAAGACATCATCAACAACAAGCGACCATTGCCATCCATGGAGGTCATAAAGCTGACGGAAGAGTGTAGCGCAACTATACTCAACCATCTACCGAAAAGAAGAAGGACCTTGGGTGCCCTACAATCACATGCTCAATTGGGACCTAGCAGTTTGATCATGTCTTGTGCGACATAGGGGCTAGCGTTAGTGTGATGCCCAAGGTCGTATTCGACAAGTTAAACTTCATGCATCTAGCGCCAACGCCGATGATGCTCTAGCTGGCCGATTCCACGTTTCGCTATCCGGCAAGGATTGCCAAAAATATCTTGGTGAAAATCTGGGGATACTTCGTCCTCGTTGACTTCATGGTGCTGGACATGAAAATGACAAAGGAATCGCCCCTCATCCTTGGGAAACCTTTCCTCAGCACCGTAGGAGCACAAATTGATGTTGGAGCTGGAGAAATCCGCTTCAATATCAATGGCAAAGAAGAAAAATTTGACTTTCGGCCTAGGCAGGAGCAATGCTCCGTGATCCGTATCAAATACGGGTTGAACCCACAAGGCATAAAGGAGGTTGAGATACAACATCAACCGATGGACAACCTTGTCAAGAAAAACAAAGAAAATAAAAAGAGGCTAGAGCAGAAAAAGAACAGTCTAAAACAAAAAGAAGAAACTCCAAAGGTTGTTCTCACACCACCTAAGAAGGACAAAAAGGTGTGGAAACAAAAGGAAAAAGCTCTGAAGTCTACCTCCACACCACCCAAATCAAACAAAATGGTGTGGAGACCAAAGAAAGTACAGTCATCCACGTCCACTTCTCCGGGCATGGATGTACCATCATCAAGCAAAAAGGGAAGGGAGAAGAATCATGTTCATTGGACTTTAAACAATGAGCCCTTGCTGAATATAAATCGGTAGTTATCCTTTACAACTATAATTTTCTAAATAAAAATTTGCTTAGAATTCATATATAATAAAACTATAGACTATGCTAAAATAAAAACAATTAGTTCACCTTTCATATATCTACACTTGAATAAATTTTGGTTATTCTTCCATGTTCTTAACAAGTACTTTTTGGTTTGGGGTATGATTTTTAGCTATCATACTTTAATAGGCTTTTCAAATTAAACATGGTGCTTATGTTGAATAGCCTACCTTGATCAAATTAAACATGATGTCTAAGTTTGATCATTGAACAAAAAATGTTTAGACATGGGCAGGATAAACAAAAAGTATAAACCTATAAATAAAACCATATGCAATAAAATAAAGCTACCTCAGAGGCATCACCAAGCAATCTTGGACCATAGACCTCAAGCTAGCTTGGGGGAGGACCTCCGCAGAGGTACCTTGTATCTTTCTCGCATTTTAAATTTTTCATATTTATTTTCTACATTTATTTATTTATTAGCATTTTAAAAAATCTAAAAAAATTAAAAATGCGAAAAAATGAAATATGATAAAAATACTAAAAATATGAATTCCACTCTCGTGTGTTTTAAGAATTTTAGTTTCTCCTAAGTTGAAATGATAAATAGTTGCTCTCTCTATAATTCATCTGTACCTAGGCTGTAACTTAATATTCTCCAAATTTTAAATTTGTTGGCTACAAATATCTCATCCTAAAAGCTTGAAAACTTGTGGGTTGCAAAAGCATGTTCCTTTTCTAAGTTGTCACAAAGTTATGATTTGGTACAAATAGAATTTGCTATGATTTATTCTAAGAGGGACTAGACATATGGAGTTTTCAATTTTAAAAATGCTAAAATTCAAAGTTCCTCAATGATTATGAATACTACCAAGGCTATATGACATGATATACATGCAAAATTTTAGTCGTATGCTACTTGTTATTACATTGAGCTTTGTCAATTGTTATGACCCTTGTTGAGATTCTCATCATGCACCCATGATCAAGACACACGTGCACTTACAAATAAAATGCTAACTCTTACACCGAGAGTTACGGAAAAACGTGCTTTTTTCGTCCACCAAATAATTACTCCATTTGTTTATCATGAGTCTCTCTTCCAAAAAGTTTCATATGCCAAAAAAGAAGAGTATGGGTGTAACAACCTCGTTGTTACGCCTTAAACAAACTGCTAAATCATGTCATGAGCATCATGTTTATGTGATAATGCATGTGATAAGGTGTGAAAATAAATTCTTGTCACAAAAAATGATTAATACAAGTGAGAAAACAAAAATGATTCATGAGCTTATGTTATATCAAGTAGGGTTGAAAACCAATTTTTATTGAGCAAAAATATTATAGAACATGTATGTGACACTTAAATAAAGTTTGAACTACAAACTTTGTAGATGACAATGCAACTCTTGTCTTAGAAAAATAATATCGCTAACTGGTATTTTTAATAGCTTAGAAATGGAATTTGAAATCGAATCCAGCTCAAGACTTAGAAAAATTCTTGTCTAAAAACAACGTGACAATGCTATGTTGGTGAATTAATTCTGGAAAATCTAGCTAAAGGTCAGTGCTATGTTTTTGTTCCTCATAGTAGCCTGATGTATCTTCTTTAGCATGGTCTAGGTGGTTTATCCTCAACCGAGTTGGATTAGTTTTGAGAGACGCTTTAAAATCCGTGCATGAACACAGTCTTGGGCTGTCTGGCCAGTGTGCACGTTCACAATGCGCGGCCACTATGCGTCACCATGCCGCTGTGCCAAGCGTGCTCACGCCTGCCGCTGGCCATTGTCGCCTTTGGCCGCTGCTGCGGTAGCACAGTGTTGTGCTACTGTTGCTCGCCTCATCGCTGCGCGCACGTGGGGTTGCCCCTGCTGCCTTGCGCCATCGCCTCGCCTTAATGGCGATGCGGCTGCACATGCCGCGCTTCCCCAACTTCCTACACATGCGCACATTTTATGGGCTATGTTGTCTCGTAGCGAGCGCGCAGGTGTTGTCCCGGGTCTGGCCTACCACTTGCCGCCATGGCAAGGACGGCTAGAGCTCGGACCTACCCCTCCTCCCTGCCATCTCTACCATCCGAGCCGCACCTACTAAATCCGCTAGAGAGAGATCACCTCAACTTGATTCAATGCGTCTGCGGCCTCGCCATTAAGCCACCTAGCCGTCCGACCCCATTCCGCCTTGAGTTGAGCCTGGCTAAGCCTCAATTTGGCTGCTTTCCCGCTGCCGGGCCATTAAGGCTGCGCTCGTCCGGCATGGGTGGCAACTCCCCAACGAAGCCGCAAGAGGTCAGCCCAACTATGCCATTAGCTTTGCCTCGACTCCCTCTTCGCCCTGCGCACCTCGGCCGAGCCGTTACCTCTACCCCGGCATCATTGTCGCATCATGCCATCGCGGAGCACCACCACACCATTCGGAAGCACGCAACCAGCTCTACTCGGACCACGTCCAACCTAACCACCCCCTCTTTTGAGTTTGCGATAAAGTTCTGATGCTCATCTGATCGCTCCTCCATAATTTAGAGGTTCTAGCTCGCCAGAACGGCTGTGCCGCCACCGTGAACCGCCGCCTGCCACTGCAGTATGCACTAGAACACCTCCTAGCTCTTCACCACCACTTAGTGTAGGGCTAGGGTTGTAGGTAAAGGTCAGCCCGTTAGGTGGGCTTGCACAAGCCTCTGGTGCCTGGCTTCACCGCCCAGTGCCATCGCTCATCGCGCCGCCGTGCACAAGGTTGCCCGAGGGTGCATGCAGGGAAATTAGGGAAAACTCAGGGGGTTAAGTGAATTCGACAGAGAGAGGAAGAAATAGTGTTAGGACTTAGGTGTAGTTCGGGAGAAGTCTGAGGGCTCTTTTGCAAAAGTGCCAGCGCGTGTGGGCTCCCCGTCGTGGGCCATCTCGCGCGTGGGTCGCGTCCGCGTGAGCCACCCGCATGTGGGCCGCGTGGCTGAGTTTGTCTTTTCTTTTTCTCAAGAATTAGTAATAGTTTTCATTTCAATTCCTGAGCCAGATTTGTATAATTAATATAAATTCGTGTAGGTGTCCAAAAATTGTGAAACAAATTTTGTTAGGTTTCTAAAATTGTGATCTACCTATTAATGTAGTTAGTTCATACATATTTATGTTGATACTAAGGGATATTAATTCATTTGAAAGTGCTTAATATTTTAGGTTAATTATTGTAGGAATTTTTGTGATAAATTGGTGATAGCTTTAATCCTGAAAATTTTACAGTAGCTTCATTGCATTATTATGTGCTTACTGTAAATTTTGTAGCCCTAAGTTAGATTGTTTATTAGGATAGCTAAATGTCTTTTGCTTTGGTTATATTAAACCCTTAATAAGAATAAGAGAATAATATTGGTCTATGAAATGTAGCACTTGCTAGGATGAGCTTGACATCTGGTTTGATAGAGATGATGGTTAGCTTAGTATCTTAGTCATTAGAGCTAGCTTAGTAGTTTAACCTGTGTATTCTTATTTTAAGAATTGTTGTTGCCTAAATACTAAATCATGGCATCATCATTATCGCATACATATAGAGAACGAGTCGGTGGAGATCGTGACCACCGGCGAACACGAGTTCGAGGAGATCTCGAGGAGGAGATTCTCGTGCAGGAGGAGGTCCCGGACCCGCCACTGACTACTCAGTTGACATCGCCCCTGCCCAATATATATATATATATATATGTTGTGCATTTATATTGTAGGATTTTTATGGAAACCACATGTGTGTGTGTGTGTGTATATATATATATATATATATATATATATATATATATATATATATATATATATATATATATATATATATATCCTAAGAGTCTTACTTGTGCAGGTTCGAGTAGCTGCTATGCTTAGTCTGTCGGTAGCATGAGTAACCTGTCGTTACTCACAATAGTTGATTATTATTACTCTCATAATAAAATGATAAAAAGTAAATGGTGATCGAGCAGGGATACGGAATGGGTTATGGTGGGTGTAACAAGTTGTGTTCCACGGCCACGGGGCTTAGCTTGGCTACACTGTTTTCCCTGTCCGTGTTGATTGAGGACCGTCCGTTGCTGTGGATGGTAGTCAGGTCACAAACTTATTATCCTGAGCACATACTTGCTTATGGGAGCGGGAAGGCTCGTTACTCTCTTGTCGTGGGTTCCGGCTCTTTTTGGAATGACTGAATGGAGGCGAGAAAAGGTAGAGGTCTAAGCACCACATGAGGCCGGGCCTCTAGTGTGGTGGCTTGGAGTCCAAGTTTGGACGGGAACCTAGACCCCTCGACAGGAGTGGAATGGGTTGGTCTCATTTGTGCCTAGGGTACAAGCGATTCATGCGTTTTGGGGTACCTAACTGGGATACATTGGTTCACGAATCGCCATTTCCATGAGATGGTATGACTTGGCTACGGTCTAGCACCGTAGTAAGAACTGGAATATGGAAGGTGGTAAAATGGTTATGTTGCTTAACCCTTGCTTGAAAGTAGAATATGTGCTTACCTAAAATGAACCCTGGGTGCGCCCGCACCCCAGGCAGTGTGGCCTGGGCCTAGCTTCCACCGACGGTTGCATGGCGGAATGCATAGGTGGTTAGGCTAGTTTCCTAATTTATCTACGCCAAACCGACCTCACTCTAGTATATAAGCATGGGCGGATCTCTCCTTCAACACACCTCATTTTGGGCTCTACACCTCACACCTCCACTTGTACTCTTTTACTTTTAGTAGTATTTTATGGAGCTAGCAAAGCTATCAAGGAGAGCTTGTCTCCTTGGGAGAAAGAGAGAAATCTTGGTATGAATACAATGAGAATATCTTCCAAAGTCTTGCTCTCATAATATCAATATAGTTGTGCTATAGAACTAGAGTATAGTTTTCATGTTATAATCATGACATATGAACTAGCATATAGTTTCTATGCTATGAGCTTAACATGTAGAACTTTATGTTTAATCATTCATATAACCTGTATGATTAGAAGTAGAGCTAAGTTGAGGTGGTTGTTCATCGTTCCTTCGGGTTAGCTCATGTCCTATGCTTGTTGATCCATAGGGTTAGAGTCTCAAGGGGATGTGGGTAGTTTCTTTGTACACGGGCATGGTGCTCGGGTGCACGGGAACCTTTGGATATGACGATACTCCACGGTTGAGGGGTAGGCAGCCCTGTCCGTCCCTTATAATCCCCTACGTTTGGGTCTTGTGTAGAAGTCTTAAAGTCTCCTTGGCTTGCTGGCAGACTAGTGCCCGAAGATCCCTGTCCATCCTACACTTAGTTCTTGCTCTAACCATGTAATTTGTATGATCATCAACTGTTCTTTGCACAGCTATATTAGACACATGCCTGCTCCGCTTAGGAATATTCTTTTATTCTTTGTTTTCCTTTTGTTCTGCTTAGGCATTGCTAAGATTTATCAAAATCTTAGCGATGGTGCTAAGAAATACCATCTGGTGTTTCTAGTGCCATTGCCAAGAGTGGATTCCATCTCCATACTTGATGACTGCGCTAAGAACTGCCAATACTCACCATCCAGTATACACCAGGTAAAGCCAATGTCGTGGCTGATGCTTTGAGCGTAAGGTTGTCCCTGCTACATTGAATTAATTGATAACTGAATTTGAGCGGAAGGATATAGCATACTGTTATGTGGGAATGGTAGAAATAGAAACAAGGGTTGTTCTTGAGTCCGACTTACCAGGGAGAGTGTTGGAGGCACAACAACATGATCGGTTACTGCAAGGGGTGAAGAAGTGCATTAGTGAAGGTAAAGTTGGGAATTTCAGCATGGATGTTTCAAGAGCCATTCGGTTTCATGGACGCCTTTGTGTGCCACAAAAGGCTCAAGTTAAGGAAGAAATTCTTCGAGAGGCACATCATATGCGATACATAGTGCACCTGGTGAAAATAAGATGTACCAAGATTTGAAGAAGAGTTATTGGTGGAAGATGATGAAAGTGGATGTGGCAAGGTATGTGGCATTGTGTGGGGTATGCCAACGAGTTAAAGCTAAGCATAAACGTCCAGCTGGAAAGCTACAATCATTAGAGGTTCCTGTGTTGCCATGGGAGGACATCGCTATGGATTTTGTGGTTGGTTTACCACGTACTCCTAAAGGGAGGGATTCTATTTGGGTGGTTGTGGATCGCTTGAGTAAGGTAGCTCATTTTATTCCTTACCGTTCTACAAATTCAGCAAGTGACTTAGCTCCAATCTATATGGGTGAAATTGTGAGACTTCATGGGGTGCCAAAAACCATTGATTCTGATAGAGACGCTAAATTTGTTTCCAAGTTCTAGGAGAGCTTGCAGAGTGCCTTGGGAACTAATGTGATCCTTAGCACTACTTTTCATCCTTAAACAGATGGTTAATCCGAACGTACAATTCAGACTTTGGAGGATATGCTAAGGTCATGTGTTTTATCATGGAAAGGAAGCTGGGAGGAGCATTTGCCTCTTGGGAGTTCGCTTACAATAACAGTTACCATGCTAGCTGTGCACCTTTTGAAGCCTTGTATGGAAGGAAGTGCAGGTCACCACTTTGTTGGGAAGCAGTGGGTGAAAAGGTAGTTCTAGGACCAGATTGGGTTCTAAAGACAACTGAGTGTGTTGCTGAAATTCGACAACAAATGCTAGCCGCACAAAGTAGGTAGAAAAGCTATGCTGACGTGAGAAGGCGAGACCTGGAGTTTCAGGTTTGGGATCAAGTACTTTTGAAGGTTTCTCCTAATAAAGGTGTAGTGAGATTTGGGGTTAAAGGAAAGCTTAGCCCAAGGTATATTTGACCTTTTCCAATAGCGAAATGTGTTGGAAAGTTGGCTTACAGGTTGGAGCTACCCAATCCTATGAATGGTGTGCATAATGTATTTCATGTTTCCATGCTGAGAAAATACCTACGAGATCCAAAACAACATATGACCTTGGAACCAGAAACCAATGAGGAAGACTTGACCTTTAAGGCACATCCTGTAAGAATTCTGGAGGAGTTTGATAAAGTCTTGCGACGAAAGACGCTCAAGTACCTGAAGATTCTTTGGACTAATCACACAGAGCGGGAAGCAACATGGGAGCTTGAGTCGCAAATGCGGGAGAAGTATCCGGAGTTCTTCTCATCTAGTGAGTAGCTCAACTTGTTGTTTCGTTTATGCCTATTCCTTTCAAAGAGTAGTTAAAATAAAGAATTCGAGGACGAATTATGTTGAAGGAGGGGAGAATGTAATACCCTAATTTTTTTTAATATATATATATATATCTATGTTGACAAGGCGGACCAAAGATTAGAGGAAAAATTGACTTTTTGAACCATAAGTCGTATGGAAGAGTAGAGACCGTGGTCAAATAGAGCTCGACGAGACGAATCCGTTTGACTACTAATATGCGACATTTGGATATCGGATGGATTTCGGATGAACCATTAAATATGGACCGTTGGATATAGCTTAGGGTTTTTGGTTTTTCTAAATTCAAAAAAGGGGTCGGAGAGACTCCCTGCCGCCGCACCTCTTCACCTCCTGATCCGCTTCTTTCACTGCCGCCCCGACTCCCTGCCACCACAAACCATCGCCGCCACCGCAGCTTTCCTGGCTGGACACCGACCAAGACTGGTGCTTGGGCATCTCTTGCTGCCTGCGCCAAATCTCGCAACGGGAGTCTCCAGGCCGATTGGTACAAGCAAGTTTTACTGGTTCTGTTCTTCCCTGTGCTTCCGTGCAGCAAGTGCCAATTCCTTTGTTTGGTTGCCGCAGATTTCTTCAGGCATGTTGATGTCCTGATTGCTGCCGCTGGATACTTCATGAGCAGACCTGTGGTGCTTGTCCTGCTGTTTCCCTTAGATGTGCCGGTGCTGCTGTCCTGCTCGTGGTGTGATTCTGCTGTGAATTAGTTGCAGTGGCACAGGCAGCAGGGGGAAAGAAATCAGAGAAGATAAGCAAGGTAGAAGAAAGGGCGTTAATCCTGGGTTTTCTGAATTTCATCAAATTATCCGCTAATTGTTTTTCTTCCCTTCAAGGGCAATCTCTAATTGATCCCTAAACATCTGAACTTCAAATTAGATACATTCTGGTTCCCAGCTTATCAATATCAGATTAGGCAGTAATTAGGCTGATCTGTTCAGAGAATTTCTGGGAGTAATCGGTGTAGAATCTCAATGCCATGCTTCAACAAAAGTTGTAGGCCTCGTTTTTATCTTTCCAATGGCGCTGGTTTCACTGGAATCGGATTAACGGTTTAGGGGTAACGGTCAAAACGGTGCTGCTGTCCTGTCCGACTAGAATTTCTGTCTGCAGAATATTTCAACTAATTCTCGACCTATTTAGTACCAGAATTTGCTCTGGACACTTAAATGAAAGTTGTAGGAAATTTTCTATAGATTTCCAGGATGTATTTATTCGCCCCTTTTGGTTAAGCGAATTGAGAGTTATGATTAAAATAGTAGGAACTCAGAAACTCAGCAGTTTTTCCAAAAATATGATAGCTAGCAATTTAGAGTTTGAGTGATAGGTTATTTTGAGCTTTCATAAAATACGTTTGGGATCATCGTGGTCTAGTTCTTAAGTTTGTCTTGTTTGTCAGGTTTGGGAGGTTCCGGTGCCGAGCGTGTGACGTCAGATTCTCGCCGAAGTTAAGGCAAGTGCATGATGAACTTGTGTTTGGGCTTTATGCCCATTGTTAGAGTTTTTTCTTTGTTCTTCCATGTTTCAAGTGTTATATATTTCTGGTCCATGTTCAAGTTCCCGTTTCATGAGATTCAAGTTTCAAGTTTTTATTTACATTCAGTTCCAGTGCCGGTTGTTCCGGGAGTGCAATTTGGTTCTTATATTCAGGTTCATGTGAGTAAGGGCTGGCCCCACTTGCTCGGCTTTACCGGTAAATGCTAAGGAGTATTCAAGTGCTGTCCGTTTCAGATGAAAAATACTGTGTATTTGGTGTTCCGGTAATTTGTTCCTAGATTCTCATGAGATGATCATTCTTCCGGTTCTGACTGTACATGCTGAGTGTTTTACTCACTCTTATATTTATTTGGTTTTTAGGTACCAAATGACTGCGACATGCATGAGAATAACTGAGAATAGCACCTTCATGAGCACGAACAATTAGTTTACTTATACTTCATTGTCTAAGTCTAAGTTTTGCACCTGTAATATCTTAATTAACTGTCACTTAAAGGTTGCTTGCTTGTGATAGTGTTTGCAGCTGGGATGGTTCTTTTATTTTATTTGGGTTGGGCTGTGATGCTTGTGATCTTAATTATGATAATTTATGATCTTATTTATGATAATTTGTCATTTATGAACTGTGATTTATTTGTCCCAGATCTCCCAATTTTAGGGGAAGTGGTGTAGAAATTTCTAATAATTTGTGTCTTAGTAGAAACTAGGTGTAGATTGGTAGCCCCCGGTGGTCTCTCTAGCTGGGGCATTACACTGCGTGTGTTCGCGCAGCCTGTAAGGTTCCAGAGAGCACAAAAAGGGTCGGACTCTGTCCAACCAAACCCTACAGACCAAGCCGCATGGGTCCGATGCGAACTGGCGGCTCTATGTCTCAACGCATAATTATTTGCGCACCGTCGGACTCAAAGCCAATAGGCAGATGCCCCCTCCAGCCTGGGTCCAATGCCCATGCGCTACACTGCTTCTCACAAGGGTTAGCCATCGGACTCGGTGGCCATGGGCCGACGCCCCAACTGGCCAGGGTCCGACGCTCGCGCAGAAACAGTGCTCAGTTAGGGTATGCCATCGGACTCAGACTCCATGGGCCGATGCCTGTGCTGCCCTGGGTCTGACGCCACTACACCATCTGCTTTCTTCTCTTGTCTCCCACCCTTGCCTCCATGTGCCAACACCAAAGTGCCCTAGCACTTGTACACATGTGTTAGCATTTTTTCAAAGCATTCACTAGGTTCCAATGCATATGCATCACCTAGTGGCACTTGATAACTGCTTTTACCATGATTTTCCCCTCTTCATAATACGACTAACTATCCTAAACCTAGTCACACTCTCTATGGTGTCTTGACCGGCAAAACAAAATGGCCCTATTGTTTATACCTTTGCCTTGAGCCCATTTTATATTTCTCTTTCTTTTTTTCCAAGTTGGAGCACTTGATTCCTTTTTGGCCACCTCCATCACCATGAGTTCCATTTAGCTCCACATCTTGGACTTGGACCAACCTATCTCAATTTCACACTTAGACATAGGGTTAGTCCAATAGGTTTCATCAATTAGCCAAAACCAAACTAGGGCTTTCAGCGCCTCTACGATGAGTCCGAGGACTGGGCGTGTGGCACCGCTCAGATGTCATTGGTTAATAGTGACCATTGTGCGGTGTTGGAGCAGGTGACGGTTGTCGCCATTCGAGCGGTGTTGCCGACGGTGCTAAACTTCCTGGAGCAGGTCCGCGCGCTTTCGGTGTGGATCATGGAGGCGGCAATGCACGACGTTTGCCATGGAGCTGCGACGGCCCTAGCCATCACCACCTTCTCCTCTAACCTGAGGTGGACCTGCGCGAGGTGGAGCCAGGATTTCCACCGGAGCTACTTGAGAACGTTGACATGGGGGAGTTGATCACCGACTTCAGCGCCGCTACCAATGCCATTGCGGTGGTGGTAAGCATGGAGCAGGTTGTTCAGGACGCCCCTCGCCAGGGGTGACTCGCCTGTAGAACCAACCTACTAATAAAAAATGTTAATAAAGCTCAATTTGCAAATTTTTGGTTTTTGCAAATTTCTTGTGATGCCAGTGTGAGCTGGTGGGATTGTAGCTGCCGAACACTTGGATAGGTTAACATAACATATCTTAGTATTAAGGCCAATAAAATTCTAGTTACATCGACTTGTTCACAATTGGTAAGTACCTGAATAGGGTAGATCGCGAGTACTGTGATGTCGGCCTTTTAACAGGTTACAAGTTTTATATCGAACACATGAGCCCCCGAGTGCTTTGATTGAAGTCACATATCGTGGATTCTGGAGGACTAAGTGCTATGCGTATTTGTAGGCTAGTACAACCGTGTCAAGAAGTGATTCAACTGATTAGTGTAACCAGTTTGTAGCTCCCCGAATGCCACGATGTGTTAGTATAATGTTTTAAGGCATTGAGAGAAATTGTAAGACAACATTGCATAAAATGATAACTTAGCCCCCGCAAGGCTAAGAAGAGGTGATCTTTGGAGTCTCAGGGACACAAGACTTTATTTAATGCAGCCAGGTGCATATCTAATCTTTTAGAAAAGAAAAAATGTGAAGTAAAAATAACCGTGATAACAACATAGCTAAGGTTCATATGTTGTCTTGTGCCGATGACTTGCTTGGGGGTCAGGCCGAGCTTTACTGTCGAAGGTGCTTCTGATGCTTTAGATCTCGACCCAAGCGCTTTCATCCTTGGCCAAATCACCTCCTTGTTCCTCTTGTTGTGCTTCCTCTGGTTCATCTTCGGCATCAGAGTCACCAGCGAAGCTGACAGCAGAAGGAGGGTGGGTGATATACCTATTGGGGTGATTGGCCTGGCATGGTCTGGTGCCCCGTTGATGAGAGTGCGCATCGGATGGTCCCCGAGCTCATTCTATGCTTTATCTCGACGTCCTTGGGACTAAGAGCATGGTTGGCTTGCTTGATGGCCTCCCTCTCACACTCATAGGTGTCCCAAAAGTAGCTAGTTATGGTGATGACACCGCACGGACCTGGCATCTTAAGCTTGAGGTTGGCATAAGATGAATTAGATGGCAGCACAGGAGATACAAGATTTATACTAGTTCAGGCATGTGAGATGCCCTAGTCTAGTTGGGGATGATGCTGCTCTTCTTGCATTCGTATGCTCGGTTACAGGGGTTGCTGCTCCTACCTATCCGCTAGAATGAAGTAGATGGGATTGGATCCGATCACGGGGGCCCTACTCCCCCTTATATAGCCTAAGGGAGTAGGGTTACAATGAGGGCGATTAGCTAATAGATTGGATTCCTAGTTTGTCACATAAAATGCGTATTAGATTGATCCTATACTATCGTCCAGATACGACTGCTTTGGATATTCTCAATATGCCTTGATCTTCAAGTTGATGGATTCGTCTGGCCATCATGGGCCTCCTTCACCGTGGCTTCTGTCCCGATAGACAAACGTAGTCGAATATACGGGCTATGTGGGTACCCCCGGCCCATATATCCGAAAATATGAAAGTAAGGAGCAAGAGTGTATTTTGCAAACCAACAAGGTGCAAGTGATTAACACAAGATTTATCCTTGATGTTCTGTTGCTTGCCAGCAAACCTACGTCCCCATTGTGGTGGGTCCCCAAATGATGATTTGCATGCCAACTAGTGTAGTAGTGTTACAAGCTAGACCCATATGACTTGGGTGCCACAAGAATCAATCAAGTGGTCCACTCCAACTAGCCATAAGCATTCCACTAGAGTTACACTTCGTGATCTCCTGCGAGGACAAGCAAAAGAGCAATTTAAATTTCCCGATCCAAGGTGACAACAGTCACCAATAGCCCCTCAATGATCCCTCCAACTTTGGGCCAGCTAGGTGGCAAAAATCACCAAGAGTCTCATCTATCCACCACACTCAACTAGTGCCACGAGATGCAATCGATGATGCAAATGCACTAGAGGCTCTCCAATCTCACCCAAATGTGAAATCAATGTATGCAAGTGAGTGGAGAGTGTATCTCAGATCTCATAGGGTTTGCACATGTGCTACGGGTGCTAAGAGTGTGGCCAAGGCTGGCCACAAGGTCTATTTATAGCCTCAACAAAGAATCCAACTGTTACCCTTTGAGTGGCTAGTCTATAGATGCACTGAACATGTTTGGTGCGCACCCGAATCCCACACACTGGATACATCTCAAAAACAATATTCCAATGGCTATGTCAGAGGTGTCTGGTGCCCAACATCCCTGAAAACATCACCATTGGAACTCCTGCCCGATAGGGCCTCCGATGCCCACACTAGAAATGTCTGGTGAGCAAATTGAAGTTCCCCTATGTTGTTAGGTCGTCACAGTAGCACTCCGGTGGGGTGGCATTCGATGCGCACCGGATGCCACGATGCTCGTCTAAAAACTCTAGACATTCGGGACACATGCTGATGTGTCAAGTGCCTACTCCAGTGGCACACTGGACACATCTGGTGCCTACTAAACATCAGCATCGGCAACACCAACTCTCCTCTTCAGAAGCGTGCCAACTCTCAAAAGTTTTGCTAAACATCTAAGTCCCGAGTTAGCATTTTCCAAATTGTTTTTCAAAATCATTTTCGCTTGCTTACCGCCGTGTCATTAGGCCTAAATTCTAAATGCATGTAGATCAACACCTAGTGGCACTAGATGACCAACATTGCTAATTAGAGCTCCCCTCTTAATAATACGACCATCTATCCAAAATCCTATCATGCACTCTATTGCGTCTTGATCGACAAAATAAAATCCCTATTTATACCTTTGCCTTCACACCTTTGGATTTTTTTCCCTTTCTTCTTTTTCCAAGTGAGAGCTTGCTCCAATTGGACTTGTCACCCTTCATCCATCTCCAAGCCTTGCTCTCCATCTTGATGTGGACCTAACCTAGCTTAATCACACACTTAGCAAAAGGTTAGTCCACTAGTTCTCTCAATTATCAAAACCAAACATAGGGCTTTTAGAGAGCTCTGGTGCCCTTTAAGCATCCAAACTGCACCAAAATAGGCTCCCTGGTAGAATACTTTGGTGCACCACTCCGGTGCACACTAGAGAGGTTCAGTGCTCACAACTGTTGTTTCTCACATGCTGTTAGACTACTCTGCGAAACCTCCAGGGCATGCACTCTGGTGCACACGAGAAGGTAACGTGAAAGGGCTGAAAACTTAGCTAACAATCGTGCATTGGTGGCAACTCTGGTGCTACCATAGGACAAATCTGGTGCACTAAAAACAACACTCCAAGTTTTGTTGAAATCCTTTTTGAAACGTGCTAAATCCCAAATGCTGTCCAATATTAGAACAAATCCTTTGGCACTGAGTTAGCATTTTCAAAACCATTTTGCAAAGGTTTTCACTTGCTCCTTTCCAGCCACTCGATCCAAATGCATTGCGAGGTAGATCTCACCTAGTGGCACTACATAACCATTTAGCTCACAAGAATGGCCCTCTTGATAGTATGACTATGTATCATAAACCCAGTCTAGCACTTCTCTACTCAATCATTGAACGGTGAAATAAAATGCTCCACAAATATAACTTGCCTTACGCATTCAATTCCATCTCCTCATTGGTGATGCCACACAAGCATCCAAGCCACTTCACCATGGCTCTATGTATAGCTCATACCAGTGTACATGTGGACTAAATACATGTGTATCTCAACATAAACACATATTAGTCCACCTAAGGTTGTCACCATGTGGACTAAATACATGTGCATCTGCGAGAGATTTGTACTTATCTTCTGTGCTAAACCTTGACGCCATGGCTTGTTTGCGTGCACTCCATGACACAAGATTAGGCTGAATCTTCTAGGTGTCCTTAACCTTCTAGGTTCTTCAAATGTGCTAGCTCTCTAGTGTGCGCTGGATGATCCATTGGGTGTTTCCTCTTTTCACCTTATCATCTAGTGGACGCTGCGTTCTTGGCCAACTTACCTGACTCCACTATATGATCTGATGAGCCTAATAATGCTCCAGTGGGAATATTCATTGTTTCTTCTCCGTTTCAACTTGGATCTTGATCAAACTTTTAGCCTTGCATCGCTAGGAGCTATTATAACCTATCTAAAACATTTTAGCTCACATGCTAGTCCTAGGCTTATTTTATCGATCATTTAATAAATGAGTAAAACTTAAAGGTATATGATCCTGGGCATATGATCCTTGCAATGCCCACTATTGTAGTTGGGCCGCCAAGGTCTTCTACCATCATTGTGATCTGCTGCGCTAGCACACCATGTTGCATGAGATTCTTCAGATATGTACTGTGTTTTCCTTTTTTCCTAATCAAATATTAGTATTGTGTTGATCCCTTGACATTCAATTCTCAACTCTCCCAAGAACAGGATTGTTGTTGAATCCCCTCCTAGACTATAATGACGATGCTCGTGGTCAAGCCACCTTCCCATTTGCCACCAATCTAGGATGTTGCCAATTGCCACCCATGCTGCCAGTCCTAAGAAAGAGAGAAAGAGGAGGGAGAGATGAGATTGTGTGTTGCGCTAGGGTTGGGCTATGCCACTGCAGGAGGCGCTCCACAAAACTTCAAGGAGGTTGTTGCAAAATGACAAGGTTATCGAATCTTGCCTTCTTCACGTTGAAATAAAATTTACATCAAGGTTCTAGTAATAAAATACCCAAACACGGTTACTATTTTGAGAAGACAAGTCAGACGACGGTTTGAGTTTCTAAAATGTGGAGGCCTTTTTTACAAAATAGACACTGACACGCTGTCACTGTTCACAAGAGACACCCATGCTCCGATTCTCTTGAGTGAGCAGATAGAGGGTGGTTTTAATTTAATAAAATAAATATATTAATGTTGTACATCTTTTCTCAGTGGTGCTTATGATAAATTGGTAGCATTAGTTTCGACACAGTTAAGCATTGCCAAAAGAAATTATAACTCACAGTGAAGCAAATTAAGAAGTTGTGAAATGGTGCTAGTTATGACAACTAAGAATGAAGCATGCCATAATGAACCATCTAAAGAAATAAATGCCAAAGATGATGATATCTCGATTATTCAATAAAATTAATGTATGTTTATATACATCATAGTTTAGTAGTATGAAATAATGTACTATATATATTACTAACTGTTTACTTCCAGATATTATATTATATTATATTATATTAATATATAATTGTATCTAGTGCCTCAACTTTTTATGGGCAGTTTAGTAATTTGCGTGGCCACAAACATCGTTAAATACCCGCAGCCGCCGGTAGTATTTTGCATCTCGAGTACTAGCTCACCGCACCGCTACTATTCCAATTTTCAAGAACCATATTCCAATAGTTTCCTCTTCTCGGTGCCGGCGAAGGGAACGAAGGCTTACCTCAGAGGTATCTATTGACCATTTTTTCCATTTTAATTTCTGTTTTTAAGTTGGATTTTGCTATGGTAGTCTAAAATATATATGAGACTTTCATTTAGTTAGATCGCATGGTTACAATCATCTATTATCTTAGATTAATACGTGATAAATTGAACCTAACCCACCTAATATAAAGTCTAATAGCATATGATAGGTATGCTTGCCATCTAAATCGAGGTTCCCCCACCCTCTAGCGCCGAAGAGGCCACCGAAGGCAAGGGGGAGCCGCCGAGATCGAAGCCGGAAAGTGCTCACCCTCGGTTCGCCCTGTGTAGCAGGGGGAAACGAGTTGAGAAAGGAAAGACCACGGCATGTTAGCTTTTTATGAATGTAACGCCTCCATGTTTGCAGTGCCGCGTGTACCTCATGTGTTACCTGGCATGTTAGGCTTAGGCAGTGATTTTGTTTATTCATGTGCTTGTTTTTTCCTCGACTTCCATTAGTGCCAATCTTTTTTCCCTCGACCATATTTCACTCTAAGACATTTATAAAATAAACTAGTAGCATAGGATGTGTTTGGATGCTATCAGCCAGGCAGCTAAGCAGCCAAATAGCAATCCTCACCCTAGGCTGAGGAATTCGAGCGCTTGCCTATGCCAGGCACCTTTCCTAGGGTAGCATCCAAACACGCCCTACAATATGTATACCACGATCAAAATCGAGAGGTTCTCCTACCCTCTGGCGCCGAAGAGGCCATTAGAGGCGAGGGAGAGCTGCCGAGATCGACGCCGGAAAGTAACTCGCCCTCGGTTCGCCCTGGCCTACCGTAGGGGGAAATGAGTAAAGAAACGGAAGGCTGCAGCATGTTAGCTTTTTTGTGCATGTAACGCCTCCATGTTTGTTGTGCCATGTGTACCTTGTTTGTTAGCTGGCATGTTATTAGGCTTAGGAAACGATTTTTTATTTATGTGCGTATTTTTCTCCAACCTCCATTTATTTGTCAATCTTTCATATACATATAACACATTTTTCTAATCGTGTCATTTTGTCCTTATAATTGGGCTAGCTAATGTTATTATAGCAAACCATAATTTGGTAACATGTCATGTAAACGAATAAAATGGAGGCCGCGAAGGGCCTCAGTGACTGTTCACTACTCACTTTTTCGCTACGTTCAAACATTGTTCACTAGTTTCCATGTACCCATTGTTTGAATACAGTTCGTCACTATTAAACCACTGCGTTCAAACATTGTTCACTAGTTTTCATGTACCCATTGTTTGAATACAGTTCGTCACTATTAAACCACTACCACATGCATTGTTCATACACTGTGTTACCGTAGTGATTCTTTTTACCTATCCCGTCTGCCGGCGAGGCGTTAGTGTGCCTAGCAGTGCTGCTAGTATATATAATCCACCGGCCACAATTCGCATTGTTAGCCAATTGTCATGGAACACGTATAACATAAAGTCATAGTTAACATGATATGTTTATAACATAACTTGTTTAATGGTTTACTAATTCATAAAAATAAAAAACAGTGGCTCATATTTATTTGAGCTATTACCTCCTAGTTGGTAACCGAATTATCGTAGCATATAACCCTTTAAGTCACTATATACTGATGAGGACACTGATTATACCTTTTAAATCTGCTAGTGCAAGGTAACCCATGGAGGAAGAAGGGCATCAGGTCAATGATTATACTGACGAGGACACTGATTACACTGATGATGAAGACTACAACGACGAGGACTACACTCCAGAGCTTGAGATGACGTCTAAACGTCAGAAGCGCCACACCCCGGAGCAGATCCAAGAACTGAGAGCGTAATAATAGAACTGAAATCAAACAAGAAAGCATTTAATGTTTTCATGATTTACTTTGGAGCCAAAAAATTCTGTAGTACCCTTTATATCTATCTTGTGCTATGCTGTGCAGTGCATTCCAACAATATGACCACCCAGACGAGCCGACGCGGCGGGTGCTCGGCGCAAAGATTGGCCTGCAGGCCAGACAGGTGCAGTACTGGTTCCAAAACCAGCGCTCCCAGATGCAGGTCACAGTCACACACATCTCGTTTTTTATTCGTTCCATGCACGCATGACCAAATGTAGAGCTAGTGGTGGAAAGAATCGACGATTACAGTTTCTTTCAAAATTTCTGCAGGCGAAGGCTCTGGTGCAGAACAGTAAGGTGTTTCAGCAGGAGAAAGCTGCACTGATGGCCGAGAACGTGTCACTCCGTCAGGCCATACTAACCAAGTCCTGCTTCACGTGCGGCGGCGCCACGGTGCCCATCGAGCTGCCGGCCGATCACCCACCAGTCATCACCCGCGGCCGCCCCGCCATGCTGTCCGTCGGCGAGGGGGCTAGAAGGGCCGACCGCGCTGCTCGTCTCCGCGCGCACGCGGAGGCTGCCATGGACCAGTTCCTGCTGCTCGCGACCAAGGGGGAGCCGTTGTGGCTGCCCACCCCGGACGGAGAGGTGCTGAGCTACCAAAAGAAAATGTTGCCGGTGCACCATGGGTTCTGCCCGGACGACGAATTCGTCATGGAGGCCACCAGGGAGACTGGCATGGTCAGAGCCTCTGCCGGCGCTGCCTACCTCGTCGCCATCCTCACAGATGCGGTACGTGCACTGGACACACATCTTCTCTCCGATCCGTTCCTACAGCAATCACAATGCCAAATATGCATATAAATAAAGTGCCTTTACTTTGGTGCTTGTGTTTGTGTTGTTTGTCGATCAGAAGTGCTGGTCCGAGATGTTCCCTAGCATCGTGGCGGGTGTGACCGCCAGGAGTGATGCTGCCATCTCCAGTGCCAATTTCGGCTCACGTATTCAGCTGGTGAGTTCGGTTCGCATGCATGTTCGTTCGTTTTCCTACATCTCAACATCTGTGTTTTTTTAGCCATTTGTTGTTCGTTCCACTGACATTGTGGACCACCGGACACTTGCAGATGACCGCAGAGCTGCAGGTGCAGTCGCCACGTCTGCTCAACCGCAGAATCAACTTTCTAAGGTATACCAAGCCAGTGGCGGAGGGGCAGTGGGCTGTAATGGACGTGTCCGTCGACGGCATCCTTGGGTCACCGCCAGGCAGCCGCATCGCCGACGCTGCCGTTGCAAACAACACTGTTGTGCCGGCGTCGTACACGGGCTGGAGGCTGCTGCCGTCCGGCTGCCTCGTTGAGGACATGCCTAATGGCTACTGCAAGGCAAGTGCGGTACTACTCTTATTGTCACAATCCGTAAACAGTAATGTTGAGACCCTGAACTTCAAATTATCTTGTGCATTGCAGGTCACATGGGTTCTGCCCGGACGACGAATTCGTCATGGAGGCCACCAGGGAGACTGGCATGGTCAGAGCCTCTGCCGGCGCTGCCTACCTCGTCGCCATCCTCACAGATGCGGTACGTGCACTGGACACACATCTTCTCTCCGATCCGTTCCTACAGCAATCACGATGCCAAATATGCATATAAATAAAGTGCCTTTACTTTGGTGCTTGTGTTTGTGTTGTTTGTCGATCAGAAGTGCTGGTCCGAGATGTTCCCTAGCATCGTGGCGGGTGTGACCGCCAGGAGTGATGCTGCCATCTCCAGTGGCAATTTGGGCTCACGTATTCAGCTGGTGAGTTCGGTTCGCATGCTTATTCGTTCGTTTTCGTACATCTCAACATCTGTGGTTTTTTAGCCATTGGTTGTTCGTTCCACTGACATTGTGGACCACCGGGCACTTGCAGATGACCGCAGAGCTGCAGGTGCAGTCGCCACGTCTGCTCAACCGCAGAATCAACTTTCTAAGGTATACCAAGCCAGTGGCGGAGGGGCAGTGGGCTGTGATGGACGTGTCCGTCGACGGCATCCTTGGGTCACCGCCAGGCAGCCGCATCGCCGACGCTGCCGTTGCAAACAACACTGTTGTGCCGGCGTCGTACACGGGCTGGAGGCTGCTGCCGTCCGGCTGCCTCGTTGAGGACATGCCTAATGGCTACTGCAAGGCAAGTGCGGTACTACTCCTATTGTCACAATCCGTAAACAGTAATGTTGAGACCCTGAACTTCAAATTATCTTGTGCATTGCAGATCACATGGGTTGTCCACGCGGAGTACGACGAGGCCACCGTGCCAACAATGTTCAGGCCACTGTTCCGCTCTGGGAAGGCTCTCGGCGCGCACCGCTGGCTCGCGTCGCACCAGAGGCAGTGCGAATACCTCGCTGTTCTGCACTCCAGCCAAGCCCCAAGGGGCGACAACACAGGTCAGTCATTTTATGGACAACAAGGAAACTGTCCATATATAACCTCTTATGGATTAATTAGCTGGGAACAGTTGAGCGATATACATATATATATATCGGCTTTGTTCTTGAAAATTTCCACAGCAGCTGCCATTTCGTCAATGGGGAAGAGGGGGATCTTGAAGCTGGCCCAGAGGATGGCGGTTTTCTACTCGGCTGTCTCTGGTCCCGTGACTCAGCCGTCCAGCAAACTCTACGAGTGGCCTGCAAGTGCCGGAACGGGCGCCAGGAGGACTGACGCAGCTGTGCGCATGTTTACCTGGAAGAAAGCCGGCAGCGTGGCTGACCTGGTGCTGAGTGCCACCACCACGGTGTGGCTGCCAAACACGCCGCCGCAGCTTGTGTTCCAGTACCTCTGCGATGGCCAGCGCCGCGGCGAGTGGGACGCCTTCGCCAACGGTGCGGCGGTGACGGAGCTCTGCTCTATGGCCACGGGCCATCTCCATGGCAATAATGTTGTCTCCGTCCTCTACTCCAATGTAAGTTCATTATTTGCAGTTCTAGCTAGCAGTGTTATTGTTATCACAGCAAAAAGTCACTGGATATCTATCTGATTCAATTCTGTTGCAGGTGACCGATGGAATCGACAACAAAAAGGTGCTGATCTTGCAACAGGCGTGCACCGACGCGTCATGCTCCATGGTGGTCTACGCCCCTGTCGAAGAGGACTCCATGCGTGCGGTCATGAACGGTGGTGACCACGCCTCCGTCTTCCTCCTGCCGTCTGGGTTCGCCGTCCTCCCAGATGGCCACGGCAGGGCTCGGCATGCTCCGAGCTCCTCCAGCGCGGTCGTCGGCCGCGACAACACTTCTGGGTCCCTCCTCACTGTGGCATGTCAGGCGCTGCTGCCCGGCTCATCCCCATCGGATAACCATGTCACCGCCGGGGCCTTTGACGACGTTGGCAAGCTGCTCTGTTGTGCACTGAAGAAGATCAAGGCTGCCGTCAAGGCCAACATCATCATCCCAGCTTGATGCAAGGCCAGGCACAAGAGTCGGGCACAATGTCGAATAATAATGCTTCTACCATTTCAGATTTGTCGAGAGAGAATTATGACGTTTAGACTCAGTTCAGCGGGGCAGTCCCGTTTTCGGAACATTATCGCCGTTCTTGTTTTCACCGTTTTATTGCTTTTGTCATGGATTTTTGTCAGTTTGATAATGTTTTTGTTGGAATGGCTTATCAAAATGTTTTCTTGTAGTGATCTGGTTACTAGTACTTGTTGCTTGAAATTTTCAATTTTTTTTCCTTCACTATGTGCTTGTCATCTTTTTCGATTTTGGCTTGGTTTGATGATATTTTGCAGCACGGGTAAGTTTCATTGCAATGCATAATTTTAAACTGATCGTAGGTTGTTCTTATCAATATACAGTTGAGAATCCAAGTTGAGATGTGGCATGGTTTGCACAATGAGCGTGATTATTGGTTGGCGGTTGAATTCTGTGAGATTACGCCCTGGCCAGATGTAATACTATGTTGATTTTTTTGAGTGAAATGTAATACTATGTTGATGGGATGCCCATATAGCAATTGGGCCTAGCCCCCTGCATGCAAAAGCAGCCTACTCATGATGACCAACATGAACGATGTTGTTAACAATATTGCCAATGCCCTAAGGGAGACTGGGCATGCTCGATGCTGACCTATACCATGCTGTCAATGGACATGCTTGGGTTCAAAGAGGAGGCCCTCATCGTGGCCTTCACCCACCTACTGGACAACAAGTCCCAAGGTAAGGGGTTTGTGAACATGGTGGATAGCCATAGGTTTCTTTGGCTTAGAACCTTCCCGGCCAGGAACTACTACACGTAGGTTGTTTGCCTATGGCAAGAAAGATGGGGATGCAATTGAGAGTATGATTTATCCACCCTCCTTGACCACTCTCTATCTCTAACTTTTGGGTACTGATGTTGGTAGCCTCGTGTGCAGCAAGGTAGTTTTATTGACTACAATTAATCTTTTGGGTATGTTTTGGTGTCTTAATTATTTGGGGCATGGCTAACTATATGTACATGTATTGTGGAGCTCCTACTTGATGCATCTCTATTCTAGGCTATGTGAACACTTGAGCCATATGTTACCAGAAGCCTTGTGATATGAACCTAGCTTACTTATATTACTTGATGATATGCACGATGTTGTAGGTTTGCAGCGTTTTGTTCAACTATTGCTTTATATGGTCTTACAATATATATTGTTGATGTATTGTATGGTCTGTGTTGTTGGTTTTTATTGATTTTGGACTATGATGATCGCTCATACACTAGGATGAGGTGGCATTACAATTGTTGTACTGAATTTTGTTGGGTTGCTAGTGATTTGTGCTTTCACTAGGTAACTATATTGTGCTTTGACTCTATGTAATATTGCATTTTGACTATCCGCAATATTATGATTTCATTGTCATGGTCATTGTTGGACAACTAGATGCATTTAGCTCAGTGCACTAGTACTGCTTTCTTCTAGGCAAACAAAAAATACCCCTATTTGTTTGTTGAGTGTTTTTTGACTTTTTACTTGTTCCAGGTTTTTTTGTAACTTCAAGGCATTTATTATAGCGAAGTAGAGCCACTAGTTATTCCTTTTTTATCTAAACAATTTAATCAATCTAAGGCCACAGATCATGCCAGATTTTTTTTAACCTTGAGGTATTTATTACAATGAAGTAGAGCCACCAATGATTCTATTTTTATCTAAACAATTTACTAAATCTAAGGCTACAAATTATGCCTATGATATCTACCTTTATATTCTTACATGATGGATGCCATGCATCGGTTTTCCTTTTAGATAATCGGTTTAAACTAAATCAAATTGGTGACCTCCAATGCAAACTCTTTTTTTTTTGCGACTCCCCTACAATGCAAACTCAGGCATTGACTTTGCTACACTCTAGACTGAGGCTTCTTAACTTTTCCTACTGTTTACACACTACTTGAATGCACTATATATGGTGCCAGTGATGTGATAACAATAATCCTAATTGAATTCTTTCTATGTAACAAGCATGGCCTTTGTTTCTCTAGAGCCAGGCATGTCCTGGCAAACAAATAGATGCATGTAGGAGGCTAAAAAGACTTGTTGCTCTCTAATATGTTGTTGCACGCAGGTGACCAGACAACTTCTACATCTGGTCAGGCTCTATCCTGACAAACAACCAATTGTACTCTTGTTGCATCCATCTAGCCTAACCATCGTGGGCTTGGCTTCCTAGCATGAACCTGGTTGGGATGGGCAACAAACCAATCACACCTTTTGTGTGACGAGTAATTGAAACTTGGCCAGGAACTTGCGGGCAACCGTGCGCGCCTCAGCTCAGCTCTGATCAGATTCACCTCATGCTTGTTTGCTTGCGCTGAGAGTATGAGCGACGCGCCTCTGTTCGCCTCTGCTTTCATTTGATTGCTGCTTTGAGGGAGAATGCAATTAACCACCAACGTTGCAAACAGGGGGCGGACCCAGGCCCCGGCGACTAGGCCGGAAGAAAAACTCGTAACTCGCTAGCTCGCTTGACTCGCTCGTTAGTGGCTCAGCTCGAGCTCGGCTCATTTAAATTTTTAAACAAGCTGAGCCAGTACTTTAGCTCGGTTAATTAACAAGCTAGCTCGTGAGCCGCTCGTTAGCCCAAACGAGCCAAGGTAAATCAGATGACAACAACTTGAATCAGTCCATATACGCTCCCACTCTAGGCCCTAGACTTCGCCATCCGCCGTTCCATGCAGGCACAGCCGTAAACGCATGCACGCTCGGCTGTTCCTCTCCTGAGCCACCGCACGCAGCACACGTGTAAGTCCCCCGATGCCTGCTGCTCACCAGGGTCTTACAGTCGCAGCTTTGCTTACTCCCTTGCAAGCCAATGCACAGCAGCAAGTATTAGCTTTTGTTTTTTTCCTTGATTTTCCCAAACCAGCACCAAATCATCTGTTTTATTATTTATTTTTCTTCTTCCAAATCAGTACTCGCCTCTATCTTTTACTGGATGAATAACCTCAACATGAAGAAAAAAAAATTAAGTTAGCTCATGAGTCAAACGAGCCAGCTCGAGCTGCCAAGCGAGCTAAGCCGAGCTGAGCTTCTAGCTTGTTAGTATAACGAGCCGAACCGAGCCAGCTTAATAACAACCCGAGCCATAGCGAGCCGAGCTATAACGAAGCAAGCTGGCTCGATATCCAACCCTACCCTGGGCGCCTGCCCGGGCTCGCTTGCAATACGACACTGTACACTAGCAGCTTTTGGTGTCCTGTCGAGCAGAGTTAGCAAAACAAGCTGGTGAATCGAGGCTCGTTAATCAAGTGTAAAGCCGATGCCCCTGGCTTAAACTAGAGCAGTAGTATATACTCCATTAAATTGAGACATTTCATTGAGTACTATGCAAAGGCTATATATTTGTCAAATTAAATACACAGCCAATGAAGTAGTATACATACTATACAAAGGCTATATTTTAATAGATGGTTCCTTTGAAATAGACTTTTATCTCATCACATGTCTTGTTTTTTTCTATCATCTACTCTCGATACCAGGGGCAGAGCTACATTCAATCTAGTGGGAGCGGCTGTTAACAACGACGTATGGAATATGAAGTAAAACGAAATCAATCACAGCGGAGACACACGATTTAACGTGGAAAACCTCTCCAATGCGAAGGGGAAAAACCACGGGCACCAGCCAGCAACAATCTCACTATCTCAAGAGTTTTGGGTTACACGCCTGCGGCGGCTTACAAGAGAATCTAGTCTCCAAGAAACCCTAACAAGGGTATATATGTACCGTACCGCGGGGGGCTCCGGCCCAGCCTTCGGCTTTTACGGGCCTCCGCTTCGCTCCGTCAGAAGCCCGGCCTATATCTTGCAGTGAATTTGGAACAACTCCAACAAACTCCACCTTGAGACAAATTCATCTTGTATCATAAATCAACCCATCATCCTGAACAACAAAGATAGAAAAACCACTGGTGCTAACAATAGTCTCTTGGACTATTCAATTAAACCAACTAAGCTTGAGCATAACTCAAACTTAGCAACAGGAACAGGCTTTGTCATCATATCAGCAGGATTATCATGAGTACTAATCTTGCATACCTTCAGCTTACCTTCTTCAATCACATCTCGCACAAAATGATACTTGATATCTATATGCTTAGTTCTCTCATGGAACATCTGATCTTTAGTGAGGTAAATTGCACTTTGACTGTCACAGTGCAAACTTATGCAAGATTCAATTCCACTGAGTTCAGCGTACAAACCTTTCAACCATATCAATTCTTTGCACGCTTCACAAATAGCCATATATTCTGCTTCAGTAGTAGACAAAGCAACAACAGACTGTAACGTAGCCCTCCAACTCACAGCACAACTGCCAACAGTAAACACATAACCAGTAATTGATCTTCGCCTGTCTAGATCAGCAGCATAATCAGAATCCACATAACCAATGAGACCCTTATCAGTTCTTCCAAACTTCAAACAGTAATCTGCTGTGCCTCTAAGGTACCTGAAAATCCACTGAACTGCCCTCCAATGTTCTTTGCCAGGATTAGACATATATCTATTAACAAGACTCATAGCATATGACAAATCTGGACGAGAGCAAACCATGGCATACATCAAAGACCCAACAACACTAGAATAAGGAACCCTTGACATGTACTCAATCTCTGCATCTGTACTAGGATACTGAGCAGCTGACAACTTAAAGTGAGGTACAATAGGGGTACTAACAGCCTTAGCATTTTGCATGTTGAAACGCTGAAGAACTTTCTTGATATAATTTTGTTGACTAAGAAATAGCAAACCATATTTTCTGTCTCTACTAATTTCCATACCAAGAATTTTCTTAGCACTACCAAGATCTTTCATATCAAACTCACTACTTAACAACTTCTTTAACTTAGTGATTTCAATCTTGCTCTTGGCAGCAATCAGCATATCATCAACATATAACAGCAAATATATAAGTGATCCATTAACATGCTTGATGTAAACACAGCTATCATATCTAGATCTTTTGAAACTGTGTGACAACATAAATGAATCAAACCTCTTGTTCCACTGACGAGGGGACTGTTTCAAACCATACAAGGAGCGCTTCAACTTGCACACATATTTTTCCTTGCCGTGTCGCTTGTTGGAATTTAGATGGGTTTGGACCATATAAGAAATTCTTTAAATTTCCTAAGAAATCTCAAAGGCCCATTCATATGTGCAAAGAGGGGATGTGGGAACTCTTTAGTCCCACCTTGCCTGTGGAAGTGGAGGTAGCCATACTTAAATATGGGAGTCCTCTCCACTTCCTGAAGTCTAGTGTGAGGTGGAGAAAGGGAAGCCCACATGTGCGTGCTCGCTCGCCTCGCTAGGACAGGACAAGATTGCGTGTGTGCGCGACACCTGCATGAATGGTCCATCGAAATCGAGCTCCTCGCCTTGCGGGGGCGCGAACTCCTTTTGCAGTTTTTAGTTTTGGTTTCTTAGCCTTCAAGTTGGCTTGGACATGACTATATAAGCAGTCTATCGGCCATACCAAAACGCATCCAATCAAGCTAGGGTTTTTGCTCTTCTCGCTGTTACGCTGCCGCCATAATTTCTCTAGCACAATCGCTTGCGTGCACCGGCGACCAGGTGAGCAGGTCTCCGGAACCTTTGTCCTTGCAATCCTTCACTGGGAGAGGATGAACAAGGTTTTTGGGAAGCGCCTTCGCGCGACTGCTCCCAACCTTCACGATAGGTCATCTTCCATCTAAGTCAGGCGGCGCTATGTCCCGGCGTATCTATCATCAACTGCTCCGATCTCTTCCTCCACCGCTCGTCGACGACCTTGCGCCACCACCAGCAGCAGCGTCACCATCTGCATCGCCATCACCAATGACGTCGTCTCCTTCTCCAGTCGAAAAGTGTACACCTCATGATCCAATATCTCCGTTCATGCTATTCAATATGGTGGCTAGTGTATGAGCTATGTATACACTAGCTCTTTTGTTCATGCTGTTAGATCATGCTAGTATACAAGCTATGCTTAATCTAGTTCTTGAATTTGTCATGATTTATATTCTGATTTTAATCTGGAAACTGCCTAATTATTTAATATCGTTTAGGGAAACAAAGCAGAGTAGAGAACGAGAAACAAAGAAGAGAAGAACGTTAACACAATGGAAGCAGAAAAAAAAAGTGATAAGTGGATGTGAATAAGAGACATGGAAATGAACACATAATAAATAAGGCAAAATTGTGGTGCACGTCATGCCACGCGTCGGTCCGGAGGGAGTCGCCGGCGTCGTCCTGTAGCATTACCGTTTGTGAATGGCTTAGAAGAAAATGCTGCAGACAGCTCAAATTGAGGTGTGAACCAAATACTTTTCACCCGAACCGGTGGACACAGCTTAGAATTCGGTGAAAATCAGGCAGATGACACACGAATTTTGTGACGTTTAGATCAACTATAAACGGTTATAAGTGTAAACTAAATTGGGACAGTTCATATTCATGTGTTATGCCACAAATTTGTGCCCGAAAATAAAATGACATCGCAATCCGGACCTTAACAAGGCTCACTGAACAAAAGAAAAAAAAGGTGGGCCTGCAAATTTATTGTGAAATACTATGTCGGCCCAAATTCTGAACGTCAAAAGAACATTTTTTAAAACAGTAACCCAGTAGCAAAACTTTAAATAGTTACTCTCAATTTTAGTTACACTCGACTTTTAAAATAAGAATGTTTGGAAACTTACTTCCTGAGAACCAATTTTAGTTGCTGTCAAGTTAAACACTTAATTTGTACTAGTGTTTTGGTGATTATTTTGGTGTAATTTCTAGACGGAATTAGTGTAACTAAAAATTTGATTGTGGACAAGTAATATTTCACCTAAATCTTACAATATCTTTTTTTTGAACGGTCACCGGAGGGAGAGAATGCCCACCTAAATAGTATTGATATATGTGGTATAACCACATCAACGGCCTCGTTTTCTGGGGAAACAAGGCCAAACCCTTTTGTCCGGTTAATTTTAGAAAACCGGATTAAAACCCTTACCGAGCTAAAACTAGGAACAGCAGCCCCAGCATAAGGGTGAGATTGTGGCATATCTACGAGTAAGAAAAAACAACAACAAGCCCAAGCACAAGGGTGAAATGTGGCACACAACCACAAAAACAACATCTATTGAGAAGACTATAACACCAAGGCAAAGAGCATCTTCGACGATGCCTCCAAGGAGGTGTAAGATTCCAAAATGTAATCATCGTCGGCCAAGCAAAGGCTCGACATGGTTTTGCCTGAGTCTTGTGCCGAGCAGTCACTGCAAAGACTGGGCCATCCATGGAGAGGATGCAATAAGAAGTTCTTCAGCGGCACCTCCAAGAAGAAGAAAAAAACCGTCAAATGGTGTCCCTCGTCGCGGGCCCAGCCTAGAACTGAGCTAAGCTTTGTTCCAGAACCCTTGCAAGTGATCCCGCAGATGAGATAACAATTGCCTTCTACCCGACTGCTTGAGCTCTGGACAGCTTGCACGACAGCACGAGCAGTGGGCACAACGCCGACACTGAAGAGTACGTGTTACCCTTAGCACCAGCCAGAATGACCATAGTCACCTCGTCTAGTCTCCATAGCTAATGCCCTGACGCCACCACCATGGGGTGACTGCCACTGCGGACACAGGCATGTCGAACGTCGTTGCTCTGCCAAACCGAAAGGCTATGTTTAGCTCCCAAAAAATTTCAAGATTCCCCGTCACAAATGTTTGGACATATGCATGGAGCATTAAATGTAAACGAAAAAAACTAATTACATAGTTTGATAGAAAACCACGAGAAGAATCTTTTAAGCCTAATTAGTCCATGATTGGACACTAATTAATAAATACAAACGGAAGTGCTATAGTAGCCAAAGCCAAAAAAAAAAAATCACGAACTAAACACACCCTTTGCCCTTCCCTACAAGAGGTAGAATAGGCCCTCAGCGGCCAAAGAGAGCGGCACAAAAGGGAGGGCAGAGAAACACCCGCGGGCATGCAGCCTCGCCGCCGGTAGCCAAACCGTGAACACCATGCCACTGCTGGCCCCTGCACACGCATGCGAAGAATAGTGGCTCCACCAGATCCGGCTATGTGGCCGCCGGATCCGGCGAACTACCCCGCCGTCGGCTTGCCCATGGCCAAACAGCACACCCGCGCGCGGCAGGGCTCCGAATGCACGGGCTTGGGCCCGAGCCTGCTTGCTTGCCTCCTCATCCACCCAACGTCAGCAGCGATGGTCAGAGGGGAGGGGACGGCGGGAGTTTGTTGGTGGCGGCGCTTGATGCGCTTGCATTGTCTTGTAAGAGAGATAGAGACACTACAGCAACCTGTATGAGCTCCTGGTGGTGGTGCCATGGAGTCGCTCCCGTGAGCCCAGTGAAGCGCACACCAGAGGACGAGCAGAGTGCAGATCCGTGGTGGAGGAGCACAGATCTGGCCGTCTCCCATGCGGATCTGCTCTTTGCCCGCGCCGTCATGCCACCACCGGCCTAGGAAATCGGCTGCCATGGATGAAGGAAGGAGTAGAAACTAGATAGGAGAGGGTGTAGGGCCCCGCTGCTGCCTTCATCGCCTCTGCACGGCCACCTGCCAGCAAGATCGAGCAGCAGCAGGGTGATGGGTGGGAGGGGGCCGGCGGCAGTGGGGCTGCCACCAGGGTCGTCCCCAGACGTGACGACGCGCGGCCGACGGGGTCTCCCAATATCTTTATTTTGGATGCGGAGCTCCTCTAAAACGCCATATTCTGTTTCTTATATCACGCTTACAAAAATGGATGTAGGAGGTACATTTTTTTACCACCTCTGGAGTTTTAAAAGAAGTGAAAAACCTAAACTCACACAGAAGTATACATATTTAGCAGAAGTGAAGTAAAAACACATAGAAAATAGAAAACAATACAAATTTGGATCGAAATTTGAATGCAATTTAAACCTGAAGACGTGTCTTAAAATTTGTGAAGCAAGTGGGAACCAATTTTAGTTATTGTCAACTTATATTGGATTTACAATCCACTTGTGCTAGAGTTATGGTGACTATTTTGGTGTAATTTCTAGGTAGATTTGGTGCGACTAAAAATTTGGGTGTAAAAAAGAAATATTTCACACGGACAAGACCCTTTAATATGGCTGGAACTCATTTAAAAGATCTAAATATTTTCTTATAACATGCTTACAGAAATTAGGTATTGAATTGATTTTTTTGGCCGAGGACAATAAGTTATTATGGTTTACAAAATTTCATCTGAAGAAGGCCAATAGCATCCCCACAAACACAACCCCATTTCATTTTTTTAAAAATTTGATTAAGGTAACGCTAATGACAGAGATAGAGTAAATTTAAGGAGGTATTTATTCTCTGGGTGTGTAGATTTTTACCATGAAAATCTGTTTTTCACGTGGGTGGGAACCCACTCTTATCTAAGGTTGTGTTTGGCTCTAGGATATACTGGATGGGGTGGTTCTGTCCCAGGTTTAATTTTTGGGTTGGGATGGTTTCTAGCACGGTTCTGGGATTCGGCCCGAGAGGCCCGAATTCCACCGAATTTCGCCCATTTCGGACTGGGCCGAGATAAAACTGTACCGCCCAAACAAAATCGGCCCGATTCAAAATTTCAGCCCGTTCTATGGCCCAACAAAGAGCCCACAGATATTTCTCAACCAATATGACCCTGAAAACCTAAGTCACGATCCCTAGCCAACGCCGTGTGATTGCGAGCCGCCGCCAGCGGCGCCGTCTCCACTCCCCGCCGCCTACGCCAACGCTCCTGCAGCCACCACGAGACCCATGGTCGCTTCCCCCAACATCCGAGCTCGCCCATGGATGCTCCTCAACGCCGCCGCCGTGCCATGGCTGCTCCTCGACGCCCGCCGCCGCGCCGTCACAGCCCCTGACATGTCGTCGCCGCCATCTGCACCTCTTGCTGCCACCACCGCACGGTCGCCATCTTTCTTGCCACCTACGAGTTCCAAGATGGCCCTGCATGCATCCTCTCCATGCCCACTGCAACTTCTGACATTTTGGGGCAATTTTGTTCAAATTTGATCAAATTTCATTCAAATTTTGAGTGGGTACCGGTCCGAATTTTCCGAAATTCGTCAAATTCGGTGGGTACCGAAATTTTTTCAAAAAAGAATCCCAAAACCTTGGTTTCTAGTTCGTTGTTCGGATGTAGGGATAGGTAAGCCTGGGCACAAAAAAAACCGAAACCGAGGAACCGAACCGAAAGAACCGGAACCGAAACTGAAAGAACCGAAACCGAAAAATTCGGTTCCTTGTTCGGTTCCTAATTTTGAGGAACCGAAATAACCGAAGAAAATTCGGTTCCTACTCTCGGTTAACCGAACTAACCGAAAGAACCGAATTACATGTGTCTAGGGATGAAAACGGAACAGAAATATTCCGAATTGACTGTTTTCGTTTTCTATATTATGAACCGTTTTTTAACATGAAAAATTATCAGTTTTAATTGGTTTCACAACCATTTTCAACAATTTTTTGCACTCTTTAATTACTAAATGTAGAAATATCCCGAACCGACCGCTTTCGTTTTCCTATATCGTAAGTCCGTTTTCGACCGTTTTCATCCTTACATGTGTCATACTTCATCTACTCATATTTTGAAAGATTATTTTTGGTTTATGTGTGATATTTTATATTTCAAAAGCTATATATTTGTGTTAGTATATTGATATTATTGCCTTATAAATTATTATTAATAAAAATGGATATAGAGTTGCATAAATTTGCCTTGGAACATGTATATTTATTCTTGTCTTTATGCTGGAAAATTTCGGTTAGTTCGGTTAGAACTGAAACCGAACTGAAATAACCGAGAACCGAAATTGTCGGTTCCAAGATTTTTTGGGAACCGAAATTGCCATGGCTGGCGACGCTCGCGTTCGTGTGGTTGCCTACCCGCCTGGCGGTACCTGGCCGCCCGCAACCAATCGCGCCATGGCGGGGACCGAGCTCCCCCACGTCTGCTCGCGCCATGGTCGGGACCGAAGCTCCCCCGCGCTGCTACCAGTGTGGAGGTCGCCCGCGGCCACCAGGGCCGCGTCCGCTGCAGCTCACCCGCCCATGCCAGATTCGTTGATGCCAAGCACAGGCTGCGTAACTCCAATTTTTGGGGACAAAGTGCGATATGCCACCGCGTACGTGTCCCGTCCCCAAACCAAATACTACCCAAGGGCACCGCAGATGAGTTGAACTCCCACATAGACAACAGTGAACAGGGCCATCACTGTCCACAACGCGTAGTGTGCTCTGCAACTTGCTTTTTCCAGGACCACGTCTCTCTCAGGCGTCATAAGTATGTGTTTTTCCCTAGCATTTATTCTCATGTTCCATCGTAGCCACTGCCGCATCCTTGCAACATGCGCTCTTTTTTTTTTAGGAAGTCGGGAGGGGAGGCCCCTACCTAATTTGTATTAAAATTGCAAATTGTACAAATGCACAAATGCAGGTGCAAAGCCAAGAGGCTCAGAGAGGAAACAAGAGAAAATACAAGGGGAATACGGTACAGAAATGCAGAAGAAAAAGCTACAAAGTACAGGAGAAAGAACTAGCAGAACTAAAGTAAATTGGACTGAGTTGAACTAAATCTAGAGTATCTTTGAATTCCCAAATTTGTGTCCATGTTTTGATAGCCAAACTCCTTGTGGTTCCTTTTTTATGGCAACACGCGCTCTAGCTGATGCTTTCCCTTTTTGTCATATAAAAACTACCTCAGCTTTTGCAAGCAAGCCTCTCTGTACCTATACGAAACAATTACTTTGTGTGACTCAAAACATGCGGCCTGACCCTGGCCCGGTAGGGCACGACACTAATCGACATGCCACTATTGGGCACTTAGCTCAACTATCGACCAAGGCTTACCCTATGGGCACTTAGTTGTGTTGCGCTGATGGGCACGGCGGCCCACTGGGCCTGTGCTGGCCCAAGTCCATGTCGCTGTCCCCGCAGTCACACCTTGCCTTCCTGCGAAGGTGTTGTGTCGCCGATGCCCTTACCTGGCGCGCATGTGCCTGTAGGGGTAGCGACGCACTCACGTTGCCAGGGGTAGCACCGTGCACGGGGGACGTTAGCGAGAGGGCCAGGGCTAGGAGGTGCATGCGAATGAATTTTGCATGCAGCCGTGCAGCCACTGCGAAACAACATTATCACGTAGAGTAGAAAAATCGAGAAGGGTTAACTCCGCTGTAACCTTTTTTTTTTGTCTGTGCACCTAAAACTTTAGATCATAATTTATAAACTTTGAACTATCACGCTGTAAATTTTATACTGCTAGGTTCAAAACTTTACACTTGGAATTTATAAACTTTGAACTATCATATTATAAACTTTATACTGATATGTTCAAAACTTTACACTTAGAATTTATAAACTTTTAACTATCACATTACCAACTTTATATTGTTTGGTTCAAAACTTTGAACTATCACGTTATAAACTTTGTACTACTAGTTTTAAAAACTTTGGGATTTTAAAATTTACACTATTTCAGAAACTTTATACTAGCTCATTTTAAACTTTGTACTAACATGCTATAAACTTTATACACCTAAATTGAAACTTTGTATTTTGAAACTTTACACTCCAACTAGTTTTGAAACTTTGTACTACAACATTTGAAACTTTATACTCCTAGACGCAGAACTTTATCATCATGAAAATTGTTTTGAAACATATCCAATATGGATCTACTTTTATAGATCTCGTCATAATGAACGTAATGGTGCAAACGGAATTAAAAATACATGCTTGATAAGAAAGTTATCATATTTTAAAGTTTTGTATACCGTTTGTAAATACTAAAAGAACAGATCTGACAAACAACACATGCCCCCTCCCCTCCCTGCGCCTCACTCCGTCCCCGCTCCCCTGTGTGCCACGTGTCCGTGCGCTGCTACAGGGCGCAGCGCACGCGGGTCAACTAGTGATTGGGGTTGTGCTGCCGAGAGAATTACTCCTATGGCCTTCTTAAAACTCATCTCTACTTTCTTGGCCTTGGAAATTTGCATCTTACCTATTTGGCCTCCGATCCAAATTTTGTTTGCTTATTTGGCCTTTCCGTCAACCTGACCCTGTAACAGTGTTAGATGAGAGGCAAAAGGTCGATTTTACCCCTGGCGCTAAAGCATTGTTTTTCATAGTTTAGATTTGGTTTTTATATATATTATAATTCAAATTGTGTACTGTACGGGTTTACAGTTGCTTGTAAATCGGATATGTTCCATTTTTTAGCATTATTTTCACTTGACACATAATTTTGAGAAAATTATTCCTATGGCACAGCATAAGCACGCATCTTTTTTCGGACATGGAGTCAATTGCATATATAATATCAATTCGCATATTTCTGACATTTAGTTCGCACATAAGGACATTCTAAAAAATTCAGTTCACACATACTAGGCATCTAAATTAGTTGTCACATACAGAAGCTAGTGGTACACACATGACATAGAGATCTCCATGACATATCATAGGCTGAGCCTTCTTTTACTTCTTGTACTCATTGCCGGGCTAGCAGGCTGAGAAGCTTTGCTTCGTGTGCCCATTGCGGGGCTGTCAAGTATCACCTGTGGCTTCTTTATCTTCTCTTTGCCAAGCTCTTTCTTTTTCGTTTTGAATGTAACTCTCTTTTTAGCCTTGGCCTTCCTAGGTTGATCTTTGTGGGCAGGGAAATCAATGGAAAGTGCCTCTGGTTGATTGGAGCCACTCCTTGACCTACAGATGTGAACATAGGGCAGCAATGATTATTAGCAGATAAAATATAAATAGTGAAAAATTCAGAGTTGCAAATAGTTTCTTTATCCGGAAAGGTGATGACATCTGGATCTAGACATGAAAATGTGCAAGACAACATTTTGCAAGCAAGCAACATAGCAGAAGAGCAGCAAGAAAAAGCCTAATCAATTGGAGAGGAGGCACCCATCAGTCTCTGTTCAGGTTGAGGCCTCACATGTGCCGCAACCTGAACATGAGGTTGTTTAGGCATTGATATATAATCATAATATGCATGCATATTATATCAGTACAAGCTCCAGCTGGACTAAATAGAGCCAGTACACACACCACAGTCTTACTAATTTTACTGTCAACAACTGATGGAGAAATGAATGTGACACACACTAGCTAGCTAGCTACTAGCTAGAGTTAATGGCTGATGGCCGGATTGACAGCGAACTTAATAACAACGCACTCACAATGATAAATAGTACCTTTTTGATGCGCCTGAGTTGGAGCTACCATATTTTCCCTTTTTGTTACTTGATACCTCCAAGGATTGGGTGTGCCGAGAGACAAATGATCTATTTAGTATCTAAGACATATACTCATGGTTGCATAGATTCATATTTTCAGCAGTAGTGATAAGTACCTTTTAGATGTTGCAGGGGTACAATCATCAGATTTTCTCTTTTTCTTAGCAGTAGTTTCCAAGCTTTGGCTATGGTCAGATGGTAGGAACTTAGAATCAATCACAGGTTTGAAGTGAAAATGGCAGCAAGTACGACATTGCAACGGATATAAAATTGGAAACCTTGGTGGAAAAGACATGGATGCAGATGGTGCTTCCTCCAAAGGCGTAATAGAACTTTCAGCAGATTTGTTGTTTTTTGCCCTCCTCTTTGGTTCTCCTCTACGATGCCAAAAATAAGAAAGTTAGTAATATGTCCTTTTTAAAAAGCAAAGAAAGAATAGGCAAATTATTACTTGATAGCTTTCATAGCAGCAATGTCTTCTGGTCTTCCCCGCTTGCAATTATGCCAATGATGTCCGTAGTCTAGGCAGATAGGGCATTTGTGCTGTCCTTTACTCCTTTTCTTATCAGAAGTACCTTTGTGCCTCTCCGTTTTAGGCCTACCAGCTACAGGCTTCAGTAGAGGTGGGTGCATGAAAAAACCATGAGTGGATTTCAGCCACTGAGTCTTGTCAGGCATAGCAGGGATAAGCTGACTATATGCAACTCTAAACTTCTCAATGCAGTAATACATGTCAACATATTGCTCTATTGGTGCATTGCTAAGTGTTGTGATGAATGCGAGTGTATGCTTGCAAGGAATTCCAGAAACCTGCCACTCTCGACAATCACATGTCCTCTCCTGTAGGTTCACCACAAACCTGAAGCCTCTACCACCCATTGCTGTTATTTCACCCACATGTTCTGAGCATTCTAGCACTTCCAAATTTAATTCTCTACTATCCTCATTCAATTTCTTTATTATGTGAGGTAAAATCAAGCCATCAAGTTTCTTTCCTATTTTTCGCCTTTGGTTCCACTTGGTCATAAGCAATTGCCTAAACTTGTCCATGAAATCATCTAAGTTTAGGGACTTGTGCTGCTTAATCCAATTATTGAAAGACTCGACAAGGTTGTTGGTTACGTAGTCTACCTTACAAATAGTGGAGAACTGGCTTCTAGTCCACAACTTTGTGTGATACTTCCTTAGATAATTAGTTGCAGATGGCTTTGCTTTCTCCATTGCAACCCAATTTTTCTCAAACAAATATGGGTTCCATGAGTAAGCTGCTGCCCATAGATGATCATCAAACACCTTTCCATGGAACCTTTTTTTGAAGTTGCTTACCAAGTGAAACATGCATTCCCTATGTTCAGCCCCTGGAAATACTTCACCCACCCCTGTCATCACGGCATGTCCAGCATCTGTGCATATGGCTAGACCCGTTGGTGATCCTATGGCCTGTCTAAGCTGACTCAAAAACCAAATCCAATTCTCATTAGTTTCCGAATCAAAAATTCCAATACAAATAGGATACAACCAATTATGGCCATCTACAGCACAAGCGCTAGCTAGTTGCCCCTTGAACTGCCCAGTCAAGAATGTGCTATCTATTGCTAGGTACGGTCTGCAACCATTGAGGAACCCATCTATGCAAGATTTGAATGCAAGAAAGAATCTTCTAAATCTGATCTTTTCATTAACCGTGTGATGGTCAATAACTACTAAGCTACCAGGACAAGAAACCTCAACTTGTGCTTTAAACCTATAAAGATTGTCAAAGCTGCTACCCCAGTGACCATAAAGTTGTTCCAATGCTAGTTTCTTACCATCATATACTCTCTTATAGTTGATGTTTACCTTATGGTGCTCTTTAATCTTCTTTACCAATTCATTTGCTTTCAAAGTTGCATCCTCTATAAGGAAGTCCTTCACTCTTGCACATATCCAATGTCTGGTTGTATTTTTGTGGTTCTTTTTCCTTCTTGTACTAGAACAACAGTGGTCTTCAGGATTTTTTTTGACCTAGACAAGAGAAACACAAAAATAAGAAACACAAAGTCAGAAAAAATATAGCATGAAAGTCATACAAAATAGAGATCTCTACAAAAATAAAGCATGAATGTACAATTACCTGCACAGTGCTTTCGTCTTGAGTGGTCGATGCAAATATCCACCATGGACAATTATCTAAGTCTCTCCGTGCACAATATGCTCGAAACCGATTTGGTGCACTCTTCACAGTGTTGAACTCAAATTCATGTTTTATTGCATACTGACAAATAGCCAACCTGAACTCTGGCATGCTAGCATAAGACGAGCCTACTACCATAGGAGGATCAAGTGGATCATATTCTACGTTTGGAGCATAGTTTTCCTCATCATATTGCAACTCCTCTTCACATGGTAACTCATCTGACACATCCTCACCCTCACTATCATCACCCTCACTATCATCAGGGGACACATCTTCACCCTCACTATCATCAGAGACATAGGCTGAGTCTCTATTTCCCTTAACAGAAGAAGGCACAACTGCTAGACAATTAACGGGTTCATTGTCCAAGTACATATTCTCCTCATCAACACCTACATGTTCGTTCTGTGGTTGTGGATTTTTAAGGTAATCATCCTCAACTGGCTCAGTGTTAACTTGCTCACTGTTGTTGTCAGGCTGCCTTTCACCATCAAAATCCCACTCAGAGATTGGCTCAAAAACATCAGAAGGATCACAATATGCAATGAACATGATGATAACCTTGCTTTTAAAATGCTTACTGAACATAGTTATCAATTGTTGGTCAGTTGTTATTTCTGGGAAGCTTTTTAAAACTTCATCATAATATTGAACATGAACAACTTCCATATAACCTAGTGGATACTTATTTACCACTGATCCCACAAGATCATTATAATTGGTTAAATCTGAATCCACAGTCATCTCAATACTAAAACATTTCATATCCTTTCTACGCTTCTTTGGGTTGCCCAACAATTTAATTTTCAGCAAGAACGATGTATCGGGATCGAACCTATTATTCCAAACATTCGAACATAAGTACTGCATACTTGATTTTTGCATGTCTGCTACTGCAAATGACAAAAAATTAGACTCACCTTTCCAGCGAATCAGTCCCAGCTACATGGTTATCTTCTTCATCTGCACCTTGGCCACCAGACACGGCAACCTGGCCGCTTGGGACACTGGTAGCACCTCCCGCATCCACATCTGCTCCCACCTGGCTGCTTCGGAGCTCGGCCATCGCTGCAGGGCCGTGCAGGGTAGCCAGCCCCAGGGACCGCGGGCCAGGTCCCGTCCTGACCACCACCGGGGAGCGCGGGGTGGCTCCTGCCTCCGCCTGGTCGACCGCCAGCCCTAAGGGCGCCTTGGACTGTGTAGCCTCCGCCAGAGAGCGCCGCCCCCGCGCCTGACCTGCCGCTGGGGAGCGTCGAGGCACTCGGGCGACCGTGGGCGAGCGGGACGGCCGGGTCCGCAAGGGCGAGCGGGACAACCTGGTCCGCAGAGGGATGGGGCCGCGCGGGATGGCCTCCACCGCTGCCTCGCAAGCCTCGTCCGCCGGCGCCGAGTCCCCCTCCATCGGTGATTTCCCTTGATCCCGATCTGTGCGTCGGTGCGTTACTGAATAGAAGAGAGACAGAAGGCTAATTGTGTCATTTCACGTTAGCCTTCCCTGGGAGTTGACGGTGCCCTCAACCAGAGCCGACGGAAAGGCCAAATAAGCAAACAAAATTTGGATCGGAGGCCAAATAGGTAAGATGCAAATTTTCAGGGCCAAGAAAGTAGGGATGAGTTTTAAGAAGGCCATAGGAGTAATTCTCCCTTCCCCATGTGTCGTGCGTCGTGCCACCATGCCGCCGATCCCCGCACGGAGGACACCACACAGGAGTCGGGGCCTCCCATGCAGGCATGCAGCCACTCGCACATGCGTGTGGGAGCCGGTTGACGGAGATGCGAGTAGGAGACGAGAGACGAAGATGCGTTTTTTTTATGCAACGAAGATGCGGTTGGGAGACGGGAGAAGGAGATTCGGATAGTCACCTGAGAGCTAGGGTTTAGCATTGGGAGCTAGGGTTTAAAGAGTCATTTATACACTCTCGTATGTATATCCAACAGTCTTGAATCATCCGAAGCCATCCAACAGCTAGAATGCCAGCCCTGCAGGCTGGCGTCTCGGATCAGGCACAACACTGCGCCTGTCCCATGCTTGCTCTGGCACTATGCATTTTGTGCTGGGCCAGGTTAAGGTCGTGTTTTTTTTGGATCGTGTTCGTGCCAGCCCATTGTGATTGGACCTTAGTAGCCTAGGAACAGGAACATGGCCATGTTCCACGTTCTCATATAACGCCGTAAGTTCATGTTCCCATTCCATGTTTCTGTCCTCTCATAGGAACATGGCTGGGCATCTCTAAAAGCTTTTCTAAATTTCACTCTCTAAGTCATCATTTGGAGAGGCATTTGCATAAAAATAGTTTTCTATATCTTTTTCCTTTCTAACAGTTTTTTATATCTCATGCACACTCCAGAAAGTCATTCTTGTCTTTTATTTTTAGCCGACGAAAAATCCAGAATAGAAGATTGGTATATTTTGATGACTATTTAGATAAGTTCTTGGAGAATAGTTTTTGATCAAAATCTTTATTCATAACATTTAGAAATGATACGGAGAATCTCTGAAAAGGATATGGAGAGTGTCTAGAGATGCTCTCGAGCTGGACCGTTTGGCCAACTATACCAGGATGTGCTGCGTGGACGCCGCGGCTGTGAATAATGCAATGGCCACCTGGTGGGAATGGGCTCGGTAATCGAATATTTGAATATTTCAAGCGCTAAAATAAACATGGACCGGACCATAGTCAAGCCCAACAACAAATTAAATTGTGCAACCAGAATTCAGAGCTGCTAACCACTCAGCATCACCATTCTCATAGCAAGGTCCAGATGCCCGAAATTTGGGTGCGGAGACAGTTTTTTTCCACCCATAACCTAAAAAAAAGCCAAGTACCGCATATAAAGGCACGTGTTCAGAGTCAAGGGCCACGGTGGTTGCCGCCACCAGCAGGTTGCATGAAGATGAATGTAGATGCGGTTATTTCTAGGAATCTGAGAAGGGCATCAGTGGTGGCAATAGTCCGTGATCATGCCAGTAATTTTCTAGGAGCTTTGGGAGTGGTTCTTGATGGAATTACTGAACCAGAAATTGTCGAGGTGATGGCCTATAGAGAAGGACTTGCTTTTGGCAGCTGATCTAATGTTAACTTCAGTACGGTTAGCATCAGATTGTGCCAATGCTATCAGAAGCTTGGAAAGAAGAAATATAGGTCCATATAGCCAAATCATGAAGGAGATTGAGACCAGGGCTCATGATTTTCTTTTGATTGATTTTGTCCATGAGAATAGGAAATCAAATGTTGATGCTCATACTTTAGCTAGAAGCTTGATTTCTTTTGACATAGGCAGACATGTCTAGTTTTTAAAACCGCCTTTTGGCGTTTGTAATTCTATTGACAAAGTGCATCAATAAAGAGGGTGGTGATTTCTAAAAAAAAACAAAGATGTCGGGTGCATAGCATATATAGTAACTCCACATATTCTTGGCAAGCACACTACATCGGTCTCAATTTCAGCAGATTATTTTGGCAAATTAAAGTGATTTTAACAGTCAGATGAAACTCAGACATCACATAACAACGGTGTTCTTCAGCAGGGCATCTTGAAGCCCATGTACTGCCCGCTCATGTAGTCCTCCCAGACACGGACGGCTCCGGAGCAGGCGATGACAAGGGCGCTGAGGGCCAAGATGCCGGCCACCATGAACACGATCAGCGAAGCCCTGCCGGACCTCCGTATGGCGCCCTGTATTCCGACCAGCCCGACGATGGAAGCAACGAAGCAAGTGGCCGCCTAGAGGAGAGCGCTGGCGATCCCGTCGACGCCCAGGATGATGAACTGGACCATGGACATGGAGGCGCAGAAAAGCACCATGAACATGGTCGTTGCCGACGCCGTCTAAACAAAACTCAGAGTTCAGAATTCAGAGTTCAGAAATGGACTGTCACCCCAATTTATAGGCCCAGGAGGCCAGGAGGCAGACATGGACTGTTTGGATCTTACTGTTGGGGGAACTCCAATTTGGAGGAGGACAGGGTTCAGAAGCAGGCCTCCTCCGATGCCGAAGAGGCCGCTCATGACGCCGGTCAGCAGAGCAGCCACCGGGAAGACGTATGCCGGCAACGCATCGAGCTTGCGCTTTGCCGGGATCACCTGCATCATTCGTCATCAAGCACAGTTTGTCGACTCTCTTGTCTCAGGAGAAATGACAAATTACAGCTTCATTGGTGCCTGGCCGGTTTTGTTGGCTCTATGGAGTACCTGGCCGTGCTGCTGAGCCTGCGATTTTCTTTTCTGATGCCCAATGCACGCTGTGAAAGCCACGGCGACAGGGATCTGGGCCATGGTGATTAGCCAGTATACAGTCCCACACGGCTCTATGTCAAAAACTCCCTGAGAAGAAGCAAAACAACATAGGTTTGTCGTCCTCTCATCAGTTTGTAAATTCTTAATCATTCCCGTCACTGGAACTAGGCTTCAACTAATTCGTCAGTGTTAGCTCAGTTTATACAATCATCAAAATGAATTGAGGTTTGGCAGGGGATCTCATTTCTCGTACCTTTGCGCCCTCACCTCCTATGAACAAATGCATGACGAAGAAGCAGAGCCAGACCGTGACAAGCACCACCAAGTCCACCCACTGACACCGGCGGCCGCCGCCACTTGCGTTCCGTCCAAGAAGCGCCTCCTCTGCCGCAGCCCCACCCACCGCGTCCGGCGGCATCCTCCCCAGCTCCGCCGTCTCGGCTCGCCACCGCCTCACCCCGGCGCCGTACGTCTTGAACGTGGCGAAGGCGAGGAACAGCGAGAAGAGCGCGGTGATGAGCCACTCCGGAAACACGACATTGCACACCACCCCGACGCTGACGCCCAGCAGCAGGCACGACTGCGCATAGTCACGTAAAACGGGTTCACCACCTTCGACCCTCGACCCGGGTTCGTCGACCCCGATCCGGGTTTATGGGTTCATTTTCGACCAGAAGTGTAAAAATCTCTCACAAGTAATGTACCACGTACCGCGACCCCGTACCTCGACCCCACCGACCCAGAAACTTTGTGACTATGCGGCTGCGACACCACGGCGATGTCGTAGTCGATCAGCGGCTGCTGCTGGCCCTGGCCGTGGCCGGAGCCGCTGCCGCGGAGGAAGAGGGTGTAGAGCACGTTGGACAGCGTGCCGCCCGTCACCATGAACGTGGACAGCGCGGTCGCCGTGTTGAGGCTCAGACCCGCCACGATGTTCAGGATCGGGACGTACAGCGACCCGCCCCCGACGCCGCCGGCGCTGGAGACTGCGGCAGCCAGGAAGGACAGGATGCACGCAAGAATGGTACCGAGGTTGCTCTGCAAGGAAGATCCCATTCCCGTCTCCTGTGAGCTCCAATGAGAAAGGCCAGCTGTTTAGTTAGCCGCTGGAGCAGAGAAGATCAGGAGCTGCGAGAAATTCATCATCTTGTCCGTGTTCTGGAGCGACTTGTGAGGATGTCCGATACTATTGTCAACTTTGTCTGTGCAATCATGCCAACGGAGGACGAAACAAATTGGCAGGAGTTGAATGTACAATAAGATCCACTTGATGCTTGCGATGTAGATGCTTCAATTTTCTATCTGTTAAGTTTATAGATGTCTCTGCTTCTGGAGCCAGAAACAACAGTTGTATATATGATGTTAATTAACAGCTTTTGTTTGGTCAACTATGTGTTTAGACGAGTTGTAGCCTCGTGGGTCATAGTTTTTTTCTCCCAAAAAAAATACAGAATGGTGATACATAATCTATTATCCTAGTGTTTGACCAACAAAAAACCCTTCACGTTAAGTATCAAGGCACAGAAATTACCACCTTAATTAGAGAAAATAAAATTAAAGTACCAAATATGATGATAAAATAACCACAAATTCAATTACATAAAATTAACTTAAAAATACACTTATATCTATTTCTCAGTTACCAACACATCCCATTATCAACCGTTGTTATTATAGTCTTCGAGCTAGGAAAATAAGTGAAGAATTAGTGACATAGTAACAGAGCACGCGAATCATGTTCGATGATAGATTAATCTAAAGCAAAATCTAAATCTTAACTTGGGTGACGGCTACTGAATATATAGTCTAAAAGGAGCTGCCAAGGACCCCTATTCATGTCCCTAAGGAGTCCCGACATGTTACAGTGCCCACACGGCCTAAAAGGCGGCGATGGAGCACCATGACATATTCTGGATGTCCACTTGTTTCGATAATTCCCATTGATTCTGGAGGAATTTTAATGTGAGACCAATGTCATTGGTTAGATTATGAAATTATCTTTCCATCCATAGATAGAATGTCGAAAGCGGAGTTCGTATGCGATCTGAGCCTCCATTTTAGCGTGGGCTGCTCCTGGAGTATGAGATAGACTTGAACCTCCAACTTGACTTGGACGCCCACATTGGCCTCTTAAGGTGGTGGCCAAGGAGGAGGATGTCGTTGAACATCTTTGAAGTGTTCTTCACATGATTGTGGTCTGAGATCCAACTTGAGCCAGGGTCTCAAGGGTGAATGCGAAGCTTAAGACGACGTCGCATCATTCGGCAGGAATAGCGGCAGCATGTCTTGATGATTTGGAGGCCTTGTTGATATGATATTTGGGTGATATCAAATCCATTTGACTGCTCATGGACCTCAATCATACTCTGGATGGAAGAGTTATGGCCTTCATAATAGAGTATTGTCAGGCTACCAGTGAACCGAATGTTGTGCTTCTATGTTCTTGCACCCCAAGTTGGATCTTGAGCATGGTGCATCCACATCCCAAGAGTTAATAGAGGCCACAAAGGTTCATAGCATCCTCAAATTATTCGCAAAACACATTGAAAGTGCCGACATTAGGTAGTGACAAATTCTTACTTATGTCATTCTACAAACATAGGAATGAGCTCACCATGTTTCTAGCTTTCATGGACGAAGCTACAGCACTATACAAGTTAAAGCAATTGTCGATGCGGGACCCACAGGATTCCCCAGCGATATGACTACAAGTCGTGGGCCCCGGCCTGGCCCACAAACAGGAGCTAGGAGAGGTGTAGCATCCGCTACACCGAATCCGAGTAGAATAGGCCAGACTAGCCGGATTCCTATGAAAAGTAACTTTTGTATCTAGTTCAGGACACCTTCTTTGGATCCTAATAGGATTGTAACCGTACCACAGCCTTCTCTACCGATATAAAGAGAGGCTTTGGGCACCCCTGTAACAAGAGACGATACAATACAATCAATCCAACGCAAAGGCTAACGCCGACTGGACGTAAGGTTATTACTCGATCACTATCGAGGGCCCGAACCAGTATAAATCGACTGTCTCTACGTTCACCGTCAAGTTCTAGCACGCACCGAAGCCCGAACAACTGTCCCGGGTACCCCCATGGCAGGCTATCGGTGGTCAAACACCGACAGCTGGCGCGCCAGGTAGGGGCTTTCGGCGCAATCGCGATCAAGAGCTCTACGGATTTTGACGACATGATCTTCCCGATGGGATCGATCTTCATCTTTGGATCATGGGTTTGCGAGGCGGACGACAAGGGCAACCTCCATGGACGTCTCATCGAAAGTCTAGAAGCCCACGAAGGTCTCACTCTTTCGACAAAGTTTACCGAAGATCTCGAAAAGCTTACGGTGTCTGAATCGACTCGGACCCCGACAACGATCAATCTTGATTTGACATCCGAGTCGGATTCCCTCTCGCAGTCTTATCCGGTTTCTTTCAAAGACAAGCCAAGTCCTTTCCCAATCGGACTCCGGAACGCAGCATCAACTCTACAAGAGAATAATTCGAATCTACTTCAGATTTCTTCCAAGAAGTTAAGTCGCTTCCCAACCGGACTTAACAACATGACAAAGACGTATCAAGGTTTACTCGGAAGTATGGTGGTCGGGCACGGAGGCTGCATCTTACCGGGGCACAGGAAGGTCTTGTATTAACCGTAACACCTAAAGATTGCCTAGTCCACTGGCCGGGTACTTATCCCCAGAACAGCAATACCCAACTAGTTAAAGAGGCTATCACTCTATCTTACCAAGAAGGTAGTGCGCTCCGCGATACCAACACTCCAACCAAAATCGTCAGCAATCACAGCAAGGCAAGCCTGGTGCCAGGACGAGAAGCCTTCATGATTCGGCGGCCACTACCGATACCACCGACTGCACCTGATGTCAGATCTTCAGATGAATCAGAATCAAACATATCGCCCAACGTTCCTGAATACGATGGCGAATCTGAGGGCCAACGACAAGCTAGAGAAAGAACAAACAAACTAAAAGAAGGTCGCAGACGCCATGCTAGGCAACAAAAAGAAGCACATGACACATACAAGATGGAGCTGGCTGAGTACTACAAGAGGAGATCAGAGAAAGAAGCCAAAGAAAGGCGCACGACCAAAACACACGAAGCCCCGTACGACAAGATACGGGAAGCACTAGAAGAACTCGAAGCAATTTTGCATCCCAACGAGGAACTAGAACAACTCTGAGAAGTTCTCCGGACAACAGCTCCGAGGGAACACGGCGAAAAGACTCATTCTAGGCTTCCCGCTAGGACAGCATCGCATGAACAGGACGCACAAAGTCAAAGGAGATCCGTCTTCGAAAGACTAGGACCAAACGGGAGCTAGAATCGAGAGAAGAGAAGAAACCACGCCTAGAGTAAACAAATCGAGCTTCCAGGAGAAGAAAGGAGCAGAGCATCTCACCACTCATCTCCACGATTCATTCCTAGGCTAAATAACAGCTTGCTGGAAGAAGGAGCTGAGTCAGAACACAGAGAAGTCGGAACGCACGATAGGTTTCCATGTTTTTCAAGGTGACTTGCTTCGGTACGGCTGCCTCACAAGTTCAAACCATCAAACCACTCCAAATACGATGGAAAGACTGAACCAAAACAATGGCTTAGAATCTACTCATAATCAATCGAACTAGCCGGCGGAGATGACGATATCAAGTCATTATTCTTTCTCATGGCCCTAGAAAACATGCCCCTCCAATGGTTCGATAAATTGAACCCGGGTTCAATCAAAGGCTAGGAGGACTTGCAAAGAGCTTTCTGTGAAAACTTCATGGACATCATTACGCACCCCATCACACATGCAGAACTAAAATGGCTCAAGCAAAAGGGAGGCGAGAGCCTCAGAGATTATTATCGATGTTTTGGTAAATTACGTGCCAGGTACATGACATCACCGAACGAGAAGTAATTAAAGCCTTCTCCCACGGGATCATGGCTAAATGGCAGTTTCAAGATTTTTGTAAAGAAAACCCAAGGAACAATGAAGAATTCAGATGCACGGTAGAAAAAATGATTATGACTGAAGAAAAGACAAAAGAAAGATTTCTAGACAGAAACAACCGAGAAAACAACAGAGACAACTCGGATTGAGGAAATTTTCCAAACATGGGTCATCCAGACAGGAAACACGGACCAGACAACACCATCGCCAAGGCCGACAAGACGAAAAAGTTCTCAAAATTCAGGAGGTTCAAAGACATTAAGAATATGCACTGTATATGGCACCCGCAAGGAAACCACACAATAGGAGACTGCCGAATCTTCATTGATCGGTACGTAAGGAAAGGAAAAAAAACAAAGATAAACAAGTGGATAACAAAAAGAAAGACGAAGATAACACAGAAGACAAAGGATTCCAGCAGCCAAAGGGGATAGTCACAGTAATCTTTTCTGGAGTTTCAGGTTCCAGAAGCAAACACCAACTCTCCGCAGCATCATGGCAGCCGAACCAGCGGTCCCAAGGTACCTAAATTGGTTACAATATCCAATCTAGTTTTCAAGAGAAGATCAATGGACGAGCATTGGAAATGTCAGCCTATATCCACTAGTCCTAGATCCAACTATAGCAGGGATGACAGTCACCAAAGTTTTGATCGATGGGGGAGCTGGACTCAACATCATATTTCCAGAAATGCTAAGGAAGATGGGGCTAGACTTTGCTAGGTTGATCACCCCAACAGGAATACCCTTCTATGGAATAGTACCCGGCAAAGACATCATGCTGCTCGGGCAAATCACTCTAACAGTCACGTTTGGAACACAAGCAAATTACCGAACCGAATTCATTCAGTTAGAAGTTACGGACTTTGAGACATCATATCATGCCATCCTTGGAAGACCAGCACTTGCTAAGTTCATGGCTATACCTCACTACCCATACCTCCTGCTCAAGATGTTAGGACCTCACGGAATACTCTCCCTCCGGGGCAACCTGAAGCACACTTTCGATTGTGACATTCAAGCAATCCAAATCGCAGCCAAAACACAAGCAGCCGATGGCAGAGAAGAAATTACCACTGTCGTCGCACAAATAAACCCGGAAAAGCTAGAGATTCCAACAAAGAAACCTTGCATCCTTGTTCCACAAAAAGAAGCCGATGTAAAGAAAATTGACCTAGGTACTGGTGACCCTGAGAAGACAGCGACCATCAGTGCTCACCTCTCGTCTAAATAGGAACTCGCGCTCACTTTCTTCGGGACAACAAAAACATCTTCGCTTGGAAGCCAGCTGACATGCCAGGTGTCCCAAGAGAGTTGGCTAAGCACAGAATCGATGTCAATGAAGGCTCCAAACCAATTAAGCAACGGTTGAGAAGATTCTCACTAGACAAAAAGAAGCAATTAAGAAGGAGATTACAAAATTAATGGCAGCCGGTTTTATAAGAGAAATTCTTCATCCAGATTAGCTAGCGAATCCCATTCTAGTATAGAAAAAGAACACAGCAGAATGGCGCATGTGCGTCGACTACACAGATCTCAACAAACATTGCCCAAAGGACCCGTTCGGGTTACCTCGAATTGATCAAATTGTCGATTCAACGACAGGATCCGCCCTGCTATCTTTCCTCGAGTGCTATTCAGGATATCATCATATTGCATTAAGAGAAGAAGATCAGAGCAAGACATCTTTCATCAGTCCTTTCGGCGCCTATTGCTATAAAATCATGTCATTTGGACTCAAGAACGCCGGCGCCACCTATCAAAGAGCTATTCCAACATGTCTTGATGAACAAATTGGTGACAACATGGAAGCTTACGTCGATGACGTAGTAGTAAAGACAAAAAATACAGACATGCTAATCAAAGACTTGAAGCTGACTTTTGAAAATCTAAATAAATTAAAGTAGAAATTGAACCCAAACAAGTGCGTTTTCAGGGTACCATCAGGACAACTACTCAGATTCCTAGTCAGTAATCGAGGAATAGAAGCAAGCACTAAGCAAATTCAAGCCATAACATAAATGGCACCCCCACGCAATGTAAAAGATGTGCAAAAATTGACAGGAAGCATGGCAGCACTCAATCGCTTCATCTCACGACTCGGCAAAAAAGGACTCCCTTTCTTCAAGCTACTAAAAAAGACAGACAAGTTTGAGTGGACAGAGGAAGCCAAGGAGGCTTTTGAAAGCCTTAAAATGTACCTCACCTCATCACCCATACTTACACCACCTAAGAAAAATGAAGACATGATGTTATACATATCGGCAATGATGTGAACTAGGGTTCCCAATCTTTCGAAAGGTTCTGATAACTCTCGATTTGGTGGAGTCATGACACAATTCGATCTGGCTTCCGAACAACTCGGCTCTAAACCCCGCAATCACAGCACCACGACCCCTCTGGTTATCGATTGGCGTTGCACGGTCGACCTCGCCAAGAAGGCTAAGTCCTTGCCTGCGAATCGAGAACACATGCAAGAACACAAAGGAATGCAACCAAATTGCAGATGAATGATTAATCTCATAAAGTTGGGGTCTCACAAACTGACGGCAGCGGCGAAACTGTTGTCAACAGAATAATCTAAGTAAAACCCAAACCCTAAAGTAGGTGGTGGCTACAGATTATATAGCCTAAGGGACGTCTAAGGACCCCTATTCACGTCCCTAGGGAGTGCCGACACGTTACAAGGCCCAAACGGCTCAAAAGACGGCGACACAGCGCCCTGACAGATTCTGGATGGTGACTTATTTCGACAATTCCCGTTGATTCCGAACAGCTTTTGACGTAGGACCACTTGGGTTGGCTTCCTTATCAAATAAGCTTTCCATCCATATATGGATCATCGAAAACGGAGTCCATACGCGTCCTGAGTGACCAGTTCAAGGCATACTAGTCCTGGATTCCGAGGTGGACTCGAACTTGATTTGGGCCTCCAACTTGGTGACTCAAACCGGATAAGTTTTGGGCCTCCTTCTCGATTTGGATGCCCTTGCTGATCTCCTTGGCCTCCATGTAATTCTCCAAGCATGGTCATGACCTCATCATCCTCCCCTTCTTGATGAAAAGCCGTCCTCGGCGTCGATGTTGCTTGAAGTCCATTCTGCACAACATGAAGACAAACGAGGTTGCCAAAATATTGGGAATTAACAATATTGGAAGAAAGAATATGACCACATGTTTTGGTTTGCAGCATGCCTTCTCCTACAAACATGTAGTCTCCTCAATTAAAATGCACACGATCTTTGTCAATACTATCCTGCAAAAGATTAGTACTAACAAGAAACATATGCTCCCCTTCTTTGGATTCCACTTGGGATTGTAAAGCAAAACGAGAGGAATATGGCATGACAATATTGTTGATTTTATAGTCCTCTAATTGATCATTATTTTGCACAACAAAAGAAGAATTCACAGTTGTACAAATGTAAACTCGTTGTACCATATATTGTCCTTGGTTGCTATATTTGCCAAAAACATGATATGTATGTCTAGACAACCATGGAAAATCAGCATATGCATAAAGTTTTTCCTCTAAATAATTAAGATTGCAAAGAACATTAAAATCAATGTATCCCAATGTATTTAAAGAAGACATCAACTTTAGCTCATCAACATCGCTAGCATTATGAATAACATGTCTATTTTCATTAGTAGTGTTCGATTCCAACATACATATAGCATGATCATTCATTATTGGAATAATATAAATATCATCATTCAAGTCATCTTTATCACAAGGAACATCAAGCAAATCATCTTGTGACAAAGGTAAATCAAGCGAAGGTTCCACTAATATTTGCTCTATCATAAGATGATTGGTGGAAAAATTCAGCACATCAAGAGAACTCTTATCTTCTATGAGATTAGCATCATTGGCGTTACCTTTGCTCTCACTGTCACTGGAAGTAACACGTGTTGAATGTTCACATGAAACTGAGAGCACCTCATTTTCTGTCATGTCATCCCCACTCTTTTGTGCATTGTCCTACAAATGGTTAGGCACAGCAGGAGGAATAATAGGAGATTGATCTAGTTGATGTTCTTCATCATATGAATTAATTACAAGAGATGGATTAACAAAAGTTTCTCTCATAAGAATTTTCATATCATTCCATGTATGAGGTTTATCGGAAGAACTTAAAAACTCCCACCAAATTGATGCTAAATGTCTCAAAACACTAGATGCATTCTTAATCTTCCTCCGCTCACACATATGACAGTGTGCAAAAATATTATCTATTTTACTTTCCCACTCAATGTACTCATCAGCACCAATACCATCATAAGTAGGTGGAGAAGAAAGAATAGAACGACCTGCGAAAGAAGGTATAGCAGCAATAGTGCGTGGCTCATGCATCATTGTTGTCTCGTATCGATGAGTGTTGTAACCTGTCATTGTAGACACAAAACAGGAACAAACAATGAAAGTTATCCCTAATAATCTACTAAGTAGGTGGAGTAGTGCCTCTCAAGATCACAGCAAAAGGAGACCCCTTCTCAAGCTCTTACATTGTCAAGGATACCTGGAAGACGTAGCACTGCGATTACAGGGGTCAAAACTTATATTGTCCAGAAGAAGTATGTGGAGTTAAGGCAAGCAAGCCAAATATATGAGTGGAACACAATTCAAAAGCAGAAAGTAATGCTGAATTATAGTCCCAAATACTTGCTCTCGTTGCTGGTCTAACGTGTTCCAAGTACCAGATGTGTGATAACAAAATGGAGAAATAAGTATGATGGATAGCAAGAGTAATAGGAAACAAACACAAGATAGTACACGCCCACAATTATAACAAACTGTCTCCTCTATGTGCTCCTCTAAATATTGTTCCTCTTTTGCCCCTCTCAATTTTTCTATTTTTAGGGTGTCGTTGTTTTTTTGGGAACTTTCGACTTTTTTTGTTTTTTATATATTTTTTTCTTGACTTAGGAGCACACAAGAAGTAACCACAAAAAATTTGAGCTTAAACCAGTAAAAGGCGTGGCCTATGGAAATTTCAGAAGATGGGTCCAAAATTGAGGAAAAGCTTGTGACCAGGAAAAGAGGATCTTGTGACCAGTTTTTGGCCAAAATAAAATTTTCGAACCCCGGCAAAGCTAGGGATGGGTGGATCCGAATTTTTTTTGATCGATTTTGATATCTGGAACGTCAAAATCCGAGTTCGTACGTGAAAACTGGACCAGTTTTAAGTTTGGACTCCGAATTAGAGGACAAAATAGGAACAATGCGCACAAAAGTGGCCACGGTGGCTAGAGTTTGATGGAAACGATGGGGACAATACATGAACTGGACTCTAACACAACCTAACTAGCAACAAGACCTTGATCAAGACACAAACTCAACATGACGGAATCTGAAAAGAATTATGTAAAAGGCTAAACGTGGTTTCTGGGATAGGGGAAAAACCTAACACTAGTTTTTTTGGCTTTTCTGTGGACTCTAGGACGAAGGCGAAATCAAACTAAACTAGGGTAAAATTGAACCTGATGGTATACCTAAAGCTCTGATACCAATTGATGTGAACTAGGGTTCCTAATCTTCCAAAAGGTTCTGATAACTCTCGATTTGGTGGAGTCACGACACAATTCGATCCGGCTTCCGAACAACTCGGCTCTGAACCCCGCAATCGCAGCACCACGACCCCTCTGGTTATCGATCGACGTTGCACGGTCGACCTCGCCAAGAAGGCTAAGTCCTTACCTGCAAATCGAGAACACACACAAGAACACAAAGGAATGCAACTAAATTGCAGATGAATGATTAATCTCACAAAGTTTCATCAGGCAACATGTACTATGGTCAGTGCAGCAATTGTGGTGGAAAGAGAAGAAGAAGGGCATGTATACAAAGTACAGCGGCCGGTATACTACATCAGCGAGGTTCTAATAGATTCAAAAATATGGTACCCGCATGTACACAAACTACTCTACGCCCTCCTAATCACTTCCCGCAAGCTATGACACTACTTTGAAAGCCACAAGATTACCGTAATAACATATTTCCCTCTCGAAGACATCCTACGTAATAGAGATGCGACAAGATGCATATCAAAGTGGGCAGTGGAACTCGGAGCTCTAAATATCGATTTCTCTCCTCGAAAAGCAATAAAATCACAAGCACTCGCAGACTTCGTAGCCGAATGGACAGAAATCCAACAACCCGTGCCAGATGCCTTCCTTGACCATTGGAAGATGTACTTCAACGAATCACTCAAGTTAGGCAGGGCTGGCGTATGTGTTCTTTTCATATCCCTAGAAGTAAAATAGCTTAAATACGTACTCGAGATACTATGGCAAGCCACAAATAATGAAGCAGAATATGAAGCACTCATCCATGGGCTAAGAATTGTGACTTCTCTCGAAATCAAGCGGTTACTTGTCTATGGCGATTCAGCTGTAGTCGTCAATCAAGTCAACAAAGACTAGGACTGTACCAAAAACAACATGGATGCCTATTGTGCTGAAGTACGAAAACTAGAGAAAAATTTCCAAGGACTAGAAATCCTGCACGTTCTACGAGATTCAAACATCGCAGCAAATGTCCTCGCCAAGCTAGGATCAGACAGAGCGAAGGTCCCGCCAGGGGTGTTTGTAGAGGAGTTGCCATCACCCTCCATGAAACAACTTGGTGGGATAACCCCTGAGCCACCAGCACCAACAACCCAGATCATGGTAATCACCAGATAATGGGCTCAAGACTTCATCGACTACATCAAAGAAAACAAACTACCAGCTAATAGGGAAGAGGCCACCAGGATAATCAGAAGAAGCAAGAACTACGTCCTTGTAGACAATAACCTCTACAAAAGAGCCGCGTCATCAGGAGTACTTCTTAAATGTATCACAAGAGAAGAAGGAAAAGAAATCCTAGAAGAAATTCACTCATGTTGCTGCGGCAACCATGCAGCCTCAAGAACTCTAGTCGGCAAAACTTTCCGCACCGGTTTCTATTGACCGACAGCTTTGAAAGATGCAGAAGAATTAGTCAGATAGTGCAAAGGGTGCCAAATGTTCACAAGACAAGCTCACGTACTAGCTCACGAGCTAATTTGCATCCCTCCTGCCTGGCCGTTCGCATGCTAGGGGCTGGACCAAGTAGGACCACTCAAAAAGGCCAAAGGTGGTTTTGAGTACATCTTCGCCGCAATCGACAAATTCACCAAGTGGATCGAGTACAAGCCGCTCATAAAGTACAGCGTAGCAAAAGCAGTCAAGTTCATCCAAGACATTATGCACCGCTTCGGAATACCCAACCGCATCATCACAGATTTGGGTTCCCCTTTTACAGCTATCGAATTCAGAAATTGGGCAAAAGATTGCGGCATCAGTATAGGTTATGCATCAGTTGCACACCCTAAAGCCAACGGACAAGTAGAAAGAGCCAATGGACTTATACTAGCTAGATTGAAGCCAAGAATATATGAAGAACTAGAAGACTATGGCTCCAAATGGATTGAAGAATTACCCAAAATAGTATGAGGGCTCCACACTCAAGTAAGCAGAGCAACTGGATACTACCTTTCTTTCTAGTATATGGATCAGAAGCTGTGCTACCAGCAGATTTGATCTGGACATCTCCAAAAATAGAGCAATACGAGGAGGGAGAAGCAGAACACACAAGAAGATTAGAACTTGATAGTACAGAAGAGGTCAGGATAAACAATACCCTTCAGTCAGCTCGATACCTCCAAGGTCTAAGGCTCCACTACAACAAAAGTACTAAACAACGCTCAGTACAAGTCGGAGACCTAGTACTACGAAGAATACAAAAAACTAACGGATGCCATAAACTACTCAGCCCATGGAAAGGTCCTTTTATTGTCGCAAAAGTCTCTAGACCAGGCACATACAAGTCAATGACTAAAGATGTGGAAGAAGTAATGAATACGTGGCATATTAGCCAGCTAAGAAGATTCTACGCTTGAAGAACTCAAGACAAAATCTATGTAACAACAAAGCGATATGTAATGAAGATTCATGACCAATGGAATAAAGATGATATTCCTCGTCAACATTTGTCTTATTATGATCGTTCCTAGGTTGTTTTCACAACCGGATGAGGGCAAAAGAGCTGAAAAGATGCTTAAGCTCACAATCTCAAGTCTTTTCAGGCCTGGATGAGAGTAAGGCAGACAAGCCGACACTTGAACCTATCTTGGGTTGTTCACAACCTAGATGAGAGCCAGAGGTGCTCCCCCGATCCCAAGTTGTTTTCACAGCCGGATGAGAGCAAAAGAGCTAAAAAGATGCTTGAGCTCGAAATCCCAAGTTTTTTAGGCTTGGATGAGAGTAAGGCAGACAAGCTGACACTCGAACCTATCCTGGGTTGTTTTCACAGCCTAGATGAGAGCTAGAAGCGCTTGCCCTATCCCGATTTGTTTTCACAGCCGGATGAGAGCAAAAGAGCTAAAAAGATGCTTGAGCTTGAAATCCCAAGTCTTTTCAAGCTTGGATGAGAGTAAGGCAGACAAGCTGACGCTCAAACCTATCCTGGGTTGTTTTTACAACCTAGATGAGAGTCAGAGGTGCTCGCCCGATCCCGATTTGTTTTCACAGCTGGATGAGAGCAAAAAAGCTGAAAAGGTGCTTGAGCTCGCAATCCCAAGTCTTTTCAGGCTTGGATGAGAGTAAGGCTGATAAGTTGACACTCGAACCTATCCTTGGTTGTTTTCACAGCCTAGATGAGAGCCAGAAGTGCTCTCCCTATCCCAATTTGTTTTTACAGCCGGATGAGAGCAAAAGAGCTAAAAAGACGCTTGAGCTCACAATTCACAGAAACAAGAGCAAAAGAGTTGCAAATACACTTGAGCTCGTTTTATCTAGAACCATTCAGACATGGATGGAAATTAAGTCCATACAAGACTACAATGAGCAAGAAAGTATAAAAGAAGCCCGAGCCCATCAAGACTACTCCTGATATGAGCAGAAGCACCGGTGCTCGCCAAGGTTCATGATCAACAAACAATACAGAAAGAAGTCACTAAAAGGAAGCTTTCTTAACAACAAGGAGAAGGCCTAATTCTCAGAATCATCGTTAGAAGAAGAAAAAGACACCTTTTTCAGAGCAGAGGCAATCTTTGACAACAAAGGACATACTACACCATGACAAACTACTCAGATTTAAGGAAGAACCAAATATTTACATGACACATCGACCTAACAAGATAAATCTATTACTAGGCAGTCTACTCATCGATCTCCTTTACGCCAACATCAAAGCAAGGGCTAATAGCAGCGTGCCCAAACCACCATCAGATCCTCGATGGAGATCAGCTACCCACAGACTCGACGTTGTCATCTTCTGCGGCAAAAACTTCCCAGTCGACTTCATCTTCGGCAATGAGCGCTTCCTAGTCAACTTCATCCTCGCTAACTCTGCTAAGGGTGATCAAATTCACCCCCATCAAGTCAGCAACAAAAGGGGGAATGGAGATGGGATTGACTGCAGGAGCAGCTGCTGGATCCTCCTCCTCCCGCAAAGGCAGAACCGGTTTCGATGTCCCGGTAGGCGGAGCCTCCTCCACCATCGGAGCATCACGAGCACCTATCCTTGGTTGTTTTCACAGCCTAGATAAGAGCCAGAAGTGCTCACCCTATCCCGGTTTCTTTTTACAGCTGGATGAGAGCAAAAGAGCTGAAAAGACGCTTGAGCTCACAATTCACAGAAACAAGAGCAAAAGAGTTGCAAATACACTTGAGCTTGTTTTATCTAGAACCATTCAGACGTGGATGGAAATTAAGTCCATACAAGACTACAATGAGCAAGAAAGTATAAAAGAAGCCCGAGCCCATCAAGACTACTCCTGATATGAGCAGAAGCGCCGGTGCTCGCCAAGGTTCATGATCAACAAACAATACAGAAAGAAGTCACTAAAAGGAAGCTTTCTTAACAACAAGGAGAAGGCCTAATTCTCATAATCATCGTCAGAAGAAGAAAAAGACACCTTTTTCAGAGCAGAGGCAATCTTTGACAACAAAGGACGGACTACACCATGAGAAACTACTCGGATTTAAGGAAGAACCAAATATTTACACGACACATCGACCTAACAAGATAAATCTATTACTAGGCAGTCTACTCATCGATCTCCTTTACGCCAACATCAAAGCAAGGGCTAATAGCAGCGTGCCCAAACCACCATCAGATCCTCGACGGAGACCAGCTACCCACAGACTCGACGTTGTCATCTTCTGCGGCAAAAACTTCCCAGTCGACTTCATCTTCGGCAATGAGCGCTTCCTAGTCAACTTCGTCCTCGCTAACGCTGCTAAGGGTGATCAAATTCACCCCCATCAAGTCGGCAACAAAAGGGGGAATGGAGATGGGATTGACTGCAGGAGCAGCCGTTGGATCCTCCTCCTCCCGCAAAGGCAGAACCGGTTTTGATGTCCCGGTAGGCGGAGCCTCCTCCACCATCGGAGCATCACGAGCACCAAGAGCCGACAGCACCGGTGACGAAGTTGCAGACGATGAAGAACCTCCGCTCGATGGTGCCATCATAGCCACAACTTTTGATGGACGAGCGAGCGACGAGCGTGGAACCTTATGGATGCAACGCCTTTGGATGAACTTTTTCTTCACCATTTTTTGGTTGTGGTAAGACTAAAAAGATAAGAGTGCCAAAACAATCACGAAAGGGGCAGTTAAATAGGGCCAAGCCGTCTCCTCAAGTAGTCCAACAGCCTCCTAGAGATAAAGATAGAATCAATTTCTCCTTCTAAAATTAAGGGCAGAGTCAATCCCTTCACCAAAGCCAACATGGCGCTTCGGTTTCAAACATTAATTGCGCAACACAACCGGTGTGAAAGTGGTGCACTTTTTCATGTAGAGCAGCTCAACGGACAGAACAACTGAGTTCTTCTTGTTACAAAGGAAAAGACAAAACACTTGGACAATTCTCAGGTTTAAATGAAAGCAACAAGGCTGACAAATCCAGCACTCGAACCTATCCTGGGTTGATTTCACAGCCTAGATGAGAGCCAGAGGCGCTCACCCTATCTCGAGTTGTTTCCATAGCCAGATGAGAGCAAAAAAGCTAAAAAGACGCTTGAGCTCACAATCCCAAGTCTTTTTAGGCTTGGATGAGAGTAAGGCAGACAAGCTGACACTCAAACCTATCCTGGGTTGTTTTCATAGCCGGATGAGAGCAAAAGAACTGAAAAGACGCTTGAGCTCGCAATCCCAAGTCTTTTCAGGCTTGGATGAGAGTAAGGCCAACAAGCTGACACTCGAACCTATCCTGGATTGTTTTCATGGCCTAGATGAGAGGCAGAGGTGCTCGCCTGATCCCAAGTTGTTTTCACAACTGGATGAGAGCAAAAGAGCTAAAAAGATGCTTAAGCTCACCTTGTCCCAAGTCTTTTCAGGCTTGGATGAGAGTAAGAAGGCTAAAAAGCCAACACTCGACCTATCCTGGGTTGTTCTCACGACCTAGATGAGAGCCAAATAACGCTCGCCCTATCCCAGAGTTGTTCCACACCGGACAAAACAACCCAACTGATCCAGCAACGATGCTCGACAAGACCGACGAAGATATAAAACAAAGAGCAAGACCAGTTAGAGACACACAACTCAAAGGAACCTGGATACGCCTACAAAGATCGAGGTTTATATCCAGCACATATTTAAAGAATTCAAAAGTCTGGGAAAACAACTTAGAAAGATTCACTCGAATGATTCAAGCAAGTAAAGATGTATCCAAAGAACCGGAATTCCTTTACAAAAGCACAATACAAAGTATATCTTTACAAAGAAGAGAGATATGCCCAGATACTACAGAATCTAACTATCAGCTTCGTCATCAGAAGGCGAGAGATGAATATCAAGCTTCTCAGCGATGAAGTTGGCAAGGTCTTCAACCTCAGACTCTACATTCTCGATGGACTCCAGGTAGTTGTCATCATCAGTGTCCTCCCTAAGTTTTTCTAGAGGAATCGATGGTGCAAGAACACGGATGTAAACCAAAACGTTTTTGACACACGCCCGGACTCCATCCTTCACAAAGCTCTGAAGACGCTCAGGAATCAGAGGGATGAACTTGCCCTAGGTCTTCCCATCATCTTTAGAAGTCTGAAGAAGCTTCGCAATAGTCTTGAAAGATTTCTACAAAGTTGCAAACCATTGGTTAGATGTCACCAGCTTCTTGGACAAATCCTCAATGGTTTTCATCCCCTGCACAAGATCTCGGTCGATACCAAGCCTAATCAACTGAGCACGAGCGAGCTCTTCTTCGGCACGAGCCTTTACCTCTTCAGTCCTATTATGACTAGACTGAACCAATATCTTCATATCTTCAATATCAGTCAATAGCGTCTGCTTATCTTTTCAAAGGGCTAAACAAGACAATAAAAGAAAATCAGGCAAAAAGGAGCAAGAAATAAAGAAAAAGGAGGGATCAAAGTATAAAAGAACTTAGAATACTATCACACTCTTTCTTCATGGCCTTCACCTCCTTCAAGGCTTCCTGAACCGCAACATTCCTCCGCTCCTTCGTCTCAATCACCTGAGCACGGAGAGCTTTTTCCTCCCTCTAGTGCATCTGACGCTCAGTCTCCATCTCGGCCCGGCAGAGGTCTAGATCCGTCTTTAGAGCACTAATCTCGAAGGTCAACTTTTTCTCGGTCTCAGTCGAGAAAAAGAAGTCAACATGGTCCCAAGAGAAAGACTGATCAAACAAGACGAAAAGAGAAAGACAAGGCGTAAGAATCCAAGAGGCCGAGCAAAATAATAACTCAAGAAAAACTTACCTAGAGTTTCTCCCCAAAAGAAGCAGCACTAGCCGCCAGGATTCCCCACTCCGTAGTCAGCTCTGACAAACGACATGTGGTGTTGAATTCCTGCAACACATCATCATCTAGACGCTGACTACTAGAACCAAGGGCAGCATGAGGAGAAACTGACTGATGCGAAGACAAGACCAAGGCCACAACCGGGGCAGTAGAAGCCCCGGCTACTTCCTCAGATGGACCAGCCGCCACGGTCACCACCATCTCCAGAGTAGGTGACTCCACAGTAGCATGTTCATTAGGGGCCACCATCTTCCTCACAGCCACCTCGCTGACTATGTGTTCCATGTCCTGAGACTCATTATGCATGGCCACACCACCGGAGTGCAAAGAAGCCAGTCGAGGGTTCAAAGAAGGCGCGGGTGAAGACCTGCAAAGCGATGGACAACCTCAATGATACAAGAAAAATGGAAAACAGAAGCAAACAACCTAATCAGGATTCACTTACTTGGCTAACTTCTTCTTCAAACTAAAACCCCCAAGCCGAGCAGAAGGTTTCGGCGGAGGCATGGCGGTAGAAAAGACATCATCACCACCCCACGCTAGGGATGGTGTAAGGTCCTAGATGGCTACAAGGGGGGTGAATAGCCTATAAAAAATCCAACACAAACCACTAAGCAAACTTGTTAGAATAACAAACGGCGTAAAGTGAGTTTTGCTTAGCCTACGGTTGTGATGCAAGCCTCCTATCCACAAGTCTATTAGATTATGATATCTAGTTCACACAAGGGCTATGTCACTAAACTTACACTAGTGAGCAAGCTAACAAATACTAGCAAAGGCTACCAATAGAGCTACACAAGATAATCTAGTAAATGTAAATGTGAGACAGAAGATTGTGAATCTTATACCGACGGTGGAGAGAAGATGTTGCCAATCACTAAGATGATATACAATCAATCAATATTGACAACAACACAATATGAAGACTAATCACTGGGAGACAAGAGACACAATATTTTTGTTCACCCGGTGTTCACTTGTGCACCGACAAGCTACGTCACCGGTTGTGTCGACCAACACTTAGATGGTTTCTCGGTGTGACCCTCAAGTCACTTGCCCCTCAAGTCACTTGCTCAAATGACCGGACCCGTGCGATCGCATAGCACCGCGCGCCCACGAAGCATCGACCGGACGCGCTCCAGACAATGACCGGACGCGACAGTGCCAACGTCCAGTTGGAGTCCAGTAAGCTCCCTCAATGACCGGACGTGTCCGATCGCATGTGACCGAATGCACCGCGCGTCCGATTAGCTTTACGCCACGCGCTACACTTCTGGGTGCCCGACCGGACACGCCGGTCCCACGAGAGACCGGACACGCCGGTGCGAAACCCTAACACCCGCGTGCCTGACTGCTGCGTTGAACTGACCGGACGCGTCTGGTCAAACCTTGACCGTGTCCGGTGCAGCATCCGGTCACCTCTGTGACCTCCGTTCGCCTCCGTTTCTTTTCCAACTTCCGGCGTAGTGGAAAATAGGCATTTCAAGTCCTCAAAAACTCTTGAATCCTGCGCTCGCAAGCTCGGTGGGAGGGAGAGAGGGACCCAAACCCTTCTCTACCGCTCAAACTCCGTCACCTTCGCAAAAGTGCCAACACCAACAAGTGATCACCACCTTGTGCACGTGTGTTAGCATTTTCATAATCATTTTCAAAGGTTTTCCAGTTAGCTCACTAGGCCCTACATGCAATGCACTTCATGAATTCACCTAGTGGCACTCGTGCGTCGAATAACCGATAAGACTTCCCCTCTTAATAGTTCGGCTATCGATCCTAAACCACTCACACCCTCTATGGTGTCTTGAGTGCAAAACAAAATGGCCTTATGGTTATACCTTTGCCTTGAGCCCATTTTATTTTTCCAAAAGATATGATCCACTTCATATCATCACATGACCATCTCAATCCATCGACCTTGACTTCACTTGCTCTTCACCGTTGCATTGGTCCGTCGGCGCCAAGCCTTGCTCAAGCTTCACCATCACATGGTCCTTCGCTTCGAAGCCTCGACTTGCCCTTCACCTTCACAACCGGTCCATCGAGCCAAGCATCATCTCAGTCTTCATCATCTTGGTCACATGAGTTAATGTCATGTCTCATATTCAATGACCACCTTTATCTAAATCATCCACTTAGATACAAAGGTTAGTCCTAGGTTTCATCAATTAGCCAAAACCAAACTAGGGACTTTCAATCTCTCCCTTTTTGGTAATTGATGACAACCCTCACAAAGATGATTTTGATAATAAAAGTTTTGAACTTGTCATACTTGTCCAATCATTTTGCTCATAAGTAAAGTTTGGACAATTATCACAAGCTCGGTTTTGGTAGCATTAGCTCTCCCTACATATGTGCATAGAGTTTGGATTGAAAGCTTTGCACATATGCATGGATAGAAGTGTTGAGAGAGTAATTCTACCAAAATGATGCTAAGATGTAAGAAATGGACCTTTAAAGCGTGATACCAATCGGAGTTGCCTTTTACACCATCCTTAGCATCATGAAGTAACTAGACATCCATCAAAACTCAAGAACCCCGTGAGATCAACATGATATGTAAAGGTTCTTGGACCACTTGTAAAGCTTTAGGCACGTCTAGATACCACATGTAAACTATTTCTATGCATGCTAGTAGATCATTTCATCATTCAAGTTCTATACTAGCATTGCACCACACAAGCATGTATATTGAATTTAATTACATGTGCAATGAGCAAGTCATATGAGAATGCACAAACAAATGCAACAACTTTGTTTATGAGCTTGCTCCCCCTACTTGTGTGCATCAAAATTTTATTTACCCCTTTATCATGTTGAATCATCTTTTTCTCTCCCCCTTTGTCAACAACTTACCCAAAAATGGGATCAAATTGTGGAGAGAAAAACAATGTTTGATGGAGTAGATTAAAATTTATCAAATTTGGTTCAACCTAGAACACTTGCCAAAGATATTTAATTCGATTTGAACCAAAGACAAGCTTCTTCACACCTCATAATAAGGGTTATCTTGCCTATGTTGAACTAAACACTTATAGCAAATCTTCTAGATTCAACACTAGGTTTGCAAGCTTACAAACGTGTCATATGCCACCACTAGATCAAAATAAGCATAGAAGTAATAGTGGTAACATATATCCATCAAATTCATTTGATTTATTATGAATGCTCATGCATACCACTTATTATGTCTACATGCTCTAGCAAGTCCTTAACATAGGATGAATGACATGTCAATCAACTTTACCTTGCAATGTCAAAGGAGAGTCATGTCAATAAGTGGGTGGGGTGCATTCAACTCATGTTTGAGAAATCGAGAATGTTCAACTCATTCCTTAGCTTGCAAAATCTCTTTTCATCAAGTGGATTGGTGAGAATATCGGCAAGTTGATCATCGGTGCCAACACTTTCAATGGCAATATCTCCCTTTTGTTGATGATCTCTAATGAAATGATGCCTTATGTCAATATGCTTTGTTCTTCCATGTTGAACCGGGTTTTGTGTCATCTTGATTGCACTTTCATTATCACATAGCAATGGCAAATTCTTGAAGTTGAGGCCATAATCCTTCAAAGTTGATTTCATCCATAGCAATTGTGCACAACAACTCCCCGCACTCACATATTCGGCTTCGACGTTAGAGATTGTCACACTATTTTGTTTCTTTGAGGACCATGACACAAGTGATCTTCCAAGTAATTGACATGTGCCACTTGTGCTCTTTCTATTGATCTTGCAACCCCCATAGTCAGAGTCCGAATATCCAATCAATTCAAACTTTGACCCGTTGGGATACCATAGTCCAACATCTCTTGTTTGCTTCAAGTACCTCAATATTCTCTTTGTGGCCGTGAGATGACTCTCTCTAGGTGAGGCTTGATATCTAGCACACATACAAACACTAAACATGACATCCGGCCTTGATGTGGTGACATAGAGTAGACTTCCAATCAAAGACCGATATTCCTCTTGATTCACCATTTTGCCATCAAGATCACTATCCAAATTGCCATTTGTACCCATTGGAGTTGAAATTGGCTTTGCATCTTGCATTCCAAACTTCTTCAGCATGTCCCTTATGTATTTCCCTTGACTCACAAATGTCCCATTCTTCAATTGCTTGACTTGGAGACCAAGGAAGTAGCTAAGTTCACCAATCATAGACATTTCAAACTCTTTGGCCATCATAGCACCAAATTCTTCACAATAAGCTTGATCGGTTGATCCAAAGATGATGTCATCAACATATATTTGCACTATGAATAGATCATTCTCAATCTTCTTGGTGAATAGAGTTGTATCAACCTTGCCCATCTTGAATCCCTTAGAGAGAAGGAAATCCCTTAGCCTCTCATACCATGCTCTAGGTGCTTGCTTTAAGCCATATAAAGCATTTTTCAACTTGTACATATGGTTGGGTTTCTTATCATCTTCAAATCTGGGAGGTTGCTCAACAAAGACTAACTCATTGATGATTCCATTGAGAAATGAACTTTTGACATCCATTTGATATAGTTTGATGTTGTGTGCACAAGCATAAGCCAATAGAATCCTTATTGCCTTCAATCTTGCCACGGGAGCATATGTCTCATCATAGTCAAGACCTTCTACTTGAGTGTAACCTTGAGCAACTAGTCTTGCTTTGTTTCTCACCACAATGCCATCTTGATCTTGCTTGTTTTTGAACACCCACTTGGTTCCAATCACATTGTAGTCATTTGGCCTTTCTACCAATTCCCAAACATCATTTCTTGTGAAATTGTTAAGCTCTTCTTGCATAGCCATGATCCAATCGGCATCCCTCAAAGCTTCTTCTATTTTCTTTGGTTCTATGGTTGACACAAATGATGCATGCTCACAAAACATAGCCAATCTTGATCTTGTTTGCACACCACTTCTAATATCACCAATAACACTATCAATGGGGTGATCTCTTGCAACATGTTGTGATTGGAGTACTTGCACTTGATTGCTTGAGCTTGGTTGATCACTTGATGTATCTCGATGAGATGAACTAGCACCATGATCTTGCACTTGAGAGTCACTAGCTAGCTTGAATAGAGAATTGAGCACTTGATCTTTATCATAATCTTGAATATCAATTACTTGATTTGCTCTAATGTCCCCAATGTCCATGTTCTTCATTGCTTCCACCAACATCATCTAGATTCTCTTCTTCATATTGTGACCCATTGGTTTCATCAAATTGCACATCATGGACTTCTTCTAGAATGCCACTTGAATTGTTCCAAACTCTATAAGCATTGCTTGTAGTTGAATAACCAAGTAGGAACCCCTCATCACATCTCTTGTCAAACTTTCCCAATCTAGTGCCCTTCTTCAAGATATAGCATTTGCAACCAAACACCCTAAAGTAAGAAATATTTTCCTTTCTTCCATGAAGTAACTCATATGAGGTCTTCTCTAGCAATGGATGACAATATAGTCTATTGATGTAGTAGAAAGCGGTATTGATTGCTTCATCCTAAAATGATTGACTCACATTATACTCATGAAGCATTGATCTAGCCATATCAAGCAATGTTCTATTCTTTCTCTCAACTAGGCCATTTGATTATGGAGTGTACTTGGCCGAGAATTGATGTCCAATGCCATAGTGATCACAAAGTTCTTCAATTCTTGTATTCTTGAACTCACTTCCATTGTCACTTCTCACTTTCTTGATTCTAATCTCAAACTCATTGTGAACTCTAGTGAGAAAGGTCTTGAAGATGTCAAACACTACACTTTTGTCACTAAGAAAGAATACCCATGTGAATCTTGTGAAGTCATCCATTATGACAAAGCCATACTTATTACCACCTATGCTTGAGTATGTTGTTGGGCCAAATAGATCCATGTGCATCAAATCAAATGCTTTGCATGTGCTCATTATACTCTTCTTTGGATATGAGCTTCCAACTTGCTTCCCGGATTGACATGCACTACAAAGCTTATTCTTCTCAAATTCAACATCTTTCAAACCATTGACAAGATTGTGAGTTGTAAGCTTCTTCAATTGTTTCATGCCAACATGACCAAGCCTTCTATACCAAAGCCAACCCATGCTTGATTTGAAGATTAAGCAAGTTGTCAAAGAAGTTTCTCTAGCATTGAAGTCAACTAGGTAGAGATTCTCATATCTAAAGCCCTTGAATGCCACATTTGAACCATCCATACTAATGACTTCCACATCATCAACCCCAAAGATACATTTGTAACCAAGATCACATATTTGTGCCACGGATAGAAGATTGAAATCCAAGCTTTCAACTAGCAACACATTAGAGATACTCAAGTCATTTGATATTGCAATCTTGCCCAAGCCAATAACCTTGCCTTTTTTTGTTATTGCCAAATGTGATAGAATCAACACCACTATCATTGTTATTGATTGAGTCAAACATTCTTGATATACCGGTCATGTGTTGAGTGCACCCACTATCAATAATCCAATGCCTTCCTCCGGCTTTATAATTGACCTACAAGCAAATCAATGAAGCTTAGGTACCCATTTTTGCTTGGGTCCTTGTAGGTTAGTAACTAAGCTCTTTGGTACCCAAATAGCCTTCTTCTTTGGGCCAACAATGGGTGTACCAATAAACTTAGCTTGCACACCCTTCACACTCTTGGTAAGCACATAGCAAGAATCAAAAGGTATATCATTAACAAGTTTCTTGCTTTGGTTCTTTTTATTGCAATTATGCTCTAAGTGCCCGACTTGCTTGCATCTATTGCAAAATCGACCATTGCCCTTCACAAAGCTAGGCTTTGGAGTTGCAAAGGCCAACTTGCCTTTCTTGGGGGTGTAGCCCAATCCCTCTTTGTTAAGAGAGAACCTTTGGCTACCCAAGCACTTAAGCAAGCGGGCCTCACCACCATAGGCCTTGCCTAGGGCGTGAGTGAGCTCATCCACCTCTCTCTTGAGAGTCTCATTCTCAACCATTAGTGAGGTATCACAAGTGAAACCATCACTAGTAGAGGAGGTAGAGTCGGTGGTGGTGGATGAAGAGCTACAAGAAGGGTTAGCATTTGACGTGATGATAGGTTCATAAGAGGATTCATCAATTATATCACATGTAACACCTATATCACATGATACAACAACCTCCTTCTTTGTTTGTTGCTCAAGTAGCAATGAGTGAGCTTTTTCAAGCTTGGAATGAGCCTTACCAAGATCCTCATGGTCTTCCACTAGACTCTCATGAGTGGTCTTAAGCTCGCTAAGAACTTTCTCAAGTATTGCTACTTTTATTGAAAGCTTCTTACACTCCTTGTCCTTGGCAATAGCTATGTCTCTAGTTTGTTGCATCAAGTCATATAGTTGTTCTTTAGTTGGTTCATCATCATCATTTTCATTATCATTATCATTATCATTATCATTATCATTATCATTATCATTATCATTATCACTATCATGAACATATTCCATTTCACTTTCATCATCACTCTCATCATATAATACCTTAGTTTCTTTGGCCATGAAGCATGAAGAGGATGAACCAAATAGTGAGGGCTTCTTGTTGATAGCAATAGAAGCAAAAGCCTTGTTGGATGATTCTTATTCTTCTTCTTCTTCATCACTTTCCCAAGTGACCACATAGGCTCCATTTTTGCCCTTCTTGAAAGTCATCTTGGCTTCTCTCTTTTTCTTCTCAAACTTGCCCCTCTTGTTGTTCTTCTTCTTGTCATAGGGACATTCGGCTTGAAGATGTTCGGTGCTATCACAATTGAAGCACTTCCTTTGTTGCTCATTGCTCTTGAAATTTTCATTTCTCTTTTTGAAGTCTCTTCTTTTGATAAACATCTTGCTAATATTCTTGACAACTAGAGCAAGTGCCTCATCATTAATTTCCAATTCTTCATCTTCTTCATTGTCATCTTCTTCTTGAATTGAAGCTTTGCCCTTAGAGGAGGTGGCCTTGAATGCCACGGTCTTCTTCTTCTTTTCTTCCTCCTTCTCCTTCTCATCAACATCTTGATCATACTTGTCAAAGGTCAATACCTCTCCAAGCAAATCATTGGGCTTCATTGCATCAAGCCCATCTCTTTGTAGCATCATGATCAATATTTTGAATCTTCTTGGTAAGCTCAACAAGAACTTGTGGCAAAAATGTTGGTCTTGTGTCTTGTGCCCTAAGCTCTTGAGATCATTCACAATGACTTACAATCTATGAAACATCTCTAAGATTGTTTCTTCTTCTTTCATCTTGAAGTTCTCAAACTCACTCTTGAGCCCATATAGCTTAGCAGTCTTCACAACCTTAGTGCCCTCATATGTTTCACTCAACCTTGTCCATACTTTATTTGCCAATTCTAAATCCTTGATGCCCTCAAATACTTTTGTGTCAATACCATTGTAAAGTGTATTGAGAGCCATTCTATTGCATGTTCTATTTGCTCTATCTTCATCGGTGAGATGATCGGGATCAATGATAGCAAAATCATTCTCGGTGACTTGCAATACTCTATCATGAATAGAACCAAGGTACATTGTCATTTTTCTCTTCCAATGAGCAAAAGAACTAACACCATCAAACAACGGTGGCTTGCCCCCAACATGATTGAACACAATTTGAGCCATTTTTCACACCGAAGGATGTTAAGCCTTGATTAAAATGGTGACCATGGCTCCGATACCACTTGTAAGGTCCTAGATGGCTAGAGGGGGGTGAATAGCCTATAAAAAATCCTACACAAGCCACTAAGCAAACTTGTTAGAATAACAAACGGCATAAAGCGAGTTTTGCTTAGCCTACGGTTGTGATGCAAGCCTCCTATCCACAAGTCTATTAGATTATGATCTCTAGTTCACACAAGGGCTATGTCACTAAACTTACACTAGTGAGCAAGCTAACAAATACTAGCAAAGGCTACCACTAGAGCTACACAAGATAATCTAGTAAATGTAAATACGAGAGAGAGGATTGTGAATCTTATACCGACGGTGGAGAGAAGATGTTGCCAATCACTAAGATGATATACAATCAATCAATATTGACAACAACACAATATGAAGACCAATCACCAGGAGACAAGAGAAACAATATTTTTGTTCACCCGGTGTTCACTTGTGCACCGACAAGCTACGTCACTGGTTGTGTCGACCAACACTTAGATGGCTTCTCGGTGTGACCCTCAAGTCACTTGCCCCTCAAGGCACGCCCCGCAAGGCACCGCAAGACACCACTATTAAGTGAGGTAACTCAATGACACGCGCAATGTAATAGAGTTGCTTTTGGCGCTCCGCCGAGGAAAGCACAAGAACCTCTTACAATCAACCGGAGGTGGCCAAGAACAATCTCCTTCTCTTGCCAATGCCTCCAATAATCTCCAAGCCGGCTAGGAGCGGTACTCTCCAAGAGTAACAATAAATCCACCGGCTAAACCACCCACAAGTGCCACTAGATGCCCTTAAGCTATGCAATGCACTTTGGGATCACTCAATCTCACTTTTGATTTGCAATCAAGCAAGAGAGATGAGTGGGAGGGAGAAGCTCTAGCTCAAAGGATGCACAAGAGTGTTAGAAATGTCAAGAGACCTCCCCAAGGGCCGGCCAACAAGTATTTATAAGCATCCCAAACAAATAGAGTCGTTGTACCCCTTCACTGGGCGTTTTTCAAGACGACCCGACGCGTCGGTCGAAACTAACCGGACACGCTCAACCACGTCCGATCGCCCTGCACCGTCCACGTGTCCCTCTAGATTCAAATGCGGCCACCCGATCCTCTAACGGTCACTGCGCACCAATGGTCAAATGCCATCGACCGGACGCGCCGCTCAAACGACCGGACCCGCCGATCGCACAGCACCGCGCGCCCGCAAAGCATCGACCAGACGCGCTCCAGACAACGACCGGACGCGACAGTGCCAGCGTCCAGTTGGAGTCTAGTAAGCTCCCTCAACGACCGGACATGTCCGATCATGTGTGACCGGATGCGCCGCGCGTCCGATCAGCTTTACGCCACGCGCTACACTTCTAGGTGCCCGACCGAACGCGCCGGTCCCGCGAGAGACCGGACACGCCAGTGCGAAACCCTAACACCCGCGTGCCTAACTGCTGCGTTGAACTGACCGGATGCGTTCGGTCAAACCATGACCGCGTCTGGTGCAGCGTCTGGTCGATTCGTCCGGTCAAACCATGACCTCCGTTCGCCTCTGTTTCTTTTCCGACTTCTGGCGTAGTGGAAAATAGGCATTTCAACTCCTCAAAAACGCCTGAATCCCACACTCGCAAGCTCGGCGGGAGGGAGAGAGGGACCTAAACCCTTCTCTACCGCTCAAACTCCGTCACCTTCGTAAAAGTGCCAACACCAACAAGTGATCACCACCTTGTGCACGTGTGTTAGCATTTTCATAATCATTTTTGAAGGTTTTCTAGTTAGCTCACTAGGCCCTACATGCAATGAACATTATGAATTCACCTTGTGGCACTTGTGTGTCGAATAACCGATAAGACTTCCCCTCTTAATAGTTCGGCTATCGATCCTAAACCACTCACACCCTCTATGGTGTCTTGAGTGCAAAACAAAATGGCCTTATGGTTATACCTTTGCCTTGAGCCCATTTTGTTTTTCCAAAAGATATCATCACATGACCATCTCGATTCATCGACCTTGACTTCACTTGCTCTTCATCGTTGCATTGGTCTGTCGGCGCCAAGCCTTGTTCAAGCTTCACCATCGCATGGTCCTTTGCTTTGAAGCCTCGACTTGCCCTTCACCTTCATAACCGGTCCATCGAGCCAAGTATCATCTCGGTCTTCATTATCTTGGTCACATGAGTTAATGTCATGTCTCATATTCAATGACCACCTTTATCTAAATCATCCACTTAGATACAAAGGTTAGTCCTAGGTTTCATCAATTAGCCAAAACCAAACTAGGGACTTTCATATGGCGTGATCGACAACTGAACCCCAGGAGAACTCAGGCTCGACGACCGCTTACTGCAGAAGGACATGGACAAGTCAAAAGAAGTGATCAAGAATAATAATGACAAAACAAAAATACAATGACAACTCACCGATGGGTATTGAGGGTCGCATCATCTTCCTCATCCTCCTTGCCCTCAAGCAACTCAGCCACAGTACCATCTGAGAAAACAAAAAGTACTCGGTTATACATGAAAACGAATGACAAAGGGGATAAACAAACTGATGTGCTCAGCTAGGAGCATGCTACATACAACTTGAGTACCTAGAAGAGTACCCGGTTGGCGAGGCTTCTTGGTGACAGACGCGTTGGTGGAAGCATCATCCGCCCGTGCCCTCTTATGAATGGAGCGAGGAGCTTGAGGAACTAGGCGTGCCACATATTCAACATATTGGATTGGTTCTTTGCAAGAAGCACTAGGAAGAACTATGGATACTAGAGACTTACTAGTCGGGGCTGCTATGACCATACTTCCTCCAGCCTCCTCAACAGCTGGGTTGTCATCAGTAGGAACCGGATCAACAAAGTTATGTCCCAATTCCTATAAGATGACCAAAGGAGAAGGAATAAGCAGAAATTTGAATATAGAAAGTACCAATAACAAAAGATATATAAAGGAAAGTACTCACCAAAAGTAAAATAACTCACAACAAGGGGTGGATTATCTCTACAATATTTAGGAACTACGTGGGGGGACAATGGTCACCCCCTTTAGAACCTTCCTCAAGCGCTCGAGTACCTCCTCTTCAGTCAACTTAAGGGCAGGAACCATCCAAGATGGGTCTTCAGCCCCAGAATACTCAAAGCCGAGATGCTCCCTCTCCTTCAGGGGTTAAACTCGATGACGCATATAGCTGGCAATGATCCCAAAACCGGTCAAACCTTGCTGCTTCAGAGTCTGGATTCTCTCAAGAAGCGGCTTGATGGTCTGGTGCTCATCGTTTGTCAAAGGGTTCTTCTCCCAACGATCATTGATTGAGGGACCAGAATCAGAATGAACATCAAGAGCAGGGAGCATGTTTCCAGCATAAAACCACTCAAAATGCCACTCCTTCACAGAATCAACCAGATCATAGTCGAAAAAGAGATTTTTCTTGCCCTAGCGGAATTGAATCCCACAACCAACCAGAGGAGAAATATTATCACTCCGGGGGTGTGGTTTTAGATGAAATAAATAATGAAATAAGGAGATGGAAGGGATGATTCTAAGGAAGGTTTCGCAGAGATGAACAAACATAGATAAGTGAAGCACACCATTCAGGGTCAAGTGATTTAAGCAAATCCTAAAATATTGGAGAAAATGATGAAGAAAAGCAGAGGTGGGCAAGCAGAGACCAGCTCGAACAAAAGAGATAAATAAGACAATCTCACCAGGACTAGGAGTAGGAACCCAGTGCTGCCCCGAGATCTTCCAATCGGCAAAATCCTTCTCCTAGATTAGGCCGTCGCTGACCAAATCACGCAACTGATCCTCCGTTGTAGTCGGAACTGGCCAGAGCTTCTCCGCAGCCCTCATAGCGACGAATTCCCAATTCTCGATGGCCGAGAGCGATGCCTCCTCGTCCACCAAGACCTCCTTTGACTTGCTCGATGACTTCTTCTTGCCCATACAATGGAGAGGATTTAAGGTCGGTGGCAAAAGTTCGACGGTGGCAGCAATGGCGGTGGCGGAACTCTAGAGGTTAGGGTTTTGCAAAGGATGAATGCTAAAGGGCAAGGACAGAGTAAGAAAGAAGGAGGAGGAGGACCCATAAATAGATTTACAATGGTAAAAATGCAGCCCATAAGGCCCGCTTAACGCGGTGTGGAAACGCAACGGTCCATTTTTTGCCATAACTGACACGGCCGAAACGATAGACAACGCAACCTTTCACAATGGTACAGTGCAACGGGCAGATTTCAGACTTATTCGTTCATACTACGCCATTGTCGAATTGTTACAGACTGCACAACTTAGAAAGAACTCACCATCCACAAGATTCACAGAAGACATTACAGTACGCCTCCAGAGAACCCTGACAATCCAGAAACAACCCGGATGATACTCAAAAGCACTCATACAACAAGAAAGGAGACAGAAATAGAGAAAGAAATTTTTTATTACAATATCATCAAAGGGCATAAAGTTACAAATCTTACAAGACCCAACGAACTCGGTACAACGACAAGCAAGGTAGCAACAAAGAGCCTAGACAGAACTCGGCTCTGGAAATGACTACGTGCCCCTAGCCACAACATGGCAGAAGACAACCAACCCGGATACATTGTTGTCTTCAAAGGAAGGACGCAGTGCATCTAAGATGGATATCAGCAGCACAGCGAGACAACCCGGACCAAGCGAGGCTCACAGACATCAGTCTACCCAAGCCCGATGTGATCCTGGATCAGACGCTGATCTGCACCGGACAGTTGCAAGGCAGTGTGGAAGGATCAACTCGAAGCTAGTGGATGATGGAACGCATCCCACATCACAAGACTTCTTCCACCTGCCACCACATACTACCTAGTACAATGCTACCGTGAGATTAGTCTACCTCTAATCTTGATCACAAGACTTCTTCCACTTGCTACAAGACTTACAAGACTCACAACTCACGCCCGGGGGCTGTTCTACTTCACAAACTATCATATTCATGGCTATGGAGGCTTTGGACTATACAACAAGACACTTGATGAATCGAAGTAGCACACTAGGAGGGTATTTATAGGCCAAAGAGCGGCGTACATAGACTGGGAGCACCAATAGAATAAGCCTGACAAAGCTCTCAGTAAAAAGACAGAAAGCAGTAAGAAGAGGACGCGCGCATGAAGGAACAGTATTCAAGGACAAGCATATTCGAAAGAATATACTAACATTGTACACCTTGTGAATACAGAGAATTCAATCCAATCACCAACCACCACCAACCTCGGATATAAAGTTGGCTACCTAAAAAGACGATAAAAGACCCTCTATCCGAGTTCTTAACGATGGAAAAGAACTCAGAAAGATGCTCGGGGCTGCAGGGTACATATCCTGAGAAGAGATTTTCATATTTTTCAACAATCAAAATTTAGGACCCTCCAACTTTTTGTTCCAAATAGCAAGAGGCTCGGAGGCTACACTCAGTGAGTGCGCTTTTTCTTCAAAAAACCGCACGTCACTTGGAAGACTTTTTCAGGACAGGACCACTTCAAGGCTTCACATCGAAAGAACCCAGAAAGAGCTTGATTCCTCAAGCATAGCCAGAGAAACAAGGAAGTCTTTGAGTTCAACCATGAAATGCTCGGGGGCTTGTCAATGTGGGACCCACAGGGTTCCCCAGCGATGTGACTACAAGTCGTGGGCCCTGGCCTAGACCACAAATAGGAGCTAGGAGAGGTGTAGCATCCGCTACACCGAATCTGAGTAGAATAGGCTAGACTAGCCGAATTCCTATAGAAAGTAACTTCTGTATCTAGTTTAGGACACCTTTTTTTGGATCCGACTAGGATTGTAACCGCACCATAGCCTTCTCTACCGATATAAAGAGAGGCTATGGGCACCCCTATAACAAGAGACAATACAATACAATCAATCCAATGCAAAGGCTAATGCTGACTGGACGTAAGGTTATTACTCGATCACGATCGAGGGCCCGAACCAGTATAAATCGACTATCTCTACGTTCACCGTCGAGTTCTAGCATGCACCGAAGCCCGAACAACTGTCCTGGGTACCCCCGTGGCAGGCTATCGGTGGTCAAACACCGACAACAATGTACCAATGAGAACAAGTTATATATCATTTACCAGAATTAGATATCAATTACCATAAAGAATCTTAGATGCTTACTTGTATATAAGATCGCATCCCTCGAGGTATTAGAGAAGACACCAATAGATACGAGCCTTTCTCCACACTTCCCTCTCTCTCTCTTTGCCTATTTTCTATACTACTAATACTAGAGCAGGGCTTTGCCCATGTATAGAGTGTTTAGCTCCTCCTTTGTGGTCATGCCTTGAGTGTGAGGGGGCAGGGGGTATTTATAGCATTTTTGGTGTGGCCCATGGATCTAGGAGACATCCATACTCCTCACTTGGATCAAATCATCATAAAATGGATAGTGGCCATGGACCAAAGTTGTGTTTCCTTGCATGTTGTCCGAGGAGAGGCGGTGGGAAGAATTTGGGGCAGATTCGACACTAGAGGGGCGTTGACCTACCAAAGAAGGGGTCTGCCAACCCCCCCCCCCCCCACTTCCATGTGCGCCCTCCCCACTAGGTCGGGAGGCTTCCTTCTTCCTTCTAGTTTGTGTACAAAGTGGTGGGGCTACTTGGAGATCTTCTAGATGTGAGTTGTCGGCCTTTCAATCCATGGGAGATGCACATCCACCATCTAGAGAAAGCACAAAGTAGATTCTGTGACTGAGGGCACTTGAGCAGTGTGTTTCCCCAACCCAAACCAAATTTGAGATCAATTGGCCAAAATTGACACGTCGGCCAATGGGGCTCATGGGGCCAATCAGGCCCATCTTTTGCACATAGCCTTCATAAGCCTTGCCCATCATGTCGATGTGTTGGGATGGACAATTGGTCGTACTTGGGGGTTGGCAACCCTCAAAGTTGGGCCCACAAACTTGGTTTTTCTTTCGTTTTGTATCTGCATTCAAATAGAGAACATGTACATGTGGAACCAAGTTATTTGAACCAAAATCATTCATGCTTTGCTTATTTCCTTTCATATGTGACACTATTGTGATGCTTTTGACTATCCAAAATATTGACAAAATCATCATCAACAGTGTCCTACCATCGACCTTCCTATGGCCAAGTGGAGCCGCTATGCCATCTTTGTTTAATGATGGAGAACACTGTCATTTATGTTTCCGCTAAGACTCTGAGATGCTTCTAATATGTACTTGTTTATTTCATACGCTATTTTTGGTTTACCATTAATGAAGTCACTACATGTGTGGAAACTGGTCCTGGCACATATGTATACATGCACCTGGTTTTGTCCTTAAAATCGAGTGTGACAGGCGGTCGAGGACGAGCACGACACTTGACATCGCGGAGAAAGCATAGCGTCTTTCCAAATCCAAGTGGGTTTTGTTGTTTGGTCCTCAAAACTGCGAGCGGCAGGGTTGTTAGATTTGGGCCTCAAAACCCCAGGGAGGATCTCAGGGGCGGCACGTGGCATCATTGGAGAGCTTGTGTCGAGGAAAAGTGACTTCGTGAAGGGCCCGTGGCCATCCGATGCTTGGAAACCAAATTGGACAATTTCGCCCTCAGTGGCTAACTGGTTCAAGACTAAACCTAGTGGCAGGCTTGGAATTGTGTAATAGCCCTATATAATAAGGATAGTGGCTGCCCAAGATAGCCATCTCTTCCACCCCCAAGTTATTTCCTTAGGCTAGCCAAGTGCTTCTTGTGAGGGAGATTAGAAGTAGAGAGAGATAAGCACCTCTTGCTCTAGTTTTCCATCTCTAGTGGGAGGATAGAGGGAGAAGGCTATACCTGATCTTATAAAGAAGATGTCATGGTAGTTTGATCAAGTTGTTGGCTGAAATCTCAAGTTTATCATTTTCCTCCTCCAGTTTTTCCTTTTTGGATGATTTTCTTGGTCTGTTTTGGGCAATTTTTGATCTGCTGGTTTGGCTGTGTTGTAGCCTCGATTTTGGAGTGTTTTGAGACTCTTGGAACTTGTTCAAACCATGGCTTGAAGCATAACTCTCATCTCACAAGTTTCCCTTCCCAAAACTCTCCTTTTCAAGCCTCTTTTGGTAATTTTCTTCGAGCTCTTTGATCTAAAGGTTTTTGGTTGTTTGTGGTTGATCTTTAGGTGCTATGACCCCTTGGTAGCTTATCTAGACACTAGTTTTTAACTGATTTCCCACGAGCATCTAGAAATCATCTTTTAGAGGATTCTTGACAAAACCCCAATTTGAGGGAGGAATTTTGAAATTCTCATTCAAGTTTTGGTCTTTTTGAGTTGTTCTCCTGGGTAAAGATTATAAATGGGTTAGTCAAGGTGTGTGCCAAGTTTCAAAATTTTTGGAGCTCATTTGAATTTATTTTGAATTTTTCTTGAAGAGGATTCAACTAAAAACAGCAGGAACCACCGGTTTCACAAACCATCCTAGGCTGGTTTTTCAACTTGCTTCCATTGAGTTGTTTTTTGGTGGAGACCTTCTATATAGTAATGCAAACTTCTCCCCAAAATTTCATGATTTTTGGAGTTCGTTTGATCAGTTTTTGACTTTTGTTCTTCCATGAGCTGTGTTGTAAAAATGCTAGCTTAGACTAGTTTTGGAAACTGTCTCAAGTAGATTTTTGCTGTTGGTTTCCGAGTTTGCTCATTTTGATCTCTGCTTTCTTCTATATATTCGCAATCTAATTCCTAGGGTCAGTAGGTCCACTGTGTCTATGTGATCTTGACTAGCTACTCGAGAGGACTGTGGATTGTATTCGGGACATAGGCCAAGTTCTTGCTAAAAAATTTAACTGGCTTCCATTCACCTCCTTTAGTTGTTGTTCTGGTCCTTTGGTCTTGAAGCGTTTTCAAGTGCATACATCAACCAAAGATCTGCAAGATAACTTTAAAATTCTAGAGATTCAAATCCCCAAGAAAGGGAATGGAGAGGAAGTGAGGTGAGATGGGAAATAGAGATAGAGAGGGAGAGGAAGTGAGGGGAGATGGGAAATAGAGATAGAGAGGGAGAGAGACATGGAGAGTGTGCACTAGTAACGGATAAAAAGGGAAATGAATAAGTTTACACCCTTACTGGACAAGAAGAATGTGTAGATTGCCTATCTATACATAGTGCATGTTTAGATGCATTTGGAATGGTAAAACTTTTGCCCCCCATCTTTTGCTGCAAAACTTTAGGCATTCAAACTTTAGCCTAAGGTGCTTAGATCCATGGCAAAACTTTTGCTCTGTATCCAAAGAAGACTGATTTGCCCTCATTTAATGACTAATTTGGTTCATTAATTTGGAGCCATGCACAGCCATGCATGCAGCATGTTCCCCCCGAGCTGCACGTCGGTGCTGCGGCTCGCTGAGCTGCTACACGCCGGTGCTGGCCTGCTTGTTGCTCGTTCATTTCCAAACATTCAAATTACACTTTATTGCACAATTATTCAATAGTTCAAGTACACAATTCAATTGTCCTCAACCATACAAATCAATCACACACGTTACAATTGAAGTACAACATTCAAATTGTCATGATCTATTTAACAAACCAAGGGCTATTTGGTCACGGAAAGCATTCATGATTGCAGATTCATCCCTTGCTGGCGGTTGACGAGTACGTGGCTGAGATGTCGATGCCTCATGTGGAACATAATTCTCATCATGATCACAACAATCAAAGTCCCTATCCACTATTCCACTCGATCGAATGAAGTTATGGAGTGCCATGCATGCAATGATAATTTGGCTTTGCTTATGAGGTGCATAACTTGGCATATGCAACAAAATCCTTCACTTCATCTTCAAAACTCCAAACAACCTCTCAATGACATTTCTAAGAGATGAATGTGCGAAGTTGAAGATCTCTTTTTTACCTTGTGGCTCTGGGCCGTCTCGATACTCCGGAAGATGGTACTTGGTTTCCTTGTAGGGCGCAAGATAATCCGGACGATTTGGGTAGCCCGAGTCCACCAGGTAAAAATTTCCTACATAATAGATTAGTTTGGTAAGTTTTAACTAGTTCAACTAGAAGCTGCAAATGCAACATTAGAAGGTGTTTACCTGTGGGTGGGTGTGGAAATATGTGGCTATACTTGGTCATAGCATCAGTGAACACTCTCATGTCATGTACAGAATCAGACCATCCAGCAACAACAAATGTGAACCTCATGTCGAAGTCACAAACAGCCAACACATTCTATGTTGTCATGCCCTTGCGCCACATGTGCTGAACCAGCTTATCACTTGGCACCACACATGGTATGTGAGTGCTATCTAGTGCTCCTATATAATTGTTGAAGAAGGGATGGAATCTAGGATTTGTCAATCTAGGATGTATTGTTCTGAATTCTAGATCAACTGGCTTAATGATGTCTGCAGCTAGCTTAACCACACATTGCAAAACTTTCTCAAAGTTGTTGTGAACTATGCCTAGTGATCTCTCAAATTTATCCTCAGCTTGCCTAACTGACTGTGGTGCTCAAAGCATCTGGAGGAACATTCCTAAAGCCTCCACCGAGGTACTCTCGGTACTTGATTTGAGGCCATATGACTCTACCAATAGATCATGAAGTCGATGAAACACAATTGGGCTCATTTTAAACATGTTGTAGCATATGTTTCTATCTCCTAGAGTTCTCTCTACCCAATACAGTCCAGTTAGCATTGGTTTCCTCCTCTTAGCCCTATTGCAGTATTTGTCACAGTGAATAGCAAACAAAAACACCGTCCATAAATTCTCTATCATCATCCTCAACAAGAAGTCTAAAGAGTTTTTCATCACTTGACTCATCAGAATTGTCCCCATATCTTGCTAAATTACCATCCTGACACATAAATGCATCACAAACTCAGTTATATATGCCAGTAGATAGTGCACATGCTCACATCACAATCATAATTCAAATTCATCACACAGTACAACAACACATTCAAAACAGACATAGTGCAAATGACAGACATAGTGCAAATGACAGATATAGTTCAAATGACAAACATAGTTCACATGACATGCTAAGTTCATAAGATAGACTGAAGTTAAGATAAGAGGATCTAGATCAGGTTGTTGACCCTGGCATAGTGCTCAATGAAGGCCAGCCTTCCTTCTGCTATAGATGTTCAAATGAAGAACTCCATACTGCTTTCTTCATTGCAGATCATGTGTGCACAGCAAACCACATCTGTCGGTTTGTCTCCTGTAGACCGCACTCTCTAGCCAACTGTTGCACATGCCTAATCTTTACATTTTTGGCAGCCTCCTTCTATTGCTTCACTACCAAATGTTGCTTCAAGTACTCATTCCTCTCAGCTTGAATCTTAGTGTATTCGCTCATGTTCTTGTTCATGGCCCGAACTGCTGGGCACTTGGGCTGCTTGCGCGGACTAGAGCCAGTGGTGCTTGTGCTGCTTGCTCTCTTGTGGCTAGTGATGCTAATCGGAGTGTGCACATCAGGGTCCTCAGCTACCTCCTCCTCCTCTTCCTCATCCACAGTGACACTTTCTCCAGCAACAAATGAGGTTGAGCCATCAACAGCTACACCATGGAATATTTATTCCAATTGATCCATGTACTCTGGCCACCCCCACTTGCATTTCTTCTAGTGTGGGTGGCCCTGCACAACTTATCAATGTGAGCAAGTGTACAGCTACCTAGATGTCAAATAGCAAAGAAGTAGTTTGGTAAGTACCTTAGTGTTGTCTTCCCACCATTAATCAGTGGCATCAATAGTGCTATCATCTCTACGGCCTAAGCCAATATGGTTCTGCAGTCTTTGTATGAATTGCCATAGTCCCTTCAGTTGTCTAATCCTATTAGCGATCTGCACTCTATCATGGACCAAATTGGTTGCTACATAATACCTTGCTATTACCTCCCTCATCCCTGACTTGTTCATGGTTCCTTTGATGCAGTTACCCTTGTTAATTTGGTTAACCCACAAATCACACAGTGTAGTGGTATTTGGTTGTGACCAATTTCCCCTGTCCACTCTAGCCTAATCCATGCATAACAAGAATACGTACATACATTACAAAAACGCTAAAATCCAACACCAAGCATATTTTTTTGGGTTTGAGAATGTAAGCGTTCGATAAGATCTCTTCAATCTCATCGTCTTCAGCAGTGTTCTGGTGGTTGATGTCGAAGTTGTCTTCCAGAATAGTTGTCATCGCGGGTCGTCGACGTCCACTGCGGCTCCTCGATCCGGCAGGCACGCCGAATGTAGATCCACACGAGCCACGAACGTCGGCGGACACAGGAGGCAAGGGAGGGCCACGACCACCACCTGAGGATGACAACACGGCACCACCGGCCATGGCGCCTCCTCCACCGCCACTACGAGCCACGCGTAAGTCAAGGGTACGACTGCCGCTGCGGACGCGAATGGGAGAGGGACCCATGCTACTGCCGATGCCTCCGTCTTGCGCGCTAGAGCAAAGGAGGCCCTGATAGCCCGCCATTCTGAGCCACCCTTTGCCCTAGGAGTTGAGGTCGAGTGCCTCCATGCCTATCCAGGGAGCACTGATGGCGCTCGAGCCTGGAAAGGGATATGCCGCGTCGGAGAAGATGTCGTACCCGCCGGCAAGGGAATACGGATCAGGATGCGACAGGAAGTCCCTGGTGCGGTCACCGTCACCATAGCCGTCGCCGTTGTAGCCGTCCATCTGCGACACGCGGATCTGGATCTGGCAGCGGGGAGGCCAAGCTGAAGCTACGCGCCGGGGAGGAGAAGCTGGATCTAGGGACCAGGGAGGAGGAGCTAGATGTGGGCGGCGGTGGCGGCGGGCGAGAGCGAGAGCGGGGGCGAAGCTAGGGTTCACGTTTAGGGAGAGAACGAGAGCGGCGGGGGAGGGAGCGAGGGAATGGATAAGGGTGCTGAGCGGGATGGGTGGGTGCGGGGGTAGTGGGCGTCTAGCTAGCGCCCCCAGGCGTTTTTGCCTAGTTTTGGGCCTCTTGGGTAGCAAATAGCAAAGTTTAGCGGTCCATCTTTTGTTGTTTTTTGCCCAATCTGTTTAGATCCACTTGCTCAAAAGATGGACTAAAAGTGTTGAGCAAAACTTTAGCACAAGGAAATAAATAGGCCCATCTATACCTAATAATAAAGAGGCAAAATTTCTCACCCCCCATTTTTTTCGTCCGGCCCTCCCCTAACTACTCGGCATCACTCTTCTTCGTTTGGAATTGAAAAACCACTACTCAACGCAAAGTTTAAGAAGGCGCTAGGCGGTTTCTAGGCACTGACCCATAGCCTAGAGCCTAGGCGTAGCCTAGGCGTTTTAAGACGTTTTTCTAGGCGGCGGCTAATACATGTATATATACTTAAATATACTTAAAAGAAAAGAAAAAACAGAAGATTAGTGGACAGAATGTGGGAGAGAGAGGAAAAGGCCCAAAAGGCCCATTTAATGGCCCAACTCTCCCTCCACAGCCCCCACCAAAGTCTTATCTCCTCCCCTTCTCTGTTTCAATTTCTCTCCTTCCTGACTCTCGCACCCACTGCTCGACTGCACCGCTCGCCCGCGCAGCCGCCAGCGCCCGACGTTGCCTCCTTCGCCACCGGCCGTCGCCTCCTCCGTCGACGTTACCTCCTCTCCCACCGTTGCTCGAAACCCGCGCCCGTAGCCAGCCTTCTTGTCGCACCCGCACAAGTCACGCGTCTCTTCCAGCCGTGAGCCGCCCGCCTCTTCCTTCCTACCCCCGCCAGATCCACCACCGTCGGCCTCCTCCCTGCTGCCTCCACCACCGCTCGCCTCTTCGCAGTCGTGCCGACCACCTCCACCGTCACCTCCTCCTTCTCCTCCTCCACCGCCCGATGTCCCTGCCTCCTCCTCCTCTGCCGGCGCTCTCTACAGCGCCTTGTCCCCGGGTCGCCGGATCTGCACGTGGGGACACCGAGGCGCCGTGGTACCCCCTCCACCTCCCCCACTGGCACCGCCGACGAGCTGCCGCCGCCTAGGGGTCCGCCTACCCCCATAGGCCAGGCGGACACCCTCCGACTAGCGCCTAGTCGCGCCTAGGCACGCCTAAGGCGTCGTATTTTTGAATCTTGACTCAACGTCACTCTTCTTAGTTTAGAATTAAAAAACATTATTCACATTGCTTCTTTATTATTAGGTATAGATTTACAATAAATATAGACAAGCTACCTAATTAAACCGAGTCAATCTCTCCTTAATTTTCCATACGGGATAATAGCCACCTAATTAAACTGAGTCAATCTCTCCTTGATTTTTCATACAGGACAAATAATTTAGTGCAGATATTATTTATTATGGGCCTTATTAGTGTTTAATTGAAACACGGTTGAGCTAAGCCCAAGTATTATGGCTTACGCACGCCGGGCAACGTCCGTTTTAAAGAGGTAAAATTTCTCTCCTCAATTTTTTAGTCCGGCCCATCCATCCGTGTCCAACTCCGAGGCAAAATTTCTGGGTCTAATAATTTTTGGTCCAGCCTAATCCTAATTTGGCTCGGCCTCGCCATCATCAGATAAAAAAAACGTGTCCGCTTTTATGCCTGAACGTCCGTAGCTGCGAGAGGAGGAAAACGATCCATCCAACTGGTACTTGGGCTGGGCCTCTTGTGGGCTTAAGTCACTAGGTGTATGGGCTATTTATTTGACCTTTTACTTTTGGACTGCCATACGACCTTCCACAGTGGAGATCAGAAATTGAGACGTTTCAAGTTCGCAGAGTTAACGCTGCCTGACTGATTACTTAAGTAGAAGAAAATATATTTAGTCAAAATTATTGATATATACGTTTTTAGCATAACGTCGAGTGCAATAAAAATATAATGATGTAAATGAAAAACTATAGCTTTAATTTTGGATGACGTTGTACCATTTTCTCCTGTTGCAACGCATAAGCACTTTTGCTAGTCTATACTTATTAATAAAGAGGCAAAATTTCTGGCTCCAGCCAAATCTGCATGTTCAGCGTCCACTAACCACCAATAGAATCGGCCACCCATGTAACGATCTATTGTTCCGTGTCCGTTACCCACAAGCTCGGTTAGCCACGGAAACCCCGGCCCGTCCAGGCGTCCACCCAAGGAAACGCTTTTTTTTTTTGTTTCCTTTTTTTGTGGGTTCCATCCATATCCTTTTTCTTTTCCTGTTTTTTCTATAAACAATAAAAATAGATAATAAATGTACTATTATAGCTCTCTGAACTCTAGACTCCTGCCTATAAATAAATATTCGCATCACTAAATTATTGATGGAGTGTGGATTAGAATTTTTTTTTCTTATTATTAGAACTTTATCAGTGGATGGTCCAACCGATATGTCAATCACTTGGGATGATGTGTATCACTTTGCTGAGGATTTGGTGACCAACGATTCTGCTGAGTCTGATGAGTAATGAAGTTCGCGTTTAAAAATTGAAACTGTGAATTAAAATAACAAATAGTTTATTATCAATCTAATCTAACCTGGCCCGTCCAGGCGTCCACCCACGGAAACACTTTTTTGTTTCCTTTTTTCGTGGGTTCCATCCATGTCCTTTTTCTTTCCTTCTTTTTTCTATAAACAATAAAAATAGATAATGAATGTAATATTATAGCTCTTTGAACTCTAGACTCTTTCCTATAAATAAATATTCGCATCACTAAATTATTGATGGAGTGTTGATTACAAATAATTTTTTTCTTATTATTAGAACTTTATCAGCGGATGGTCCAACCAATAATAAAACTATGAATTAAAATATCAAATAGTTTATTATCAACCTAATCGGCAAATCTATATCTATACTTAATATTAGAGGGCCAAAAGTTTTTGCCAGTTAAATAATTTCGTTAGTGTTCCGCTAGCTTCAGTATTTTTTTCGATTTTGTCGTGTTGCTCTTCCGTGACTTTTCTCTTTTTCTTGCGAGCGTTCATTTTTTCATAGGCCTTTCATGTGCTGTTGGTTCCATGACTTTTCTCTTTTTTGTTTCCTTGCCCGCGTCCACCATTTTCATCGGACTTTCATGAGCTGCTTGTTCCGTGATTTTTATTTTTTTTTAATTTATATAAAAATAAATGGAGTATCTCCTGTTTTTCTTATATGCATAAGAAAATAATATTTTCATTTTTTATATATTGTTGGTGCAGTTTTGACTAATCAAACCGTGACCTGAAATCTTAAACAAATTGCCTTCTAATCTAATTTAAAATTTACTCTCAAAATTATCGTTTGGAGAGTCATTTTATTAAAAATCACTTTCTATTTCACCCTCCAACACTTTTCTGTATCATATGTGCACTCTAGAGAGTTATCCTCGCTCTCCATATTTGGTTAGCGAGAAATTTAGAATAGAGGATGTGTGTATTTGGAGATCTAATTAAAGAGCCTGATAGAGGGTATTTTTACTAAAACCTATTAGAAAATATTTTAAGAGTTTCTTAGAGTTGCTCTTAATAGGACGTTGCCATATTACGATGAATGTCAAAAAATCACAAAATAAATTATAGCTTTTAAATTTTATAGAAAAAGTAAAATGTAAAATTTAGCATTCCTGCCTCGTTTGCTATTAATGTTTGATACTCTCTCTATTCAAAATTAAAAGTCATTCCAAAAATCTTAGAGAGTCCAACGCCCTGTTCGCTTGAGCTTATAAACCAAATCAGCCAGCCATTCAGTAATGTTTTTCTCTCACAACAAATCAGCGAACAGTACTTTCAGCTATGGCTTATCAGTCAAGCGAACAAAGCAAAAGCATCTCAAGTTTGGGCATAATTATAGAAAAAAATAAAGACTTATGACATCAAATAGGTATACTATAAAAATATAATTAACGAAGGATCTAATGATACTTAGTTGGTGTTATAAATGATATTATTTTATTATATAAATGGTCAAACTTGATATATTTTAACTCTGCAAGAAAGTTAGAATGACTTATAATTTGGGACGGAGGTAGTAGCTTTTTTTATCCCGTTGCAACGCACGGGCATTTTTACTAGTACTAAACTTAATTGCCAAAGTTATCTTGATGGATTGATTGTTATTTGGGCTCTAGAGAAGGTTACCATTCTCTAACAAGTGTACGTTTTGTGAAGATAAATTACAAACCACATGTATGCCAATTGTATCCTTTTTTTGTTTTTTATAGATGCAAATTTTATTTTCTCTGACATAAAAATGAAATTAACTTGTCGATATATTCCTTGTTATTTCTCCGCCATTTAAAATTTATTTTTATTTATAGACATGTGCGTGCCGCACATGTATTTCTACTGGTCATAAAAGATTTCATAGAGTATAGCCTAAAGGGATGAAAATGTTGCATCGAATTCCATATTTCGAAGTTGGTTTGCTTTTGCCGATTTGTTGGAATTATTTCGTGGGCGAAGCCGCGAGGTCGCTCCATGCCAACATGCCACGGCCGGGGCGCTGAGGCCCAGTTGGGGAGGGGGCCATCATGTTGCACCAAGAGCCGAAGATTAAGGCCATGTTTAGTTGCAAAAAAAATTGCAAAATTTTTCAACATTCCCCGTCACATCGAATCTTTAGACGCATGCATGAAGCATTAAATATAGATAAAAAAATAAAACTAATTACACAGTTTAGACGAAATGGACGAGATGAATCTTTTAAGCCTAATTAGACCATGATTGGACATTAATTGTCAAATAACAACGAAATTTGCTACAGTGTCATTTGACAAAAAAAATTTTGCAACTAAACTGGCCCTGAGCAAGATTGGGCCTCATATGTAACCTTTGAGGCTTTGACATCATGGCGGTCTGGTCCTCTGTTGCGTACTTGCATTTGTGTGGGCTCCAACATGGATTGACTCTCCACTTGCGGCGTTGCGGGCTACTCGAGTGCTTAGCAAATTTTGTGTGCGCGTCGCTTGTAAAAGGCTCCGATCCCTTCTTTCTCTTTTAACCCCTCTGTTTCTTTCTTTCTTTCGTCCAACGACGCACGGCCAACTGCTGTTTTTAGACCTAGCAGAAGAGATGATATGAGAAAATGAAGAACATAACTAAAGTTTAGCTCGCTGGCTAAAAATTCTCCCAGCTAAACTTTAGCAAGGGTGTTTGATCCTCTAGCTATTAGAATCAGCTAAACTTTAGCTCGGTTGAGCTAGGCTAAAATAGTTAAACTCAACTAAACTTTAGCTGGTCTTTTAGCTAGACCATTTGGATCCCTAGCAGCTAAATTTAGCCAACTAAAGTTTAGTTGGTGGATCCAAACAGACCCATATCCTATAGGGTCCATTACCTAGGCAATAATAGGGAAGTTGTTTTCCCTTCCATTCCTTGGAGGGAATTACCCATTTTGCATGAACTAGGTCTTTTTTTTCTTACATAGGTCAGGGATATCCCTGTAACAATTATAAATATCAAAGCTAATTCAAAGCCATCTCATACAAGTCGTATGTATTGGATTTACTGGTGTAGGATGGTAGGCATGTTACTAGCTATAATCGCGTGGCCACCTAATAATATATTTTGTTATTAGCTGATTAGACTAAAGTTAGATTTGTATGTCCTTATGGGCCCCCCTAATCAGTTCAGTCAATGGATCCGGAAAATAAAAGAAATATAGCAAGACAACTTCACAGGAATAAATACAAGAAAAAAGGAAACGTCCAAGAGTGGTTGCTTGTCTAAACTATCCAACAATGGGCCCCCTCAATTAACCGTTGAAAATTATATCATATATTACATGTTGTATAATTCTGCAACTTTGATTAGCTAGCTTATGTTGATGCACATGTTAGTTTATTGTGCTAACCTGGTTATTTTAGCTATTATAGACTTTAAAAAGACAACTTGTACATTGTGGATTGTAAAAGAATGTACCTTAAAAGTAGGTTAACCTGGATTCTAGGGTTATTATTGAATTGTTTTGGGGACCACCTATTGTGGTACGTGCGAGTGGTGGATTGTTGTAGGGACCACCTGGTGTTATATGTAACGATTCAAGTCACGGTCCATAAAAAGGTGTGTGGGAGACTAGCTACTTGCATTGTTACATTGTGTGGATCCATAACAGCTATCTCTTACAGCTAACGGATCCAAACTACTAAAAACAAGTTTAGGAGACAACAGAATTTATTTCTAGAGGCAGATAATACTTTTTTTTTGACAATCTCATCATTTACAGCCTAATGGCCACTTCTCACCTTTAGAAATGAATTTTTAGAGACAGACTGCATAAAATGATCTTCTCTATAAATTATTTGATTTATAGAGGCGGACATTCTAACAATCTTACCTTGGCAAATCATCCCAAGACCCAATACCCGTGCACATAGAGAAATGGCCACAACCTTGATTACAAGCATCTCACTCTTTTTTTCCGTCTCCTCCCAGTCGCCTCCTCTCCAATTTGAAGGATTGAACAGGTGAGGAGAGGGGGTGATATGAGCCTCAGGTTTTCCTAGCAAACAAGTGCTGATTGGCTAAGTCCCAAAGACTAATCTACTCCTCTCTTCTAGCTCTCGCCATGTGATGTGGTCTTTGGATACAAATGTCGTTGCTCCAACAACTATGCAAGGACCAATTACTAGAGCTCGAGCACGATAATTAACTTTAGAGGTGAGCTCATTCCTAAGTGATCTTTTTTGTGATTATGAGAATATATTACTATCTAATGATGTTATTATTCTTATAAACACTAAAGAGGGTCATGGAGGACTTGGAGAAAGGCTTAAAGGTGGAGAGGACTAGCGTGGGAATCTAAATCATGAAGAAGGTCCAGTCCAACTCATGTTAGAGTCACTACAATAGATCTGGCCTTCTATAACCGTTTTCGAATGACAAAGCATTTATTTATCACAAACAGGTCATGTTTATGATAGTTTTGCCGGAGATGATAGATGTTTATGACAGAGTTGTGCTTTGGTCATAAGTGTTAGCTCAAAATAGTCACAACCTACTATTGTGATACATTTGTGATGATATTTATGATACGCTTGATTGTCATAGCCATTTGTTGTTTTCTTTTTCTAGAAAAGAAATGTTTGCATCATTCCTGCTAGCAAACATGGCCTACGAATAGCAAGTCCCAACCAAGATGAAATGGTCACCAAGCCAAAAAATAATAATATTTGTGGCATAAAATTTATTGTCATCATATTTCATTGCTTGATAAAATTTTAAAACAGCACCTAAAATAATTATAAGTTTACCAAGATGAAATGGTCACTAAGCAAAAAAAACAATATTTGTGTCATAAAATTTATTGTCACGTCATCTTTCATTGCTTGATAAAATTTTAAAACATCAGCTAAAATAATTATAAAGTTTAGTTTTACAACAACAACAACAACAACAACAACAACAACAACAATAACAACAACAACAACAACAACAATAATAATAATAATAATAATAATAATAATAATAATAATAATAATAATAATAATAATAATAATAATAATAATAATAATAATAATAATAATAATAACAATAATGTTTTTTAGAGAAATCACCGAAATCAAAGTTGTAGACCTTGATGATACCTACAATTTTATAGTTGATGACTTTTTCATTTAACTCATTTATGGTCCCAAAATTCTATTTGAAGTTCTCATATTTTAAAATTTAATTTTTTGAATTGTTCAAACGAAATTGGACGGAGAAATGACCAAATCCAAAGTTGTAGATCTTAATGATACCTACAACTTTGTAGTTGACAAGCTTTATATTTTAAATCATTTATTTACAGTCTCAAAACTATGTTTGAGTTTTGAAATTCAAAATTTTGAATTATTCAAATGAACTCGGATGGAGACATAACCAAAACCAAAGTTGTAGATCCTGATGAGGTCTACAACATTGTAGTTGATGACTTTTTCATATAAAATCATTTATGGTTTCAAAATTCTAAAATTCTTCTTAGATGGAGAAACTTGTTAAAACATTTGTTTTCCTAGGAATAATTCAAATTCAAATTCAAATTTTTAAAATTCAAATTCAGTTTTCATTTTTCAAATTCAAATTTTCAAATTGTTAAAACAAACTTGGATGGAGAAATAACCAAAATCAAAGGTGTAGATCTTGATAAGTTCTACAACTTTGTAGTTGGTGGCTTTTTCATTTAAAATCATTTATGATCTTAAAATTCAGTTCAAATTTTTCATATTTTCAAATTCATTTTTTTAGTTGTTCGAATGAACATAGATGGAGAATTGACTAAAAGCAAAGTTGCATATCATGATGAAGTCTACAACTTTGTAGTCGATAACCTTTTCATTTGAAATCATTAACTATCTCAAAATTCTATTTAAAGTTCTAATATTTTGAAATCCAAAATTTTGAATTGCTCAAACAAACTCCGATAGAAAAATGACTAATACCAAGACCTTGACGAGGTCTAGAATTTTGTAGTTCATGGCCTTTTTAGTTGAAAACATATATAGTCCTAAAATTTTGTTTGAATATCTCAAATTTTGAAATTCAAATTTTCAAATTGTTGAGATGAATTATTAGACCTATTTCCATCGTTGTTGGCCGAATTCTGGCCTATTCCCATCCTTGGCCCATTGCAGCTTTTTTTATTATCAAATGAATAGAGAAGGCACATTGTGAAGGAACCTTAAAAATTGTTTTTACACTACAAAACTTTTTTGGCAATATCCTACAAATATGCTGATGTGTAAGAGTTTAAAATTTTTGAAACTGATTTGTTGTTTTTCATTGTTTAAATGAACTTCTATGTGCTTATCGAAACTAATTCCAAATTAAACTACTCGTGGTTCTAATAAGATTAAAAAATTCACAAAAATATAATTAGGCTAGTACATCTCACTCAAGCCCATATCCTAGAGATAGATGAAAATCATTAGTTTTCCTAGGAATAATTCATCATCGTATCCCCAAATTACCATATAATAATTGTAATAATATCAAATATCTAAATTTGGTTACAAACTCTCCAAACTTGAATGGCAACATGTTTTTGGTGTATAATAATTCCATAAAATTTTCAAAAGATTTTAACAAACTGGTACTGCACATTTTTACAAACATATACATTTCTTATATAGTTATATCTTATATGCAACTATGAGAGAGATGTATCTATATGTGAACAATTTATAATGCCACTTTGACCCCGGTTGCCCTGTCCTGCCTGCCCATATTAATAGAAAATGCTCATCTATGAAAAGACTTGTCATATTAGTGATTACATGGTGTTTAGGGCACAAGGTGCCTGTCACAAATGAGGAGCCTAGATGTAGCGGTGTTATTAGAGGCTGAGTTAGAAAAAACTGGACTAAGGTAGTGAATAGGAAGAAAAGCAATAAAAGGAAATGATAGGTCTCATTTGGAATATTAGAGGTTTGGACAAAATAGGGAGGTTACCTGCTTAGATTAATAGGATTAGAAGTACTAGATGTGACTTTGTAGGAGTCATGAAAGCTAAGGAGTATTGTGCTCCTAGTTATCTTAAGTCTCTTACAGGTAATTTTCCTTTTGATTGGTTTTATTTACCTACCAATAGATTTGCTAGTGATATTCTAGTTAGTTGTAATAGTGACAAATTCACATCTACCTTGTGTTCCACTTTAGATTTTTCTGTGAGTCTAATGATCTAGGATAAAAAGTCTGGTTTTAATTGGAAATTAGCATTAGTCTATGGGTCTCCTTATGAAAAAGGTAAGCAAGCTTTTATTAGCAAGCTTCATACTGTTATGGAATCCTGGCAAGGTCCAGTTATTGTAGGTGCAGACTTTAACTTGATTAGGTTTGCTTCTGATAAAATAATGCTAGGATTAGTTATAAATGGGTTGATGCTTTCAATGAGTGGGTTCATAAGTGGGTCTTTGTGGGGATATAGACCCGTATACTCTCATGGCTCCACATGGGTCGCGCCGGACAAGGTAACTCGCCAGAAAGGGCCGCACGGATCTTCGGACTGCTCGGCGAGCCGTGCGGAGCAAGCAAAGACTACTTGATGGTCAAGGAAACCTAGTCGGTTAGGATAGATGTCGTATCCTCTGTGGATACGGGAGTTGTAATTGACTGGGATTGGATTCTTTAGATCTATAACCTTGCCCCCCGGACTATATAAGGCGGGCAAGGACCCTCAAGATATCTCAACACACATCAATACAATCCACAAAGACGCAGGATGTAGGGTATTACGCAATACGCGGCCTGAACCTGGATAGATCCTATGTTCTTCTTGCGTCACCATCTAGATCGTCGTCTTGCGCACCTCCACCGATAATCTACTACCGTGGGCATACCCCTCAGTAGACTGCCGACCACATCTCACCGATAGTGGCACGCCAGGTAGGAGGTGTGCGTGCAGACTCTATGGCGAGCCAGATGGTCAACTTCCCTACTTCCATGGTCCTTTCGGCAGGACTGATGTTCACGGTCAGGATGTTCACCTGGACCACCAGCACTGACTGTCCCGCTGAAGTCATGGAGGCAGTGCAGGCTCCCCCTGCGCCAACCGAATCTACATTAATAACGGTGGATTTGATCTCGGGGCCAGTCTTGGGGCCGCCTCCTCCGACCATCCATCGACCGCTTCCCCGCTATCAAGGGAGGCGTCTTGACAATACCGATCTGGTCGAGTCCATCAATTGGGTCACCACGAATTTGGCCGAAACCCTAACCTTAGTGGATTCTATCATAGATCGGTCTGCTGAGGATTGTCGTTCCTGACTAGCTCGAGCTGGCCGCCAGAGGCGCCCGGACCCCGATCTCATGATCATAGTGATTCCAGAAGGGCAGATGGTTCGTTACCGACCAGTACCCGCAACCGGCCTGAGGTCGAGGGATTACAAAGCCCTAACAGAGCACTCACCCAACACCTACCCATACGGGTTGGTGAACGTGACATCCGAGTACGCCGCCCGCATACCACACCTATTCGTGGATCCCGCCGAGCGTGACCACGTTTCGAATCTCTGTCTGATAAACCTGCATGAGCCAGACCACCCTGCACCTACTGTTAACATGGTGGATATTAGGTAGATCGGCCAGGATTCGCTCTCTACAATCCCGAAAGAAGGTACCGGGTCTACCAAATCTCGCGGGGCTAACTATACCCACCTCATCGATTCATATGGGTAGGAGTTCCTAGCTTTTCCACCTGGCTTCGGAGGCGCCTTCTTCACCGTTAGTAACGACGAGCCCCCTCGCGATGGGGAAACCAATCAAGAGAGGATTGCCCGAGAAGAAAGAAACGCCGATCATAGGGCTCGGAGAGTCGACTTGGAAAACACTAAAGAAGATGCTGTCGTGGGTGGCCAGTGTGATATCCACCACGATCTAATTGACGCTTTCGACATGTGCGACAACCAGTAGGTTTTTAAGACACCAAGCGCCAACATTGCCATCGCCATGAATGAACTCAACAAGCTCCCAGAATCCCCGGCGCTTGACGTTGTCAAGGCTTATTTGAAGGTGACCATAGTCCAGGTCAATGAAAGGCATACACCTGCTTCATCGGCATCCTCCACCCGGAGTCATCGCTAGTGAGGCCCCTGGCAACAAGGAGGTCCTTATCTTTACCGGGGCCATGATGTTAACTATGAGGCGCACCGTCCCCGAGATCAAGGCGGAAGGCATGATGCCAACCAGCATGACGCCGATCAAGGGGGCGAACGTAATCAGTAAGGCAGGCGCGGTGCACATCATGGAGGGGAGCGAGTTGCAAATCGCGGTGGCGGCCGTGGTCAACAACGCGGTGCCGACCAAGAAGTGGAATAGCCTAGAGGTGACCTCCATGACCATCTTAGTGCCAATTTGAATTTGAGGGACCACATCAAAAACAATCGAGAAGAGCGTCATGCATCTGAGATGCAACGCAGGCGGGAATACGATGAAGCACATGGCGCACCTGGCCGCGGCTATGCACCGCGTGCTGGCCATATCCCTGGCCTTTGACCATTCACTGATCAGCTTCGTGCTGTCATCTAGCCAAGAAACTTCAAGCTCCATGATCTTGACACACATGACGATAAGGCTAATCCTAAACAGTGGATAATGCTTTATGAAATTGATGTCCGAGTAGCACATGGCGATGAAGATGTGATGGCCAACTATTTTCCTGTGGTCATCAACCAGTCCGCAAACCAATGGCTTCTCAGCCTAAGGGAAGGCTCCATCGACACCTAGGTGCAGCTCAGGAGGGCTTTTATTGACAATTATATGGCCACTTATCAGTAGCCCGGCAACAAGTATGATTTGGAGAAAGTCAGAGACTATGTGAACGAACCGTTGCACGACTACATCTGCCACTTCTCGGAAACGTGGATATCCATCCCTAATATCAACAGCGATGAAGCCATCTCCACGTTTATCAGAGGCCTCCGCCACCAAGATGCTCTTAGGACCAAACTTCTCCGCAAGAGGTCTGACTCTATTTAGGACCTTCTCACGGTGGCGAAGAAGTGGGCAGATGCTGATGAGGCCGACCAGTAGATCAAGGAGGACGTTGGCCGAACTCCTTGCCCCGACCAGCCAAATCGTTGCCCTAACGACTGACGGGATGACCAGGGTCGTGATGACCATCGTAATGATCGGCGCAACGATAACCGTGACCGCCGCAATGACAATCGTGATTAGCATCAGCAGGACGACTTTAGGGGGTGGTAGAGCCGCAACCGAATAATGGATAACGCCGTCAACGTCGTCAAGCCAGCGCCCAAGCGCAATTATGAGGATGCCTACTCCAAGGTTCTTCAAGGGCCCTGCCCAGCTCATCCGGACTCTAGCCATACAATGGGAGATTGCAGGGGTCTGAAGTCTATCTACCGCTCGGACGCTCATAACAAGCAGCGCGGCGGTGATAAGGATGGTGACAAAAACGACCGCCGGGACGATAAGAGGCCCGATGAGGAGGACAAGACCAAAGAGGAATGTGACAAGGACCCTCGTCATGCTTACAAGGACCCTGATAGAAGCGTCTACAGCATCTTCGGTGGGAAAGTTGCCCTAGAGAATGAGCGACAGAGGAAACTTACCGCCCGAGCTGTTATGGCCCTCAACAACCTAGACGGTAGAGTTGCTGACCCTAAGTATCAAAACTAGTCGCACCAACCCATTACGTTCAGCAGAGCTAACCAGTGGGCCAATATCCCAAAGCCAGGGTTTTTCCCCCTCGTTTTAGACCCCGTCATCATGAACATATGATTCGAGAAGGTGCTCATCGACGGCGGCAGTGCCCTCGATATTCTCTTCCGTAACGCTCTAACTGAGTTGGGCATTAAGCCAGAAGACCTCGAGCCCTACAATGCACCTTTTTGGGGAGTGTTCCTAGGGTAGACCTCCCAACCTTTGGGACAGATCACACTGGCAGTCTAGTTCGGCACTGCCGACCACTTCTGTATCGACTACGTCAATTTCATCATAGTGGATTTTGAAGGAACATATCACGCCATACTTGGCCAACTAGCTCTAGCCAAATTTATGGTGATACCTCACTATGCCTACCTACTTCTGAAGATGCCAACCGAGAAGGGCGTACTCTCTCTCAGGGGCAATGTTCTCATCGTCTACAACTACGAGAAGGAGGGCTATGCAACTGCTAAAGCTCTTGAGCTCTCGATCCACATGTAGCAGTCCATTGACGATGCCAAGAAGATTCCTCCTGCCGATCTCGAGATTCCTGGCAAAGAAGCCACCCATGCTGCTGTGAAGTCCAAGGAGACTAAAGAGGTGGAACTGGTCCTAGGCGACAAGTCCAAGATGGCTCGCATCGGGGCCACCTTAGATCCCAAATAGGCAGACGCACTCGTCAGCTTCCTGAGGGAGAATGTTAGCGTGTTTGCGTGGAAGCCTGCAGACATGCCTGGAGTACCTTAGGAGTTGATCGAACACTCCTTGGATGTTTCAAAGACCGCCAAGCCAATAAAACAGAAGTTACGATGGTTCGCTCAGGACAAAAAGAAGGCGATTAGGGTAGAAGTAAACTGGCTCTTAGCTGTCGGCTTTATCAAAGAGGTGTATCACTCGGAGTGACTTGCCAACCTAGTTCTTGTAAGAAAAAAGAATAATGAATGGAGGATGTGCGTTGATTACACCGATCTTAACAAACACTGCCCTAAGGACCCCTTCGGTTTGCCTCGTATAGACGAGGTCATAGATTCTACCACTGGCTGCGAGCTCTTACCTTTTCTAGATTGCTACTCTGGTTACCATTAGATCTCTCTAAGAGAGGAGGACTAGATTAAGACTTCCTTTATTACACCTTTCGGTGCTTACTGCTACACAACCATGTCATTTGGGCTCAAAAACACAGGCGCAACCTACCAACGGGCCATCCAACAGTGCCTCAGTGATCAGATCAGAGATCAACTCGTTGAGGCATATGTTGATGACGTAGTGGTGAAGACCAAAGTAGCCTCTACCCTGGTCGACGATCTCGATCAGACCTTTAGGGCACTTAATAAGTTTCAATGGAAGCTGAATCCCAAGAAGTGCATATTTGGTGTGCCGTCTGACATACTGCTCAGCAACATAGTTAATCATGAGGGCATACGGCCTAACCCAGAAAAAGTCAAAGCAGTCAAGAAGATGAAACCACCAAAGTGCATCAAGGACATCCAGAAGCTAACCAGGTGCATGGCTGCCCTGAGTTGATTCATATCACGGCTCGCCAAAAAGGGCCTACCATTCTTCAAACTCCTCAAGGCAAAGGAGAAGTTTGACAGGTCGGAAGAAGCTAACACTGCTTTTGCAGAGCTCAAGCAGTTTCTTACATCTCCCCCAATCCTGACGGCGCCCAAGAAAGGTGAGATTTTGTTGCTTTATATTGCGGCCACCAATCGGGTAGTCAGTACTGCCATCATCATCGAGCGCGAGGAGGTCGGGCACGTGTACAAGGTCCAGCGACCATTATACTTCATCAGCGAGGTACTCAATGAATCTAAGAACCATTACCCTCGAGTCCAAAAGTTGCTTTACGCTATCTTGATCACCTCTCGCAAACTGCGCCACTATTTTGATACTTACCCCATCAAAGTGGTCACTGAGTTTCCGATGGGAGATATCTTGCGCAATAAAGACACCAATGGGCGCATCATCAAATGGGCGTTGGAGCTTAGCCCATATTCGCTCGAATTTCAAAGCCGCACAACCATCAAGTCACAGGCGCTGGTCGACTTCATCGTCGAGTGGACAAATATGAATACACCCATCTCCGATAGTTCCCCCGAGCACTAGAAGATGTATTTTGACGGCTCCCTCAATATCGACGGTGCCGGGGTGGGGGTGTACTTCATCTCGCCATCTGGGGACAGGCTAAGCTATGTCCTCCGCATCCATTTCAAGGCCTCCAATAACGCCGCCGAGTATGAGGCGGACCTGCACGGCCTTCGCATCGCCATTGAGCTCGGCATAAAAAGGCTCATGGTGTTCGGTGATTCTGCTCTTGTCATAAACCAGGTGAACAAGGACTAGGATTGTACCAGCGAACGAATGGATGCTTACTGTGCACAGATCAGAAAGCTAGATAACAAATTCTATGGTCTCGAGTTCCATCACGTGGTCTGGGCTGACAATGAGGCAGCTGATAAGCTGTCAAAGCTAGGATCAACCCGAGCAGTGATTCCCCATGGAGTTTTCGTTCATGACCTTGTCAAGCCATCTATCGAGCAACCAGAGCAGCCAGTGTCCGAAGCCCCATCTACATACCAGCTGGTCGTTATGATTCTGACCACCACCATAGATTGGAGAGAACCATTCATCAAATATCTTACCTCTACAGAGGTTCCTCAGGACAAAACCGAGATGGAACGCCTCATACGGCGTAGCAAGCATTATGTGTTGGTTGAGGGGAACCTTATGCGTAAAAATACAAAGGAGGAATTGTTGCAAAAATGCGTGTCTCGGGAACATGGATTGAAGATTCTAGAACAAATCCATGCTGGCACTTGTGGCAACCATGCCACTTCATGCACACTGGTTGGTAAGGCTTTCCGAGCAGGTTTTTATTAGCCTTCAGCTGTCGTCGATGCCAAAAGGCTGGTCCATCATTGTGAGGGGTGTCAGTTCTTTGCCAAGCAGACGCACGTTCCAGCCCACGAACTCTAGACCTTTCCAACATCTTGGCCTTTTGCATGCTAGGGACTAGACATGATCGGGCCTTTCAAGTCGGCCTCAGGAGGTTTCCGATGGGTTTACGTAATCATCGACAAATTTTCCAAATGGATTGAGTACAAGCCCTTAGTTTCGGGGACTGCGAAGAAAGCAGCTGAGTTGCTCGATGAAATTATCCACCGCTTTGGCTTGCCTAACAGCATCATTACTGACCTAGGGTCCACGTTCACCGGTAACAATTTTTGGAACTTCTGCGATGACAGAGGCATAGTAGTGAAGTACGTTTCGGTGGCACACCCAAGAGCTAATGGGCAGGCTGAGCGAGCAAATGGTATGATCCTTGATGCACTGAAGAAAAGGTTGTACAAGGCAAATGACAAGCATCCTAGGAGATGGTTGAAGGAGCTGCCGGCCATGGTCTGGGGACTGAGGACCTAGCCTAGTCGCAATACCAGCGTCTTCCCGTACTTCATGGTCTTCGGCTCTGAGGCTGTGTTGCCAGCTGACATTGCTTTCTAGTCACCACGGGTCGAGAACCATGACGCGGAGAAGTCATCCGAGGCCAGAGAGCTTGAGGTTAATTGCATCGAGGAACACTGCCTTGACACCTGTGCGCGCACGGCTAAATATCTGGAGGGCCTACGTAGGTACCATAACCGCAATGTCAAGGACAGATTCTTCGTGGTCGGCGATTTGGTTCTGCGAAGGAAGCAGAAGACAGAAGGATTGCATAAGCTAGCGTCTCATTAGGAGGGCCCTTATATGGTCAAGCAGGTCACCCGACCTACTTCTTATAGGCTGTGTGATCTCGATGGGGTCGACATCCCGAATTCGTGGCATATTGATCACCTTAGGGGCTTCTATGCCTCATCCACTACTAAGAAAGATATGTACTCTTTTTTGTACCCCAAGTATTCAATAAATATTTCATCCTATTTTTGTGACCATCTCTTATCTGCATCGCATTATTTCCTAAATTTTTGTTTGGTGGTTTGCCGATCAGTTTTTTCTCCTACTTGAGTTTCCTAGAGCCAGCGCTGTCTCTGACTTCTCCCCACGCGTGCATGAGATCCGTTCACTATGTTCTGGGTGGTCAGTAGTAGCTCCCTGCTGTGGTTGACAGTCTTACACATGCCTGGGCTTCGTGCCTCACGCTCCAGACTGATGATTAGGCACGGGCTGGAGTAATTCTAGGATGAAATAACTATTCACGCTTACCATACAACACGATAAAAAAAGAGAGTTTTTTAACTAACATCACAACTATGTATTGTACAGAGATATAATAACAGGTCTGCATGGGCACTGAGTGCTCCATGTATTTACAAAAGCATCAAACTGCTTTGTTATAACTTAAGCTACACAATATAAGTTTTCCTAGTTATAATCTATTGACTGGTCTGCCCAGTCTCGCCACACAGGTCTACGTCACCGATCATCTTTGCGGCCGTCGCCTGGGAGGTGGCTCTGAGCTGCTCTGCCTTCACCGAGTCGGTGTTGCTCGACACTCCAGCTTTGATCCTTCTCAGGTCCACCCCAGGATAATGTGACCGCACCACGGCTAGGACGTGGGCAGCCACATACTCGCCAGCATCGTGAATAAATTGTTTGAAGCAAGCCCAGGAGCTCTGGCATTTCTCGACGATGGCCTCTGGTTGGCCTGGCTAGTCGGTTGGTCCCTCTTCTGGTTCCATACTGATCAAGTCCAGCACAGGCTTGATTCCATCTTCCATCGCTTTGCATTTCGACGTCAGGTGCTCCTTTTCCTTCATCAATGCCTTTAGGTGCGTCTTGGCGTTTTGGCGTATAATTGCATTTGAGCAAAAGACCATGCTGAGCATGATGAATAGTACTGATGGGAATCAACAACTGAGTAGATGGGGGCTTACTTGTAAAGTCCTTTTCCAGCTTTGTCACCCGCTCCTTCAGCCTAGTGTTCTCGCTGGTTAGGCGAGCAACCTCGTCCTGGCGCTCCTTGTCGAGCTAGGTGTTTTTCTTCATTAGCTCCTTATTGGTCTTCGCTAGCTGAGCTAGCTTGTCAACAAGGAGTGTCTTTTCTGCCTCCAGGTCTACCGAGCAGAACGTGGTTTCTCAGTCAATCACAATTAGATAAATGTGTAAAGACTCGGTCACATACCTCTTTTTTCCTGGTCAAGCTGGTTGCGCTGTTCTTCTATGCTGGTCTACAGCGTGTCCCGCTCGCTCTGGACCAGTTGTAACGCCTCTTCTAGGTGCACTATATCTTCCTTCAGGGCCTTGTTCTCCTCTACCGTCGAGACAATCGTATCGAAGCACCGCTTTCGGTACTCTGATATTTTTTCAATACTCTTCAATACAACGAGGCGTCAGTAACGGCAATTCCCGAGCACAGGCTGGATAGGCAAGATTGGGGACTCCATGCTCTTACCTTTATCTAGCCCATCAGGTCTTCTACTGTCCACTGCAGTTTGCGGACAACACGGTCCGAGTGGTCTTCCTCGTAGAATACCCACTCGTCGCCTCGCTTTCTCGCGACGCAGACGCATTGCGGTGCCACTTTTTCTTCTTCTAGGCGGACGATTTCTTTAATCTCTGCCTCTTCTTCAGTTGTAGCGCCCTCTACTGCTGGAGCTTCAGTGGTAGGGTTCCTAGCGCTGCTCTCTTCAACCACCACAACGCCTATCGCAGGACCTGAGGTGGCACTAGGCTCTTCGGCTACTAGCGTCGGCTCATCTTGCTATTGCGCGGGGTTGCTCTGGTCGCAGTCCCGCTGGGCCCAGCATGCTCCTCGGCAGTGCGGCTGCTCTCCTCGGTCGTTGGCAGTTGATTGCCCGCCGGGTGCTCTACATCTTTCGTAGACTCCAGCCTACACCAGTCTGATAAGCTATTGCATTCTGATGTTACAAAGTGAGTTTTGAATTTACTTACAGATCTGAGCGTCTGAACATGGCCCTGAATGGCTGACCGCTCTGGCTTCCGCTCCCCGTCGTGCAGATCTCAGCCGTCTGACTACCACTTGGCCACTCCCTCCTAGCTGAATCACCCTCAAGGACTGCTGAGCCAGCACGCCCCGTGCTCGGTATGTCCATCTAGGATGGTGTCGCTGCTCGGGGCGGTGTTGGAGCCCTCGGAGGTGTCACTGCTCAGGGCGGTGTCAGCGCCCTCAACGGCATCACTGCTCGGGGTAGTGTGGGCACCCTAGGTGGCACCGGCATGCGGGGCGCCCCTTGTGCCCTCTGCCGGTGTGCCAGGGGAACCTCATCTCCGTCTTTGTCGTCGTCAGTCAAGCCGGTCATGACTCTACGTCGTTTCTGGCCACTCTCTTCATCGTCTATAATAAGAGGACCCCTCGTGCCTAGGGAGTTCATGGACTTCCTTTTCTGGGAAGGCCCTCCGGTGCGGGCCATTTCCTAGCTGCTTTCCCCGTCACCCGAGGCTCCCACACGTCTACGCCGGATGGCCAGTCGTCGGCGGGCACGTCGGACACGTATATTGCTGCTCGGTCCTGGCCACGGATCTTGCAGACATCAGATTGGAAGTTACAGTTGTGTCCCAGTAACTCTAAATATCAAAATCGACACTGGGGGTGATCTTAGGCATACCTGGGGCGATGGTGTTATCAACTTGTATGCCTTCACCGTACTTGACAGAGGGCGGTATCCTGTCAAGTTGATTAGCTGCCCCAACCACCAGTTTACCTCTTCGCGTGAGAGGTTCCTCGTAGACTCCCTGGTGGGGTCACCCGACCTAGAGTACTCGTATAATGGGTGCACCCGTTCCTTGCATGGTTGCACCCGTCTGGAGATGAAATTCAGGGCTACAATCGACCCGTCGAGCTGCCTCCTATCGATCATCCCGAGCAGCTCTTCCACCTGTACCATTTCGGCACTGGTCGGCCTTGCCGACTAGCTCTCCTGCTGCTCGGGGATTGTTGGTATTTTTAATGCACACAAATAAATCCGCAAGCGCATGGATACCGTTGTAGCTTTCACCCGGAGGGTTTTAAATATTGTATCCATAGGGAAATGTGTGTGAGCCGCCTAACCACTAGTTTATCCAAGGGTAGCAATCAAGGTTAAGATATGATGGGTAGAGATGATAACTATGGTAATGATCCTATGCAAGGCAAGGTTATGATTCAAATGTCCTTCTAATATTCACTTCGGGACGCCGCTAGACGGGAAAGCACCACTAAGGATAACTCTACCGACACGACTACAGTCCTACTAATTTAATAACCTACTCAATTCGATGTGGATGGGGCTGTCACCTCCCGTAACTACCACACAACCAAAGAATAGGGCACAAACACAGGTAACCAACAGCCTAAGCACCACACTTACGCTAATAATTACTACTCTAATTCAAAGCGCTAACAAGAACTAGAGCAATCAAAAGAACTATGAACCAATGAACAAAAGAGTAAGATAAATACTTGAATAAAGATCAATTACCAGAAGTATCCCAGATGCAGACTCAGAGAAGCCTAAATCCATCGAAGTACAAGCCGGAGAGGGAGCACCAACATACCGGCACCACCTCCAACTCTTCCCTCGCTCTCTATCTCTCTATTTTGCTAAGACTAGACTCTAATGAGGACTAATCTTCTCTTGATAGCTAACTATGGAGAGGAGATCAATTCAAGGGACCCCTCTCAGCTGATCTCAATTGGAGCACATGAATTAGGGTTTCATGGGATGCCTCCTCTAGGGGCCAGGGGCCTTGCTTATATAGCCCTCTAGGAAGCACCACAGCCCTCGGATCAAACCGACCTAAATGAATGGTTTTTATTCATCCTTAAAGTCGGTGGAGGCATAATCCATAAGACTCTCCCTAATTTGTGGAGGGGGAGAGGCGGCCGCCCCTGCCCTCTGGGCGGCCACCCCTGGCTGGCTGCCAGGTGGGCCCAGGTTTGCAGGGTCGCCTTCTCCAGTCTTCTAGAATATTCTTTTTAATATGTATTCCTATTTCTCTCTATGTAAATCTGACTGTGGACCTCTTTTGGTTCTCTTTCTGATAACCCCCTGCAGAAATAGACAATCATCAAAACTCGTGGAATTCTGTCAGTGTAACCCCTATATCTAGTAGGTAAACATGTTAATGCCCTTTGTCTTGCTATGTTGATGGTTTAAAAAGTGATACTTATCTACCATCAACAAATTCCCCCAAGCTTACCCTTTGCTCGTCCCTGAGCAAAGATAAACTCAGTGATGGATCAGGAGTTGCTACAATGCTTTCACACCTCAAAGTACACATGCATTCAAACAAGAACTTTCCTCCGGATTAGAGTGAACTATTCTGACTTTCAAACTTACCCATATTACCTTCCACCATGGGGCTTGTAGCCGTCTCTTGGGTCTTGAGTAGTTGAAAGATAGAACGGTCAAGTCAAGTGCCATGTTTCAAGCTCTTTGATCAACTATTATTCCAGAGTTTTTGTAAGATTTTCAAAATAAAACTCAGAGATTCCTATGTATGACCCTGTCAAGTCTCTCATTTGTGGTATTTCTAGATTCTCACCAAGGTATTTATGGTGTATGTCTTCTCTCTTCTCTCAAGATATGTGGTATTTGTGGTATTAGGCATAGTAGCATTATGCCTTCTCTCTTTCATCCTACTTCTAATAGGCTTACATGCAGCTCATAGGTGGGGAGACAACTAATACATACTTGCAAACAACTATTGCACAGTCAAACCATGGATCCAAAGGAATGAGTCCAGCCATACAGTCAAATCAAGATGTGCATGTGTGTGGTCCTACGTATATGGTTTGAGTGGATATATGGTGATAGTGGCAAATGGTGATGATGATAGATGTATGTAGAAATGAAGGGGTAAAGGGATGATAATGGTGAATACCTAATTTTCCTTTTGCTCCTTTGAATAAATACACACCTCTCTTGATCTTTGAAGAAATTTGTGGAAAGAACTTGGGCTGCTCAAAATCTCTCTATGTTGGGACATTTGTCCTCTTTCTTTTTTTTCTTTTTTTAGAGCACCCAAGCCTCTTTTTAGATATATGGATAGAGGTAGTAGTAAAAGGGATACTTGGAGCTTTATTGCGTAACAAAAGGGTTAGCAATGGATGAAGGGAAATTTTTGATGCTCACTCCCAGTGTAGGAGTAGAACAATTTTGGGATGTGTCTAAAATGGAAAGTATGTGAATGCGTACTTCTAGGATAGAAGCAGCATATATGGGTGGAGTGTGCGTGATCTTGATTTTAACCGCATGACCAATCCCTAAGGGTCGGCACAGCTTGACCACACTCAATGCTTATAAGTAGTAAATATGAGTGGAAGTTTTCCTAGTCTAACAAGCATGTATATATGGCTGTGGTAGGAATTCAAGCTCTTGTCATACAGGAACTCATCATGTAGCATTTTTATGTTTTCAAAAGATAAAATCTCTAGAACTCTAGTATCTCTAGGAACATGATAAACAGCAGCTCAAAACCTTCCCATATCATATCCACTAACTACCTAGACTTAGATCAAGTATTCACTACCCAAAAGTTTTAGGTTCAGAGCAAATCTTAGATCAAAACAGTTGTATCCAAAACTCAGGAGAGTTTAAGGTTGAAAACTAGGTACTTGAAAGGAATTACGGTAGAGCAACTATTCATCATTTCCATGCAAGAGATTACTTAGATACTCCTCTTTTATTAACAATTTCTTTAAGAAAAAAAAACAAACTAGATACACCCTTTTTATTTTGCTTTAGTTATTTTTAGACTATTATTATTACTAATTAAGAAAACTTATATAGAAAAAGGTAGAATTAAGGGAAGAGAGTACTTAGCTGGATACATGGGGGTGCTTTCCCCCAAGCTAGATGTTGACATAGTCATTCGATCTTGCAGTGTAGCAGATTGGCAGTGAAGATGTACTTCCTCTGGTGGAGCATCGATTGATGATGATTGTTGAGACAGTGCTCCACTAGTGAATAGAGCATCCACTTGATTGTCGGCTCTCCTTAATAACTCCTGCACAAATCAAATAGACAACAAAACTCGTGGAATAGATTAAGGGTTAGAAAATTAAGCATTAATTGTCTAGAGTGTTGCCCATGATTTCTATGTAGAGTTTAGCAAGGTATCCTTTTTTTCTTTTAGTAATTTCAAATTCTATATAATTAACTATGTCTAATTCTTCTTCTAGTAATTGTGCATCAAGAAAGACTTTTAAACGTTGGTCATTTACCTTGAAAAGCTTACCTTCATCATTTTGAAGTGTGACCACTCCATGTGATGCTACTTCAATTACCTTAAATGATCCTTCCCATTTACTTCGTAGTTTCCCATGTCCGAACAACTTCACTCTAGAGTTGAATAGTAACACCTTGTCACCTGGTTTGAATTTCTTCTTCTTCAATCTTTTGTCATGCCACCTCTTTGTCCTCTCTTTGTAAATCTTTGCATTATGATATGTCTTTTCTCGCCATTCCTCAAGCTCAAAGAGTTGCATCTTTCTTTTCTCCCCAGCTTCTTCAAAATCCATGTTCCATCTCTTTATGGCCCAGTGTGCCTTGAATTCCAGCTCGACAGGTAAGTGGCATGTCTTCCCGTAGACCAGCTGGTATGGTGACATTCCAACATGTGTTTTGTAGGTTGTTTTATAAGCCCATAGTGCTCCATGAAGCTTGTCCTTCTAGCCTGTCCCCATCTCGTTGACAGTCTTTTGCAGAATGTTCTTGATTTGCTTGTTTGATGTTTCTGCTTGCCCACTTGTTTAAGGATGGTATGGTGTTGCAACATTGTGACGGACCCCATGATTGTGTAAGAAGTGTTGAAACTTCCTATCAATGAAGTGAGAACCTCCATCACTAATCACCATGCGTGGAACTCCAAAGCATGGAAAGATGGTTTCTGCAAACATCCTCTTAACGTGATTGGAATCTGCAGCTCGACATGGTAGAGCTTCAACCCACTTTGAAACATAGTCAACCGCCACTAAGATGTATTCACACTGCTTGGACTTTGGAAATGGCCCCATGTAGTTGATTCCCCAGACATCAAAGAGTTCTATCTGGAGGTTGTTGGTGAGTGGCATGGCATCTCGTGTATTTATGTTCCCATGCCTCTGACATGCTCCACATCTTTGGATGAAATCATTTGTGTCTTCATACATGGTTGGCCAAAAAAATTCACATTGTCAGATTTTTGCATGAGTGTGGAATGCCCCATAATGTTCTCCATATGGTGATGAATGGCATCTTTCAATGATTTTGATTCCTTCTTCTGTTGGTACACACCTCCTGAGTAGACCGTCAGAACAAACTCAAAAGAGGTACGGGTCATCCCATAAGTGGAGACGACTTTCTTGAATAAGCTTGCGTTTGTTCTCCCCTGGTGGTACATAACCTGCAACCATAAAATTGACAATATTTGCGTACCAGGGGTTGATGCTCGTGACCTTGTAGAGCATGTCGTCTCGGAGGTAGTCATTGATGGGCAATTCCTGTGGATTTTCAAACTGCATCCTAGACAAGTGATCGGCTACAGAATTTTCTACTCCCTTTTTATTTTTTATTTCTAAATCAAATTCTTGGAGTAACAAAATCCATATTATAAGTCGTGGTTTAGGATCTTTCTTAGTGAGCAGGTATTTCAAAGCAGCATGATCAGTATGAACAAACACCTTAGCTCCTACTAAGTAAGATCTAAACTTGTCAACAGCAAAAACAACAGCCAAGAGCTCTTTTTCAGTTGTTGCATAATTAAGTTGAGGTCCTGATAGAGTTTTACTAGCATAAGAAATTGCATGATGCTTTCTATCCTTTGTTTGACCCAAAACTGCCCCCACAGCATAATCACTAGCATCACACATGATTTTAAAAGGTAGCGACCAATCAGGGGGTTGAATGATTGGTGCAGAGATGAGTGCTTTCTTAAGAATATGAAAAGCATCTAAACACTCATCATCAAACTCAAAGGGAGCATCCTTGGCTAGCAAACTTGTGAGGGGTCTAGCAATGTGCGAAAAGTCTTTTATAAAATGTCTATAGAATCCTGCATGACCAAGAAAACTTCGTACCCCTTTGATGTTTGTGGGAGGAGGCAAATTCTCTATCACTTCTATCATTGCACGATCTACCTCGATTCCACGTTCGGACACCAAGTGTCCAAGCACTATGCCCTCTCTAACCATGAAATGACATTTTTCCCAATTAAGTACTAAGTGCTTTTCCACACATCTTTGCAAAACCTTGTCTAAGTTTTCTAAGCAATCATCAAAAGTTTTTCCATAAATAGAAAAGTCATCCATAAAAACTTCCATAATTTTCTCTATCATATTAGAAAATATAGACATCATGCACCTTTGGAACGAAGCCAGAGCATTGCACAAACCGAAAGACATCCTACGATAGACATAGGTTCCATAGGGACAAGTAAAAGTGGTTTTGCTTTGGTCATCAGGATGGATCAGGATTTGATGGTAGCTAGAATACCCATCAAGGAAACAGAAGAAAGAGTGCTTTGCAAGCCGTTCCAACATCCCATCGATGAAGGGTAATGGGAAGTGATCTTTCTTTGTTGCCCTATTGAGTTTTCGATAATCTATGCACATCCGTCATCCGGTGTTGTGGGATCAATTCATTTCTCTCATTTTTTACCATAGTCATACCCCCTTTCTTGGGTACAACTTGCACCGGGCTCACCCACTCACTATGTGGAATAGGATATATTATCCCTGCATGTAGGAGTTTCAAAACCTCTTTCTTAACAACATCCCGCATCATATTATTAAGCCTACGTTGGGGCTCCCTAGATGGTGTATAAGTTGGGTCTATAGGGATGCGATGAGTGCAAAGAACAGGACTAATCCCCTTGAGGTCTTGGAGTGAGTAGCTAAAAGCAGAACGATGCTTTTCTAAAATAGTAAGGAGTCAGATGGTCTCATATTTAGAAAGTTTATCACTAATTATCATAGGAGACTCCTTGTCGTTATTTAGAAAAGTGTATTTCAATCCCGAAGGAAAGGGTTTGAGCTCAATGGGGGATTTTGGTGGTTCCTGAGTTTCATCCAAAGGGAAAGGATTTCACGGTTGTTCTACCTCTTCGATGAAATCTTGGGCGACTTCTTTGAGATCTTTGTTAGATGATTCTAGGAGAGACATTGCCATTATCCCCTCCATTGGTTCTTGCTCGGGGCTTAACTCCATCTTGGTGTGGAGTGATTGGGAGATAGGAATGGAAAGGTTTAGGCTTTTCCCGAAATGTATATTTGCACTCCCCTTTCTTCCTTCATGGATAAGTCTCTCTATTGGATGCCCAATGAAAAGGTCAAATTCCCAAGTATCAAAAATATAGAAACTAAGGTACACCTTGGTTTCGTCTACTTTGATAGGAATGAGGTGGAAGATTCCTTCACTGGGAAGGACTTGGCCTGAGAGACTTTTTAGAAGCCTAGTCGTTGGAGTTAATTTCATGTCTTCAAGAAGTGTATGTGCAAAATATTTAGACATGATATTTACTCCTACAACTGGATTGTAAAGAGCATCGAATGAGGTTTGATTAATCTGACAACTAATAGAGGTGGAAGGAGAATCTAGACGAATGACTTCATGAGAAAGCTCGGATTCTTTCAACCAATCATTGCTTATAATTGTTGTCAACTCCTTCATGGTATTTTTAAGGAACTAGTCTTCGGTTGGATCAAAAAGGTGCTGGTTAGGTGCAGACGGTGCCGAAGATTTCCTTATTGTAGAATAATTCGAGGTGTTTCCAAAATTAGAGAAAAGATCTTCCTCGAATTCAAACATGTCTTCCGAAAGTGGAATTTCTTCCTCCTTCGGTGGTTTAGGAACTTGGAGGATAGTTGAGGCTTCAAGTGGAGTAGCTAAAGGTTAAGGCTCAACTATCATAGGTTCTTCCTCAGGAGCCGTCTCAACTACGTCTTCTGGGGGATCATCAGGAATGCTAGTGTAAGGAGTGTTTTCAAGGATTTTTTTGTAAGGATCTCTCTCCCTTCACTAGCTGAGAGATGCAAGAAAGAACCTCCAGAGGATGTATCAAGAGGTTGTGCGGTTTTTCTACTAAGACCCACATAAAAGTGTTGCAAGAGCATTTGGTCTAGAATGGAAAGGTCAGGGCCAGAATTGAGTAGGTCATTAAAACGTGCCCAAGCCATACCAAGAGATTCTTTTTCTTCTTGTTTAAAAGTTAGAACCTTTGTTCGAAGTTTAACCACAGAGATAATGGAAAAGAAATGTAAGCAAAAGCTAGAGCGTAAATTTCCCCAATCTCCTTGTACACTCCCTATGGTTCGGGAATACCAGTGTCTAGCTTTTCCCGTTAAAGAGAACAGAAATAACTTCCACTTTAATGTTTCATGTGACATGCCTTCAATTTGCAAGCATGCAAAAATTAGCTCAAATTCCCGTAGGTGTGTGTATGGGTTTTCATCGTCTTCTCCTGAGAATGAATGGTCCTGGACCATATTTATTAAGCATAGATCCAACTCATAGCCAGGTGTGAGGATAGATTTGGAAGATTCTGGTGGCTCTAGTTGGGCACCCATGGGAGCAGCATATTGATTGATAGGAGTGATGTTATCCATGCTTGAAAAGGAAAGATACAAGGACAAATTTGGTTTGATGAATCACAGCAACTGTTTCCCCGGTAACGGTGCTAGAAAGCTTGTTGGTATTTTTAACGCACACAGATAAATCCGTAAGCACACGGATACCGTTGTAGCTTTCACCCGAAGGGTTTTAAATATCGTATCCATAGGGAAACATGTGTGAGCCACCTAACCACTAGTTTATCCAAAGGTAGCAATCAAGGTTAAGATATGATGGGTAGAGAGGATTCATATGGTAATGATCCTATGCAAGGCAAGGCTATGATTCAAATGTCCTTCTAATGTTCACTTCAGGATGCCGCTAGATGGGAAAGCACCACTAAGGATAACTCTACCGACGCAACTATGGTCCTACTAATTTAATAACCTACTCAATTCGATGTGGACGGGGATGTCACCTCCCATAACTATCACACAACCAAAGAATAGGGCGCAAACACAGGTAACCGACAGCCTAAGAACCATGCTTATGCTAACAATTACTACTCTAATTCAGAGCGCTAACAAGAACTAGAGCAATCAAAAGAACTGTGAACCAATGAACAAAAGAGTAAGATAAATACTTGAATAAAGATCAATTACCAGAAGTATCCCGGATGCAGACTCGAAGAAGCCTAAATCCGTCGAAGTACAAGCCAGAGAGGGAGCACCGACATGCCGGCACCACCTCCAACTCTTCCCTCGCTCTCTATCTCTCTATTTTGCTAAGACTAGACTCTAATGAGGACTAATCTTCTCTTAATGGCTAAATATGGAGAGGAGATCAATTCAAGGGACCCCTCTCAGCTGATCCCAACTAGAGCAAATGAATTAGGGTTTCATAGGATGCCTCCTCTAAGGGCTAGGGGCCTTGCTTATATAGCCCTCTAGGAAGCACCACAGCCATCGGATCAAACCGACCTAAATGAACGGTTTTTATTCATCCTCAAAGTCGGTGGAGGCATAATCCGTGAGACTCTCCCTAATTGGTGGAGGGGGAGAGGTGGCCGCCCCTGCCCTCTGGGCGGCCGCCCCTAGCTGGCTGTCAGGTGGGCCTAGGTTTGTAGGGTCGCCTTCTCCAGTCTTCTAGAATATTCTTTTTAATACGTATGCCTGTTTCTCTCTATGTAAATCTGACATGTGGACCTCTTTTGGTTCTCTTTCTGATAACCCCCTGCAGAAATAGATAATCACCAAAACTCATGGAATTCTATCAGTGTAACCCCTATATCTAGTAGGTAAACATGTTAATGCCATTTCTCTTGCTATGTTGATGGTTTAAAAAGTGATACTTATCTAACCGTCAACAGGGATCTGCGCCACGTCACAGGCGACGAAGGGCTCTTGCTCTTGCTAAACATAGAACCACTTCTTGCACTAATTTCTCATTGATGAGCTGAGGGGTACATTGAGGTACTCTGCCTTCATCCCATCACGGAGATTCAGGTAGGCTCCCCTAGCCACCTTGGATCCTCCGGCGCCTCCTTTCTTCTTCAAGCAAAAAAAGTGCCTCCACGGATTGAAGTGGGGTTGGATGCTGAGGAAGGACTCGTAGAGAGTAATGAAAATGGACACTGATGGAACAGAATTTGGATGGAGGTTGTAGATACTAATCCTATAATAATAACACAATTTTCGAAGAAAGGGATGGCACGGATTCCCAAATTCGCGCCAGTAGAAATCCTCGAACACAACTATTTTGCCAAGGTAGGGGTCTGGATAGCTCTCACCGTCTGATGTCCTTCATCCACCGATTGCGGCCTCTGCCATCACCCCGACGGTTACGAGCTTCCCTAAGGTCGCCTCTGTGCTCATGGACTTGCACCATTCTGCCGCCATCAGTTGCGCTCTTGCTCCACGGCTACCGTGCGCCATCCTTCTTTCTTTGGTCACGGAATGCGGTTGCGGCGAGAGGGGTGGTGCTGGAGCAGCTGGATCTAGTGGCGATTGAATCTAGGGTTTGGCTTTCGGATGCGACGATGATGGAAATGGAAGAGAAGGCGGAGTGCCCTGTGTGGAAGATGAACTGACGCGGAGCGGATGTAGTGGGAGAAGTAGGGTGCCGCCGCACGAGTATTTATAAGAGCAGACCGACTCTTTGACTTCTAGGGTTTTTGGGTAACCACACCTAATGCGCCGCTTCTGCTCCCTCAATTATTGTCTACAAGCAAGCCGTACGTGGGCCTTGCCTGTGGAACGGACCCCAGAGTGGTTCTATTTTGTTACATGCGGTCTAATTCTAGCCTTTTGGTTTGAGTTACGGTCCCACAGCTGAGCTGGGGACTGAGTTTGCAGCTGAGCTGTGGAATGGGCCCGCAACCGAGTTGTGGGTCGCCTCACAGCTGAGCTAGGGGTTTCCCAGTGGCAGAGCCATAGGATGTTTTTTAGGGCCCGCAACTGAGTTGGGGGATGTCTCGCAGCAGAGCGGAGAGTTACCACTAGTCCTGGGCATAATTAACCGAAGACCGAAGACCGAACCGAACTAACCGAGACCGAGACCAAAGTGACCGAGACCAAAAATTTCGGTCACAAGTTCGGTCTTTAGTTTGAAGTAACCGAACTAACCGGACTTAGTTCGGTCATTACCCTCGGGTAACCGAACTAACCGAATTAACCGAACATTTGAATTTTGTTGACATAATGTGTAATTTAGACTATTATTAGTGATATAATATTTATTCTAGTGGGTTTATATCAACCATCACTCTTATCACTATGTTTAATCTATATTTGTATTGTATTTTTGCCTTGAAATAGAAAAAATATTGGTAAAATTTGCTACAAATTACAATATTTAGTAGTTGTTTTGTCTAGTTCGGTTAGTTCGGTCATGACCGAGACCGAACCGAACTAACCGAGACCGAACTTGCTCGATCCTGAGTTTTGAAACTAACCGATCGATCTCTATTTTTAGATGACCGAACTTTTGAAATGACCGAAGAACCGATCGGTTCGGTTCGGTCAGACCGAACGCCCAGGCTGAGTTACCACGGCAGAGCTGTGGATTTGGTCCACAGCAGAGTTGGGGACCGGCCCTACAGCAGAGCTGGGGACTGTACCGTGACGGAGCCACGGTGCATCGTTTTCTGCCGAGTTGAGAACGTGTTCTTTAGACCCTGGCACCATGTGATCTAGTCACCTGCTGTCAGGCTCGGGGACTAAGTGGGCACACTTCACCTTGCGGTGAATGTGCTTACCTTTTTTTGCACACATGCTTTGTTGCTTAGTGCCAGAGGTGCGACCCCTACCATAAACAGACTAGATCCTGAGGATCACGTTCCATGACATTATGGCAGAGCCAATGGCATCGTCTATTCTTAACTTTCCATACTAAAACTTAAAGTGGGCACACTTCATCAAAGATGAACTGTTTTTCTTTTTTCTCAGAGCACCATGCATTTTTTTGGCAAGGCGATTTTCCGACCAGTGCGGTGGTCGGCTATCAGTTGAACTGGTCAGAAGGGATGAAATATTCCTTGGTGGACCACCCTTCTGGTCGAGGGCTTCAGGGCTTCGTGCCTCACTGGTCGGAGAAGGTCAAGACGGCATATCGCTTCAAAATACATAGTGCTCGGGGACTAGCTGTGGGGGTATAGACCCATATACCTTCATGGCTCCACATGGGCCACGTCGGACAAGGTGGCCCAACTCGCCAGAAAGGGCTGCACAGATCTCCGGACTGCTCGGCGAGCCGTGCGGAGCAAGTAGAGACTACTTGATGGTCAAGGAAACCTAGTTGGTTAGGATAGATGTCATATCCTCTGCGGATACGAGAGTTGTAATTGGCTAGGATTAGATTCATTAGATCTGTAACCTGGCCCCCGGACTATATAAGGCGGGCAAGGACCCTCCCCTCAAGATATCTCAACACACATCAATACAATCTATAAAGATGCAGGACGTAGGGTATTATGCAATACGTGACCCAAACCTAGATAGATCCTATGTTCCTCTTGCGTCACCATCTAGATCGTCGTCTTACGCACCTCCGCCGATAATCTACTAACGTGGGCATACCCCTCGGTAGACTGTCGATCACATCTCGTCGATAGTCTTGCTAGAACGAAATGCCTCTAATAGAAAGTTTACTTGGTCCAATAATCAAGACAATTTGGTGATTGCCAAAATAGAAAAGATTTTTGTAACTACAAAATGGGATAGAGGTTTTCCTTTAGCTAAAGTGCAATGGAGATAATGTGTTTTTTTGTAAGAAACATTTTAGGTTTGAAAAGTGGTGGCTCCAACAGGATAGCTTTACTAAGATAGCAGAGAGAGCTTGGAATACTCCTTGTTCTGTGACTGGTAGTTTACATAAATGGCAGTTTAAGGTTAGGACTTTGAGAAGGCTTGTGAATGGTTAGGCCATGAATGAAGTGGCTAGGCTAAATAGATATAAACCTGAGTTGGTTGTACAGTACAATGATTTAGAAGCTACGATGGAGTCTAGGGGGTTATCTAATGCTAAGAAAACTAGGATGGATTTTATAGCTAAGGAATTACTATTAGGAAAGATTTGGGCTTTTGAGGAGATCATTAAAGCTAGGCAGAGGTCTGTGATAGGAATATTTTAGAGGGAGATAGGAATACAGTTTATTTTCATTCAGTCCTTAATCAAAGAAGTAGGAAAAGAGAGTGGAGGTGTTAGAAGGTCCAAATGGTCTAGAGAGGATCAGAAGGGGATGATGGATATTGCCTTGAATTTTTATAAGCACTTATTTAGAAAAGAAGACAGACCCCCTATCTCTGTCTCAAGATTTGTGGGGTCAAGATGATTTAGTGTTAGAAAGTGAGAATGAGCTACTATAGCTCTTTTTTCTAAAGTGGAAATTAAAGAGGCTATCTAGAGTTGTTACACTGATGGCGCTCTAGGGCCAGATGGCCTCTCCTTTATGTTTATCATAAGTTCTGGGATCTGGTGAAGTCAGATTTGGTAGCTATGTTTATAGATTTTCATAAGGGTAGACTAGATTTTATAAAATGTTAAATTTTGCTTTGATTTCTCTAATACCAAAGGTAGATGAGGCCATATCCATGAATAATTTTATTGCCTATTATCCTTATCAATTGTAGCTTTAATATTTTTTCTAAAGTGTTGACGCTTAGGCTAGAAAAAATTATTAATTGGTTAATCTCTCCATAACAGAGTGCTTACATTCAGAGTAGGTACATCTTGGAGAGTGTAGACATTGTTCATGAGCTGGTGCATAGCCTAAATTGTTCTAAAGAACCAGGGGTTATTTTGAAGTTAGATTATGAGAAAGCAAAGGATAGAGTTAGTTGGGATTTTCTGTTTGAAATCTAGAATCTAGAGGCTTTAGTAATACTTGGATCAGTTGAACTAGATATCTGGTAATAGGTGGCTCTATAGGAGTGAACCTTAATGGAGAGGAAAGTAATTTCTTTAAGCAAGGTAAAGGTTTGAGACTAGAAGATCCTATCTCATCTCTCTTTCTTAATCTGGCAGGTGATTGTTGGCATTTCTTAGCATCACTCTTACTAAGTTGTCATCCCTAGCATGATGCCAGAAATGCTTTGTTGGTAAATTATAAATGCCACTTATAAACTCTAAGAAAATAATATTAAAGTTAAGTATCCGCAAGCGCATAGATAAATTACCATTGTAGCATTTCACCCGGGAGTATTCCGAGTATCGTTATTTATATTTAATCCACAAGGAAGAGCTATGGGGTTGAGTTAATATTGAGACATTGACTAATATGTATACTTATGATCTAAACCACTCTTATGCTTTAGCAGGGGTAAGTCAAGTGATAAATAAATGATAAATAAAAGGTAATAAAGGTATTCCAGAGATAGAAATAGAGACTCACAATTGTAGTATGACTAAGCTCAAGATTCGGTAAGAGCAAAAGATTCTTATGTCATTCGTAATTACCAAATCTTTTGTACACTCAAGCATATTTACTCTCATCTATAATATAACGAACTTTGGATCTATGTATAGGGAACATTACTTAGGGAAGCTCGAGAACAGAGCTTTCCCTTCCTTCATAACCGAGGTTCTACTTGTTCTATACACGGGGAGTGGACTACAAAGGACTCAACGGGAGTGTCACATCCGCGATCTATCACATGACCTGGCATATAGAGTGCATCCATAAACAAACAATATCTAAGTACCACACTTACATAATGTCGACCACTTAACTCACTCGAGTACTGAATTAAGCGCTCTACGAACATATGCATATATTCATCATCAATCATAACTATATCAAGCAATAAACTAGAGCAAACTAGAAACATAATAAATAGCAACATAATATTGAAGTAGCACAAAGTCATAAATAAAGAGGTACAATGGCTAATACCAGTCTCTAGACGGTAGATTCAGAATCCTGAGCAGTAGCCCAAACTCTACTTGAACCTTGCTAAAAAGCTATACTAAGAACTTAAAGAACTAGAATTCTCTCTCTAATATCTGGAAACCCTAATTTCTGATCTAATCATGACTTATGGCAAATGTCGAGGTCTCTACAGGGGGGCAGGGCCTGGTTATATAGTCTTGGGGTGCAACGTGAACCCTTGGATCAAACCAACTTGAAGGATGACGTAGATGCAACCCTAAGAGGCGGTAGAGAAAGCTTCTAGAAGCTGATAGGCAGGGGCCACTGTGGGGGACCAGGCGGCACCATGGTGGGGCCGGCCAGCCCCACCTGCAGCCTCTCGGGGTTCATCGCGGTGTGGTGTCTTCTGGTGCCCTCTAGAATCTTCTAAAGTAGTTTTTATCGCGGTTAAGTTTGGTTCTTTTTGACGTTTTGATCCTCCTTTCCAATTTTCTGGAATAACCCTTCTAATAATACAGATTCACCAAAACTCGTGAAAATTGTCAGTTTAAACCCCTAAGTTTCTATTGGTGATCTATTTCAAGCATTTCTTCAAGTTAAATTGATAGTTTGTGATGAACGATAGCTACCATCAACAGTGATGTTCTTACTAAAATGTTGATGAAAGGGGCAGAGAAAGGTTGGCAGAAAATTTTAGAGAGTGGTATTATCTCTCTACCGTATGCAGATGATACCATCCTCTTCTCCAGTATAGAAGATGAGTATACTAGAAACCTTAAAGGCATTTTGATGTGGTTGAAGAGCAGTCTAGGATAAGGATTAATTTTCATACAAGTGAACTCATCCCTATGAATGTAGATTTGGAGACAGTACATAGTTTAGCTCACTTGTTTACCTGTCCTATTGTAACTTGCTATTAGGTATTGAGGAGTACTTTTACACTTTGAGAAGCTTAGTAGGGAGGATATTCAGCCCCTGGTAGACAAGATGTTAAAAAGGATGGCTGGTTGGAGAGGCAAGCTTCTTTCTTATGCAGGCAAGTTAGTGTTGGTTAAGGCGTGCTTAGTAAGCATTCCTGTTTACTTACTCTCTATCATTAAATTTCCTAAGTGGGCTATTAAGATTTTGCGCTAGCATTTAGTTAACTGCTTAGGAACGACAGCCCCGTGACTCATTATAAAATATCAGTTAGCCAACTGAGAAGTGTTAGTATGTTAAAGGAGTATGGGGGCCTGGGGATCCCAAATCTAAGAGATTTAAACTTGTACTTATTGGCTTCTTGGATTAGGAGATATAATGTGGATGATGGTCATAACTCTAGAGATAGTTCTTAGATTTTAATAAGTATATATAGGACTAATAATCCATCTTTTAGAGTTTAATTGTAGGAGCTTCTCAGTTTTTTAAAGGTATGATGTGGGCTACTTCTGCAGCAAAGATGGGCTATAGATGGAAAATAGGAAATGGGAAGAAATGTAAGTTATGGGAAGACAATTGGCTACGCACCTCTAGTCTGGTTGTCCAGTTTTGGGAGATCTAAATTTTAGTTAATGAGAAGGTTGCAACAGTAGCTTCTCTATGGGATGGTTGTAATCTTAAGTGCCCATTTAGAAGGTGTGTAGATGATAGATTGTAAAATCTTTGGTTAGAAATGGTTTGGCTAGCTTCTACCATTAGTTTCACAAAAGATGAGGATTCTTCGGTCTGGCAGTTTAGTTCTCGAGGTGTGTATTCTTCCCAGTCTTTGTATAAAGTCATAAATTTTAGGGGTGTGATACATGTCTATGTTCCTGCTATTTGGACTCTAAAGGTCCCTCCAAGGGTTCACTTTTTTCCCTTGGCTATTATCCAAGTATAAGCTTTTAACCAGAGACAATTTAAGCATTAGAAGAAAAAGTTGAGGACCATTATTGGTTGTCTTGTTCTGAGGATGATTCAATTACACACTTATTCTTTGAATGTGTGGTAGCTAGGCATCTCTTGTTTGTTATGTCTAAAGTTCTGGTTAGATAGGTTGGTTTAACTTTACTCCCTCTATCCTGCAATATAGTGCATTCTAAAAAATTAAGACAATTTAAGGGAACACTCAAATGATGCATGTACCCATCGATTATTCCAACTAAGGAGTTTCTCCTCAAATCATGGTTTTCTTTTTACAAAATTTGCCAAATCTAGGCTTAGTCATTACATAGAATGTGTTATATTTATCAGTACAAACTTTAGAAGTCACAATGCACTATATTTCAGGACAGAGGAAGTATCTCTTTAGGAACGATGTGGCTGAGAAATAAGAAATTCCTAGTAGCTAATACTTTTTGCGTCGCTGCCATGTGGGGGCTTTGGGAACAAAACTAAGAAATCAGGGTATCCTTTGGGAAGATGGACATGTGTTGTTACCATTGGTAACAACCATGCTTCAAAGTTGGATTGCCCTTTGCTTGAAGGATAAAGTCCAAGATTTCTAAGATGTTTGGATAAGTTGAAGGTCATTACAATAAGACTTCATAGGGTACCTGGATGCACAAAGCGAGTAACAAGTAGGAGCATTTATTTCCTTTCCCAAACTGGCTCTGACTGGAAGGCTACTGTGATGATGGAAGAAGCTAATTAAGGCATTGTTCGGGGAAAGTAACGACTTGGTAATCAAGGTGGTGTTGGAAGAGAAATGGATAAACTTTGCTGGTCTCGGTGAAGCTTGGGGGATGTAATGGGTTGCTAGTTCCAATTCTTCTTACAAATGGTTTTGCCATATGTTAAGTCTGTTGGTTTTTTGTTTTGTCTATGGCTGAGTCACATTGTAATGAATGCTTAACTGTTGGTCTTTGGAATATAAAGGCCAGGGCTCTGCCCTTGAACTCTAAAAAAGAGATATAGAGTGCAAATATAGGAAAGGGAGGAGAGGATAAGAGAGATAAGACTGTGGGTGATGAAATATTAAGGGCATGTTTGGTTGCTCTACTGGCCTAGGCACCGCCAGTCAGGCAGCCATCACAATCCCAAGCATCCAAAATCGAACGTCTAGGAACGCTGCCTAGGCTAGGAGCTACCTAAGAGGCAAGAATCAAACAGGCCCTAAATCTGATGAGGAGAAAATTTTGAGTCCACTCAAGGTTCATTGTCAATTGTTTTTGTGATCCAGTGGTGATAGGTGGGCTTTCACTACCAGGTATTGGCAATATCCAGCAGTGAAAGACCACCTATCACTAGCAGTTGAATCCATAGACAGACAATGATATATTATCAGTGCTAGTTGCAAAACAACTGGCACTGATGAGACAACAGTGACTGTATTTTGCTGGAATCCTCTTTACATAGTGGGGATCCTATACCGCCTCTAGAAATCATGATTAATAGAGATTGGTTCCCATGTCACCTGTGTAAATGCTTTACAAACAACACCCAACCCACCACCCCATGTGAAAAGCGATTCTTCAAACTACAGAAACCATAATCCACAATGTAATCCTAAAACAATCATGCATGCTCTAAACCTGCTCTTGGTTTTTAACATTATAATATAAATCCGGCTATATATGTTATCTAGATTCTTTGCCCTTTTCGTAGCACGTACTTCCTCTGTTTAAAATTATAAACCGTTCTGTCTTTTAGTTTTTACTATATATCTAAAAATAATGTATAACAAGATATGTAGCAAAGCGAAAATTAAGTCAAAACGACTTAAAATTTAAAACGAAGGGAGTACTGCTAGCTAGCTGAGCAGCATTATTATATCGTATTATCCTGGGCCTCTTTGCTGCGACGGGTTCTTAACAGATGATCGAAGCGTTGCCCATCTGGCTACAGGTTGTCTTCCAACTCCCAGCAGGCCACCTCGTACTTGGTTATTTTCCATTACATCCTGTTCTTCCCATGAAGTCACCCTGTTCAATAAAATAACCGAGACATCAAGATGCTAACAACAAAAGGCAAACGTTAGTGACAAGCAATTTACATTTTAATTATTGAGCTTCGTTTTCATTAGAGATCGTCCTTGTCATTCTGCATATGCAGATCGAACCTAGATTTCTCATTGGTGCCTGTAAGATTGGTTTCACGTCAAGGTTGGAAAAAAAGGTTCAGAATATTCATGACCATATGCATAGTATTTAAGCAGTAGCTATCATGCACGTAAGCAGTAATGATGTGTAGAACACACACTCGCTACCTACTTCCCGGAAACAACATATATCGTCGTCGGTACTTAGCGCCAGTCTTAATTCAAACGAAAGATGTTAAATTTGTTGGTCAAAAACTAGGATATAATAAAATATTATGTATCTAGTCCAAATTCTATGATCAAGCAGGCGACTTCCTTATTTTGACTTAGAAACCTTGGGAGAACATCAACAACAGAAAGAAGGAAAGTCAACATACATAAAAGTTGAAGTTTCCTGAATACATCCAGTGTCTACTTCTACGAAGACATAGTCATAATATTACTGCTTTAATTTTTTATAAATAATATAAAAGGAATGCGTCACTAAAGGCACAACAGTTGTTTCTAATTGAAGAATAAGTGTGCATTTAAAAATGTAACAATCAGAGCATATGCACATACTCCTCCATGAAAAGGTTATATATGTAGTGCTACTCCCTCTGTCATATAATAGAGTGCATTATAAAATTAATTTTTAAGGCAAGTTAAGAGAACACTCAAATGAAGTATGTACTCATGGATTAAACACAATTAAGGGTCGGAGTTTCTCCTTAAATTATAGGTTCCTTTTTAGCCAACTTTACCAAATAATCTAAGCATAGTCATTACATACAGAATGCATTATATTGCCAGTACAAATTTTAGATATGCATGTCACAAATAACAGCAATTTGGTACTATTAAATACATCATAAAATATATTTTATAATATCCCACAAATATTTGTGTTTTTCATAAAATCGATCAAAATTGTGTTTTTCATAAAATCGATCAAATTTTTAAAAAATGACTCCATCAGAGAACTCTAGGAATTTGCATTATTCAGGGACAGATCATATTGCTTCCGCCGGCCATTGAAAATAACTAGACTTTTAATTAGTGAAATACTAGGGAACTGAATTATTCAGGACAGGTAATATTGCTTCCGCCGCCCATTGAAAATAACTAGACTTTTAATTAGTGAAATACGTACGTACTGGCAGAATAAAAATTGCACTATGGAGGATAAATAAACGAACATATATTTATTTAAGAGACGCATGCACGCAGGCAAACAGAAACAAGTAACCCACCTGCTCCCAGGATATATAAACAATAATTTTCCAATATTTAGAGTTCAAATGCAGTCAGGCCCGGGCCCACATACACGAGGACCAAGCAACACATGCTGACACGCGAGGTATGGGGATGTCAGGATGGATGTGTGGATGCCACAAATAGATGATGGATGAATGAGAAAAAGATCTAGTATATGCGTACTGTACGTCTTAGGTATTAACTCCCCGGGGAAACTAACGGTGCAGGGCCAGCAGGGCCCAGGGCAAGGGGAATGCATCATCAGAGTTCAGATGACTATTGACTGGAACTGGAAATCAGCACGCATGTGAGCGCGGCCGCGCCGGCTGATCGAGGCTGAGGCGCCGCCTCCCTGTGACCACGAAAGCGATGGAGAGACAGATCAAGCCAGGAGAGCGTGACCGCGGGCGTTGGACCGCCGCCGCAGGTTCACTCCTGCTAGATGATACGAAGGAGCCCCAACCGTCACCGAGAGAAAGCTGGGGCCAGTGAGGCCGAAGGCGGCGGCTCCGCCATCCACATCGCCGCCTGCAGAGTGCAGACTGTACATGGGGCGGGCTGCGGCTGCGGGCAACCCGGCCGGCCGGGCGAGGCATCGCGGAACCTTCTTGCCGGCGGCCGGCGCCGGCGGCGGGCTACATCTCAGCTCTCCTGTACCGTCGTCTGCATGCGCTCCAGGAGATCTGTCTCTCTATTTTTGTTTTATATAACAAACAGGTTAATTTTATATGTTATCTATCTGCGTAAATGCGGGGGGTCTGCAGGGTACTCCTACATCAGAGACGAAGCTGCGTACTGCCCGCGCAGTGACTAGGTAGTCCTAGTGGAATTTCTATATTATAATTACTGTACTCTGTACTGGTATGCAAATTAAGGCGTGTTCGGCTGGCTGAGTGCTTTTCTCTCACACCAGTTCAGCATCAACCACCAGCCAGCAGTATTTTTCTCTCACAATAAATCAGCCTCAGCCACCAGCCACCAGCCAGCCGAACGAGGCCTAAATATGCAGGTTCCTCTCTGATGATGTTCCCTGCCCATGTAATCTCTTCTTATTACGTTTCCTGTCATTAAGGTTATTTATACGTATCAACAAGATTACGATGGAGGATTTAATTTTGCTATATGCGTGCAGTGAACATCTACTGAACACATAAACTATCTCATGCATAGTATATAATAGTAATGATAATTCATCCCAAGTAGCTAGAGATAGCGAAAGCGGCAGTAGAGGTTGTTCCTGATGGCTGGGATGATGAAAGAGACAACTCAGTCGCAAGTGGAAGCGCCTAGTTGTGTGCGACCAAAGAGTCAAAGACAAGCGAGTGATAGGCTCTCTCCTTAATAACATTCAAAATATCGAGGGTACAATGGTAATTTCAAGGGCAGGCTTTCGCACATGTACTCATCCTTTATTTGGTTATTAGTTCTTTCTCCTGGTGGTAAAGTAAATAACCCTTATAATATTTGTACTTTTCCTAACATTCATATTTTCATTTGGGAGCTCCAATACACCAATGAATAATAGTAGAGGGTGCAAATTGATTTGAGCCAAAAAAAAAACACTATATATCCCACTAGTTCATATCTGGTGCTATATATAGTAGTTCTCTCATAGATCTCTATATATTAAGTGCTAAAGAATTTATAAAGTATTGTAGCTATTCAGTTTTGTCTAGATTTATAGAATCAGAATTCAGAAACATGTAGTCAAGCATAAACATTCAAACAATAACATAAATATCTACCTTTTGTTGTAATTATGGAACTACTTCAATTGTGTCTAAACAATTTACAGAAGAACTAATGAAAACTTTATGATTTATTCATTGATGTTCTGAAACTTCATTTTTCACATAGAGCTTTGTCCAATCAAGGTCATCCTTGTTCACAATTTTTCTCTAGTGTTAATCAATCATTTTCTACAATTAATGTACCAATAAAGTCCTGGTGATGTCATTGTACTTGGGTTTCACTATTTTTGTAGAACTTTGTTTGTGTATGAATCAATCAAATAGTAAGTGAGGATAAATCCACCATTATGAAAGGTGCAAGGGGGACAGAGAACTAATTTCAATTACCAAGTAGACATAAACATGTACATGATACAAATTCGGCTTGGTTTACTCCTTCAAACTATTTCAATAGGTCTACTAAACAAACACCCCCTACCAAAAAATGAATTTTATCTTTTTGTTTCTCTTTGCACATATTAAGTTTTTAGTTTAGTTTTTAGGAGATATCTGGTGTTAGAAAATTTTTTATAAGATTTTAATCGTTACTTTTATGTGATCTGATATTTCTTGGGTTGATTTATTCCTAATAATCTATATGAAAATAATCTTTAGAATTTCTTAATGTATTTTAATAACATGAGCTTGAGCTACAATCTTCTATGTTACCTCGCAAAAATTGAACTTAAAAGTCAACATACGTGTGTAGAATTAAAAGAAAAAAAGGACAAATCTCATTAGAAATGCTAATTGAAATATTTTGGGAGATTGAATCAAACGAAACTCCTTGTTCAAATAAAGGACTAAGCAATAAAGTTAATTTATCTAGAGTAGTAAAAATAGACATTCCCTTAGTTGAAACACATCTCTCAGCTATCGTATAGGTATTGTCCAGAGTAGTAGATTCAAGAAGTTTCTTATGCGGGCCTACAACTCAGGCCTATTTGGAACACAAGAATACAAAACATACAAGAATATGAAAAACTAAGGAATTATGTAGGAATGCATTTACAAAATAGAGGATTGGAAAACATAGGAGCTCTAAAGGAACGATGGTTTGGAAACACCGTAGGAAAAATGTACGAATTTAATCAAGGGATTTGAGACCCCATTTGGAGCATAGGAATATCATAGGAAGCATACACAAAATTCAAAGGGATAGGTCCAGTTTTACAAGAAAAACATGCGAACAGGAAAAAGATTCCTGCATTTTAATTAAATAGGGCCTTACGAAGAACTTTGGAACAAATGAAGAAAATTTAGAGGATTGGAATCCAATAGGAAAATTTTCTATGAAGCCTTTTAGAACAAAGGATTTGGTTGTTACAATGGAATGACTTGTTTCATAGGAATTTTAGAGATATTCTACCAAGGACAAAGTTTTTCCCGTGTCACTCTCTCTCACCTAGTTCCTGTATTTTTACGTTCGATCTTACAGAGTCCTGTATTTTTTTAATCCATAAAAAATTCAAGATATTAGGCATTCAATTCCTATGTTTTTCCTATTCTAACGTTTTTAGACCTGCTTTCCAACGACCCCCTATGATTGCTAAGTTTTCTATATTTTTCCTCCAAAATAGCAGGGATAGAAATGTTTCCTACACTATTTGTACGCTCCATTCCTGTCATTCATGTGAATCAAAAACATAAAAGGTAACAAACAATTCCTAGAAATGACAATCCTATATTTGTCCACCAAAAAAGTTCCAACTAAAATGTACTATGCATGTTATCTAATTAATAACTCCTGCCCCGAGCAGATCCAAACCAATTGCTAAGGGGGTGTTTGGTCAGAGGAGTTAAAGTTTAACAAACATTGTAACACTTTCGTCTTATTTGACAAAAAGTTTCCAATCTTGGACTAATTAGATTTAATAGATTCGTCTCGTAAATTACTCCTAATCTGTGTTGACATACATGCAATTAGTCTACATTTAGTACTCCATACATTTGAGAAAACATTGATGTGATGGAAGTTAAACTTTAACTCCTAGAAACCAAACAGGCCCTAAAATTGGCAACCACTCTCCTACTCTACTAGTATCTGGTTTTATTATTATTAGACTACCCGCAGTGGGTACTCTAAAACGATACTCTAAATCTTTAGAGTATGAATATAGAGTAAAAACTGCTGCATTGAGTACTCTAAAACAATACTCTATCATTTCCCTCACTTTATATTTAGAGTGGTACTATGCTTACTCTATACTCTATAGTGGCGGGCCCCACTAGCTAAACAAAGGGAAAAATGCTATAACTCATAAAACCAAAACTCCAAATTAAATTTTGATTTCACCATTAAATTCGTCTCAATAAATCCTTTAAAACTAGATCACACATGGATATATTTAGATAAAGTGACAAGTGGGTCCCATAGTGGATAGAGTGGATAGAGGATGATATAGAGGATGGATGAGTGCGGGAGAATTGAGTATAGAGAAGAGAATCTTGCTGACTAGGACGTATATACGTTCCTAGTCAGCAAGATTCTCTTCTCTAGGACATATATACGTCCTAGTCAGCAAGATTCTCTTCTCTATACTTAATTCTCCCGCACCCATCCATCCTCTATATCATCCTCTATCCACTCTATCCACTATGGGACCCATTTGTCACTTATATACGTCCTAGTCAGCAAGATTCTCTTCTCTATACTCAATTCTCCCGCACCCATTCATCCTCTATATCATCATCTATCCACTCTATCCACTATGGGACCCACTTGTCACTTTATCTAAATATATCCATGTGTGATCTAGTTTTGAAGGATTTATTGAGATGAATTTAATGGTGCAATCGAAATTTAATTTAGATTTTTGGTTTGTGAGTTATAGCATTTTTTTCCTTTGTTTAGCTAGTGGGGTCTGCCACTGCCCACTATAGAGTAAGCACGGTACCACTCTAAATATAGAGTGAGAGAAATAATAGAGTATCGTTTTAGAGTACTCAGTGCAGCAGTTTTTACTTTATATTCATCTAAAACTTTAAAGTATCCTTCAAAGTACCCACTGCGGATAGTCTTCACAAGGACACCTCGCTGGCCACCACCTGCAGGAAGGCAGGCAGCAGCAACCGATTACTGTACAGTGTGATTGGTAACGCCACCAAATTTGTCGTATCCAGCCGCCCTACGTCAGCCCTGCCCTACGTAGCCGACAACTGCCCTTGCTTTGCAGTTATAAATCGACAGACCCCAGCGGTCCCCACATGTCAGTGAATGACACTTGGGCCCGCGCCAACTGTCGTGGTCGGCCGTCGGTAGAAAAATCGTCATACCCCATCCCGTTGCACTTTCTATATAAACAGGCGCAGGAACAGACGCCGCTCGCATCTATGCCTTTCCCGGGGAAAAAAAAAGTCAACAGCAGCCACCATTTCTTGCAGAAATGGAGCATCATCCCTCCATTCACAGCTTCTGCCTGTACAGTGAGTACATGGCAAGAGCCAGCGGCGCCGCTGCGACGTCCTCGTCGTCGTCGTCGTCGTCCTCCGGCTCCGACTCGCTTCCGTTCAGCATGGTTTGCGGCGGCGACGAGGTGCGCGCGGCCGTGTCGTGGCGCGCCGCGGATGCCGAGGTCTCGGTGGTGCCAGCGGCGATTGCCGCGGGCGCGGAGCAGCTGGTGGCGCCTAATAACAAGGGCGGCGCGTTCATCGGGGTGCGGAGGCGGCCGTGGGGGAGGTTCGCGGCGGAGATCCGCGACTCGACGCGGAACGGCGCGCGGGTGTGGCTCGGCACCTTCGACAGCGCCGAGGCCGCCGCGATGGCCTACGACCAGGCGGCCCTGTCTGCGCGGGGCTCCGCGGCCGCGCTCAACTTCCCCTTGGAGCGCGTGCAGGAGTCGCTCCGAGCGCTGGCGCTGGGCGGCGCGGCGGGTGCCTCCGCGGGGGGCTCGCCCGTGCTGGCGCTCAAGTCGCGGCACTCCAAGAGGAAGCGGCGCAAGAAGTCCGAGCTTCTGGCTGCGGCGGCGGCAGCGGCAGCAAAAGGCGGTGCGGCGTCGGGCAGGAGCAGGAGCAAGAGCAATAACGCCGCGGCGGCGGCGACCGAGCAGCAGCGCTTCGTCGTGGAGCTGGAGGACCTCGGCACCGACTACCTGGAGGAGCTCCTCAGAATCTCCGAGAGCTCGCTAAGTGATCTCCGAGAGCTCTCCTCAGAAAATTAAGGTAGAGCTTGGGGCCTTGAGGAATCAATCATCAATGCATCAATGTCCAAGCCTCGTCCTTATATAGTTGGTGTTCTCAATGAGGGGCATGCATCCATCATATTTCAGAAGTTTTGTGATTTAGAGTGTGTTTAGATGGTTGTAAAGTGTGTGTAAAGCTTCTGTAGTATTTTTTTGTTATTTGGTAAAATTTATCCAATCATGGACTAACTAGGCTCAAAAGATTTGTCTCGACATTTACAGACAAACTGTGCAATTAGTTATTTTTTTACCTACATTTAATGCTCCATGCATGCGTCTAAAGATTTGATGTGACGGGTAATCTTGTAAAATTTTTGGAATTTTGAAGGAACTAAACACTGCCTTAGTAGTGCTAGCTCAACTAAATCCCAAAACTTTCCTAGTACAAAATAGCCTTGCTTTCCACCAGGGAAAAGAGAAAAGGTACATATGTGTAGTTTGAGCGGCTAGCTGAAATCCAATGTGCAATATTTGCTATCATATGCACAGATGTTGAACAGTACTATCCGCTTACATACAAGTGACAAGTGATGAGCAAGTTGATGTCCATCCTAATCTAATCTAGGACTTTAGGTAGTGTACTAGCTAGTGTACTAGCTGTGCACACTGGGATTGGTCCAGTACATCAGCCACCCTAGATGCATGCATCTCCTCCCACCCTTTTGCATGGGCCGGGTAATGAGCAAGGTTTTGGGATTCGTTTTGGAAAAAAAGAAATCGGTCCCAACTAAATTGGATGAATTTTAGACTCAATTCGGTGATTTTTCGAAATATGAAACGTAAAATTCGTTTCAGACCTCACGGAAATAAACGAATTTCGCCAAAATTTGGACTGATTTGGTTGAATCCCAGAACCTTGCTGTAGAGTATACCAACAAAAGTGGTCCACCTTTTTACAAGCATGTCAATATAATATACATGCCATATATCAGTATTGGAATTTTGTGCTCTGTCCTTGTCCTTGATTGAGATATATATGTGCAGATGTACTGAAGTTCCATCTTGATTTCTTCTTTGGATTCTCTCGCTGATTACTTGGGTTTTGTTTTAATCTGTTATCAGATGCATTGGATTTTACTTGGCTTTATGTGGAATGTTCATCAGCACTCGCTCCTGGACATGGTGTAGCAGTTCCTACATATATATGGCCCCCACCTTTTGGTGATGCTTTAATTTGCATTAGTTGACAGAAAAAAGGTAAACACAGGGCAAAGTCTGGATCTAAGTACTCCTGGGGGGTGTATGTATGCAAGAGTAGATTCATACGTGAATTATTCGAAAAGGAGGGGTTGCAATTTGTTCGAATTACTCACATTTTCCATTTCTTGGGTTGTGGTAGTAACTGCTTAATTTTAAACACATGTACCATGCATGCAAGGTAGGGCCATGCAAATGCAATGAATTTTGTTTCTCTCCTCATAACTAAACTCAGTGTTCACTGTTATCTCTTTACATTTTGAGCTCCAGTTTTCTTTTCCTGCTATTTCTTTAGATTTATATTTGAACTAATCCCAATTGATAAGGCCAGGAACATTTTTTTTATCAAGTATAGGCATGCATCGATTTTAGCCATCATTTCAAGACTGCATATACAGAAGGGTCCTAAGGCTGATTACCTCATTTATACAGGTGACTTTGAGTTTTTTCAATGACAATTTGTGCCTATTATTGCTCTCCATATAAACTTTAGTTGGATCAGTTTGTAGATTAATTCAATGACTCTGGAACACTGTATTTTGACCAAAGATGGGTAACGGGTACTCCAAAGGTAATAAATATTAGGCGCCTGGTAATAAATGCACTTTGTCATGAAAATCACTAGGAAACAGCTGATTAACTGTTTGCTGGTTCGGGTTACTTGATCAAGTCTAATTTGTGTCATTATCCATCATCTAACTGGAGTTTTCAAGGTTGGACCTAGCAGTCCCATCTCTCCTTAATTGTAACAGGAAAAATATCATCTTAGGGTCACTACTAAAAATGTTACCCACAACTCAAATTTATGCTAAATAAGTAGTGCGGGATGAATTTTCTTGAATTTTACCAAATTGACACAACTAGAATTTTAGACCTCCTAATGAAGTGGGCTTCTCCTAATGTTTTAGCATTCAAAATTTAGTATAAATTTTCCCTACTAAATGCCTCTTAGTGATATTCCCATGTGTTATGACTAGTGGTAGTGTTTTATTACTACTTAAAAACACTAGGAGAAGAGTGTGAAGACCGTCAAAAGAGTTAACCAAATCATTGGCAAGCATCGATGCGCTCCATCATGGTCGAGAATGTATATGTATATGTATATGAATATTAAAGGTTTCGTGGATAAATTTAGTACATATGGCTAGTACATAATTGATTAAATTTAATCTCTAGTTCTGATAAATTTCATCATTTGCATTACAGAGCCATGGGTTTTAGTTAAATATGTATTTAGTTTAAACCGTAGTTTTATACTTTAAGTTAAATATCATCTTCCAGCTTCCCTTTTTTATGACATCATGTTTCACTTCTTTATCTTTTTTAGTTTTTGCATTTCTTTATCCACATATTAAGTTTGAATCTTAGTGCACATTGTATCTTCTATTCAATTTTTCCTTTTATATTTTTTTTCCTATACTCCATTCTTATATATAGTTATTATAGTGGCACTGCACCATGGGCACAAGATGTTGAATTTCCTCTATAAGTACATAATATTTAAACCAAAATATATAAACTTATCTAATGTAACAACTTACAAAATATATTGTCAAAGAATTTTAACATTTTTGGCATCCAACTATTGCATCTACACATGGAGCTATCATTTTTGGCCATGCAACTCTAAAACTAGAAATTTTTAACCAACGAGTTGGCGAGTTATCAATACATGAAAAGGGCCTTAGATAGTTTCGAGGTGGTTTTGTATTTAAAAAATAATGATTTATTTTCTAAAAATTCATAACTAATCATTCTAAATAAGAACAAAATGAAAACCAATACCAAAAAAATTCTACAAACATAATCTATTTGTTTGTTCTCCATTTACAGTCTTTGGTGATTGCTTCGTAAACTTCAGTTGGATGAGTTTCGTAGATTCAATGGTTCTGGAATAATGTACATATTTTGACCAAGTGGGTAACCAATACTCCAAAGATAATAAATATCAGGCGAGTGGTAATAAATGCACTTCGGCACGAGATTACTAGGAAAGAGCTATTAACTGTTTGCTGGGCTACTTGATCAAGTCTAATTTGTGTCATTATCCATCATCTAACTGGAGTTTTAAAGTTTGGACCGAGCAGTCCCAATCTCTGCTTAATTGTAACAGGAAAATGTCATCTTAAGGTCACTTATGCTATCCGCGACTCAAATTTGTGCTTAAGTCGCCCTTTTGTGTGTCTACTAAATAAGTATGGCCCGCTGATTTTTCTTGAATTTTTACCTGATTGAAGACCGCTGAAGAGTCACTCGAATCATTGGCATGCGTCAACGCTCCATCATGCATGGCCAACAATATAATGTATGTTACATGAATATTAAAAGGTTTCATCTATAAATTTAGTTACATACGGCTAGTATATAACTGGTTACATTTAATCCTCATAATTTCATCCTTTGCATTGCAGATTCATAGGTTCTAATTAAATATGTATTTAGTTAAAATCTTAGTTTGATACTTGCATTGGAATAATGATATATGACGCCAACATAATGCATTTCCAATGATGGTCTTATTGAACAATATGCCTACGCCTCCCTTTTATTAATCCCTGCGCTCCACTAGTCACTAGACATCCAAAAATATTTGGTCAGTTTAACTCTAACATATTTGGTACTCCATCCATTCCAAATTATAAGACATTTTGGGTTACGTAGATACATAGTTTTTTTTGTTATACACTTAGATATACACTATGTCTAGATACATAGTAAAAACAATGTATCTAGAAAATGCAAAACATCTTATAATTTATAATGGAGGGAGTACTATATTTGAATATGGATTCTCTTTGTTGATTTCTAGGTGTAATATAGAACAAAAAAGGGTGATTTAAATAAATATCATGCATGATTACGAATAATAAAGCACAAGGTAAAACTACAAATGAGATCATCAAAATAACGCTAAATCTAGCACTAGTAGACACATCTATTTTTTTAGAAAAAAGCTGGAACTAGCTTTGTATAATTCTGACATCAATAAAATAATCATGAATTTTAAAAAGAATAAATGGTTTTAACTATTTAAAATATAAAACCACATATGAAACCAGTTAGATGTCAAATTTGTCCAGTATTGATAGTTCGGTTGTTAAATATTTCTAGTCTTAGAGTTGTATGGCTAAAAACAAACACGGGAATTAGTTGGTTGCCAAAAAATGGTAGTCATTAGTATTTGATTCGTTATAGTAATATTTTTTCATGATTTATAAACTAGAAAAGATTATATTATCTCTAATATATCTATGTATATGAAAGTGTATCTAATCCTATCATGAGTTTTGGTGGTGTAATGACAATGCAAACAAAGTCTAATATGAATTGTGAAGTATTTCAATTTTACTTAAGTAAAAAGTGCACTTGGAAAAGGGTGCCCCCCCCAATTTCAACAAAGGTTGCAGCGTAAAGGGCTTTGAATTTGGAAGCATCATTTGTTTTATAAGTTCTTTTGAATTTAATTTGATAATAGGTGTGCCATACTATAAAGAATGATCAAAAACTAAATACTTGCAAGTATCTAACTGCTCAAAAGTCACTAATCTCGATCCAAAGTTTTACAAAATGAGTGTTTTTGTCTATGGTCGGAAATTCTGGTTCTGACTGGACCCCATAGGTTGGAATTTTAGGAAAAAATTTTGATCGAGAGTGCTCTATCTAGAATTAATTTCATTACCAGAAATTCTGATCTTAGGTCAAAATTTCAAGGACCTAACGGTTTTCTCTCATAGACTCAATGCACAGACTCGTAATTTCCCAAAGCTTCAAAATTCTAGTCCACATAGAAATTTCTGGCCCCTGTCCAATTTGCATGGCTAGTTGAGAGGGGTGGAGTATATATGCCTCTCTATCCTCTCTCTCTCTCTCTGTTCATAACTCTTGGACACCACTAGCGCCTAACCGATGCCAAACACATTTAGAGCATCCTCGCTCCCTCTCTACTAGATTCAGTACTTAAGTCTTTACCTCTTTTAAGGGATTTGGGGTGAGGTTGTGAGAGAGCAAGTGGACTTCTCTTTCTAAAACTTCAAGTACTTTTGACCTTGTTTGTTCATAGATTTCAATTTGTTACTCTTAAATTTGCTTGTGAAGCTCTGAGAAGTTTGTATCATCCCTCTTTTCTAGTGGATTGTGTCGGGCTTGACCTTCGTAGTCACTTTGACAAGAGGAGAGTTGAAAGAGACTCAAGACCTTTATGGTCTCCTTGACAATGAAGATGTAGGCACACCATGGTGGTGTGGCCAAACCTCAAGTTAAATTGTGCGTCCTTGTTCTTAAGTTCATTCTCGTGATCCTCATTTGTTTAATTAGCCCCATCTACATGCAATGAAGTTTCTAAAGCTTTTCAATGAGTTGTTTACGCTTATCATACCCCTCTACACTTGTGGTAATCTTAGATCTATTATTCATTGGCTTCATAGATCGATCAATCCTTCTTTCTACCAGAGATTAAAAATTAGGGTCTAATTTTATGAGCTTGGGCAGTAGGTAGGCGGGAAAAGGACTATTGTGCCCAATATATAGTTTTAGGGGCAAGGAAGCCACCACCCTAAAATTTCTGCCAAAAAATGGCTAGTATAGTAGACCCATTTTTTATTTGTTAATAATGAACTAAGAATCTAGCCTGGTATCGAGAGGTTCTTCCCATTTTCTCAATTTTTGCCTTGGGATCATTATATATTAAAAATAGACAAATGAGAAGGGATCGTCAAGGGAATGAAAAATAAAGAAGCTTGCCTAGTGGGCCTAACGTGATGACCAATTACTGTTTTGATTTGTATAAATACATGACACATGTAGGAGTATATATTAACGGTAATGCTTGTAGTTGGATGTCCGGAGGCAACGATTTCGTCGGACGGTTCACCTGAGGTCCACTCATCCATTTAATACACACCCACCAACACACGTTCTTATCCTCTTTGGCTCCACACCACTCATCATATAATACACACAACACACCTTATCGTCTCTCTGCCTCCGCACCACTCATCCTATATGTTCATCTCTCTTAAAAAACTAGCATCTCTATGATAAAATGCTTGTAGTTGGACGTCCGGAGGCAACGATTTCGTCGAACGGTTCACCTAAGGTCCACTTATCCATTTAATACACACCCACCAACACATGTTCTTATCCTCTCTGGCTCCACACCACTCATCATATAATACACACAACAGACCTTCTTATCGTCTCTCTGCCTCCACACCACTCATCATATATGTATCTCTCTTTTAAAAAACTAGCATCTCTATGACTCCGTCTTTGTCTCTCTTCGTAGCACTCATCCATCTTGATCGCATCGCCTCGCATGCTGCGATTGAGTGGGGCTACCTGGATCTCTCCTCCAAGCAATGTCATCGGTGGTGGCAGCACAAGGAGGTGCTAGAGCACGCCTAGATCTTAGCAGACAAGGACTTCTCGACATGGGGGTTCCTCCATCATGGGGTGCCTCCCCATAGAGGGAGTGGGGAGTGAAACATCCTTGATTTCTATGAAGGGAAATCCATAGAAACTAAGTGTAAAATGATGAAACATTCCGTCAATTTACCCAAATCTCAGTGATACATAAAGTCATACACGAATATCAGAGTATAATAGAGAGTTTTACATAACTTATTCTCATCGCCTCGCAGGGAGGAACACACTCACACAAGCATTGGGAACAACATCTGACGTAGATAGCAGCGGAAAATGATCTCCTGGAACCAGCTTGAGCATAGAATAGACCCTCTAGTCCTCCCAATCATTGCCCTCGTAGTCGTACTCGGGCTCGGAACCTATCAAAAATCTATCAGTACACTTGGTACTGGCCACGCATCGCCCACCCTATGCTTGCAATGCTTTGTGGAAAATGGAATGCATTGAGGGAAGTAGAAAGAGACCTATTTAGGCTGTGGGTTTCCTATGCAAGTAGTTAATATTTTAATAAGATATTCATCAGTTTTTAACCCATCTTAGTCACACATTTTTCCCAATCCCATCACACACAACACATCTCATCTCACTCTCTCTCTAGGCGACAAGATTGACTCCCGCTCAGATCTTGTCTCAACGGTCAAGCCGGAATCCAACACGAAACCCGGGGAAAGGTAGAAAGGACTCCTCTCTCTAATCAAGTGAAGCGTAGGTCATGGGAATATCCATATCCATGGACGCGGCTATACGTATAGATCGATCAACTCTGCAGAGCGTGTACACCTAGTAATCCACAAGATCACCATCCTCGATGATCTGGCTTGTCTAGGCTGATTCTGACTGCCTCCCAACCGGTGTAGTACCACCCTACCACTCAGCCCTGGGCCACCCCGGTGTCCACCAAAACGCTGAGACTGTGAGACGTAGTACTGGGCCCCCAAGGTCACTACGCTATCTTAGGAGGGTGTGGGTCCCCATGCCCGTACCTCCCTACACTATCACCTTCTAACCTAGTAGTAGTGGTACCGCCCTAGTCAGTCGGGTAATCGTCTCTCGCCCATCGGGAGCGAGTGGTGTGCACGAAGGTCCCATGGTTTCGGTTCTCAAGACATACTAGTCCTTAGGGGGACCAGACAGGATATCTTCTCAAAGGGAAAACACCGTCTTCCCCGTGCCACGACAGCACCTCCACCAGGGATAACCAACACCCTAGTTCACCTCACAATATACCCGCCACAGGTAACTCTCGTGAGGGATGCCCAGGTCGCACCCCTCTAGCAAGACTTGCCCCAAAGACTCATCATAGGGTCCTGTCCGATCGACTCAACCCTCACCACTCACCCAAGACGCACGCCAAGATCTCCCTAGTCCTTTTATCAGGTTTACTAAGTTCTCGGCACTACGTGCCTTATACATATTCGCCTCTCACTCAACGGCATCACATCACAGATATAATGCGAGTAAGAGTAAAAGTAGTAATATGTAACATGCAAGCATCTAGCCTAACAACAGGGTGAGTAGGAGTAAGGTTGCAACAAGGAAAAGGGCTCAAAGTAAAGCATCTACCATGCAGTCTATCAACGTATTATTGCATATATAGTAAAGCACTCGCAATTCTATAATTGCATGTGTAATAGGTTCTACAGAAGTGGGTGGGGCGTGGCACCTGGCAGGTCATCACCCAAGTCCTCGCTATAGTCGGGGTCATACTCCTCAGTCGGCAGGTCCTCCGGCTCTGTTAAACATAACGTAGAGTAGCATTAACGGCTCCTATAGAGGTGCACAAAGAAGCAACATAAATTCAAAAGATCCAAATGCACTCAAACACAAGCCTAAGATGTAGAGCTCATTTTTAGAAAAATTTAGAAACTGGTTTGGTATTTTTGTGAGTCAAAATGAATTAGTTATGAATTTTCAAAGGTTAAATGAATTTCTAGAAAAAGAAAAAGACAGATTTACTAGAGCGTGACACGTGGCAGCATCCGATTGGCCAGAGATACTTGTGAGGCTGACAAGTGGGTCCCGTTGACCGGTCAACGATCAACTTTGACCAGGCCTCAACTAGGCTTTGACGGGCCGGGCTAGGGCTAGATATGGGTTAGGTTGGGCCGGTCTGGGCCAGGCTAGCCCAGACACATGTCAAGCGGTGGCTGTGTCCACATGGCCGCTTGGGTTCAAAATGGGCTCTAGCCCGCGTGGGCGTGGCTCATGATGAACATAGCGGTGGGGAGCTATGAACCGCAGACTCGGTTTGTGGTGGACCGAGCTCACCTGCCCTTTTTCCCTCTTGGTCCACGGTACACCAGGTGCACGAACCCGCATGCAAGTGCACCCTTCTCCCCTGCTCCTCACGGTGGCGCTACGCTAGCGGTGAGCACACGTGATAGCACATGGTGGTGGCTCGGAACAGTTTCTAGTGGGCTCTACGGCCTCGCAGGTTCGCTAGCATTCCAAGGATGGAGTCTAGACATGGTCCTGGGAGCTCCAACGGTGTCTTCCATGATGGCGGGCAGCGCTTCGATGCGCCTCAACTCCAACGAACTAGAGCAACAAGGCAACGACCCCCTCCATCCTATATACGGCCAGATTCATGATGCCAAGGCGAAGTTTGACGTAACCACGGCTTCGGCTATGGTGGTTGGAAACGACAGAAAACACCTCATTGCGGTGGTGCTCTGGGCGTGGTGACTCTAGCATGGCGGAGTCAGACCAGATGCTCCAGGGCTCCTCTCTCTACTTCCTCTCGAGCACCGGGCTCCTTCCACCGTGGCAAAACGATCAGGCCCCTCCTCCTCTTCTCTACTATCTCGAGTCAAAAGGAACGGCCTCTCCATGGCCATGCTCTGGCCATAGCGGGCATGCTCTGAGCATCTCTGCGATGGTGGCGTTCCTGAGCCAGTATGGCTCGGCAGGGCAGCGTCGTGTGCAAGTGTGTTCGCATGAGTGCGTGTAGGTGCAAACGATGATCAGGCACCAGCCTTGGCCGTTCCCGGTATGGAAACGATCACGGCGGTGCCGGTGTGTACATGGTGGCGAGCATGGAAGGCAGGATATGGCGAGACGTGCATCACCTTGGGCTCATGGTGGCCAGGTGTTGGTGCGATGATGAGTTGAAGCAGTGAAGAACGGTGGCCATGCAGTGCAGACCGGTGGTGGAGAGGAGGAAGTCCGGCGTCTTTTCCTTCTCCGGTGGGTTCAGACGGCGGCGTCACCTTCGGGCTCCTCGGTCCCTTCTTGCCCTTCCTTCCTTCTTCTCTTCTTCTCCCCTCTTTCTTGTGGTGTAGGGCGGTAATGGTGCCACCAGGGTGGCGGCTAGGAGGGTGAAGGGCTAGAGCAGCGGAGAGGCTATGCTTTTATAGCTGAGCTCGGCTATAGCGGGCGAACGGTGGATACAGCAGCGGGGACGTGTGGAGAAGATCAAAGGGTGTTGCGATGGGGTTTTGGGGTGCGACATGATCACGAAGGTGCCATGGCGCTCCTAATTTCACGCAGTGGCTGGCCTAGCACTGTACAATGGCGTCAGGGGGCGGTTGCGGGCGCGGCCCATGGTGGTATTATGTGGTGCATGAAGGGTGGCAGAGCGCGCGTGATTGGCCAAGGATGCGCGCTTGCATAGCTGGCACAACGCCTTGTCACGCAAGGTGGTAGCGGAGACAGGGGGAATCTTTCCCACGCTGATTTCGTGACCCTGCCACCCCTCCTTCTCCACTTCAGGTGAAACAGAGGTCAAGGAAGATGGGAGGAAGGCGATGACTCATGGGGCCCGCTCGTCAGTGACTGTGAGAGAGAAGAAGGGCGAATCGCCCTTGGTGTTTGCGAGTTGGCAACGCAGGCCAGGCGCCTGCGGCATGTTGGGCCGGCCCATGTGGCAGGCACGCGCGCGGACGCGCGCAGCTGCGGTTTGGGCCGGGCCGTTGTGGTTGGATGTGCTAGAAAGGTTCTTTCCATTTCCTTTTATTTGTTTGGGTTTTCCTTTTTGTATTTTCTTTATTCTAACTAAGCCAAGGCTTTTGTATGCATACAAATATATTGCCTCCACTTGGTTACACAATGGGGCCCACAAGATGTATCTTAGGGTTTACACTAGATAACAAGATTGTATTAGTACATTTATTTAATTTAGCACTTATTTAAATAAAGGTGGTTGCTTTTATTTAATAGTACAAAGAACATAAAAACCAACTCATGAATATTTAATTAAATGCAAGGATGCAATTAACTAATTTAGGTGCTACTCGTGCAACTAGGGTAGGTTTTCTACATGACACCTCACCAAACATAGGTTATTTTTAGGAAAAAATTTTGTAGTTGTGATTTTTGTTTCTTGGAAACTTCTGGGTTGTTACAGTCCTCCCCCCTCACAGGAATCTCGTCCCGAGATTTAAGGTGTGACATACCTTTCGAAGAGGTAGGGGTAAAGCATATGGAGTTCGGACTCTTTCTCCCATGTAGCTTCCCGTTCTGTGTGGTTACTCCATTGAACCTTGCACATGGGTATCACAGTGCTTCTAGTCTCCTTCTCATCTTTGTCTACTATCTGAATCGGGTGCTCCTTGTACTCCAGGGTGTCCTGGATATCCAGTGCATCTGTGTGTACCTCTTGTTCTGGCAACTGCAAGCACTTGCGTAGCTGAGATACGTGAAACACTGGGTGTACTCCTGTCAACTCCTCGGGCAACTCTACCTTGTACATCAACTTGCCAATCCTCTGACAAATCCTGTATGGTCCCACGTACCTAGGTGCCAACTTTCCTTTCACATGAAATCTGACGGTGCCTCGGAGTGGGGAAACTTTGAGATAGACATAGTCCCCAACCTGAAACTCAAGGTCTCTTCGACGGTTATCTGCATAACTCTTCTGTCGGCTTTGGGCAATCCTCAGGTTTTCTTGCACTTGGGCATCTCCTTCTTCGGCATCTTTGATCTTTGCGGGGCCAAAGAATGATCTCTCTCCCACTTCTGACCACATCAAAGGGGTTCTACACTTCTTGCCATACAAAGCTTCGAATGGTGACATCTTGAGACTAGCTGGTAGCTGTTGTTGTATGAGAACTCTACGTGGGACAAACTTTTCTCCTAATTAGACCCATACTTCAAGACACAAGCTCGGAGCATATCCTCCAAAATCTGATTAACCCTCTCTGCCTGACCATCTGTCTGTGGGTGGTATGTGGTACTGTAGTCAAGTCGAGTCCCTATAGCCTTGTGGAGACTCTTCTAGAACTTGGACACGTATTGTGTACCACGATCAGACACTATTCTAGTGGGGGCTCCGTGGAGTCTGAGAATGTGCTCGATGTACAGATCTGCTAGCTTCTCAACTTTGTAGTCAGTCCTCACAACTATGAAGTGAGCTACCTTGGTCAGTCAATCAACGATCACCCAAATCGAGTCATGGCCTTTAGGGGTTTGAGGTAAACCCACTATAAAGTCCATGGATATGCTCTCCCATTTCCACATCGGAACGTCCAAGGGTTTAAGCAATCCGGTTGGTCTTTGATGTTCAGCCTTGACCCTATTGCAGATGTCGCATCACGTGACATGCCTGACAATATCTGCCTTCATGTTCTTCCACCAGAACTGTTTCTTTAGATCAGCATACATTTTGGTGCTTCCTAGGTGAATACAATACTTGGAGTCATGACCTTCTTCCAAGATTTCTCACCGCAAGGTGGAATTAGATGGTACACATATTCTATCCTTGTACCAGTACACTCCTTGCTCATCCTCCCTGAACTCGGGGCACTTGCCCTTCTTCATGAGTTCTCGGATTTCCCAAATTTTTGGACACTCTAGTTGAGCATTGCGGATCCGATCCTTGAGGTTGTATTGCACTCGAAGCTCGTTCAACATACCCTTGGGTAGGATTTTGAGACGGAGTTCACCCATTTCCTGACATAGCTCAGGTGGTATAGCTTCCATGGACAGATTGTGGCAATAGATCTTTCGGCTCAAGGCATCAGCGACTACATTAGGCTTTCCCGGATGATAGTGAATCTCTAGGTCATAATCCTTTATAAGCTCTAGCCATCGGCGCTGTCTCATGTTCAGATCTTCTTGGGTGAAGAAGTACTTCAGGCTCTTGTGATTGGTGTAGATATCACACTTATTTCTGATCAAGTAATGCCTCCAAATCTTTAGGGCATGCACGACAGCGGCAAGCTCCAGATCATGGGATGGATAGCGTTGCTCATGGTCCTTCAACTGTCGAGATGCATAGGCAATGACTCTTCCACTCTGCATCAGAACACAGCCGAGTCCTTATCTGGACGCATCACAATAGACCACGAAGTCTTTCTAGATATCAGGCAAGACAAGGATAGGAGTGGTGGTGAGCTTTTGTTTCAGAGTCTAGAAGCTGTTCTCGCACTCGGGCATCCATTCAAACTCATTAGTCTTCTTCAGTAGGTTAGTCATGGGCTTGGCTATCTTTGAAAAGTTCTCGATGAATCTACGATAGTACCTGGCTAATCCAAGAAAGCTGCGGATATCGGTCACATTGCGGGGTTGTTCCCACTCTTTCACAGCTTCAATCTTTGCGGGATCTACAGCGACTCCCTCAGCAGTGAGAACATGACCAAGGAAACCAACTTCTTTGAGCCAAAAGTCACATTTGCTGAACTTGGCATACAGCTGATTCTGCCTCCACTTCTCCAGAACCACTCTCAAGTGTTGCTCATGTTCTTCGGCAGTGGAGGAATAGATAAGGATGTCATCAATGAACACCACTACAAACTTGTCCAGTTCATCCATGAATACCTTATTCATCATGTTCATGAAATAAGCCGGGGCATTAGTGAGTCCGAAGGACACCACTGTGAACTCATACTACCCATATCTGGTGACGAAAGCTGTCTTAGAAATGTCATCGGGTCTGATTTTCATCTGATGATATCCGGACCTGAGATCGATCTTGGAAAAGAACTTTGCATCTTTCAGCTGATCTAGGAGGTCATCGATCCTAGGCAGAGGATATTTGTTCTTGACTGTTACGGCATTCAAGTTCCGATAGTCAATGCACATCCTCATGGATCCATCCTTCTTTTTCGCGAACAAAACAGGGGAACCCCAGGGTGAAGCACTGGGTCTGATGTATCCCTTGTTTGACAACTCCTTGAGTTGCTTCTTCAGCTCCTCTAGCTCATCAACTGACATGCAGTAGGGCCTTTTAGCAATAGGACTGGTACTAGGCAGAAGGTTAATCACAAACTCCACATCCCGATCAGGTGGCATGCCTGGCAACTCCTTAGGGAACACGTCAGGGTACTCATTCACAATTGGTACCTCCTCGATTGTCTTGGCCTCTAGGGCACACAACATAGAGACTGTCTTTCCCTAATTTGGCTTACAGCGGATTATGTGTCCACTCGGGTGTGTGATCTCCACATACCTTGGTGAACAAGATATCACTCCTTTATGATGTGTCAACCAATCCATTCCTAGTATGACATCTAGTCCCTCAGATGGAAGTAAGGTGAGATCGGCTAGAAAGGGTAGCCCTCAATGGTGATACTCACTCCCTGACATCTCTTGGTGCATATAATGCGACCCAAAGGTGAACTAGTGTCAATGGGCTCCTTGCGGGGAGTCACAGGTATGCTATGTTCTCGTGCAAACTTGGTGGAAATGTAAGAACAAGTAGCTCCAGAGTCAAACAAGACTGAAGCTATAACTCCCTGTACCAAAAACATATCATACACCATGTCGGGAGCGTCTTGGGCGTCCTCCGCGGTCATGTGGTTGAGACGACTGCGGATAGCCCTAGCAACGTTCTTGCGCGGAGCAGCAGGGGTAACAGCCTATCTTGTCTAGGTCAAAGCAGGTGGTGTGCCGTTCTTGACAGGGCACTCAGCGATCTTGTGACCGGGTTGACCACAACCAAAGCAGGTGAAGGGCACGCTACCTATGGAGGTAGGCGTAGCGGTCCTCCACGTGCCAGCTCCCTGAGTGGGGTGACTCGGAGCGGGACGGCTCTGAGCGGGGCGGTGGTAGTTGGCGGTGTAGGTACCACCTCCATGGCTCAGAGCGGTCACTGCCCCCTGGGTGTAGCGAGAGCAGGGCGGAGGAAGCACGTGAGCACGTGGCCTCTGCGGGACCGGGCCATGAGAGGAACTCTCGAACCGACGCTTCTTCTCCTTGTGGAGGGCGTCTGCCTCCAGACGATCCCTCTCCATCTCCAGCACCTTGTTGGCCATCTCGCGAAGGGTGCGACAAGCATGACCCGAGAGGGCCAGCTTGAGACGAGAGTTTAGCCCCTTCTTGAAACAGTACTTCTTCTTCTCGGTATCGGTCTCACCTGGAGCATACCTCATCATGCGGGTGAAACGAGTGGTGTACTCCTGAACCTTTTGGGATCCCTAGGAGATGTTGTGAAACTCCTCCACCTTGGCATCCATGACGCCCTCAGGCACGTGTTGCTCACAAAAAGCCTTGGCGAACTCCTCCCAAGAGATACCCCGGGTCCTCGTGGGCGTCACAGTAGCTATCCCACCATGCGCATGCAGCGCCAGTGAACTGGTGGGTGGCTACCCCCACGCACTCCTCATTAGTGCAGGTGGTAAGGTCTAGCTTCTTTTCCATCTCACAGAGCCAGTCCTCAGCGATGATCGAGTCATCGTCGGCGGTGTCGAAAGTAGAAGGCCTCAGCTTGAGAAAACCTTCCAACTTCCACTAGAAGTCATTAGGAGGACCCTCGTGGCGATGAAGCATTCCCTAGGCCAGTGTCTCTAAGAGGCGGGTTTGGCGGTCCATCACCTCCACCAACTGTGGTGGTGGTGGCGGCGGCGGTGCTTCTCCTCCAAGATGCTAGGCGACACCCGCCCCCAGTGCAGGCTCCTCTGGTGCAGGCTCCTCCCTAACACCGAAGGGAACTCCCCGGCCTCCTCCATGGCCTCGACCACGACCACGGGCCATAGGCGCAGGGGAAAGTGAGCGGTTGTTCAGACGAGTGGATCGGCGGCAAGACATCTCTCTGCAGGGTCAATTTGTTGTTTAACATTTTCATTAGATGCATGGTTAAGTGATTTTATCAATTTAAAAAGAGATAACTATCCAACACTCATACAAAGATGCAAATAAGAACCATAAGATGAGTTAAGATCCAAAACATCCATTACATTAATTTATTACATAGTGATATCTCCAGTAGCTACACTGACAGATTCGCAGGAATCGTGCTACTCGCAGGCAGCTCCAAAAGTGGGACATCCTATATTACTCCATAAGTGCATCATCATATCTCTGGGCACACAGGGCTCAATATGTCTACTACTACCTTATTACATGATTATGTGAAAAAGGTAACTACTCCTGTCTGGAAGTGGCGGGTGGTGTAGAAGGACCAAAAGTGGAAGCCTCGGGAGTGCCCTCCATGGCACGAAGCTCATCGTTGGAGTGGTGGATCCTCGCGACATAGGTGAGAGCGTAGTCCAGCATCTCAGTCCTCAGGACCTCTGAGTAACCCTCAGTCAGGCAAGCCTTGAAGTTGAGCTTGGTGGCCTCAATGTGGAAAGGCTGTCTGCGCGGTTTCTTGCGCATCCCAGGTAAGAGGACGTCCTGGACCTTCCTGATCTCCTAGACGTGCTTACGATCAGCGTCGATCCAAGCCTGACTGATGCGGTTCACCTTGTCCTGAAGGTACTCGGTGCTCTTGATGTAGTGAACCAGGTGGTGCATGTTGTAGGTGGTGGTGACGGCAGCCTCCACAACTAGCTTCTCCATTGTGTTGCAACGGGCCTCCAGGGCAAGCTTCCTGATGCCACGCTGCTTCTCCTTCTCGTGGAACTCTCTCAGGGTAAGCCTCTGACGCTCAATCCAATCCTCGCACTCAAGCACCTTGGACTCAAGATAGTCATGGCGAAGCTTAGCCTCCCCAACCTTGTCCTTGAGATTGGTGATCTCCTTCCAAAGTGATTGCTCATAGTTCTCGTAGAAGGTCTTCATCCTATCATAGCCCATGCGCTCCTCCTCGAGCTTGCCGACCATCTCCCCCTCCTTGCGCTCCACCTTGAGGAACTCCTCATCGCAACGGAACAGGAGGTCTCGGTAGCGGCGGTTCTGCATCTCTACATCCATGATGTAGCGATCATAGGCGATGATGTACTACGCGAAGGCCCTTAGACAGGGGTCGACCTCGTCGCGTGTAGCACGGTCTGCAGCAGTGATCTATGGCTCCAAGAACTATTTAGTTCTAGAGCGGCAGGCGGCAGGCGGTACGGTCCCATCTTGAGGTAGTCATGTGTGTCACGCATCACACTGCGAAGAGCTATGCGTGAGACAAACTGTACGCACGAAACAATAGAGTTCTCCACCTCCAGTGTCTCGAAGGCACGCAACACGGGTATGAACTCGCTGGCGGGTGAAAGTCCTATGTTTGGTGTTAGTAATTAGTGACAATGCCTAAGTACTAATCCTATGCCTAAGTTGTATGTAGCATATGAGGATTAGTACATTCTAAGGTTGGTGGCAAGATGGACATGGTGATCATGATGGCCACACTTGGATTTGGACGCAACCCTATGTGATCAAGGCAAAGGTATATGCTTAAGGGTTGTGTTTTAGTAACCAAGACACCTAGTGGGTGTGGTTACATTATAGGTTATATAGCCGTACTATAAAGAGGGGAATGACGCGGCTATTGAACTCCTAAGTGCCTCTAGGTGTGCATTTCATAATCATATGCATTTGGATAGAACTAATATCGCCTCAAAAAATGATTGTGAAAATGCTAACACACTCACACATGACGAGATCACTTGGTGGTGTTAGCACATTTGCAAAGGCGATGCAGTTTGAGCGGTAGAGAGGGTTTAGCACATTTGAACAAGATGGGTCTTTCGCAACAAGCAAGATCAAGATGGGATAGTAGTAAGGAACAAAGCAAGACTAGTGGCTCAAGGTTACACACAAATAGAGGATCTTGACTTTGGTGAAACTTATGCCCTGGTTGCAAGATTGGAAGCAATTAGGATCTTACTTGCCTATGCTTGTGCTCACAATATCAAGCTATATCAAATGGATGAGAAGAGTCCATTTCTCAATGGGTACATCCAAGAGGAGGTGTATGTGGAGAAACCTCCCGGTTTTGAAGATGACAAGAAACCCAATCATGTATACAAGTTAAGGAATGCTTTGTATGGATTGAAGCAAGCACCTAGAGCATGGCATGAAAGATTGAGGGACTTCTTGCTATCCAAAGGATTTGTCATGGGCAAAGTTGATACAACACTATTCACCAAGAAGATTGGGAAAGACTTGTTTGTGTTGCAAATATATGTTGATGATATCATATTCGGTTCAATCAATCAAGAATATTGTGATGAGTTTGGGAAAATGATGGCAAAGGAATTTGAAATGTCAATGATTGGTGAACTTAGTTTCTTTTTTGGACTTCAAATTAAACAAATGAAGGAAGGAACATTTGTAAGCCAAACCAAATACATAAAGGATATGCTAAAGAAGTTTGGTATGGAAGATGCAAAAGAAATCACTACTCCAATGAGCACTAGTGGAAGCTTAGATAGTGAAAAGAGTGGCAACATGGTGGATCGAAAACTGTATAGATCAATGATTGGTAGCCTACTCTATGTGACGGCATCAAGGCCCGATGTGATGTTTAGTGTATGCATGTGTGCAAGATTTCAAGCCTCACCAAGAGAAAGTCATTTTAAGGCAACAAAAAGAATATTGAGGTACTTAAAGCATACACAAGATGTTGGATTGTGTTATCCTAAAGGTGCAAGCTTTGAGCTAGTTGGATATTCGGATTCTGACTATGCCGGTGACAAAGTGGAGAGAAAGAGCACTTCCGAGACTTGTCAATTGTTGGGAAGATCACTTGTCTCATAGTCATCCAAGAAGCAAAATAGTTTTGCACTATCTACCGCCGAAGCCGAATACATCGCCGCGGGTAGTTGTTGTGCACAAATCTTGTGGATGAAGGCAACATTGAAGGATTTTGGAATCAATTTCAAGAATGTGCCATTGCTATGTGACAATGAAAGTGCCGTGAAGCTAACCAACAATCCAGTTCAACATCAAAGAACAAAGCATATTGATGTTTGCCATCACTTTATTAGAGATCATCAACAAAAGGGTGACATTGCTATTGAGAGTGTGGGCACCGAAGATCAATTAGCTGATCTATTCATCAAGCCACTTGATGAGAAAAGATTTCACAAGCTAAAGAATGAGTTGAACATACTTGACTTCTCCAACATGAGTTGATGCACCCCATATATGACATGCCTCTCCTTCGAGCCCCAAGGTACAATTGGTTGACATATCATACATTCTATGCTAAGGACTTGTTTAGTGCATCTAGTCATAATTTACATGTTCTAGGCTCATTCATGAAAATCAAATGAATTTAAAGTTTATATGGTGCCACTATTGTTTCTATGACTTGTATGATCTAGTGGTAGCATATAACTTGTTTAAGTAGCTTGTGATCCTAAGTGTTTAATCTAGAAAAATTGTCTAAATATTTGCTTCAACATAGTGCATGATAACCCTTCTAGTGAGGTGTGAAGAAGCTTGCCCTTGGATCAAACCGAAGCATTTTATTTATGCAAGCAATCTAGGTTGAATCACAAACTTGATCATCACCCCATAATTCAACATGATAATCTATCTAAAATTGGTCCCTTGTGGTCATTGGTGCCAAAGGGGGAGAATGTTGTTCACAAAGATAGAACTCAAAGGGGAAGAAACACAAAGGGGGAGAAAAATATTGTTCACAAAGATAGATTCTAAAGGGTGAAAAAACCTAAAGGGGAGAATTGATAAAAGAAGGGGATCAACTAAAATTTTGAGCACACAAGTAGGGGGAGCAAGCTCTTAAGCATGATTGTTGCATTTCCATGTGCACTTCATATGTATGATGCATAGTTATGCATTTCTTTTTCTCCGATACATTGCTTGTGTGGTGACTTGTTAGAATAACTTGAATGGTATATTGAGGTACTAGCATGAATAGGAAGTAGTTAGATTTTTCTTGCTTCATGTTTTTCAAAGTGGTACTAGAGCCTTGCTTATAATGTTGATCTCACGAGGTTTCTAGTTATGTTTGTGCTTTTCCAAGTGGTATCTAACTACACAAGGTGCTAAGATGGTGTTTATCGCTACTCCGATGGTATCACGCTTCAAAGGTCTATAATTTTAAATACTTAGCACCTATTGGTAGTAAATGCTCCTAATCTTTCCTATCTAACATGTATGCTTCCAAAACCCAAACATATAGCATACATGTAGGGGGAGCCATTGCTATCAATTTGAATTCATGATCACATGTCCATAATTCTTACACATGGTAATATACTTGGACAATGTGACATGGGTTCAATCAAAAGTTTATCATAATATCTTTGTGAAAGGTTTGTCACCAATTACCAACAAGGGGGAGATTGAAAGTCCTATGTTTGGTGTTGGTAATTAGTGACAATGCCTAAGTACTAATCCTATGCCTAAGTTGTATGTAGCATATGAGGATTAGTACATTCCAAGGTTGGTGGCAAGATGGACATGGTGATCATGATGGCCACACTTGGATTTGGATGCAACCCTACGTGATCAAGGCAAAGGTATATGCTTAAGGGTTGTGTTTTAGTAACCAAGACACCTAGTGGGTGTGGTTACATTATAGGTTAGATAGTCGTACTATAAAGAGGGGAATGACGAGGCTATTGAACTCCTAAGTGCCTCTAGGTGTGCATTTCATAATCATATGCATTTGGATAGAACTAATATCGCCACGAAAAATGATTGTGAAAATGCTAACACACTCACACATGACGAGATCACTTGGTGGATTTAGCACATTTTGCAAAGGCGGTGGAGTTTGAGCGGTAGAGAGGGTTGAAATGACTAATATTCAGGCATTTTCGAGGAGTTGAAATGACTATTTTCCACTACGTCGGAAGTCGGAAAAGAAACGGAGGCGAACGGAGGTCACAGATGTGACCGGACGCTAGACCGGACGCGTCCGGTAAGTGTTCAGTGTCTGCGCGTGTTTCTGTTTTTGATCGGACGTGGTGGCGCGTCCTGTCACTATCGATTGGACGCGTCCGGTCGTTCATGGAGCTTACTGGACTCCAACCGGATGCTGGCACTGTGGTGTCCGGTCAGTTCTGCAACGCGTCCGGTCGCTATCTCGGTGGAGCGCTGCTCAGGCTTGACCAGCGCGTCCAGTCTATTACGGGACTAGCGCGTCCGGTCATACTTTGCGCGTCTGGTCTGCGCGACGAGCGCGTCCGGTCGGTGCTTCACGGCGTAGGCGTTGTGCGATCGGCACGTCCGTTCAATTCGACCAGCACGTCCGATCAGTACGACAGCATCTATTTCAAGTGCATAACGGCTCTATTCGAAGGGGTACGTCTATAAATACTTGTTAGCCGGCTCAAAGCTCTCTCTCTCTAGCATTCTTTGACATACTTGTGAGCACTTTGAGCTAAGCAACTCCCCTCCCACTCATCTCTCTTGCTTCTTTGCTTATTTGAAGTGAGATTGAGTGATCCAAGTGCATTTGCATTGTGAGATTGCATCTAGTTGGCACTTGGTGGTTGATTTGCTATGGGATTCTTGTTTCTCTTGGTGGTTGCTGCCACCTAGACGGCTTGGAGCAACTTGGAGGCGTTGGCAAGAGTTAGTGATTGTTCTTGGCCACCTCCGGTGATTGTGAGGGGTTTGTGCCTACCTCGGCGAAGCGCCAAAGGCAACGTTAGTAAATTACTCGTGTCATTGTAACCTTTTGCCAATTGGTAGGTTCTTATGGCGCCTTTTGAGAGGCTCGGTGTGGGACCGATTAGCCACCGAACCACGTGGTGAAGAGGGACACAACGGGGACTAGCGTGCCGGCAAGCACGTGAACCTCGGGATAAATCTTGTGTCATGACTTTCATATTGTGATTGATTGATCCTAGTGTTCGATTGTCTTGGTATTCATTGTTGATCATATTGGTTGGCTCATTACTTCGCCCCTCGGTGAAACTCTCCCAACTCAACTCCGCATTACTTTCTTAGTTATCTTTGCTAGCTAGTTAGCTTTGCTTTAGTAGCTCCTTTGTGTAGCTTGCTAGTTATAGTTACCTTCTCGATTTGACTTGTGCGGTTGAGTGCAAATACTAGAATTGTGAATTGGTTAGGTGGCTTGCAAACACCCCGTAGGCTAAGCAAAACTCGTATCTCGCTATTTGTTATATTGATAAACTTGTTTAGTTTGTCTTTGTAGAAAATTTTAAAAGGCTATTCACCCCCCCTCTAGCCATCAAGACCTTTCAGCGGGGACCTTGAGGTGGACCACGATGTGGCCCTTGAACCCGTCGGGTCTAGGCTCACCCTGGCACACATACTCGATCTGCTCTGTGGGAACGCCTAGTGAGTCCAGCACGTTGTACAGGATCATGGCGAACCCACGGTAGGCCAGTCCGTCCATAGGGAGCTCGACAACAGGGGCCATCTGCAAATTAACCGTAAGACGGAGTTAGTACCTTGTTGTGTATGTAGTAACTTGAGTATTACAGAGTGAAACTTGGTAAGCCAAGGTGAATCAATGTAACTCAAAGTGATACTTGATGAATTCTTAATGAAACAGGGTGATTCAGGGTGGAACGGAGCGATGTGATAGGTAAGGTAGAACAAAATGTAGATAAGAGAGTGTGAAATTGAGATAAGCCGTGCACGAAAATGCAGCACGGTCAGTAATATAACCGAAAGTGTCAAGATCTTTCCTAATTCTATTGTCCAATCCTATGGGTCCGTCCTAGGGTCCAGCATGGCTCTGGTACCAACTTAAACATCCTTGATTTCCACGAAGGGAAATCCACAGAAACGAAGTGTAAAATGACAAAACATTCCATCAATTTACCCAAATCTCAGTGATACATAAAGTCATGCACAAATATCAGAGTACAATAGAGAGTTTTACATAACTTATTCTCATTGCCTCGCAGGGCAGAACACACTCACACAAGCATCCAGAACAGCATCCGACGTAGATAGCAGCGGAAAACGATCTCCTGGAACCAGCTTGAGCGTAGAACAGACCCTCTAGTCCTCCCAATCATCGCCCTCGTAGTCGTACTCAGGCTCGGAACCTGTCAAAAATCTATCAGTACACTTGGTACTAGCCACGCATCGCCCACCCTATGCTTGCAATGCTTTTGTGGAAAATGGAATGCATTGAGGGAAGTAGAAAGAGACCTATTTAGGTTGTGGGTTTCCTATGCAAGTAGTTAATATTTTAATAAGATATTCATCAGTTTTTAACCCATCTTAGTCACACATTTTTCCCAATCCCATCACACACAACACATCTCATCTCACTCTCTCTCTAGACGACGAGATTGACTCCCGCTCAGATCTTGTCTCAACGGCCAAGCCGGAATCCAACACGAAACCTGGGAAAAGGTAGAAAGGACTCCTCTCTCTAATCAAGTGAAGCATAGGTCATGGGAATGTCCATATCCGTGGACGCGGCTATACGTATAGATTGATCAACTCTGTAGAGCGTGTACACCTGGTAATCCACAAGATCGCCATCCTCGACGATGCGGCTCGTCTAGGCTGATTCTGACTGCCTCCCAACCGGTACAGTACCACCCTACCACTTAGCCCTAGGCCACCCCGGTGTCCACCGAAACGCTGAGACTGTGAGATATAGTACCAGGCCCCCAAGGTCACTACGCTGTCCTAGGAGGGTGTGGGTCCCCATGCCCGTACCTCCCTACACTATCACCTTCCAACCTAGTAGTAGTGGTACCGCCCTAAGTCAGTCGGGTAATCGTCTCCCGCCCATCGGGAGCGAGTGGTGTGCACGAAGATCCCATGGTTCCGGTTCTCAAGACATACCAGTCCTTAGGGGGACTAGATAGGATATCTTCTCAAAGGGAAAACACCGTCTTCCCCGTGCCACGACAGCACCTCCACCAGGGATAACCAACACCCCAGTTCACCTCACAATATACCCGCCACAGGTAACTCTCATGAGGGATGCCCAGGTCGCACCCCTCCAGCAAGACTTGCCCTAAAGACTCATCGTAGGGTCCTGTCCGATCGACTCAACCCTCACCACTCACCCAAGACGCACGCCAAGATCTCCCTAGTCCTTTTATCAGGTTTACTAAGTTCTCGGCACTACGTGCCTTATACATATTCACCTCTCACTCACCGGCATCACATCACAGATATAATGCGAGTAAGAGTAAAAGTAGTAATATGTAACATGCGAGCATCTAGCCTAACAGCAAGGTGAGCAGGAGTAAGGTTGCAACAAGGAAAAGGGCTCAAAGTAAAGCATCTACCATGCAGTCTATCAACATATTATTGCATATAAAGTAAAGCACTGGCAATTCTATAATTGCATGTGTAATAGGTTCTACGGAATTGGGTGGGGCGTGGCACCTGGAAGGTCGTCACCCAAGTCCTCGCTGTAGTCTGGGTCGTACTCCTCAGTCAGCAGGTCCTCCAGCTCTGTTAAACGTAACGTAGAGTAGCATTAACAGCTCCTATAGAGGTGCACAAAGAAGCAACAGAAATTCAAAAGATCCAAATGCACTCAAACACAAGCCTAAGATGTAGAGCTCATTTTTAGAAAAATTTAGAAACTGTTTTGGTATTTTTCTGAGTCAAAATGAATTAGTTATGAATTTTCAAAGGTTAAATGAATTTCTGGAAAAAGAAAAAGATAGATTTACTAGAGCGTGACACGTGGCAGCATCCGATTGGCTAGAGATACTTGTGAGGCTGACAGGTGGGTAATGTTGACCGGACAACGGTCAACTTTGACCGAGCCTCAACTGGGCTTTGACGGGCCGGGCTAGGGTTGGATATGGGTTGGGTTGGGCCGGTCTGGGCCGGGTCGGCCCAGACACGTGTCAAGCGGTGGTTGTGTCCACATGGCCGCTTGGGTTCAAAATGGGCTCTGGCCCACGTGGGCGTGGCTCACGGTGAACAAAGCGGTGGGGAGCTATGAACCGCAGACTTGGTTTGTGGTGGACCGAGCTCACCTGCCCTTTCTCCCTCTTGGTCCACGGTACACCAGGTGCACGAACCCGCACGCAAGTGCACCCGTCTCCCCTGCTCCTCACGGCGGCGCTACGCTGGCGGCGAGCTCACGTGATAGCACACTGTGGCGGCTCAGAATGGTTTCTAGTGGGATCTACGGCCTCGCAGGTTCACCAGCATTCCAAGGATGGAGTCTAGGCAGGGTCCTGGGAGATCCAGCGGTGTCTTCTGCGATGGCGGGCGGCGCTCCGACGCACCTCAACTCTGACGAACCAGAGCAACAAGGCAACGACCCCCTCCATCCTATATACGACAAGATTCACGATGCCGAGGCGAAGTTTGACGTAACCACGGCTTCGGCTATGGTGGTTCGAAAAAACAAAAAACACCTCATCGCGGCGGTGCTCTGGGCGTGGTGACTCCGGCATGGCGGAGTCAGACCAAATGCTCCAGGGCTCCTCTCTGTACTTCCTCTTGAGCACCGGGCTCCTTCCACCATGGCAAAACGATCAGGCCCCTCCTCCTCTTCTCTACTGTCTCGAGTCAAAAGGAACGACCTTGCCATGGCCGTGCTCTGGCCATGGCGGGCACGCTCTGAGCGTCTCTGCGATGGTGGCATTCTTGAGCCGGTACGGCTCGACAGGGCAGCGTCGTGTGCAAGTGTGTTCGCATGAGTGTGTGTAGGTGCAAACGATGATCAGGCACCGGCCTTGGCCGTCCCCGGTATGGAAACGATCACGGTGGTGCCGGCGTGTACATGGTGGCGAGCATGGAAGGCGGGATACAGCGAGACGTGGGTCACCTTGGGCTCGTGGCGGCTGGGTGTTGGTGCAGTGATGAGTTGAAGCAGTGAAGAACGGTGGCCGTGCAGTACAGACCGGTGGTGGAGAGGAGGAAGTCCAGCGTCTTTTCCTTCTCCGGTGGGTTCGGACGGCGGCGGCACCTTGGGGCTCCTCGGTCCCTTCTTGCCCTTCCTTCCTTCTTCTCTTCTTTTCCCCTCTTTCTTGCGGTGTAGGGCGGTAATGGTGCCACTAGGGCGGCGGCTAGGAGGGTGAAGGGCTAGGGCAGCGGAGAGGCTCTGCTTTTATAGCCGAGCTCGGCTATGGCAGGCGAACGGTGGATGCGGCAGCGGGGATGCGTGGAGAAGATCAAAGGGTGCTGCGGTGGGGTTTTGGGGTGCGGCACGATCACGAAGGTGCCATGGCGCTCCCGATTTCGCGCAGCGGCTGGCCTGGCACCGTACAGTGCGTTAGGGGGCGGTTGTAGGTGCGGCCCATGGCGGTATTGCGTGGTGCGTGAAGGGGGGCAGAGCGCGCGTGATTGGTCAAGGAAGCGTGCTTGCGTAGCTGGCACAGCGCCTTGGCACGCAAGGTGGTAGCGGAGATAGGGGGAATCTTTCCCACGCTGATTTCGTGACCCTGCCACCCCTTCTTCTCTACTTCGGGTGAAACAGAGGTCAAGGAAGACGGGAGGAAGGCGATGACTCGTGGGGCCCACTCGTCAGTGACTACGAGAGAGAAGAAGGGCGAATCGCCCTTGGCATTTGCGGGTTGGCAACGCAGGCCGGGTGCCTGTGGCATGTTGGGCCGGCCCATGTGGCGGGCGCGCACGCGGACGCGTGAAGAGGAGCGCACAGCCGCGGTTTGGGCCGGGCCGCTGTGGTTGGATGTGTTAGAAAGGTTCTTTCCATTTCCTTTTATTTGTTTGGGTTTTCCATTTTGTATTTTCTTTATTCTAACTAAGCTAAGGCTTTTGTATGCATACAAATATATTGCCTCCACTTGGTTAACACAATGGGGCCCACAAGATGTATCTTAGGGTTTACACTAGATAACAAGATTGTATTAGTACATTTATTTAATTTAGCACTTATTTAAATAAAGGTTGTTGCTTTTATTTAACAGTACAAAGAACATAAAAACCAACTCATGAATATTTAATTAAATGCAAGGATGCAATTAACTAATTTAGGTGCTACTTGTGCAACTAGGGTAGGTTTTCTACATGACACCTCACCAAACATAGGTTATTTTTAGAAAAAAAAATTGTAGTTGTGATTTTTGTTTCTTGAAAACTTCTGGGTTGTTACAGGGAGGGGGCTCGCTGGTAGCGATTCCTCCATGGTAGGGGGCTGCTTTATAGGCCAACAATTGGCTCCTCCATGGTGGTTGCCACCATCCTTCCTCTTCACTACACCCGAGCGCCTCTTGCTCGCTACCACAGATCCCCAGTAGGTAGGCTGTGGCTGCAAGCGATGCCGTGTTTTAGGTGTTTCAGACGTATGTTTTTCAAGTGTTTCATCTAGATATTGTATATGCAATTGCTGTATATGTATGTTGCAAGAGTATGTTTAATGTTGCAAGCATATGCTTCAAGTGTTTCATGTGTTTCAGACATATGCTTCATGTGTTTCATTTGGATGTTGCAGACGTAGATGTGGATGTTGCATACCATGCCTGTTGTAAGTATATGTTTCAAGTGTTTCATACGCATGTTGCAAGTGTTTCACCTAGATGTTGCAAAAGTAGATCTAGATGTTGCATATGTTTTACAATGGCTACACGCGCGTTTCAAGTTTTTTAGGTATTTTGCAGGTGTTTCAGACGTATGTTTGCAAATGTTTTAGTTGTTTCAGACGTATGTTGAAAGTATTTCATCTGGATATTGCATAAGTAAATCTGGTGTTGCACATATTGTAGTAGGACCCACCTGTTGCAGCCACCCACTACAGCTGCTAGGGTGCCTAGGTCACCGTGCAGGCCCCTAAGGCCGGTAGATGCATCCGCAGTGTGCATCCACTGGTGGGGCAGATGACTGGGACCCCATGTGAGAGCAGATGGTGCAGGCAGTCCCCATGTGCATGTGCATGGAAACAGAGCTGCGTGGGCGGTCCCACCACGCGAAAGAGAACTCCCGCTTATGCTTGGGCGCACAGCAGACGCATGCGTCTGGATGTCTGGGCGCTAGCCTGTCCCATATATTAACCAAACATACGCTAATGCTCCTTGTGGAGCATCTGCTCATTTTAGACCCGTGGCTCATCACGTGGCTGAGGAGGTAGGCCCGTAGTGGGCCATGAGCACGGAGTGCCACACAGGATCGACCTCGCCATTGGGGGGCCGTGGCGAGGCATGCGTCGATGCCCTTGACGGACTGCGTCGGGGGTTGTAGCTCGCCGGCGGTGTCCTTCTCGACCTTGGCGACCATCTGCAGCATCCTCGACTCCACTGAGCCCTTCCACTCCCGGAGCTCGTCCTTGCTGCCTTTCACTGTGGCGTCCACCTGTAGGTAGCTCTTGTGCATCCGGAAGAAGTGGAATGGCTAGAACAGAGCGCAGTGGCGGAGAGCCCCGGGCATACCCTGTCTGTCCGGCAAGCAGCCAAAATAATATAGAGTCTTTTCCGTGTATGCCAGTGCCACTGAAAAGGTTTGGTGGACTTCAGCGCCACTGCTCTAAACTTTTTTGCCCTCCATGCCACTGCCGTTAGACTGGCCTCTAACGGTGTCAAACTGCAGGTGTGAAAAGTCAAAAATACCCTTAGGTCTAAATATCTTTTAATTTTTTTTAGCATCTTAACGACTTCAAATAAAAAAACTCAAAACTAGAAAGTTGTAGGTCTCGTTGAGATCTACAATTTTCATATAAAAATTATCTTTATTTAATTTCGCAAAAAATATATATTATTTTTCTAAAACATATTAATCATATCAAATCATATCTTTTTTTGTAGAATTAAATGAAGATAATTTTATATGAAAATTGTAGACCTCGACGAGATCTACAACTTTCTAGTTTTGAGTTTTTTCATTTAAAGTCGTTAAGATGCTAAAAAAATTAATAACATATTTAGACCTAAGGGTATTTTCGACTTTTCACACCTGTACTTTGACACCGTTAGAGTCTAATATGACGGTAGTGGCATGGAAGGCAAAAAAAAGTTTGGAGCAATGACGCTGAAGTGCACCAAACTTTTTCAGTGGCACAGAAGGAATTGCAAACTTTTGTAATGGCATACACGGAAAAGACTCTATAATATACGTATTATACATGTATTCATATATATAAAAAAAAGAAAAAAAAGTCACTTGATCACCGATCTTACCATCCAACATAGAATCGCAAGCCACAAGGCCCAGGACGCGGCCCATGCGGCAAGGCTCTCTCTCTCTCTTCATAACTCTTGGACACCACTAGCGCCTAACCGATGCCAAACACATTTAGAGCATCCTCGCTCCCTCTCTAGTAGATTCAGTACTTGAGTCTTTACCTCTTTTAAGGGATTTGGAGTGAGGTTGTGAGAGAGCAAGTGGACTTCTCTTTATAAAACTTTAAGTACTTTTGACCTTGTTTGTTCATAGATTTCAATTTTTTACTCTTAAATTTGCTTGTGAAGCTCTGAGAAGTTTGTATCATCCCTCTTTTCTAGTGGATTGTGTCGGGCTTGACCTTCCTAGTCACTTTGACAAGAGAAGAGTTGAAAGAGACTCAAGACCTTTATGGTCTCCTTAACAATGAAGATGTAGGCGCACCTTGGTGGTGTGGCCAAACCTCAAGTTAAATTGTGTGTCCTTGTTCTTAAGTTCATTCTCGTGATCCTCATTTGTTTAATTAGCCCCATCTACATGCAATGAAGTTTCTAAGGCTTTTCAATGAGTTGTTTACGCTTATCATACCCCTCTACACTTGTGGTAATCTTAGATCTATTATTCATTGGCTTCATAGATCGATTAATCCTTCTTTCTACCAGAGATTAAAAATTAGGGTCTAATTTTATGAGCTTGGGCAGTAGGTAGGCGGGAAAAGGACTATTGTGCCCAATATATAGTTTTAGGGGCAAGGAAACCACCACCCTAAAATTTCTGCCAAAAATGGCTAGTATAGTAGACCCATTTTTTATTTGTTAATAATGAACTAAGAATCTAGCATGGTATCGAGAGGTTCTTCCCATTTTCTCAATTTTTGCCTTGGGATCATTATATATTAAAAACAGACAAATGAGAAGGGATCGTCAAGGGAATGAAAAATAAAGAAGCTTGCCTAGTGGGCCTAACGTGATGACCAATTATTGTTTCGATTTGTATACATACATCACACATGTAGGAGTATATATTAACGGTAATGCTTGTAGTTGGACGTTCGGAGGCAACGATTTCGTCGGACGGTTCACCTGAGGTCCACTCATCCATTTAATACACACCCACCAACACACGTTCTTATCCTCTTTGGCTCCACACCACTCATCATATAATACACACAACACACCTTATCGTCTCTCTGCCTCCACACCACTCATCCTATATGTATCTCTCTCTTAAAAAACTAGCATCTCTATGATAAAATGCTTGTAGTTGGACGTCCGGAGGCAACGATTTCGTCGGACGGTTCACCTGAGGTCCACTTATCCATTTAATACACACCCACCAACACATGTTCTTATCCTCTCTGGCTCCACACCACTCATCATATAATACACAAAACACACCTTCTTATCGTCTCTCTGCCTCCACGCCACTCATCCTATATGTATCTCTCTTTTAAAAAACTAGCATCTCTATGACTCCGTCTTTGTCTCTCTTCATAGCACTCATCCATCTTGATCGCATCGCCTCGCATGCTGCGATTGAGTGGGGCTACCTGGATCTCTCCTCCAAGCAATGTCATCGGCGGTGGCAGCACAAGGAGGTGCTAGAGCACGCCTAGATCTTAGCAGACAAGGACTTCTCGACATGGGGGTTCCTCCATCATGGGGTGCCTCCCCATAGAGGGAGTGGGGAGGGGGGCTCGCTGCTGGCGATCCCTCCATGGTAGGGGGCTGCTTCATAGGCCAACAATTGGCTCCTCCATGGTGGTTGCCGCCATCCTTCCTCTTCACTACACCCGAGCGCCTCTTGCTCGCTACCACATATCCCCAGTAGGTAGGCTGTGGCTGCAAGCGATGCCATGTTTTAGGTGTTTCAGACGTATGTTTTTCAAGTGTTTTATCTAGATATTGTATATGCAATGGCTATATATGTATGTTGCAAGAGTATGTTTAATGTTGCAAGCATATGCTTCAAGTGTTTCATGTGTTTCAGACATATGCTTCATGTGTTTCATTTGGATGTTGCAGACGTAGATGTTGATGTTGCATACCATGCCTGTTGCAAGTATATGTTTCAAGTGTTTCATACGCATGTTGCAAGTGTTTCACCTGGATGTTGCAAAAGTAGATCTGGATGTTGCATATGTTTTACAATGGCTACACGCGCGTTTCAAGTTTTTAGGTGTTTTGCAGGTGTTTCAGACGTATGTTTGCAAATGTTTCAGTTGTTTCAGATGTATGTTGAAAGTATTTCATCTGGATGTTGCATAAGTAAATCTGGTGTTGCACATGTTGTAGTGGGACCCACCTGCTGCAGCCACCCGCTGCAGCTGCTAGGGTGCCTAGGTCACCGTGCAGGCCCCTAAGGCCGGTAGACGCATCCGCGGTGTGCATCCACTGGTGGGGCAGATGACTGGGACCCCATGTGAGAGCAGATGGTGCAGGCAGTCCCCATGTGCATGTGCATGGAAACATAGCTACGTGGGCGGTCCCGCCACGTGAAAGAGAACTCCCGCTTATGCTTGGGCGCACAGCAGGCGCATGCGTCTAGATGTCTGGGCGCTAGCCTGTCCCATATATTAACCAAACCTACGCTGATGCTCCTTGTAGAGCATCTGCTCATTTTAGACCCGTGGCTCGTCACGTGGCTGAGGAGGTAGGCCCGTAGTGAGCCATGAGCACGGAGTGCCAGACGGGATCGACCTCGCCATTGGGGGGCCGTGGCGAGGCATGCGTCGATGCCCTTGACGGACTGCGTCGGAGGTTGCAGCTCGCCGGCGGTGTCCTTCTCGACCTTGGTGACCATCTGCAGCATCCTCGACTCCACTGAGCCCTTCCACTCCCGGAGCTCGTCCTTGCTGCCTTCCACTGTGGCGTCCACCTGTAGGTAGCTCTTGTGCATCCGGAAGAAGTGGAATGGCTAGAACAGAGCGCAGTGGCGGAGTCACAGGGTATGCCGGGTAGTCTGTCCGGCAAGCAGCCAATATAATATACGTATTATACATGTATTCATATATATATAAAAAAAAGAAAAAAAAGTCACTGGATCACCGATCTTACCATCCATCACGGAAGCGCAAGCCACAAGGCCCAGGACGCGGCCCATGCGGCAAGGTTCTCCTCATATCTCAGTACGTACACGCGTTCCCTTTGGCTTCGCGTATTCTAATCTCTATCTGTCGATCGGAGCTGAGATCGAAACACGCCGCCGCCCTGACGCCGACGCCCGACGCGATAGGGACGCCCTAGTCCTGGTGGCCGGTGCCCTCTGTCCTCTGGTCTGTCCTCTGGCCTGCTGCCCTCCAAGGCTCCAATCCACCACTCGTGTACAGTTACAGTTTCAGTTTGCACGACCAGAGACTTTGCTATTGTTCTTAGGTAAAATTTAATCTTCTACCCTTCGCTTCATATACAAAATTATTGTCTACTTTTATAGCTACTTCATCCCAAATTATAAGACATTTTGCTAGATTCATAGCTTATACTATGTATCTAGGCATAATATATGTCTAGGTACGTAGCAAAAGCTATGGATCTAAAAAAAGCAACATCTTATAGTTTGCAATGGAGGAAGTATTTGCTAACATCATAAATAATAAATTGTTTAATTATTTAACATTGTGTTTTTTAGTATTTTTGGATGATTGTCTAGTCACTTTTATTGAGCGGAAAATTTTCTTTGAAGTTAATGAAGATGATATAATAAGACATTTATGTCTCTTTGAAAACTTCAAATAAAATAGTCCAAAAATAGCATATGCCTACATTTTAATTATCGGTATGGCTTTTGAACTATTTATATTTGTACTGTATTGTATTTAGTGGATGGTTTCAACTTAGTCCAAGAATTTAAGCCTTATCATGTTACTTAGTGCATATATACTGAATCACGTTGTTAATTTTACAAATATTACTGAATTACTAAAATAGATTTACCGAAGTGGATATGAATTTTTTTGGCTGGCATACCCTAAGTTAAAATCCTAGATTCGCCACTGACAGAGCGTCCCAGCCGGCGCGGCCGACGGCAATCTCCTAGCGGGCCTGGTGGCTAGCGCGCATCTGCTCCGCGATGATCGGCTGCGTGGGCTCCGAGACATTGTAGGTGCACTTCATGCAGGGGTATGCTGGCGTGACGACGGGCATGAGGTGTGTCCGGTCACAAGTGTTCTGGCGGCTGTCCCAGATAGGGAGGCCGAGCTCAGCGTCGTGCTCGATGTCACGCATCATCAACAAAACCAACAGACGTTGCGATTGATGTTTTTCGATGTTGCAAAAGATAATTTCCGGTGTTGCATATATTGTTCCTCCATGTTGCAAATGGGCCAGCGACGTGCATGCAACATGCCCTGATGTTGCGGCGGGAATCGGATCTCATGAGATCGGATACAACTGAGCCATTATTTTCACCATATATTTTTATGTTGCAAAAGATACTTTCGATGTTGCAGACATTGTTTCTCCATGTTGCAATGGACTGATGATGTTGCAAGTATTGCAGATTGCGTATGTTGTGGTGGCTGCTGAGCGGATGACGTCTGCTCTCGGATGGCAGGAGTTCAGCTGCTGACCGGGATAGCGTTGATGTTGCAAAAGATAATTTTCGATGCTATGTTGCGGCGAGCGTCCGACGGCCAGCGCTCGGATCGGACGTCTAGATAACCTACGAGGCTATGAGTACTCTTATAACCTTATCCTTCCCTGTTGTCGGGTGTGAGCTCATCTTTGACCAGTACTTGGGCTCTGTGAAGCCTACGACGTCTTCGCTCAGTCTCGGGTGTCAAGCTCTGTTGCTGGGCCTGGGCGCATGCGTTTTGCACGCGCACTCAGAAAGAAAGAAAAACGAAACGACCAAGCGCATTCGACAAGCCGCATGCCCGCCGGCGCCCCCGCATCCAAAGACTCGAAACCAAGCATCCCAAATCACAGCTCGTGAGAGATTCCGGCCAAGCAGCCACGGTTCCATTCAAAACCCCCTCCATCCCCTGATCGCACCGCGTCTACAGCCATCCGCCACGCTTCGCTTTGCTTTGCATATATATATATATATATATATATATATATATATATATATATATATATATATATATATATATATATATATATATATATATATATATATATATATATATATAACTATTACACTCTAGCCGGCTACAAAATACCATATTTTGTAGCCTGACCCAACTCGCGTGCCCAAACAGGCCTTCCGTCCGACCTGACTCAGGCGCATGCGCACCATTATTATACGATCAGGTTGGCACCATTATTATAGGCTCATTACCATTAATGACCTGTGACCCAAATTACCTAACGTGAAGGACCAACCGAACGATCCCTCGTCCCGCGACCCAAATTGCGCCCATTAGCATTTGACCATTTGGAAATTCCCAAATCCCCGTTGCCTGATTCTTTCGCTTTCAGATGCACCATTGGAGATCCCCTTCGCAGCTGCCTCCGTCGCCCCCGCACTCCGTCCGCGGTCCACCGGCAACGCCTGTCTGCGGTCCGCCGGAGACGCCCCCGGCTCCGTCCTCTGTGCGCCGGCGACGCCCCCGCACCGTCCGCGGGCCGCCGCCGGTCCGTGGTTCCAGGAGCGCGCTTGTCCTCGACGCTGAGGGCATCACAGTTCTTCACCGGCAACGCTGCTGCCGGACGTCGTGGTTCCGTCGGGAGGGCATCTGCGCACAAGGTTTTTTTGACCCAACCATCTCCGTGGAGTCCAGTGGTGGCAGGCTCAGGTACGGCCAATTCAGTGGATTAGGATACGATCCCCTTAGAATTATATTATATATTTATTGTTTATTGTCGATCTGGCCTTTCTGAAGAAGACGGCAATGTTGATGTGCATGAGGTGTTCTTGGGGGCAGTTATGCATACCTGAATCTCTCCGTCAGGCTATTCATATTACTACTTCACCGTAGATCTTATTCTACGCGTTTCCGGCGATCTGGTAAACCAGGACGATATGTGTTAGCTACCCCAAACATGTTAATCTGGCAACTATCCTTGCACTGTTATGATTTTTTTCTCTCTGTATAATCTTCACTCATTATTCTGAAAATAGCCTCAATTGACGCTACTGAATAAATAGCAAATTGTGTTTCTCGTAAATTTACTATATACTGTTTGGAAAAGCAATTGTTCTTTATCGTCACTATGCCTTCAGTGATTTCGTACACAAACTACTACTGTTATATCGTACCACATAATTCTTGTAATTTTGGACTAAGGAGCCGGTTCCCATTAGATTAGAATCATTGATTTAATCTTTTGAATGGTTTACTGATTTTACAAACAAATAGTTTCCCTGTTGTGAGCAGACCGGGCAGATAGAAGATGTTAGTCTGCTCTTATCTTTCTCGAGGCAGATGGCTATCTTGATCTTTCACTTGATTAGTAGTGGTTTAAAAACCGTTAGTATTCAAGATTCTACACGATTATTACTTCAAATTCAAGATTCTACACCTCCAGAATACTTACTATTGTTCATTTTTTTTACGATTTCAGGCAATGAGCCTTCTAGACAGCAGCTAGTTACTTTACAGAGCAGCAAAAAGACATGACCTATTGATCTCAGTCTGATCACTACACAGGCAATAGGATGTACGTGTTGGAGTAGTACCACATAGAGAATGTGCAAGAAAAGCACATGCATAGAGAATGTGCAAGAAAATGTCCAGTTATCTTTGAGATGACATATGTAGTTTCACAATATGTAGGGATGGCGTGTGTTGTATTTTGCGTACTGTATCTACTACTGTTATTTAGAATTCGAGCCAATATTTTGCTATGTATTTGCTTGCTTTGTTGCTTTTTATATTTATTTAAATTAAGTTGGATCAGTATATTCTCGTAAATATTATTAGGGTAGATTCTCGTAAATACTCTTAATACAGATTCTCGTAAATACTTCTTAGTGCAGATTCTCGTAAATGTTATCAGTGCAAATTCTCGTAAATACTTGTTAATGCAGATTCTCGTAAATATTTCTTAGTGGACATTCTTGTAAATATTTCATATTGCAGATTCTCATAAATATTTCTTGGTGTGAATTCTCGTAAATATATAGTACATAATCTTAAAAATCTGGTAAATAGAATATCGTAACCACTAGGGGCAGAAAGACATGGATTCTAGTAAAAAAATTGCAAGTCTAGTGAACAGACTATGTAACTAATCAAAGGAGGCGTCATATATTCTAGTAAATCATTAAAAAATATCGTAAAGATTTTTTGCATCCATATATGAAAATAAAATATAGATAATCACCATACTAGCACATGCTGACATGCATGTACGCCTCCTGTTACCATACTAGGCAATTACTGGAAACCAAGCAATTACCACCGGCTAGCTCGCTCCATTAAATCAGCATCACGTGATTACGGGAACCCACCAGCGCTGGTTCTGAATCGGGATGTCAGAGCCGTGCGGTCGGACGGCTTGGCTACAAAATAATCTATTTTATAGCTAGCTGCAGAGTATACTCTCCCTATAATATATATATATATATATATATATATATATATATATATATATATATATATATATATATATATATATATATATATATATATATATATATATATATATATATATATATATATACTTCCAGCCAAGCTGCGGACCGGATATGACGTCATGTGTGGCACCGACGACGGTGCAGGGGATTACTGGTGAGCAAGATGTACGAGACGGCCAAGGAAGTTGTGCTCAATCTATTGTACCTTGTCGAGAGATATGGCTTCGTTCTCAACGGTGCGAGATCCTACTACACTAATCGAAGGTGAAATATCACTCTCCCAACGCTAGCAAGCTCTTCCTCTCTGTTTTAGTAGTATTATTTCTTTCTTTTTTTTTTTTGGTCATGCTAGCCTCCAGACGTCCAGACGCCTGTGCACCCGCGTGCTGCCACCCCGCATCTGTTGCTACTGTTGGGTCTGCATGCTACTGCTACGCTTGGTGGCTTGCTGCGCCCCGAGCGTGTTGTTGTTGTTGCGCCTGCCCACGTGCTTCGCGGCCGCGCCTGCTGCTGTTGCTAGGTCTACGCATGCTGTTGCTGCGCTGTACGGGAGAGCATGTGCGTGGGGCCCACCCAGCTGCATGCAACAGAGAAGGTGGGAGCACAATCACTTACCCGCGTTGACCCTGGCTACATGCTCCACGCTAGAGGACCAAGCTTGGTGGTGCAAGGGCGCCTAGTTCTGTGTTCATTGGGTGCTAGCCCGCTCTGGCGCTCTTCATACGTGCATGCACTTTGACCAGGGAGTGCTTGCCCATTTGGGTACTGACTGCCCGTTGCATGCACGTCCGACTATGGAAGCTGGTCCGCATGACAGAGATAGGCGTTGGATGGATGCATGCAGCGCATACGTGCCCGCGAGTCAGAGCACGTGGGGAACTGCACCTGCTGCAATATACTAAAACAGGTGAAACAATTGAAACATACATTTCCAACATATATGTATAACAATTACAACATATGCAACATCCAGATAAAACACTTGCACATACGTCTAAAATAGGTGAAACATTTGGAACATACACTTGCAACATACGTGTATAACCACTACAACATATGCAATATCCAGATGAAATAGATGAAACATTTGGAAAACGCACTTGCAACATACGTGTATAGCCACTGCAACATATGTCATCCAGATGAAACACTTGCAACATATGTTTGAAATAGCTGAAACATTTAAAACATGCGCTTGCAACACACGTGTATAGTCATTACAACATATGCAACACCATATCTACTTTTACAATATCCAGATAACATATATGCAACATACATTTGAAACACATGAAATATACGATTGCAACATGTGCTCATCTACCTGCTGCCACCCAATGAAGGCTTGTTGACGCAGGCATGGGGGAGTGCAACGGGCGGCGTGTGGCGCGAGGCACCAGGCGCGGACGACGCGTGGTGCAAGGTGGGTTCGGCGTGAGGTGTGAGGCGCAGGGGCGCGCGCATGTAGCGGTTCCCGCACGAGGCGCAAGGGCGCGCGGCACGAGCCGGTTTCGTCCCGGTGGAAACGTCCTATTTTTTTCTAATAACGGGCTAGTCGTCCGCAGGCCCAATAAAGACGCGCGTCCGGCCAGCCGGACGCTCGGTAAAGAACATTACCATTTTTTTTTGGCAATTTGGGCTTATATAAAAATAAAGTGAAGGTTGTATAAAATACAACAATGTATCAAGTCTGGGTTATGTTTCACTCATATATGATAATCCAAGCAAATTGTAAAATGAGAAAAATGGTGCGCAGAGGAGAAAGGCAACGGTAACAAAAACATGGCCTGGCTAAGGAAGAAATCAATTTAATGACCTATGACAGGTACGAGAAAATTTGAAAATATATATGGGCACAGAAAAGAAAAAAATAAATTGAATGTCACTTGCCATTGATTCCCTTTGGTCTCGGCCCTGTCGGACAAAAGACAATCTCAAACAAAAGGCCCAATTGTTGCTCCTAGTTACTGGTCCGTTGCCCAATTAGTACACACCATTCAGGTTGTGTGGACTTAGGCTATCCGCACTCATGGACCTCTATATTCATTCTCTATACGTCCTAGTCAGCAAAATTCTCTCATTTATACTTAATTCTTCCGCACCCATCCATCCTCTATATCATCCTCTATCCATTCTATCCACTGTGGGACTCACTTGTCACTTTATCTAAATATATCCATGTGTGATCTAGTTTTGAAGGATTTATTGAGACGAATTTAATGGTGCAATCGAAATTTAATTTGGATTTTTGGTTTGTAAGTTATAGCATTTTTTTTCCTTTGTTTAGCTAGTGGGGCCACCACTGCTCACTGTAGAGTAAACATTGTACTACTCTAAATATAGAGTGAGAGAAAGGATAGAGTATCGTTTTAGAGTACTCAGTGCAGCAGTTTTTACTCTATATTCATACTCTAAAGCTTTAGAGTATCCCACTACGGGTAGTCTTAGGCCGCACCGATTGATTGATCCAAATTTAATAGTTCCAAGTCTCCTCTCCGACTTGAATCCATCAATCAAACTATGCAGGAATGTCTCGAATATTCACTTTTACCTAATGTAAAAAATGTGCAACTTTTGCAAATACTTATACAGATATATTGATCAAATTATTGCAAAACTACATGCTCTCTGTATTCTTAAATAGACGTACATCTAGGATGTGTGGACCACTGAGTAAGCTTTAGAAACTTTGACCACCAATTTTTTGAAAAGGGTATTTTCTCACACAACAATTGGTATTGGTAGATTTTTCATGAAAACACTCAAGAAAGTTTGAAGAACCTTGAGCACCATATGCAAAGTTTTTTTTTCCAAAAGAACTTTTTGACACAAGGCATATATAGGATGGAAGACTAAGGGCCTAAGGATGACATTGTCGAATGAAGGCCATGTGACACTATTGAAACCCTATAATACTGGCAAAAGTTACTGTTATAAATCAGATTTAATAACCATTAGTTTGCAAGTTGCAATGGTATTTTAGGAAATTTAGTGATGTCTGCTTGCCATTGTTTTCACATGCTTGAATGCTTCCACCCTCTCTATTGGTTGCATACTTGCATGTTACTTCTTTCTTCCTCTTCTTTGCTTTTCTTTGTTCTTCCAGCTTGATTTGCCTCTAGGTCCTTTGTAAATGATGCACATCATTCTGTCGTTCAAGTAAAAAAGAAGAACCCCCTCTTTATTCAAATGTAAACCTTGAGCAGCATAGGTCTGGTTGTGGCTCCACACATTTAAATTGATACCGTTCCACAACTCAGAAACAATAGAAGTTTTCACATCAGTGATACAAAACCCCACAATCTGTAAAAGAGCCAGAATACACAATTTTATAGAAGCATGCAGTTCTCTTGAGGCAATGCAATCTGATTTTCCTTTGCAGCCAACCACCACTTCTAAGCTCCATGATTTTTTAGATATACAAAGCAACTGGGGATTTAGTCTTGGTGAATAAAGCATTTCCTTCTCTGCTAAAGGAGCATAGCTTCTGGATGTCAGGTTTATTCTTCACATTATTTGAATCTTTATCTACATCATCAATGGAGACAAACGTCCATTATCAATTTTATTCAGAATCTAGCAGAAACCACACCCATGTTTACAGTGAATTCGTTATTCAGATGTCCACAGAGTAGCCATAAGGGATAATCATGGACGAATACATAACTTGCACTACAGGAAAACGCCTCTTTGCCGACTGCTTGCCCCGGTCGGCAAAGGCATAAACCCAGTCGGCAAAGGCTTTGCCGACCGCAAAGCCACGTGGCAGTCGTCAAAGAGCAGTCGGCAAAGCCTGGGTTGGCAAAGGCGGATTTGTCGACTGCCACGTGGCACACAGTCGGCAAATCCTTTGCCAACTGCCACGCCAGCAGTCGGCATAGCCACGTGGCGCCGTCAGCCCTGACGGCAGGCTTTGCCGACTGCTGGTTCCTCGGCAGTCGGCAAAGAATTTTTTTAAAAAAATTGTTTGCCGACTAGCCGCCAGCTCGGCAGTCGGCAAAGAAAGAAAATATTTTTTTTTGAAATGTTCTTTGCCGACTGCTTTCGGAGTTGCAGTCGGCAAAGATTTGACCTCTTTGCCGACTGCCTCCCATTGCAGTCGGCAAAGACTCTGTCCTGGGGTTTTTTTGGCCAGCTTTGCCGAAGCTGGATTTTTTTTGCTTTTGTTTTCTGTTTTCTCGCATCAAAACCCTGCAAAATCACAAATTATAATCCAATTTCGCCAGAAGCACCGGTAGCACCATTTATATCACAATTTCATCACATTTGTCGCCAACATCACCACATATATCACAATAACGCACAACATCACATATATCTCACATATATGTCACAATAACAACCACACAAGTGCATTACAACCATCACATGAAGTCCAACACGTCGAACACCACAAGTTGACGTCCATCACACGAAGTTCAACATAACAAGTCTAGGTCCATAACGAAGAAAAGAAATACATGACAACAACTTCGACGATACGGTGGATACATGATAACAGAATTGACAAGTACCTAGCTCGTCGCGCCGTCCCCGGTCTCATCATCCGCTCCGCCCCCAGAGCCCCCAGGGTTTGCCCACGGAAACCTCCTTGGACCAAACTGAGGCGCCTGCGCGTACTGCCACCCTCCGCGCACCGGCGGCCACGAGTACGTCGGAGGAGGGCCACGCGGAGGTGGATACGGTGGATAGGGTGCAGGTGGTGGATATGACATCATCTGATGGCTGGGACCTCCAGGAGACGGGTTCGAACCCGCCGACTGTACCTGCACAAGTTAAACGCCAAGTGATGTCATTAGTATCTGCAGCATGGACGCACAAGTTAAAGCAAGAGTCAATATACTCACCGGGGTCCCTCTAGGAGCGACAGGAGCAGGCACAGGAAAAAAACTCTGGAGGAGGAGGCGGTAGAGCGAACATTGGAAGAGGAGGCGGTGTAGACACCCCAGGCGTCTGCATGGACTGGAAGAAGCTGGCCATGTTCTGCATCTGAGTGTTGTAGTGCTGCTGCAGGCTTTGCTGGTAAGCCATCTGTTGTGCCATCATCTGCGCGTGCAACGTGGCGATCCTCTCCTCCATCTTGGCCTCCATCTGGGCCTGCAATATTACATCCGCAGTGTTGATTGTATGTACAGGTGTGAAACGAGTGAACGACGAACGAAACGGCACTTACCTGCGACGCTGACTGCCGCCGGGGCGCTACGGGGATGTCGCTGGAGCTCGTGGGCGTGGATCGAACCTGGGTCAGCGTAGGAACCTGGGACGGGTCGAGGGCGATGTGGGCCATGTAGTAGCGGCCGTGCTGCTTCCCTAGTCCCAACCTCTGCAGGAGGTCTATGTCTAGGGGCTCGGCGATGGGGTCGAACGTCTCCCCGTAGCGCTGGCGAGCCACGACGGTGTACTCGGTGGCCTTCTCGTAGGCGGTGGGGTTGGTGTACGCATCGGGCCCGTCCTCCAGGTTGTAGACGTTGTTCAGATCCGTCGCCTTGCCCTTGTGAGAGAGGAGGTACGCGGTGTACTCGTTGATTTCCTGCCCACCGTGCATCTGCGTCTGCATTGAAAACACAAACATGGTTACAAGTATTGACAATTGAGCGCAAGGATTAAGACATGAACGGACGCATACCCATCTTATCGCGAACTGGGGGAGGGGCTGATTCCCTTGGTGGTGTGACACCCCTCGCATCTGCGCACGGCGGCCCTGACGGTCGGCATGCCTCGCGTACGCCTCATCCGTGCGCCACATGCGCACAATCTCCGTCCAGCATTCCCTGTGGTTGTCGCACCACGACGGACACACCTGCATGACATCAAGTATTTAACATGCGAGAAGATTAGTGTAATGTTTCACTGAAGGAATCTGAACGAATGTTGTCATACTTAATTACCTGCTCGTATTGCGCTTGGGTGAGGTCGGCCTCCCTCGAGTTCATTCTTTGGCGGATTTGGGGCTTCTTGATGTTCTCTCCAAGCACGTTGGCGTGGAAGTCACGGATGGCCTGTATGTGCGCCTCATGGTATAGGTCCTTGAGACGATCTTTGCAGACCGCCTCCTGCACTCGCGCCACCTGGGCCGCTTTACCCTCCTCGCACGTGAAGAAGTCCTGCACACAGACACATCATGTAGCATTTCCTTTTTGCAAGAAGTCCGACGAATGCGTACTATTTAGCAATGCGGTGCGATGAAAGACTCACCCAAAACTCCCTCTTTATCTTTGCTGCGATGGTCTCGCCACCCTCCTCAATGAGGTAGAAGTGGGACCACTTGGTGGGCACCTTCATCTCGCCGTTGACGTTGACAAGGCCAGGGTAGAACTCCTTAATCAGGAGGCCCTGGATGCCATTGATATGGCATGCTTGACCTGCTCCACTCACAATCTTCTAGGAACTGCACGAGTCATTAAGAACAATTGTTAGTCTTTAGTTCGATTTTTGACATGTCATATGAACAAGTACTGAAATCAATAATGGTTACTTACGTCTGGCCCACGGGTGTGATCACCGGGCGCTGGTGGAATTGCGGCCGCACCCTAGGAAGCTGCGTGGGCCCGCGCAAGTACACCTTGGCCACGCCTGGTGTAGGCGCGTCGTCGCCGTCGTCGTTGTCATTGTCGTCATCATCGTCGCCGCCGCGCTCGTCGTCACCCCCTTGAGAGGACGAGAACAGCAGCCTCCTGGTCGCCTGGCGACGTCCGCTGGGGGGCTGGGACCCCCTACTAGATGACCCGCGCACCAACACCTCCTCCTCCTCCTCATCGTCGTCGGCAGTCTCCTGCGGGGGGACCTGGTACGCCGAGCGTACTGCTCGATGCGACCGCTGCCGCCATCCGCCTGGCATTTTGCTGAGTGCCTGCAATGACAAAGAACAAAACTGTTAGCATAAATAAATGACAAGTACTTGTAAAGAAACATAATAATAACAATATAGTATTACATGGCCTCGTAATTATCTCCGTGAACGGAAATATCTCGGGCGTGGAGTCGTCATCTCTATCACTATCGTCGTCATCGCTATCAATATTGTCGAGCTCCCTTAAGTCATCACTGTCATCATCATCCTCATCGTCTCCATAGTCATCATCATGTACCTCCTCCTAGACAACTCCATCGCGCTGCATCTGCCATCGCTCAAGCATTCTTAAGTCCCTGGCATCCTGCACCTCCTCACCCTCGTCCTCATCGATTTCGTTGTCTACTTCCATGCCCATGAGCGAACCAATGTCGATCTCCAAGGTACCTTCTAGCCCCTCAGGTTGATAGAACTCATCGGTGCTTGGGTCAAAGTTGTAATCGTCGTCGTTTGGGAGAGGCGCTTTGCCGCGCGGCGACACCAAATGCACAAGGCTCCACCCCGCAAGCTTCTCATCTTTTTGGCATGCCCATGGGAGGTAATAAACTTGCGTGGCGTCTCGGTTGGCCACAATGTAGACATCGTCTCCTTTATAGCTGCAGTCCTGTCGAATCTCGACTTGACCTATCGTAAGGTCTTTCCTCGTGATATCAGGATCGAACCAATGGCATTTGAATACCACCGGCACTAAAGTCTCGGCACCCTTAAAGTTGAGCCCGTATATCTCTTTGACTATGCCGTAGTAGTCCTTCCCATCCGTGTCGGGCGTACGAACTCCGCAGCACATGGTTTTTAGGTTGGGTCGACTCTCCTCGTAGCTTCTCGTGCGAAAGCGATAGCCATTCACATCATAAACGGTGAATGACTTCACCCTACGGGAGAAGCCACGGCCCACCTGTTTCAATTCATCGCTCATTTCTGCATCCGTTCAGGCCTGCAAGGGTAGGAGATCGTTACATAACTCGCTCCGGGGAGCAAAGTGGAATCACAAAGTCGAAAAGAGGTTAGTTGGTTGGTACCTTTGTACAGAACCAGGAGATGAAATCGAGCACACCGTGTCTAAGAAGATTGTCTTCTTCTTGCTCGGTAGGAGCCCTATTGCCTCTCCAGTATTGACTAATAAATTCCCTGAAAGAAGGAAGAAACTAGAGGGTCAGACCATGATAGATGGAGGATAGTGACGGCGTAGGTAACAAGCTCATTGAGAACTTACTTCTGATAAGGAATCACTTCATCAAGGTTGATCAACAATGTGAACATGATAGTCTGCCACTCCTGATGGTTCAACTGCTTGTTGGTACCTACGCTTCCACTCCCGAGATCCCCTTGGAAAAGGCTGAGTATCGATGAGTTCTCGTCAGCGTTGTAATGAGGGGTTGGATTGTGCATGCTGGGAAGCTTCTCAGTATAGTACGCCTGTGTGAAGGTCGACACCTCCTCTAGAACAAAGGCCTCTCCCACGGAAGCCTCAATCTTGGCTTTATTTCTACAATTTTTCCAAACAACCTTTAGACACCTCTCGATTGGATAGCATCAACGGGCCTGCACGGGACCCCCCAACCGTGCCTCGCGCGGTAGGTGCATGATCAGATGCTGCATGGACAGAAAGAAGCCAGGTGGAAATATCATCTCCAACTTGCAGAGCAACAGAGGTGCAGCCTTCTCCAGTTCAACACAAACATCCCGAGACAACTCCTTGGCACAAAGCTGGCGGAAGAAGAAGCTCAACTCTGCCAGGACGCACCACACATGCTCTGGGAGGTATCCCCGGGTCATCGCAGGAAGGATCCGCTCAATCCATATGTGGAAGTCATGGCTCTTCATCCCTAAGACTTTCATAGTCTGCAAGTTCACACCCCTGCTCAGATTCGCCGCATACCCATCGGGGAACTTTAACGTCTTGATCCACTGCAAAACTTCCTTCCTATCTGCCCTTTTTAGGATGTAATCGGCCGGCCCCCTTTTCCATTTCCTGCCGGGCGCAGGGGTCTTCATCACCAGGTTTGGTCTATCACAGATCATCTCCAGGTCTAGTCTAGCCTTGACGTTGTCCTTCGACTTTTTACCAACGTCCATGAGTGTTGCCCAGAGTGCCTCGGCCACATTCTTTTCTATGTGCATTACATCGATGTTGTGTGGAAGAAGAAGGTCCTTGAAGTAGGGGAGCCTAGTCAAGCCTGATATATGAGTCCACATGTGGTCCCGAGCATATCCCTTAAACCCACCTGTTTCCTCAGGTTTGAGAGCATGTATGTCAGCAAGGACGGTGGCAGGGCTCTTAACCTGCGGAATGGGGCCGGTGACTTGAACACCTTTCGTGAAGTGCTTTACATCTAGCCTGAATTCATGGTTCTCAGGCAGGAATTGGCGATGCTTGTCGAAAGAAGAAAACTTGCCGCCCTTGGCCAGCCAGGTGAACATCACATCTGCCTTGCATGTCGGGCAAGGGAACTTCCCGTGAACACACCACCCGCTGAATAAGCCATACGCCAGGAAGTCATGCATTGAATACTGGTACCACACATGCATTCTGAAATTCCTCTTCGTAGCCCGGTCGTACGTGAGTACCCCCTCTTCCCAAGTAAGTTCCAATTCATCCCACACCGGCTGCATGAACACACCCATATTGTCGCCCGGGTGTCCAGGTATTATCAGCGTCAAGAGCACGTTCTTAGGTTCAAACATGACGCCGGGGGGAGATTGAGGGGGATCACAAACATGGGCCAGCAAGTGTACGGGGCCGCCATCATTCCAAACGGGTTGAACCCATCTATTGCCAGCGCTACGCGTACATTCCGAGCCTCCATAGCCTTGATAGGATTCATGTTATCGAAGTGCTTCCATGCATCACCGTCCGCCGGGTGTACCATCTTGTCAGGATGGTATCTTTTGCCATTCTTGTGCCACGTCATCTGTTTCGTGGACTCCTCCGTCACATATAGCCGTTGCAGCCTCGGTAGGAAAGGAAGGTGTCGTACGACCTTCTCAGGGACCTTAGATTGTTTCATGCTGCCATTAGAGCCTTCTACCAACACGAACCTAGAGGCATCGCACTTCGGATAGGTTTTTGCTTCCTCGAGGTCTCCCCTGAACAGGACGCACCCCTTTGGACAAGCATGGATCCCCTCATACGGCATCTTAAGTGCACGAAGGAGCTTCTATGTAGCGTAGGTGTTCGTCGGCAAGACATGATCTGCCGAAAGCAGTCCCCCAACAATGCTCAACACGAGATCGAAGCCGTCTCGACTAATGCCCAGCTGCGACTTCAACCCTATCAGGCGTGAGACGGCATCCAGTTGCGTAAGCTTTGTCTTCTCATGAAGGGGCTTCTGTGCCGACTCCATCATGTCGTAGAAGGCCTTCGCGGTTTCCTCCGGATCTTCCTCCACATCCATTCCTTCGCCAAACCGTGCTTCGTGGAAGTCTGCCATCATGTCTGCCATCCTGGCATCGCCATCATACTCCTCGAGGACGGGTCGCACCACCTCGTCCCTAATAGGATGGTATTCACCATGGTGGCGCCAACGGGTATAGTTTGGAACGAACCCGTGCTTGAACATATCTCTCAACACCTGAGCCTTTACTTTCTTCTTCTTGTTCCTGCACTCGCTGCAGGGACACGACATCCGAATCGACCCTTTAGCAGCTGGGCCAAATGCATGCTCCAGGAACTCAGTCGTCCCCTTGATCCATTCGTGGCTCTTACTTGCGAAGCCCGAGTACATCCACTCACGGTCACCCATGCTCTGTCATGCGGCAATGTTAACATGTGATAAAACTAGCAAGTGCATCTAAAACGCGCTCCTACCATCTAATAGGTGAAGGATAGGTCCTAATCCCACCCGAGCATGCGCAGACGAGGTTAGCTTCCATGCTCCGCTCCCGTCCAAGACAGAATTTCGGTAGCACCTCCTCGTTGTTCTCCCGATACACGTCCCGGCGGGGAGAGTGTGTATCCAGAGAACAACGGGGAGGTCCTACCGAAACTCCGACTCGGACGGGAGCGAAACATGGGAGCTAACCTCGTCTGTGCATCCTCGGGCTGTCCAAATAACGTGGACAATCCGAAACGGATACGGTTATACATATGCGAAGAACGCATACTTCCAACTGTATCCGTTTCGGACGGGAGACGCCTAACTGGGTAACGCGACCTACGACTACATGTGGCAGAAAGAGGGGTCATACCACAGGTGCTGGTGAAGAAAGGCTAGCGGGGCAGTGCCGAGTCGTGCTCCTCCGGCTAGCCTCCAATGGGAGCCCTCCTAAAAAAGAAAAACAATTAGTGAGAACGAAAAATTTCGGCAGCACCTCCCCTATACGGGAAGGTTACCAAACCTGCAAGAAAAGATGGCACGATGGCCGACAAACACATATACATGTCAGGCACGATGGCCGACAACCACAAATGTATTTCTAATCCATGCAGAAGAATATAAGCAGGTATTAACAAAGTAAACTACTACTAGTAGTAGTACTACTACCTCGTCGTCATGGACGGCGTTACCGGCGCATGGAGCAGAGGCGCGCGCGAGGACGGCGAGGCGAGGTGAGGACGGCGTGCGGAGGCGAGGACGGCGCGGCGAGGACGACGACGCAGGGCTAGCGGATGGCGAACGGCGCGCGAACGGTGGACGGCGCGCGGACGGCGAATGGCGGACGGAGCGAGGCACGCCGGATCGGGGCGGGGCAGCGACGGCGCCGGGGCGGGTCAGGGCGAGGCCGTGGCCGCTGCGGGGCCGACGCCAGAGCTGCACGCGGCGGCGCGCCTGGCCGGGGCCGGATCAGGGCGGGGGCAGCGCCGATGAGGGGCCTGGGCGGGGCGACCGGCGCCGGGAGGGGCCCAGCGCGGGAGAGGGGGGGACGCGCCGTGGGGGTGGGCCAGCGCGGGGGGGGAGTGCGGGGGGAGGGGGGCGCCACCGGGGAAGGCCGCGCCACCGGGGAGGGACCAGCGCGGGGGGGGGGGGGCGCCGCCGGGGAGGGCCGCGCCGCGCGGGGGGAGGGCGCCGCGCCTCCTGGGAGGGCGCACGCGGCCGCCGGGGAGGGCGCGCTCGGCCGCCGGGGAGGGCGCGCGCAGCCGGGGGAGGAGGAGGAGGGGATCCGCCGGCACGGGAGAGAGGGAGGGGAGGGGCGCGGGGGAGGGGGAGGGCGCGGGGGGATGCGCCGGCGGCCGGCCGGGCGAAGGCGTCGACGGCGGGGGCGGCTTGGGGGGCGGCAGCGGGCGAGCGGGATTTTGGGGAGGGGGGAGGGCCGGCCGAGCGGATAAGACGATGTTTTTCTTTTTTTTTATTTATTTTTTCCCTTTGCCGACTGCCAGCATGTGACGCAGTCGGCAAAGGTCTATTATTTTTTTCAAAAAATTATTTTTTTATTTTTTTTAAAAAAATACTTTGTCGACTGCTCTGCTCCCTGGCAGTCGGCAAAGGTTATTTTTGATTTTTTCTCAGAAATTCTTTGCCGACTTCCATCCTCCCTGGCAGTCGGCAAAGGCTCTTTGCCAACTGCCACGATGGCAGTCGACAAAGAATTAATTTTTTTTTGATTTTCGATCCTAGTTTTTTTGTGTTGCCTTGCTACAGTAAGTACATGATATATTCCAGGTTTGGGTCATTTTGATTTATTTTGCTATATTCCATTGATTTTTTCTGTTTCTTTGATTTTTTCCGGCAGCTCCAGATTTGAACTGCAGGTACATGAAATAATGGAATCCGGCGATTCAGAAAATGATATTCATGATGTTTGGAGCATGTTGAGGCCGTGTGCGGGGCCTCGCGTGAAATTTCGACCGTGTTGGTGTCGGAACACGCCGAGCCACGCGCGTGAAAAGTATTTTTAAATTTTATAAAATCGAAACAGAGTCCGAAACGGAGTCGGAACACGCCGAGCCCCGCACACGGCCTCAACATGCTCCAAACATCATGAATATCATTTTCTGAATCGCCGGATTCCATTATTTCATGTACCTGCAGTTCAAATCTATAGCTGCCGGAAAAAAACAAAGAAACAGAAAAAATCTACGGAATATAGCAAAATAAATCAAAATGATCCCAAACTTGGAATATATCATGTACTTACTATATCAAGGCAACAAAAAAAACTGGGATCGAAAATAAAAAAATAAAAATTCTTTGCCGACTGCCAGGGAGGATGGTAGTTGGCAAAGCCTGCGCCTTTGCCGACTACTGACGGAGTGGCAGTCGGCAAAGGTGACGGTGTGGATGGCGTCAACCATGGCCTGCCTTTGCCGACTGCAATTCTTTGCCAACTGCCTGGCAGTCGGCAAAGCCAGGCAGTCGGCAAATCCTGCTTTGCCGACTGCAGGAAATTCCAGTTGGCAAAGGGACCTCTTTGCCGAGTGTCGAGAAAAAACAGTTGGCAAAGAAAATTGTAGTCGGCAAAGAGCCAGTTTCCTGTAGTGTTGACTAGGTATTAAGCTTCATGGGACAAACCTAGGCCAGAATCTGCAACCACCGTAAACCCTTCAACTATTGGTTAAATGTTGCTAATTTTTTGAATTTGTTATGAATGAGCCTGTTATTTTTTAAGAACTTACAACTGTCAAGGATTAACTGAGAATTTTTTAAATGCCCTATTTCAGGATGAGCAAATGGCCTCAAGGCTTGCCTCTGCAGCTAACAAGGAAAAGTTCTACCACCAAATTGCTTCAGCAGCAGAATCAGGATGGGATTTTAGCTCACGATGGATGAGGTATGGATGTGCAGCAGGCAGTGCAATATGTCCAACATCATGCTTCTAATGATTTGTTTTTTCTGTTTTACAGAAATCCTCCTGACATGACAACATTGGCAACAACATTTATCATACCAGTGGACTTAAATACATTCATGTACAAGGTAGGGTATATAGAATGGTTCGACACATGCAAATTCAAATCCTGAACTCAAACTAGCCGTGGTTATGGATAGCTTTGATAAATGTCCAAAAATTACATGTACTCAGCATATGCAATAGTATGTGGTCAGATAGAGTGTTTGGTACAAAATGTTGTTAACTGGTCAAAAAATAGATATTATTTTTTTCATGAATTTAGTTTTAATTTAAATCTAGGCAAGGATACTAACTTTGCAAGTCTTCAAAAACAATAACATATAGACCTTTGTATGTGTAATGTGTTCGGAAGCTGAAGGATACATATGCACTTTACTTACTCGTTAGTGTGTTCCAAATGGCTAGGTGTGTTCTTGGGAAGAAAGTAGTTAATGATAATTAACATTTTAACAACAAAAAAACATAATTATCAAACAATCAAGAATTAAACTAAACCCTTAAGGCTTCCAAGTCAACAATGCAAACCTTTTTGTTCAACACAGATGGAGCGGGACATTGAATTCTTTGCGAAGCTTATAGGAGAATATACAACCTCAAAAGAATTCTCTGAGGCTGCAAAAGCGCACCAAATTGCAATTGACTCAATTTTATGGAACTCTGACATGGAGCAGTGGCTTGACTACTGGCTTCCTACTGATGTCAAATGCCAGGTGCCTATGAAGGAAGAAGGATTATGCCTTGATCTTTTAAACTGTTATAAACGACATTATGATATTAACTTGATATGTCTTATACTTTCAGGGTGTCTACCAATGGAATTCTAAATCACAGAACCACAACATCTTCGCCTCCAACTTCATACCTATCTGGTTAAACGTGCATCATTCAGGTGATTATTGTATGTTTCCAAAGGTTTTGTTTCTAATGACAGGTGGAATGCTGTAAAAAAATTCCAGAGTAATATCTACACATTTAGTATCCAGTAGTGCTTCCATGTATTTGTGTCCCTGTTCTTATGTTCTTCTATCGATACTACAGGCTTAGTATGGCTCTGGTGAACTGTTGATTAATACCAATAAGTTGGCAATAATGTTACTTACTGTACAAGAATAGAGGTAGCTAGTATTAATTTTACTAAATCTGGTACAAGAATGAAGGCAAAATCTTGATCCTACTGGGATATAGGATAAATGTTTGCTACTGATTACTATACTGGCAACTCTTTGCTCTAACTTTTGAGCTATTTCATTCAGTACTGATTGAGCAGTTAAAAATCAATAACCCCACGACTATGGTTCCTATAATGGAGGCAAGCTACAAAGCAAAACGTCTCCTAGTTTGTATAATTTACATAATTTAAGGCATTTTCATCATTTGACCTTAGAGACGCACAAATCCTTTTGTTCTACCCCATCTACTAACATTGGGGCACAACTACAAGAACTTATCTTACTTCATAGTACTAGAATGGGAAAATTGTTATATCTGAAAATGCTCCTGTCCTATTTCTCTTGCTGCTTTTATTGCATGGTACTGAGTTTTAGTGTCTGAAACAAAACCAGGCTTGGTGAACTATGTCGATGAGGCAAAATCAGTTAGAGTCATGAGAAGCCTGAAGGCATCAGGACTACTTCGTAACTCAGGAATAGCCGCTTCATTATCCAACACCGGGCAACAATGGTTAGTTGTTCCTTGAAACTGAACACTGCAAGAAATTTGATCCCCCCATTGTCAACAGTTCTTCCAAATTGTGATGGAACAGGGATTTTCCAAATGGATGGGCCCCATTGCAACATCTGATAGTTGAAGGACTGGTAAACTGTGGTTCTGCAGAGGCAAAGGAATTTGCTGAAGATATTGCTACAAGATGGATCCGAACAAACTATGCTGCCTATAAAACTAGTGGTGTGATGTATGAGAAGTACGACGTGGAGTTCTGTGGAAGATCTGGTGGCAGCAGTGAATACAAACACCAGGTATGGACTTTTTTTTCACTTCATCCTCAACCAAGGGCTAAAACATCCTCTTCCCTTCTACTCACAGCTGTTATAGCAACTTTGGACCGCAGTGGCACATCTAGAAAAAAAAAAAGCTTCCTTTTCATGACAACTTTTCTAGTGGCTTGCCCAACATTTGTTAATTCTTTGGTGGAACACAAGGATCTCTCTCAACCCTGAATGGCTGAGACCTCCCTCCTGGCCTCGCATTCTGAACTCTCCCTCTACTAGCATGCTGCATACCACCATACCCGTAGCAGGCAGCAACTAGGGTCGTGGCGCTAGTGGTCCTAGGCCCAAATCCGCCCAACTCAATCAAGAGCTCAGTGTTAAAAAAACGATATTGCTGTAGTCCTTGGCTCTATCGTCCGTTACCATACCTTCTTGATTTCATCGCCAATTCGCCATGGAAACTCAAGTCCAATACCAGTAGTCCACCGACTCCATTCTCAGTTGGCAACGGGTGTCGATGCAGGCTTGTTCCAGCACCACCCAATGATCCTGCATGAGAGAGATCTGTTTTCACACCAGCAAGTGCTCGATACTGATCGGCCGTGTTGGTTCCAGTTAATATCTCCAGCTTCAGCTTGTACCTTTTCAGGAGTGGTCTGAGTGAAACGGGAAAAATTATCTGAGTGCTATTCTGATCACTGATCAGCGGCAACCCATATCCCCTTCAGTAAAAGCCAGAGAGAGCAAGGGCTCGAACACACACTATAGTTGTAAGATTAATTCAGAAAAAGAATTGGGTTCTTTTCAGTTGTTAATCGTGATGCTAATTGCTATGCATGATTATGTTGTTTGATGAATGGAAACCAACTTATACATCACCATTATCATATGACTGTTCTTTGGTGAATGGTAAGTTCAGAGCAACCGACTGTTGCCTTGTCTAATTCAATCTCATGGGCATCTTTTGCAGACTGGTTTTGGCTGGTCCAATGGTGTGGTATTGTCGTTCTTGGAAGAGTTTGGATGGCCTCGGGACAAGGAAATTGTTTGTTCATGAAGGGCAGAAGAAACCCCAGCAGAATGCATCAAGATTAATGCATAATCTCCAATGCACAATGATTGGAAAGCTGATCTGTTCACTGTTGTTAAACTAGAGTAGACCCTCATTTTATCAAGAACTAGGGGGATTTAGGTCTTACGGACGTCTTTGACCTTGTTTTATGTGGCAAGTGGCATGTGAGAGAGAGAGAGAGAGAGAGAATAATATGTTTTTCGATATTGAGTTGATAAGCTGGTTTTCTGGAATGCATGCTTGTCAATACATTGTTTATACATGATTATATTGTCTAGATCTGCTTTCAAATCCGAAGTCATTCAATAAATAAGAAAAAGATACATTTAAATTTTATAAAAAAATATGTTATTGAGAAAATAATTTAATTAAATTTTGTTGAATACACTATTTGAGTTTATATGAATTTAGGAAGAAAAATCAAGTTAATTAAAGTTTGATGAATAGGTGAGATATGAATTTTGGAAGGTTAATTAGTTGCTTGTTTATAATTAGAAAAAGAAAAAAAATGACAGGATGCTGGGCCACTGCTACGCTGAATAGAGAGGGAGGAGGGGTCAGCCCGCAGGCCGAGCAAGCCCAAGAATAGAAGGTGACGAAATGGGCTAGACTGAATTCCGCCCAAGGCTAGGATGTGTTTATTAAAAAATATTAATAACTTTTGATCCACTCAAAATAATAGTAACTTTTGTTTTATTTCTAGGAAATTTTATATTTGTAGAAATCTTACAAACTCAATCTAAAAATGCTTAAAACTCCCTAAGACATATTGATGCCTGATAAAATTGGATGCGTGATTTGAGGACTTATTTACTTAGTATTTTACGTCATTTTATTATATATGTTCAAGGAATGTGGTATGCGGGTCAACATGAGAAAAAGGAAGAAAAAATCCATGAGCTGTTTTATATAAATAATTACTTGATTTTATATGTTCTATTTTTGTGCTTTTACATATAAATTATATAATAATAGTTTGTTTAATAAAGTTTATTTCTATTTGACTGAATATTGATCAAATCAAACTTTTAATTCCTGATAAAATACCATGATTCGTTTGTGCCTACTACGGAGTATTATGGTAATGCTAAATGTCCGGACGGACCGGACGCGGCTTCCCACAATCGGTGCGGCTTCCCACTAGGAGCAACTTCCCATTGGCCCACGCGGGTTAAAGTCCGAGCGCGTGCCTCCCAAACGGCCAACAGCACCCTCTAGCCCGCGTCAAAGAACGGTGCGGGAAGCGCGCTACCAGCGCATGCGGCCCCTACCATGCAGTCATGTGGGGCCCATGCTAACCTGCCACCGGTCGACCCGCGCGCCTGTGCGTACAACTGTTTCCCTCGCTCCTACAAAGTGCGTGCTCGCCCAACCCGCGGGGTCCACGCACAGGTGAAAGGTCCTAAATGGCTAGAGGGGGAGTGAATAGGCTATAAAAAATTCTCTATAAATTGACTAGAGTAAAGGGTTAGAAACCTAAATAGTGAAATGTAATTTTGCTGTAGCTCTACAAGGGTTACAATCCACCTATTCCAACAATTCTAGTTAAGTAATATCTCTAGATCAATCAAAGGCTATGTCACTGTAAGCTAAGTTAGTGAGCTCTAAAAGACTAGACTAAAGAGCCTCATTAACCAAACTACACAACAAGAAAGCTAGCCCTCAAAACTAACTACACTAAAGAACTTAGCTACACTAGAATATAAATGCAAGAGAGAGAGAGTGAGTAGATTATACCACCGTGGCGAGAGACAATGAACCAATCGATAAATGTCAAGAGAATTACCGTGAGAATTCCAATCACAATTGACACAAGATTTTTCTCTTGAGATTCACGTGCTTGCCGGCACGCTAGTCCCTGTTATGTCGACCAACACCTGGTGGTTCGGTGGCTAATAGGTGTTGCACAAACCTAGCCCAACACTTGGGTACCGCAAGAACCTACCCACAAGTGAGCTAACTCAATAACACGAGCAATCCACTAAAGTTATCTTTCAGCTCTCCACCGAGGAAGGTACAAGACCCCTCACAATCATCGAGAGATGGTCACGAGCAATCACCAACTCGTGCCAATGCTCCTTCGCTGCTCCAAGCCGTCTTGGTGGCAGCAACCATGGAAGGTCCTAATGGCCAGAGGGGGATGAATAGCCTATTAAAAATTCTACAACAACACTTAAACCAACATGTTAGACAATTATGAAGCGAAGCAGAGTGTTGCGCTAGCCTACTCAAAATGCAAGCCTTCTATCCACAATTCTAGTTGCTATGATCTCTATTTCAAACACAAGAGGCTAAGTCACTACCACTAAGTTAGTGTGCTCTCAAAGACTAACTAAAGAGCCACACTAACCACTAAACATGACACAAGCTAGCTCTTAAAACTAATTACACTAAAGAGCTTAGCTACATTAGGAATGTAAATATAAGAGTGAGGTAGTAAAGTTATACCGCCATGGCAAGAGATAATCAATCATAATGAATACCAATGAAATCCTCGAAGACAAGATGACACAATGATTTTTCACCAAGATTTACTTGCTTGCTGGCAAGCTAGTCCCCATTATGGTGATTCACTCACTTAGAGATTCACACACTAATAGGCGTCATACTCCTAACCCTTAATCGGGTGCCGCACAACCAACACAAGATGAGGATCCATAAGCCACGAGCAATCCACTAGAGTACCTTTTGGCTCTCCACCGGGAAAAGGTCAAGAACCCCTCACAATCACCATGATTGAAGCCAAAGATAAGCACCACCCTCCACTCGATAATCCTCGCTGCACCAAGCTATCTAGGTGGTGGCAACCACTAAGAGAAACAAGTGAATCCTGCAGGAAAACACAATCACAAGTGTCTCTAGATGCAGTCACTCAAGCAGTGCAGTTGGATTCACTCCCAACTCACAAAGATGATGAATCAATGATGGAGATGAGTGGGAGGGCTTTAGCTCAGCTCACTAGGTTGCTATATCAATGAAAATGGCCAAGAGAGTGAGCAAGAGCCGGCCAACAAGTTTATATATGCGCCACTCAAGCCACCCAACCGTTACTCACATAAATGTACCGTCAGGCCCAGCCCTTCGGGATCATCAGACCCAGGCAGGGTCCAGTCCGACGCCCTAGGCATCCACTGCAGTGGCGCCACATGTCCCAATCAAACAAAATTGACCATTGCCACCGACAGTCGCCTGCCACACGCTGAAAACCACGGTTGGACCCAGGCCATTGGACCCACCGTTGGACTCCACGCAGGGAGAGTCCGACGTGGTCTAGTAAGGTCCAGAGTGGGTTAAATCGGTTGGACCCTAATCTGACGCCCACCGTTGGACCCAGGCGCGAGTCCGACGCCGTCACGTGTCGCGCTGACGCTCACTCATACACGCGACACTGAATGAACAGTGCACACGGTCGGTCTGATGCCCTCAAGAGCCCTGGTCCAACGCCGCCTCCTATTTGTGTGTGCGTTAGAGTCAACTATTAGACCCAGCGAGCAACCAGTCTGATGCTTTGTGAAATAGGGTTTGACGCCCCTATTTCAACTCCTTTTGATCTCGAACTTCACCAACCTTGCTCAAATGTGCTAACCGTCAAGTGTTTCACCTTGTGCACGTGTGTTAGTATATTTTCATAAACATTTTCAAGGGTGTTAGCACTCACTAGAATCTAAATGCATATGCAATGAGTTAAAACATCTAGTGGCACTTTGATATAACTGCATTTTATGACGTGTTTCACCCCTCTTAATAGTACGGCTATCTATTCTAAATATGATCACACTCACTAAGTGTCTCGATCACTAAAATAAAATGGCCCTATGGATATCTCCTTTGCCTTGAACCTATTTTGTTTTTCTCTTTCTTCTTTTCCAAGCCTGAGCACTTGATCATCACCATGGCTATCACCCACCATCATTATGATCTTCATCATTAGCTCCATCACTTGGAATATGCTACCCCTATCTCATGATCACTTAGAGTAAAAGGGTTAGCACCTAGGGGTTTCATCAATTCACCAAAACCAAACTAGAACTTTCAAACCATCAAGAGAAACAAGAAATCCGCAGCCACAACGATCTCCAAGTGCCACTAGATGCAATCACTTAAGCAAATGCACTAGAAATCACTCTTAATCTCACAATGATGATGAATCAATGATGGAGATGAGTAGAAGGTGTTTGCTTGGGCTCACAAGGATGTATCACAGATGAAAATATGCAAGAGATTGAGCCAAAGCCAAGCCACTTCTACTTATAGAACCCCCAAGGCTCAGAGAGCCGTTGGGAGTTTGCAGGCACAACCGGACTCACCGACCGGACCCTGAGCTGAGTCGGTCGCTTGGGTCCAGTCACCCGATTGCCGTCACGTGTCGTCCCTTTGAATTTGGCATGTTAGATCTCAATGGCTAGTAACGGTCAGCACACAGTTAAATTCATGACCGGACCCTGACCCCTGGGTCCGGTCGTTATGCGTGCCCTGAGTCCGATTGACTCCAGTAAGCTCCCCAGTGAGAAAACATTACTGGACCCAGTCTGGTTCTAATGACCGGACTCACCCGAGGGTCCGGTCCTCACAGCCTTCGCCACCGCGCTCATCCTAGACAGACCGGACTCAAGGCAGTGTCGAGTCTAGTCATACCATGAACCCAGAGTCCGATCACGTCCAAAGCCGTCTAGAGAGCACCCAGGAGCTTCGGACCGAGTCTAGTCACCATGATCAGACTCTGCACCTAGGTTCGGTCTTCACCACGACAGCTGCGTGCCAGTAGCAACATAACTAGACTCTCGCTCGCGGGTTCGGTTTCACCGATGCACCGGGTCCGGTCATCACTTGTCCCTCTTGGCCTTGGTGAAGCATTGACCAGACTCACCCTATCAGGTTCCGCTCCCTGCGCAGTCAGGGTCTAGTCCTAGGGTTCCACCTCCTTTTCTTTTTCTATCTTCTCAATCGCTTCATCCTTGCTTTCAGGATGCTAACCACAAAGTGGACAACTTATGTGCCCATGTGTTAGCAATTTTTAAAGCATCTTTCAAGGGTCAATTGTTAGCACACTAGTTCCCTAAATGCATATGCATGAATCACTTCACCTAGTGGCACTCGATAACTGCTTAGCCAAAAAGTTTCTGATTCTAAATGTGATCACACTCTCTTTAGTGTCTTGATCACCAAAATAAAAACCATGCTCCCTCACTTGGATGTACCAACCTAGTACTAGGGTTTCATTAATTAACCAAAACCAAACTAGGGTTTTCAGCAGGCCCAAGCTGCGCCAACTGCATGTGCTTGACTCTACCCTCCTGCCAGCCAGGGTGCTCGCGACCTCCCACATGTGCATCCCAGGCCGCCGAGCAGGTGCTCGCCCAAGGGTGCTGCGGCCTCGCGCCAAGGCGTGGAGCATGTGGTCGCCCATGGTTGCGCAGTGCTCGCCACTCCGCTGGCGCACCGGCGGGCTGCATGCGCCGCCGCTGACCTCCGCCCGACGAGCTCCACGATAACGAGCCTTCATTTGTCCAAGCACCAAGATGACATTGCGTTGAAAGCACAAGTTATAAGCGTATGTTTGTAGTGTTTCAGATGTTTCATCTGAATGTTACATGTGTTTCATTTGGATATTTCAAAAATAGATTAAGATGTTGCACATATTGCAATGGCTATATACATATGTGTGCAAGCATATGCTCCAAATGTTTCAGTAAGTGTATATTCCAAATATTTCAGTTGTTTTTCAAAAAGCATGTTGCAAGTGTGTGTTCCAGATGTTTCAGGTGTTTTATCTGGATGTTGCATGTGTTTTATCTGGATGTTACATATGTTGTAGTGACTATATACATATGTTACAAGTGTGTGTTCTAAATGTTTCACCTGTTTCTGACATATGTTGCATTAGCTACACAGATATGTAGCAAGTGTATGTTTGCAATGTTTCACCTTGTTTCAGACGTATGCTGCAGCAAGTGCTGCTTTCCACGCGCTCTGACTCACGGGCATATACGTGTCGCACACACCCAGCTATCTCTATCATGCAGGCCAGCTCCAATAGTCGGATGTGCATACAACGGGCGGTCAGTGCACAAATGGCCGAGCACTCTCTGGTCAAAGTGCATGCGCGCATGCAGATTGCAGAGCGTCAGAGCGGGCTAGCACTAAATGCAGGTAGAACCAGGCGCCCTTGCACCATAGGGCGTGCTCCCCCACAGTGTAGCATGCAGCTAGATCAAGGGGTACGTGCGCCGTGCTCCTCTCTCATACAGCTATGTGCTCTCCCGTGTAAACGCAACAGCAGCAGCGCGTGCAGATCTAGCATTAGGAGCAGGCACGGGGCACAGCAGGTGCGCGGGTGTTCGGACGGAGGCGCACGTCCGAGCATAGCCCCTAGCCCCCTACTATTAGCAAGTGCCTTTGTGACCAAGGGGTTGTTTAGTTGGTGAAAAAGTTTGAGTTCGGCTACTGTAGCACTTTTCGTTTTATTTGGTAATTTATGTCCAATCATGGACTAATTAGGCTCAAAAGATTTGTCTCGTGATTTATAACTAAACTGTGTAATTAGTTTTTTCTTTCGTCTACATTTAGTACTCTATGCATGTGCCGTAAGATTTGATGTGACAGATACTGTAGCACTTTTTGGGTTCACTTTTCGTGAATTAAACAGGCTCCAAGATTGCTCAGTTGTATCGGTCAATTCATTTGGCTCGTACGATTTTAGCATGCAAATCATTCGGGAGGTGGCTGGATAGACAAAGAATTTGGCAGATTGAACACGAACCGCATGAACGAAAAGCACCTGCGCGTGAACATTCATTTTGGACAACACCAACGCGTTTATTACAAGAAGTCGTTGACTCGTGTGAAACCACACAGGACAAGTGAATTAATTTGGAACAGATCGAGCCGGGCCAAATCGAAAGGCGCTAGTAGAAATCAACTGAGTAATATAATTCTTAATCCACGAACGCGTACTGCTCGTAGCGCACGCTGCAGTCGACGAGCACGGCCCTGGCGCCGACGCTGTGGCCGCAGGAGGCGTCCATCTGGCTGACGGCGGAGCGGAGGCAGGTCGCGCAGTCCGGCGCGGACAGCGCCGCCCGGCACGCGGCGTGCCCGTACGCGAAGGCGGCCGGGTACGGGGAGATGTCGTAGAAGTCGCGGCCGGCCCGGGCCGGCGTGGCGGACACCAGCTCCGACAGCACGTACGCCAGGCTCGTCTCGAAGGGGTCCCCGGCGCCGTAGGACGCGCCGTTGCACAGCACCGAGAGCGCCTCCGTGTTGGGCGCCGCGGCCTCGGCGCCGCGCGTGTGCAAGGAAGCGAGCAGCAGCAGGAGCAGGAGCAGGAGCCACGGCGTGATGGAAGGAGGAACAAGGAACGGTGGCGGTGGTGGTGCCTGGGATGAGGATGCCATGGTCATCGACGCTTTTCAGCTTTTGTGCGCGTATAGTAGTAGCGAGTTTTTGACTTGTGTGATCTTGTTCTTGGTGGTGATGCCGTTGTGATGGAGAAATGTATGAAGGGGTCCCGTTTAGCTGCGAAAATTTTTAGGAAAAAAATTCATGTAACACTTTTCGTTGTTATTTGGCAAAATTTGTTTACTCATAGATTAACTAGGTTCAATAGATTTGTCTCGACATTTACAAACAAATTGTACAATTATAGTTATTTTTTAATCTATATTTAATATTTCATACATACATCTAAAGATTCGATGTGACAGGTACTACGCAAAAAAAATTTAGATCTTTTTGCCCATCTAAGAGCAACTCCAACAGTTTTGCAAATGGGCTTTGCATTCCTGTTTTTGTAAAAAAAAGTCTACAAAACTTCTATCCAACGGTTTGGCAAATGAGCTTTGCATTTTTGTTAACTTGGCAAAATCCTGGGATGGATTGGCATATATGCAAGCTCGCGATCGGCTTGGCATTCCGTCTCACGCACTACTCCCGCGTGCGCTCTTCCCTCCCGCGCCGCCAGGTTTCCTTTTTTGGATTTTGGCAAGTCAATTTTGCCAAACCGTTAGAGATAACCTTTTTTTCTCCTTCCCATATTGATTTGAGAGTTGACAAACTCCATCTTTTACCAAACAAAAAATGCAAAACCGTTGGAGTTGCTCTAAATCGACAAGGCGCACGGATAGGTCGAGGCCGGCCCGGCCGGCCGGCAAGGCTATGGCCCTGGTCTTTGTCATGGCGTGGATCGTGGGATCCTCCATTATTGGTGGATGACGTCAGCAACACATGTGACTACGTTTGTTTTGTTTGGGTAAACTGGGTTCCATCTATCGTGCAGGAGCGGAGGATTGCTACCTCTATTTTTTTTTTTGTGTGCCCGCGAGAAAGGGTTCGTCCCGTACCCGTTAACCAAATAGAAAATAGGACCGTAACGTCTTATAGAAATCAAAGACAGGAACGTTATCTTGTACATGATGGGAGTGTTAGGATTTTAAGCAAGTGTCGAATTACAAGGCGTACCACATTTCGCAGCATGCATGAATCTCCATATTCCCATTTTACCCTTATTTGTTGTTTCATTTTTAAAACTGTGCATGCATTAAGGAAATAAGGAAATTAAAAGATATGCAAGCAAATAAGATATACTCATGGGAGAAAAAAAATTCAATCAGCTATGCAAGAAAACTAATCAGTTGAAAAAGTCATAGTTAAAAACCATAGGTTAGGAAGCACCACATGAGCCCTAAATAAAGATTGGCACCTCAAAGGCAAAGGAACTTCTGAGCTCTAATGCATATATGAAAAGAGTTGGGGGCATCGAGAGAGAGAAACTGTAGTCACGATTGATTTGATAAAAGGTTGTCTTGCTAGAATTTAAAAAATTAGCTCATGTCTTTCATTAAATTTCTAAATTGGGTCCTAGAGACAACCAATATTTACAAGATAATTTGGTAGGTAACTATGCATAGCAACTGTTTTGTAAGATTCAAATTACTACCTCCATCCTGAAATAAACTACCTTCTAGAGTCCTTTTAAATTTAATTATTCTAAGTTTGACCAAACTAAAAAAATATCTATATTTATGACATCAATTTTGTGTCACCAGATACATCATAAAATATATTTTCATACATAATGTGCTTGTTATTTGGTGTCATAAACGATGTTAGTCTTTTCAACAAAGTTGGTTAGACTTAAGATAAGGACTTTAGATGATTCTAGGAATTGATTTATTTTAGGACAAAGATAGTATGTTGTTATTCATGGATAAAACACATCAATGGGTGAAGTCATGTTTATGTATATGATGGCCATGCAAATAGAACTATCATATAAATGAATTTAGAACATCCTCATATCTATGTGTATTTTATAGCTTGTGTGAGAACCATAACTGTCACGGTCCTAATTCCTATGGAGATTTAGCGAAGGGAAATTAGGGTTCCGTAGGGCAGATCAGCGACGGTTCCAGCTAGAATGGCTGCTGATCGGTGGAAAATGACGACGACGGTGAAGATGACGGCACAAGTTGTTGCGCAGGCGGCGGCAGTGTGGGCGGCACTGAGGGCGGCCGCGACAGCGATGTGGGCGGCGGCGGCAGCGCAGCAGGCTGCAGCGTTGGCGCAGGCAACGGGCGGCGCGGTAGGCGGCGGCAGCGGCAGGCAGGCAGCAGGCGGCGCAGAAGGAGAAAGAGAGAGGAAGCGACGGCGCGAGAAGAGAAGAGAAGGGAGGAGAAGAGATAAGGGTTTAACCCTAAACTTGCTTGCTTGTCTCATTAAATGTTCTTCCTTATATAGGGAGGTTTACAATTGCCAATGGGCCTAGCCCATGAGCCTATCCTCCGGAGGAGGCCTTAATCTATAACAACTGGGACTATCACCCCCCTCTCTATCAATCTAGCCCAATGCCACTTTACGCGGACGTCCACGAGGGCGCTTGATGACTGTTACATCTCTTCCCGCTTGAAGAATCAGCCAGTCCCTAAGCTGAAATTTTGGGTAGAGTTGCCTGAAGTAGTCGAGCCCTTCCCATGATGAATCAGCTACTGGTTGATCCTTCCATTTTATTAGTATTTCAATTTTGTTGACTTTTGCCCATGCTTTCAGCATCAATTCCAGTTCTGGTAAGGCAACTCCATCATCCATTGTTGAAGGGTCGAGATGGCGGACTAGAGGAGGTGAATAGTCCTTTATAAAACTTAATCGCATCGGCTAACCGAAACAAGTGTGAAATCAAACTATCGCTTTAGCCAAGACTACACACCTCTATCTAAGTTCTCTAGCACCTTACAAAGATCATAATTAAGCAGCTAAGGTGCCAAGCCTAGCAAGAGCTCACCTAAACAATTATAGAGCAAGGTCACACAAACCTATGCACTAATACTTTACCAATAGGGGAGCTCCTACACAACTAGTAAGCAAAAGCACAAAGCCCCTAAGCTCACTAGCAATGCTCAATAACAAGACAACCAATACAAAATTAGAGAGCGCAAATTACTTAGGTACACAAACTAAACAATGTAACTAACAAGGTTACACAAACCAAATTAGTCACGCAACGGAAGCTACTTCTATGCTACACAAGCAAGAAGGTAATTAGCAAGCTACATGTAACGAAACCGTCCAAATTATAAGAATAAAAGTACAAAAATAATCACCGGAGCAATTAAATTCCCGTACTTAAGCTCCTATAACTCCGGTAGTCCAATAAAATCACGAGGGATTTCAAACCAACCAACATACAAGGCAAGATCATAGTGGTCCAACATAACATGTCATATGTTACATCTATTTCATAAGTAAGTCAACATATATCGGAGTTCAGTAGAGTTATTAGAACTCAAGTTCAAAAGTAGCGGAAGCAAAGTAGTTTGAAACTAATATCACCTTAATTCAAATACATGCCAGTACCAAGGTCAATTTCCAACAAAAGCATGAGAGACAAGATAGCTCAGAAGGATCATGCCCATGATCACACTCTGCCACTACAGCAGGAGCCATCCAATTCTTGCAGTAGCCATGATACATCACAACTTGCAACAAGTGGAAATAAACTCTGAGTATGAGAAGGTACTTAGCTAGACTTACCCGTCATAAACCAGAAATAATATAACACCAAGGAGTATGCAAGGCTTTCTTTTAGTGGGCTAGCTTGACTCATTTGCGAAAAGTATAAGTTATCATGAATAAACTAATTTAAGTCCTTTTGCATCATCTTTATTATAACCTATTCAATCTAGGTAAGCACCTATGCTAAAGCAATCACTTGATTAACCATTAACATCAAAGGTTACCATTTCAGGTTTAGCATTTCCAACATCATCCACATAACCATCCGTATTCCATCATCATTACTACGATGCCATAACTTGAGTCAAGTGTTCACTATCCAGTGAACGATGGCGATTCTAATCAATTATTAACCATCTGGTAATTTATTCCTCACACAAACCTCACTCACCCGCTAAAGTGAGATATTGGTCACCGAGTCAACTATCCAGGTAAAACCTCGAGTTTGCCAGGAACCACATGTACCCGGGGGCCGCCCGACTGCTCTTTGACCTTATCATCTTGTCCCCGTGTCCTACCACACCTGCTCCGGTACAGTGCGCTGCGAGCAATCCACTCGGCCCGAATAATATCTCAGTTTCACGGTCGAAAGGTACATTATTCGGCCAGTTAAATGTGAGGCATGCGTTCAACATGACCCAAGGCCCAACAACGGTCGGTCCTTAATCAACACAGACGGAAACTACAAGCACCCCAAAACCCTGTCTGGTTGCCCAATACTTATTCCTCCCGGTCTCCAATTATCCATCAACACTTGGTTATTTCCAGGATATCATCCATTCCATAGCTAAAATATTCTAGTAACCACCTATAATTACAGGTGATCGGAAATCACCGATCGCTACCGGTCTAAGCAGGGCTAACCAATATTTTCGATCCTGAACCAAAATAGGATTTCAGGCATATTTATGGGACAAGGAAAGGGTATATATACAGCAAGTGTTTCTAATCAACTCCTATAACTTAATGCAACAATACATATATAACATATATATACTCAATTGCTTTTATAAAGTAGGAGGCTTAGAATGCTTCGGGGCTTGCCTAGGATCGAACACTTAGGTTAGTGTTTGATAGATGACACTCGCTTGGCGAGCATCTCCCATCCTGGCACTTGTTTAGTCCTTCCATCTTTGGGATAGGTCCACCAAACACCGTCTTCATGTTTGGTTTCAACATCTCATCCTTCACGTGGTGCATCTAGCGTACCTAGATGAGATGCAAGATGCATGTGTATGAATATGATGAATGGTAACACAAGATGCATCACATAAGCATTCAAGTAAACACACGATTAAGACATCACACAACCAATTAAAGAGGGCAAGCACATCAAGCATAACACAAGTTTAACAAGATCACAAGTATCTTAACTTGACCATCATCAAGGGCATAGGCCACACTTAGCAACACATGGAGTAAACAACCACAACTATCATCTATCTATTTCTAGACTGCAAACAACAGCCGCATGTTTGGATCATAACTGGAGTTATACAAATCCAATAGCCATGCAACAAGACATTCTAGAAATATTATGAAATTGTTCATAATTAATCTTTAATCATCTTAGCATGATTCTCAAGTTAACCAAGTCAAACATGCATAATTATAGAATCTGGTCCAGAGATTCCAGAGAACAACTATTTCTAGAATCCAACTTAAAACAGTCATTACTCACAAACTATAAGGCTAAATTCCACCAAAATTTAACATAAGCTAGATTAATGAGTTATCTGCAACTTTGCTATAAGCATGTTTCTCATCAAACATCATTTTCATGGTGCAATTATCAAAGTTCCAAAAACTATCTAGGAAAGCATCAATTGCAAGAATAAATATTAACTTATTTCCAAACATGCATTTGGCAACAACCAATGTAACCATCATAAAGTGCATGTTAAATAATCACCAAAAAGCATAGTGCTCATCACTAAATAAATTCTTTTAATGCATTTCTTAATTTATTTAGATAGCAAGGTGAAATAATAAACATATACCAAAAGTATATAATAAAATCTATAAAAATTACAGTAGCTCTTACATACACCCAACAATCTACTATACAAATTTCAAGCCATTTGGACATGTACATCATCCTCTATGAAAAAGACAAATTTCTATTGCAAGAAATCATGTGAGAGCAAGATACACTAATAACTCACTTTTACAGTAACCAAAATTCATGAAATTTTTACCACACATCAAAAATCATATGAGTAGCATTACACAAAAATTTCACTTCATTTGGAGCCCTAAATCTGTAGTTATGAAAATGACAAATACAACTAGCATTAAAAATCTAGCTGCACAAATCTATTTTTACAGAGAAAACTTTAATCTAAAACATGCCATATTATAGATCTACTGCATATAGAATTTTACAAGGATTCCAAAAAGTACTCATTTGCTATTTTACGATTTTTCTACGATTTACTATGAATTTCCAAAGTTCTTGCAAAATAATTACAAATAAGTCTCAAGAGCATTATTCATCTAAGTCACTGACTGTGCGGTTAGGCCCCTAGATTTAGTCGAATTCTCCCGTGAGGTCCCTGACGCGATTTGAATAGAGGAGCTCGCCGGTAAAACGGCAGATGGCGGGCGGAGGAGGCACGACGGCGAAGGGTGAATGGCGGGGGAGCACTAGGGGGCGCCCGCGCACCTGTTGGTGGCCTCAGTTCGCCTCGAGGTGGCCTGATGAGGTGGGGCCACACGGAGCAGTGGCTCATCGGCGGTGGCTCACCTGGCCGCAGGGCTCCGGTGGCTTTCGACTTGGGCGAGCGTGCGCGCGAGGTGCAGCACGATGAGGTGAAGGCGGTGGTGCACGTGGCTGTGACCATGAGGGCCTAGAGCGGTGAGGACGCGGGCGACAGCAAGCTTGGCCGGCCGTCCATGGCGGACGCGCCCGTGCGAGCGGCAAGGGCGAGCGGGAGCGCGAGAGCGAGGGAGGGAGGCCGAGAGAGAGGGCTCAGACGCTCCAATTCAAGGTAGCAGCGTCGGCAGAGATGGCAGTGCACGTGGCAAAAGAGGTGGCGTGCGGCGTGCATGCACGGTAACCACGTTGGCAAAGCGTCGAGCACGTGGTGGGCGCAGAGTGGAGCAAGGTGGACAGCGATTTGGGCTTCGTCCCGGTCGAATTGGACTATGCGCTCAAAAGCAAAGTTGCAGCCCACGCAACACTCTATCATTTTCGTTAAGACCACTCTGTCATTAGAGCTATGGATTAAGAGACAATTGCATGCCAAGATGACAATGTCAACACATTGACGACCAACAAGGGAACTCCAAATGGACGATCAAAACGTGGTCAAACTCAAGCCAACTTTTTGTATGCTCTTCTCCAAGGTGTAATCTCCAACTTCTACATTTGGCTCAACTTGAGTTGTCTAGCAAAAACACAAGAACGCGACGTGCCAACCGTCTTGTCGTTGCGGGTCCAACTCCATGAATATGACAAAACTAGCAGTTTTGGGAATTGATTTTGAGGGTCCAAACAAGTTCCAAATCTTGTGAGACTTGATCTATTGTTTCCTTCACAAGACGTACTCCAACTCATATTAAGGAATCCAATTGAGCTGCCATATGAATTTGGAAGATAAAATGTCACAAACATAGCAACTCACTGCTGTCAATCCAGGACTTAGAATTATTTCTAGGGCTGAAAAACACCAGCTGATTCAAACTTTAAGCCTCTGCTTGACCTACTTCCAAGCTGATCTAGTTCTTGGTCCAAAATCAAAGTTTCTTCTACACAACATGAACTACAACTTTCATTTAAGGTCCAACATCATAAATAGTATAGAACCTACATTTCTACTCTGACCAAAGTAGTATCGCGATAGAGCTTGAATTATCCGTTTTGATCCATTGGAGCATTTTCTGGGCATTTGCTCAACACGAACCTTTCATGACTTTTGTTGTAGAGTCCATCTAGAGTCTTTTGGGCAAGGTCACAAGGTTTGGTTGATGACCTATATTTCCATTCACTTATTAGTGCAATTCAAGCACTTAGTAAAACCATTCCAACAAGGATATAACTTATCATTTCATATGACTTTTTGACTCCAAACTTCATGAAACTTTTCGAGTGACCAATATAGATAGGTACTATGGTGAGACACATAAAGATATTGCAATAACACCACCCAAGCATATATCTTGAAAATGGCCTATATGTAAAGCAATGATGCAACATCCAAGTTTAGGTTAGGCTCATCTCCATAGGTTGACCTTGACATCGTCATCTCCACTTAATCTATCATATTTGAGCTCAAACCCACTACTTAACTGGTGGCAAACACCTAGGGTGTTATAGCCCTCCCCCCTTAAAAGAATTGTGTCCCGAGATTCGGTGCGAAGGACTTTTCAAGGGAAGAGAAGCATGTTATCCAATTCCAACATCTGCAAGCGCATCAAGATACTTAGCTTCAAGTAGTAGAGAGGCTAATTGGGTAAGACAACTTTTTGATACTCACTCTACATAGAAACTTTTATCTGAAGAATTTCCTTCACTGACTTTCATGAAGCATTGTTACTTTGGGAGGAATCCAAAACAATATGGTACTTCATTCATAGTGTACGGAGAGTACTACAAGCATGGACTAACTACTCGTAGCATCTACTTTTCTAGTGGCATAACATGTACAACTTCCGATAAGGGTTGGATCCATATACGAGGTAATCATTCTTTGAGGCTATCAGAAACCGTCTAACCAATAGACAATGTCTATACTGGTCATAGATGACTCACTCACTTAGATGCCAACTGATGGAAAACTACATATTGCTCCACGTGTGCAGTTCTCTTTCTCTAATGCCAACACTGTATTATCTGAGTCTGTTGAGGGAACAATGAAAGTGATAGCTAGCTCTGTCGGTTCTGGATTTCTGTCAAATGTTACCTAATAAGATTCTCCTATACAAAGGCAACAGTTATCTGGGTTAAATCAGATGCAACCTCTTGGGTAAAACACATATAAAGTACCAGAGACACGTCAGCACTAGAGAACCATTACCGCAAAAGAATGATAGCTAGGTCTAAAAGACAACAAAAGTTGCAAGTATCCACCAAACTAGGGAACTAGTTCACTACTAAGCAGGTTGAGCACAATTTTTCTTCGTGGTGTAGTTGCGTAATAAGTTGGGTTGACTTGCACTATAGCAAAGCTAGCCTTCTTGATCTATTTTTGACATTGAGGCTTCCATTCTAATGCCAATCAATACCTCAAAACCATAATTTAAAAATCTACGGTTTGATGCCTTCCCGAATGCTTTCAACTCGCAATGGCACAATTTGACTTGTAGAACACCTTGATTGCTCACGCATTGCCAATCTAAGAGGGCAAAAACAAGGCACATAGGGGTGCAACTCATCTTCCCAAGGGTATTGAGGGTTGTCTAACAGCAGGATACCTATCAATTGCAAGTTCTTGGCCTGCATTACAAACATGACCTTCCAATGCAAAGGATGATCGCAGTCGCAGAGAAATTACCGATTTGGTACCCTTTTATTTGTTGTTCATATCACAGAAATTGCTGCTCCAATATGCACAATTTTTTGGTGGGCATATAGATCCATGGGTCTTCTAATTGCTTGCTAAAATTGAGCTCAAACAGACACTGTTTGACTATCCAACAACCCATCCACCAAAATAGCTCTGTTCTGAAATGGTAGCAAACCAAGCTGACAAGACATCTCTCACATCCTATGTTTTACTCAACCAATACTCCTACCAACTTAAGACAATGAAGGGTCCTAAGCAAGGAATGAGGTTACCAGGTTTAGGGTCAATCTAACTTTGTTTGAGTCGCTAACCGTTGACTTGAAGATAACCGGTGTAGTGCCATAAAATCTAGACAGATTTCATGTTCTTCCTTCTCTTTTGCTTCACACATTGAGGTGTGTGTTTTGCACTCTCATCTTTCTCATAGCAGCAGCAGCCTTTCTCTAGCTGAGGATGGAGGCTATAGTCTTCCTGACATGTTTCTCAGGGAACAATTTCCGCCATTGATCTAGACACCAATCTTGACGATGCACAAGCATTGGACTTGTGGGCTGTTTTCACAGAGCACAAAGCAATATTCCACATGGAGGGCATCCTTACGTAGATAAGGAACCATTTCTAAATATTTTCTAGCACTTCGTCCAATAGAACCTTGAACCAAAACTATTTGTGGTACTTAGGGGCACAATGATGCAGATCAAAACTAGGGACATGCTTTCTCTAGTTCTTCACATGGCTAATACAACATCTTACACTATATACGTGATTGTCCAAGATGGAATTGACTTGATAGCACATTTGGAGAAGATGCAACACCTGCATTGCTGACCGGCTTCATGGCCTCTTCATTTACTATTGTTCATTGAGACATAACCATCACAGCTATCGAAGAATCATTACTTGGATGGAGATTAACCTTCTTACTGGTAACTAATCAGTTGTCTCATAACACTTAAGTTCTAACTCTTCACTCTTGACCACAACAATGATTACAGTCAAAGCACAAATGGATGGTCGCCATTGAAGTTCGCAGATAAGGAGTCACACCAGAGATGGTTGATTTTGACTGTATGACCATCATACACACAAGGATCAAGACTTTGATAACTAGGTCAAATGCACAATGTGACGATAAATTCTTATCCCACAGATAACTTGTCCAATAGTAAGTGTTATGTGCCCTTTTGATCTAATAGGGATGACGTATGTTGCTCACTCGATGACCGACGTCGTACAAGGACACATAGGGAGAGTCACTTGTCTACCACCTCTTGTAGTCTGTTAATGTTCATGTCGGTGACTGTCCTTCAAAGGTTATCCTCTTAGCAACTTCAGGAGGAAGCTCTACTACATAAGGTCTGAGATATGAATCTTTAGATAAGATATAGGGAGATAACCAAGGAAAACGGTCACGAGAAATAACACATCGGCTGTCGTTTCATAATGGATCATGACTAGCAACCATGATACCAGCACGTGCCGAGCAGCACAACCTTGTGTGCGCGCCCATAGGAGGCTCTCTGTTTCGTCACGGCACCCTAGAATGCTAATTGTAACACCATTATTAAACACACAAACAAAGTGGAATTTCAGGTGACACCGATTGGGTGGTAAGAACAAACACCAAACAAGGGAGGGGTAGCAAGCAAAGGGAGTTACAAGGTTTAGAGTCAACAAGGAGGCGATCCAAAGATTAAAACACAACGCAAGGGAACATAGCTTAATTGCCAAAGACAACTGAGCAAGGGTTCTTGGTCATTTACACGCACACCTTGCGTCCACCAAGGTGATTACCACACGAAAGGTTCCAGTCATGTTGGACAACAACATGAGATCAATATTAATAACGTTGAGAGACGTCAGAAGTTGAGATGGACTTAGCAGACTTCTAGAACAAAATGATACACCGATCAGAGATTGGGTTGATAAGATAGCCACTTGATTTTGCAAGCAAAGATTTCTAGATCAGACAACGAGAGATTAGCGTTGCTCGGATCATCTGTAGGAGAGACAATTGGGAGGTCCAACATGGAATTGGGTATGGTCTCCAAAACTTGGCAAGCAACAACTATGGCCAAGATTGACGTTCGTTAGGACTTAACTTGGTTGGTCAATCGAACAAGGGCATTCTCCAAAAGGTAGCGGACATCCAAGGCCTAAGCAAACATATAAGGGGACTATGCTAGGGCCTACGGTTCAAGCAAGGCATGGATACACAAACATTCAAGGGCTAGCAACCACGTCTACAGGCTCTGGCTCCTACGAGAGAATCTAATTAGAGACGACAACCATTCGATTACGTAATGTGAGCGTTGTTCTAGGATAAGGCATCTTCAACACTCATATGCTTACTGAGGACAAAAGAGAGGTCAACTATGACACTACCTAGATAACAAGCATCTACACAACATCACTATTTTAAGCGGACACTTGAGACAACGAGTCAGGTTAGCTTAAGCACCCGATACTAAGCAGAAGGCTCACACCTAACAAGCATTTATCCAACAAGAACTAACTACAAGTTTAGCTAAAACAAAAGCATGCTAAAGTAACCAACTTAGTACATACACAGAGCCTAGACAGCAACGCAGCAGACACATGTTTTATACAAAACATAAGTTGTAAGCATCAAACTAAGGTGGTACTAGACTTATTGGAAAGCTTCCTAATTTATCTATAACTTTCTTATTACATTATTATGACCATGAAAATATTACTACAACAGAAACTGTTCTAGCAGCCAAAGTTCATTACATGCAAAACATTGTTTAACCTTGTTGTGTTAACAAGAGAGCACACAACCACATTATTCTAGTAACTCCAAACATTCTTACTTTAGACTAATCAATAATTTAGTTTATTCATAGGAATCACAATTACTTGAGTAAGCATTTGCAAGAGCTTGCAGGAACAACACATCCACCACTAGACTAAACTAGAGGACATTTATAAGTTCAAACATATAACCCTAATTATTTCTATCAAGGCTAAGCACACACTATTTCAAGCACTTCCTATTCAAGTAACATGGAACAAGGCATTATTGACTAACTCCATACAAGGAGGATAGTGCAGCACATCAATCACAAGTTACTTATTTATTAGGACAAAGGTGGGAGGAGCATAGTTATATGCACAAAGCAACAATCATGATGATGCATGCTTCGTCCTATTCGTCCTCACAAGATTGCCAGCCTAAGGTGGCAATCACGTTCTATGTCGGTGGCATAACACACATTCTCTCGATATAGAGCTAGTCGTCAGCTACATTTAACTTACGCATTCATGGTTAGCGTACCTACAGAAAATTTCACTGTAGCCCAACAATTCTCAATATAGCACACAATGAAAGCAGTAAACTAAATACTCTCCATACATATATCCCCTGATGCATATACTTCGGTATCATAGCTACCCAACAAATATACCCATAATTAAGTACTTTCATAAATACATGGTTAAACATGTAATTATGTCAGTAACCATAGCTAACTCTCCCCTAGACCGACGGTTGAACGGTCATGCTCTCCTAGCTCACGCTTACCTTGGCGTAGGTGTGACGTTGCAAGAATGTAACTCTAGCGACATATATGGCTATTTCATATATGAAGGTTACCTCTACCATTCGACCACAGGGTAACAGTGCGCTCAAGTTATCACTCACACATACCTTGGCTTGGGCGTAGATGCAAAAATTTAAAACCCCCAAGTTAGTACTTAATTAAGCCACCTAAGCTAAGGGTCCTTAATTGGGCATAAAGGAAATGACCACTGGCATACTTAGATTAAAAATTCAGATTTAAATAAACCTATATATGTAGTAGCTATAAGTTGTCAAAAACTGATCTTTGCAAACAAAACCTGTGTTTTCAATACACATATGACATGTTTAGTGTTGAACCTTGCTCCAATACCAGCTGTAATGAAACCACCCAAATTATAAGAACAAAAGTACAAAAACAATCACTGGAGCAATTAAATTCCCATACTTAAGCTCCTATAACTCCGGTAGTCCAATAAAATCATGAGGGATTTCAAACCAACCAACATACAAGCCAATATCGTAGTGGTCCAACATAACAGGTCATATGTTACATCCATTTAATAAGTAAGTCAACATATATCGGAGTTCAGTAGAGTTATTAGAACTCAAGTTCAAAAGTAGCGGAAGCAAAGTAGTTTGAAACTAATATCACCTTTATTCAAATACATGTCAGTACCAAGGTTAATTTCCAACAAAAGCATGAGAGACAAGATAGCTTAGAAGGATCATGCCCATGATCACACTCTGCCACTACAGCAGGAGCCATCCAATTCTTGCAGTAGTCATGAGACATCACAACCTGCAACAAGTGGGAATAAACCCTGAGTACGAGAAGGTACTCAGCTAGACTTACCCGTCATAAACCAGAAATAATATGACACCAAGGAGTATGCAAGGCTTTCTTTCAGTGGGCTAGCTTGACTCATTTGCGAAAAACATAAGTTATCATGAATAAACTAATTTAAGTCCTTTTGCATCATCTTTATTATAACCTATTCAATCTAGGTAAGCACCTATGCTAAAGCAATCACTTGATTAACCATTAACATCAAAGGTTACCATTTCAGGTTTAGCATTTCCAACATCATCCACATAACCATTCGTGTTCCATCATCATTACTATGATGCTGTAACTCGAGTCAAGTGTTCACTATCCAGTGAACGATGGTGATTCTAATCGATTATTAACCATCTGGTAATTTATTCCTCACACAAACCTCACTCACCCGCTAAAGTGAGATATTGGTCACCGAGTCAACTATCCAGGTAAAGTCTCGAGTTTGCCAAGAACCACATGTACCTAGGGGCCGCCGACTGCTCTTTGGCCTTATCATCGCGTCCCCGTGTCCTTCCACACCTGCTCCGGTACAGTGCGCTGCGGGCAATCCACTCGGCCCGAATAATCTCCCAGTTTCACGGTTGAAAGGTACATTATTCGGCTAAATGTGAGGCATGCGTTCAACATGACCCGAGGCCCAACAACGGTCGGTCCTTAATCGACACAGATGGAAACTATAAGCACCCCAGAACCCTGTCTGGTTGCCCAATACTTATTCCACCCGGTCTCCAATTATCCATCAACACTTGGTTATTTCCAGGATATCATCCATTCCATAGCTAAAATATTCCAGTAACCACCTATAATTGCAGGTGATCGAAAATCACTCATCGCTACCGGTCTAAGTAGGGCTAAGCAATATATTTGATCCTGAACCAAAATAGGATTTCAGGCATATTTATGGGACAAGGAAAGGGTATATATGCAGCAAGTGTTTCCAATCAACTCCTATAACTTAATGCAACAATACATATATAACATATATATACTCAATTGCTTTTATAAAGTAGGAGGCTTAGAATGCTCTAGGGCTTGCCTGGGATCGAACACTTAGGTTAGTGTTTGACAGATGACACTCGCTTGGCCAGCATCTCCCATCCCGACACTTGTTTAGTCCTTCCATCTTCGGGATAGGTCCACCAAACACCGTCTTTAGGTTTGGTTTCAACATCTCATCCTTCACATGGTGCATCTAGCGTACCTAGATGAGATGCAAGATGCATGTGTATGAATATGATGAATGGTAACACAAGATGCATCACATAAGCATTCAAGTAAACACACGATTAAGACATAGACATCAAAAGCTATTTAACTAACATCACACAACCAATTAAAGAGGGCAAGCACATCAAGCATAACACGAGTTTAACGAGATCACAAGTATTTTAACTTGACCATCATCAAGGGCATAGGCCACACTTAGCAACACATGGAGTAAACAACCACAACTATCATCTATCTATTTCTAGACTGCAAACAACAGCCGCATGTTTGGATCATAACTGGAGTTATACAAATCCAATAGCCATGCAACAAGACATTCTAGAAATCTTATGAAATTGTTCATAATTAATCTTTAATCATCTTAGCATGATTCTCAAGTTAACCAAGTCAAACATGCATAATTATAGAATCTAGTCCAGAGATTCCAGAGAACAACTATTTCTGGAACCCAACTTGAAACAGTCATTACTCACAAACTATAAGTCTAAATTCCACCAAAATTTTACATAAGCTAGATTAATGAGTTATCTGCAACTTTGCTATAAGCATGTTTCTCATCAAACATCATTTTCATGGTCCAATTATCAAAGTCCCAGAAACTATCCAGGAAAGCATCAATTGCAAGAATAAATATTAACTTATTTCCAAACATGCATTTGGCAACAACCAATGTAACAATCATAAAGTGCATGTTAAATAATCACCAAAAAGCATAGTGCTCATCACTAAATAAATTCTTTTAATGCATTTCTTAATTTATTTAGATAGCAACGTGAAATAATAAACATATACCAAAAGTCCATAATAAAATCTATAAAAATTACAGTAGCTCTTACATACACCCAACAGTCTACTGTATAAATTTTAAGCCATTTGGACATGTACATCAACCTCTATGAAAAAGACAAATTTCTATTGCAAGAAATCATGTGAGAGAAAGATACACAAATAACTCACTTATACCGCAACCAAAATTCATGAAATTTTTACCACACATCAAACATCATATGAGTAGCATGCCACAAAAAATTCACTTCATTTGGAGCCCCAGGTCTGCAGTTATGAAAATGACAAATATAGCTAGCATTAAAAATCTAGCTGCACAAATCTATTTTTACAGAGAAAACTTTAAACAAAAACATGCCATATTATAGATCTACTGCATAGAGAATTTTACAAGGATTCCAAAAAGTACTCATTTGCTATTTTACAATTTTTCTACGATTTACTATGAATTTCCAAAGTTCTTACAAAATAATTACAAATCAGTCCTAAGAGCACTATTCTTCTGAGTCACTGACTGTGCAGTTAGGCCCTTGGATTTAGTCGAATTCTCCCGCGAGGTCCCTGACGCAATTTGAACAAAGGAGCTCGCCGGTAAAACGGCCGGTGGCGGCCGGAGGAGGCACGACGACGAAGGGTGCATGGCGGGGGAGCACCAGGGGGCGCCCGCGCACCTGTTGGTGGCCTTGGTTCGCCTCGAGGTGGCCTGAGGAGGCGGGGCCACGCGGAGCAGTGGCTCATCGGTGGTGGCTCACCTAGCCGCAGGGCTCCGGTGGCTTTCGGCTTGGGCGAGCATGCGCGCGAGGTGCAGCACGATGAGATGAAGGCGGTGGTGCACGTGGCTGCGACCGTGAGGGCCTAGAGCGGTGAGGACACGGGCGACAGCAAGCTTGGTCGGCCATCCATGGCGGACGCGCCCGCACGAGCGGCAAGGGCGAGCGGGAGCGCGAGAGCGAGGGAGGGAGGCCGAGAGAGAGGGCTCGGACGCTCCAATTCAAGGCAGAAGCGTCGACAGAGACGGCAGTGCACGTGGCAAAAGAGGTGGCGCGCGGCGTGCATGCACGGTGACCACGTTGGCAAAGCGTGGAGCACGTGGTGGGTGCAGAGTGTAGCAAGGTGGGCAGCGATTTGGGCTTCATCCCAGCCGAATTGGACTATGGGCTCAAAAGCAAAGTTGCAGCCCACGCGACACTCTATCATTTTCATTAAGACCACTCTGTCATTAGAGCTATGGATTAAGAGACAATTGCATACCAAGATGACAATGTCAACACATTAACGACCAACAAGGGAACTCCAAATGGACGATCAAAATGTGGTCAAACTCAAGCCAACTTTTTGTATGCTCTTCTCCAAGGTGTAAGCTCCAACTTCTACATTTGGCTCAACTTGATTTGTCTAGCAAAAACACAAGAACGCGACGTGCCAACCGTCTTGTCGTTGCGGGTCCAACTCCATGAATATGATGAAACTAGTAGTTTTGGGAATTGATTTTGAGGGTCCAAACAAGTTCCAAATCTTGTGAGACTTGATCTATTGTTTCCTTCACAAGACGTACTCCAACTCATATTAAGGAATCCAATTGAGCTGCCATATGAATTTGGAAGATAAAATGTCGCAAACATAGCAACTCACTGTTGTCAATCTAGGACTTAGAATTATTTCTAGGGCTGAAAAACACCAGCTGATTCAAAATTTAAGCCTCTGCTTGACCTACTTCCAAGCTGATTTAGTTCTTGGTCCAAAAGCAAAGTTTCTTCTAAACAACATGAACTACAACTTTCATTTAAGGTCTAACATCATAATTGGTATAGAACCTACATTTCTACTCTGACCAAAGTAGTATCGCGATAGAGCTTGAATTGTCCGTTTTGATCCATTGGAGCATTTTTTGGGCATTTGCTCAACACGAACCTTTCATGACTTTTGTTGTAGAGTCCATCTAGAGTCTTTTGGGCAAGGTCACAAGGTTTGGTTGATGACCTATATTTCCATTCATTTATTAGTGCAATTCAAGCACTTAGTAAAACCATTCCAACAAAGATATAACTTATCATTTCAAATAACTTTTTGACTCCAAACTTCATGAAACTTTTTGAGTGACCAATATAGATAGGTACTATGGTGAGACACATGAAGATATTGCAATAACACCACCCAAGTATATATCTTGAAAATGGCCTATATGTAAAGCAATGGTGCAACATCCAAGTTTAGGTTAGGCTCATCTCCATAGGTTGACCTTGACATCGTCATCTCCACTTAATCTATCATGTTTGAGCTCAAACCCACTACTTAACTGGTGGCAAACACCTGGGGTGTTACACTACACAAGCTAACTAATTACAAGAGCAACTACACAAGCATAATGTATAAGAAAGTAAATACAAGCTTGTGTTGAGGAATGCAAACCAACAGGATAAACTAGGTTGACACGATGATTTTTATCCTGAGGTTCACAAGTTTGCCAAGACGCTAGTCTCTATTGAGACATGCTCTAAGGTTGTCGCCGGTCCTCTTGCTAGTGGTGACCCGCAAGTCACACTCTCCCACGTGGAGTGCTTACCACAAGCTCTAGCACTTGACCCGGCCGGACCACTTGTCGCCCTTCGCGTCTCGCTTTACTAGAGTTGTTCTTTGTGGCTCCCATGGGGCGAGCACAATGCCCCTCACAAAGCTCTTCTTCGGAGCACCGCACAATCGCCTTACGGGCTTCGACAGAGACCACCACCAAGCCATCTAGGAGTTGGCAACCTCCAAGAGTAACAATCCAACCGGCTTGCAATACGACCACCTAGTGCCACTCGATGCAACCTCATGATGTAATCGCACTAGAATCACTCACTCGCAATTGATTCGCACTCTTGCAAGCTCAAGTGAGTTAGAGGCTCTTCTAGCACTCCCCAAGCATGGACACTAAGTCCCAAGGGTGCTAAGCCATAGCCAAGGCCTCCCACCACTTCTATTTATAGCCCCAAGGTCAAATAGAGTCGTTGCCCCTTCACTGGGCAACTTTCGCTGTGACCTGACGCGTAGGTCATACTGACCGGACACGCCCAACCAGCGTCTGGTCACACTGCGCTGTACACGTGTCACACTCGTTCAACCAGAGCTGCCCGATCTTCAATGGTAACAACGCACCCCAACAGTCACTATGACCAGGTGCGGCAGCTGGCTCGATCGAACACTGCTGCCCGTGTCTGCTCGCGCACCACCGTGCCCCACTGAGTTGATAACCAGACACGTACACGCGCCATGCCACGCAGAGTCAGGTTGACTCCAGAGAGGTCCCTAGAGGGCCAACCGATGATTGGACACGTCAGGTCGAGCGCGACCTGACGCTCACCTAGCGTCCGGTCACTTTCTAGCTGCCACGTGCCACTGCTGCTCCTCGCGCCATTGCGTCAACATACGTTAGCATTGACCGGACGCGTCTCCTGCGCGTCAAGTCACGAAGTGACCCAGCGTCTGATCTGCGAGGCCGAGGCCACGCTACAGCTCCACCACTGATCGAATGCACTAGACTAGCGTCCGATCCAACGTCCGGTCAGCTCTAGTGAGCTGTTTCGCCTCTGTTTCTTCGCCGAGTTGATCCACTTCAACTCCATCTTATTCTCCTTTGTAAATGTGCCTACACCACCAAGTGTACACAACATGTGCAAGCGTGTTAGCATTTTACAAACATTTTTCAAAGGATTAGCCACTCAACTTGCCACGCCACTCGATTTTAGCAACGATGCATAGTTAGATCACTCGAGTGGCACCAGACGACCGATATGCAAACAAGTTTGCCCCTCTTGATAGTACGGCCATCTATCCTAAACCCGGTTATAAACTTCTCTACACAACCTTCGACTAGTGAAATAAAATTCCCTAGGTTATACCTTTGTCTTGCACATTTCATTCCATCTCCTTCGATGTTGATGCAACACAAGCACCAACCAATCACCAAATGATATGATCCACTTCATATCATCACGTGACTATATTGGTTCATCAATCTTGACCTTACTTGCTCTTCACCGTTGCGTCGGTCCATCGACGCCAAGTCTTGCTTAAGCTTCACCATCACATGCGATCCCTCACTTCAAAGCCTCTGACTTGCCCTTCACACTTGCAACCAGTTCTCAAGCCAAGCCTTATCTTGATCTTCTCCACCTTGGTCACATGACTCCATGTTATGTCTCATGTGCAATAAGCTCTTCCATCATCACATGTGCAAACTTTGCAACATCTCCAAGCCATTTCCACCTCCATGGCATATGTTGCTCACACACATGTACCTGTGGACTAATCACCTGTGTATCTCATATAAACACAATTAGTCCACCTAAGTTGTCACTCAATTACCAAAACCAAATAAGGATCTTTCAATCTCTCCCTTTTTGGTAATTGATGACAACTCTATAAAGATATGGAATTTAAGCACTTTTGGATTCATGTTGCTTGCCCAAGCAATTTTACCATGTGTAAAGTATATGGACAAGTTTCATGAACCCAAATTGGTAGTATTAGCTCCCCCTACATATGTGCTAAGAGTTTGGATTTGAGGCTTGCACATATGCATAGATTGAATTGTGGGACAGTAATTACTACCAATGATGCTAAGGTGTATAGAATAAACCTTTGAAGCATGATACCAATCGGAGTTGCACTTTTAAGTTCATCCTTAGCACCATGAATAGCTAGATGTCACTTGGAAACAAAAACACTAGATACCTCATGAGATCAACATTAGAATCAAGGTACTAGCAATACTTGAAACCATACCAAGTGACTAGCTATCATCCTATGCATGCTAGTTTTCATTTCATCATTCAAGTTCTATAACTAGCATACACCACACAAGCATGCATATTGAAATTAAAAACTTATGCAATGCAAGCAAGCACCTAAATAGGCACATATCAAATGCAAACAACTAAGTTCATGAGCTTGCTCCCCCTACTTGTGTGCTTCTTTTGTCCAAGAATTTTGATCCCCTTACATTCTTCAATGTTGTTCCCTCATTGTCTATGCCCATGTCCAACATCATCTATCTCTCCCCCTTGATCATATCTTGATCCAACTTTATATCTTTATACAATCTCTCCCCCTTTGTCATCAATTTTCATAAAAGGTGTGCTTCTCATTGATGCAAAGGCTTGCACTGGGGTAGATGGTTGAGACTTAAATCTTCATTTTTGATGGACACCACCACATATGTTGGAATGACACACATATATAGCTCTTGAGATACCACTCATAGGATTTTGACCTTGATACCAATTTGTGGGACACATCCCCCTATGTCATAGCATGGGTCATTCACTTAACAAACTTAAGCTCTTGTAGGTGAGGGATGCATTCTTCTCTTGATGATCACTTTAAAGTTGAGGATCACTTGTGGAACCATTTTCTTGCATGAATGATACCACGTGTAGATACCATGTGAAGGTAACATGTGAAGGTGTGATACCACTTGAAAGAAATTTCTAGTATGGAACCACTTGTTGAATTTATCAATTAGAACCATTTCTTGAACATTTGCTATCTTCATTGAGTACCATTTGTAAGATATCATGAAGCTTGATCTAGACATCACTTATGAATACCACATGAAAAGACATTTGGGCCTAGATACCACTTGAACCTAGATATCCATTTGCATTATTGTCTTGTACTTGTACTCTTGTCATCATCATGAGCTTCTAATGTGTCTTGAACTATTTTAACTTGCCTAAGCTTCCAAGTCTGGTTTGATTCAATGACAAGCTTCTTCAAACCTCATGCTAAGGGTTATCTTGCCAATGTTATACTTGTCACTTGTTAGCAATCCAAAATAGATCAAGTACTTGGGTTCACTAGCTCATGAACAAACTCATACACATACCACTAGATCATTTAACCATTCAAGCAATAGTGGTAGGCTATAAATTTAAACAATTTCATTTGTCATGCATGATCCAAATAAGCATGTATTCATTTGTCATGCATGATCCTAATAAGCATGTACTATATGCACTAACCGCATACTAGTAAGGGATGATGTGATCATGCACATTACAATGATACATTTGCTATGTTGGAGTAGAGGATAGTCATATAGATTCTAATTCATTACTCTAATAGCAATGTGAAGTCCAATTTATAAGCTTGGTGAAGACCAATCATCATAGATAAATCCATTCTTCACCCTTATGAAATGAAAACCACTTATGATCAAGTGCACTATCTTGATGTGGTTGGCTTGCTTCGTCTTTTGACCAATACTTGCATGAGAGAACTATTTAGAATACCACTTGAAATATATGACTAGCTCTCTTTTAGGTGTTGCTTGCTTTTCTTGATCAACCCTTTTGATTTGCTTCAACTAAGCATCTCAAATGTCCCTCGGATCACCACTTCCATGTTAGTCTTCTAAGTCCTAAACTTGGTTTAACTACCAAAGGCGGCAAGCCCCAACTAAAGGGAGAAGTGACATCTCTCCAAAGAACCATTCTTGATACTCATTTGAAATGACATTGTTTGATTGATCCAAGTGATGGACTTAATTTGATGAGTAACCTTGAATCCTTCTCTAAGTCCTTTTCTTTCTACTTGTTTAAGTCCTTTTCTTTCTACCAAATGATCTCCAATCATCACCAGAACTTAAACTTCATCTTCATCTTGAGTTTGATTTTGATCTTCAAATTTGAGTACCAAATATGTACACCAAGTATATTCCACAATCATATGGCCTTGTACTCATTGCTTGTAATGCTTCTAGATCAATCCAAAACCAAACTTAGGTACCTCAACCACTTGCAAATATGTTTCCAACTTGAGGACCTTTTAATCAAAGTGACTCCAGATCAATCTAATAATTATCACTTTTCAATCATATTCTGTACCCTTCGAAGAAAAATGTATATCTCCCAATATACAAATCCAAATGCCATAAACTTTTGTGAAGATGTGGTTTACTAAGTTATCCAGTAGCCGTAAAAATTTAAGCTTCATTTGACTTCTAAATTGCTACCAGATTTCAATTCTTCCACCACTGCTACAAGCTGAAAACTGCTGCACTATAGCTGACAAGATCTACTCCAAAACCGAAGCATCTCTTATCCAATTCTTATAAATTTTATACAGCACCTTCTATCATAAGTCTAGAGCATTCATACCAAATTTTAAGCCAATCCAAATAGATTTTATCACTCAAACTCAGACTTGTTCACAGCTAGCTCAGATTTTTAATAATGGACAGGTTTCACTACTTGAGCTATTCTTCATCAAATGTGAATCAAACTTGAAACTAACTTGTTTGAATACTTTCACAAGACATATATCAATTCAATCCACTTGCTAAAGGTCATCTCATGAACTTATTCAACACAAATCAATCTAAACTTGATTACTAAGCATTTATCCATTCAAACATCTCATAACAAGCAACATATACATATATATCCAATTTAATCAACTCATATGCACCCAAATGAAATGATCAACAAGAGATATACCTTGGTTAGCTCATGATCATCCAATAGCAAGCTTCAACTCAAATAATTCAAATAAATCACCACAACTAGATCATGACACTTGTATGTTATAGCACTTGGACTTCACTCATCTTGACTTGACATTGGGTTTGGATATGCACTAAGCTTCACTACTTGACTCAACATATGAAGATCAATATGAAATTAATTGAATCAAGCCTCCAATACCATGGTACCTACAAACTTTCATCCATTTTTTGATGGTACCCAAACTAGTTTGAGTCCTCTCAAGTTAGGAGCAACATACTTAGGCAAAACCTTAGTATGGATAGTGGTATGTTTTGCAATTGCAACCAATGAGGTACCATTGCCATCCTTTCTAAGCACATTAGTATCATCAATTGAAATAGGCTTATAAGTGTTACATAGGGGACATGAATGAGCCATGAGTCCCCTTTCCCGGCATGAGTAGCACATTCTCTTTGCTTGAGCCTTTTCTTCCTTGCTCATGTGATGCTTCTCATTGCCTTGCCTCTCATGAGTTGCTTGATCCTTCTTCTCAAGCTTGGTAGGACATCCCGAGACAAAGTGTCATATATCTCCACACTTGAAGCACTTGATGTGAGCCAAATTTCTCTTCTCAATTTGATTCTTGCTCATCATCTTGGCATCTTGAATAAGAGTTGGATGCCTTGCTCTTCCACCCCTTCTTGTTTTCTTCTTCATCATCATCAAGTGACCATCATCTTCATGGCTGATCTTGATTTGAACTTGGGATGGCTTCTCTTGCTCAACTTGTGGCTTTGGTTGAGGCTCTACTTGTTGCTTCACCAATTGCTTGGTTGGACACATTGAGGTGAGGTGACCCCAAGTGTGACACTTGAAGCATTTGCCATGCTTAAGCCTCTCTTTTTCTTTCTTCAACTTGAGCTTTTCTTGGCTGGGGCAACCATTTGTAAGATGTCCCTCCTCATGGCATTTGAAGCACATGAAATGAGATAGCCTTTCTTGTTCTTGCTTCTTCATCTCTCTTTCATATCTTCTCTTTCCCATCTCTTTTCTTTGATATTGCTTTTGTTGAAGCTTATGCCACTATTATCACTTTGGCTTCTTTGTGTGTTGACTTTGCTTGTCTTGAAGCTGAGACTACTCTTATCACCATAGCTTCTTTGATTGCTCAACATAAGCTTGAAGGTGGCCTTTGAGTTGTAGCACATCTCCAACTTGTTGCCCAAATTCTTCACTTCTCTTTTGAGCTTATTGTTCTCCTTCAAAAGGTTAATCTCACAAGACAAAGAAGTAGAACAAGTATCTAATTGTAAAGAGCATGGCATATCTAGATCATCACAAGCAGTGGATACATGCTTCTTGCGTATATCACAAGGGTTAGCAACATTTTACAATTGATCATTTGATCCATGTGATGAGCTCTCATTATTTTTAACTTTCTTTGAAAATGTTTTAATGAGAGAAGCATATTGTTCCAATAATTCCTTATGAGATACTAAAAGTTTCTCATGAGTCAATATTAGCTCATCATGTGAGGATTTAAGTACATCAAGTAAGTGCTTACCATCCTCACATGAGTTCTTTAGAAATGAGTTTTCATTTTCTAATTTTAATGTTTTAGCTTTCTCATTTTCTAAAGACATGGTCATGCTAGCAAGTCTACTAACAAGCTCATCATATAAATCAATGTGATCAACCACATTATCATTTGATACCTTAGTGTCACCTTGTGACATGAAGCAATGTGGTGTAGTGGATGGGCTTGTAGTAGCAATGTCATTCGAGCATGAACCATCATTGTTACCATCAAGTGTGCATGAAGTAGCATCATCATTTGCATCACTTGTGGCATCAACCTCAATCTTGTCAAGTGAACTTGTGGTATGATCATCATCATCATCATCACTTGACCATGAGGTGGAGCAATCCTCCACAATCACCGAATTGTGGTCATGCTCAACATCCTCATGTGCCTCCACTTTGGGCTCATCATCAACATCATCGGAGACCACCCCATATTTCTCATTGAGATAAATCCAAATCTTATGGGCGAACTTCATGTCCATGATCGCACCAAATATACTATCATCCATACATTGATAGAAAATGTTAATAGCTTGGCAATCGAGATGTAGGCATTTCTTTTGTGCTTGAGTTGCACCCTTTCTATTAATCGTATGAGAAAAGCCCACATCTACGATCCACCACATTTGAGGAGAAATAAACTTAAAATTGCATGTCATCCAATTTAGTGACATAAAAAATGTCATAAAAAATGTGTCATCAAAAATGTGTGGACACTCAACATCTAGCCCATAAGCTACCATCCTCTCGGGTCGGTGAAGATCACAAATGAGAGACCCGGCTCTGATACCACGTGAAGGGTCAAGATGGCAGACTAGAGGGGGGGTGAATAGTCCTTTGTAAAACTTAATCACGTTGGCTAACTGAAACAAGTGTGAAATTAAACTATCGGTTTAGCCAAGACTACACCCTTCTATCTAAGTTCTCTAGTACCTTACAAAGATCATAATTAAGCAACTAAGGTGCCAAGCCTAGCAAGAGCTCACCTAAACAATTCTAGAGCAAGGTCACACAAACCTATGCACTAGTACTTTACCAACAGGGGGAGCTCCTACACAACTAGTAAGCAAAAGCACAAAGCCTCTAAGCTCACTAGCAATGCTCAATAACAAGACAACCAATGCCAAATTAGAGAGCGCAAATTACTTAGCTACACAAACTAAGCAATGTAACTAACAACGTTACACAAACCAAATTAGTCACGCAATGGGGACTACTTCTATGCTACACAAGCAAGAAGGTAATTAGCAAGCTACATAAGCTAACTAATTACAAGAGCAACTACACAAGCACAATGTATAAGAAAGTAAATACAAGCTTGTGTTGGGGAATGCAAACCAACGGGATGAACAAGGTTGACACGATGATTTTTATCCCGAGGTTCACGTGTTTGCCAACACGCTAGTCTCCATTGAGACAAGCTCCAAGGTTGCCACCGATCCTCTTGCTAGTGGTGACCCGCAAGTCACACTCTCCCACGTGGAATGCTTACCACAAGCTCTAGCACTTGACCTAGCTGGACCACTTGTCGCCCTTCGTGTCTCGCTTTACTAGAGTTTCTCTTCGAGCCTCCCGCGGGGCAAGCACAATGCCCCTCACAGAGCTCTTCTCCGGAGCACCGCACAATCACCTTGCAGGCTTCAATGGAGACCACCACCAAGCCATCTAGGAGGTGGCAACCTCCAAGAGTGACAAGCCCACCGGTTTGCAACACGACCACCTAGTGCCACTCGATGCAACCTCACGATGTAATCGCACTAGAATCACTCACTCACAATTGATTCGCACTCTTGCAAGCTCAAGTGAGTTAGAGGCTCTCCTAGCACTCCCCAAGCATAGATACTAAGTCCTAAGGGTGCTAAGCCATAGCCAAGGCCGGCCACCACTTCTATTTATAGCCCCAAGGTCAAATAGAGTCATTGCCCCTTAACCGGGCAACTTTCACTATGACCGGACGCGTAGGTCATACTGACCAGACATGCCCAGCCAGCGTCCGGTCACACTGCGCTGTCCACGTGTCATGCTCGTTCAACCAGAGCCACCCGATCTTCAATGGTAACAACGCACCCCAACGGTCACTATGACCGGACGTGGCAGCTGGCTCGACCTGACGCTGCTGCCTACGTCCGCTCGTGCACCACTCTGCCCCACTGAGCCGATGACTGGATGTGCACATGCACCATGCCACGCGAAGTCAGGTCAACTCCAGAGAGGTCCCGAGAGGGCCAACCGATGACCGGACGCGTCAGGTCGAGCGCGACCTAACGCTCACCCAGCGTCCGATCCTTTTCGGCTACCACGTGCCACTGCTGCTCCTCGCGCCATTGCTTCAGCATACGTCAACATTGACCGAACACGTCCCCTCCGCGTCAAGTCACAAAGTGACCTAGCGTCCGGTTAGCTAGGCCGAGGCCGCGCTGCAGCTCCACCACTCAACATGCTACACCACTCGATTCTAGCAACAATGCAAAGTTAGATCACTCGAGTGGCACTAGATGACTGATATGCAAATAAGTTTGCCCCTCTTGATAGTATGGACATCTATCCTAAACCCGGTCATAAACTTCTCTACACAATCTTTGACCGGTGAAATGAAATGCCCTTGGTTATACCTTTGCCTTGCGCATTCCATTCCATCTCCTTCCATGTTGATGCAACACATGCACCAACCAATCATCAAATGATATGATCCACTTCATACCATCACATGACCGTATTGGTTCATCGATCTTGATCTCACTTGCTCTTCACCATTGCGTTGGTCCATCGGCGCCAAGTCTTGCTCAAGCTTCACCATCACACGTGGTCCCTCGCTTCAAAGCCTCTGACTTGCCCTTCACACTTATAACCGGTCCATCGAGTCAAGCCTCATCTTGATCTTCTCCACCTTGGTCACATGACTCCATGTCATATCTCATATGCAATAAGTTCCTCCATTATCACATGTGCAAGCTTTGCAACATCTCCAAGCCATTTCCACCTCCATGGCATATGTTGCTCACACACATGTACCTGTGGACTAATCACCTGTGTATCTCATAAAAAATACAATTAGTCCACCTAAGTTGTCACTCAATTACCAAAACCAAACAAGGACCTTTCAATTGTTGGGAGTTCCCTAGGTTCTGCGGGTGGAAGACCTTTGTGAAGTTTGAGCATGTTGATGTGGAAGGCATTGTTGATGCGGGCCTCTTCAGGTAAATTTAGCCGATAAGAAACTAAACCAATGTGGTCACTGATCTGGAAAGGATCGAAAAATTTTGGAGCTAATTAGCCTTTGTGGAGATCAGAGATACCAAATGTTGTCCTTGCCATCAACTTAAGATAAACCCAATCTCTAATCTAGAATGTTCAGTCGGTGTGTTTTCTATCATAATGTTTCTTGTAGTAATCTTGGGATTGCAATAGGCGTACCTTAGTTTGCTCTAGGAAGTGATCACGTTCAGTCAGTAATTTATCAACAGGCGGAGTTGAAGCATCACCTAGGCTATATTGTTTTAGCGAAGGTGCATCCTGACCATAGACTAACTTGAAGGGTGTTGTGTCGATGGACTGGTGATATGATGTATTGTAGCAAAATTTAGCCCACGGTAGCTAGCGTATCCACTCCTTTGGATTATCCCCTGTTAAGCACCGCAAGTACATTACGATGACTTTATTAATTACCTCGGATTAGCCATCAGACTAGGGGTGGTTAGCTAAACTCATATGTAAAGTTACTCCAGATAGGTGGAAGAGTTCTTGCCAAAACTTGCTCATGAAAACAACATCCCGATCACTGACAATGGATTTGGGTAATCTATGTAGTCAGACTATCTTAGAAAAGAATATTTGTGCTACTGTTGTTGCAGAGTATGGATGGGCTAGTGGAATGAAGTGAGCATATTTAGAAAGACGGTCCACAACTGTTAGGATAACTAATTTACCTCCAACTTTTGGTAATGCCTCAATAAAGTCCATTGAGATATCCTCCTAAATTTGTTCTGGAACTAGAAGTGGTTGCAGAAGGCTAGCTGGGTGTAAGTGTTCTGTCTTATTGTGTTGGCAAACTGGACATTCACTGACAAATTGCTGAACTTTCTGTTTAGCTTTAGCCGTATGGAAGGTAAGACAAAAACGATGCAATGTTTTCTCAGAGCCTTCATGTGTGGAATTATGTATAGCCTATAGTACCTGGTACCATATTGGTGATGTTGATGGGATGTGTACTCTTCTGTTATATAGGATAAGGCCATCCTGAAATGTCCGTGTCTGAGAGAGTTGTCCCGCCTGAATGGAACTAATCATTGGCCTGCTTCCTCATTTGTCGCTATTTCTGCTCTAATTTGATCAAAAATTGGGAATGTGATTTCAGACAATGCCATCAGTGATGGTTTAGTTGCGTCCCAGCGAGATAAGGCGTTCGCTACTGTATTCTGCTTCCCCGGTTTATATTCCACTGAAAAGTCATAACCCAATAATTTGTTGACCCATTAGTGTTGAGGTATTGTGGAGAGTCTCTGGTCTAAGATATATTTGAGGATGTAGTGATCAGAGCGAATAACAAACGCACGCCCCCATAAGTATGGTCTCCGATGTTTAACTGTTGTGACCAATCCAATTAATTCACGTTCATAAGCTGCCAGCTTCGCATGGCGTAGGGCGATCATGCGACTGAAGTAGGCAATGGGGCCATTTTCTTGGTGAAGGACAGCTCCAAAGCCCGTTGAAGATACATCACATTCCACTATAAAAGGTTTGTAGAAATCTAGAAGTTGTAGTACTAGAGCTGTAGTTGTTTGAGTTGTTTGAAAGATGTTGTTGCCAGCTCCGTCCAGCAGAAGTTATCCTTTTTGAGGAGATCTGTTAATGGTTTGGCAACTGCACCATAGTGTTTTATGAATTTTCGGTAGTATCCAGCAAGGCCTAGGAATCCTTTCAATTGCTGCACTGTCACTGGTTGAGGCCAGGAGGTAATTGCTTTGATTTTGTCAGGATCAACTGCCACCCCTTGGTCTGATATGATGTGGCCCAGGTAGCCAACAACTGTTTGCCCAAAGGAACATTTCAACTTTTTGAGGAATACTGAGTTGAGTTGCAATAAGGCTAGTACCTGCCTGATATGTTGTAGGTGATCCTCCCAAGTTTTGTTGTATATCAAGATATCATCGAATCAAACCAAAACAAACTTTCGTAGATAGTTACCAAGAATGTCATTCATGAGAGCTTGGAAGGTTGATGGGGCATTACATAAACCAAACAGCATAACCAAGAATTCAAAATGCCCATGATGAGTACGAAATGTTGTTTTCTCAATGTCATCTGGGTGCATATGTACCTGATGGTAGCCTGACTGAAGGTCAAGTTTAGTGAAGTATTTTGCCCCTTCTAATTCATCTAGTAGTTCATCAATGACCGGAATGGGAATTTATCTTTAAGGGTGTTGTCTTTGAGGGCACGATAATCAACACAAAAACGCCAAGATCCATCCTGTTTTTTGACAAGGAGTATAGGTGATGAGAACGGTGAGGTGCTGTACCTGATGATTCCTTGTGTTAACATTGATTGGCATTGTTTTTCCAGTTCGTCCTTTTGAATCTGAGGATAACGGTCGAATTGTTGTTGGTGTTGATGGGTCCTTGAGGTGTATTCTATGGTCATATTTTATTTTTGGTGATAACCCTTGAGGCTCCTGGAAAAGCTGGGAAAATGCTTGCACGACATTTTCCATTGAGTCAGGTGCGCTCAATGTGTGGAGACATGGTTGCTCGGATGGCTTGCTCAGGCTTGTCCATATAATTCATCGGACGTTGCGCCAAAATTTCATGGTCAGATTATTGAAATCCCATATTATTGGTCCCAAGGAGCTCAGCCAATTCATGCCTAGAACAAAATCATATCCTCCCAATTAAATGTTGTAGCAGTCAATGATGAATTGTTCAGTGTCTATCCGAATTGGTAGGCTGTTGTAAATGCCAACATTGGAAATTTGGTCCCCATTGGCAACTGCCACCTTAATTGAGCGTGGGACGGGAGTGTGTTGGAGGTTCAAGTGAACTGTTATTGCTGAACCTATGAAGTTGTGTGTTGAGCCAGAATCAAGGAGTGCCAGGAAGTCTCTCCCATTGAGTGATAGCTGGACTTGCATTGTCTGGCTGGTTGTGATTATTGCTACTGTGTGTAATGAGATCTGAATTTCTTGATCATTTGATTTTGTAGGTTGGTCTAGATCAGGTGTTGGCGTCTGCACCTAGAATTTCCTTACAAGAGCTATTGCTGATTCCAGATCCGGCGGTTGTTGTAGCTAAATGTCGATCTATAATGTTGGTTGTAGCCCTGCTGTGAATAGCATCACCTGTTGATCATTTGAGAGAGTTGGTATTTTGTTCACTATCAGAAGAAATTGGTTGGTATAGTTCTCCAAATCCCCTGATTGCATGGTGTTGGTGAGGTCGCCCAGGTGATTGTGATGAAGGCGTGGACCAAACCGTCTGTCAATTGTTGCAGAAAATTCCGGCCATGTAGGTTGTTCGATTTCCTTTTCCCATCTGATGAACCAGGTCAGGGCATCCCCTCGTAGGTGGAATGCAACTAGGTGCATTTGCTCATCTGGTTTTGTATGCTGAGAGGCGAAAAATTTGTTGCATCTATAGAGCCACTGTGAAGGTTCATCCTTACCATTGTATTCCGGGAATTGTAGTTTGTGTTGGTTAGACGAGCGCCTCATTGGTTAGACGAGGCACTACCGGGGCTGGTATTTTCTGGACAGACGGCTCCAATGGCGCTGGTGGTGGTGCCTGTGATATCGGGGGTGTTGGAAGGAGTGGTTGCTTGGGCAGAGGAACGTACCTCTATTTAGCTTCTTGTCGATCAAGAAAAAATTTAGTGAATTTCTTTTCCCAGCTGTCGATGACGGCGCGAAGATCCTCCATGAAGTTGATCGTGACTTGGCTCCGAATACCAATTGTCACAGTCCTAATTCCCGCGGGGATTCAGCGAAGGGGAATTAGGGTTCCGTAGGGCAGATCAGCGATGGTTCCAGCTGGAACGGCTGCTGATCGGCAGAAAATGACGATGGCAGCGCAGATGACAGGACAAGTTGCGGCGTAGGCAGCGGCGGTGTGGGCGGCGCTGAGGGTGGCGGCAGCGGCAGCGCAGCAGACTGCAGCGGTGGCGCAGGCTGCGAGCAGCACGACAAGTAGCGGCGGCGGCGGCAGGCAGCAGACGGCGCAGAGGGAGAAAGAGAGAGGAAGCGACGGTGCGAGAAGAGAAGAGAAGAGAAGTGAGGAGAAGAGATAATGGTTTAACCCTAAACTTGCTTGCTTGTCTCATTAAACGTTCTCCCTTATATAGGGAGGTTTACAATTGCTAATGGGCCTGACCCATGAGCCTATCCTCCGGAGGAGACCTTAATGTATAACAGCTGGGCCTATCGCCCCTCTCTATCAATCTAGCCCAATGTCACTTTACGCGGACGTCCACGAGGGCGCTTGACGACTGTTACAATAACACTATCCTTGTCGCTAGGTCTAGCGAAAACAAAACTTTGAACTGTTCAAACCTTACAGGGAAATTTATTCATTGATGGTAAATTGTATTTTCTGTCGTCTTAAGTCGACATAATAGAATTTCAGACCGGATGGACTGAATTTCTTTGTCAGTAAAGACAGACAAGGAAATTGGTGTACCAACAAGTAATTTTTCTATCCCTATCATTTTAGATCTGTTGGTATTTTCTTGTCGGTATTTTGTATTTCTCTATCGATTTCATATCTACCATGGGTTTCTTTTTTTTCCAGTAGTGTTTCTGGGAATGTACATTTTTAGTAAGTCACGATGTCTTCTTTTGAGATACATAACTTTAAGTATATTCTTCTTCTGTAGTAATTTATTTTTGTATGATTAAGGTTCAGTTAACCTAAGCTTGACATCAATTGGCTTTCTTAGGGTTGCGTACATGTTTATTGTGGAGGGAGACCGCCCCATTGAAGGCATGCATCAGGAATTCAGGATGTTCATCGCTCTAGTCAGGATATGGTCAAAGCACTTGTTACTTTCCTTCAGGCTTTAGAGTATACTGCTAGTGGAGCATCCGGAAAAATTGTTTCAATACTACTAGGGCTCGAAATCTAATGACCTAACCCTAGAGGTCACGCCCTTGGAGATACAATAATGTTGCATGATCATGATTCATGATTAGCCGGAGTTTGCTTTCGTGTTTTTTTAGCAAAGAAAGAAGAATGGGATTTGGGGAGCAGATAAATATATATATATATAAAAACAGAGTCCTGACCCGGACCAAAATACGATCCCCTGCTTTTGGGTTTGTTTGCATCCATTAGCACTAATAGCTAAAATTAGTGTTAATAGATCCAAACAGACCTGCTAATTATTAGCTGAAGGACTGCTAGCAGGTTTGGAGTTATTAATAGGTGTTAATAGCTCACATACACCTTGAACTCACTGTCCAACCACCTATTAGCTGGCGGATCCAAACAGTCCTCTAAAAATTAGCAGCTATTAGCTAGCTAATTTTTTAGTACTAATGGATCCAAAAATGCCCCTCTAGTCTTTCTAGAACAGTAGAATCTAGACACAGACGTTGGTGCAAGCTCACAACGTTTACCACTTCCGCATTCGTTGTATTGGGAACATTTGTTGAGGACAAATTCAGGCAGATAGGGATGATTGAAGGAGGTCTATTTTCCCATCCTTACTTGTCCACAGGCCACACCGTCTTTGAAACTTTGAATGGCTAAGCACCACTTGCGCCACCAATGCAAGTTGTGGCAAACCATGATGACGGTACTGCTGCCACGAAATAAGATAAGTTGAGGTTTCTTGTTGTGTAACCCTGAGTTCTTAGTCGGTGACTCACCATGAGTGCTTATATTTTAGTGCATTGGTATTGTCTTATATATAGTCTCATGCAGTGCCACATAATTATGAGACTACTTCAGAGGTAACAAAGTACAATGAATTGTCTTTTGAGTTGTCTCGTAATAATTCCAGAGTCTTTAATTTGTGGATACAACAATGCAATGTTTGTGAGTTGCATGACAACAACAACTTGTATAATGGTGTCTAAGTTGTCTCATACTCCTAAATTTTAGCTCATGAGGTGGCTGTTTCGCGAAATAACGACATCTTTCTCTCTCCCCTCTTTTTCCTCTACATTAACAAAAATCTTACGTGGCACTACATGAGACGAAGTATGAGCCTGCTGACGTGTAGCAACATACTTGCCCTAACTATTATTTGAATAGGAGGCGAGCGAGGCGGTGTGGTGTGGTTGGCCGGGCTGCATGGCTGTGAAGCAATGCAAGAAAACAGCTTGCCCGAAACAGCATAAGCTAAGCGTAACTACTCGTATTTTCCATCTGCCTCTAGGCTCTGGCCCCTTGATCAGCAGACCCATGCTGGCTGGCTGGCTGGCTGATGGCACTGTGGCACACGCCGGCCCAACCAAAGCACGGCCGGCTGGTTGCGCGGCCGCACCCGCAAGTAGGCCGGGCCCCGCGTGGGGCGCCAGGCCACCACGCCCCGGGCCGGTCGGCTGCATGGCACGCACGGACGGCCCTTTGACCGTCCCGATCCGATGCATCCTGCTACAGTGCTGCGCCGCCAGCTCGCCTATATATATGCGCGGCTGCAGTCCGCGGCTCTTCATCCCCAGCGTCGTGTCGTGTGGTTCCAATCCCGTGGGGCCGTCGCGTCGGAGCCGACTTGTGCAGGTGCAGCAGCATCAAGGTTCGCCAGCAAGCGAGGGGGCTTTGTGACAGTTCATTCCGGCGTACGTGTAGTGCGCGCTAGCATCAAGGTTCTGCCGCCTCTGCCGCGTGTGTGAATCTTGATGATGCTGCACCAGCAAATGAGCCGGCTAATGAAGCTACGGCGCGCGGGACCGGTGAGCAGTGCTGCAAGTATATGGTGCGTCCGTCGGCTCGTCCGCCTGCCGACATAAACTTGGTGAGTATGTCACTTTTTGCTAGTCGAGGCCGCGTTCACTTCCTACAGGAACCCAAAATATTTCCTCTTCCACCCATCACATCAAATCTTTAAACGCATGCATGAAACATTAAATGTAGGTAAAAAAAAACTAATTGCATAGTTTGTCTGTAAAGTTCGAGACGAATCTTTTGAGTCTAATTAATCCATGGTTGGACAAATTTTACCAAATAACAACGAAAAGTGCTACAGTAACTTCTCACCCCAACTTTTTCATCTAAACACACCCCGAGTACATAAATGTGCTCAGCTTCATAGGGAGCGATAGAGTTTAAATTCACTCAGCTACATTGGCCAATGGGAAGATATACAAGTGCGAAGGATCTTTGATGAGCTATTGAACAATGGGAAGATCAAGTTTGCCTCATGCTATACTAATTTCGAGCTAAAGTAGCATTCCTATTGAAAATGGCATAACTCATACTCTCATGCAACCGATGATTTTAATATTGTTTGTAGGCAAATACTCTTGGCTATTAAGGAAGGACGATTGATTATTAAGGTATGCGGATCGGTAACGATCCCTTTCCACTTTGTGCTATTGAATTGCAAAATCCAAATACATTAATTTGACCAAATCAAGCCTTGTATTATTAGTTAAAGACAAAATGTGATTATTAGAGAAGAAATGCCCAAACTTTAGGGGCGGAGTGAGCAAAAGCTACTGGAAAAAACCCCTCATATTACATTGAATACTTCAACACTGGGTGGGTGGGGTGGGGGGTGGGGGTGGGGGTGTGTGGTGGTGGGCCAAGACGAAAGCAGTTTTTTCAAAGCTATAAAAACTGATTAGACCGATTTTTCTAGTAAGACCGGAAGGAATTCCAAATTCAAGAACAAGGTGAGGCCAAACATGAAAATTTTTGGCCAAGTAAAAAAAACAAAGGAGCTACACATGAGTTGAAGGATCGTCCGAGCATGAAAGATTAGAAGCCATTGACAAAGGCATCAAGAGTAACTAGGTCATCAATTACAAAGTAATTGTATTGCTGCATCTTATCCTATTTCTGGACCGATTACTGAGGGGACTTGGTTATATCCTTGCAACTACTCACCTTGGGATTATAGTAGTATGCATATTCATCCATATTTCATTCAATATCCTGTTGCATACTTAAACTATAATTCATCATCATGACAATTGTTGTTAGCAATAATCAGCTCAAAGATACATTTTTTAGTGATAAAGAAAATGAGAAAGGCAGCAATGAAGTATTTTATCTCTACAGCCAAGGTTGTGTCTCTCAGCTTATCCCACATGCAAAAGATGAGATGCAGTGAATCTGCAAGGCAGAATACATGGAGCGATAAGAAGAGTGATTCTAGTGAAGTCTAAATCTACAAAGAAGGCCCAGAAGCTGAAACATGTTATTTCTATATCTACTTTTGAGTTTTTTTTTATTCTAGTGAAGTCTAAATCTACAATGAAGGCCCAGAAGCTGAAACATGTTATTTCTATATCTACTTTTGAGTTTGATTAGGAATTATAGCCGATAACAGGATTATCCCTTAGAACAAAATATGGTCAATGAATTATTGTTAATCATCGCCCTTAGACTATTCTAATCTAGAAGGTTTTTTAGTATGCAAGTTTTACTAAGAATATGTTTGCACCAAAATTTGGCCATTCCCGCTGTTCTAGGAAAATGACCTAGTAAATGCCATTTGGCTTATTGGTCGAGTGCCTAAATTTACTCATCTTGATCGGTAGAGTGAGAGTTTAGATTCGCTCAGCAGCTAGATTGGCCAAGTGAGAATTTAGAGTCAATCGACTTAGTTGTTTGAGTCGATGTAGATTCACTCGGCTTGGTTGGCTGAACAGAGTGCAACTCTGTTCGGATGGCCTAGAGATGTTATTGGGCTTAGTTGGCTGAGTATGTGTGGTTCACTTTTGTTATCCGAGTACATATATTGGATCGGATTTATTGACATAAAAAGTGTCTTAGTATTGACCTTTACTATTACTAACAATATATATATGCTTTATAAAAAAACAATATATAGTATGCAGTGAAAGTTAGCGAGCTCCTGCATCACCAGCTGATCCAACTGTCTAAGTTTCTGACCGATTGACCTAAATACATCCCTTGAATAATCACAATCAACGAAAGACTAGAACCAACATGATGAAGAATATATACAACTATATCCTTTGATCACAAATATAACTCCATTATGACATTGATAGTCTTCAACATGTCATTTTGATTGCAAATATCTGTGGAATGTATTATTTTAAATAAAATATGCTATGGAAGTGTATCCCACGACGAATGCATATTACGTAAAATCTTATATTGTCAATGGAGTTGTTCAGCTAATGGTTTTTGCGGCTGATAAACCGGCTGATGTTGTTTTGTTGTGAGAGAAAAATATTGTACCTAGTTGAACTTACATTTGTGATCCACAAAAAATACTAATTAATTGCCTGTCAGACAACAACAAATAACTAAAGCACACAAAAGTGGAAAAAACTGAGAAAATAAATGCATTTCAGTGTACAGATTATGAAATACTCCCATGTTCTAGATTATAAGTCATTCAGACTTTTTCTAGATACATAGCTTTTACCATATATCTAGATATAATAATATCAGCAGAACTAGCGCTTGGACGTCCAGATGTTCGCAGCTGCTCGGCCCCATTTGCTCGGATTCGCGCCGCCCGTGCCAACTCCGTTTCCCGTGCTCGCATCCGAACCGTCCAGTTCACATCCGCTGCCCACGCTGCTCGGATGACTCGCTCCCGCCTCTTCCACACCGGCGCGGCGTCCGTCTCTTTCAGGCCGTCCGGAAGATTCACCCCCGCCTCTTCCACAACAACACCGCATGGCCTGTGCGGCTGTGCCTCCTCACTCCTCCACACCGCCAACAGCGGCCTACACCTCCTCCACATGTCAATGGCCACGGCTTGGCCCTACCCGTCCTTATGGACACTAATGCCGGCGGTCTGCACTTACAACATGAAACACTCGAATGCAACATACATTTGAAGCAGATTAAACAGTTGGGACATACGCTTGCAACATGTATGTGAAACACATGCAACATCCAGTTAAAACAATTGCAACATGAAAAAACACTTATGCAACATAACTAAAATAGCTGAAACATTTGGAACATAATGTTGCAACATATATGTGAAAATATATGCAACATCCAGATAAAAAACGATTGCAACATACGTCTAGAAATAGATGAAACATTTTGAACAAACACTTACAACATGCTTCTAAAACACTTGCAACATATGCGACACGTGCAACATGCCCCGATCTACTTTTGCAACATCCATAAGAAACAACTACAACATATCTTCGAAATAGTGGAAAGCCTGAAACATACATTTACAATATAGGGGAGGGGAAGCATGGGCCCGTCAATTCCAGCCGTCAGGGTTGGAGCCGACGGCGGCGGCGCACGAGCACCACCGCCACCAGTACCGGGCTTGGCTCAACGTGACGATGGGTGATGTGTGGGGGGGGGGGGGGGGGGGGGGGGCGAGGAGCGCCATGGCCGCTAGGTGGGGGAGCTCAATGAGAGGGCGTTGTCGAGGGTAGGGAGGGCGCCACGCCGGGGTGGAGGAGAGCCGCCCACTCCCCTATAGCACCGCCACACCACCTCCATGGATCTCGCTGAGGTGGGGGAGAGGACCGCCAGATCTATGGGCGTTGGGGGCTCTTGGTGGGAGAGGACACCGGACGTTGGTGTGTTGCGGCAGCGAATGAGAAGCGTGGAAGGGGTAAGAGCAGGAGCAATGCGAGACGTGCAAGAGTTGATTTTGTTTTTTTAGGCAAACAACACATGCTGCAGTGAGTGGAGCGAAGCGTCCGGCCTTCTGGACGTCTTAATGGTAGCATTATCATAATAATATATATCTAGATATGTAGCAAAAGTTATGTACCCAGAAGACCAGAACAAAATATACTTTGGAATGGAGGGAGCACTTAACTTTTGTAAGTAGACAAAAACACAAGAACATACAGTACAACTTTGATTAAAGAGAACAAAAATCTCATCAGTAGCTTGCCACAAAAACTGAAACGTCCATGGTATAATCAGTTCATCACTCATCAAAATGACACAAAATTAAGATCCAAACATGTTTTAATCTATAAGATATCTAATCCTGCATATGGAAAATTTAACGAGTTTAAGTGGCTTTGTCAGCCTTGGCAGCAGTAGCAGCAGCTTGACCCCTAAGACGGCCAGTCCTCCTTGCAGCAATGAGACCAACCTTCTGGCCAGGCGGAGCATCACGGCGGACAGTGGAGGCATGACCAATGTGCTGATGGTTACCTCCTCCATGAGGATGCTCAACAGGGTTCATGGCCACACCACGCACCTTAGGCCAGCAGTTCCTCTTCACACGGTACTTGTGGTAGGCATTGCCAGCCTTCAGCATTGGCTTCTCAGTCCTGCCACCACCAGCGACCTGCCCAATCATGGCACGGCAGCTACTTGGGACAATCTTCTTAGCACCAGAGGGAAGCTTGATCCTGAAAAACAGAATACCATGGGTTCTTCTTAGAGGAGGCTAATTCACGAAACCAAGTAACCCAAATTAAACTGAAAAGCTAGCAGTCCACAAAATGCTGCAAATTACTGGTAACAGGATAAGCTAGCAAAATGCTGCAGCCCACAAGCAAGTTACTGGTAACAACAAATATCATTTATACGATAGATAAGGATGTACTCTGTCCTAAGAAGTTGGTTTTGGCCACCTTATGAAACATCTTAGATGTCCTTTTCGGTTTCTAATCTAAGGAAACATTTCAATTAGATGCCTCTTCTACTAGTTGCTTATAGTTGATAGTGTTATTGAGCAGGGTTCAAAAGTGAAATGGTATATGAATAAACATTCAAGCCTTAACTAAAATGACATCATAAACACAACAACCTGCTGGAAAAATCCACATAAAACCAAAAAATAATCCTAGCATCTTGATAAAACAGAACAGTTCCGCATGAGTACAATATATTCACCATCTAGGACATGATTGGAACACAGCATACATTCAAGGATTTGGGAAACATAAAGAGGTGTTAAATATCAACCAGTTTAAAACAGAGCTTAGTTCAATAGTTTTCAACACTACCATACTGGATTATGAATAAAAGACCTCCACATAGATATAATAACTGCTCCCTCCATTCCAAATTATAAGACATTTTTGCTTTTCTAGATACATTGATTTTACTATGTATCTAGACATAGTGTACATCTAAGTGCATAGCAAAAGCTATGTATCTAGAAAAGCCAAAACGTCTTATAATTTGGAATGGAGGGAGTACTGAACTCTAGTGGTTAAATCATTGAAAATTGCATAGTTAAACCAGACAATGACAGAATACCTGACCCAAAACTATAGCTAGTGAATTATATTGTCACTTAATTTGCAGCGCTGGAATCATTTCATGAAACTAATTTATGACTAGACTAGACTACTAGTGTCACCAATTTGAAGTTCCTTTGTGCAAGAAAAGTACCCTCAAAGACTTGTTTGCAAATAAATGTTATGTTGGACACAAAAGGGTCTACACGGATGTTTTGATGTTTTCACAAGCATCCTTCTATAAGACAAAGTTACAGTCTCAAATATTTCGGATAACATCACAATGTCAAAAGCAATCAGAGTATTAACACAATTCATTTTTAATCAATCCATAATGCAACGAGTATAGTACAAATACTAATAAAATTCTACACAAACAAATTAGCCACCACCTAAAGAAAACTAGATATCATTCCCTAACCACGCATCACATCCAGTCCAGCTAACGATATGCAACCTTTAGGGAGAGAGTGTGATCGTCACCTTGATGTGCCGTTGTCTGGGTTATGGCTGATGACGATCGCGTAGTCCCCAGACGCCCTGGCAAAGACACCGCGGTCCCCGACATGGTGCTCACGACGGCACCTTCGGGGATCCCCCTGAGCGGCAGGACATTGCCGATGGAGAGCGTAGCACGGCGTCCGCAGTAGACGAACTGGCCCGTGTACATGCCCTCGGCAGCGACGAAGAGCTCCTTCTGGTGCTTGTAGCGGAACGGATGGCGGAAGGTGACCTTGGCCAGCGGCGCGCCGCGGCCCGGGTCGTGGATGACGTCGGTGACCACGCCCTTGAGGTACCCGTTGCGCTCGCCGAAGTCGAGGGACCGGAACCGGGCAGGGCCCTTGCGGTGGTGGGTGTGGGACTTGAACACGGACCCCGCACCCTTGCGCTGAGCGCGGATCACGCGGCCCATCTTGCCGGCGGCGGAGAGAGAGTCAGGGGGTGGCGGCGCCGGAGGGGAAGGAATGAAGAAGGGTAGGGTTTGGAGGCGGATAGACGAGCGGGGGCCGTTGGATATGAAGGTGGTGGATGTGCGGGCTTTCGGTGGGAATGGCTTGGTGATACGTGATGGTCCAGGATGTCAGCCTAAGGGTGCCGCACCAGCGGGTGTGCAACACCGCCTGGAATCCATGGGCCAACGAGTTATCCACCCACATGGTAACGAGCGGGGCCACAGGGATCAAGATCTAACGTCGTTCCGTAAGCTGAGACCCGGTGCCGCACAGCAGACGTCTCTGCGACGGTGCCTATATAATTTTTTTTTGCCGTTTCCTCTTTATATAAAAGGACACTCGAAAGAGTGCCGCACAGAACAAAGGTGGTATAAAAGATGCAAGACAAGATATAAAACGGCATTCTCTAAAAATATAAGAGTATATTAAAGACCAAATTAGTCGTCTTCTTTCTTCGATCGTCCATGGCTTGTCGGATCTTGAAAATCGGACTAAAGAGACAGCAAAGAAAAGAGACACATGCAAACACCCTCGTCAAATAAGGCTTTGAAGATTGCAATAGCCACTCGCCACCGCCGACGAGGTCTAGTATGCATTTAAAGAACATCGGTTAGAGTAACCCTTCAAGGAACACAGGCTTACAATTCTTCATCATCAGAACAGAGTTTTGAAGATGTCAAACCTTACTATAGAGCAGACCAAAAGAATAGATCGAGATTGCCATATTGAAAGCCAACCATCTGTTTTCAGTAAAAAGGACATAAAATGCCAAGATCTGAAGAAGATCAACAGATCTGACATACCAAACTCTTGCTAGCCCTTCGGCGACGCCAGGTCGAACGTCGGCGAGGTAGGGTGAGGCCAGAGAGACCTTATCCAAAGCACCATCGTCGCCACCATCTCGTCGATGACACCAAAAACCATCCCTAGATCAACAAGGATCAACAAATTAACTAAAAACTATGAAGAAAGATATCAGGTCCCCGCGCTCCTCTGTCCATGGGCAAGATCGCCAGTTAGGAGAGAGGAGGGGGGGCGAGGCAAAGCCATGCGGAGGATGGGGGGCGATAGCTGTGGGCGATCCGGGCGTTGGTTATTTTAACTATCTTCAAGGGGATCTTGGGCGGGTAAGTTGCGGATAGTTAAATACTTGTCCGTGACAAATTACTTATCAGGTAAAAGTAAAATTATATATCCATATTTTTATGTTTGTGTAAGATTCATCAGGTTTGATATTCATAGGTACCCATATCCGTGAGCTAGACGACCACTGTAATAGACGAAATTATTTGTATTTTAGCGCTAACAGGTGAAGTGGCATACTGAAAGTGCATCTAGGCCGTAAGTAGGTTTTGGTGAATTGTATGACAACACGATTAACGGACTAACAATATTCATGAGATTTGCAGGTGTTTAGTGCTAGGTTGATTGTTACTTCATGGGCTCGTATTATGTGTTGTAATCAAATCTATATCTATATCTCTTATAAAAGCAAACCCCACTATCTTTCCATCTCCACACAAGTCATCCATATGGCATACTCCACATATGGCATACTCCACTAAGTGTCACATCATTCCTCTAATAATTGCTACAACATCTTCCACTAAATGCAAGTACTATTTTCAATCTATCAACATACAAGGTATCCATGTTGTACTATTTGTTTGCCTATGACATTCTCCTATAATTTGATCGAATATTCTATAAATGTTTCATTTAAAGTACTGCAGCAACGTGCGGGGTATATATTCTTCTAGTATTAATGATAATTGAGCCAAGATTGCTCATCAAAATGCATAAGTTTGCAAGCAAGTGTGTTATCATATGAGAGAGACATGAAGGCTTGCATATGGATTGGTCTCTACGATAAAGCTTGCAAATACAAATAAAATATAATATTTATGACTAAGGATAGCTGTCAAAGCTTGTGTGGGTTATTATTGGAAACAATCTAGTTCAAGCATAAGATAACAATATAAATTGAAATGATTATCATTATTATATGCCTAATTATGGTTCGAGCATTGATATGGCTTGATGGCTTGCGAAGGTGAAGATAGTAAGGAAAATGACTTTGAGATACTACGCAAGGGAGGAGAGCAAGTGACGGCTTGATCACCGAAGAACCTAGCTATGGTGAAGAAGTAAGTACTTGTATTTAGTAGAGGAACTAATCAAGCTATGGAAAGTTAAGTTGACTATTGATGGTCACTAACACCTAGTTAAACCATCAACATTCCACCCAAAATCAAGGTAAAACCCATCACATACCTTAAATTTTGTTTATAAATGACCTATTTTCACTTGTACTTGGAAAAATGTTTGAATGCAGAAAAAACAACAAAAAATCACCAAATAAGCGTAAAGAAGGCAAGTGGACATGATAGGGAGGCCTAGGCCCACTTGGTGGGGTTAGCCGACCCCATGGGGCATCGCCTGATGGCCCCACCCCCTTGCCACATCACTAATCCATGAAGGGGCTAGGAAACACACCCAGGAGGCCTCTCCACCCCTGATCTAAGTTGGTAGCATCTAAGGGCCTCGGGTGAGCCTCCCCTAGATTCGATGGCCCACCGTTAGCCATGGAGCCCAAATCGACATAATCAACAGCCATACCGACTCACAACCACCATCAGGAGCCATCCAGAGCATATGATGGAGAGACGATGGATTTGAGGGTCAATTGACGCCCCCTCCTCCACTGACCTCTCACACTCCTCTACAAGTACCCACATGCCTTCTACAAGCTATAAATAGAGGTGTGGAGCTCATGGAGAAGACACATAAGAATACAAGCAAGAGACTCTCTCAAGATCAAGAGGTAGCTCTTGATTAGTAGCTAGGCTAGTAGTGGGAATTAGAGTTAGAGTGAAGCTTTGCTCGAAGTCCGAAAGTGTCTTCTAGGTCTGTTATAAGCTCTCTTGTATCTTTACTTTTTAGTACTTTCCCTTTTGTACACTTCTTACTCTAGTAATATATTCTTACTTTGCTCAAGTACTTAGTGCAAGCATACCTCCTTAACTTTAGTGAGCTTAGGAGCTTGTTCTAAGCTTAGTAGCATAATTAAGTTATCTTTTGCTTAGTTTGATCCTCTTTAGTATGGGTTCCATCGTTTGGTTAGGGTGCTTCAATCTCATTTCATAGGAACTCGAATTGAAGTAGTGAGTTTATAGATTAAGCGCGGTCTTAGGCTTTCTTGCCTGTGGATATGGCTGTAGGGTCGAGATAGCAGACTAGAGGGGGGTGAATAGTTCTTTCTAAAACTTAATCGCGTCGGCTAACCGAAACAAGTGCAGAATTAAATCTATCGGTCTAGCCAAGACTATACCCCTCTATCTAAGTTCTCTAGCACCTTGCAAAGATCCTAATTAAGCAACTAAGGTGTCAAGGCTTAGCAAGAGCTCACCTAAACAATTCTAGAGCAAGGTCACACAAACCTATGCACTAGTACTTTGCACACCGGGGAGCTCCTACACAACTAGTAAGCACAAAGCTCCTAGGCTCACTAGCAATGCTTAATAACAAGGCAACCAATGCCAAATTAGAGAGCGCAAAATACTTAGCTATATAAACTAAGCAATGTGACTAACAAGGTTACACAAACCAAATTAGCCAGCAATGGGAGCTACTTGTGTGCTACATAAGCAAGAAGGTAACTAGCTAGCTACACAAGCAACCTAGTTACAAGATCAACTACACAAGCACTATGAATATATGTGAAAGTAATACAAGCTTGTGTTTCAGAGATTGCAAACCAACGGGATGAACAAGGTTGACACGATGATTTTTATCCCGAGGTTCACGTGTTTGCCAACACGCTAGTCCCCGTTGAGACAAGCTCCAAGGTTATCGTTGGTCCTCTTGCTCTTCTCATTGTGGCGATGCACCCACTTGTTGGATCACGAGCTAATTGACTATCAAGAGTCAAACCCTCAGCGGGTGCCGCACATCCACTCATAAGATGGGGATCCTCTAAGCCACGAGCTCTAGCACTTGACCCGACCAGACCACTTGTTGCCCTTAGCGTCTCGCTTTACTAGAGTTGCTCTTCGTGGCTCCCGCGGGGCGAGCACAATACCCCTCACAAAGCTTCTCCGAAGCCTCGCACAATCTTCTTACGAGCTTCGACGGAGCCTCAAGCCACCAAGCTGTCTAGGAGGTGGCAACCTCCAAGAGTAACAAGCACCACCGGCTTGTAACACGATCACCTAGTGCCACTCGATGCAATCCTCATGATGCAATTCACTAGAATCGCTCTCTCACTCGATTCGATAAACACTATCAAGCATGAGTGAGTTAGAGGGCTTCCAAGCACCACAACATAAGCCACTAAGGCTAAATTGTGCTCAGCTTATCGCCCAAGGCCGGCCACTACTTTTATTTATAGCCCTACGAACGAATATGGCCGTTACCCCTTCACTGGGCAAATTTTTGCATCGACCGGACGCGCTGGTCGAACTGACCGGACGCGCTGCAACGTGTTCGATCGCCCTGTGCCGTCCACATGGCCTCCCAGATTCAACCGCGACCGCTCGATCCTCCAACGGTCACTGCGCGCCAACGATCAAACACGATGACCGGACACGCAGGTGCGCACACCACCCACGCGCGCAACGACATGACCGGACGTGCACCACGCAACGACCAGACGTGACAGCACCAGCGTCCGGTCGTGGTCTAGAGAGCTCTCATCGTGACCGGACGCGTCCAATCGCATGTGACCGGACGCGCCGGTTGCAAGCCCTAGCGCCCCGCACCGCACAGACACGGAGCACTGACCGGACGCGCCAAGACCGCGTTCAATCCAGCGTCCGGTCACACCAGTGACCTCTTTCGCCTCTGTTTCTTCGCCTCCGGCGCTGTGAAAAAAGGCGTTTCACTTCCACAAAAGCGCCGAATCCCGCCTTGCAAGCTCGGCGGGAGGGAGAGAGGAACCCAAACCCCTCTCTACCACTCAAACTCCACTGCCTTCGCAAATGTGCCAACACCAACAAGAGTTCACCACCTTATGCACGTGTGTTAGCATTTTCACAATCATTTTACCGAAGGAGTTAACCACTCAACTTGCTACGCCACTCGATCCTAGCAACGATGCATAGTTAGATCACTCGAGTGGCACTAGATGACCGATATGCAAACAAGTTTGCCCCTCTTGATAGTACAATCATCTATCATAAACTCGGTCATCAACTTCTCTACACACCTATGACTGGTGAAATGGAAATGCCCTAGGTTATACCTTTGCCTTGCGCATTCCACTCCATCTTCTCTGATGTTGATGCAACACATGCACCAACCATATCACAAATGATATGATCCACTTCATATCATCATGTGACCTTGTTGGTCCATTGATCTTGACATCACTTGCTCTTCACCGTTGTGTCGGTCCATCAGCGCCAAGTCTTGCTCAAGCTTCACCGCCCCCACAGTCCATCGCTCAAAAGTCTCTAACTTGCCCTTCACACTTGCAATCGGTCTATCAAGTCAAGCCTCATCTTGATCTTCACCACCTTGGTCACATGACTCCATGTCATGTCTCATATGCAATGAGCTTCTTTATGACACCATCACCCGTGGACTAATTCCCTATGTATCTCACATAAACACAATTAGTCCACCTAAGGTTGTCACTCAATTACCAAAACCAAACAAGGACCTTTCAACGGCTAGATCCCCGGATAGTTAGTGGTAGTTGGTAGGTGGTGATAACCATGTCCATCCTCTATATTCCACCATGTTGGGTCTAGTTCTTAAATCGTAGGGCTCATTGCAATCACATGTAGTTAATCATTTTGGGTTAGCTAAGGCGGGTTATGCCCCAAAGTGCTAAGGAATTCTTTCTAATCTTTAGTATAGCTGAGTTGCTAAGTTTATTTCCAAGTTGTGCTTGTTTAGTAGAAGTTACATAGACTCTCTTTTGCCCGCTCTCCCACTAGCTACGCTGAACTCCTTGCCACATCTATCTTCTTCCTATCTTGATCCTATCGATCAATGTGTCGTAGTCGTTTACCCCTGACTTAGGTCGTTCAATCCCTATAGAGCCTAGTCTTTGATATCTCTATTCATCAACTATCCTTTCCATATGCTTTCTCATGGGGAAAATATAAATACGACCTTGGAATACTCACCGAGTGAAGTGCTACTTCGATATTTTCTGTGCGCTTGCGGAAACCTCCAATAGTAATAAGAAATATCAACGCTTCTCACTATATAATTCATGTGTTTATTGCAAGTTTACCGTGATGGAGATTATGTCTACATGTTTAATCAAGAGTTTAATCTCGCATGGAATGAATTAAATGTTGCTCTTGCTTTTGCTGAAAACTACTCACTAGATTTAGAACTTGCCACCAAAAGGTTTAATAGTTTTGGGAAGCAATAACGACTTTGTATGATTGTAATCATCCAAGGCCCAATGAAATCCACAATCCAAACTTGCACTTTATCCACCGCTGGCAAGCTATAACTTTATTTCCTCGCTCTAATATTATGCCCTTGCGAACTGATGATTTAAGATTGCTCTATGCTATGGTTCATTAAATCCGTGTATATCACCTATCAAAGTTTTAGTTGCTCACTGGCAAAGTGAGTTTGAGAGAGCTAGCCCCATTGAGGTCACCTCTATAATCACTCACAGTGCAGATACTTTGAACCAGCTAGATGGTGCACATCATTTCCAATACATTGCCATAGCTAGGGGCTTAATCATGGAAGAATATTTTATCCAAACCCACATGCTTAGAAGAGGTCCAAGAAGCTCGATTATAATGACTTATCATGGTCATACTGCTGAAGTCCCACTCCTATGTGAAAGACTTTAGTTGTGTAGGGTCCGTCAGCTAACATTTGACTTGGACCAAGTGACTAGAGGCAGAAGTTTTGCAAGCACAAGTATAGGGAGAGTCACACAGAGTATGACGCAAGCCGCCCAATTCAAGCAAGGTGGCACGTCATGTGGTGCTGGTGATGATGACGACGATGATGTGGAGAGGAGGAGACCTCTAGCGCCATGCAAAATTCTAGCTCAAGTGGGAGGCGCCAGCCACCACCATCACGTGCCCAAAGTGCACGATATTCCTACTCATCCACACGAGATATGGAATGTCATGGCTTGTGGTGAGACATGAACCTTCTCACCAACCAAATGGGTGAGATGCGCGTAGAACAAGGAATCATTCAAGGCAGCGTCGAACAGAACAATCAAATGCTCCTAGCCCTATAACAAGATCACGCCCGTCAATGGGCCGCATGGTGGGCACATTAAGGAATCCACCCACCACCATATCCACCACAAGGACCGTGAGCAAAGACAAGCTTGGGAAGGTTTCCTCCCCCACTAAGGTAAGTTTTATTTTTTTCTACATTTGCATATTAATTTGTTTTATTTCTTTATTTTGTTGCATTGAAAAAATCTGAATGTGATAAACATGCAAAAAATATTTCTGTATTGATTTATATATGTTTCATGAATGTTTATTTCTTCCCATCTTGGAGATGTTGAATAGTTGCTCTATTAATGTTTCTCTAGTCCCTAGTATATACAACTTGGTATTTCTCTAAGTTTGGAATATTTAGCTCATATGAAACCATCATGAACCTAAAACCTTGTGGGATGCAAGTGTTGTAACTAAGTCTAAGTTGTTATGAGATATGAGATAGCAAAAGCAAGAGTTGTTATAATATTGTTCCAAATGAGTATGATTATCTGGGTTTTTACGATTAGAAAAATTTATGAAAACCTTATTTGTTCCTCAATGGTGATAATTTTCTACCAAAACCATATATGTTCTTTCATGATATAAGCCTTCTACATAATTGGCGTCGAAATAATCTAAAAGCATCGAGGGGCTCATTTCGCCTCCCTGTCTTGCCCCGCCACCTCAAAAGGTACAGGGATTGGCGCCAAAATAATCTAAAAGCGCCGAGGGACTCCTTTCGCCTTTCCTTCCCCCGTTGCCTCAAAACATATGGGTGTTGACGCCAAAATAATCTAAAAGCACCGAGGGGCTCCTTTTGCCTCTCTTCACCCTCTCACCACGAAAGTTACGGGGTTGGTGCCAAAATAATCTAAAACACCGAGGGCCTCATTTCGCCTCTGCTCGCCCCGTCGTCTCAAAAGGTATAGGGGTTCACACCAAAATAATCTAAAAGTGCCTTCATCACCAATCGGAGGGAGGATCTCCATTACGACATTTTTGACGTCTACCATGCCTACGACATTTAATTCAAACACGCGAAAGAATTTCTCACAAGAGCTAGCCAAGAGGGGTTGGCGAGGAGTGCATTGGACAAGCAATCCACCCGAAGGCGAAAGCCTTGCCTGGCACCTGTGAGTGAAAGATTGAAGACATGTTGTGATCATCTACAATTACCACACCTATGTTAACTACTTTGACTGCCTCAATGTTTTCGGCGAAGGTTCAATTATGAAAAGAAAGTACTAAGAGGCTCAAGGCCTTACAAAGGAGCAAGCGGCCAAAGACCGGGTCACAGAGGTGTGAGCAAAGGGTGCCATTGAAGACTAGTTGAAGACAAGCCGAAGACTGGTTGAGACAAAGTAGTCCCTATGCTATCTATGTACAAACAAAAGTTGTGTACCTTTGATCAAAACAGAATAGCTAAGGGGCCTTGTACTTAGGCCACGCTTTGTTGCATTAAGCTATTGGGCCTTGTACTTTCGATCAAAATAGAATATCTGAGGGGCTACTGTTGGGGTGTATTATATGTTAGGGACCTCGACTGTCGTGTTTAGGGCCCAAGTACATGGCCTACGGGTTTGAAAAATAGTGTTTGGGGTCCATTTGTAGCCTTTGATGGTGTTTTGTAAATACAAGTGAAAGGTCCTAATATGGCTAGAGGGGGGGTGAATAGCCTATTAAAAATTCTACAAACTCACTAGAGCAAAAGGTTAGTATAACAAATGGTGAAATGCGATTTTGCTCTAGCTTAACAAAGGTTGCAAGCCACGTATCCAACAATTCTAGTAACTATGATCGCTATAACAAACAAGGGCTAAGTCACTATGAGCTCTCACAAGCTAGCTACACTAAAGAGCTCAACTAGGTGACAAGTTACACTAGCAAAGATAATACAAGTTCTCAAAACTAATTACACTAAAGAGCTTGTTACAACTAGTTTGTGAAATGTAAAAGAGAGGTATGTGATCTTAATACCGCCGTGTCAAGGAATGACCCAATCATAATAATATGAAGACCAATCACCGGGAGAAATCCAAGAATTCAATCACAAATGTGACACACAAATTTTCTCCTGAGGTTTACGTGCTTGTCGGCACGCTACGTCCCCGTTGTGTCGACCACCACTTCGTGGTTCGGCGGCTAATTGACAATCCAAAGCCAAGCTCCCTAAGAGCACCGCAAGAACCTACCGCAAGTGAGGTAACTCAATGATATGAGCAATTTACTAGAGTTACCTTTAGCACTCCACCGGGAAAGGCACAACACCCCTCACAAATCACTGGGAGGTGGCCAAGAATAAGCACCACTCTTGCCACAACTCCTCTGCTGCCTCCAAGGCATCTAGGTGGTGGCAACCACCAAGAGTAACAAGAATCCCGCAGCCAATGCTCACCCAAGTTCCAACTAGATGTAAACTCACAAGCAAATGCACTTGAGATCACTCAATCTCACTTTGATTAGGCAATCAAGCAAGGGAGATGAGTGGGAGGGGATGTGCTCAGCTCAAGAGGATGTTAGAGAGTCAAAAAGTCCAAGAGAGGGTCCCCTTAGCTGGCAAAACATGTATATATAGAGATACCGCTTCGAATAGAGCCGTTAGGCAAAAATAGGGGGCACCAGACGCTCCGACGCATAGGCATCGGACGCACTCAGCAGCGTTCGGTGCACCAGATCTCACCACGTGTCTCACGCGTTCAAAGTTCAACGGTCGTTTTAGCGAGCACCGGACGCGTCTGACGCCTAACACTTAGAGTCCGACGTCAAGCGTCCGATGCACTCCAGTAAGCAACTAGAGACAATTTTCGCTCATCGGACGTGTCCGACGGTGGGTCAACGGACGCCACTACGTCCGGTGCACACGAGGATTCGAAGAAGCTATTGACTTCACATAGCCACCGGACTCATGAATAGTACCACTTCAACATCCAGTGCAGCAACACCGGAGTATCCAATGCTTGGTTCTAGCGAGGTTGCAGCACGACGTGTTCACCAGACGCTCGGCCAGCGTCCGATGCTCTGAGAACCAGCGTCCGGTGCTCCCAAAGCCAGCGTCCGGTGCACTAAAAACAGTGAACAACACTTTCAAAAAATCACAGAATCCTACCAAGCAAGCTCGGCAGCTCGGCAGGAGGGAGAGAGGGTCCTAAACCCATCTCTACCACTCAAACTCCACCTCCTTCGTAAAAGTGCTAACACCACCAAGTGTAATTCACCATGTACATGTGTGTTAACATTTTCCGCTATCATTTTGAAGGAATTAGGTTAGCACTCCACTAGATCTAAATGCATATGCAAATGAATCCTCATCTAGTGGCACTTAAGTGATTAATAGCCCCAGAAATTCTCCTCTTTATAGTACGACTATCGATCCTAAGTCATCCACACCCTCTATGGTGTCTTGGATGCAAAATGAAAAACCCTATCATATACATTTGCCTTGAGCTCCATGATTTGGCTTTGCACCTTCATCCAACTCCATCATGGCAAGCACTTGATCACATCACCATTGCTTGATCCTTGCTTCACCATGTCATTGCACCAACCACATCATAACTACACACATGTCTTTGCTATGTAGTTAGTACTAGGTATTGCCACTAATTACCAACACCAAACATAGGACTTTCAACAAGCCCCATCAAGGGTCCATTTGCAGCCCCTAGTGGTATTTTTGTAAATGCAAGTCCCAACATGGGGGAATAAAGAGAACCTCCCCTATAAAAGGGGGAAAGGGAGGGGGACTCAAGACTGATCTCTCACTCAACTCTCCTTCTTTCTCATTTGCCACCCCATCTTTCAATGTTTGGCTCCCAAACCAATAGGAAACTATAAGCATGCTTCGCGTGTTGCTGTGGGAATTACAAATTAGTAGATTACGTGGTATGATGACGTGGACTACAAAATGCTTGTGTCTTGCTAACGTGGACATTACAGTTGCAGGTGCTAGTGGATTTTAATTGTGTGTGATACCGCATTGCCTAGTTAAATGGCTTGCATGTTGATATAAATAGCTAGTGGGGTTTTGCTTAGTTGATTTAAATTGTATATGATAGTGCATTGTCTAGTTGGACAACTTGCATGTTGAGATAAATAGTTAGTGGGATTTTGCTTTATAAGAGTATAAAATAAGATAAGATTAGAGAAACAAAACTACTCAGATAAGTCATAAACAAATTGGCAGAAATATGGGTTATTGACAACTCTAGTCATAAACCAATAGATATAAGTAAAGACAAGAACTCTAATCATAAACTAATTGACATATGTAAAGATCACAACTATTCATAAACCGATGGACATAAGTAAAGATAACTTTTATAAACCAATTGACATAAGTAATAATCACAACTTTGATTATAATCAATTTATATAAGTAAATATTACATGACTATTCATGAACCAATGACATAATTAAATATCACAATTTTAGTCAGACCAATTGACATAAGTAATGATCATGACTCTACTCATACACTGATTGTAACGAGTAAAGAAATTTGAAAACTCACAAATCCATGGATTGAAGACCAGGTTCCAATAGAATCGTATAAACTGATCTACAAGAACATGTTGAACTTCATTCCAATCATATATTCCATATGAATTGGGGAAGACATCCTTTGTACACACTGTCGTAAAAAGTTAACATACTATTAACACACTTAGATTGCATACATAAGAATGTTGGGGCATGGTACCTACTATTCTGAAATATGTTATTAACATAGTTGGATTGCAAAAATAAAAAAATGTACCTCAGGTTTACTATTTGCTGCATTTGATGCTTGAGCTCCAACATTGTGAATGACTTGGGCCACGACAGTGTTATGAATATTCCCTTTCCTGCCTAAAGTAGAATGACCAGTTGATGTTGTGTGTTGAGCTAGTCCAGCATTCTGAACCTTCCCTTTCCTGACTAAAGAAGGATGACCAGTAATTTGACTTCGAGTAGTTCCAGAACTTAGAGTATGACCTCCAAAAGATTGGAGCTTAGAGTTGTCAATGCACCAATTTTCTGGCTAGAACTTGTGGCGCATTATATGGAGCTTGATCTTTCATGAGTCCTTTCTTGTGTCTAGTCCGTATCTAGAGGCATATAACTTATAGCCTAAAATTCAAAACTTTGTTGAGGAGTACACATTAGCCCCGCCGAAGATAAGGGATATCGCCCATATGACTCATCGGTATATAAAGGTTGCCTCGATGTCTCAACCTTTCCCAAGTCTGGCCAAGGGCGCCTATTGGATAGTTTAACCGTGGACCGAGGTACTAGCTTATTCTAGCTACCCCAAGCCACATATCATGCCGAATCCACGAGAAAGTTGGCCACAACGAAGTACCTGGCTTGCCACACCCATATATGACAAATGGTTTGTACAAGTATGTTCATGTCTTACTACCACGGATACATGGTCTTTAACTGGCCCATGAGGTACACCATTCAAGGTCTCACACCATCTTCCCATGGTCCATCCCCTCGCTAGGCCTCGATTCATTCTCATCATCTTGGTCAGGTTTTAGATCATATCTCCAATATGTGTTACTTAGTGGACAAACATGCCCTACACGTGCGAGAGATGAGAAATCCATCACCTTCTCTCAACTTCTACCATCTAAGCAAACTAAGCACAAATTATACGGTAACAAAAGTAAACAAGCCATGTTACAGGGTATTGGATCAATCATAAGGATGAATCTCAAATAGGTAGCTGTATAGGAGTTCTAGTCATATAGTAACATAGTAATGCATATACTTAACCTCTGGTTTGAAAATTGAATTTTTACTGAGTGTCCAAGCGAGCAGGTGCAAACTAGGTAGCCTCTAGTTTGAAAATTGAATTTTTACTAGAGTGTTTGGTGCTCCTCCAGACAGTGGTGTCCAAGTGAACGACCAACGGCTAGATGCGCCCGACGCCAGCCACTAGTGGCAGGCGCGGGCCGAGCAGGGGTGACCAATTAGGTGGCGGGCGACCGAGAGAGGCGGTGCATGGTGGGGTCGGTTGCTCGCACCCGCGTCATGCCATCGGTGTCGAGGGGGCTGGGGTCGCAGATACGGAGTCCGTCTTCTGCCTAGGCTGAGATGCAGATGCTGGGTGAAACGGAAAGCACAATGTTTGGGCCAATTTTCATGGGCTATGAAGAGTAGTAATGAAATTTTGGGCCAAATTTGTGGGTAGTCCTAGGCCTACCTGGACTACCCACTTGGCCCACCCTTGGATGTTGCTAACAAGTGGGTGTAGAGGTGTCCAAATGTGGATAGCTCATTTCTGTGAATGCAGTGATCTAGTGGACTGTCTAGATGGTCACCAGATGGTCTGCAGGATCACTGTGTTTGTGAAAATTGCTAAGTTTGTAGCCATGTCCTCATGAATTGTTCGTGTGTGCATCGAACTGTCTATAGGAACATGATAGTGCCTGGAAAATACAGTTTTGAATATGTGCAAGTTTTTCAAAATGAATTAAGTTTGCAGATGATGCTCATGATGTTGATGAAAATGCTCCAGCCATGATCTGGTCATGACATACATCGAGGCGGCGATGATGGTGTCAAGGAATAAGGTCCTCTCTTGCTCTTCCCTATCCTAGTGGTTGAAAGGTCCTTATTTGGTTTGGTAACTGAGTGACAACCTAAGGGGACTAATATGTGTTTAATGTGAGATACACAGGTGATTAGTCGAGAGGTACACTAGTGTGAGCAACTTGAGCCATAAAGGTGGAGATGGCTTAGATATGTTGCAATGCTCACCTATGTGTCAATGAAGGAGCTCATTGCATATGAGACATGACATGGAGTCATGTGGCTAGGTGGAGAAGATCAAGACAGGGCTTGGCATCGATTGATCGGTTGCAAATATGAAGGGCAAGTCAGAGGCTTTGGAGCGATGGATCGCACGTGGCAGAGAAGCTTGAGCAAAGACTTGGCACCGATGGACAAGGGCAACGATGAAGAGCAAGCAAGGTTGCAATCGATGAACCAATAAGGTCATATGATGATATAAAGTGGACCATATCATTCAAGGAAGATCAAGCCAAAGTGTTTCACATGTGTTTATGATCAAGCAGCTCGATGGAGGTTGATGCTTGTGTGGCATCAACATTGGAGGAGATGAAATGAAATGCATAAGGCAAAGGTAGGACTTGTAGGGAATTTCATTTCACCAGTCAAAGGTTGTGTAGTTAAGTGCACATGACCAGATTTAGGATAGATGGTCATATTATTAAGATGGACAAACTTGTTTGCATATCGGTCATCTAGTTCCACTTGAGTGATCTAACTTTGCATACGTTGCTAGGATCAAGTGGCGTGGTGAGGAGTAAAAATTCTTTTGGAAAATGTCTGTGAAAAGCTAACACACGTGCACAAGGTGGTGGCTCACTTGATGGTGTTAGCACATTTGAAAAGGAGGCGAGTTGGTGATCTTGGTGTAGCTGTTTAGTGTGCACCTATGTGCACTGGTTGCCTTAGCACCTGTGGTGAGCGGTGCTATGTGGCTGAGTGCACGAAATTCAAATGTGTGCACTGGTGGTGAGCGGTGCTATAGCGCACGAAGTTCAAACGTGTGCATAGTGAGCGGTGCTACCTGGTTGAGCGTGCGAAGTTCAAACATATGCATCGGTGGTGAGCGGTGCAAGCACCGGTGGTCGCACCGGTCACAGGTTCTAGAGAGCTTGTGAGCGTGGGCTTTTGAGCAGTGTGTGCACCGGTGGTCACTAGTGTTGTGACCAGTGTGCACCAGTCTTCTGACACATGCAACGGCTAGTTGGAAGTAGCCGTTGGAGTCGATCATCGGAAGGGCACCGGTCGTGATCGATGCAAGCACTGGTGCTACTGTTCATGCACCGGTGCACCTGCAGCCTGAGCAACTTTTGCCCATCGGCTAGTTAGCCTTTGTGGGCTATAAAAGGAGGGGTGTTTCAGCCTTGGTTGAGGTTAGCCACTTGGGGACCACGTGTCCATGCTTGGGAGTAATACATAGATAGACCGAAATTGCATACATTTCAGCCTACAATGAGTGGAACTGTTCTTTCCCTTTTCAAAAGAATAGGAAGTCAAGGAGGTGTGCACATGCATTCAAAATGATGATCAATAAACATGGAACACTTTGGGATTATGGAAACACTACTAAAAGTTTAGGGAGCTTTTAGCTCAAATAAAAATTTCCATGTATGTTTGCATATGAACTTGATATGACATGCATGATTTTAAAAAAAACTTAGCAAGATGCTGAAATGCATTAACATAAGTGTAATCAAAGCACAGTTAAATCTTACTTAGGGCACGTACAACGGGGTCCCTTAACCCCGTCTCTTCGTCGTATTTTTTTTTACGAAAAACACCCTGTGCGAGCCTAGAGACGGCGCCGACGTCGCCTCATGAGACGACGGGGACGTCCCATTCTCCGATGCATAGAAGACAGCTCCAGCAGCGATGTACGGCGCGTGGCCAGTAAAAGCAAGGAAGTCACCGGATCTGCGAAGAGCATGGACACCTCGGCGGCGACGGCGGCGTCCAAGACCCTTCGTCGCGGTTGTGGTTCGGCGGTGGCTTCTCTCCCATGGCTCTCCCCCGACGTCAAGCTCAGGATGGGCCACAACGCCCATGTGGCCAGGGGGGCAGGCCCCCCTAACAGCCCACTAATCCTTCAGTAAGTATTAAATATCAGTACTTATATTACTTAGTTTATGAAGGCTGCCCCCCTTAATTGGAGCCCAATAACAAGTGATTGCAGCCCACTAAGACGCAGTCCAATAAACCTACAATTGCATGCACGGCTGCACCCAGTTTCCATGCACCACGACTCAAGATGGTAACGGGTACATACCCGACGGGTAGTGCCCACCCGTACTCGTACCTGCACCCGCAAAATTTTACCCGTCGGGTTACCCGTACCCGCATGCGGGTAAAAAAATAGTTCCATACCCGTACCCGCCGGGTAATTCTCACCCGACGGGTAACCCGTACCCGATAGCATACCCGAAAATTACCTAAAAATATCAAATAGTCACATACAAAAATAAATCATTCTAAGCTTCCAACAAGTTACAAACATGCTAACAAACATTATTAGCATCATTACAACAAAGACAATCTACTAGAAATATAGTGGATGTCTCAATGGGCCAAATTCATGACTTATATGCGCTAAAATAACTGAGGTTGACTAGTTATTTTTGCGGGTATGTCTTATCCGCGGGTATGCGGGTATGGGTAGTATACACCCGCACCCGTACCCGCATACCCGATGGGTATAGGATTTTGTCCAATAACGTACCCACGGGTAGAAAATTCATTCCATACCCGCCTCTTTATCAGGTAATACCCGTCGGGTACTCGGGTTTCGGGTACCCGTTGCCATCTCTGACCACGACGCACGTGGCGTGACTCTTCGTACTCCAATACATAGTCGGCAGTCTGTATTGATCATCTTGTTCCGTACTCCTTGCTATTCATCTTCCACACGCAAATAGGCAGTAGCCAACAGAATGGCAGGAGCATTGGCCGAGCGGCTGAGCCACCGAGACGGGTAGACCGTAGACGGCGAGACTCCCGCCTCCGCCTTCATCGCGAGTTCGTGAATACAACCGCTTTTTGTCTTTTCTTCGTTACTTTGTGTCTTTTCTTTGTTTCTTCTTTACAGTAGAATACAACCTCTTTTTAAATAGAACTTGTTTATAGTTTATTTAATCTAATCACTTGATCTGTATCTCAAATAGTCAGAATCCTCTTTTTGATTAGATGATATGAAGAGGAGAAAACAATTCATAGTTTCTTAAATCCGGTTGGTTCAAGCGCTAATTCTATTCAAGCTAAAAATCCTATGGAAACTCCTAATGTGGAGGTGGAAACCTAATGCTGCCCCCCTGTCCCCAATTCCTGGCTCCGCCCCTGCATGTGGCGAGCTCGCTGCTGGTCGCTGCGTACGCGGCTGGGGGCGGCGAGCGTGCTCAGAGACCTCGGGTGGAGAACGCGCTGGTTGATATATACGCAGAGTGTGCTGACATGAATGCAGCTTGGAAGTTGTTTGACGGCATGCAAGTGAGGAGTGTGGTGTCCTGGATGCCTTTGCTTTCTGGGCTCGCGAGGTTAGGCCAGGTTGATGAAGCAAGAGACCTGTTTGATGGTATGCCTGAGAGAGAGACATTGTCATGGACCGCGATGGTTATGTGCAGGCTGCTCAGTTCAGGGAGGCATTGGAGATGTTCCATGAGATGCAACATAGCAATGTGAGTGCAGAACTGGAGATGAGTTCACCTTGGTGAGCAGGCGTGATCACAGCTTGTGCACAGCTAGGTGAGGATGGGTGAGGGTTTACATGAGCAGGCAAGGGATTAAGATGGATGCTTCATGTGCTTTCATCAATAATGCGCTCATAGACATGTATTCCAAGTGTGGCATCGAGAGAGTGCATTGGATCTTTTCAAAGACAAGTAACACAAAGATAAATGTATCATTCATATATATATTTGTAATGGTGTTCATCTTATTTAAGCTTATTTATTTTCTATCAAATAGCAACGCAATGTATATACAAAATAGTGTTAATGATCGAAGCTTGTTTGTTTTTGTTAAATAGCAATACAATGGTATATAAAATAGTGTTCATGATTGATCTTGGCTACATAAAGAGCATTAAATAGCTTGCAGACAGTGAAATAGTCTCTCCATTATATGACATATCTTTTTAGCTGTCTGTATGTCAGATCCGATGCTCTTAGAGATGACCCTCTGTTCATGAGTTGTACATGCCCTTAGGCCTCTAATATTTTGAGGATGTTACATTCAGTGTCACAGAATCAATTTTCCTTTTGCTAATTGACATTATCACTGTTGCCGATATATTCATACCTAGCTAGTTGAATCGCAAGCACCTCTGACATGTCTATTTGAAATTGAATTGTTGTTCACACTTAACACAAAGCAACATGAACCAGTAAATTGAATTGCCATTAACACAAAGCCATGAAAAAGACGAACTAGGAGTAATATAATAAAGAAATAAATAAATAACAAGCAAATAAAATAAAAGTACTCTAAGGCCCCGTTTGGTTTAGAGGAGTTAAAGTTTAACTCTCATTACATCAATGTTCCCTCAAATGCATGGAGTACTAAATGTAGACTAATTACATGCATGTCGGCATAAATTAGGAGTAATTTACGAGACGAATCTATTAAACCTAATTAGTCCAAGATTGGAAACTTTTTGTTAAATAAGACGAAAGTGTTATAATATTTGTTAAACTTTAACAACCAAACCAAACGGGCCTAAGGCCAGTCTCAATGGGGGTTTCAAGGGGGTGTCATGCACATTAATTACAGTGACACATCAGCACAAGGAGAGTTTTTACATGAAACTGGGAGGAGAGAGAACAAGTTCATTTCATGGCCACGACACTCGCGAGCTCTGTTTCCAACCTCTCGGTAACCGAACGACACCCGCATTGAGGGGGAGAATTTCATCCCACTGATCTCGTGCTCCAGGCGCCTAGATCCAATCCTTCCCGCCCTATTCCCCGCCGCGGGAGCGTGATTTCTTCCTCCTTCCCCGCGCGCCAAGATCCAATCCTTCCCGCCCTATTCCTCCTTCTTGTCGTTCCCCATTCCCCCTGGCCGCTAGATCCCACGCCATGGATTTCGGCCGAGGCTCTGGGCGGCAAGGCAAAGGCGAGAAAGGGCGCGGAGGCAGCCGCCTTGGACTGAAGGCGACGCACTCTCCTACACCGTCGGCCCCTCCCGCTTCTTCATCTTCGTCGCCTCCGCCGACTTTCCTCTCTGCGCCGCCAGCCTGTCCATCTTCTTCCGTCGCTTCTGGAGCACCGGCGGCGGTGCAGGCTGTACCAGCATCTTCCCCTGCGCCGTCCACTGCTATACCAGCATCTTCCCCTGCGCCGTCCACTGCGCAGGCTGTATCACCTGCTGCTCGTGCTTCATCCCCACTGCAAGGAGCAGTACTGCCACCGAGGCCAGCACAAGGAGCACGGTTCGGTGCCATTCCCCCAAATTATCCATCTGAACAAGGAAACCAGCATGCCCAGAATCTATGGTATGTATTGATTCCAATCTATACAAGTAATTGTTTTCGATCTGATAGTGATTTGTAGCATCTCTGAATTTCAGTATATAATTCAACATGGAACTGATAGTACCTGTTTTCGATCTGATACTAGTTGTTTTGTATCAATTGTGAATTCAAGTGGATGTGTGTGTGTGCTAGTGTAGGTAGCTGATTTCTATAAACTGTGAATACATGTACCTGATGTGTGTGTACTAGTGTAGGTACCTGCAATATTTTTCATGTTTGACTTGGATAGTTCTGATTACTGATCCTGATGCAAATCTGTCAATGCAATAATTTTTATGTATGAAAACTCAATCTGTGCTTGGGTATGGTACATTTTGGCATACTGTAAGCATGGACTTGCATGATGACGGAGTTGTTTCACCAAACAAATAATTAGTGGAAAAGTTTGACAGTTTATTCACTATTTTGGGCATGTGATATCTAGTGTTATATTTCTTACTAGACAGGCAGTACACACCATATATAGTGTTTGGCATACTGTAAGCAAGGAGTTAACTTGTTTTTGGAAATGTCAGGGCTGTTTATCCACCAGGTGGTTTTACCAATTGCAACAGATGCAGGACATCAACTTCGAGATCAACCCCGTTGGTCATGGTTTTGCTCATCAGAACAATGGTATGGAAGTGGACCAAGATGCTGAAGATGATGATCAGATGGAGATGGATGTGGTGGAGCAGGATACTATTACATTCAATCAGTCAGGCAGTACTGCTAACTATCTTAGGGCGACTGGCCCTGACACTCATGTTTCGGTGGAAGAAGTTCTTGCTGGAATTCAGAACAGTGGTGGGTCCTCGTCCTCCAATGACTCGGGTGTTGTGACCTCTGACAGAAGTGCACACCTGATCATTCCATCATTCATTGTGAAGGCGTGTCAGAAGCTTGCTGTGGATGGTATTCTGCCATTCACTCGGGAGAAGATGGTGCAGGAATGGAAGGAAGATGTTAAAAAGGCTATCCGTTCAGTAGTCTCTCTTGCCATCTAATTCTCGAGACTTTGAGGTAACTTATTCATCTTTCACATCTCTGTGCCGTCTCTTTTCCTTACCTCTTGTATTCATTAGTTTTTTTATGTTCTGCAAAGATGTCTGAGGAAAATGACAACCCTGAGGAAAGCCAACATCCTCTGTCCGTATTGGATCAATTTATTGCTGAGGGTCAGATCATACATGATGTTCTCAATCAAGCTACGGTGCTCATGCAGTCCACCATAGAGACTCTTCAGAAAGATGCTACTGATCATCGATCCAATCCGAGGAAGCACATCAAGAGGCCACGAGAGGAAGCACATCAAAAACTAGTGAATGATTATTTCTCAGAAAATCCTCTGTATCCTCCCAACATTTTTCGCCGAAGATTTCGTATGTCTAGGCCACTTTTTCTTCGCATTGTTGAGGCATTAGGCCAATGGTCTGATTATTTTACTCAAAGAGTGAATGCTGTTAATCGGCTAGGGCTCAGTCCACTACAAAAGTGTACTACAGCTATTCGGCAATTGGCTACTGGTAGTGGTGCAGATGAACTAGATGACTACTTGAAGATATGAGAGACTACTACAATGGAGGCGATGAAGAATTTAGTGAAAGGTGTTAGAGAAGTATTTGGTGAGAGATACCTGAGGCGCCCCACTATGGAAGATACTGAACATCTACTCAAACTTGGTGAGAAAAGATGTTTTCCTGGTATGTTTGGCAGCATTGACTGCATGCACTGGCAATGGGAAAGATGCCCAAATGCATGGAAGGGTCAGTTCACTCGAGGTGATCAAAAAGTGCCGACACTGATACTTGAGGCTGTGGCATCACATGATCTTTGGATTTGGCATGCGTTCTTTGGAGTAGCGGGTTCTAACAATGATATTAATGTTTTGAATCAGTCTACTGTCTTTATCAATGAGCTGAAAGGACAAGCTCCTAGAGTCCAGTACATGGTAAATGGGAATCAACACAACATTGGGTATTTTCTTGCTGATGGAATATATCTTGAATGGGCAGCATTTGTTAAGTCAATACGACTCCCTATTACTGAAAAGGACAAGTTGTATGCACAGGAACAAGAAGGGGCAAGAAAGGATATCGAGAGAGCCTTTGGTGTATTGCAGCGGCAATTTTGCATCTTAAAACGACCAGCTCGTCTATATGACCGAGCTGTACTCCGTGATGTCGTGCTAGCTTGCATCATACTTTACAACATGATAGTTGAAGATGAGAAGGAACGAGACATTATTGAAGAAAATCTAGATCTAAATGATCCTCCTAGTTCATCAACGGTTCAAGAGCCGAAATTCTCTTCAGATCAGAATGTTCCGTTAGAGAGAGCTTTAGAAAAAGACACTTCTATTCGAGATAAATCGGCTCATCGCCGACTTAAGAATGATTTAATTGAACATATTTGGAATAAGTTCAGTCGTCGTGCACATATATCTGGTACTTGTGACTATCTTTTGCATTACTGTTTATCTATTCTAGTTAGTTATGTACCTTAAAAATTGAACTTCACTTCATTTGAATTTTGTATGTGATATCTGAGAACTGGTCCTGCACTACTGATACTAGTTAGTAAAAAAAATCAAATTTGGTTATGAACAGGACATTGCCCAGAAAATATTTTACAAGAATATCATGCACCAGAGAGTGTTTGGACAGACTTTAGTTACCTGTACTTGTTTACCATTACAAATTACATGTTCAAGAGAATTAGGATGCATATTATTGTACTGAACCTGAGAGCTGTGCATGTATCTCTGCAAATATTAAATGCAATTTGTAACCTTTACTGAAAAGCTGAAAGAGCTCATGCTGAACTGGTCTTTTTGTTTCTGCAGGATGAAAGCAAAACGTATGGGGTGCAGTTCTGTCTCGTGAGAAGAACCAGTGAGAGGCCATGTGGGCTGAAGGCTATGAACTCTTTTTTATCTTAGTTACTATCTTAGTTCCAGTTGGTTCATATATGTTTTCCAGTGCTCTGTGTGAATGCTGTAACTGTCTATCTGGTCCAGTACTTCAGGTGTTGTCAGAGTCCTGCTATTCTGGTAATCTGGTTATATGCGACTGCTCTATGCATATGCAGTCTAGCTATTCTGGTAATCTGGTTATATGCGACTTCTGTGTGTGAATGGCTACAGATTCTATCGGTGCATATGATCCCATCATTCTATGGAAATTAAATGCTTTACTTAGTTTTGAAATTGGTGAAATAAAACGCTGCATTGTGAAGACTAGTTTCATTCATTGTTTCATCCCACTCTAGCTGATGTGGGATTTTGAAAACCGTGTAGTGAAACTCAGCATTGAGACTGGCCTAATGCCATGAGTCTTCTCGTAACAAAAAGGTCACAAAAGTCGAGAAATCTGGTCGGCGGCGACCTTTTTCAAAAGTTCAAACGGCCGCGTCGACCCACAACAGCGTCCAGCACAGACCGGAGACACCGGCCTCCCAATTACACGAAGCCCCCTAGAACCGAGCCGTAATTACGGAACCTCTCCTTTGCCTAATTGCCTCTGCATCAGAGATACCCGTCCACAATTAAATTATCCACCAAGGACTGCGACGCAAGTTTCTCCCATGTTCGCGTGAATCCCCAGCAACCTTTCACCCCAACAAGGCTTGGGCCCTCCCTTCCCCCTCCCCCGCTCTTCGCTTAAACCCTGCGGCTGCGGCGAAAGCGAAACAATTCAAAATCCGCTCCTCGAATCCGTCCGCCCCCACCCGGAATCCTCTCTTCGGCCACCTCGCCCGCCGCTCCCCGCCTCGGAACCTTCTCCAACCTTGTCGGGCCTTACGCGTCCGCCTCGCTCGCCCCGAGCTCGCCGCCGCGGACGCCATGGCGGCGGAGAAGCTGCGGGATCTTAGCCAGCCAATTGACGTGCGGCTGCTCGACGCCACCGTCTCAGCGTTTTATGGCACCGGCTCCAGAGAGGAGGTAACCGCGACCCCTGAACCCATTCTATGCTGCTGCTGTCATTGCTCCCGTGGGTTGGGGGCGTCTGGCCTTCGGCGGCCGATCGCTCGCCGCGGGCAGGCTAAGTTTTTGGGTGGTGAATGGTGGTTGGCTCGGTTGGGACAGGGATGCTTGCTATTTTTCTTTTGCCCCGTGTGGCCGTGTCTGGTTGTGATCGCGCCGCAGCGGAAGGGGGCAGTCTGCGTTGATCAGGCGGATGGGTTTGCCAGTGCGATTCTGAAATGATGATTGTCTTGCTTTGTTGCAGTGAAGTCTAGAAAATACTCCTTGTTTCTCGGATTCTATCAATTAGTGATGCCCTTTATTTTGTTAAAAGTCAATGAAACAAGTATGTGATCGTGTGCAACTTATATTTCTAACACTTTAATTGCATAACTGTAAAATTTGGGCCGCCAACCATAGTACAAAACAACATTAGGATCCAAAGTTTGAACTATAGATGAATAATCAATGTTCCATATAAAAACATGGAGAAGTAAATAATCTGAAAATCTAGCCCAATACAACATTCTAATACAATTATGAAGCTTATAGGCTGCAGTTCTGTACGGGTGCAGACTGTTGAAACACCAATCAACTGTCTGTATTCAGCACAGTGGAAAAAAACGTATGAGCTTTTGACTTTTTTTTTCATCATCAGCTAAAGCTAATCCTATTTTTGTGTAATACACCAGCAACAACTATGTTAACTAATTTCAAACAACTTATTGTGTTCTGCAAAGTGCGAACATCACTTTGGTTGACAGGATAGCTGCAGCAGATGCGCTATGAAATGTGTTCTACATTTGTTAATTATTGGCTCCTGGCCCTTTTGGTATAAAAGTTTAATTCAGGCTGAAGCAATTCTTTTTTTTCCTTATGCAGTTGTTGCATGGTGCTTGCATTATTGTATCACAGTGTCTGGATCTAATTGTACTGTTAGGTGAAACATTTTGTATTGCATGCTTTGCAAATGGGAAAGCAATAAAAGACGAACCATAGGAATACTTATCATTGTGCATTATTATAATTCATGTTACTATCAATATACAGCGTGCTTGTGTGATACTTATGTGCCACTGCTGTGTTTCAGAGGCATGCGGCAGATCAAATCTTGCGTGAGCTGCAGAATAATCCAGATATGTGGCTACAAGTGGTTCACATTCTGCAGAACTCCCAAAATTTGAATACCAAGTTCTTTGCTCTCCAAGTAAGTTTTGATTCAAGATGTTTTTTCTGTTGATACAATAATATTAAATAACTAAGACTGGACAGGAACACGCTGGCAAATGGCAATACTGAAATTACTATATGGTGTGGATAGTATTGCAGATCAACTAATCTAGAATGGGATTTTCTGTACTGATTTAAGTGGATAGCAACCATGCCACTAATTTAATACTGAGCATGCACTTTTGAGGGATCAGGGGTGTGTGATTACAGGTCAACCCATTACGTTGCTCAAACCAAACCAATTGGTCAGTTTGGAGCTAGGATTGGATGGTCCATTCCTCAAACCAAACTGTCATAGTGCTGGCTCACTGGTGGGAAATTAGGAATAAACTGGGAGGAGAATAGCAGCAAGGGGGGGGGGAATTGGGGAGGGGAGAACTGGAGAAGTGTTGCAGCCTTAGGGCTGGCCGCGCCTAGTAGGAAAAAGGGAGCAAGGGTGACAGCAGCAGCTTTGTGGGTGCTGGAGATAGGTGACATGGAGGCAGCAGCTGCTAGTATGCTGAGGAGGATGGAGAGCTGATTCTGGAACTTTGCCCTTAATCATTTCCTTCTTGATTCAACCTGATACATGGGACCTCTATAAATAGAGGAGACTTGAGTTGACTCACAAGTAAATGTAGATTGTATTCGGATAGGACTCTAGTTTCCTTAGTTCCCAAGACTAGTATATGTGTAACCCCTAAGGTCTCGTATGTTGTAATATACACAACTGTATCTATTATCATCGTGAATATCTAGTTATCTACTATCATACAAACATTATGCATGCTCAGACTTTTGAGTTGTGTGTAGACAGTGTCAGAGCTTATGATTTATTCCATTTTTTCTTAGTGTGAAGATTGCATGGCAACTTAAACCTTTTTACTGCAATATTTATCTTGGCTTAGGAAGAAACAGCGAAATAGACTGGACTTAAATAAGTGTTCACATGAAAGACCAAGAACAATCTAGCTACAGTAACAGAGGAGACCAAGTAATACCCCAGTTTGCAGATTTAATCCCTACGCCTTTATACTTTTTTATTAAATGTAAAACCACAGAAGTACAGCATAAGGTATTGATTTATCACAAGTTGAAACGACCATTGATCGTGATGTGTATTTAAGCACATGAGATGTGTACTTTGATGGTAGATTTACTCATCTACACCAACATCAAGACAACCTTTGTTCCAAAGCAAGTTGGATTAGGCTATATTCGAAGTCATGAAACTCAACAAGAGGTGCACAGGACAACAAAGATATTAGTTTGAAAAAAAATGGTTTTGATACAGTACAAGACTAAAAGTTGCTGGTTTTCATTGTCTTGCCAAGCCTATCATAACCCTCCTCCTTTGAATGACCTTGAAGCAATGCATAAATATGTCTATAAACCTGTGTTAGCTGTGCAGTAGATTTTCTATAATTTTTGTCATCAATAAAAAAAACTCGACCCCTGCGGCTCCCCAGGGCATTGCTATTAAGGTAGGAGACCTCAACCTTGTGGTCTGAGAGGATCCTGTAGAAGACCTTTCAACCTTGTAGGCCGAGAAGATCCCTGAACCGCAGCTTTGCCAACGAGGGGATTTCTTAACCAGCTTAAATTCGCTCCCACGGGGAGTTGAACCCAGGACGGAGGTGCTACTTAAGCACTTGCAACCACTAGGCTACAAGCTCTTTCGCAATTTCTATCATCATGAATTATGCTCAATAGAGATATTTCTAATAATATATACACAAAAGGTTTGTTTTCTATGAACCATTTATGGCTGATTCTAATCCTATACTTTTAGGTACTTGAAAATGTTATCAAATATAAATGGAACGCTTTGCCAGTGGAACAACGTGACGGTATGAAAAATTATATATCTGATGTCATTGTTCAGGTAATGATCAATATATATGGCCATTACCTTGATGAACCTGATGCTGTTTTTTGTGTTCTGTAAAGCTGACTCTCTGAATAACCCCCCTGCCCCCTTTTTTCTTTTTGCTTTCTACTAGCTCTCAAGCAATGAGGTTTCCTTTCGACAAGAGAGACTTTATGTCAATAAGCTCAACATTATTCTGGTGCAGGTAGGCTAAACTGTTTTGATTGTATTCTAGAGCAGACTTTTCTTTGTCTATGTATTCATAATTTGTTGTACAAATCATTATGGTCTATGCTACTGTGGTAAATATGGATTTTGATTTTTCGCAGTACTGTACACCTCTGTTTCTTATGTTGCCTATTTCTGTTATTTCTGTTGTAATAGGTTTTAAAGCATGAGTGGCCTGCTAGGTGGACAACCTTCATCCCTGACCTTATTGCAGCAGCAAGGAGTAGTGAAACAATATGCGAGAATTGTATGGCAATACTGAAGGCAAGTTGCTTGCTCAATATGCCTGTTACCTATTTGTTTTACCATATTTGGACTGGTTCTCTGACTGAGCAACAAATATGCAGCTGTTAAGTGAAGAAATTTTTGATTTCTCAAGAGGGGAAATGACGCAACAAAAGATCAAAGAGCTGAAGGGTTCACTAAATAGGTCTATATATGCATCTCCTTTTTTTTCCTAGCTTTCATCCTCTAGTCGATAGGTTGCTCATCTGTTTAATGCATTGCATATTGTTTTGGTGGCATATTTCATCTTGCCTATATGGATGTGACTTGAACTTTATCTCAGTCTTAAAACAATGCTTTATATATAAAAACATTTATTTATCCTTGAGTACTGATATACTGTTGTATGCTTTTGAACAGTGAATTTCGTCTTATTCATGAGCTCTGCTTATATGTCCTGTCTGTGTCACAAAGACCTGAACTTGTTCGTGCTACATTGGCCACACTTCATGCTTTCCTGTCATGGATCCCCATCGGTTTCATATTTGAATCACCTCTGGTGAGTCCTCTTATATATAACTTGAATGCTCTAATGAACAATTGGATCTGCTCCAACTAAAACCTTTTCATTTGACCTTTTAGCTGGAGACACTTTTGAAGTTTTTCCCTATTGCTGCTTACCGGAATCTTACACTTCAATGCCTAACAGAGGTAAAAAAAAATGCCAATTATTGTCAGTTTTAATTCGTCATTCGGTTATTCCAGTATAGCCACTAGTTAACACACTTTATTTGAATTTGATAATTATGGAGATTTATCTGAGGATTGAATCAGGACTCATAAGGTGGATGTCTGTACTGATGTTTTAAGCTATTGCAGGTTGCTGCTCTTCATTTCGGTGATTTCTATGACATGCAATATGTCAAGATGTATGCAGTCTTTATGGTGCAGCTGCAGGTATATTTCAGTGTCAAGAACTATGATTCACTTTCCTCTAGCTTGCTTGGTGGCCTCTTTTTCAATCTTTGTTTTCCTTGATGAGCAGGCTATTCTTCCTTGTGGAACAATTTCAGATGGCTACGCCAATGGTTCTAATGAAGAACAGGTATACTCTACCCTTTCCCCTTGATTCTATATTTTCTGGAATTTGCTCAAATCTCCTCTATGAAGTTTCAGAGTTGATAAGCTTGTATTCTGTTTTGAGTAATAAAATTCAAAATGGAATTTCACGTGGTTTCTTATGTTTAATTTGAATTTAGAAAATCATATTGTTATTCAACCTACAACATGTGTAATTTTAGTGACCTTGGTTCCATGATTCTTTATTTCTTTTAAAGAAGATTAGGATGATTTGAAACTCACTTATGTTCAGGGATAGAGGGTGGGTCGATAACGCAAAATGTAAGGTGGAGTGGTGATGGCAGGCACATTAATACACCATCACCACCAACGCCATTGTTTTAAGTAGTAGAGACAGAGATTTCAATGTTGTACATTTTTTTAAAAAAAATATGAATTTAATAATTTTGGTAGAATTGAAATTTGATAGTGAAGCCATTTCATTTTATTAATCAGATTACCAACTTTTCTGGTATAGCTGTCTAGTAACAAGATGTCAAGATCACTGTAGAGACACACCACACGCCCAAAGTGGGGGGGTGACCTTCATATATATATAGCCAATATGGCTGGGTATACATGGAATACAATCAAGTATACATGGCAGGTGCTAATCACATAAGGACCTGTCTAATATATCTAATACCCGCCCGCAGTCTAAGTGGGAGGATCCCGGACGCATAGACTGGACCTGAACTCAGTAAACAGCTGTACAGGGAGGCCCTTGGTCATGATGTCCGCGAACTGGTGAGAGGATGGCACATGGAGGACCCGAATGTGGCCCAAGGCGACCTTCTCACGGACGAAGTGGATGTCAATCTCAATATGCTTTGTGCGGCGATGATGGACGGGGTTGGCTGTCATGTAGACAACACTGACATTGTCGCAATAGACAACCGTCGCCGAAGCAATGGAGATGTGGAGCTCCTGCAGGAGCTGGCGCAGCCAGCAACACTCGGCCACCACATGAGCAACAGCACGGTACTCGGCTTCGGCACTGGAGCGGGAGACCGTGGTCTGACGCTTGGAGGACCAAGAAATCAGATTGTCGCCGAGGTAGACACAATAGCCGGAGGTGGAGCGCCGAGAATATGGGCAGCCAGCCCAATCAGCATCGGAGTAGGCGATCAGGGACTGGACAGGGCCGACACCAATGTGGAGGCCGGAGAAGAGAGTGCCCTTTAGGTAGCGTAGGATCCGCTTGATCAGCGCGAGGTGCGGCTCGCGGGGATCATGCATGAAGAGGCACACCTGTTGCACGGCGTATGCCAAATCAGGACGAGTCAGCGTGAGGTACTGGAGGGCGCCAGCAAGGCTCCTGTACTCAGACGGATCAGCAACAGGAGCACCGGCAGTTGCAGACAACTTGGCCTGAGTGTCAACAGGTGTCGACGTAGAGTGACACTCAGCCATGCCGGCGCGTTGAAGAAGCTCGACGGCGTACTGTCGCTGGGATAAGAACAAGCCATCGGCGGAGCGAGTGACGGAGATCCCGAGGAAGTGATGGAGTGCGCCCAGGTCAGTCATGGCGAACTCAGAGTGGAGCCGCCCAATGACCTGCTGAAGAAATGCCGTCGAGGATGCAGTGAGGACGATGTCGTCGACGTAGAGGAGCAGGTAGGCGAGACTGGTCCCATCGTTGTAGACGAAGAGGGAGGTGTCTGAAGTCGAGGCGACGAAGCCGAGCTGGCGAATGTAGGTCGCAAAACGCTGGTACCAGGCTCGGGGCGCCTGCTTCAGGCCGTAGAGGGAGCGCTGCAGCAGACACACATGGTCAGGAAAAGCGGGGTCGACGAAGCCTGGGGGCTGCTGGCAGTAGACGGTCTCCTCGAGATGTCCATGGAGGAAAGCGTTCTTGACATCCAGCTGATGGATAGGCCATGTGCGGGAGGCAGCAATGCTGAGAACAGCCCGGATGGTAGCCGATTTGACCACCGGGCTGAAAGTCTCATCATAGTCGATGCCGTGGCGCTGGGAGAAACCACGAACCACCCAGCGTGCCTTGTGGCGGGCAAGGGTACCGTCGAGTGGTACTTGTGCTTGAAGATCCACTTGCCCGTGACCACATTGGCGCCGGGTGGCCGGGGCACGAGGCGCCATGTCTTGTTGTCGAGGAGCGCTTTGTGCTCCTCAGCCATAGCTGCACGCCAGTTTGGATCAGCCAAACCGCTGCGGTAGTTGGCAGGGAGCGGAGAAGGAGTGGTCGCCGCAGAGAGGCCCACATACCGCACAACCGGTATGGCCCCGGACTGGGTCCGTGTGACACGGCGTTCCCGCTGGACAGGAGGTGCTGGTGGAGCTGTAGGCGCCTCTGGCCGCTGGACAGGGGCAGGAGCCTGCTGTACGGGTGCAGGAGGCTGCTGGGCAGGCATGGGAGCCTGCTGTACGGGTGCAGGAGGCTGCTGGGCAGGCATGGGAGCCTGCTGGACAGAGGCAGCAGCCGGCGCCGATGCTGAAGAGGACCGGGGACGCCGACAGTAGACGAACCGGATGTCCCTGGCACCTGGAGCCGGGGCAGCCGCTGGAGGAGCAGCAGCGGCTGCTGGTGGAGCAGGAGGCAGGATATTGCCGCGAAACAAGATCGCGGGGTCGTCGTGCAGCTCCTCGATGAATCCTTGGTTGTGCTGCCCAACAGCAGTGGGCAGGGATGCAGGATGCACCGGCACAGTAGTACCTGCAAGCAAAAAGTCCAGGTCGCTGGGCGAGATCCTGGAGGGGTAAAGTCCGAAGGGAAAACAAGTTTCATCAAAGACCACATGGCGAGAGATGATGATGCGCCGAGTGGCCATGTCGAGGCAGCGGTACCCCTTGTGGGAAGAGGGATAACCGAGAAAGACGCAAGCTGTGGAGCGAGGTGAGAGCTTGTGGCGAGCCGTGGCGGTCAAGTTCGGATAACAGAGACACCCAAAAACACGCAGGTGGGAGTACTCAGGGGGTTTCTTGTGGAGGAGAGTATATGGAATGGCATGACCAACAGCAGAGCATGGACGTCTGTTTAGAAGATATGTGGCTGTGGCAAGCGCCTCAGCCCAATATTGAGCAGGCATGTGTGCATGGATGAGCATCGTGCGGCTGATGTTGTTCAAGGTGCGAAGAAGGCGTTCAGCCTTGCCATTTTGTGGGGAGGTATATGGACACGAGAGGCGTAAATGAATACCACGGGAAGTAAAGAGAGTATGGAGGGTATTGTTTACGAACTCAGTGCCGATGTCTGCTTGGACAGCTTTGATGGTAAGGCCGAATTGAGTGTGGACATAATTGCAAAAATTTGTAATATGTGTGGGAACTTCAGATTTGCGAGTGAGGGGAAATGTCCAACAAAAATGAGTGAAATCATCAAGCAAAACGAGATAATATTGATGCCCGGATACACTGGCAACCGGGGATGTCCATACATCACAGTGAACAAGTTCAAAGGGCATGGAGCTAAATGAACTAGAATCTGAAAAGGGTAGCCGCACATGTTTGCCTAGCTGACAAGAATGACACAGGTGGTGCTCTACTTTATTACAGCGGATGGACGCAGTACGACGAAGGATGTCGATGGTGGCAGAGCTGGGATGACCAAGACGGTGATGCCATAGGTCGGTGGAGATGGCGATGCTGGTGTGGGGAGCGGAAGACGCAGCGGGGAAGGTGTAAAGGTCGCCAGCACTATTGCAGCGAAGCATCACGCGTCGGGTCGGGATATCCTTGACAGAAAAACCAAGAGCGTCAAATTCGATAGAGCAATTGTTGTCCCTAGTAAACTGACGGACAGATAGCAGATTGCAGACTAGGGATGGAACAACTAAGACATTGTTAAGATGAAAATTGGACTCTGGAGTATGAAGGACAGACTCGCCACGACATAAAATAGGAAGAGTTTGACCATTGCCAACGGTAATGGAGGAAGAAGGAGGATGGCGAGAAAGGAGTATACCATCCGAGGAGCTCATGTGAGAGGAGGCGCCGGAGTCCAGAACCCAGGGTTGCTGGCCTTGGAGGTGCAGCTGATTGAGGGCAGCAACAAGACCATCCTGGTTCCACATGGGTGCTGGTTGGGAGACGTGGAGCGGCGCAGATGTCGTCGGGGGCTGCACAGGCGCGAAGGCCGTGTGAGCCTGGGGAGGAGGAGCACCAAGCACACTGGGGCGCCAGCCGCCCTGCTGGCCCTGGGGTGCCCAGGGATTGTAGCAAAACCAGGGGCCCATGGGCTGGTATTGGCCGGCTTGTCCAGCGTGCTGGGGCGCGCCTGCAGTGCCGCCACGCTGCTGCGCAGGGCCGCTGTTCCAGCCACGCCGGCCCTTGCCCTTGCCCTTGCCCTAGCCGCCGCTGCTGTGGCCACCGCCGCTGCCCTTGTTGCCGCTGCCGTAGCCGGTCACGTGAGGATTGTGGGTAGCAGTGAGAGCACGGCACCCGCCCGGGCTGGTGCAGCCAGACCCAGCCGTGGCGAGGAGGGCGGTGCTGGCCACCGTCTTGTCATCGTTGGCGAGACGGAGCTCCTTGAGCGCCAGCATGTCATGAGTCCTGGCAAATGTGGGAAGGACGGCGGAGTTGGCGATGTCGTCGGCGGTGTTGGAGAAGCGAGGGTTGAGGCCGCGCAGAAGGGCGAGGCCGAGCTGCGAGTCCGCCACAGGATGGCCGACGTCGCGAAGAGCGGCGGCCTTGACCTTCAATCGCTGGCAGTACGCCGAGATGGTGCTGTCGCCTTGCACCATGGAATGGAATTCGTTGAGAAGGAAGATGGCGCACGGCTCCCGGTTGGCGCGGAAAAGCCCCTCAATGGCCACCCACAGATCGCGGGCGGTCGGATCAGGGCCGTCCATGGCGAGATCGAGAACGGAGTCGTTGACGGAGCCGGAGATCCAGCCCCGGACGCAGCACTCCGCGGCATCCCACTGAGGATCATCAGGTTGAGGAGGAACGGAGCCGTCGATGTGCGAGCGAAGGCCGAACTTGCCGCACAGCGATTTGAAGAAGAATGCCCACTTCGAATAGTTGGATTGGAGATCCAACGTGATCGGAACGTGAGCTTTGATGTTGACCGTGGCATAGGGATGAGCCATGATCGGGGGAAGGGGCGCAGCAACCTCGCTGCCAATGGCAGGCAGAGTGCCATCACCGGTGGCCGGTAGGGTGGCAGAGGCGGAAGCAGGGATGGTGGCCATCGGTGGTGAGGAGGGAGAAGGGGCGAGGGAGGGAAACAGAACGGAAAAAAAGAGGATCTAATTGGCTGATACCATGTAGAGACACACCACACGCCCAAAGTGGGGGGGTGACCTTCATATATATATAGCCAATATGGCTGGGTATACATGGAATACAATCAAGTATACATGGCAGGTGCTAATCACATAAGGACCTGTCTAATATATCTAATAATCACAACCATATATTTAATTGTGATGTTCTAATGGGACTATTTGCCAACAGTGCTAACCTAATGAAAATTTCGATAAGCCTTAAAAGATTATGATGCACTAAGACATACTTGTTTCTCTGAGCAGGCATTTATCCAAAATCTTGCACTTCTTTTGACATCCTTCTTCAAGGTAATGATCACTGCATTCTGAATCAAGCAAAGCTGTCCAGTAGGATACTTTTATTGTTATAAAATTCATGGGCTGCCAGACCCAACATATATGCAGTTGATGTTATGCTTTTTATGAGGAAAAGTTGGGGTGATATTGACTTGTAGAATGTAGGCTAGTTTCAGATCTAATTTCGGACCAAGAAAATAAAATTGCTAATTCTTACTGTATTACACACCATACCAGTCTCAAATGATATTACTCTAATTTTAATGTGATAAATGTAGAATCACATGCGCATACTGGAAACAACTCCTGAAAATAGAGCTGCATTGCTTTTGGGCCTTGACTACCTCATTGAAATTTCATTTGTTGATGACACAGAGATGTTTAAGGTATGAAGCTAGGCTGAATTCTGGAACACGTAGAGTATTGTTTAAGGTCATCTTATATTGTTGGTTGTTTGATAAACAGGTCTGCTTGGATTACTGGAATCTGTTTGTTCTAGAATTATTTGAAACATACAACCAAGTGGAGCGATTGATGGAACTTCAGGTTTTTTTTTTAAATTTTAATTAACACTGCTTATATTATCTATGTTAGAAATGCCTATTTTTTTGTCTTGCTTTGGGATGTGTGTAGATCTTGATAGTATGATTTAGTCATTTTTTTCGTTTCAGCAGCATTTAGTGAGAGATGCCAGAACCAAAATTTCAAATTTCCCATGCTATTATTGTATTCTGTTTCTGGCTTTCACAGTTCACTTGCTTTGGTTGTAGTTGTTATGCCAGATTTTAATGTTTTTGCCATTTATAAAGGACATGTTACACTAACATGGCAGTGCTATGCTAATATACATTTAGTTTTGGGCCATCTTTGACATCATGACATGTATGCGATTACTAATGCAGCATCTTTCCCATATAAAACATACTTTTCAGAATATAAGTTTCAGCTTACCAAATAGAAACAATTGATGTACAGAACTGGAAGAGAAATAACTTGTCTGTCCTTTGTCACATGAAATGTATCTAGAACTCAATTTTGCTCGGTAGAAATAAGGGTGACATGAAAGATTCAATAAAGCACACCTGATTTCATACATTGTGGAATGGCTGCTCCCAAGCAAGTAGTTATACAGAGAAGCAAATGAAGCACAGCTTCCCGTCTCAAACTGCAAGTCGTTTTAGTTTTGTCCTAAGTTAAACTTGTCTAACTTTGACGAAGTTTATAGAAAAGTATTTTAGCATGTACAATATCAAATAAATGTACTATCAAAGTTAGACTTTCATGGTGTATCTAAAGAATCTTGTTTGATGTTGTAGATATTTGAGCATTTTTCTATAAACTTGGTCAAAACTAGAGAAGTTCAACTTAGTACAAAGCTAAAACGACTTAAAATTTGGAACATGGGCGGTAACTTTTAATGTAAGGTGGTATATTATTGGAGGTGTATGTGGTGTTGTAAATGTTATTACCCGTTTCATTCTTCTAATATAATTCTCCTACGTGTTCGAGAAAAAGAAAAAAATGTGGTATATTATTTGTCTCTTCAGAGCCACTTACACACATGCCTAACTAGTGGTAAAATTGTTTAATTTGATATCTTGGGTGTGCAAATTGAGATGTTAGTAGTGCAAAGGTTCAGAAACATTTGGTTGCAATCTGAAGTAAACTGAACTTTCTCAGGGTTGATCTTTTGTAAATGATATGTTTTTATTTTTCTTTTAAATGGTTCTTTTGATGACCTCTTGCATAACTCTTCATTCTTGTTAAAAATTCTGTATATTTCATTCCTAATCATTTACCACATGCACAAACTTCAGACTCAGCGGATTCCTGGAACTGATGATGGTACGCTCATAGCTGTTCAACAGAGGAGGCAACTTTATGCAGGATCACTTTCGAAGTTAAGAACGTTAATGATCTGTCGGATGGCAAAGCCAGAGGAGGTTTTGATTGTTGAAGATGAGAATGGGAATATTGTACGAGAAACATTGAAAGATAATGATGTCCTTGTTCAGTACAAGGTTAGTAAAAGGATTAGCTGGCAATTCGTGCAGGATATCATAGGCATCTTTCATTAACTTTCTATTGTCATTGTTTGCTGTTCTATTCTAGATCATGAGGGAAACACTAATATACTTGTCACATCTTGATCACGAAGATACAGAACAGCAGGTATATCTTACTGCGTTACTGTGGAATTTTTTAACATTTTGGTCCATGAATTCTAAATCAACTTTATCAGAATGGTTATTAACTTGGCTAGTTATGCTATTTCTGTTTGGCACCAGGTTAGGTTTATGGTAAATGTACACACTACATGAACTAGAGAAATGACTGGTTGCATAAGCAATGAGTACTATCTGAGTTGGGACATATGAGTCAGCACATGTTCATAGGATAGTTATTTTTCTTTGATTTCGGGGAGTTACATAGGAATCTAAAAATCAAGTCCAAATTCGTTTTCTCTCTTGGTCATTTATGATTGAGATAACATATCCTGTGCCCAGTACAGATACTACCACCTTCAACTTTCCTGTGTTTTCACTTGGATCTTGAACCTATCCTTTGTGTGTTTTTTAATATAATATTCTGGTGTTTTTCATCCTGCTTTCCAAGTGGAACTTTGGAAATAGAAAAAGGCTTAGCATTATGCTTCTAGAGTTGTTGGTTATTATTTGATGATGTGGAAGCCCTATTTTATCTCCCTAAGAGTATTATAACAAAATTATGGTAGCTTCCGAGATGTCACTTCCTGTGTATAACTGACACAAGATTATCTTCTTTGGTTGTGTAATTTACAATGAAGCATCTTCAAAATTTCAGATGTTGAGGAAATTAAGCAAGCAATTAAATGGTGAAGACTGGAGCTGGAATAACTTAAATACTCTATGCTGGGCAATTGGATCCATTTCTGGTTCTATGGTGGAGGAACAGGTTCATTGACTTAAATAATTATTTGTAGACATGCATTAATATTTGTCAATGAAACAAAGATCCACATCTGTTCGATTGTTCCATTGTTTTAGTTTCCTCTGAGTGGCTGATGTGCTCCAATACAGTAACAACCCCAAACTTAAATGGTAAAATGCCACCAACCCAATGAGTATAATCCCTTTTCCAACAGTTGAGAAACACTACAGTTTGGTGGCAATTGCACTCTGGACAATCCATGCATAATGCACCTTTCTAACATTCTGGATCTGTCATTTTTCTCTTTTGTATACTGCTCTGTTATTCGTAGTGTAATGTAGTGTTTGAAGAGCCATTTGCATAAAAATCGTTTTCTATATCTTTTCACTCTCCAACAGTTTTTCTATATCTAATGCGCACTCTAGAGAGCCATTCTCATCTTCTATTTTTGGCTAGCGAAAAATCCGGAATAGAAGATGGCTATATTTGGATGACCATTTAGAGAAGCTGTTGGAGGATAATTTTTCACCAAAATCTCTATTCCTAACATTTAGGAAAGATATGGAGAGTCTCTTGGAGATGCTCTAAGGCTGAGAAAAATCTTCTAGTCAAAGCAGCCATTACTAACATAATCAGCCTATTATTTTCTTGAACTACTAGCTAAAATCATGCTATCACTAATGACTCAGAATCTAGACTCTAGGCTGAACCTGGACACAAATGCACACAAGTTTTGTTGCTGATTGTTATGGACGCTGTTGAGATTGGGAGGATTGAGGAGGACAGTACCCGGCGGGCTACAGTACCCAGCGGCGCTACAGTAACTCGCGGGTACTGTTCACGGGCTGAGAGGCAGAGGGCTGGCGGCTAGGGCTGTGAGGGACGCTGGGAACGCCGGCCGCGGGGCTTCGCCCACGGCCGGCAAGAGAGAAGGTTTTTTCCTTCTAATCTCTTGCTTGATTTTAGATTGATACATCTCCTCTCATTATATAGAGAGGTCTGACTTGGCCCCTAAGCAAGCGACTAATTAACCCTAATGGGCTAAGACCCAATAGGCCCTTGACTCCTCTAACACTACACCCCACCTGGACATGCAACTCGTCCTCGAGCTGCAACCTAACGACGACTCGACGAAACAGAAACCTAACACGTAAAAATAAACCTTTTACATCTCGGCTTATTTTATTATTCTCAACCTGAAATAGACTCGAACTCTTTATTTTTGACCCTTGAACATAAGGTGGAGACCGTCTGCACGCTGGATACGCACGTGTACAGCCACCTGGATCCCATGGGCACCATATGGATGAAAGCGGTGCATGTGTATGGCCACCTGGAATTGGATGTGGTCGTAGTAGCGACCAGCGGAGACGTCCTCGCGGTGGCCGGTGGCGGAATGTGGCGGCGCTAGGCAGTGCGTCCTCGTTGTGGACAAGGAAGGGAGCGCCTCTCCTACCGTCGCTGCCGCAGAGTTGGAGTTCGCCGCCCGCGGGAAAAACAGCATGCACGCCGAACGTATGCTGAAGATCCCCGACGCAGCGGACGAGATCAAACTCCACGTGGCGAAGAACACCTTGGAGGAGCGGCGAAGGGGTGCAGGGCCAAATCAGCTGCAGATCACGCATCTCCCGCACCTGCCGACGCGCAAGGAGGCCACGTGCAGCAGCCTGCAACCGCATTGCTGCTGACACCTGGCGGGCACCGTCCTGCGCAATCTCCTTCCTCTCTTCGAGCAGCTGCAAGGCTGCTGCAGCTAGCCGAGCTGCAGCGATGACACGCCGCCGCCGCTTGAAGATGGTGCGCTGCCCATGCCTGGTGGCGAAGATGGCAGCAGATGGGGCAGGGGAGCCCCCATAGAACAACGTCCCATCGGTGTCACCGTAGAAGTTCCCGGAGATCGGTGCTGAAGGCACGGCGGAGGTGGGCACGGCCGCTGGTGTAGGGGAGGTGGCCGTCGTGCAGTCCGGTCCCGGTGCCGTACCCATAAGCGCCCATGTCGGGATGGGAGATGAGGACGTTGGGCACAACAGCATGTGCAGTGGCGTCGCCGTCCCGCTTTGGGGCACACCGGAGAAGAAGCTGGTCGGCGGCGCCGTCGTTGGTGCAGGCAGGGATGCCGGCGGTGGTGGGAGCTGCGTGAGCCCCGTCCACGCGGACTGCATCGCCGTGATGTTCCGTTCCACCCGCGCCATGTTCCGCGACGTCTCGGCGATCATGGCGGCGAGGGATTCCAGCGTGAGGGGCCGACCTCCCGAAGCTGCGGAGGGCGGAGGCATGGAGGCGTAGGATCCAGCCATGGGCTCCGATACCAGATTGTTATGGACGCTGTTGAGATTGGGAGGATTGAGGAGGACAGTACCCGGCGGGCTACAGTACCCGACGGCGCTACAGTAACTCGCGGGTACTGTTCACGGGCTGAGAGGCAGAGGGCTGGCGGCTAGGGCTGTGAGGGACGCTGGGAACGCCGGCCGCGGGGCTTCGCCCACGGCCGGCAAGAGAGAAGGTTTTTTCCTTCTAATCTCTTGCTTGATTTTAGATTGATACATCTCCTCTCATTATATAGAGAGGTCTGACTTGGCCCCTAAGCAAGCGACTAATTAACCCTAATGGGCTAAGACCCAATAGGCCCTTGACTCCTCTAACAGTTATGGACGTCGTTGGGATCGAGAGGAGAGAGAGAGCGGCGGCGGAGATACAGTACCCGCCGCTACAGTACCGCGGGTACTGTTCACGCGAGAGAGGAATGACGTTGCTACAGTACCTCACGGGTACTGTTCACGTGAGAGAGACGGAGGACCGGCGGCTAGGGCTATGTGCTGCTAGGGTTGAGAGGCGAGAGTTGAGGAGAGTGGCGATGACGGGCGCGCTACAGTGCCCACGGCGCTACAGTGCCGCGGGTACTGTTCACGTGAGAGAGAGGCAGAGGACCGGTGGCTAGGGCTACAAGGGGAGCTGGGAACGCCGGCCGCGGGGCTTCGCCCACGGCCGGCAAGAGAGAAGGTTTTTCCTTCTAATCTCTTGCTTCATTAGATTGATACATCTCCTCTCCTTATATAGAGAAGAGGTCTTACTTAATTCCTAAGCAAGCGACTAATTAACCCTAACGGGCTAAGGCCCAATAGGCCCTTGACTCTTCTAACACTACACCCCACCTGGACATGCAGCTCGTCCTCGAGCTGCAACTTAACTATGACTCTGCTAGACATAAACTTAACACCTAAAAATAAGCCTTTTACATCTCGGCTTATTTTATTGACCTGAAATAGATTGCGACTCTTTATTTTTTATTTTTGAAGATACGGTGGACACCCTCCTCGTAATGGACATGCACGTGTATAGCCACCTGGATCCCATGGAGCCCACTGGAACGAGAGGGGTGCACGGGTATAGCCACCAGGAATTAGTCGCGATAGCGACCAGCGGAGACGTCCTCGCGGCGGCCGGTGCCGGAGCACGGCAGCGCTAATTAAGGTCCGTCTATGGGTGGCCACACACCCGCGTCCCCAAACGCCGGCGCTGTAGACACCGAGTTCGCCACCCGAGGTGGCGATGCCACGCCCGATCTCCATGACGCAGCGGACGAGATCGGGGCCCTCCATGTGGCGAAGCGTAGCCTGGTGGCGAAGCAAAGAAGCACGGGGCACAGGCACCAGCTGCAACCCATGCATCTCCCGCGCCTGCCGTCGCGCCAGGAGTCCACGTGCTGCAGCCTGTAACCGCACCGCCGCCAGGACCTGGTGGGTATGCATCTTCGTCTCCTGCTCCATCGTCTTCTTGAACTGTAGCAGTTGCAGCAACTCATCCGCCTTGGCTTGCATCTGGGCTATTATGCTGCTCATGTAGGCGTACAGATCCTTGGGTGATGGGACAATCGCCGCAGGAGACACTCTCGCCTTTGGGAGTCGCAGGGCCATGTCTTCCCGCAGCACAGCTGCTGCTGCAGAGAGCCGAGCTGCAGGGGTGACATGGCGCTGGCGCTTGAAGAGGGGGCGTTGCCCACGCCGGAGGAAGGATCGACAGCAGCAAAAGCAGTGTTGTCGACACGAAGCAGGTGATCGATGTTGGAACAAATCGGCAGCGGAACCTGGCATTAGGGTGGTGGTGGTGTAGGTCGGCAGCGCTGTCGTGCCGCACCCAGGCATCCAGTAGGGGAAACTCTGGGGCACGGCGCCCGCCGAGGACGACGCCTGATGGATCTCCATAGTGGCCAGCCGTGAGTTGAGGTGCGCCTGCTGCGCGTTGATGTCGGCCAGCGCCTTGGCGATCTGATCCCACAGCGGCTCATCGAAACCTGGCATCTCCGATACCAGATTGTTATGGACGTCGTTGGGATCGAGAGGAGAGAGAGAGCGGCGGTGGAGCTACAGTACCCGCCGCTACAGTACCGTGGGTACTGTTCACGCGAGAGAGGAATGACGTTGCTACAGTACCTCACGGGTACTGTTCACGTGAGAGAGACGGAGGACCGGCGGCTAGGGCTATGTGCTGCTAGGGTTGAGAGGCGAGAGTTGAGGAGAGTGGCGATGACGGGCGCGCTACAGTGCCCACGGCGCTACAGTGCCACGGGTACTGTTCACGTGAGAGAGAGGCAGAGGACCGGTGGCTAGGGCTACAAGGGGAGCTGGGAACGCCGGCCGCGGGGCTTCGCCCACGGCCGGCAAGAGAGAAGGTTTTTCCTTCTAATCTCTTGCTTCATTAGATTGATACATCTCCTCTCCTTATATAGAGAAGAGGTCTTACTTAATTCCTAAGCAAGCGACTAATTAACCCTAACGGGCTAAGGCCCAATAGGCCCTTGACTCTTCTAACACTGACAGAGTTTCATCTGTTCAAAACCTTTAAGTATGTCCCTATTAAATCTGCTGCAGGAAAACCGGTTTTTGGTTTTGGTTATTCGTGATTTGTTGAATCTTTGTGAGATTACGAAAGGGAAAGATAACAAAGCTGTGATAGCAAGTAATATTATGTAAGTATTGCTTCCATTTTATATTATCATGCTTTTATTTATTATGGTAAGATTTAGAATGATCAGTATGCTGCTATTCTTTTTCCCATAATTAGGTATGTTGTGGGCAATACCCAAGGTTTCTAAGGGCGCACTGGAAGTTTTTAAAAACAGTGGTCAACAAATTATTTGAGTTCATGCACGAGATGCATCCTGGAGTTCAGGTTACATATTTCTGTTTCTTTTATTTGTCGAAGAAAAATGCATTTAGTTTCTGTTCAATTGGTTCTGCAGCTTTTAATTTGAAAATTATAGTCCTCATATTTAGCTAGTAAGTCAGTTAGTCTTTTATCGTATTCTGCTGTGTATCTGGCAGCAAGGTTTTTCTTAATTTGTCTTATTGTTACACATATCTGGCACTGTTGTATATTCTTAAACTTTTTGCCCTGTGAAGAACACACTCAAAGTAATGTAGAACCTAATCCATGTTTTGTTTGTAGGATATGGCATGCGACACTTTCCTGAAAATTGTTCAGAAGTGCAAGCGCAAGTTTGTGACACTCCAGGTTAGTTTGGTATTGTTAAATAACACCTATTGTGCAGGTTACAGTAGAATGTGTCTAGGAATCTAGCTTTGAATTGCTGTCTTAAAATCTTGCTTAGCTGAGCTGAAGTATTCAAAACTGAATATATATTTTCGGGTGTTGTGACTTGGTATCGTTCAATTAAAGGGTAGTTTTAAAGGCATCTCTATCATGCGTTGTGAACTAAACTCAATGTATATTTTAGGCTGTCCCAACGCTAAAAATTAGAATAGTATGGAACACATGGGCATGTGCTGATGTGTATCTCTTGGTGATGTGTGGCTGTTGCCATTTATTCAACATTTGTTCATGGTTGTACAGGTGGGTGAGAATGAACCATTTGTTTCTGTGCTGTTGTCCAACCTTCCTACCACAATAGCAGATCTTGAGCCTCATCAGATCCATTCATTCTATGAATCGGTATGCTGTTGAAATTAGCTATTTGGCAGTCTGTCAATGAAGGATATATCTTATGGTTTCATTATCTTTCTTCAGGTTGGTCAGATGATTCAAGCTGAATCTGACAATATTAAGAGGGAGGAGTATCTCAAGAGATTGATGAGCCTACCTAATCAGGTTCCACACCCATAGATTTTGTCATCCAATTTTTCTATGACTTTCACCTAGTATTTTAGTTGTAAAATTGTTACTCTAATCTTGCAGAAATGGGTTGAAATAATTGGGGAGGCTGGCCGAAGCACTGATATTTTGAAAAACCAAGATGTCATCAGATCTGTTCTGAACATCTTACAGGTAATAAATTAAGTTTTGAAGTGACCAAGGGGAGGCTATATTTGTTCTCATGCTTCTATGATTCTATTGCTTATCTACTTTCGTGAAAGGCAACTGCCTAATTGGTGGCATCATGTCACTTGCATAGTGGATGGTGCCTGATACTGTGACACTTCCTCATTAGATTTGATGTTCAAATGTTGGATTTTTTTCTTGTTAGAAGCATACTCTAGTGCCATATTGGGCTCACCTTAGACACATTTTTCCTTTTCTTTAAAATAATTGTTCCAACCACTTTATTAGAAGCATGCCCTAGTACCATTTTAAATTGCCCAGGCAACTTTCTATTTAGTGCCACTTTTTTTCTCCAATTTTATTTCTTTTTCTGCTTCTTATCAAATATAGTTTTTGGTGCTTGCAGACGAACACAGGTGTTGCATGCTCACTTGGACCTTATTTTTTCCTACAAATTTCAGTAATCTTCCTGGACATGTTGACAGTGTATAGGTATTTTCACTTGCAGTTTACCAAAGTTTTTTTATCCTTTTATTTTCTTAAATTTAAATTGCTCCACACATGCTTGTAGTCCATTCAGTGAGTCCCCCCCCCCCCCCCCCCCCCCCCCCCCCAATTTGGTTTCTCTGATGCTGCAGATTTGCTGTCAGTATTGCTTTCTTCATATTATTGCATTGCTCGTTTGATGAAAGTTTTGTATGTATCACCTGCTAATGTGCTACAGAGTCAATGTTTCAGCAGCTAATATACTTCCTTGCCTGTTACATATCAGAATGTACAGTGAACTGGTGTCAAACACTATTTCTGAAGGAGGGCCTTTTGCTTCAAAGACATCATTTGTAAAACTTCTGAGGTATGAATAATTATTCTCTGCAGATATTAATATTGTGTATTTTGTTAAGTGGTTTGTAATAAACAGATCAGTAAAGAGGGAGACATTAAAATTGATCGAGACTTTTCTGGACAAAGCCGAAGATTTACCACACTTGGGGAAACAGTTTGTTCCCCCAATGATGGATCCTGTTCTAGGTGATTACGCTAGAAATGTGCCTGATGCAAGAGAATCTGAAGTTTTATCATTATTCGCGACAATTATAAACAAGTAAGCCTGCCATTATTTTCTTCATTCATTTTGTTTCGTGATTTGCTTGTTAAATATAGATGTGCATGAACTGGTCTTTTATGGACCTTTTTTTGGTAACAAATGGAGTTTGTTTATCCTATTCTAACTTGCTTGGGACTAAAGGCTTTGTTGTTGGCAAATGGAGTTTGTTAGTAATTTGTCGTTTTCTGCATAGGTACAAAGGTGAGATGCTTGAGGAAGTTCCTCGCATTTTTGAGGCTGTTTTTCAGTGTACTCTTGAGGTATAGATAGTGTAATTTCAATCTGATTTTTTTTTTGCTGATAAAATATAATTCTCATTTATAGTTGAATTATTTTCTTATGATTCATATCAGATGATCACCAAAAACTTTGAAGACTATCCTGAGCATCGCCTTAAATTTTTCTCCTTGCTTCGTGCCATTGGTACACATTGTTTCCAAGCTTTTATTCAGCTCTCTAGTCAGGTACAAGTGAATTTGGTATTTCATCTTTCAGATGTCCTGTAAATTACAATGCCATCATCATATATGCTTATTGTTAAGCTCAAAGCGAAAACATGCTTGTTCTGCTTGCAGATTACTGGTTTACTAACCTGATTATTTATCTTTCTGCTTCAGCAACTAAAGCTTGTTATGGATTCCATAAGTTGGGCATTTCGACATACAGAGAGAAATATTGCTGAGACCGGTCTAAGCCTGTTATTGGAAATTTTGAAGAACTTCGAGGTGCAATTTATGCTCTATCCTTGGTTAGTACTCTGGTTACACTTAAGGTAACCTGAGTGATGCTGTCCTTACAGGCTTCAGGGTTCCAAAATCAGTTCTACAAGACATACTTCTTAAATATTGAGCAGGAGATATTTGCAGTGCTCACAGACACATTCCACAAACCTGGTTTCAAGCTTCATGTTTCTGTGCTTCAACATTTGTTCTATGTGGTAAATATATATACATATATGTTTATCTGTTGTTCTATCCTCTGAAGATTGTGTGTGTGTGTATTTGATTACTATGTTTGCTGGCATATTAGGTTGATGGTCTAACGGAGCCTCTCTGGGATGCCTCAGCAGTTCCTTCTCAATTCACAAATAATGCAATGTTTGTTCGAGACTACACGATTAAACTTCTCAGCTCATCCTTTCCTAACATGACGCCTGTAGAGGTATTTTTATCCCTTGTGTACATCTATTCTTAGTTCAATCAGCAGGAAATTTGACATCTATGTTTTCTACAGGTAGCAAAGTTTGTTGATGGACTTTTTAGTTCAAAAACTGATCCTCCCAATTTTAAGAATCATATAAGGGATTTTCTTGTTCAATCGAAGGAGTTCTCTGCCCAGGTAATGTCACAAAAGTGCCTGCATCACCTTGAATAAATTTATTTCATTTGGCCTTGCTGCAATAAAAAATAGATCTTTGCCATATAATGAAACTGTTTGTATCTACACCTACATATTAATCAATGAAGTGCACAGCCTCCTTGGCATTGCATTAGAGCAAGGAAACCCTAGCCCACATCAATCTGACAATAGCACAATATCAGAAGGATGTCTTTGATTTCAGTTCTTTCCTTTATAATCTAGTTTTTAATGAGTGATACATTATCGAGTGAGGTGTTTGTAAATTATATTCTCTGCTGATTTTCTTCTTGTCATCTGGTGCCAGGATAACAAGGATCTATATGCTGAAGAGGCTGCTGCTCAGAGGGAAAAGGAACGCCAACGTATGCTTTCCATTCCAGGGCTCATCGCCCCGAATGAATTGCAGGATGAGATGGTGGATTCATAGCGCTGCCTTCATATGACATTCAATGTCTCTCTTTACTTCTGGAGCCCTTGTGTTGAAGGCCCAATTGTTTTGCTAGGATGATGAAAGAAGTGCTCCGCTTAGTTTTAACATTCTTCATAGTTACACTACTGGTTCAGGGGTTTCTGAAGCAGATAGTTGAAGGATATAGTTGTCTGAGCTGTTTCAGACTGCCAGTGGTAGAGGGGTGGGGGGGTGGGGTGGGGGTGGTTAGTATTTCTTGTGTTCAATATATTTAGCTTGGAGTGTTGCTTCTGCTGCGCTATTTTGCAGTATGATGAAGCCTGGATGGCACCACATGCCAAGCATGGCTTCCTTTTCTTTTCTTTTCTTATATAATAGAATGATTTCCTTTTACTGTAGTGTCTTGGTAATCATGGTGAAATCATTCTACATTATGTAAGTTTATTACTGTGAGAACTGTTTTCTTGTTCCATTGTGTAGTTTCATTTTGTTGTTGTCAATTTGTTGCTTGCTGCAGTTCCTGGTACAACGTTTTGGTTCTCGATGTGAATCAGCTGGTCATTTTTGCATACTCCATAAAATGTAGTGCAACTGTTTTTACCTTGAGTGAGGATAAATGTTGACAGGTTTTCTGGAGTTCAAGGTATTCATCGGAATTTTTTTATTTGTTGTGGTTTTGGTTCACCGGGGTACGTTTTCTGCATGTTTGCCTTATTCAGAACTTAGCATAAAAACAGGTATATCTTTCAGAGGTTTTTTCTTTGAAAAGGAGATATTACTCTGCTTTTAAGAAAGCATATAAGTCTGATACAAAAGCTGGGGATACCAGCGAGAACTAGAATTTGGACAGACATCAAAGCAAAAGGACAATGCGACTGGCTAATAGTAATATGATTAACCGTATCAGTATCACTACCGCTCAACAACAACCGTAGGAGTACTTGACGTGGGATTAGAGTTGCCCATCCATCGTAGCAGCGTCTCCATCACTTGCTCGACCTTCTTAATTCCAATCACATTAGCAGTGGCTTCCAACTCTGCAGTAAAGATATACCTGAGAAGATTACTTCAGCAGGTCATTTAGGAAATGACTTTCCAATAGCCATCTTGTCCTTGTCCCCCGTTCTCCATATATATAATCATGTTGACCATGTAAAAAATGAACAAATCTAATTGTTGTGAAATTCCTTTTCCTTTCGGTAGTGTTTCTATCAGGACGTCCGTCCGTATGGGACAGACCCGTCTCGCGCCTTGTGCCCCTGCACCTCGTGACTCACACTTTCCTAGAAAAAAAATCGTGCTTCACACGGGCCCACCTCGCACTGCGTGCCCCTGCGCCTCCCTACCTCATGCAATGTGCCCCTGCACCTCGCGCCTTGCACGATTGCACTAGACCCACCTCGTGCCTTGTGCCACGCACCTCGCCCGTGCCTCGCGCCGTCCGCGCCTCACACCTCAATGGAAGCAAGTAGATGAGCACATGTTGTAACCGTATGTTTCATGCGTTTCAGATGTATATTGTAAATGTTTCATCTAGATGTTGCAAAAATAGATCTGGTGTTACATGTGTTGCAATGGCTATACACATATGTTGCAAGCGTATGTTTCAACTGTTTCAAACGTATGTTGCAAGTGTTTTGTCTGAATATTGCATATGTTGTAGCGGTCATACATGTATGTTGCAAGTGTATGTTCCAAGTGTTTCATCTGTTTAAGACCTATGTTGCAAGTGTTTCATCAATATGTTGCAATGTTGCAAATGTTTCATACATATGTTACAAGCATTTATTCAAAATGTTTCATTTGTTTCAGACGTATGTTGCAAAATATGTTTATTTGAATGTTGTAGTTGCTATACACATATGTTGTAAACGAATGTTTGCACATGCTTCACCAATTTCAGACGTATGTTGCAGAAATACTTCCAGGTTGCAACATTAACAGGCGTAGGAAGACGCATGCAGATGTAGTCCCCACGTACGTAGCGCTCCCTACCTGCATGCGCATCAGCAAGCACGAGGCGGGCATCAGGCACGAGGTGAGCACGAGGCATGGACAACTACATGCGTAGCAGTTGCATGTGAGACGTGCAGGCGCAGAGTTGCATGCGAGATAGGCTTTTTTTTTTGGAAAAAAGGCGGGATAGGCGGGGCGGGCGGGCCGGGCGTAGCAGGCGGACGAGCACGGGCGTCCGAACACGTCCTCGCGGGCGGACGTCCGGGCGATAGTCATTCTATTTTCCTTTAGTCCAGTTCTCCATGGACTCAGCGCAAGTAGGATAGCCAGTTCGGTTAAAGGCTTCACGCGCACAGCACCACACAAACCTAGAGATAGCACACCCGAAAAAAATATGGACTAATGCATTTTGCCCACGTAGGCAACACTCTTTGCCCTCTTTCCAACCCCTTTTCGATAGAGAAACAACTGTTTGGAGCTTATTGTGTGTAATCTGCCAAAAAATTATAATTTACAGGGGTGCTTTACACTTCCATATCCTCTTGTCATCAATGTGGACAATTCTCTAAATAGTCTTAGCATGCTGACAATTGAGAAAGAGGTGTTCAAAGAAACAACACTTTTGACTCCCCGAGCAATTCCTTTTAGCTAAGTTATCACATGCTAAAATTACTCTATGTAAATACCATATGAAAATATTTACCTTTAGTGGGAGCTTCATCTTCCAAATATTTTTTTCTGTAAAGGGTGTACCTGGTTAATCAGATACATATACATAGATCGTACTGAGAAAATACCATTTTTATTCAAGTCCCAGGTGAAACTATCCCTTCCATTGGATAGCCAAAAGCTAGCTATATTCACTGCTAGGTTATGCCAAGTAGCCAACTTATCCCCAATTGAAACTCCTTGAAAATAAACATCTAGTGGAACTTGATCCATAACTAATGCCATCGGAATATAAGGGTAATTGACTGTTATATAGGTTTGGAAATTGCTCCTTTAGGGGTTTGAATGTTTGTGTTGACACCAAATTTTGACCGAAGTACATAAGAGTCCTAAATTTCGGAATTTACTGAAAGAAGCTGAAATATTTGCGAAAATCAGCTAAGTGAGTTGCCGTTGGAGTCGACCGAACGATGTGACATCATCATCTCAAGGACGAGCCTTGTCGACGAAGGGTGGAAGTGACCTGAAGCAAGAAGACATGGTGGACTTCATAGAGAAAGTTTGGAGTCTAAGTTATTTTAATTTATGATATTTTGTTTTCTTTTTTAAGTTTTGTAACTGGTCTTGTTCGACCAGGACTCGTAGTCAAGTCTCGGGTATAAATATTAAACCCCGGCAATTGTAACATCCCTCGTCGATCAATCAAACCAGTACATTTACTTTTCAGCTTACGCCACCCGTAGGAGTACGAGCAGAGTAGATCTCAGCGAGTCTTTGGGCAAGCAGGGCTGCATCGGTTCAGTCGACCTCCGGTTTGTTTGTGAGTACCGTCACGACTTATATTTTTACTTGTAAGGCTGCATCAGCTGACTCGATCTCTTGCAAGTCGTGGTATAAGCTAGTTATCGATCTATATTGTTGTTTGTAAGGCTGTATCAGCTGACTTGATCTCTTATAAATCGCGGTAAGATTAGTTATCGATTTGTATCAATCTTTATAAGGCTGCAACAGACGGCTCATCTCTTGTAAACGTTGATATTAATCAAAGTTATCGATATTATGCTAAATAATTTACTGTTTAACATAATATCATCAATTACCTGATCTAAGATCAAGATTCATTAGTCTTACTATTTGGATCTATCGTCTGCCGGTTACTTCCACGATTGAACTGAATTCTTGACGTTAGATCTTGCTTATCGACTAATTTATCTCGATTTTGATCGTACATAGTAAGTGTTCGAAGTCATTTTTATGAAAAGGTATATTCATTGATTACCGTTCTTCGGTTTGATTTCATTATCAATGCTGCATCAGCCGACTCGATCTGTTAATAGTGCATTAGATCGAATATTGTTGATTAATAGATTTATCTATTAAGAAGAGCATGACATCGATCATTCACTATGTCTTTATCGGCTATTTAGCCGATGGCTTGAGCTTTCACGTGTATAATATGTCTTCATAATTCTGTTGAAATATGAGTAGATCTATCGATTGCTAGTCTCTGATCTAGGGTCCTACTATCAATGCTACATCAGCCGACTTGACCTGTTGATAGTACAATAGATTGAGTCTAATTAGTTTGTAGATTTATTTATATCCAATGGATGAGTGTTTGCATGTTATACAACAAAATTATTGGAATCGGTTATTTTAGTCGATAGCCTGCCTATTGAAAATATATTGGCTCTTCATACGTTCGTACTTGTTTTTGTCTCGGTCAAAAGCTAGTATGATTCTCAATCAACATAATGTTTTCACGCTTATTCATTACATCTTTACATGCTTTCATGATCGTCGGCAATTAGATCTACGCAAATAATACCTGGTAATTGTCGATAATGCTTACTTTGTTTACTTCGTATCATGAACATGCCGATATCGACTCTTTAGTCGATAGCCTTATCTCATCGGCTACTTAGCCGCACATTTGGAACTGTTTGGAGCAACACCGTCATGTTCCACCTTAAATTATTGATCAATCTTTCCTCCTTGTCAATTACAGGGTCAAATTGACTAGCACGCCTCAGGTCACGACCATCCGGTCCGGTGTTTCCTTAAGCCCGGGGAGAGCTCGGGATCTGCTCCACGCGGCTTCTCCCGACTTGCTCACATGTTGGCGGCGATGCTCGTGGAAGGTCTTGATGGCTAGAGGGGGGTGAATAGCCTAATAAAACTTTCTATAAAAAGCGCTAGACAATTTAATTAGCAATAACAAATAGCGAGAAGCGAGTTTTGCCTAGCCTATAGAGTGTTGCAAGCCACCTATCCAAAAGACAATTCTAATACATTTGCACTCAACCGCACAAGTCAAACCGCACAACTTAGCTACAACTAAAGCTAACTAGCTACACAAGCTAAGAGCTACACTAACAAGCTAGCAAGGTAACTAAGAAATTAATACAAAAGAGAGTTAGGAGGGTATCACCGAGGGGTGAAGTATTGAGCCAACCAATCAATATGATCAATAGATGAATTCCACGATACACAACCACCAGGATCGATTAATCACAATAAGAATGATGACACGGAGATTTATCCCGAGGTTCACGTGCTTGCCGGCACGCTAGTCTCCGTTGTGTCCCTCTTCACCATGTGGTTCGGTGGCTAATCGGTCACACACCGAGCCTCTCAAAAGGCGCTATAAGAACCTACCAAATGGCAAAAGGTTGCAAATGACACGAGCAATCCACTAACATTGCCTTTGGCGCTTCGCTGAGGTAGGCACAAACCCCTCACAATCACCGGAGGTGGCCAAGAACAATCACCAACTCTTGCCAATGCCTCCAAGCTGCTCCAAGCCGTCTAGGTGACGGCAACCACCAAGAGAAACAAGAATCCCATAGCAAATCAACCACCAAGTGCCAACTAGATGCAATCTCACAATACAAATGCACTTGGATCACTTAATCTCACTTCGAATATGCAAAGAAGCAAGAGAGATGAGTGGGAGGGGAGTTGCTTAGCTCAAAGTGCTCACAAGTATGTCAAAGAATGCAAGAGAGTGAGCCTTGAGCCGGCCAACAAGTATTTATAGATGTACCCATTCGAATAGAGCCGTTAGGCACTCAATTTTGCTGCAGTCGTACTGACCGAACGCGCTAGTCGCACACTGCCCACGCACGAAGCTTGACCGGATGCGCTGGTCCCGTAACCGACCAGACGCGTTGGTCAAGCCAGAGCAGCGCTCCAACGAGTCAGCGACCGGACGCGCTGCTAGACGAACCGAATGCCACAGAGACAGCGTCCGGTCATTTCCAGTAAGCCTCCACATGTGACCGGACGCGCTGTAGAACTGACCGGACGTGTTACACCCAGCGTCCGGTTAGAGTCTAGTAAGCACCCACCACGACCGGACACGTTCGGTCGATCGTGACCGGACGTGCCACCGCATCCGATCAGAGAACCGAGACACAAACACACGCTGAGCACGGACCGGACGCGTCCAGTCACACAGAGACCGTGTCCGGTCTAGGGTCCGGTCACATCTGTGACTTCCGTTCGCCTCTGTTTGATTCACCCTTTCACATATGAGCCAGACTAAGTATGTGTATCACTTTAGCACATGTTTTAGCTCGTGAAACAACATGTGACAACGCCTCCAAAACTCAACATTGGCATAAAGGAAAATAGACGTTTCAATTCCTCGAAAACGCCTGAATCCCGCCGAGCTTGCTCGGCGGGAGGGAGAGAGGACCCCAAACCCTCTCTACCGCTCAAACTCTAACGCCATCGCAAAAGTGCTAACACCACCAAGTGATCTCGTCATGTGTGAATGTGTTATTATTTTCACAATCATTTTTCGAGGCGTTATTAGTTCTATCCAAATGCATATGATTATGAAATGCACACCTAGAGGCACTTAGGAGTTCAATAGCCGCGTCATTCCCCTCTTTAAAGTACGACTATCTATCCTATAATGTAACCACACCCACTAGGTGTCTTGGTTACTAAAACACAACCCTTAAGTATATACCTTTGCCTTGATCATGCAGGGTTGCATCCAAATCCAAGTGTGGCCATCATGATCACCATGTCCATCTTGCCACCAACCTTGGAATGTACTAGTCCTCATATGCTATATACAACTTAGACATAGGATTAGTACTTAGGCATTGTCACTAATTACCAACACCAAACATAGGACTTTCAATCTCTCCCTTGTTGGTAATTGGTGACAAACCTTTCACAAAGATATTATGATAAAATTTTGATTGACTTCAAGTCACATTGCCCAAATGTGTTATCATGTGTAAGAAGTATGGACAAGTGATCATGAATTCAAATTGATAGCAATGGCTCCCCCTACATATATGCTATATGTTTGGATTTAGGAAGCATACATGTTTAGATAGGTAAATATAGGAGCATTGACTACCAATAGGTGCTAAGTGTTTTAGATTATAGATCTTTGAAGCGTGATACCATCGGAGTAGCGATAAACACCATCTTAGCACCTTGTGTAGTTAGATACCACTTGGAAAAGAACAAACATAACTAGAAACCTCATGAGATCAACATTATAAGAAAGGCTCTAGTACCACTTTGAAAAACATGAAGCAAGAAAAAAAACTAACTGCTTCCTATTTATGCTAGTACCTCAATATACCTTCAAATTATACTAGCAAGCACCACACAAGCAATGTATCGGAGAAAAAGAAATGCATAACTATGCATCATACATATGAAGTGCACATGGAAATGCAACATTCATGTTTAAGAGCTTGCTCCCCCTACTTGTGTGCTCAAAATTTTAGTCGATCCCCTTCTTTTATTAATTCTCCCCCTTTAGTATTTTCTCCCCCTTTAGAATCTATCTTTGTGAACAACATTTTCTCCCCCTTTGGCACCAATGATCACAAGGAACCAATTTTAGATAGATTATCATGTTAAATTATGGGGTGAGGATCAAGTTTGTGATTCAACCTAGATTGCTTGCATAAATAAAATGCTTCGGTTTGATCGAAGGGCATGCTTCTTCACACCTCACTAGAAGGGTTATCATGCACCATGTTGAAGCAAATATTTAGACAAGTTTTCTAGATTAAACACTTAGGATCACAAGCTACTTAAACAAGTTATATGCTACCACTAGATCATACATAGCAAAGAAACAATAGTGGCACCATATAACCTTCAAACTCATTTGATTTTCATGAATGAGCCTAGAACATAAGAAATCATGGCTAGATGCACTAAACATGTCTTTAGTATAGAATGTATGACATGTCAACCAATTGTACCTTGAGGCTCGAAGGAAAGGCATGTCAAATCATGGAGGTGCATCAACTCATGTTGGAGAAGTCAAGTATGTTCAACTCATTCTTTAGATTACGAAATCTCTTCTCATCAAGTGACTTGGTGAATAGATTGACTAATTGATCTTTGGTGCCCACACTCTCAATAGCAATGTCACCCTTTTGTTGATGATCTCTAATAAAGTGATGGCGAACATCAATATGCTTTGTTCTTTGATGTTGAACCGGATTATTGGTTAGCTTCATGGCACTTTCATTGTCACATAGTAATGACATATTCTTGAAGTTGATTCTAAAATCCTTCAATGTTGCCTTCATCCACAAGATTTGTGCACAACAACTACCTGCGGCGATGTATTCGGCTTCGGCGGTGGATAGTGCAATACTATTTTGCTTCTTGGATGACCATGAGACAAGTGATCTTCCCAACAATTGACAAGTCTCGGAGGTGCTCTTTCTCTCCACTTTGTCACCGGCATAGTCGGAATCCAAATATCCAACTAGCTCAAAGCTTGCACCTTTGGGATACCATAATCCAACATCTTGTGTATGCTTTAAGTACCTCAATATTCTCTTTATTGCCTTCAAATGACTTTCTCTTGGTGAGGCTTGAAATCTTGCACACATGCATACACTAAACATTACATCGAGCCTTGATGCCGTCACATAGAGTAGGCTACCAATCATTGATCTATATAGCTTTTGATCCACCATGTTGCCACTCTTGTCACTATCCAAGCTTCCATTAGTGCCCATTAGAGTTGTAATGCCCTTTGCATCTTCCATGCCAAACTTCTTGAGCATATCTTTGATGTACTTAGTTTGGCTCACAAATGTTCCTTCCTTCATTTGTTTAATTTGAAGTCCAAAAAAGAAACTAAGTTCACCAATCATTAACATTTCAAATTCCTTTGCCATCATTTTCCTAAACTCATCACAATAATCTTGATTGGTTGAACCGAATATGATATCATCAACATATATTTACAACACAAACAAGTCTTTCTCAATCTTCTTGGTGAAGAGAGTAGTATCCACTTTGCCCATGACAAATCCTTTGGATAGCAAGAAATCTCTTAATCTTTCATACCATGCTCTAGGTGCTTGCTTCAATCCATACAAAGCTTTTCTTAACTTGTATATATGGTTGGGTTTCTTGTCATCTTCAAAACCGGGAGGTTGTTCCACATACACCTCCTCTTGAATGTACCCTTTGAGAAATGTACTCTTCACATCCATTTGATATAGCTTGATATTGTGAGCACAAGCATAGGCAAGTAAGATCCTAATTGCTTCCAATCTTGCAACCGGGGCATAAGTTTCACCAAAGTCAAGACCCTCTATTTGTGTGTAACCTTGAGCCACTAGTCTTGCTTTGTTCCTTACTACTATCCCATCTTGATCTTGCTTGTTGCGAAAGACCCATCTTGTTCCAATAACATTATGATCCTTAGGCCTCTCAACTAATTTCCATACTTTATTTCTATTGAAGTTGTTGAGTTCTTCATACATTGTATTTACCCAATCCGAATCTCTCAATGCTCTATCAATGTCCTTGGGTTCTTCCATTGACACAAAAGAAGAGTGAGCACAAAATGATACCAATCTTGATCTAGTTTGAACTCCCCTTTGTATGTCACCAATGATGAAATCCAATGGATGGTCTCTTGCAATGTTAGTTGGTTGAAGTATTTGGACTTGATTGCTTGGATGCTGATGTTGATCATGAGTTGGAGATGATAAACTAGCCACTTGTTGATCTTGTTGTTCTTGAGATGATGTACTAGCTTGATTTTGCATTAGAGAACCACTAGCTTGTGTAATTGGACTTTGGAGCACTTGATCTTTGTAGACATCCACACAAATCACTTGTTTTGGCCTAATATCACCAATATCCATTTCTTTCATAGCATTGGTCAATTGAGTTCCTCTCACATCATCTAAGTTATCTTTCTCATCTTGAGAGCCATTTGTTTCATCAAACTCAACATCATGAACTTCATCAAGTAAACCACTAGCCAAATTCCAAACTCTATAAGCTTTGCTAGTAGTGGAGTAACCAAGTAAGAATCCTTCATCACATTTCTTCTCAAACTTGCTCAATCTAGTGCCCTTCTTCAAGATGTAGCATTTGCAACCAAATACCTAAAAGTATGCAATGTTGGGCTTTCTTCCATTTAAGATCTCATATGGTGTCTTCTCTAGGAACTTGTGGCAATAGAGACGGTTGCTATAGAAGCAAGCCATGTTGATTGCTTTGGCCCAAAATAAATGACTCACATTATACTCATTCAATATTGATCTTGCCATATCAATTAAGGTTCTATTCTTCCTCTCAACTAGGCCATTAGATTGAGGTGTATACTTGACCGAAAATTGATGTTTGATTCCAAGTTCATCACATAGCTCATCAACTCTTGTGTTTCTAAACTCACTTCCATTGTCACTTCTTACTTTCTTGATTGTGGCCTCAAACTCATTTTGCACTCTCTTGATAAACTTCTTGAATATGTCAAATACATCACTCTTGTCCACAAAAAAGAATACCTATGTATATCTAGTAAAATCATCCATAATCACAAACCCATACTTGTTGCCACCAATGCTTGTGTATGTAGTTGGCCCAAATAGATTCATGTGCAAAAACTCAAATGCCTTAAAAGTACTCATAATGCTCTTCAATGGATGAGTGTTGCCCACTTGCTTTCTGGCTTGACATGCACTACATAGCTTATCCTTATCAAATGTGACATCCTTCAAGCCTCTAAGTAAATCATGCTTCACTAACTTGTTCAGTTGCTTCATGCCAACATGACCAAGTCATCTATGCCATAACCAACCCATACTTGATTTGGTGAGCAAGCATGTTGAAAGTTGAGTGTCACTAGCATTAAATCAACCAAGTATAGATTCTCATATCTAAAGCCCTTGAAGATCAAATTGGAGCCATCAACACTAACTATCTCCACATCGTCAACACCAAATATGCACTTAAAACCAAGATCACACAATTGAGCAACCGAGAGAAGATTGAAGTTTAACTTTTCAACTAAGAGCACATTGGAAATGCTATGATCATTTGAGATTGCAATCCTTCTAAGAGCCTTTACATCACCCTTGCTATTGTCACCAAATGTGATGCTATCAATGCCACTATCATTTGATTTGAGAGAGTTGAACATTCTTGAATCACCGGTCATATGTTGAGAGCACCCACTATCAAGCACCCAATGCCTTCCTCCAGCCTTATAATTTACCTATAAAACAAATTAATGTCTTTTAGGTACCCATACTTGCTTGGGTCCTTGGAGGTTAGTAACTAAGTTCTTTGATACCCAAATGGCCTTCTTCTTTGGGCCCACAATTGGTGTACCAACAAACCTAGCATGCACACCTTTCTCACCCTTGGTAAGCACATAACAAGAATCAAAAGGAATGCAATCCATTTTAGCATGAAACTTGTTGTTCTTGTTCATTTTATTACAATTAATCTCTAGATGCCCAACTTGCTTGCATCTATTGCAATAGCGACCATTGCCCTTCACAAAGCGAGGCTTTGGAGTAGTAAAGGCCGCCTTGCCCTTCTTGGGAGTATAACCCAAACTTTCTTTGTTAAGAGAGAACCTTTGGCTACCTAAGCATTTTAGTAAGCGGGCATCCTCACCATAGGCATTGCCTAATGCGCGGATGAGATCATCCACCTCTTTCTTAAGAGTCTCATTCTCAACCACAAGTGATGAATCACTAGTAGTAGAGATAGAGTTGGTTGTGGTGGATGATGATGAGCTACATGAAGCATTAGTAGGACTAACAAATAAAGAATCATCAATAATATCACATGTTAGTCCAATATCACAAGTGACAATCACTTGCTCCTCCTTAGCTTCCTTCATGAACTTCTCCAACTTGAGGTCCTTTTCCTTGATGATCTCAAGTAGAGTGGAGTGGGCTTCCTTAAGCCTAGTGTGAGCAACTTCAAGGTCCTCATAGTCTTCCTTTAGACACTCACGAGAGGCCTCTAGCTCATCAAAGGATTTCCTAAGAACTTTGAGCTCTTGTTCAATTCCTTTGCACTCCTTACTCTTTTTTAGAGCAACAAGCTCCTCCATCAAGGCATCATTTTCATTGCTCTTGGCAATAAGCTCTTGCTCCAAGATTTTGCATCTCTTGGTGGTCCTCTTGTAGCCCTTGCTCATTTGATCTATTATACCCAATAGATCATCCTTGGAGTAGTCCTCATCCTCCTCATCATCACTAGCACAAGAATCATCATCACTATCATCATATTTTACCTTGGTAGGCTTGGCCATAAGGCATGTCGATATAGTGTCGAAGATAGATGGCTTGTTGGAGAGGGTGATGCTTGCAATGGCTCGCCGAGTGGTCCTTTTATCATCACTAGAGCTTGCATCATCATCACTATCGGAGTTGTCACTATCCCAAGTGACCACATAACCACCACCCTTCTTCTTCTTGTTGAATGTGAAGCTCTTCTTTGCTTTCTTCTCCTTGTTTTTCTTATCCTTCTTGTTCTTCTTGAGCTTCAAGTTCCTATTATGAAATCTCTTATCTTCATAGGGGCAATCTGCCACAATGTGATCGGGGCTATTGCAATTGTAGCAAAGGATCTTTGCCTTCATAGTGTGTCTCCTCTTCCTTGCCCCATATCCTTTCTTCTTCATGAACCTTCTCATCTTGTGCACTAGGAGGGCCATGGTCTCATCATCGAATGGATCATCATCATCGCTCTCCACCTTGCTCTTGCCCTTAGAAGATGAAGCCTTTAATGCAATGGGCTTCTCTTGCTTGACCTTGGTCTCCTTCTTCTCTTCTACCTCATCTTCATCATCATTGTATTGGGTATCGGTCATTATATCTCTAAGCACATCGGTTGGTTTGACCTTGTTCAATCCCTCTCTAAAGATTATTCTTCTCAAGGTGGCAAACTTCTTGGGTAAGCACATCAAGAACTTGTGTGAGAAGTCCTTGTCCTCAACCTTCTCTCCAAGCCCCTTGAGATCATTGACAATGACTTGGAACCTATAGAACATCTACGGGATGGATTCATCATCCTTCATCTTGAAAATGTTGAACTTGTCCTTGAGCATATATAGTTTGGCACTTTTTACCGTTGAAGTGCCTTTATATGTTTCTTCAAGCCTTATCCAAAGCTCATTTTCCATTTCAAGATCTTTGATTTGCTCAAATACTTTGTCATCAATGGCACGGTAGATTGTGTCAAGTGCCGTCGTGTTGCATTATTTGTTGATGCGGTCATTTGGAGTGTGATTTTCCTCATCAAGAATGATGTATCCTTCTTTGGTCACATCCCAAACCTTCTCATGTATATTGCCTAAATATTGCTCCATCTTCCTTTTCCAATGATCAAAGGAAGAGACGCCATCAAAGAATGGAGGCTTGCCATTAACATGATTGAACATAACTTGAGCCATCTTGCACCGAGGTTATTAAGCCTAGAAAAGGTGACCACGGCTCCGATACCACTTGAAAGGTCTTGATGGCTAGAGAGGGGTGAATAGCCTAATAAAACTTTCTACAAAAAGTGCTAGACAATTTAATTAGCAATAACAAATAGCGAGAAGCGAGTTTTGCCTAGCCTATGGAGTGTTGCAAGCCACCTATCCAAAAGACAATTCTAATATATTTGCACTCAACCACACAAGTCAAACCGTACAACTTAGCTACAACTAAAGCTAACTAGCTACACAAGCTAAGAGCTACACTAACAAGCTAGCAAGGTAACTAAGAAATTAATACAAGAGAGAGTTAGGAGGATATCACCGAGGGGCGAAGTATTGAGTCAACCAATCAATATGATCAAGAGATGAATTCCACAATACACAACCACCGAGATTGATTAATCACAATAAGAATGATGACACTGAAATTTATCCCGAGGTTCACGTGCTTGCCGGCAAGCTAGTCCCCGTTGTGTCCCTCTTCACCACGTGGTTCGGTGGCTAATCGGTCACACACCGAGTCTCTCAAAAAGCACCACAAGAACCTACCAAATGGCAAAAGGTTGCAAATGACACGAGCAATCCACTAACATTGCCTTTGGTGCTTCACCAAGGTAGGCACAAACCCCTCACAATCACCGGAGGTGGCCAAGAACAATCACCAACTCTTGCCAACGCCTCCAAGCTGCTCCAAGCCGTCTAGGTGGCGGCAACCACCAAGAGAAACAAGAATCCCGTAGCAAATCAACCACCAAGTGCCAACTAGATGCAATCTCACAATACAAATGCACTTGGATCACTCAATCTCACTTCGAATATGCAAAGAAGCAAGAGAGATGAGTGGGAGGGGAGTTGCTTAGCTCAAAGTGCTCACAAGTATGTCAAAGAATGCAAGAGAGTGAGCCTTGAGCCGGCCAACAAGTATTTATAGATGTACCCCTTCGAATAGAGCCGTTAGGTACTCAATTCTGCTGTAGTCGCGCTGACCGAACGCGCTGGTCGCACACTGCCCACGCGCGAAGCTCGACCTGATGCGCTGATCCTGTAACCGATAGGACGCGCTGGTCAAGCCAGAGTAGCGCTCCAATGAGTCAGCGACCGGACGCGCTGCTAGACAAACCGGACACCACAGAGACAGTGTCCGGTCATTTCCAGTAAGCCTCCATGTATGACCGGACGCGCTGTAGAACTGACCGGACGTGTTACACCCAGCGTCCGGTTAGAGTCCAGTAAGCACCCAACATGACCGGACGCGTCCGGTCGATCGTGACCGGACGTGCCACCGCGTCTGATCAGAGAACCGAGACATGGACACACACTGAGCACAGACCGGATGCATCCAGTCACTTTTGTAATGCCCCAGAGTCCAAATGGCTCAGATCCACTCTGCACGGTGAATGAACCACACCTACCACCATCCCACTTACGCTTTCGTCCTCGCTTCGCGTAAAAGGATTAACCCGGGAATGGTGAGATGGACTCTAGAAGCCTTATATGTTGGTCTATCCCACTCTAAACAACCAAGGTGGGACTAAACTCTCCACAATATCTCATAACATTCACATGGGCCACTATGGGCCAAATTCCAAATTGGGCCGGGTGTGACAGTCACATAGAGACCACGTCTGGTCCAGGGTCCGGTCACATCTGTGACTTCTGTTCGCCTCCGTTGGATTCACCCTTGCACATATAAGCTAGACTAAGTATGTGTATCACTTTAGCACATGTTTTAGCTCGTGAAACAACATATGACAATGCCTCCAAAACTCGACATTGGCGTAAAGGAAAATAGGCGTTTCAATTCCTCGAAAACGCCTGAATCCCGCCTCGCAAGCTCGGCGGGAGGGAGAGAGGACCCCAAACCCTCTCTACCGCTCAAACTCCAACGCCATCACAAAAGTGCTAACACCACCAAGTGATCTCATCATGTGTGAGTGTGTTAGTATTTTCACAATCATTTTTCAAGGCGTTATTAGTTCTATCCAAATGCATATGATTATGAAATGCACACCTAGAGGCACTTAGGAGTTCAATAGACACGTTATTCCCCTCTTTAAAGTACAGCTATCTATCCTATAATGTAACCACACCCACTAGATGTCTTGGTTACTAAAACACAACCCTTGCTCAAAAGTTCTAACCACTAAGTGTATCACCTTGTGCACGTATGTTAGCATATTTTCACAAACATTTTCAAGGGTTATGTTAGCTCACACTAGGTCATAATGCATATGCTCATATGAATTCACCTAGTGGCACTTGATGACCATTTTAACCGAGAGACTCCCCTCTTCATAGTACGGCTATCGATCCTAAGTCACTTACACCCTCTATGGTGTCTTGAGTGCGAAACAAAAACCTATTGATACCTTTGCCTTGATCAACTTGTTTTTTTTTTCTCTTTCTTATTTTCCAAATTAAGCCCTTGATCATCTTGCGGTCAACACCATCATCACCATGATCCTTGTCTAGGCTCTACCACTTGGCAAGTACCAACCTCATCTAATCCATGTACTCAACATAGAGGTTAGTACTAGGGTTTCATCAATTTTCCAAAATCAAACTAGGGACTTTCAACCGTTCATGAAGATTTTACAAATAACAATCAGGTGTTGGTCAATTCGATTGGTAACGTTATGAAGGAAGTCTTCTATGGGATGCCAGTTGATCAGGTGGGACCATCATATTTCAATGGCTATAATCCTTCGGCTGTTGGAAGCAGTGTGCCTAGTTCTAGTCGATAGTCGAATGGTGGACAGTTTTAGCAACCACCAATGCAGCAACTTTCAAGAGAACAAACTCAAGATCTTCAAACTCAGCCAATAGTAGGGGGCAAGGTCAAGCCTTGCCAATAGTAGGGGGGCAAGGTCAAATGACAGGGGGCAACCACCATCACAGCAGTCACCCAATGCCCCTGTCACACAGACGACTTGGCTTCCTACTAGACAAACCCAGACGTATGTAGTCCAGCAGCCAACCTCGCCAGCTACTCAGCAGGTTGGGCAACAACCGGCTTAGGGGAGGTTTAGCACTTCCTATCAGATGCCTCATTTGGCCCATAAAATTGCTCCATAAGTGTAGAGGATCATCAGAAATGTTGATCCAAATTATTTCAATTGTTGATTGCAAGGTATGCAACTCACAATGCTCAGATCGACTACCCAAAAGGATATCATTTGGTTTCTGATGCCAGTACATATGAGCTTTTCCCACATCCTGGGTACCAGAATCCTTATAATTATAATGCACAACAACTTTAGTAGCTTCAGGCCTAGGGACAGCAATTTTAGGTCCAAGTACAAGGCTCTCAGGCTCAGACCCAAGGGCAGCCGAGACAACAAGTTGCTAGCATGAACGCTGATGAGTTAGTCAATAGAATAGCTGCTATGATGCAGAGCCAGTTTGGTTTGAAGCCTAAGAATCAGGTTGTCCTTACCAACATCCATATCCAGCTTGGTATGATATTGTGCAACTCCCTCCACACTACAGAGTCCTCGATTTCTCCAAATTCACTGGGATAGATGAGATGTCAACCATGGAGCATATCAGCCGCTATCTCATTCAGCATGGAGACACGTCTGTTGAGCAGGCACATAAAGTTTGCTTCTTCCCCTTATCTCTATCTAGACCGGCCTTCAATTGGTTTTCATCACTCGAGCCAACTCAGTCACAGGATGGGCCGATCTAGAAAACAAGTTCAATGCACACTTCTATAGTGGGACAGGAGAGAAGAAGATTATAAACTTGACGAGCAAGAGGCAGAGGAATAATGAGTCAGGCTCTGAATTCATTCAAAGATTTAGGGAAGTAAGGAGCCATTGCTACTCATTAAACTTGTCTAATGGCTAATTAGCTGAATTGGCCCTTTAAGGGATGTCACCAATACTCAGAGAAAAGTTCAACAACCAAGAATTTGAGAATTTGGCCCACCTAGTTTAGAGGGTGTCAGCTTTTGAAGGCCAGCTTTGGACCATGCGCAAAGAAAAGTATTTGAAGGGTACCGCTGCTGTGATTGACCCATATGATGTGGACTCTAATGAAGATGATCCAGAAGTTACAACTGCTGAGTGGATATGGGGCAAAGCTCCTGTATCTTATCCTTGGGTAAAGGAGACGGAAAGCGCCTATGACTTTGACATCAAAAAGGCCGATAAGATCTTTGATTTGCTGCTAGAGAAAAAGCGATTAAATTTACCCGCAAATCATGTGATCCCTTTGGCTGGAGAACTCAAAGGGAAGAAATACTGCAAGTTCCACAATACTACTAATCATAATACTAATGAATGTAGAATCATCTGCCAACATATTCAGAAGGCCATTGAACAGGGGAAAATCAAGTTTGAGCCAGCCAAGAAATCAGCAATGGACATAAACGGGCATCCTTTCCTAGGGGTGCATATGGTAGAATTCCAACTAGCTAAAGGAAAGATGAAAGTGTTGACATCGGCTAAGGCCAAAGAAGATGGGTCAGTCGACCCCAAAGTTTAGATATCAGCTAATGAGTACAAGAAGGCTAATCAGCAATGCGATCAGTAAAAGAGCCGATATGAGCAAGGTGAGGCCTCTAAAGCTAGTTTCATGCATCCTTGGGTGACTTCTAGGATCTTATTGAATAAGTGGTAGTGCTAGATGGAGAAGGACTACCATCGCCGGCTTGAAGAAGAAGAATATGAGCGCCAGTATGAAGAAGAGAGGTACAAAAGAGAGCAAGCTAAATCGCATTAGAATTGCCCTTTCTTTAGACACTGTTGGAACGAAGGTTTGAAATTGACTATAAGACATAACTGCCCCGAGTGCAGCAATCGGTATATGGAGTTCAAACAATCTCAAGCCAACTGTCGGTCTATCCATGAGCATCTAAGTCATCAATCTAACCACATGGATCGGCGTGTAAAAAATGAAGGAGTTACAATCGGATAGGCAAGCATGAATATGATCAAAACTAGGCCGGTCATGAAGGAGAAGAAAAGGAGTATGTTTGGCAAGAAGACCAATGGTGTTTAGGAGGTCTAACAAGGAGTAAAAAAAAGAGTTTAGCGCTTGAGGAATAGAGAGTTAGAAGCTCAGAAATCTAGTAGACCTTGGGCATGGCGCGTCAAACAAACATACGATAAGGGTAAGCCATCGGCTAATATTGATATGGTTTTTATCCTACCTACAGAGCTCAGGGCTCCTTCCAGGTATGAGCAAGAGGAGTCTGATGAAGAAGAGTTGGAAGAAGTAGTTGACTAGCTAACCCTCCAGTCCCAACAAGCTATATTTGACAAGTCATCTCAACATCGACACTTAAAGGCTTTATACATGAAAGGATTTGTTGACGGGAAGCCGATGACCAAGATGTTAGTTGATGGAGGTGTAGTTGTCAATTTGATGCCTTATACCACGTTCCATAAGCTTGGGAAAGGTTTTGAAAATTTGCTTGAGACCGACATGATGCTAAAAACTTTTGTGGCAATGCGTCTAAGACCCGAGGGACAGTTAGCGTCAAATTGATGATTGGAAGAAAGACTCTGCCTGCTACCTTCTTTGTCATCGATGGCAAAGGGACATACAGTCTACTTCTTAGTCATGACTGGATCCATGCAAATTGTTGCATCCCTTCAACAATGCACCAATGCCTCATCTAGTGGCAAGGTGACAATGTTGAAGTTGTTCAAGATGACACATCTATAAGTGTAGCAACAACTGATCTAGTGTACTGGGAATTTGAAGATTGGGAGTGATTCTCTACAACAATCTAGAAAGGAGGCGTTATCAAGATCAACGATGAACGTCAACAGTCGATCCAAGCAATTGGCTCTCAGAGTTTGTTTTAATAAGTTCCTTAGTTAATCTCGTGGAATGGCTGAGCATTTTCTTCACAAATTAGTTCATGAAATATAGCGATTCTATTTTGAGGAATCAAGATTGGGTCCAGACATATTACATTTTACAAAGGATTTAACAGTCGGTGATTTTAAATATCTCATGGTAGATAATTTGATTTTTCTTCAAGTTATCATCGGCTACCCTAAAAAACGTTTTCTATAAAGGGTGACCAGTTTGGATCATCGTCAAGTGCTGATAGCCGATACTAGCAAAGTGACACCTTTGGAACAAAAAGTAGCAATCCTAATTCAGCCTAAGAGGTCAAAAGCCGGTGCGGCATGCATCGCCTATAGTGCAAAATATAAAAAGGGAAATAAATTGCATTGGGGTCGATTTGAAGCAGCATAAAATCAATCTCAGAGGGACATTCCACATAGAGTCAAACAAAAATAGACACAAAAGGGCCAACCAGAAATTTTATTTATAACATAACCCTAGTTACAGACTAAGGGCTGAAGAAGATGTTGTTCATGACTTCTTCATCCTGGGTTATGTTCGCCACAGCTTCATTGACTCCCTCAAAATCCTCCACCAGCTCCTGGTTGTCGTCGAGGTTCTCGTCATCTAGATAACTGGGCTGCAACTGGCGAAGGTCATGCCCCGATCGCATCTGGTCTATCACTAGAGCGACAACGGATCCATGGCGAACGTCGTGGAGGGCCACCTCCCTGGCACGAACAAGGATGTCCTAGAGACGCACCACCAGCGTGTCACCCCGGGCATTCATGGCGTCGACAGCATCGTTCGCCGCTAACTGGAGGGCCTCCAGTTGCTCCATCAGGGCTGCAACAGGGAACAAGGATCATCAAGAGGAGGCTGACAATCAAAAGGACGAAGCTTCTTGAAGATTTTACTAGCAACCCTGGTGTCCGATTCTGCCAGCTGCGCCTATATCATGTTGGCCTCCCCCTCCGCAATAGCAAGGGTGGCCTAGGAGGCACTCAAGGTGAACTCCAGCCGACCGTTCTCCCGAGTTGCCTTGGAGTAACGGTCGACCGCCGCATTCCATTCATGGTGAAAACACCGAGCGTCGTCACCATCATAGGAATCAATGGAGTTGGAGGAGGAGCCCACTACAGACTAGGCATCTTGAGTGGCATCGGAGGGACCCACCGGGGGACGGTGAGCGCCGGCATGGGAGATGGCTCTGTAGACCCAAGAACAAGATAGTTGGGGTGAAAAATCGGAAGATATGTGTGATTCGGACTTACCCCTGGAGGCTGAGGTGCTAGTGCATGGGGAGCTCATCCTTCGGGACGTCACCAGCCGGGCACTTGCCACGGACCATCTCTCTAGAAGGCGGTTCTAGATTTGAAGACGAGAGAAGAGGCTGTGCAGCGATGAGGGCGAAGGCAAGTGTAGATGTGATTTCTCGGTGGTCTCCTGAGGATATATTTATAGCCAAGGCAGCACATGTAGATTTTTTAGCTGTGTTGGATTAAAAGGCAGTTAATGGAAGGTGAGAGGCCATTCTAAAGATCGAGGAAGCCATGTGTGGCCAAATGAAAAGACGGTAGTTGCAGGAATTACGGACGTGAAAATTTCATTCACTAGGATTCTTTGCAATGTCACTCAATTTCGGGATGCGGATTTGAAAGTAAATTTGTTGCAGTTCAGTGCTTCCATTTAGACCTAGAGTTTGGCCCTGAGTATTGGTCGACTAAGTTCAATCAGCTAAAATGACTATAATAGGCCAGATTCAAGGTTTTGCTAAGGGGAGCCATTGAAAGTTGGCCGCTGATATAATAGCCAGTAACGACAAAGGAGTTTATACAGAATGAAGAATTGTATTAGCTAAACATTTACACCAAGTATCATGGGTCAGGAGTACATGAGAATTGAAGTTACAAGTTTAGGACTGCCCGAACTGCATTCAGAGCATCTAGGTGGATAGCATCAGTTTCTGCAATTAGCCGATTTTCTTCGGCAGCTGATCTAGGGATGACTTTGTTTTTTTTGGCCTCGGATAACCATAAGCTCGTTATACCTAGTGGTCATCTCTGGTCTCGTCTCACCCATTACTCTAGAATGCTAATTTAGGTTTGCTTCTTCTATATGGATCAAGGTGTTGACTTCTTCTAACCTCATCAGCAACTGCTCCCGTTCAGTCTTTAAGACACTAAGTTTTTCCCAGATCTTAGAAGGAGCACTTTTTAGGCCATCAATAAATTCCTTCAACCTGATCATCTCCTATTTAGTTGACTCCTCTTGAGCAACCAAGCTATCCTGAGCTTCACGGTCAGCTAATCTCTGCTTTGCTTGGTTCACTTTAGGGGCCTGACCTTTAATGAAAGCAGCAGGAGATAAAACGATGAGGAGATCCTAACTCAGCTCTCCCTTGATGGCCAAGAAGGTGCCTTGAAGTGGCTTTGCATCACAAACCAAATCAGCTATATCTCTTTCCAGATGGGATAACATCAATTGCAGCCATTCTCTAGCTGCAACTGATAGGATGATTTCTTCTTGTTAGATCTTAGAAGCAGAGGAGCTTACTTCGGCCTCTTCTATATAATCTCCAATGTTGAAAGAGAAAACACTTAGGGAGGGTGGTCTTTATGCCTGCAGAGATGCATTCAAGTTGAAGAAATAATGAATATTTGATTCCTGAATCATCTTAAAGCAATAAGTACCTTTTTCTCTGAAGGAGGAACGGTCGTTGATGGACCCAAATCATCATTAGAAATCTCGATCGGCTCTTTTGGCTCTGCTTAAGTTGAAGATTAACTTAGATACGTTCGAAGACTTAACAAGATGATATAGCATGCTGATTTTACCATCAATAGGGTGAGAAGATAGGACATCTTTGTGTCCCTCATCACCGACTTCCTAGTGGGCGCCTTGGCCAGGTTCTTGATCATCAGTGGCATCAGGAATTGGCCCTAACCTAGGGTTTGCACCTAAAGGAGGAAAAGAGTTTGGAATCAAAAGGGTATGAATGGAAGCTAGAAAACACATTCAGAGGCTTACCATCAATTGCTTGATGATCGTCACGAACTTCTTTAGTAGGAGAGTTGACAATGCTTGCCTCAGCATTCCCAGCGTCATCCTCTTCCTAGTCACCGATCAACTAGATGATGAACGATCAGTAAGACTGGTAAAATGAATCAAGTCTGATAGAAAGTTGTTATACCTAGGTAGTTCATGTCCCTTGCGAACCTTGTTCATGCTCTAGATCTTTGGATAGGATCTGCAGGTGGAATTGCTCATAATTATCCGATCAGAATGTGGTTGAAGGATAGTTTCCAGAAGAATGCCTTCATTCCTCCTTTGGACGGAGTGTTCAAGATCTGTTCTTCAGCTTTGTCACCCACATTCAATGGAAGATCGGCCTGAAAGGAGAATTAGTTAGTTCTGAAGAAGCTTAGATCATGGACGACGGAGAAGCTTACTCCAGTGATAGCATCAACAAAAGTGGACAAGCACTGCTCATTAGCTGTCTTCTCGGTAGTTGCTAATGATCTGTTTGTTTCCATCATTCCAAAAGCCTAGGCCAGTAAGTTTGCCGCATGAGTTATTAATGCCGTATTAACAGTTGTGGACTACAAGAATAATTGAGACCAACGGGTTTGGCAATCTAAGTTTCAGAATGCGTTGGGATGCTTACTTGGGAAGCCAATGATGATCCTAGATTTTTGTGTACATGCTTCTGTGTTGTAACTTTGGCAGATTGACCCTTTGGAGCCTTATGCTTTCATGACGATGAAGATTGAGTCACGACGGGGCTTGCCTATATCCTCATGACAGCCTTCAGAGCAGAGGCTTGGCATCCTATCCTTGCATTTAGACACCAAATAGCGTATTTGATTGGCTGATTGCTCTTACTAACTGTCGGAGGAGTACATCCAAGATCCTACAAGTAATTTGGTAGATAAACATCTCATTGGCCGAATTAAAAGGAGTATTGATATGGGAAAGATATTTACCTCAATGTCAGATTGGAAGCTAGGGTCCAGAGATTGGCAAAAGGGAGTAGCTGATCCACAAAACAAGTGTTGTGCCCATTCCTGCCACATGACTTGAAAATGTTCAAAGAGAAAGGACCACACTTCCATCCCTCGATGTTGATCTGAGGTAAAGCTTCTTCAAACTAACGAATTCTCAAAAACTCCAACGGTTGAGTCACAGCTTCCCTCGGCCTTAGCTTGTTTGCAAAGAATGGCCCCGGTGGCAGTTGTCACAGCCAAGTCGGTGGGTAGCGACTGAAGGATTGTAAAATTCATAAGAAGTTGGTGGCTTCTCGTGGCCATGCCTAAATTCAACAGGAAGCAAGCCGGGTTTGACTATGCATTGAAAGATCACGATTGATAGTTCGTCTGAGCAAGCGGTCTTGAATCTCAAGGAAATCGGGAGCTCAAATTTGGCAACTTCTGGGCAAACAAACCAAGTCAGAACTTTGTCCAAAATCCCTTTAAAGAACTGACCAGCGCTCTAGTTGATCAAAATTGCTAATGTTGCCTCGCCAAAAGATTGGCATCGACGGAATTTGTCTTCCTGATTCAATTTTTTCTCTTGGGCTTCTGAATGATTCAGAGATGGAAAGCTCAGAGTTTTGATATCATTAATTGCAACCCTCTACAAGTGCAAATTTAGCCACATTTGCAAGAGCCACCACGACCCATTAATTGTGCCAATTGGCTCATTCATCATCTATTTTGAAGATACTTGATGCAGCAGGTGGTATAGAGATCCAAGCAAGCACTTTCCTAGAGGAACGTCAGCGGCATGGGACAACTGCTCTGCCAAATACCAATAGTTGGTAGTTGGGCTGCACGTAGACCCACAGAAGAGATACTTCTCTAAGCATATGTTTAAGAAAGCTGTGTATTCCTTGGGGTCAGCATTCCTATTTCGAGTCTACTTGTGAACGGCGATGTAGCCTCCCCACCCCCAGATCTGATGCTCGGAACCTTATGTTCTGGTTTACCGATAAGGTTGTAAGGTCAAAGGAGCCCTATGATTCTAAGGCCGGTCAACATATGGATGTCGGCCAAAGTGACTATCATTGGTCCATGACCAAATAAAAAGGTGTTAAAGGCATTAGACCAGAAATAAGAGGCTGATCTCAGCATAAGCTCATTCTTCTTTATGTTTGACAAAGAAAGAGCTATATGCTGATCCAGGGCGTAAGTTACCCATTTGGCTTGATGAGTCTTGGCTACTCTAAGATACCAATCCCTCCATCCGTCAAGTGGGTGTGGCCAAGCTCTGAAGGTTTTGTTCCACACTGAAGGGCTCATGGTGGATCGCCTATTTGTTTCTAAGTTAATAAGCTCGGTTGGATCTAGGTTGCCCATTGGTCCCAAAAAGTACACATTCTTGACTCGGTTGGATCTAGGTCACCCATCGGTCCTAAAAAGTATGTATTCTCGACGTCGGTTGGAACCAAGACTTCATTTTTTAGCTCCTAAAGCCAAATAGGAAGGATCTATGAGCGAAAGACTCAGCAGGAATTGAGGAACAGTTGATAGAGAAAGTATTGATTCGTACCTATAAAACTTGATCGACAGTCACCATTGATGAGCTCGAAGGATTAGATCTAAATCTGTGAACAAGTGTTGGTACGGTAGTCACCTAGCTGAGCTTCCATTCCTAGGATTGTGTGGAGAATAGCAAGATGCTTTACTGGATTGAGGTTCTAGGTCTGCTAGGGTTTGGGGCTCAGGAAGACTATGGCGGTCGATGAATGAAGCAGAAAGGGAACAGGAGCGGAACAACCGAATAAAAGAGACAAGGGCAATTTGGAGATTTATGGCAACTTTCGGCCTAAATAAGGAAATTGGGGTGGACGGTTGAAGGTGGGGCATGTGCAACGGTCATAAGAGGTAATTTTGGAATAAAATTATTTTATCCCAAAATTAGGGGGCATATGTTGACACCAAATTTTGATTGAAGTACATAAGAGCCCTGAATTTTGGAATTTACTGAAAGAAGCAAAAATATTTGCGAAAATCGACTAAGTGAGTTACCGTTGGAGTTGACCAAACGATGTGACGTCATCATCTCAAGGATGATCCTTGTCGATGAAGGGTGGTGGTGACCAGAAGCAAGAAGACATGGTGGACTTCATAGAAGGGAAAGTTTGGAGTCCAAGTTATCTTAATTTAGGATATTTTGTTTTCTTTTTCAAGTTTTGTAATTGGTCTTGTTCGATCAAGATTCGTAGTCAAGCCTTAAGTATAAATATTAGACCCTGGCTATTGTAATAGACATCTCTCATCGATCAATCAAACCAGTACCTTAACTTTTCAGCTTACGCCACCCATAAGAGTAGGAGTAGAGTAGATCTCGGCAAGTTCTTCTGGCAAGCAGGGCTGCATCGGTTCGATCGACCTCCGGTTTGTTTATGAGTACCATCATGACTTATATTATTACTTGTAAGGCTGCATTAGCTGACTCGATCTCTTGCAAGTCGTGGTATAAGTTAGTTATTGATCTATATTGTTATTTGTAAGACTGCATCAGTTGACTCGATCTCTTACAAATCGCAGTATAGATTAGTTATCAATTCATATCAATCTTTATAAGGCTACAATAAACGACTGATCTCTTGTAAACATTGATATTAATCAAAGTTATCGATATTATGCTAAATAGTTTACTGTTTAACATAATATCACAAATTACCTGATCTAAGATCAAGATTCATTAGTCTTACTCTTTTGATCTATCGTCTGCCGGTTACTTTCACGATTAAACTCAATTCTTGACGTTAGATCCTGCTTATCGACTAATTTATCTTGATCTTGATCGTACATAGTAAGTGTTCGAAGTCATATTTTATTAAAAGGTAGATTCATTGATTACTGGTCTTCAGTTTGATTTCACTATCAATGTTGTATCAGTCGACTCGATCTGTTGATAGTCATTAGATCAAATATTGTTGATTAATAGACTTATCTATTAAGAAGAGCATGGCGTCAATCATTCACTATGTCTCTATCGGCTATTTAGCCGATGGCTTGAGCTTTCATGTGTATAATATGCCTTCATGATTCTGTTGAAATATGAGGAGATCTATCGATTGCTAGTCTTTGATCTAGGGTCCTACTGTCAATGCTACATCAGCCGACTCGACTTGTTGATAGTACAATAGATTGAGTCAAGTTGGTTTGTAGATTTATTTATATTCAATGGATGAGTGTTTGCATGTTATATGACAAAATCATTGGAATTGGCTATTTTAGTGGATAGCCTGTCTATTGAGGATATATTGGCTCTTCATATGTTTGTACTTGTTTTTGTCTTGGTCAGAAGCTTGTATGATTCTCAATCAACATAATGTTTTCACGCTTATTCATTACATCTTTACATGCTTTCATGATCGTTGGCTATTAGATATACACAAATAATACCCGATAATTGCCAATAATGCTTACTTCGTATACTTCGCACCATAAACATGCCAGATATCGACTCTTTAGTTGATAGCCTTATCTCATCGGCTACTTAGCCGCACATTTGGAACTGTTTGGAGCAACACCGGCATATTCTATCTTAAATTACTGATCAATCTTTCCTCCTTGTCAGTTACAAGGTCAAATTGAATGGCATGCCTCAGGTCACGACCATCCGGTCTGGTGCTTCCTTAAGCCCGGGGAGAGCTCGAGATCTGCTCCACGTGGCTTCTCCTGTGCTCATGTGTTGGCAGTGAAACTTGGCTCGTCAACTTTTTCACTGTCAACAGTTTGATACCTACCCATTTGTATTGCCAAAATCAGTTATGTGAGTCATCATGTATTTTGGAAGTCCCACATCCCAAGAAATCTTTCTTCACCTTTAGAAGACTTTTCCAAAGCATGAGTCCTTGGGTTTTGCATGAACCTGTGATAAGGATTTTGAACTTAAATATTTATTCATAAGCAAGATCTGCTAGGTTCCTATTGGTATTTTTAAACGCACACAGATAAATCCGCAAGTGCACGGATACCGTTGTAGCTTTCACCCAGGAGTATGATACCTTAATATGTTACCTTCATCATTGGAGCGTGATAACACCATGTGATGAAGGTAGATGACTGTTTTGAAGCTTTCCTTGCTTGAGTTGTTCATGAGCATCTTGTCTCCTATATCGCACTCCTTCTTTCTCATTCTCTTATCATGCCATCTTTTTATTCTTTCTTTAGTGGATCTTGGCATTATGTTTGGACCTTTTGCTTCATTCATTGTTTCATTCCTATGAAATATTAGTGGACAACACATACCCAAAGGGATGTACAAATAATTTGAAACAGGGATAGTGTTGTCATAGATCTAAAGGTCATCTTCTATGCTATAGCAAAATTGGTTTTAACATTTTAATTAGCATAGAACATTTATCCATGTTTTAAATCATGTGCCTTAATTGTCACAAAAACTTCTCATGAGGACTGATTTTACTTTACATCTTTAAGTTTGATTTGTAAACATATTCAAACTAAAAACAAGCAATATTGAGTAGAGGGATTGCAAACCAGTGAGCCAAAGCAACGGGAGACTAGGAGGAAGAAGAGAAGGGTTGTATCAACTGTAGAAAAATCGGCCTTCCTCCCTCACACATGGTCTTTTATGTCGCTCAACACTGTCGGCGAGGACTCATGGTTTTTAGGTCCATTGAGCATGACCTCTTCCTTGCATTTAGCTTGTGTTTGCACTATTCGATCTAGGAGATGAGGATAGAGACAGTTGCATGCACTTCTTCCATCAGCCTTTCTTGATTTCTATTGATTTTTGGTTGATGAGTTGGGGCTCATTGGGGATACAAACTCAAGTTCCTGCTTGATTATCTTTGTCTTCTAGTGACATGGTGGTGAGGTATTCTTCTTTGTTTGTTAGCGATACGCCAATCGTCTTCATTGGTACTCACATGCAAGCTTCATCTTCAATGATTAGGAGGTGTCGTCTCAGATCATGGTTACGACCTTACAAGACACAGTCGACTGACCTCCCTTGATTACTAACATCTGTTGATATGAGGATGCATGCCATGATGTAGTGGCATTTGTCATCCTAGTCCTTGCTGTAGACGTGTGAGCTGATCTTTTCGAAGATGATGGAAGTAGGCGTATTCTAGCTAATACAAGCTAGGTTGCATCCTGCTTCTCATAGCATCCTAGCTTGAGTCTTGGGAAGGCTTATTACTATGTTGTCTTTGATGTTGCTCAAAGCCTATCGATTTGTTTGTCCACTTCCACGGCTGTAGTGATGGTTTGGTTTGGGGTTTGTAAGTTCACACCAAACCTTGGATATGCATAGCTTATATTCATTCTTTTCTATAAAATATTAATAGACACATACCCGAGGGAATATAACGAATTTAAAACACAAGTTGTTGTCCATAATTTGAGGGATTTTTATCTGTGCTAATGAAAAAATAGTTTTAGGATTACTTTTGCATAAATTTTATTTATCACATTTCATGTGTTCGCTGCATTCTAACATGGTTCAAGGCAAAGATAACTTGTAACAAAAGATAAGTGAAGAAATCTTGATACTCACAGTTCTTCCTTCTGTGACGAATGAGTTAAGTCTTCTTTGTGCAAAGTTATTAGAGTTGATCATATGCCTTAATTCATCTCTAATGTGAATTCATCTTAAAACTTTTCCAAATTGAATTTGAGGGTTTCTGCAGGGTTTAGTCCAACAAAATAACCAGTATCTACTAAAGCATATTATCAGTTCAAAAATCAACCTAGACACCAAGTCTAATTTGACTTAGGAAGGCATTTTAACCTAAGCACAACGCTTAATTTGAAAGTAAAATCAGCACACCTTTTGGTTCAAGAATCAAACTAGACACCGCGTCTAATTCAATTTTGGAAAATAGTTTAAACTAAGCTCCATGTTTAATTTTAAAAGGTATGTGAAGATACTTTAAAACCTAAGCATATACTATAACAAACAAAGGTAGCATGAAAGCATTATAGAGATTTATTCAAATATAGATGAAAGAGCATAATCATGGTGAGAGATTTTTTTGTTTAATAAAGATGCAAGTGGGATGAAAATATGAATAGAACTAAATACGTTGTGGTTTTGATATGAGAAAAATTAAACTAAACAGAGTGGATGCATGGATTATTCAAAGTAAACATGGAGTGGAATGCAAAAAATAGAAGATAACTACTCATCAAGTTTAAAGTCCATGAGCAAGACTATCTCACCTTTCTTGATCATGCTTACCATGACTCACAACATGAAATTTATGAGTAGCACAACCTCTATGTTTGTCACTTGAGATATGATTTGAATTCTTGTGACAGCGACCTTTTCTCCAATCTACACATGGTTTAGAAAAAATATATATGTCTATACAATACCTATGGATGGCAAGGTTCCAGTGTTGATGGATCAAGAACGTTCAGGCACCCTAGATTCTTCAATGTTTCTTCTTTTCTTATGGAAACTCGCCGAAAAGTCGCAACGACGCCACTGTCCTATCTTTTTCACAATTCAACAGAACAGGGGTAATCCCACATAAGCTAATCACAAATAGATTAGTAGACATCAAGCTAGTATCAAAATCTTTATGCCAATTGTTTCCCCCAACAACGGCGCTAGAAAGCTTGTTGGTATTTTTAAATGCACATAGATAAATCTGTAAGCGTATGGATACCGTTGTAGCTTTTACCCAGGAGTATTCCAAGGTATTGTATTTATCCATAGGGAAACAATAGTTAAAGAAGTTGATATTTCACCATCACATATATACTAACTAATTTACTGACTGGACTAAAGTGGGGGTAAGTGTTGGTAATGATAAGAGTTGTGAATAATAACACACACATAGGAGAATTCCATGGTTTATAAATGAGCAGTCTATCTAAATTGAGAGGACAACGGCTGAGTTCAAGGTTCCTAAATACTTCTCTATTACTTTGGTTCTATTCTAGTTTAGGCTAGAGGGTATAACTAAAGCATGGGTAGATATAGCGATCACACACAATAGTACTTTGGGACATCGAAACACTAGCCACAGAAAGGGATGGGAAAGGGACTAGGAAGCTCCGAATATGGTCCTACAAACACCAACCCGAACGTGATGGACTACATCGGCCGTCAGAGTTGTCACCACCTAGGGCTACCACAACGATCCGCGGGGTTGGGTGCAATCTCAGGTAACTCATAGTCTAGACACCACATTTGCACTATTAATTACTACTTTAATCACATATAATAACTAGATCACTCGATGCGAGCGGAGATCCCATGCCAAGGTGTAACAACTATACTAACCATACACATGAAAGGCATAAAGGTAGATAGAGAAGATAACTATATTAAAGCATAAGTCTTGCAAAGGTGAGATACAAAGATATACCCGACCTCCGAAGATTTCTCTAGAATCTGAGCATGGCTCAACTCTCCCTAACTCTCAACTAGAGCTATTCTACTCTACATCATGAGAGCTTTGTGGAGATTTTCTCTCTTGTGGTGTATCTTGATCTAAATGAGAGATGACTCTCAATGGATGATGTCCTCTTGGAGGGGGTAGAAGGCGCTTTATATAGAGGAGATGGAGTAGGGGGCAAGGCATTGCCACGTCGTCGATCCACGTCAACTCCCTCGATCATCGTTGGATAAACCGACTTAAAACCGCCTTAAAATTAACAGTGTAAATCTTAGAAACGCATACGAGGCGGCGGAGAGCGAACAGGCTCTAGAGTGGGCCGAACTAGCCTCCCCATTGGGCTAGCCGGCCCACCATAATGCCAGGTGGGCCTCCCCTTCTAGTGGTGGGTCTTGGGCTCTGTCTTGAGTCAACTTTCATAGGTTTCGTAGGTAGAATCACTCGTTGATATCGGTTTGCCTATTTAGAGTGTATGACGGTGATCCTAGGAGCTATTTTCTGGATAAATCCTCCTGCATTCACATATTCATCAAAGCTCATGGAATTCATTAGTTTAAACTCCTATACCTATATTTGGTGGTGGAATTAAGCATATAAGTAGGATATGTTGATGGTTTATGATTAACATTAACAACCGTCAATAGTTCCTTCTTTGTTAAGTAGTTTAAATAGCTATTTGCTTAGAAGGCATTTGTTTTTTATCTAGAGGTTTGTTTTACCCAAACCACCTATCTTGATCTTGAGGACAACACAGAATGCCCCACATGAGATAGAAGATGACTGTTGTTGTATAACTTGAAGGTCATTCTAAGTAATAATATTGAATAACAATAGAAATAGGAGGTAAAAATAAGAAATTGTAATTCTTGTATTGTGAGGACTTTGCCTAGTTAATTTACTTAAACTTAGTCTTATCCTCTTGACCAACTCGGCTTAAATAAATCAACCCCAATAATCCCTAGAGATGCCATCTACACACTCCACTAGCGCAAGACACAAGATCTAGTAACGTAATATACATCTATAGCTGCCAAAACTCAAGATTTTGTCTTATCAAAGATTACATAGATCAATGAAAGCATATATAAAAGACATTACCAAATCACTAAGTCCAATTATACAACTCTAATTAAGACTCATACCTAACCCAAATGTGACTTGTGAACCATATGGCTATCCTACGATGTCTTACCTATATGTTGAAAGTCCTATGTTTGAAATTGACTTCTAACAAGTAACCGATGGATGCCTTTGCCCATGGGTGTCACCACCATAAGCGCATGCAGGCTTCTATCATTAATCCACTTTGTCGGCTCCAACGGGATGACATGGCCATCATAGTACTTTATGTATCTACAAAACAACTTAATGACAACAACGTGAGTACAAGTTGTACTTAGCAGGACTTGTTGTTGGTATTTATTAACTCCTCACTTGTTTTAGTAGTCACCTATTAATTACCTATACCTCTAGGATTACTAAACTAGGTTGTCATCCTCAGTGATGGTGCTAGAAATGTTTGTTGGTACTAACTAGCATTGCTACAAGAATAATACTAAATAGATGTTTATTATTTTATGTGACTAGAAAAAATATAAAGATATCAATGAAAAGGATTCTGCAAGTGGACAGATAATTATACCATTGTAGCACTTCATCTAAGAGTATACCAAGTATCATATTTATATTTTACCACAGGAAAGGTGTAGCTTTGGACATGTATTGATAACTTATAATATTGATGGAGAAATAAACCATAACCAATCACTCTACTCATAACAGGGGTAAGTCACAAGATAAAATATATATGATAAGCATTGACTAAGCATTATAATAAGTAAATAACTCAGAGCACTCTTAGCTATCTGTGGAAATAGCATGGTCAAGTTAGAATATTAGAGGAATAATTCCTAAGTCATTCTTAATTACAAGTCAGAGCATACGTTGAATAGTGCAATTACACCTAGTAATCATGGCTAAGATCATCATTATATTCGCACATAAGGGGCATTACTTAGGGAAGTTTGAGTATAGAAACCTCTCCCTTCCTTCGTAATCTATACTCGAGGAATGGACTACAAAGGACTCAATGGGAGTGTCACATCCGTGATCTACCACATGACCCAGAATATACAGTGTATTCGCCGGTAAATAACATATAAGCACCACGCTTACATGATCTCTACCACCGACCCATGGTATACCTTATTAGGGTGAATGCTATACAAACTTATGCATAAACACAATGATAAACTAACTATACTAAGCATATAATCAAAGTAGACAATGAACATTACAACCAAGAACATGAATAAGATGAATATTATATTGTCTTGACAATTGTACCAAAGCATATAAAAATAATGGAGATACAACGAGAGAGGGATATAAGAATTATATCGAACCAAGCTAGACGATGTCAGGAATCCAAGCGAAGATCTACTTGCCTCCCTCTAGACCTAGCCTAACTAGCTATGCCTTAGAAACTAGAGGAGCTCTGAGGATATTATGGTTTTTGGCTCTGGATGACTTGATCTTAAATGACTTGATGCCTCATGGAGGGGTTGGGGTCTCCTTATATAGCCCAGAGGGTCCAACGTGAGCCCTTGGATCAAACTGACTTGAAGAACGGTGTAGATCCAGTCTAGAGAGGTGGTGGAGGAATATTCTAGAAGCTGACAGGCGGGGGCCATTGCCAGGGACTAGGAGGCACCTAGGTGGGGCTGGCTGGCCCTACCTGGTGGCCTCTCAGGCTCTGCCTCGAGGGGTTGCCTCCTGGAGTCTTCTGGAGTCTTCTAGAATAGTTTTCGTCGCGGTTAAGTTAAGTTCCTTTTGACGTTTTAATCCCCCTTTCCTGTTTTCTGGATATACCCTACAGAAAATACAGATTCACCAAAACTTGTGGAAATTGTTAGTTTAAACCCCTAAGTTTCTATTGGTGATCCATTTCAAGCATTTATTCAAGTTATGTTGACGGTTTTATATGGTAGATAACTACCGTCAACACTTACCCAAATAATACACAAAGAAGTATGCATTTAAGGATTTATCAAGGTAAGGTACATAAAGTTGAGTTGCACAAATAGCATTTTGTGCATAGATGGAAGTGATCCTATGACCTAGCCTATCTACCAAAGCTTTACAAGCTAGGCATGACAAAGTGAAGAATTGATATGAACATCAACATGAGAGGTGGAGCTCGATATTTGATGAGTCCTTTCATCGCAACCCTACTATGAGGCTAGAAGTCAAGAACGTGCTCATAACCGAGAGCGCAACATTTCAAAAATGTTTAACTACTACCCTATAGGGTGTGCAACTTCAGCCATAAGGAGCACAAGATCAAACTACCATACACGTGCCTCGGTAAGGATGATTCATGCCCCCAACCTTTTCCATGTCTGGCTAGGCCACCAATGAACGACTGAGATGTGCCAGGGTACTAGCTTTCTAGCTACTCTATGCCCCAAATCACATGACAATCAGCTTACCATTCTCATTCATGACACATGGTTTATGGAAAATGTATTCAGGCCTCACTAAAATAGATGCAACGGTCCTTAATCAGCCAAGCCATCCAAGACCCCATCACATCATGACCCTGCTCATCGAGCCTTGATCACATAATTCTCTTGGTCAAGTTTGAGCTCTTTTCCCTCCTATTTGTTCATTATCGAAAGCAATATGCTCCCAACCTCATGCGAGTGAGAAACCCATCTCATGCTCGAATTCTACCGGTTTAAGCAAGCTAAACATGTATTACACTCTTGAAAGTAAACAAGCAACACCTTCAAGGCATGGAGTGAAAGCTAGAGAAGTAGGTGCATTGTGGGTTATTGTCATACACAAGTAACATGCATATATACAACACATAATCAACACTACTACAAAAAGCATTTGTAGCAACGAGAGGCTTTTTGTGTAGAGGCGGTTCAATTTATAGCAGCCTCTAGAAATGCATTTGTAGAGGCAGCTGTTGTTTTCAGCCACCTCTACAAATGTCCCTATTTTTAGAGGTGTCTCTGTTTCTAGCCGCCTCTAAAAATCAATTTCTAGAGGCGACTCTACTACTTCCAACCGCCTCTAGAAATTGATTTCAGACGCATCTAAAAATAGGAGCTATATTGTAAAATTTGAATTTTTCAAATGATCTTGGATGGAGAAACGATCAAAACGAAAGTTGTAGATCTCAAAGAGTTATGCAACTTTGTAGTTGACGACTTTTTTATTTAAAATCATCTATGCATGCAAAATTATGTTTGAATTTCTCATATTTGAATTTTTTAAACGGCCTCGGATGGAGGAATGACCTAGATGAAAGTTGTAGATCTCGAAAAGTTATGCAACTATGTAGTTGACAACTTTTTTATTTGAAATCATCTATGGATAGAAAATTACGCTTGAATTTCTCACATTTGAAATTCGAATTTTCAGACAACCTCGGATGGAGAAACACCAAAACGAATTTATAGATCTCAAAAGATTATGCAACTTTGTAGTTGACAACTTTTTTATTTGAAATCATCTATGCATGAATAATTACACTTGAACTTCTCACATTTGAAATTCGAATTTTTCAAACTAGCTCGGATGAAGAAACAGTCAAAACAAAAGTTGTAGGTCTCAAAAAGTTATGCAACTTTGTAGTTGACAACTTGTTTATTCAAATTCGTTTGGGGTCTCAAATACTCATTTGAAAACTGGATAAATATACAACAAGGAGAATGAATATCCTATTTAGACACAGGAGTTGTATGGGTGAAGTGGTTAGTGGATTAACGCGTGAAGCCAAAGGTTGTAGGTTCGAGTGTCGGTGGTTACGCACCACTTGCGATGGAGCGCCTGTGTGGCTGCCTAGTGGAGGGTCTCTTGAGATTATTATTTTTTGCTATTTTTTTCTATTTTTCCCTGTTTTTGCCCTAAATTTGTAATTCCTGAACAACAACAATTCATAGAGACGATCCAAAAATACAGCCGCCTCTAGAAATCAGATTTTTAGAGTCGGCTATAGAACTGCCTCATTTGTAGAGATGGGATAGGAGAGGCGGCTCCACCTCTATAGAGGCAAGCCAGCCACCTCTAAAGAGGCCAGCTGTAGTAGTGCAAGTTACACAATTCATAAAAAGATCAAGATGCCTAGGGGCATGCATGACCTTGGGCTATTGCTTGGCGTCTCTTTGTTTCCGTGTCCCTGAATGCATGCATATGATGTATGAGATATGATGCAAGATGACTGTGCAAAAGATGGACACCATAGAAGATAAGGCTTGACACATTGTGCTTCAGCATAGGAAGGATAAGGTCACATGATATGTAGACCACTGAACATTTGTTTGTTTATGCACCGTCGTTTTGCACAGAGTGTTATCACTTCTCAATTTTTAGGTTCAAAATCATGACATCCCTTTCTACATTGCCGAGGTTTTTTTTTTTATAAAAGCAGTTAGCAACTCCATTTTTCATGGAAATTATTATTCTCGGAGTATTTGGTCAAATAGTTTCATCTTTGAAGTTTCATCTTTGATCTCATCCGTAAGTACAGCGAAACCTTCAAGAATGTTTTTATATTTTATCACGCAATTTACCAAGCCATCTCTGGTAGCACTGTGCTTCGTGCACGTTTGAGAAGAACATACTCCATCTAGTCACAAAAGAGTGTTGTTCGATCTGGATATCAGCACGGTTACTAGAAAACTTTTTTGCAGTGTTTGTTTTAAAAATAAACCTAACTCTTTCCAAAGCTTCAATCAAAATATTCATAGCCAAACTTAAAGATGACGAGGACTGCGTCTAGCTAAAATGGCACTCTCCTGTACACTACCAGAAACTGGAGATTTCGTGAGGGAGACAAGTTTTCGTGAGAGTGAAAAACAAACTCTCATGAAAATAATCGTTTTTGTGAGAGTGATGTAAATCCCGCCACAAAAACTTATTTTCATGAGAGCGCTCAACACACCGTCATAAAAATCAGCTGTTTTTGTGAGAGTATTTAAATACCCTCATGAAAATGACTACCCCACCATGAAATTGTCTATTTTCATGAGAGTGATCATTTTAATGAGTCACATTCCACCGCCACGAAATATGGGTTGCTAGTTTTTAGTAGAAAAATAATTGCTTAAATACTAGAAATTCATGAACACATGAACAAAGGTTTTCTCTTTTTAATTTGTAACTAAATTTTGTAACTAGTCTTTCTCCCTCATGCTAACTCCGAATGTGGTGATTCTTTTTCCTAAATGTTTCTAAAATCATGTTCTATCAATTTATTGTATTCTTACAACTATTATTTTTTTTGTTATTGTTTCATGTGACTTTGTTCTATTAATTTAATATTTGAATTTCAAAAAATGACAATTTCAAACAATATTTTGAAGCAGTAAATGATTTCAGCTGAAAAAGTCATGAACATAAAAGTTGTAGAACTAATCAAGATCTACAACTTTTATTTTGGTCATTTGTTTATCCGACAAAGTGATAGTAACATTGTTCACAAATTTTATATCTCTCTTATGTCGGATGAAACTATAAGAGAGAGATGTAAAATTTGTGAACAATGTTACTGTCACTTTGTCGGATGAACAAATGACTAAAATAAAAGTTGTAGATCTTGATGAGTTGTACAACTTTTATGTTTATGACTTTTTCAAATGAAATCATTTACTCTTTGAAAATGTTGTTTCAATTTGATATTTTTTGAAATTCAAATTTTAAATTGTTCAAACAAAGTCGGATGGAGAGATGACCAAAACAAAAGTTGTGGATCTCATTGGTTTCTATAACTTTGTTTTTTTATGACGGTTTCATTTGAAATCATTTACTTTCTCATAATATTTTTTGAAGTTTTTATATTTTAAAATTCAAATTTTGAATTGTTGAAACAAAGTCAGATAGAGAGATGACCAAAACAAAAGTTGTAGATCTCAATAATTTATGAAACTTTGTAGTAGACAATTTTTCCATTTGAATTCATTTATAGTTTACAAAATTAATTACAATAATAACTATGAACTTTACAAGAAATTAAAATTAAAAGTAACACAAGACAGTAATGGGCCTGAACCTCAAAATGAGCCCGTTACTATGCTCAGCCCATGTTATCCTGACCCTCGATTCATGGTCCGATGGCCTTCGTTGCGCCCACGAAACGTAAAATGGAGCTGAAACCCTACCCCCCACACAGCCTCGCACCGAGGGCCCTCTCCCAGCGCCGCACCGCGCCGTGCCTTCTCCGCAGCTCCGCACCGCGTCTTCCCCACAACCCTGCACCACGCCCCTCGCCGCAACCCGCAGCCCCACACAGCGCCCTCTCCCCACAGCTCCGCAGTGCTCCGGCGTGGATCTGGCGAGGGAGGCATGGATCCGGCCATCTGTTCCTCAAGGAATGTCGGATCCAGTGAGGAAGGACGCAGTCGGGAGGAGGCAGCTGCAGCGGCGGTGAGCGCGAGCCTGGGAGTCGGCGGCGGCGGAGGGCGCTCGACCGCTTCTCCTCTGCAGGCGGTACTTCATTTACAGGTACATGCCGGGAATTTTAAATAATTAAATCGCTGGATCGATCGATTAGCTAGCTAGCTCATGGATCCATCCATCGGCTGCATGCGTGGATTCGTGGACAAGGTTACAATATTCCGTAGTATCCGTGCGCGACGGCTGGTTCATTCTGGTTGGCCTGCAACTTGGAAGTCGTCAGCGACTCAGCGTGTGTGTGTGAATTCCCGAACTGAAAAACATCGCTGCAGCTTCAGTGCATGATGGCCTGCAACTCAATCGTTCTACTTTGCTCTTGTGTGAAATTAAAGGCCGGCTGTGTGGTCTCCCGGCTTACATTTCAGAAATATACTATATTATATTCTATAATATATGATCAAAGTTGCTCCTACAATTCATAGCTAAAATATTGTTAGGGCGTGTTTAGATGCGAAATTTTTTGGGGAAAAGTTCCTGTAGCACTTTTCGTTGTTATTTTGCAAAATTTGTCTAATCATGGACTAACTAGGCTCAAAAGATTCATCTCGACATTTACAGACAAACTGTGCAATTAGTTATTTTTTTACCTACATTTAATGCTCCATGCATACGTCCAAAGATTCTATATGACAGTTACTGTGCAAAATTTTTTTGGCTGTTTTTGGGTACTAAACATGGCCTTAGTCACCCCCAAGCTTGCCTTTTACAGAGGTACTACAGCTGTGCGTTGAGTGGGTCTGCCTTTCGTCTCTAATTAATAAAATGTTTGTGGATGCATGGATGACTAGTAGATATTTAGTAAAATGTTTGAGTGAATCTTTAGGAATTCTGGAGGATTGGCTCCTACCTGAATATTCGTTGACAAAATAAAAACAGTTTGTCACAAACAAAATAGATATGGATCAGAGTGAGAAAACAGAAGATGTATTACTGTCGTTTCCCTGATTTATTTAGTACCTCTGTAATGTCATTTTTATTACAGTAGACACTACCCTGTAATGTCACAAACAAAATAACTGATCGGGGTTTGTTCTGTTCAGGTTTTGAGGCCCCCTTGTGTGTGATTGATGAACCTTTTTATATATTAAAATAGGAACGTAGAACCCTTTTTTTTTACTGCATATCATTGTTTACTTGTTCATAATATTAGAGATTGAGGGATAGTAAAATTCTTTGGTTGCAATTTTGATACTAACTACTAAGCTAACTGAGGTTAGTCATAATTTTGGTACTGAGTACTAAGTTACTAACTGAAGTGTGAGATAAGTAGATAAATGGTTCCGTTATGTGGTTGCTGACCTTGCTGGTTACAAACTTGCAATGGCCTTGTTATGGCAATGGCTCTGTTGTGTACCTTACCTGAATGTTCTTGTACTTTGTGCTCTGCTGTTTTTTCTAAGATGTATAATGGCAATGACCGCCAGGTGGTGAGGTTAAACCTGCAGACTATAATACAGATAAGCATTGACTATTGTAGTACTAGAATGCGTAATTTGCAGCATAGGATCAATCTGCTTGCCTTTGCCTTTGGCTTTAACCCTGCTCCACGTCTGATCCGATTTAGGACAAGGTTAGATGCTGACAGGCAAAGTTGTTTATGGGAAAACCATTGGCCTGATGTGCTGATGATTTTCGATTATAAAATTATCTTGGTGTGGTTTCAGCATCATGTGAGGATGATGAGACTTAGTGAAGGAGAGAAACTGGGTGCAGTCTTGCAGGCTTGGTTTTGTTGTCAGGCAACTGTGATGTAGGCAACATTTGAGATTATCTACTATGTTTTTTTAAAGACGTACTGTGTGTTAGATGTTATCACGTACTGCATGATAATTTGAACCTATTTGGTTTCAAGTTAACTTTGACCATTGTGAAATTCTGTAACTTTCCTTTTCTCAGGTTATATTTTCTGAGGGAGTTTGTTCATCACATGTAGCTTTCCTTTTCAATTTCATTGGTAATGATAATTAGATTTGCTTATAGAGATAAGAAGCTACCAGACGATGGAAACCTGGAGAACACTATCCTGGAAAAAAGATAAAAGATAGAAAGGTACCCGTGTGTACACATATCTGTCCATTTCATATTACTGACCTTGTAATTGTTCAACTACTATAACCAGAGTGTGATTGGGCTGATGCTTTCCTGTGGAGGGAGGCTGGCTGCCAACATAATTACATAAATGTGCTATTATTCATGCTTGAAATTGATAAAACAAATGTGAGTCTAGTTCTTGGATATATCCTTTATACTTGCTGTTTTGGTTAAATAAATGTGGCAACCACCTACTGTTTTGGTTTTATTAGTACATATTAACCTTTACCTGGTATGCACAAAAAGCATGAACTTAGATATACTCCCTTTTTACTTGAAGTCTAAGACCATGATTGTATCTTTTTCAGTTTTCTATATCATCACATGTCATCACTAACCCACTTGAAATGCTTTGTCGCGGTAATTACGTGGACACTGATGATGATGACGATGACTACGGTGAGATGAATGACAACAACAGCTATGATGGTGATAACCATAGTTGTGATGACTTTGATGAAGATGATGGTAGTGATGACATTAGTGGCAGCGAAGATGTCGACATGAGCAGTGGTAATGGAGAGGATAGCATCAACGAGGGGGATGACAGTGATGATAATGATAATTGATGCAATGGATGGGAGTAAAACCTGAACATGGTACCATCTTACTTTTGGGCTCTTTTGATCCAAACTAATGGATGCTAGGCTTATTTTGCTAACCAGCGACCATAGGTTGAAACAAAACCTTTTGGTGTTGTAGTAAGTAGACCTCAGAGCTATGTAGGTCCTAGGACTTATGTTAGTTGACTGTGACTATGAGATAGTCTTATCGCCTTTCATGAATGTAATGCTGGAGACTTCGTAATATGTTTGGAGTGCAATTAGTGGATGCTTTGTGATATGTTGGACTAAAATCAGTTGATTGTCTGCATGTATTGAAATCTGATTATATTTGGAATTTGGATTGACATTTTTCTTGTTGGTTAAAATAATTTCCTGGCTGGACCAAAAATTACCATGACAGTTTTGGACCCCAGGAAAACCATATTTCATGAGGGTTTCAACATGTTTTCCTGGTGGTGTCTATCTCTCATGAAAACTATATTTTGTGATGGTTCAAACATATTTTCATGGTGACGTCTCCCTCTCACGAATTAATTTCCTGTGAATTTAGATAACTTCACGAATTAATTTTATGACGGTTAACTCCCACTCACGAATACTATATTCCTGTCAGTTTTGATGATCTCACCAATTAATTTCATGATGGTTGACTCCCTCTCATGAAATAGTATATTCCTGTGAGTTTTGATAACCTCACGATTTAATTTCATGATGGTTGACCTCCTCACGATTTAATTTCATGATGGTTGACCTTCACGAAATACCGCCATAGAAACATCACAGCAAACCTGGCGGCGCTAACATTTTCATGGAGGTGACTGTCAGGAACGTCCGCCACGAAAATAAATCGTGAGCACTGCCTCTCATGAAAATTCAATTTCCCTGGCTTCAATTCCATGAGTGCTCATGCGTGACGGTTGGCCCTCACGAATCGTTTTCATGAGGGTAAACCAATATTTCATGACGGTTTTTTCACTCTCACGAAATCTCAGCTTTCTGGTAGTGGTAGTAAGTGGAGGGAGTATTATACAATCCACCAGTTTATGTGATGAGAGGAAGTGTGATGCAAATTGCAGTTGGTTGCATGCGGTGTGACATTAGTCAACAACTCAACATTATTTTGGTCGAGGCATGCACATGGCTTGCGACACATTTATAATTGGCTGGGATAGAACGTACCCATCATATTGTCACATGGAGGGATGCCATTTTGCACATAAAATCTACAGTATCTGTGGTGGCGTGGCGCATGTTCACACTGCTTCGTTCAAGTAGGGTGATAATATAATCCAAGCCCTGCCTACGTAGTAGACCTGCTTTCTTGCTTTGTTTACGTTGACGATGACGAGGCTAAACTGCAGCTCACTTCCGTGCACGCCGCACACCTAGCTTGTTTCGAACGGAATTGTGAGGAACAATTGGAAAACTATCTGGAGGTAGCTACTTATAGTTTCATAAGTAGCCCTCGAGTCTTTTTACAACTACACGGCGCTATTATTTATAGGCTGTGTGTTTTTCTGCAGAGGCCGTAGATGTAAAAAGAGACGGAGAGAGTACACTTTAACGAAACTTTAGGGTGTGCTCAACGAAGATGAATAGAATGGAGTGAAATTGAATTATTTTTATTGAGTCTCTTAGACTATCCGCACTCATGAACCTTTATATGCATCTTCTATACATCCTAGTCATCGAGATTCTCTCATCTATATCTAATTCTCCCACACTCATTCATCATCTATATCATCATCTATCCACTGTGTGGCTCACTTGTCACTTTATCTAAATATATCCATGTGAGATCTTGTTTTGAAGAATTTATTGAAACGAATTTAATGGTGCAATCGAAATTTAATTTGATATTTTGGTTTGTGAGTTATAACATTTTTTTGTTACGGAAAATAAGTGGGTCCCGCCGCTATCACCTCTCTCCTCTCTCCTCTCTCTCACGCATGCGATGTTTGCTCTGTCATAAAGTACACCCTCTGTAGCGCCAGAAATAGCGGTGGATGCTTGGATAGCGCGTGCATAACACACACCGCTGCAGCTTATTTTTTCATATCTGATACGGTAACCGTTGATGTGGAGACGTAGAGGATGGGATTCAGTTCAGCAGTGCAGGTGGTCTTAGACTCTTAGGTGCTATATACTCCTACCATTCCTTGTTTTATAAGACACAGTTTAATGTGACACGGTCTTTCAAATTATACTTTGACCATTTGTTTATTTCATATTATATTGTTTATACTTCTAATTTTATAATATTTGGATAGTACTTAATTACAAATCTAATAAAATCAAGTTTGTATTATACTAGTTAAAAAGTATTAGTCAAATTATGGTCAAAGATTTTAAAGTTTAAATCCTGATATACATGTGTGCCTTAAAAAAGAAAACATAGGGAGTATATACATGGGATTGTAATCCCAACTAACTCTAACATAGCCATGATATACTCTAACATCCCGTCCCTAACAGCCATAGCGGAAGCACCAGTAAGAGTAGAGGAGAAGCTGAAGGTGGGCTGACAATCTTTTTTTCTTTTTGCGACAAGAAAGCCGACAATCTAACAACTCGTGCAGTCTGAATGGTCAATCGGGCAAGAAAACTAATGGGTGCCTCATACAAGACGGTAATCTTTTGTGCCAATGTCGAGATATACAAGCGTGAGGTTGAAGTACTCGTGGTCGAAGTACCCATGCTAGAGATATCTGTAACATCCCAGGTGTTTGCCACCAGTTAAGCAGTGGGTTTGAGCTCAAACATGATAGATTAAGTGGAGAGGACGATGTCAAGGTCAACCTATGGAGATGAGCCTAAACTAGAACTTGGATGTTGCACCATTGCTTTGCATATAGGCCATTTTCAAGATATATGCTTGGGTGGTGTTATTGCAATATCTTCATGTGTCTCATCTTAGTACCTATCTATATTGGTCACTCAAAAAGTTTCATAAAGTTAGGAATCAAAAAGTCACATGAAATGATAAGTTATATCCTTGTTGGAATGATTTTACTAAGTGCTTGAATTGCACTATTAAGTGAATGGAAATATAGGTCATCAACCCAACCTTGCAACCTTGCCCAAAAGACTCTAGATGGACTCTACAACAAAAGTCATGAAAGGTTCGTGTTGAGCAAATGCCCCGAAAATGCTCCAATGGATCAAAAAGGATGATTTAAGCTGCATCGTGATCCTACTTTGGTCAAAGTATAACAGTAGTTTCTATATTAGTTTTTAGGTTGAACCTTAAATGATAGTTGTAGTTCACTTTATGTAGAAGAAACTTTGTTTTTGGACCAAGAGCTAGATCATCTTGGAAGCGAGTCTAATCGTTGCACAAAGATTGAATTTGCTGCAGTTTTTAGCACTTAGAATATTTCTAAGTCTAGAAATTCATCGACATCGGCATTGGCGTCTCGCGTTCTCCAAAATTTGTTAAGCATATCAAGTTGACCCAAAAGTGAAAGTTGGAGTTTACATTTTGATGAAGAGCATACAAAAAGTTGAGTTCAGTTTGACAAAGTTTTGACCATCGAATGCAAGTTTCCGTGACTGCCGTCAAGGTGTTGACACTGCTATTTTGGCAACTAGTTAACCGCTAATCTGTTGCTCTAATGACCTTGGCTCCTTAATAAAAAACGTAGAGCTTCATGTGGGCTCCAACTTTGGTTTAAGGCCCATGGCCCAATTCAGCCCGTAGATAGCCCAAAACGGCGCCCCAAGATGGCCACAGCAACGCACGCTAGGTGTCCGACGTAATGCCGCAGTGGAGACACGCGTCCTGGACGTGGCGTTCATGCGTGAGAGCGCGCCCCACCATTGCTGCCGCGTGCTCCTTCGTGGCTCGCTCTTCCTCTCGCGCGTGGGACGGCAGCAAGCGCTCCCCGAGCTTTCCACTCGCGCGCACATGCCCTCCCTCTACCTCGCCGTTTGTGCTCACGCGCGCGCACATCACCGTGGCCGTGGCCACCATTGCCGGCGATGCAAGCTCCACCGCTGCTCCCTACCCTTCGTCGTCGCAGCACCTAGCTATGTCGTGCATGCGCCTCACCGTTGCAGGGCTACCGCACCACCTCGCCGTAGCCGGAGCTCCACCGACGCCCCTGTCCGCCGGAGCCGTCATCGGCTTTCTGCTGGCGCCCGTGGCCAGGGAGCCACGGCCAGCCTCAAGCCAGGCCGTGCAGCACTAGGGGTGCGCAGGCACGCTAGGAGGGCCGCGCGGCTGCCACTTGCCGCCGGCGCCGCCCCACCTCGCCGGAACCGGCCCTCCCCAACGGCCTCTGTGTCCCTCCCGTGCTCTCTGTATGAGCAAGAAGAAGATTGACCCACGTGTAAAAGAGAAACAAGTCCAGGGGGTTTTCTGCAGAACTAGTGACTCAAATGAATAGTATTGCATAGTGTAGTTTTTCTTTTTCTTTATGAATAAATGGCTGAATCTTGCATAATTCATAGTAAATCGTAGAAAATCGTAAAATAGCAAATAAGGACTTTTTGGAATCCTTGTAAAATTATCTATGTAGTAGATCTATAATATCTCATGTTTTAGTTTAAAGTTGTCTCTGTAAAAATAGATTTGTGCAGCTAGGTTTTAATGCTAGAATTATTTGTCATTTTCATAACTGTAGATCTAGGAATCCAAATGAAGTGAAAATTTTGTGACATGCTACTAATATAATGTTTAATGTGTGGTAAAAATTTCATGAATTTTGGTTGCCATATGAGTGAGTTATTAGTGTATCTTGCTCTCACATGAATTCTTGTAATAGCAATTTGTCTTTTTCACATAGGTTGATATACATGTCCAAAGGGCTTGAAATTTGTACAGTAGACTATTGGGCGTATGCAGGATCTACTGTAATTTTTATAGATTTTATTATGGACTGTTGGTATATGTTTATTATTTCACCTTGCTATCTAAATAAATTAAGAAATGAATTAAAAACAATTATTTAGTGATGAGCACTATGCTTTTTGGTGATCATTTAACATGCACTTTATGATGGTTACATTGATTGTGGCCAAATGTATGTTTAGAATATAAGTTAATATTTATTCTTGCAATTGATGCTTTCCTGGACAGTTTCTGGGACTTTGGTAATTGCACCATGAAAATGATGTTTGATGAGGAACATGCTTATAAAAAAGTTGTAGATAACTCATTAATATAGCTTGTGTTAAATTTTGGTGGCATTTGGCCTTGTAGTTTGTGAGTAATGACTGTTTCAAGTTGGGTTCCAGAAATAGTTGTTCTCTGGAATCTCTGGACCAAATTCTGTAATTATGCATGTTTGACTTGGTTAACTTAAGAATCATGCTAAGATAATTAAAGATGAATTATGGACAATTGCATAAGCTTTCCAGAATGTCTTGTTTCATGACTATTGGAGTTGTATAACTCCAATTATGATCCAAACATGCAGCTGTTGTTTGCAGTCTAGAAATAAATAGATGATAGTTGTGGTTGTTTACTCCATGTGTTGCTAAGTGTGGCTTGTGCCCTTGTTGATGGTCAAGTTAAGATACTTATGATCTTATCAAACTTGTGTTATGCTTGATGTGCTTGCCCTCTTTAATTGGTTGTGTGATGTTAGTTAAATAGCTTTTGGTGTCTATGTCTGAATCGTGTGTTTACTTGAATGATTATATGATGTATCTTGTGTTACCATTCATCATATTCATACACATGCATCTTGCATCTCATTTAGGTTCGCTAGATACACCACGTGAAGGATGAGATGTTGGAGCCAAACCTGAAGATGATGTTTGGTGGACCTATCCCGATGATGGAAGGACTAAGCAAGTGCCGGGATAGGAAATGCTCGCCAAGCGAGTGTCATCTGTCAATCACTAATCTAAGTGTTCGATCTCAGGCAAGCCCCGGAGCATTTTCTCCCCCGGTTTGCAAATATTTTATGAATGTTTTACTTTAAGTGTTGCATTATGTTTAGGAGTTGTTTGCAACCGTTGCTGCATTATACCTTGTTTACTCCGTTTTACCCTATCCTTGTCACCCTGTTATCCGCAGTAAAGTAATTGCTTAGCTTGCTTAGACCGGTAGAAGTCGGGTGATTTCCTGTCACCTGCGAGCTATAGGTGTTTACCTGGATCTGCTTGAGAAGAGATGTCATCAGGAAATAACTAAGTGTTAATGTGAAATTGAGACCGGACGGATGTAACACCCCGGTGTTACGCAAGCTTTTGCATGGCAATCATAAGCATGACATTTCATATCATCCATAATCATATATGGTAATATTATAACTTGAATGAAATAAAAGCTTGGAAAATGGTATTCATGATGTAATATGTTAATGTGCTAATTACCTTTCATCAAAATTGTGCAACTACAAATTTTATATCACTTAGAATTATAGGTCAAATTTTTGGAGCAACTAAATTACTCAAAGTTTTGTCAAAAACTGGTTTCAAAAATGTATTCTGAAAATATTCAAAAATACTCCCTATTTTAGCTTTCATTCTCCAATTCAAAATCTGTTGAGAATTTTTAGTTGGCCCCTTAATCAAAGTTGTAGAGAATTAAATTCTAAGCAACTTTTATTTTTGGGTCATTTCCAGAAAAGGTCTTTTTCTTGTTTAAAATAGGGTTTGAAAACTGTATTTGAAATTGGTTTGAATTTAGAAATTTGAAAAAATCAAAACCTAACCTAAGCAGGCCGCCGCCTCAGTTTCGGCCCGCTGGCCGAAACGGCCCGCGCCACTCCCGCGCACGCCCGCGCTCGCTCCCCCGCCTTGGCCCGGCCCAAGCCAGCCCCCTTCCTCTTCCCGCCCGCGCGCGCGGCTCGCTGGCGCCGCCGTAGAACACGCCTGCCGCGTGGCAGCCGCATGCCGGCGATGCCCCCGCGTGGCCGCCGTGGACCCCATGCTCGCGCTCCGCTTCAAATCGCCCTGGGCACCTGGTCTCCATCCCGCTCACCACTCACTCACTCCCCTTCTCCCTCCCTTCGGAGAAACCGAGCGGGAACGTCGCTCGCCACCGCACGCCCCCACCTTCACCATCGTGTTCCGACGCCGGTGGACCTCCACCGTCCGATTGGTCGTGCATAAAGCTCCGCCCCCTTCTCCTCTCCTCCGAACGGGCGCCACCATCACCTTGCTCGCTCCGGTAGGGTTCCATTTCTCCGCCCCCGCCGTGCCACCGCGTCGGGACCGCCGAGCTCGTGCCCCGCCCACCGCCTCACTCGCTCCCTCTCCGTTCTTCCAAGCCTCCCTCTCGAGTTCGCTAGTTCCTTGCGAACGTTGTGTGCTTGCTCGATGGTCGGGACGTGGCCGGAAATGGCCGTTTGGCCGTCGGCCACCGCCGCGACGTCGAGGTCACGAACGCCGACGAGACCGCTCTGTTCTTCTTCCCCCCTTCGGTCTTCACTGGGCCAACCGCCCTGTGGGCCGCGCCTCCGAGCGGGCCGGCTCACCTTTCCCCGCGTGCGTGAACCAGGCCGAGAACGGCCACGGGCCGGTTGACTCCCACGGGCCGGCCCAATACCAATATTGAAAAATCAATTTCTGTTTTCTTTTATTATTCATGATGAAAAATACTTTGGAAAATGTTTTTGTAGTCCTTTCAGCTCCAAAAATTGTGAAATAAATTTCTATGGACTCATTGGAACCAGATCTACAATATAAAAATATTGCATGTCAATATTTCATTACTTTTCTGTAGTATTTTATTTAATCCTTAGAATTGGTGTTTTCTTGAAAAAATTGATAATAAATTATAGAAAAAACAGAAAAATGTGATTCCAAGTTTGTTAATCTTTTTGTGCCATGTACTTGCTAGGAAAATTATATATCATGCTTGTTCTGTAGAAAAATGTGTAGGTGTAGTTCAAATGCTTTCTATCACTAGTATTTGCTATTTTTGTTAATTAAATAAATGTGAATAAAACATGCAAGTAATAATTTTTCTATAGTAATTATTTATTGTGTAGAAAGTAGGAAAATTTCTAAATCTGTTGTTTGATACTTTTCATAATGCAAAGTATTTTCATGCTCGTTTTTAGGCCTTAGCTTGTTATTTTTGTATAGACAGTTCTAATAATCCAAATGCAATGAAAATTTTGTGGTATGCTAGAATTGATGTTAGTAATCTGCTGTAATTTTCTAAGATTTTTTTTGTGCTACCAAAATATGTGTTGCTGTTCAAACATAGTGCTAATTAGGGTTTAATGCAAGATTAGTTAGTAAACTATGCTTTGGTGTATCTTTGAAGCATCTTAAGTGTCAGTGTGCCTTTGCATGGTAGAGATTAGTGGTGGTAGTTTTTTAGTACATGTTCTTGAATAACGTAGACTACCTTGTAGAAGAGTCGTAAGTTCCACGTAATCCAAATAAAGTAACATGCTCATTACATCTCATTCATTCATCATCATCTCATGTCATCCCTGCAATGCACCTAGGCATGAGCACTTATACTTCTGCGTCATATAGGATCACAGGAAGTGACCCCGGTAGCAGTTCCCGAGGACCCGGAAGAGCAGTCCGAGGTGCAAGAGTAGGAGGCGACCGAAGTCGAAGAGGAGGTCAGTGAAGATCTTCCAGAGTGCCCTGACCACCGTCCGAGCTCTTTTGAGAGAGGCAAGCCCCGGAGCATTTCTCTCCCGGTTTGCAAATAATTTATTATTAACTTTACTTAATTTGATACATTACATTTAGGAGTTGTTTGCAAACGTTGCTGCATTATACCTTGTTTCACCTTGCTTTACCGATCCTTGTCACCCTGGTGTCCGCGATCAATAATTGCTTAGTTTGCTTAGACCGGTAGAAGTCGGGTGATTGCATGTCATCCGCGAGCTATAGGGGATTACCTGGATTTATGTGAAAGTATGTCATATGAGAATAACTAAGTGTCGAAATGAACTTGAGACCGGACGGAAACTTGCAGGGTTTCGGATTGTAGTGTTTTCCGTCTGTGTTGATTAAGGACCCACCGTTGTTGGGCCTCGAGTCATGTTGAACGCATGCCTCACATTTAGCTAACCGAATAATGTACCTTTCGACCGTGAAGCTGGGAGATTATTCAGGCCGAGTGGATTGCCCGCAACGCACTGTGCCGGAGAAGTAGTGGCAGGATACGAGGGCACGATGATAAGGCCAAAGAGCAGTCGGGCGGCCCCCGGGTACATGTGGTTGAAAGCCCAAGTTTGGTTTTGGTAATTAATGACACCAAGTTGCTAATGCCATGTGTTAAGTGTTTTGAGTTAGGCATAAGCAACGCAAGTGATGAAAGTGTACGTGGCAAGGAGTGGTGGCCACAAGATCACAAAGAAATGGTGCATGGACATGAAATGACGATCATGGTGGAGATGCACATAATATGATGAACTTGATGATCAAGTGGAGGAGAAAGATCTAAGAGCGCAAGGCAAAGGTATAACCATAGGGTTTTCCTTTTGCCGGTCTAAGTTGAGTAGAGAAGTGATTGACCGGATTTAGGATACATAGTCGACTATCAAGAGGGGCAATCACGGTTAGCTCGGGAATCAAGTGCCACTAGATCAATGTCTTGAGCATATGCATTAGGATCTAGTTGAGAACTAACATAACGCCTTGGAAAATGTTTGTGAAATGCTAACACACATGCACTTTGTGGTGTACACTTGGTGGTGTTAGCACATTTGCGAAGGCGGTGGTGTTTGAGCGGTAATAAGGGGTTTGGGGTTCGCTCTCCCTCCCGCCGAGCGTGCGAGCGCGGGATTCAGGCGTTTTCGAGAAAATGAAATGCCTATTTTCTATTGCGCCGGAGGCGAGAAAAGGTGGCGAAAGTCCAAAATATTTTTCACTGAAAAACGGCGATCGGACGCTGCACCGGACGCGGTCTCGGTTTGACCGGACGCGTCCGGTCAGTTCAACGCAGCGCGAGCTCTAGGGTTTGTGACTGGACGCGGGTCTGGCCTGACCAGCGCGTCCGGTCAGTACAACTGAGCGTAAGAGAGAAGCGCGCGACCGGCGCGTCCGGTCCTTCACGGGACCGGAGCGTCCGGTCAGGCGTCCAGGAACACAGAGCGAAGCGGAGTGACGATCGGACGCGCGGCGCGTCCGGTCACGTACGATCGGACGCGTCCGGTCGTAGCTAGAGCTTACTGGAACGCGACCGGACGCTGGCACTGTCGCGTCCGGTCACTCGTTGAGCGCGTCCGGTCACGTGTGATCTGACGCGTCCGGTCTCAACGGGAGCTTACTGGAACGCGACCGGACGCTGGCACTGTCGCGTCCGGTCACTCGGTTCAGCGCGTCCGGTCAGGGCAACGGCTAGTTCTGACGCGCACAGTTCACGGTTGTCGTGTAGTGACCGGACGCGTCCGGTCACCCTGACCGGAGCGTCCGGTCAGCACGATTTTCGCTGCGTCGTCTGTAACGGCTAGCTGCGTACCCCTTCGTTATAAATAGAGGATGTCCGGGGTTTGAGGGCAACTCTTGCATATTTTGAGATATAGAGACATCCTTTGAGCTAGAGAACAACCCCTCCACTCATCTCTTTGATTGATTGCACATCTTGAGTGAGATTGAGTGAGATTCAAGTGCATTGCTTGAGAGTTGCATTCTAGAGGCACTTGATCTTTGAGTTGCTGCGGATTTCTCGTTACTCTTCCGTGTTTCCTGACACGGTAGACGGCTTGGAGCAGCGGAGGTGATTGAGCTCATAATTGGAGATTGTTGGAGCCTTCACCAAGTGTTGTAAGGGGTTCTTGATCCTTCCCCACGGGAGTTCGCAAATTGGATACTCTAGTGGAGCTCGTGGCTTGGAGGATCCCCATCTTGTGTGCGGTTGTGCGGCGCCCGCCGAGGGCTCAACTCTTGATAGTTGATTAGCTCGCGAACCGACAAGTGGGTGCATCGCCACAACGAGGAGTAGCTTGCCGGGAAGCAAGTGAACCTCGGGATAAATTCTTGTGTCATTCTCTTCCCGAGGATTTCTCTTGTGTGATTGATTGATTGGTACTTCTCATCTCTACACGGCGGTATAATCACTCGAAGCTCTTCTCTCGTTTTACATCTTGTATCTAGCTTGTTGTTATTGTAGTGTTTAGTGGATAGCCTTGTACTAGACTTGTGTAGGTGGCTTGCTTAATTAGTTAGAGCTAGTGCATTTTGCTCCGCCACCTTTTATACTAACTTGTGGTTAAGTAATTCTTGTAGAAGTTTTAATTAGGCTATTCACCCCCCCTCTAGCCATTCGGACCTTACAAGTGGTATCGGAGCCGAGGCATCGTTTATTTGAGGCTTAACAACCTACGGTGAAAAAGAAATGGCTCAATTAAGCTTGCACATCAACAACACCAAGAAGGCACCTCACTTTGATGGCACAAATTATGCATATTGGAAGGTTAAGATGACCGCACACCTCAAGTCAATAAATAGAGAAGTGTGGAAGGTCACCGAAACAAAATTTGAGGTTGCTAATCCGGAAGTACCTACACCGGTGGAAGAGAAGAAACTCCAATGCAATGACATTGCCATTAGTGCTCTTCATGAGGCACTAGATGACAAGACCTTTGAGCAAGTGAAGAACATTGAGATCGCTCATGATGCTTGGGCCAAGCTAGAAGAAACATTTGAGGGCACCGAAGGCACAAAGACCGCTAAAGCATATATCTTGCAAGAAAAATTTTCAAGCTTCAAGATGCAAGAAGATGAGAGTGTACCGGAAATGTTTCATAGATTGCAAGTCATTGTGAATGAGCTCAAGGCACTTGGTGAGGAGGTCAAGGACAACTAATTCTCTATGAAGTTCTTGAGAAGCTTGCCCAAGAGATTTGATACATTGATCACCGTGCTAGTGAGGACTACATTGAAGGATTCAACTCCTCAACAAATATTTCAAGAGGTAATGACCGATGATTCATATAGAGAAGATGATGAGAAGGATGAGTTGGTCAAGAAGAAGAAGAAGGAAAATGAGAAGAAAGATGATGAAAAGAAGAAGAGTGTGGCATTCAAAGCCACCACATCCAAGAGCAAATCCAAGATTGAATCATCAAGTGATGAAGACTCAAGCTCTTGTGATAGTGATGACATTGATGAGAAGATGGCTCTCTTTGTCAAGCAATTTGGCAAATTCATGAAGAAGAAGGGCTATCGTGCAAGGAGGAGGAATAACTCATCTAAGAAGAATGAGCATAACATGAGATGCTTTAGATGCCATAGCAAGGACCATCTCATTGCAAAGTGTCCTTATGATAGTGATGATGAAGATGCTATCAAGAAGGAGAGAAAGAAGCAAAAGAAGAAGCAAGAGAAGAAGGAGAGCTCTTATAAGAAGAAGATTGATTCTCATGTTGCTACATGGGATAGTGATGACTCCTCAAGTGATGATGAGGATGACAACAAGAGCAAGAAGAAGGGACATGCTAGCATTGCCATCCAAGAGAAGGTCTCCATCTTCGACACTCCATCATGCTTCATGGCTAAGGCCGCTAAGGTATCATCCGATGATGAGAGTGATCATGATAATGCTAGTGATAGTGATGAAGAGGAATTCACTAAAGATGAACTAATCACTATGCTAGAAGATTGCACTCAACATTTTAAAGAATCTAGAAAGGAGTGCAAGGGCTTGCTTAAGGAAAAGAAAAGCCTTATGCAAGAACTTGATGAGCTTAGGGCATCTTATGAGAGTCTAAAGGTAGACCATAAGAAGCTTCAAAAGTCTCACACTAAACTTGAAGAAGCTCATTCCTCTCTAGTTGAAAAATGTGAAAACATGCCAACTAATGTTGAGAAAGCTAAAACTTGTAACATAGGCATATCATGTGATAGAATTGATGAAACTTTTCATAAGCCTATTATTGTTGCTCCTACTAACCCTTCATGTAGCTCATCTACATCATCCTCATCTAGTAGTGTTGGTTTCACTTGTGACTCCACACTTATAGTTGAGAATGAAAATCTCAAGAAGGAGGTAAAAGAGCTCAATCACACATTAGCTAAGGCTTATGGTGGTGAGGACCGCTTGCTTATGTGCTTGGGTAGCCAAAGAGCTTCTCTCTACAAAGAGGGATTGGGCTATAACCCCAAGAAAGGCAAGGTCGCTTTTGCTCCTCACAAGACTCGTTTTGTGAAGAACAATGGTTGCTATTGCAAAAGTTGCAAGCAAGTTGGTCACATAGAGCAACATTGCATGAACAAGAAATCCAATGCTAAAGTATCCTCAATTAAGTTTGATTCTTTCTATATACTTACCAAGGGTACAAATGGTGTTCATGCTAAGTTCATTGGTGCACCATGGATGGGCTCAAAGAAGAAAGCCATTTGGGTACCAAAGAGCTTAGTCTCTAACCTTGGAGGACCCAAACAAGTTTGGGTACCTAAAAAGAATTGATCTTGTCTTGTAGGTCAATTACAAAGCCGGAGAAAGGCATTGGGTGCTTGATAGTGGGTGCACTCAACATATGACCGGGGATTCTTGTATGTTCAAATCAATTGATACTAGTCAAAATGGTGGTTTTGATGCTATCACTTTTGGCAACAACAAGAAAGGCAAGGTCAAGGGGCTTGGTAAAATTGCTATCTCAAATGACATGAGCATATCTAATGTGTTGCTAGTTGAGAGCTTAGATTTCAATCTTTTATCGGTGGCACAACTTTGTGATCTTGGCTTCAAGTGCATATTTGGTAGTGATGATGTTGAAGTCATAAGTGTTGATGGATCAAATTTGATATTCAAAGGATTTAGACATGGTAGCTTGTACTTGGTTGACTTCAATGATAGTGAGACACAATTGACATCATGCTTGCTTAGCAAATCTAGTATGGGATGGTTGTGGCATAGAAGGCTTGGTCATGTTGGAATGAAGCAATTGAACAAACTTTTGAGGCATGACCTAGTTAGAGGCTTGAAAGATGTGACTTTTGAAAAGGATAAACCTTGTAGTGCTTGTCAAGCCGGCAAACAAGTTGGAAATACACATCCGAGTAAGAGTGAAATGAGCACATCAAAGGCATTTGAGCTATTGCACATGGACTTGTTTGGGCCAACAACATACACTAGTATTGGTGGCAACAAGTATGGCTTTGTGATTATTGATGACTACACTAGATACACTTGGGTGTTCTTTCTTTATGACAAGAGTGATGTACATGATCTATTCAAATCTTTTGTCAAGAGAGTGCAAAATGAGTTTGAGACTACCATCAAGAAGATTAGAAGTGACAATGGTAGTGAGTTCAAGAACACAAGAATTGAAGATTTATGTGATGATCTTGGTATTAGACATCAATTCTCACCAACCTACACTCCTCAATCCAATGGTGTAGTTGAAAGGAAAAATAGGACTTTGATTGACATGGCTAGATCAATGCTTAGTGAATACAATGTGAGTCATTCATTTTGGAGTGAAGCTATCAACACGGCTTGCTATTGTAGCAACCGTCTCTATTGCCATGGGAAGCTTGGGAAGACACCATATGAGCTATTGAATGGAAGAAAGCCTAACATTGCATACTTTAGAGTGTTTGGTTGCAAATGCTATATTCTCAAGAAAGGCACTAGATTGAGCAAGTTTGAAAAGAAATGTGATGAAGGGTTCTTACTTGGTTATTCTACCACAAGTAAAGCATATAGAGTTTGGAATCTCACAAATGGCACCTTGGAAGAAGTTCATGATGTTGAGTTTGATGAAACCCAAGGGTCTCAAAATGAAGCTCAAAACCTTGATGATGTGAGAGGAGATCAATTATCAAATGCAATGAAGAACATGGACATTGGTGATATAAGGCCGATGCAAGTTGATGATGATGATATTCATGTAATCAACCAAAGTGTGCAAATTAATACAAATCAAGCAAGCTCTAGTGGTTCTCATGATGAAGCTCAAGTTCAAGGTCAAGCTAGTGGAAGCAATCAACTCCCAATACTCCAACCTACTAATATTGCAAGAGATCATCCATTGGATCAAATCATTGGTGGAATTCAAAGTGGTGTTCAAACTAGATCAAAGCTAGCATCCTTTTGTGAGCACTACTCATTTGTGTCACTTGAAGAACCTAAGAAAATAGAAGATGCATTGAAAGATTCCGATTGGGTAAATGCCATGCATGAAGAGCTAAACAACTTCACTAGAAATCAAGTTTGGAAACTTGTTGAAAGGCCAAAGAACTATAATGTGATTGGTACTAAGTGGGTCTTTAGAAACAAGCAAGATCAAGATGGTGTAGTTGTAAGAAACAAAGCAAGATTGGTAGCACAAGGTTACACACAAGTTGAAGGTCTTGACTTTGGAGAGACATATGCACCGGTTGCAAGATTGGAGGCTATTAGAATCTTATTAGCATATGCTTGTGCACACAACATTAAGCTCTATCAAATGGATGTCAAGAGTGCATTTCTCAATGGCTACATCAATGAAGAAGTTTATGTTGAGCAACCTCCCGGTTTTGAAGATGACAAGAAGCCTGACCATGTTTACAAGCTAAAGAAGGCATTGTATGGTTTAAAGCAAGCACCTAGAGCATGGTATGAGAGGTTGAGGGACTTTCTCCTCTCTAAAGGGTTCAAGATGGGAAAGGTTGACACCACTCTCTTCACCAAGAAGCTTGGAAATGACTTGTTTGTGTTGCAAATCTATGTTGATGATATTATCTTTGGATCAACTAACCAAGACTTTTGTGAAGAGTTTGGAAATATGATGGCTAATGAGTTTGAAATGTCTATGATTGGAGAGCTTAGTTACTTCCTTGGACTTCAAATCAAGCAAATGAAGAATGGCACTTTTGTAAGTCAAGGCAAGTACATCAAGGACATGATCAAGAAGTTTGGATTGCAAGAAGCTAAGCCAATGAGCACGCCAATGGGCACTAATGATCAATTGGGTATTGATGCTAGTGGCAACATGGTAGATCAAAAACAATACCGATCCATGATTGGAAGTTTGCTCTATGTCACCGCTTCTAGGCCGGATGTGATGTTTAGTGTATGCAAGTGTGCAAGATATCAAGCTTCACCTAGAGAAAGTCACTTGAAAGCAACCAAGAGAATATTGAGATATCTCAAGGGCACTCATGATGTTGGATTATGGTATCCCAAGGGGTCTAATTTTGAGTTGATTGGATATTCGGACTCCGACTATGGTGGATGCAAGATTGATAGAATGAGCACAAGTGGCACTTGTCAATTGCTTGGAAGGTCTCTTGTTTCATGGTCATCAAAGAAACAAAATAGTGTTGCACTATCCACCGCCGAGGCCGAATACATTAGTGCCGGTAGTTGTTGTGCACAATTGCTTTGGATGAAGGCCACTTTGAATGACTTTGGAATTAAATTCAAGAATATGCCTTTGTTTTGTGATAATGAAAGTGCTATCAAGATGACACAAAATCCGGTTCAACATTCAAGAACCAAGCACATTGACATAAGGCATCACTTCATAAGAGACCATCAACAAAAGGGTGATATTAGCATTGAGAGCATTGGCACCGAAGATCAACTAGCCGACATCTTTACAAAGCCACTTGATGAAAAGAGATTTTACAAGTTGAAGAATGAATTGAACATACTTGACTTCTCCAACTTGAAATGAGTGCACCCCCACATTCTTATATGACATGCCTCTCCTCCAACATAGCAAGGTAAAGTTGTTTGGCATATCATCCATACTTTGATAAGGACATGTTTAGAACATATAGACATATTTGCATGACAAATAGGCTCATTCATGAAAATCAAATGAGTTTAATGTATATATGGTACCACTATTGCTTCTATGTTTGATTGACCTAGTGGTAGCATATGACATGTTTGTGGGCTTGCAAACCTAGTGTTGAATCTAGAAAATGAGCTCATGATGTGTATTTCAACATGGTCAAGATAACCCTTATACTTTATGAGGTGTGAAGAAGCTTGTCCTTGGATCAAACCGAATTACATATTCTAGGCAAGTGATCTAGATTGAACCATAATTTGGACTCCCTCATATTGATTGACTTATCTCTCACTAAAATTGGCACCTTTTTGGTGATTGTTGACAAAGGGGGAGAGAAAAGTCACAAAGATAGAAAAGTTACAAAGATAAAAAGTTAAGTTACTAAGGGGGAGAGAAAGCAAAAGATATGACATTAGAAAGGGATCAATTAAAATTGAGCACACAAGTAGGGGGAGCAAGCTCATGAATTATTTGTTGCATTTGTATGTGCATTAACATAATGAATTGTTGCATTGCAAAGCTTAAATTCATAATTCATGATTGTTTGGTGTATGCTAGAAATAGAACTTGAATGATGATTTATTGAAAGTAGCTTTATAAGTGGTATCTAGACACCTTTGCTTATAATGTTGATCTCACGGGGTACTTTAGTGTTTGTGATCTTTACAAGTGATGTATTACAAGTGGTGTCTAGCTACATCGATGCTAAGGATGGTATGTAAAGGCAACTCCGATTGGTATCACGCTTCAAAGGTCCATTCTATATACCTTAGCATCAATTTGATAGTAGTAACTCTCCCAAAATTCAAATCCATACATATGTGCACAATTGAACCAAACTCATGGAAGCACATATGTAGGGGGAGCTAATACTATCGAAATTGAAAATTGATTTCATTTCATATCTTTGTGATGGTTGTCATCAATTACCAAAAAGGGGGAGATTGAAAGCCCAAGTTTGGTTTTGGTAATTAATGACACCAAGTTGCTAATGCCATGTGTTAAGTGTTTTGAGTTAGGCATAAGCAACGCAAGTGATGAAAGTGTACGTGGCAAGGAGTGGTGGCCACAAGATCACAAAGAAATGGTGCATGGACATGAAATGACGATCATGGTGGAGATGCACATAATATGATGAACTTGATGATCAAGTGGAGGAGAAAGATCTAAGAGCGCAAGGCAAAGGTATAACCATAGGGTTTTCCTTTTGCCGGTCTAAGTTGAGTAGAGAAGTGATTGACCGGATTTAGGATACATAGTCGACTATCAAGAGGGGCAATCACGGTTAGCTCGGGAATCAAGTGCCACTAGATCAATGTCTTGAGCATATGCATTAGGATCTAGTTGAGAACTAACATAACGCCTTGGAAAATGTTTGTGAAATGCTAACACACATGCACTTTGTGGTGTACACTTGGTGGTGTTAGCACATTTGCGAAGGCGGTGGTGTTTGAGCGGTAATAAGGGGTTTGGGGTTCGCTCTCCCTCCCGCCGAGCGTGCGAGCGCGGGATTCAGGCGTTTTCGAGAAAATGAAATGCCTATTTTCTATTGCGCCGGAGGCGAGAAAAGGTGGCGAAAGTCCAAAATATTTTTCACTGAAAAACGGCGATCGGACGCTGCACCGGACGCGGTCTCGGTTTGACCGGACGCGTCCGGTCAGTTCAACGCAGCGCGAGCTCTAGGGTTTGTGACCGGACGCGGGTCTGGCCTGACCAGCGCGTCCGGTCAGTACAACTGAGCGTAAGAGAGAAGCGCGCGACCGGCGCGTCCGGTCCTTCACGGGACCGGAGCGTCCGGTCAGGCGTCCAGGAACACAGAGCGAAGCGGAGTGACGATCGGACGCGCGGCGCGTCCGGTCACGTACGATCGGACGCGTCCGGTCGTAGCTAGAGCTTACTGGAACGCGACCGGACGCTGGCACTGTCGCGTCCGGTCACTCGTTGAGCGCGTCCGGTCACGTGTGATCTGACGCGTCCGGTCTCAACGGGAGCTTACTGGAACGCGACCGGACGCTGGCACTGTCGCGTCCGGTCACTCGGTTCAGCGCGTCCGGTCAGGGCAACGGCTAGTTCTGACGCGCACAGTTCACGGTTGTCGTGTAGTGACCGGACGCGTCCGGTCACCCTGACCGGAGCGTCCGGTCAGCATGATTTTCGCTGCGTCGTCTGTAACGGCTAGCTGCGTACCCCTTCGTTATAAATAGAGGATGTCCGGGGTTTGAGGGCAACTCTTGCATATTTTGAGATATAGAGACATCCTTTGAGCTAGAGAACAACCCCTCCACTCATCTCTTTGATTGATTGCACATCTTGAGTGAGATTGAGTGAGATTCAAGTGCATTGCTTGAGAGTTGCATTCTAGAGGCACTTGATCTTTGAGTTGCTGCGGATTTCTCGTTACTCTTCCGTGTTTCCTGACACGGTAGACGGCTTGGAGCAGCGGAGGTGATTGAGCTCATAATTGGAGATTGTTGGAGCCTTCACCAAGTGTTGTAAGGGGTTCTTGATCCTTCCCCGCGGGAGTTCGCAAATTGGATACTCTAGTGGAGCTCGTGGCTTGGAGGATCCCCATCTTGTGTGCGGTTGTGCGGCGCCCGCCGAGGGCTCAACTCTTGATAGTTGATTAGCTCGCGAACCGACAAGTGGGTGCATCGCCACAACGAGGAGTAGCTTGCCGGGAAGCAAGTGAACCTCGGGATAAATTCTTGTGTCATTCTCTTCCCGAGGATTTCTCTTGTGTGATTGATTGATTGGTACTTCTCATCTCTACACGGCGGTATAATCACTCGAAGCTCTTCTCTCGTTTTACATCTTGTATCTAGCTTGTTGTTGTTGTAGTGTTTAGTGGATAGCCTTGTACTAGACTTGTGTAGGTGGCTTGCTTAATTAGTTAGAGCTAGTGCATTTTGCTCCGCCACCTTTTATACTAACTTGTGGTTAAGTAATTCTTGTAGAAGTTTTAATTAGGCTATTCACCCCCCCCCTCTAGCCATTCGGACCTTACAGTGGTTCCTGGCAAGCTCGCGACTTTACCGAATGGTTGACTCGGTGACCAATACCACACTTTAGCGGGTGAGTGAGGTTTGTGTGAGGAATAAATTACCAGCTAGTTAATAATCGATTCGAATCGCCATCGTTCACTGGATAGTGAACACTTGACTTGAGCTACTTCATCGTAGTAATATTGATGAAACACTTGGATAGTTATGTGGAAGATGACATGGAAATTATTATTAATAAGCATTGGTAATCCTTACTTGCATAATTATATATTACTCTAGCACAGATGCAAACATAGTTGATAGGGTAATAAAGATTAAATTATTGCATACTTTTAGAAAAGAATTGTTAAGTTGAAAATGCTTTTCTTGCAAATGAGTCAGCTACCCCACCAGAAAGCCTATCATGATCCTTGATGTCATTTTATTTTGTTTCTGTCGGGTAAGTCTAGCTGAGTACCTTCTCGTACTCAGGGCTTTGTTCCCACTTGTTGTAGATGGGCAGATGTATTACGGCTACTGTATCAACTGCCTCTATCATGCGATGGGCGAAGCTTAGGACCATGGGCAATGGTCATTCGCTACTTCTCGTCTGATGCTTTTGCTGGAGATGATCACAAGCTGGCACTTTATTTCAAAACGCTGTGTGTGTGAGTGATTTGAACTACTGCTTCCGCTACTTTTATTCGAACCTGGTTTGTAATAACTATGTTTAAACTCCGATGTATTTTATGCCACAAACTTTTATGTAACTTATGATGGTGATCGCTAAACTTAGTACGATCTTGGCTGTTATGTGAAATGGTTTGAAATCCGTCGAGATTTCACGGACTACCGGGTTATACGGGCTTAAGTTTGTTAAATTGTCCTCCCGTTGGATGATTTTCCTACTTAATCCCGTATAATTAGGCGGTTCTATTACAGCTGGTATCGGAGCAGGTTTAGCGTGATTACTGTTCATAAGTGTATTTAAAATAAAATTCTGTTTAAAAAGTGTGATTTTAAAACTAAAGGTGTGCCAGTGGTCATATCCTGTATGCCCAGTTAAGGACTCTAGGTGCCTATTTAAGTACTAACTTGGGGTTCTTGCAACATATTTCTCTTTCGTTGCTCATACGGCGTGCTATTGTATGAGTGCCACTTAATTGAGTGGTAATGTATGGATCAGTTACCTCTACGCTTTGGTAAGTGTGAGCTGTGAGAGCATGATCGGATACACCGCCGATCTAGGGAGAGTGCTTATATGATACTAGAATAATTACATGTTCTACACATGTTTTTATGAAAGTATCGTATGTGTGGGTGTTCCATCCGTTGAGGCTATGCCGTCAATAAGACGATGTATTTGGTAGTTACTACCGTTGTACACGCATCTGAGGATTCGTATAGAGCGTGTAGGTAGATTAACTGCTTTCATGCATTCATGGGGAATGGGCTGAAATAAATTTTCTGTAGGTACATAACAGCGTTTATCGTGTAGATCGAATTAGTTACGTATATGAGAGATCGTTTGTATGCTACCGAATTCATCGTTAGATGTCTTTATTTTCTAAGTTTGTGAGAACGTAAGACTCGTGCATGCATCATACTGCCTGTGCATTTCATTCATAACATGCATTCCTCCCCTTATAAAAGGATTATCCCAGTTTGATAAAAGTGACATCAACTTAAAATATGTTCTCACTGGGTAATTTAAAACTTATGCTACATATGGCCCGCTCGAAGCAGACTGCTCGTAAGTCCACTGGCGGAAGAGCACCCCGTCACCAGATGGCCCCGCGGGAGCACCGCAGCACGAACACTTTTCTAAGCGAGTTTGGCATGCCCACCTTGCTTTGGAGAGTGCTCCATGATGTGGGGTATCCGGAGGGTCAAGAGCCGGTGTACTCTTGGAGTGAGAGCCAGCTAGCTGAGGATGGACTTGCAGTAGTGGAAATCACCATCCCTACTCTTGGTGATGCGCCAGAATAGGATGGTTGGCATTTGGAGTTTGAAGGATGCACTCCGATTGAGGGTGCAGAGGGTGCAGCCTTTTGCGTCATCCGAGACATAATGAGCAGGTTTCCCAATGAGTTGGTAGCCGCTTTGGCCGGTACTTTTCTGAGAGATGATCCTCATGATGCCATTTGGGTGCAACCACAAGGAAGTGCCCTGGTTAGAGGCCCAAGTGAAGGACGGGCTAGCGACAACCACGCAATGAGTGCCATGTATGCAACCATCAGAGCATACTAGGGTCTTGAGAGTACCTATTGGACCTTGACTAGCCTGCGTGGCGATGACCGGCTTGAAGCAAGGAAGCAGAAGAAGAAGCAAGCACGTGCTATAGCTAGCTTGCAGGAGCAATTGGCCGACATGAGCTTGCAGCGAGACCGGGCTCTCGAGAGAGGTGAGAGTGCCATGTAGCGGGTGCAGACGTTGACTCAGGCCAACAGAAATGCAGACCGCATGATGGGACAGCTAGTGCAGGAAAGGAATGAAGCCTGGAACGAGAGGGACCTTCTGAGGCAGAGGGTCGAGGAGCTAGAAGAGTATAATGCCAACTTGCATGAAGAGTTTCATGCCCTCTACAACGGGATGGGCCCGTATGCTCCTCCGAACGCCACCCAGATGGATGTCGACGGCGACGTTGCTACTGATGGTAGCAATGGTGACACCTCCGACCTCGACGACGGCCCCGAAGAGTAGGATAGTGCCCTGCGTTAGTAGCTAGGCTCTGTCACGATGGCCTTCTTTTGGTTTCTATGTATCGTGTTGTATCCTGTTCGATCTTGAGACTAACGATCTTTTGGAACCTGGTTGTGTATGGGATGCCTGAACGCATAAAAGTCCAGTGTATGTATGCTGGCAACGTGGTTGTATGGAACGTGATGTTGCTTTCGAAGTAATTTGATTAGTGATGTTGTTTTAATTGAAATGTGATTATTGTGCCTCTGTTTTATTGTATGACTTGTTCTCTCCAATGAATTCAGTATGGCATGATTGTTCATTTGAATACAATTACTACAACTTCACTCAATTATTACTTGTTGCTGAAATATGCAGATGGCAAACACTCGCCGTGCCACGTATGAGGCTGCTGAAACTAGTGGCAACGGTGCAGGGGCTGGTGGGGGTGGTGCAAACAACGTCAACCACCAGGAGCCACAACCAGAGCCACAATTGCCCCCTCCTCCACCGCTCATTGCAGAGGTATTCTTCGCATAGTTCCTTGGAAGCCAGCGCAATGCCGAGCAATCACAGAGGAATATGGAAGATTTTCTGCGTACCATCGCCGAGAATGTTTAGAGAGGTAATAATCAAGGTGGTGGTCATGGGGTGAACCAGTACAGTAATTTCAAGGATTTCATGGATACTAGGCCACCTATTTTTAAGGAAGCAGCAGAGCCACTCGACGCTGAAGAATGGATCAACACTATGGAAGATAAGTTCTGTGTGTTGAGGCTGACAGAAGTTCTGAAAACATAATATGCTGCACATCAGCTACAGGGACCGGCACGGATGTGATGGAAGCATCACCGCACCACCTTTCCTCCCAATGCCCAGATTACTTGGAGAGAATTCACTGAAGCATTTAGGGGAGTTTATATTCCCCCAGGGTTGGTTGAAATGAAGCTCGGAGAGTTCTTAGCCTTGAATCAGGGTACCAAGACTGTGACACAGTATCTACATGCCTTTAACAACTTGTGCCATTATGCTCCAGACATGGTTGACACAGATGCAAAGAGAATTGCTAGTTTCAAGAGAGGGTTAAGTCCGAAGATGATGAAGCATGTGGGTACCAATATCCGTGCCAGATTCAATGACTTTGTCAGTGATTGTTTGAAACAAGAAAAGAACAACAACGCCTACACTGCATCTAAGAATCGCAAGAGAGTGTTTGAGTCAGGACCATCACAGTCTAGAGTTGTCACTGCAAATCATCCTTCTTATCGTCCGTCCGCACCTGGTGCAAGGTTCAGGCCTCCACAGCATAAGACCCAAAACTACAAGGGACCACAGAAGCCGTACAAGATGGTCGTGCCGCCAGCAAAGATCACCGTAGCTACAGAACAGAGCAACTCCAAGGGAGCTATAGGATCTGCTGGTACAGTGAAGGGGCCCTGCTACAATTATGGTCAGCCAGGCCACTTTTCAAAGTTCTGCCCTTATCCGCCTAAAAAGAAGCAACAGACTTACACTGCCCGTGTACACCATACCACCGTTGATGAGATTCCTGAGGGAGAGCCTGTAACTGCCGGTAAGTTTCTTGTTAACCATCACCCTGCAGTTGTTCTATTTGATTCTAGATCCTCGCATTCTTTTATGAGTCAAGCATTTGCACGGAAGCATGAACAACTATGCATAGAATTGAGTTATGGTTATCGCATAAGTTCAGCAGGGGCTGATGTGTTAACCAATAAGATGGTTAGAGGGGCAACCCTTGAGTTAGGTAGTCAGAAGTTTCGAGTGAACCTGGTAGTTATGCCTGGACTAGTTTTGGATGTAATAATAGGAATGAACTGGATGAAGAACTGGGGGGCAGTCATAGATACAAGCAGTCGGATGCTTACCCTTAAGGATCCCCAGACTGAGGGTACTTTCCTGGTACCATTACCTAGAAGAACAGACCTTGTGAGTGTGACCTGTGCTATGGAAGTTGTTCCTATCCACCAGATCCCGGTAGTGTGTGAGTTCCCGGATGTGTTTCCAGACGAGTTACCTGGCCTTCCTCCAGATAGAGATGTTGAGTTTGGAATCGAGTTGATCCCCGGAACAGCTCCTATTTCGAGGAGACCTTATCGGATGCCCCCGGATGAGTTAGCTGAGCTAAAGAAGCAACTGGAAGAACTGTTAAAGAAGGGGTTTATCCGACCGAGTAAGTCGGAATGGGGATGTCCTGCCTTGTTCGTGAAGAAAAAGAAAGAGGGTACTCTGAGAATGTGTGTGGATTATCGACCTCTTAATGCTGTAACTATCAAGAATAAATATCCTTTGCCTCATATCGACATTTTGTTTGATCAGCTGGCTAAAGCTAGAGTGTTCTCCAAGATAGACCTAAGATCAGGGTATCATCAGATAAAGATTAGGCCGTAAGATGTCCTGAAAACCGCCTTTTCTACCAGATACGGGTTGTACGAGTATCTTGTTATGTCTTTTGGCTTAACAAATGCTCCTGCATATTTTATGTATCTGATGAATATGGTTTTCATGCCAGAGTTGGACAAGTTTATAGTTGTCTTCATTGATGACATTCTAGTATACTCTAAAATGAGAAAGATCATGAAGAGCATCTGAAAATTGTCTTGACCAGACTGAGAGATCATAAGTTGTATGCTAAGTTCAGCAAATGTGAATTTTGGTTGAAGAAAGTTCCTTTCCTTGGTCACATTCTATCTGAGAATGGAGTTTCGGTAGATCCGAGCAAAGTGCAAGAGGTTATGGATTGGAAAACTCCAACCACAGTGGCAGAAGTCAGGAGTTTCCTAGGGTTAGCTGGTTACTATCGCCGCTTTATCCCAGACTTCTCGAAGATTGCTAAGCCAATGATGAGTCTGTTATAGAAAGATCATAAGTATATGTGGACAGAGGAGTGTGAGACAGCTTTCCACACCTTGCGGAAACAGTTGACCACTGCTCCAGTTCTTGCACAGCCAGACATCGAGAAACCTTTTGATGTGTTCTGTGACGCATCAAAAATAGGATTAGGCTGTGTTCTGATGCAAGAAGGCAGAGTCATTGCTTATGCCTCCCATCAGTTGAGAAAACATGAAATCAATTATCCGACACATGATCTTGAGCTTGCCGCCGTAGTGCATGCCTTAAAGATTTGGAGACACTATTTACTTGGTAATCTGTGCAATATTTTCACCGATCATAAGAGTCTCAAGTACATTTTCACCCAACCAGAATTGAACATGAGACAACGAAGATGGTTAGAACTAATCAAAGATTACAACTTGAATGTACATTATCATCTTGGGAAAGCCAATGTGGTAGCCGATGCTTTAAGTAGAAAGTCGCATTGTTTGAATATGCAACCCTTACTCGAAGATGGTTTTAATCTAATGCACCCTGCCATGTTACATAGTATTCAAATCAGTTGCACCTTAGAGAGTAAGATAATAGAAGGTTAGAAAGCAGACAAAGGGGTATTCCACATCAAAAAGAAAATTAGAGAAGAACCCTCAAAACACTTTAGAGTGGATGAGCAGGACGTGTTGTGGTTCGACAACCGTCTTGTTGTTCCGAAGGATAGAGAGCTTAAGAATAAAATTATGGATGAAGCTCATCTCTCTAAGTTGTCCATTCATCCTGGCAGTAGTAAAATGTATCAAGAACTAAGACCTCACTATTGGTGGACAAAGATGAAGAAGGAAATTGCAGCTTATGTAGCCAGATGTGACACATGTTGTCGAGTGAAAGCTATTCACATGAAACCTGTCGGATTGTTGCAACCTTTGTTAATACCTAGTTGGAAGTGGGATCATATAAGTATGGATTTCATCACAGGTTTGCCCACTACTCAGAAAGGCCATGATTCAATTTGGGTAATCGTGGATCGTCTTACCAAGACAGCCCATTTTTTGCCTGTCAAGACAGATTATAGACCACCTCAATATGCCGAGAAGTATATGGCGGAGATTGTGAGATTGCATGGCATACCGAAGACGATAGTGTCTGACAGAGGGTCACAGTTCACTGCTCACTTTTGGGAGCACTTGCATAAAGGTTTGGGAACTAGTCTGATTTGTAGCACTGCCTATCATCCTCAAACAGATGGTCAGACTGAAAGAGTTAATGCTGTTTTAGAAGATATGTTAAGAGCTTGTGTGTTGTCTTCCAGAGGTTCATGGGAGTCATGGTTACCTTTAGCAGAATTCGCGTATAATAATAGTTATCAAGAAAGTATCAAGATGGCACCTTTTGAGGCTCTGTATGGCCGAAAGTGTAGAACACCTTTAAACTGGATTGAGCCAGGGGAAAGAAGGTATTATGGTATTGACTTCGTGGAAGAATCCAAAAAGAAAGTTCATATCATTCAGCAAAATATGAGAACATCTCAGTCACGTCAGAAAAAGTTATGCGGATAAGAGAAGGAGACTGCTTGTGTTCGAAGTTGGTGACTATGTTTATCTAAAAGTCACGCCAATGAAGAAGAAGCGGTTTGGAATACGCAGAAAGCTTGCCGCTAGATTTGTAGGACCCTACAAAATCTTGGAAAGAAAGGGTCTAGTGGCTTACAAATTGGAATTACCAGAAGCAATGGGTGCTATATTCCCAGTTTTTCACGTATCACATCTCAAGAAATGTTTGTGCATTCCAGAGGAAAGAATTGAACCTCGAGGCATAAAACTTAAGTCAGATCTGGTGTATCGTGAGCAGCCAATTCGAGTTTTGGATTCCAAATAAAGGGCTACTCGAAATAGTGTGGTGAAAACATATAATATACAATGGAGTCATCATGATGAAGGGGATGCATCTTGGGAAACGGATGATTACCTACAAAAAGCATACGAAGATTTTTATAATAAATGGTTCGTAACCCAAATCTCGGGACGAGATTTTTATAAGGAGAGAGGGCTGTAACACCCTGGTGTTACGCAAGCTTTTGCATGGCAATCATAAGCATGACATTTCATATCATCCATAATCATATATGGTAATATTATAACTTGAATGAAATAAAAGCTTGGAAAATGGTATTCATGATGTAATATGTTAATGTGCTAATTACCTTTCATCAAAATTGTGCAACTACAAATTTTATATCACTTAGAATTATAGGTCAAATTTTTGGAGCAACTAAATTACTCAAAGTTTTGTCAAAAACTGGTTTCAAAAATGTATTATGAAAATATTCAAAAATACTCCCTATTTTAGCTTTCATTCTCCAATTCAAAATCTGTTGAGAATTTTTAGTTGGCCCCTTAATCAAAGTTGTAGAGAATTAAATTATAAGCAACTTTTATTTTTGGGTCATTTCCAGAAAAGGTCTTTTTCTTGTTTAAAATAGGGTTTGAAAATTGTATTTGAAATTGGTTTGAATTTAGAAATTTGAAAAAATCAAAACCTAACCTAAGCAGGCCGCCGCCTCGGTTTCGGCCCGCTGGCCGAAACGGCCCGCTGGCCGAAACGGCCCGTGCCACTCCCGCGCACGCCCGCGCCCGCTCCCCCGCCTCTGCCCGGCCCAAGCCAACCCCTCTTCCTCTTCCTGCCCGCGCGCGTGGCTCGCTAGCGCCGCGGCAGAACACGCACGCCGCGTGGCAGCCGCATGCCGGCGACGCCCCCGCGTGGCCGCCGTGGACCCCGCGCTCGCGCTCCGCTTCAAATCGCCCCAGGCACCTAGTCTCCATCCCGCTCGCCACTCACTCGCTCCCCTTCTCCCTCCCTTTGGAGAAACCGAGCGGGAACGTCGCTCGCCACCGCACGCCCCCACCTTCACCGTCGTGTTCTGACGCCAGTGGACCTCCACCGTCCGATTGGTCGTGCACGAAGCTCCGCCCCCTTCTCCTCTCCTCCGAACGGGCGCCACCATCACCTTGCTTGCTCTGGTACGGTTCCATTGCTCCGCCCCCGCCGTGCCACCGCGTCGGGACCACCGAGCTCGCGCCCCACCCACCGCCTCGCTCGCTCCCCCTCCGTTCTTCCAAGCCTCCCTCTTGAGTTCGCTAGTTCCTTGCGAACGTTGTGCGCTCGCTCGATGGTCGGGACGTGGCCAGAAATGGCCGTTTGGCCGTCGGCCACCGCCGCGACGTCGAGGTCACGAACGCCGACGAGGCCGCTCTGTTCTTCTTCCCCCCCTTCGGTCTTCACTGGGCCAACCGCCCAGTGGGCCGCGCCTTCGAGCGGGCCAGCTCACCTTTCCCCACGCGCGCGAACCAGGCCGAGAACGGCCACGGGCTGGTTGACTCCCACGGGCCGGCCCAGTACCAATATTGAAAAATCAATTTCTGTTTTCTTTTATTATTCATGATGAAAAATACTTTGGAAAATGTTTTTGTAGTCCTTTCATCTCCAAAAATTGTGAAATAAATTTCTATGGACTCATTGGAACCAGATCTATAATATAAAAATATTGCATGTCAATATTTCATTACTTTTCTGTAGTATTTTATTTAATCCTTGGAATTGGTGTTTTCTTGAAAAATTGATAATAAATTATAGAAAAAACAGAAAAATGTGATTCCAAGTTTGTTAATCTTTTTGTGCCATGTACTTGCTAGGAAAATTATATATCATGCTTGTTCTGTAGAAAAATGTGTAGGTGTAGTTCAAATACTTTCTATCACTAGTATTTGCTATTTTTGTTAATTAAATAAATGTGAATAAAACATGCAAGTAATAATTTTTCTACAGTGATTATTTACTATGTAGAAAGTAGGAAAATTTCTAAATCTGTTCTTTGATACTTTTCATAATGCAAAGTATTTTCATGCTCGTTTTTAGGCCTTAGCTTGTTATTTTTATATAGACAGTTCTAATAATCCAAATGCAATGAAAATTTTATGGCATGCTAGAATTGATGTTAGTAATCCGCTGTAATTTTCTAAGATTTTTTCTGTGCTACCAAAATATGTGTTGCTGTTCAAGTATAGTGCTAAATAGGGTTTACACTCAACCTTTAATGCAAGATTAGTTAGTAAACTATGCTTTGGTGTATCTTTGAAGCATCTTAAGTGTCAGTGTGCCTTTGTATGGTAGAGATTAGTGGTGATAGTTTTTGAGTACATGTTCTTGAATGACGTAGACTACCTTGTAAAAGAGTCGTAAGTTCCACGTAATCCAAATAAAGTAACATGCTCATTACATCTCATTCATTCATCATCATCTCATGTCATCCCTGTAATGCACCTAGGCATGAGCACTTATACTTCTGCATCATATAGGATCGCAGGAAGTGACCCCGGTAGCAGTTCCCGAGGACCCGGAAGAGCAGTCCGAGGTGCAAGAGCAGGAGGCGACCGAAGCCGAAGAGGAGGTCGGTGAAGATCTTCCAGAGTGCCCCGACCACCGTCCGAGCTCTTTTGAGAGAGGCAAGCCCCGGAGCATTTCTCTCCCGGTTTGCAAATAATTTATTATTAACTTTACTTAATTTGATCCATTACGTTTAGGAGTTGTTTGCAAACATTGTAGCATTATACCTTGTTTCACCTTGCTTTACCGATCCTTGTCACCCTGGTGTCCGCGGTCAATAATTGCTTAGTTTGCTTAGACCGGTAGAAGTCGGGTGATTGCCTGTCATCCGCGAGCTATAGGGGATTACCTGGATTTATGTGAAAGTATGTCATATGAGAATAACTAAGTGTCGAAATGAACCTGAGACCGGACGGAAACTTGCAGGGTTTCGGATTGTAGTGTTTTCCGTCTGTGTTGATTAAGGACCGACCATTGTTGGGCCTCGAGTCATGTTGAACGCATGCCTCACATTTAGCTGGCCGAATAATGTACCTTTCGACCGTGAAGCTGGGAGATTATTCGGGCCGAGTGGATTGCCCGCAACGCACTGTACCAGAGCAGTAGTGGCAGGATACGGGGGCGCAATGATAAGGCCAAAGAGCAGTCGGGCGGCCCCCGGGTACATGTGGTTCCTGGCAAGCTCGCGACTTTACCGAATGGTTGACTCAGTGACCAATACCTCACTTTAGCGGGTGAGTGAGGTTTGTGTGAGGAATAAATTACCAGCTGGTTAATAATCGATTCGAATCGCCATCGTTCACTGGATAGTGAACACTTGACTTGAGCTACTTCATCGTAGTAATATTGATGAAACACTTGGATAGTTATGTGGAAGATGACATGGAAATTATTGTTAATAAGCATTGGTAATCCTTACTTGCTTAATTATATATTACTCTAGCACAGATGCAAACATAGTTGACAGGGTAATAAAGATTAAATTGCTGCATACTTTTAGAAAAGAATTGTTAAGTTGAAAATACTTTTCTTGCAAATGAGTCAGCTACCCCACCAGAAAGCCTATCATGATCCTTGTGTCATTTTATTTTGGTTCTGTCGAGTAAGTCTAGCTGAGTACCTTCTCGTACTCAGGGCTTTATTCCCACTTGTTGCAGATGGGCAGATGTATTACGGCTACTGTATCAACTGCCTCTATCCTGCGATGGACGAAGCTTAGGACCATGGGCAATGGTCATTCGCTACTTCTCGTCTGAAGCTTTTGCTGGAGATGATCACAAGCTGGCACTTTATTTCAAAACGCTGTGTGTGTGCATGATTTGAACTACTGCTTCCGCTACTTTTATTCGAACCTGGTTTGTAATAACTATGTTTAAACTCCGATGTATTTTATGCCGTAAACTTTTATGTAACTTATGATGGTGACCGCTAAACTTAGTATGATCTTGGCTGTTTATGTGAAATGGTTTGAAATCCGTCGAGATTTCACGGACTACCGGGTTATACGGGCTTAAGTTTGTTAAATTGTCCTCCTGTTGGATGATTTTCCTACTTAATCTCGTATAATTGGGCGGTTCTGTTACAACGGAAACTTGCAGGGTTTCGGACTATAGTGTTTTCCATCTGTGTCGATTAAGGACCGACCGTTATTGGACCTCGGGTCATATTGAACGCATGCCTCATATTTAGCTGGCCGGATAAAGTACCTTTCGACCGTGAAGCTAGGAGATTATTCGGGTCGAGTGGATTGCCCGCAACACATTGTACCAGAGTAGTAGTGGCAGGATACGGGGGTGTGATGATAAGGCCAAAGAGCAGTCGGGCGGCCCTCGGGTGCATGTGGTTCCTGGCAAGCTCGCGACTTTACCTGAATGGTTGACTCGGTGACCAACACCTCACTTTAGCGGGTGAGTGAGGTTTGTGTGAGGAATAAATTACCAGTTGGTTAATAATCGATTCGAATCGCCATCGTTCACTGAATAGTAAGCACTTGACTTGAGCTACTTCATCGTAGTAATATTGATGGAACACTTGGACGGTTATATGAAATATGACATGATGGAAGTTGTTAATGATCATTGGTTATCATTACCTGTTTAATTACATGTTACTCTAGTACAGGTGCAAATGTAGTTGACAGGTTAATAAAGATTTAACTTGATGCAAAGCTTTTGGAAAAGATTCTTTAAATGCTAAAAATACCTTTTTGCAAATGAGTCAGCTACCCCACCAAAAAGCCTGTCATGATTCCTTGGTGTCTTTTATTTTTAGTTCTGTCGGGTAAGTCTAGCTGAGTACTTTCTCGTACTCAGGGCTTTGTTCTCACTTGTTGCAGATGGGCAGATGTATTACGGCTACTGTATCAACTGTCTCTATCCTGCGATGGGAGAAGCTTAGGACCATGGGCAATGGTCATTCACTACATCTCATCTGATGCTTTAATTGGAATATGATCCTAAGCTGACACTATATTATGAACTCTGTGTGAGTGTGTGATTTGAACTAAATGCTTCCGCTACTTTCATTTGAAACTGGTTTGTAATAACTATGTTTAAACTTCGATGTATTTGTGACACGAACTTTTATGTAACTTGTGATGGTGACCGCTGAACTTATTACGATCTTAGCTAGTATGTAAGTTGGTTTGAAATCCATCGTGATTTCACGGACTACCGGGTTATACGGGCTTAAGTTTTTTAAATCGTCTGCTCGGTGGATGATTTTCTTACTTAATCTCGTATAATTGGTCGGTTCTATTACAGCTGGCATCGGAGCATGGTTTAGCGTGTTTACTGTTCACAAGTGTATTTAAAACAAAAATATGTTTGAAAAACGTGGCTTACAAACTAAAAGTGTGTCAGTGGTCATTTCCTTTATGCCCAATTAAGGACCCTTAGGTGGCTTAATTAAGTACTAACTTGGGGGTTTTAAAGTTTTGCATCTACACCCGAGCCAAGGTATGTATGAGTGATAACTTGACCGCACTGTTACCCTGTGGTCGAATGGTAGAGGTAACCTTCATATATGAAATAGCCATATATGTTGCTAGAGTTATATTCTTGCAACGTCGCACCTACACCAAGATAAGTGTGAGCTAGGAGAGCATGACCGTTCAACCTTCGGTCTAGGGGAGAGTTAGCTATGGTTACTAGCATAATTACATGTTTAACCATGTATTTATGAAAGTACTTAATTGTGGGTACATTTGTTGGGTAGCTATGATACCAAAGTATATACATCAGGGGATGTATGTATGGAGAGTATTCAGTTTACTCCTTTCATTGTGTGCTATATTGGGAAATGTTGGGCTGCAATGAAATTTTCTGTAGGTACGCTAACCACGAATGCGTAAGTTGAATGTAGCTGACGACTAGCTCTATATCGAGAGAATGCGTGTTATGCCACCGACATAGAACGTGATTGCCACCTTAGGCTGGCAATCTTGTGAGGACGAATAGGACGAAGCATGCATCTTCATGATTGTTGCTTTGTGCATATAACTATGCTCCTCCCACCTTTGTCCTAATAAATAAGTAACTTGTGATTGATGTGCTGCACTATCCTCCTGGTATGGGGTTGATCAAGAATGCCTTGTTCCATGTTACTTGAATAGGAAGTGTTTGAAATAGTGTGTGCTTAGCCTTGATAGAAATGATTAGGGTTATATGTTTGAACTTATAAATGTCCTCTAGTTTAGTCTAGTGGTGGATGTGTTTCTCATGCAAACTCTTGCAAATGCTTACTCAAGTAATTGTGATTCCTAGGAATAAACTAAATTATTGATTAGTCTAAAGTAAGAATGTTTGGAGTTACTAGAATAAAGGTGGTTGTGTGCTCTCTTGTTAACACAACAAGGTTAAACATTGTTTTGCATGTAATGAACTTTGGCTGCTAGAACAATTTATGTTGTAGTAATATTTTCATGGTCATAATAATGTAATCTGTGAATTAGTCCTTAGTGTGAATAAGAAAGTTATAGATAACTTAGTAAGCTTTCCAGTAAGTCTAGTACCACCTTAGTTTGATGCTTACAACTTATGTTTTGTTTAAAACACGTGTCTGCTGCGTAGCTGTCTAGTCTCTGTGTATGCACTAAGTTGGTTACTTTAGCATGTCTTTGTTTTGGCTAAACTTGTAGTTAGTTCTTGTTGATAAATGCTTGTTAGGTGTGAGCCTTCTACTTAGTATTGGGTGCTTAAGCTAACCTGATTGATTGTCTCAAGTGTCCGCTTAAAACCATGATGATGTGTAGATGCTTGTTATCTAGGTAGTGTCATAAGTTGTCACCTCTTTTGTCCTCGGTGAGCATGCGAGTGTCAAATAGCTTTATCCTAGAACAACGCTCACATTACGTAATCGCATGGTTGTCATCTCTAATTAGATTCTCTCGTAGGAGCCAGAGCCTGTAGACGTGGTTGCTAGCCCTTGAATGTTTGTGTCTCCATGCCTTGCTTGAATCGTAGGCCCTAGCGTAATCCCCTTATATGTTTGCTTAGGCCTTGGACATCCGCTACCTTTTTGGAGAATGTCCTTGTTCGATTGACCATACCCAATTCCATGTTGGACCTCCCGATTGTATCTCCTACAGATGATCCGAGCAACGCTAATCTCTCGTTGTCTGATCTAGAAATCTTTGCTTGCGAGATCAGGTGGCTATCTTATCAATGCAGTCTCTGATTGGTGTACCATTTTGTTCTAGAAGTTTGCTAAGTCTATCTCAACTTCTGACGTCTCTCAACATTGTCAATCTTGGTCTCATGTTGTTGTCCAACGTGATCGGAACCTTTCGTTTGGTAATCACCTTGGTATACGCAAGGCGTGCGTGGAAATAACCGAGAACCTTTGCTCAGTTGTCTTCAGCAATTAAGCTATGTTCTCTTACGCTGTGTTTTAATCTTCAAATCGCCTCCTTGTTGACTCTAAACCTTGTAACTACCCTTGCTTGCTACTCCTCCCTTGTCTAGTGCTTGTTCTTACCACCCAATCGGTGCCACTTGAAATTCCACTTTGTTTGTGCGTTTAATAATGGTGTTACGATTAGCATTCTATGGTGCCAGGACGAAACCGAGAGCCTCCTGTGGGCGCGCACACAAGGTTATGCTGCTTGGCACGCGCTAGTATCAGGGTTGCTAGTCATGATCCATTATGAAACGACAGCCGAAGTGTTATTTCTCGTGACCGTTTTCCTTGGTTATTTCCCTATATCTTATCTGAAGATTCATATCTCATACCTTATGTAGTAGAGCTTTCTCCTGAAGTTGCTAAGAGGATAACCTTTGAAGGACAGTCACCGACATGAACATTAACAGACTGCAAGAGGTGGTAGACAAGTGACTCTTCCCAAGTGTCCTTGTATGACGTCGGTCATCGATTGAGCAAAGTATGTCATCCCTATTGAATCAAAGGGCACCTAACACTTACTATTGGACAAGTTCTCCGTGGGATAAGAATTTATTGTCACATTGTACATTTGACCTAGTTATCAAAGTCTTGATCCTTATGTGGATGACGGTCATACAGATGAAATCAACTCTCTCTGGTGTGACTCCTTATCTGCAGACTTTGATGCCGACCACTTACTTGTGTCTCGACTACAATTATTGTTGTGGTCAAGAGTGAAGATTTAGAACTTAAGTGTTGAGAGACAACTGATTAGTTACCAGCAAGAAAGTTAATCTCCAGCCAAGTAACGATTCTTCGATAGCTGTGATGGTTATGTCTCAACGAACAATAGTAAGCGAAGAGGCCATGAAGCCGGTCAGCAATGCAGGTGTTGCATCTTCTCCAAATGTGCTATCAAGTCAATTCCATCTTGGACAATCACGTATATAGTGCAAGATGTTGTATTAGCCTTGTGAAGAACTAGAGAAAGCATGTCCCTAGTTTTGATCTGCATCATTGTGCCCCTAAGTACCATAAACAGTTTTGGTTCAAGGTTCTATTGGACAAAGTGCCAGAAAATATTTAGAAATGGTTTCTTATCTACGTAGGGATGCCCTCCATGTGGAATAATGCTTTGTGCTCTATGAAAACAGCCCACAAGTCAAATGCTTGTGCATCGTCAAGATTGGTGTCTAGATCAACGTCAGAAATTGTTCCCTGAGAAACATGTCACGAAGACTATAGCTTCCATCCTCAGCTAGAGAAAGGCTTCTGCTACTATGAGAAAGATGAGAGAGTGCAAAACACACACCTCCACATGTGAAGCAAAAGAAAAGGAAGAACACAAAATCTATCCAGAATTTTGTGGCACTACACCGGTTATCTTCAAGTCAACGGTTAGTGACTCAAACGAAGTTGGATTGACCCCAAACTTGGTAACCTCATTCCTTGCTTAGGACCCTTCAATGTCTTAAGTTGGTATGAGTATTGGTTGAGTAAAACATAGGATTTGAGAGATGTCTTTTCAGCTTGGTTTGCTGCCATTTTAGAACAGAGCTATTTTGGTGGATGGGTTGTTGGATAGTCAAACGGTGTCTGTTTGAGCTCAATTTTGGCAAGCAATTAGAAGACCCATGGATCTAGATGCCCATAAAAAATTTGTGCATATTGGAATAGTAGTTTGTGTGATATGAACAGAAAACAAAAGGGCTACATAATCAGTAATTTCTCTATTGACTGCGATCATCCTTTGCATTGGAAGGTTATATTTGTAATGCATGCCAAGAACTTGCAATTGATAGGTATCTTGCTATTAGACAACCCTTAGATACCCTTGAGAGGACTCTTTGCTCCCCTATGTGCCTTACTATTGACCTCTGAGATCAGCAATGCGTGAGCGATAAAGGCGTTCTACAAGTCAAATTGTGCCATTGCGAGTTGAAAGCATTTGGGAAGGTGTCAAACCACAAATTTTCAGATTATGGTTTTGAGGTATTGGTTGGCATTAGAATGAAGCCGCAATGTCAAAAATAGATCAAGAAGGCTAGTTTTGCTATAGTGCAAGTCAACCCAACTTATTACGCAACTGCACCACGAAGGAAAATTTTTCTCAACCTGCTTAGTAGTGAACTAGTTCCCTAGTTTGGTGGATACTTGCAACTTTTGTTGTCTTTTAGACCTAGCTATCATCCTTTTGTGGTAATGGTTCTCTAGTGCTAACGTGTCTCTGGTACTTTATATGTGTTTTTACCCAAGAGATTGTATCTGATTCAACCCAGGTAACTATTGCCTTTGTATGAGAGAATCTTTTTAGGTGACATTTGGCATAAATCCAGAACTGATAGAGTCAGCTATCACTTTCACTGTTCCCTCAACAGACTTAGATAATACAGTGTTAGCATCAGAGAAAGAGAACGGCACACGTGGAGCAATATGTAGTTTTCCCTCAGTTGGCATCTGAGTGAGTGAGTCGTCTATGACTGGTATAGACATTGTCTATTGGTTAGACGGTTTTTGATAGCCTAAAGAATGATTACCTCATAGATGGATCCAACCCTTATCAGAGGTTATACATGCTATGCCACTAGAAAAGTAAATGCTATGAGTAATTAGTCCATGCTCGTAGTACTCTCCGTGCACCGTGAACGAAGTACCGTATTGTCTTGGATTCCTCCTAAAGTAACAATGTTTCATGGAAGTCAGTGAAGAAAATTCTTCAGGCAAAAGTTTCTGCATAGAGCGAGTATCAGAAAGTGTCTTGCCCAATTAGCCTCTCTAATGATTGAAGCTAAGTAGCCTAATGCACTTGCAGATGTTGGAATTGGATAATATATTTCTCTTCCCTTGAAAAGTCCTTCGCACCAAATCTCGGGACGCGATTCTTTTAAGGGGGGAGGGTTGTAACACCCCAGGTGTTTGCCACCAGTTAAGCAGTGGATTTAAGCTCAAACATGATAGATTAAGTGGAGAGGACGATGTCAAGGTCAACCTATGGAGATGAGCCTAAACTAGAACTTGGATGTTGCACCATTGCTTTGCATATAGGCCATTTTCAAGATATATGCTTGGGTGGTGTTATTGCAATATCTTCATGTGTCTCACCTTAGTACCTATCTATATTGGTCACTCAAAAAGTTTCATAAAGTTTGGAATCAAAATGTCACATGAAATGATAAGTTATATCCTTGCTGGAATGATTTTACTAAGTGCTTGAATTGCACTATTAAGTGAATGGAAATATAGGTCATCAACCCAACCTTGCAAACTTGCCCAAAAGACTCTAGATGGACTCTACAACAAAAGTCATGAAAGGTTCGTGTTGAGCAAATGCCCCGAAAATGCTCCAATGGATCAAAAAGGATGATTTAAGCTGCATTGTGATCCTACTTTGGTCAAAGTATAACAGCAGTTTCTATATCAGTTTTGAGGTTGAACCTTAAATGAGAGTTGTAGTTCACTTTATGTAGAAGAAACTTTGTTTTTGGACCAAGAGCTAGATCATCTTGGAAGCGAGTCTAATCATTGCACAAAGATTGAATTTGCTGCAGTTTTCAGCACTTAGAATATTTCTAAGTCTAGAAATTCATCAACATCGGCATTGGCGTCTCGCGTTCTCCAAAATTTGTTAAGCATCTCAAGTTGACCCAAAAGTGAAAGTTGGAGTTTACATTTTGATGAAGAGCATACAAAAAGTTGAGTTCAGTTTGACGAAGTTTTGACCATCGAATGCAAGTTTCCGTGACTGCCGTCAAGGTGTTGACACTGCTATTTTGGCAACTAGTTAACCGCTAATCCGTTGCTCTAATGACCTTGGCTCCTTAATGAAAAACGTAGAGCTTCATGTGGGCTCCAACTTTGGTTTAAGGCCCATGGCCCAGTTCAGCCCGTAGATAGCCCAAAACGGTGCCCCAAGATGGCCACAGCAACGCACGCCATGTGTCCGACGTAATGCCACAGTGGAGACACACGTCCTGGACGTGGCGTTCATGCGCGAGAGCGCGCCCCACCATTGCTGCCGCGTGCTCCTTCGTGGCTCACTCTTCCTCTCGTGCGTGGGATGGCAACAAGCGCTCCTCGAGCTTTCCACTCGCGCTCACATGCCCTCCCTCTGCCTCGCCATTTGTGCTCACACGCGCACACATCATCGTGGTCGTGGCCACCATTGCCGGCGATGCAAGCTCCACCGCTACTCCCTATCCTTCACCATCGCAGCGCCTAGCCATGTCGTGCATGCGCCTCACCGTTGCAGGGCTACCGCACCACCTCGCCGTAGCCGGAGCTCCACCGACGCCCCTGTCCGCCGGAGCCGTCATCGGCTTGCTGCTGGTGCCCGTGGCCAGGGAGCCACGACCAGCCTCAAGCCGGGCCGTGCACCACTAGGGGTGCGCAGGCACGCTAGGAGGGCCGTGCGGCTGCCACTTGCCGCCGGCGCCGCCCTACCTCGTCGGAACCGGCCCTCCCCAACGGCCTCTGTGTCCCTCCCGTGCTCTCTGTATGAGGAAGAAGAATAAGGACCCACGTGTAAAAGAGAAACAAGTCCAGGGGGTTTTCTGCAGAACTAGTGACTCAAATGAATAGTGTTGCATAGTGCAGTTTTTCTTTTTCTTTGTGAATAAATGGCTGAATCTTGCATAATTCATAGTAAATCATAGAAAAATTGTAAAATAGCAAATAAGGACTTTTTGGAATCCTTGTAAAATTATCTATGTAGTAGATCTATAATATCTCATGTTTTAGTTTAAAGTTTTCTCTGTAAAAATAGATTTGTGCAGCTAGGTTTTAATGCTAGATGTATTTGTCATTTTCATAACTGTAGATATAGGGCTCCAAATGAAGTGAAATTTTTGTGGCATGCTACTCATATAATTTTTAATGTGTGGTAAAAATTTCATGAATTTTGGTTGCCATATGAGTGAGTTATTAGTGTATCTTGCTCTCACATAAATTCTTGCAATAGCAATTTGTCTTTTTCATAGAGGTTTATATACATGTCCAAAGGGCTTGAAATTTATACAATAGACTATTGGGCATATGTAAGATCTACTGTAATTTTTATAGAGTTTATTATGGACTGTTGGTATATGTTTATTATTTCACCTTGCTATCTAAATAAATTAAGAAATACATTAAAAGAATTTATTTAGTGATGAGCACTATGCTTTTTAGTGATCATTTAACATGCACTTTATGATGGTTACATTGGTTGTGGCCAAATGTATGTTTAGAATATAAGTTAATATTTATTCTTGCAATTGATGCTTTCCTGGACAGTTTCTGGGACTTTGGTAATTTCACTATGAAAATGATGTTTGATGAGGAACATGCTTATAACAAAGTTGTAGATAACTCATTAATCTAGCTTGTGTTAAATTTTGGTGGCATTTCTCCTTGTAGTTTGTGAGTAATGACTGTTTCAAGTTGGGTTCTAGAAATAGTTGTTCTCTGGAATCTCTGGATCAGATTCTGTAATTATGCATGTTTGACTTGGTTAACTTGAGAATCATGCTAAGATGATTAAAGATGAATTATGGATAATTTCATAAGCTTTCCACAATGTCTTGTTGCATGGCTATTGGAGTTATATAACTCCAGTTATGATCCAAATATGCAGCTGTTGTTTGCAGTCTAGAAATAAATAGATGATAGTTGTGGTTGTTTACTCCATGTGTTGCTAAGTGTGACTTATACCCTTGTTGATGGTCAAGTTAAGATAATTATGATCTTGTCAAACTTGTGTTATTCTTGATGTGCTTGTCCTCTTTAATTGGTTGTGTGATGTTAGTTAAATAGCTTTTGGTGTCTATGTCTGAATCGTGTGTTTACTTGAATGATTATATGATGTATCTTGTGTTACCATTCATCATATTCATACACATGCATCTTGCATCTCATTTAGGTTCGCTAGATACACCACGTGAAGGATGAGATGTTGGAGCCAAACCTGAAGACGGTGTTTGGTGGACCTATCCCGATGATGGAAGGACTAAGCAAGTGTCGGGATAGGAGATGCTCGCCAAACGAGTGTCATCTGTCAATCACTAACCTAAGTGTTCGATCTCAGGCAAGCCCCAGAGCATTTTTCTCCCCCGGTTTGCAAATATTTTATGAATGCTTTACTTTAACTGTTGCATTATGTTTAGGAGTTGTTTGCAACCGTTGCTACATTATACCTTGTTTACTCCGTTTTACCCTATCATTGTCACCCTGTTATCCGCAGTCAAGTAATTGCTTAGCTTGCTTAGACCGGTAGAAGTTGGGTGATTTCCTGTCACCTGCGAGTTATAGGTGTTTACCTGGATCTGCTTGAGAAGATATGTCGTTAGGAAATAACTAAGTGTTAATGTGAAATTGAGACCGGACGGAAACTTGCAGGGTTTCGGACTATAGTGTTTTCTGTCTATGTCGATTAAGGACCGACCGTTGTTGGACCTCGGGTCATGTTGAACGCATGCCTCACATTTAGCTGGCCAGATAAAGTACCTTCTGACCGCGAAGCTGGGAGATTATTCGGGCCGAGTGGATTACCCGCAACGCACTATACCGGAGTAGTAGTGGCAGGATACGGGGGCGCGATGATAAGGCCAAAGAGCAGTCGGGCGGCCCCCGAGTACATGTGGTTCCTGGCAAGCTTGCGACTTTACCTGAATGGTTGACTCGGTGACCAACACCTCACTTTAGCGGGTGAGTGAGGTTTGTGTGAGGAATAAATTACCAGCTGGTTAATAATCGATTCGAATCGCCATCGTTCACTGGATAGTGAGCACTTGACTTGAGCTACTTCATCGTAGTAATATTGATGGAACACTTGGACGGTTATATGAAATATGACATGATGGAAGTTGTTAATGATCATTAGTTATCATTACCTGTTTAATTACATGTTACTCTAGTACAGGTGCAAATGTAGTTGACAGGTTAATAAAGATTTAACTTGATGCAAAGCTTTTGGAAAAGATTCTTTAAATGCTAAAAATGCCTTTTTGCAAATGAGTCAGCTACCCCACCAAAAAACCTGTCATGATTCCTTGGTGTCTTTTTATTTTTAGTTCTGTCGGGTAAGTCTAGATGAGTACTTTCTCGTACTCAGGGCTTTGTTCCCATTTGTTGCAGATGGGCAGATGTATTACGGCTACTGTATCAATTGCCTCTATCCTGCGATGGGAGAAGCTTAGGACCATGGGCAATGGTCATTCACTACATCTCATCTGATGCTTTTATTGGAATATGATCCTGAGCTGGCACTGTATTATGAACTCTGTGTGAGTGTGTGATTTGAACTAAATGCTTCTGCTACTTTTATTTGAAACTGGTTTGTAATAACTATGTTTAAACTCTGATGTATTTGTGACGCGAACTTTTATGTAACTCGTGATGGTGACCGCTAAACTTATTACGATCTTGGCTAGTATGTAAGTTGATTTGAAATCCATCGTGATTTCACGGACTACTGGGTTATATGGGCTTAAGTTTGTTAAATCGTCTGCTCGGTGGATGATTTTCTTACTTAATCTCGTATAAATGGTCGGTTCTGTTACAATATCCATGGTCAACGTAGTCGTGGTCGGGGCGATCACACATGAATCCACAAGCATTAAAGAGGTGACTTGGTAATGATGGAGATGTGTTGAGATAGTCATCATGGAAAGGGGTGATGCTAAGGTCAACGCAGTTAGGGCTGTCAATGATGTAGATAAAAAGTGTCAATACAATCAAGGCAAATATAGGACGAGAACAAGAGGGTCGAGTCTGAAGTCAATGCACTCAAGCTACCATGGATGAAGCATGTGCTGGGTTGCCACATCTTGGAATGTCAAGAACAAAGACACGCTAGTATTGCCAATATTGTACTTACTACGCAAAGGGCCCCAACCATACGATAGTGTCTAAAAGACCGGTATAGAAGGCCTTAATGATGGTTGTTGTGCTTAGAATGGTGGGGTAGAAGGTGCCCGATGCGGTCTGTGCTATTGTAGAAGTAGGTGGGGGAAAGGCGACAGTGTTGGTGATGAGATTGTGCAGGACGAAGATGAAGTAGTGCAGGAGTGGATGCTCCTTCCCAAAGGCAAGCAGTATGGGTGGATGGTCTTGCTTGACACAAGGTACCAGCATGTTCGCTTAAGATTATTAGCCAAATCAGCCAGCCAGCCAGAAGTGTTTTTTCTCACAGAAAACCAGCCAGCAGTACTTTCAGCCAGCCAGATCAGCCCAAGCGAATAGGTTGGTGGATGCTGGTGGTAGTGCTCGATGTTGGCACCGAAGACCTTATTAGCATGAAGAAAACTTGATGTAGACAGGTGATGCGCAAGAGATTGCACATCACAATCGTCGATGCATGGGAGACAAAGATGTAGATGCAAAGGTAAGAGGACACATGGGCAACGATGATATGACCCAAGGAGGTGACACAATAGTAGCCCTGGTGCTTAGAAAAAATGCCTATAGTAATTGACGATGGACGTCACAAGAGTCAGATGGATCGCACACAATTGGCTGATCAAACCAAGTACGCACCAGGTGGGATGACGATGAAAGAAGTTAGTGGAGGCATCCAAAGCTATAGTGGCGATGATGAACTAGCAATGAAGATGTGTGGACAGTATGATTGAGAAGCAACATGTGTAGGAGTTCCCTCGGCATTACATGCCTAGGTTGGCCGCACAATCGAAGAGGTAGAGGCCAGTGTAGTGACACCAATTTTAGAGTAGGTACATGCAAGGTCGATAGGCGTTGGATGACACAACCTTAATCAGTGATTGAAACGAGCATGCAATCTAGTGTGCGCTAGTTGGCTGGGATGAACAATTGGCACCGGCAGAGGGGAGTGAGGGAGGGCTAGGCCTATGGCGGCAAAGTGCATGGATGTGGCGTAATCTAGTCTGGTTGCCACCACGATTGGTTGGGGATGCGATGCAGCCTAGCGTGATCCCCACCATGGAAGTGTAACGTCTAAAAGGTGGAGACTGTGATGACCAAGCAATAAGCTTGGGGAATAGAGGTGGCAGCCCAACCACGAGCGTGAGGAGGTTAGCCTAATCCACTGCTTGAAGACGATAACAATGGTGGACCGATCAATAAGATTTGCCTCCTAAACGGCCGCCCCCAACGAAGATTAATCTCCACGGGGGCACATGGTTCAAAAGTGATGTCTTGTGCTCTACATCAAAACTTGAACTCATGATACCATGTAAGAGGAATAGAATTAGGTGAAATTGGATTATTTTCATTGAGCTTCTCAAGCGATATATATAGGGTTTACATGGTTAAACTGGTACTCAGGATCTAATCCCAACTAAATTTATCCTAGTCATGATATACTCTAATAGTTTGGTTTGAGAAAATGGGACCAGTCATCATCTTCTCATTGCTCAACTTTTTTTCTTGTTTTGTAGAATGAATGGTTGATCTATCACCACCTTGGCCCCCAAGATAATTATTAGTCGAAGGATGAGGAATAAAATCATTTCATTAGAATCATAATATAAACTCACGATATGCATCATGTCTACATTCATCCTTAACCAGATGCCCATGTGTCGCCCTTTGTGGTGGCTCTGGCGGCAAACTAAGGGAGCCGCCACTCTCCCACCCCTTCCCCCTTCTCCTTGCCATGATTTGAGCTGGTAATAAACCAATCAGTGCGGTGACAATAGAATGTCGGTGGGGTGCTTTCTCCTTCTTTGGTTGGCACATGTGATATTGGATGTTGAAGTCAGCTAGATCTAGACACTCTTTGCGGCATCAAGCCTCCTCTCCACAGAATCATGTCTCTTCCCTGTAGATCTTGCCTCCCACTCATCGATTTTTCCCTGTAGATCTTGCCTCCCACTCATCAGTTTTTCCCTGTAGATCTTGCCTCCCACTCATCGATTTTGGCTAAGGCAACATGATAGCCGTGGATCTTAAGTAGGCATTGATGAGGCATGTTGAGATAGGAGTGGTCGCTCCCATGGGTAGCATGGGCGTTCTAGCCTACACCATTGTTGTACCTTTCCTATTGGACTGCATGGGTCTTCGCTTCGCCATGCTCAGATTTGCTTGACTTGTTTCCAACTGATGCCCCTCATGCAACTTGGTCCTTGTAGGTAACTGGTGCCACCGATGGCAGTGGTCAGTATGACTACTCCTTGCAATTATGTCTTCATTTCTTTTTATGTCGTTCATAAAAACTCTAAGACTGACGCCATTTTAGCATCGAACCGAATCGCTTACTCGGTTAACGTGTCATATTTTTATATGGATCATGTAGACTCTGATCATATGCCTATTGGCTAGCTCGTGACTCTGTCACACACCTAAAGATCATTTAATTTGCCTATTGTATAGTAAGTAGTTGGTTATTCGACAAGACTGAGTGCTATGGTGACACTTGCTTGGAAAGAGGTGGAGGTAGGCTAGTCTCCGAGGAGAGTTTCATTGTATTGTTTCTAAGATTGCCATGCCATATAGAGTAAAATGAAACTTGTATGAAACATCCACTCCCAATGCAAAGTTTCATTCCATGGTTTCATAGAAATTGAATTCTACGACTCACAGAGAGTTGGTAATCGTGCTAAGAGAGTTTCATCCCCATGGCACTCACTTCTTCTCTCTCTTCGTTTAAATATTGTCATGTCAAAAAAAATGCATATGTGGCAGACTATTAAATGCAAATGAAACTCTCATAAAAGTCCCACTAAAACTGGCCGTAGGAACCTCTGATTTAGTGGTAATCGTGGGTAGTAGTTATTTGACTATGGGGAGAAGGCATTGTTTAAAATACGAGGCATTTGCTCTTGAAGGTGGAACCAATGGTTTGGTCTTCACTAGTTAAGATAATGGCAATGATGGTGTCCCAGTGTCATGTTCTTTTTGAAAGCGTTGCGTTTGAAGAGGTTGCATCACCATCCAAATGTTGAATATTGGTGGATGGAGTGTCTTTATTTTCTTTTTCTTTTATTGTCTCTGGCTGTGTGCACAACACAATAGGTGTGTAATGGTCAGAGTAATTTCAGTGCTATTATTATATCTTATTGAGGTGTTTGACTAAGATTAATAAAAAATCCTTTATGAAAAAAATCATATCTAAAATGAGGTGGCTCTCAAACCAAATAGCACATTCATTTTTAAGCCTTAGATCTGAGATCCGATGCCAGCAGCCTCCTTTAGTCCTTTAGCATGTGGCTGGAGACATTTGTCGGTTTTGCGACTAAACAAAGGGCAAGTGGTCTCAGATAATAAACAAAACAACGAGCAAACTGGGCTTCGTTCCACTGAGAAGTTAAAATATCAAGTGCAATGTGCAATACGTACATGGTACAACATATGGAAAATATTTATTTTTCCTGCCAAAAAAATGCTGAAAGGAATAATTTTTCTATTGGAAGAAATATACATGCTTGAACAAATTACAGCTTCTATCGTGGTATCCTTCAAAAAATCAAAAGCTTGCACGGACAAAATCAAACGAAGGAAAACAAATCCTGTAATGTGCAAACCTCCACGAGGAAACAGAGAAATTCGTGTACCAAAATACAGATGATGTATTCAAACCGGGATCGAAGATTGACCAAATTTGTAGAGGAGTTAAATGCTCCGGATGCCCATTACCTTATGCGGGTTTTGGTTAGGTCCATCAACTCTGAAGTTGATTTCCAAATTGCACTCGAGGTCCAAATTGGACATTTAGCTCCCCCAAACATGTCCTGAGTTCTCGTTCCAGTCTTGATACATGTAAATTATACATTTGACTTTCTAAACTTAATTGCACACTCAGGTCTCTACTTATTATTGTACCATCCCGATCCACCCTGTCCCTTCTAACTCCAGCATCAATGCATCATGCCGTCATCATCCATTACACCGCACGTGCCTGCTCACTTGCGCGGCTATGTCGTGTTGCACCATGGTCGTCTTGCCATACCCACACTGCCATGCTAGGCCCTCTGAGCAATCATGGTGGTGTCCCTCCTTGTTCTTGCTCGACTCACTCCATGCTGCACCTCACCGCCATGACATCGGCATTGGCCCCCATCCTATGGTAGTCGCACTTGGCATCGATACCATCACTCTTTCATGTCCCCGACACTGCTAGCTCTCATGATCTCCATCTCCTCGCAACCGCTCCCCAACCTCTCGGTCTTCATCGCCTCCCGTTGTGATGGGCTCATCTAACGTGTGGACGTACGTGCCTACAGCACCGTGGGTGGGCGAGGCACATCATAGCAGTGTAGATGTGCAAGCGTGTCGCTGCGGCATGGCAGGGAGAGTGCATTGCATAGCGTGGTAGACGCAACAGTGGGTGTGGCACTGCACGGCGATGCAGTGCATGCAAGCATGGGGTGACAGAGCGAACGTGGTGCTACACAAAGTTGTTGCACGAGGTGAGGCATGTGCATGCAACACGTGGGGCGAGAAGAGTGCGGTGCAAGGTGGGCCTATTCACCAGGTTGGTTCCAAACCTGTTGCCCAGTGAAACCACCCGGGCCAAACCGTAAGTGCGGGTTCTATGAGTTACATTTGGTTTTGCAGGAACTGGCAAAACCATCACAACTACGTTTTATCTGCGAGCTCGCCTTCTCGAGGACGACTATGGCTCCCTTACACGCATGGCCGGCCTCATCCAGCACATGCTCCATCGCCATGGCCTCCCCGTGTCCATGTGCACGCTTGCTCCCGCGGCGTGGCCACATCAACTTCTCCTCCATCATGTGTCACAGCTCCTCCACCTCCATGTCCTTCTCACCGGCGGCTACTGCAGCGACACGACAACCTCAATGTCGTCCATGATCATGGGACCAATGGCGGAACGTCCTCCCCGTGCACCCACTCTAGCAATGCATCCATTGCGACCTTCTTCTCTATCACGCACCACAGCTCCTCCGCCTCCACATCCTTATTGATGGCAGCGGCGGTGGCGTTGATGTCGTTGGAGGCCATGATAAAGGGACCGATGCAGAGTTGCAGCTTCATCATCGTCGCGCCGTCATGTGGGTTTCTTGCTAGGACGTACAATTGCATGTCCATGTGGTCTTCTCCCCCATCTCAGGCCGCAACTCCTCGCCCTTCACGTTCTCATCAAATCGCCCCATCGAGTGCCCATGACCTGGTGAAACCGTCAAACCAACAAGACCAATGCACATAACCCGTTGTCCTGTAGGTTAGCTTGGTTTGGGTCCTAGAACGTAGAACCATATTAAACCGTAGTTGAACAAGCCTAGTGCAGGGGATGTTGTTGGACGGTGCAATAAGATTGGGATAAGCATGATAAGTTTAAGAGACGAGTGTGTAATTTGCTAACACTAGGACTAAAAATGAAAACTCTGAACAAACTTTGGAAGAAATAAGTTTAGAGAGGTGAGTGTGCAAAAACCACATGTTACTCTTAAACAATTGAAACTTCTAGTGCCTGAACGTTCGGATCCAGGGGTCCGTCCAGACGCACCTTGGGCCCCGCGCCCCCCTCCCGCACGGAATGCGCCCTCCACGAGAAGAAAGAAGAAAGAACAGCAACCACACCCGTCCCCGCCACCCCCGCACGCCCCGCGCAGAGGAGTAAGTAGATAGGAACAGCCCTGCACCCCCACGTGCATGGGATCCGCCCGCCCCCGACCTCGTCGGCCCCCCAGCACCTCTACCCGCCGCCAGCTCGCCCCCATAGCTCCTGCCCACGAGCTACGACAATAGAAAAAAGCTATTGCAATATCGAAAGAACTTCTAATGCAACAAACAAATATATGAACTGCAACATCAAAAAAATGTCAACTGCAACATTCAAAAACATCCACTGCAACATCGGGGAGAATCTGTTGCAACAACGAGAAAAAGCTATTACAACATCTCGAGCACTACTAATGCAACATTTCAGAAAACCACCTGTTCTAAAACAAAATCCACTGCGACATCGGGGGGAAACTGCTGCAACAAACGAAAAAGCTATTGCAACATCTCAAGAACTACTCCTGCAACATTAGAAAAATGCCTGTTGCAACAACAAAAAAAGTATCATTGCAACATTCCAAATCATCTGTTGCAACATTGAAAAAGAATCATTACAACAACGACGAGATCTGACCTCCCGAGGGCTCGTCGAAACCCTAGCCACCACCAAACCATTACATCCAGAGGGAGGAGGAGGAGGAGGAGGTGGAGGTGGAGGAGAAGGGGAGGAGGGCTCAGATCCAGATTCAGAGGAAGAGGGAGGGGGCCCTCAGATCCAGATCCCTCCCTACCTACCTCGTCGGAGCCGTGCCGTCGTCCTCGTCTCCGAATACATGGAGGTCGCGGCGCGCGAGGAAGAGAGAGCAGGGAGGGAGGGAGGCGCACGGGCTCATCGGAAGCCGCTGTCTTCATCCCACTCCGGTGGCATGGACGACGCAAAGGGTCGCAGCGGGGGGAGAGAGAGAGGGAGCCAGAGAGAGGAATGGAGGGAGGGGCGGCTCGCGGCGGCGCGGCTTGGAGGGCGCACAGGAGAGGGAGGCACACGGGGACGAGGCGCGGGAGGAGCGCCATGCAAGCGCATGGCGCGGGCAGCAAAGGAGCGGCGGGGGAGCATGAGGCGAGAGGGGAAAGAGAAAAGGTGGAGTGATAAACGATGAATAAACGTCCGATGTGGTCGGATAACCTACAGGTATTATTAAAAAACACTTTACGTGGCGGGACCGGAGCGGGGAGTCCAACACATTACGAATCGCGTCGCCTTTCTTTCCACCCCATTTCCCCGCCACGTCACCGCGCACCCTCCCCCACCCAAACCCACCTCACCCACCTCTCGACCAGCCCACCAACCGACACGCGGCCCCGCTCCCTCCCGTCCCCACAGCGTCATCCTGCCGCGGACCAAGTCGCGCAGCCACCGCCATTTTTTTCTTTATTACTCGTGAAACCAGGCAGGAGGGAGGAGGCGACGACATCGCCACCGCACCGCACCAGTGAAGAAGAGAGAGGGAGGCGCGTCGAGTCTCCCAAGAAACGAGCTAGTACAAAAGCCTCCTCATCCTTTGACCCCCGAATCCCCTACACCATTGATGGTTGCGGGGGCACCGGAGGGAGCCGCTGACGATGGGCCTCTGCTCCTCCTCCACCGCCGCCCGGGCCGCCTCCGACCCCGGCGCCGCAGCCACGGGTGACGCCGCCGCCGCGAAGAAGGGGCGCGGGATCGTCGCGTGCGGGAAGCGGACCGACTTCGGCTACGACAAGGACTTCGAGGCGCGCTACTCGCTCGGGAAGCTGCTGGGCCACGGCCAGTTCGGCTACACCTTCGCCGCCGTCGATCGCGCCTCCTCCGAGCGCGTCGCCGTCAAGCGCATCGACAAGAACAAGGTACTGCTATGCGTGCTCCGCGCGCCGGCGACCGAGCCTTCATTGTTCTTTTTCTCATTTCCTTTCCGGGGGAACGAGCGTCTCATGTCGCTGGCTGGCTGACGGGTGGGCCAGGCCTGAGGCCTCCTTGCGCTGTGTCACGCCAGCTGGAGCTGCTTCTCGTTTATCACGAGTGCGGTAGCTTCTGCAAGGTTGTTGGCACAGGTTGCCAGATGCCAATTGCCTCGGGACACTGCACTGCACATGGCGAATCAGCAGAAACAGAAATCTCAAATAAAGACATCTATATGCTGACTTACCCTAAAAAAGGAAAAGAAAAGACATGCTGACTTATTTGGGGTTACTGTACATATATCTGCTAATTTGGGCAGGCTTTCCCTTTCTGAGAACACGTAGGAGAGTTCCTCATCTTTGGATTAGATATCATGGGCAAGTTAGATCTATTGATTAGCGGCCATGGAAGCTACAGAGATCACGACTTATGGTTTGGTTCTGGTTTCTAATGTCACAAATTGTCTCAGTGTTACAAACTTATTGATGAGCATATCATGGCCAATGGCAGCTCTGCTTTGGCCTTACACAGTTGTGCCATAATGGTATTAGGAACATATTCGGTTTTCACCACTTTTGTCCAAATGAAGATACTCCCTCTGTCCCTGAAAGGATAGATTCCTAGAATTCGTGCCAGTCAAACTTTTTAAGTTTGACTAACTTTACAGAAAAAATCATCAATATCTATGAAATAAAATAAGCATTTTATGAAAATATATTCTATGATAAATCAAATGATATTAATTTGGTACCATAAATCTTAGCGTTTTTTTCTAGAAATTTGGTCAAAGTTTAAAAAGTTTAACTTAAGACAACTCTAGGAATCCATCCTTTCAGGGACAGAGGGAGTAACTGATAATTCTTTTATCTGTAACAAAATAGGCTGTATCAGAAACGTAACACTTCCAAAAATGGCCCTCGGCCTTAGTGGACACATGTTGGTCACATCTGTTCCTCTGTGCATTCAATATCAGTACGTCATAACAAGTGTAATTTGTTCATAATATCAAGAAAAGTCAGAACTAACCTATTTTGAAATATAGTGTACAGAATTAACTTGACACAAATGGGGTATTTTCCCTGCAGATGGTCCTTCCTGTCGCTGTTGAAGACGTAAAGCGAGAAGTTAAAATGTTGAAGGCATTACAAGGGCACGAAAATGTTGTACACTTTTACAATGCATTCGAAGATGACAACTATGTTTATATAGTCATGGAGTAAGTTATGGAAAACCTCTCATTCTTCTTGTATTCTTTCAAGTTTCATTTATAAGTAGGTTTATGTGAATATTAAACCACCATGGATTCCGTAGGAAACCCAATCAAATATGACTTGAGTGGTCCATAGAAGTTTTTTGGTTAGCCTTCTGTCAGAAACTTTTCCATAACTGATATGGAGGACTTATCATAGTAAGGCCCAGGGCAGTTGGGAGTTTGATGACATGAGTCTGTGACATCATATTCAAAATCGAATAACATCATATTTTTGGAGCAATTCTATGATAATGCTGGTTTGGTTTATAGAGAACTCAGGACAAAAGAGCAGATTAGGTTTGTGTGCAAGCAATTGTGATGCTTTCCTGAATTTCTTACTATAGCTAATTAAATATCTGACTTCCATTGATTTGTTCATTGTGTCAGATTATGTGAGGGTGGCGAGCTACTTGATCGGATATTAGCCAAGTAAGAAATATCATAATATTTGGATGTCTCTGACAGCTCTTATCTTACCCTTGTTGCATAAGTATTGCATTCTGTGTTTTTTCTCTGTTAACTTATACGGAGTATATTCAATATCAAGCTAAGTATTTACCTTTTTTTTTTGCTCAACTAAGTGTTTCTTTTACGTGTCATTTCTCGTTTCAGAGTTGATTCCAGAATATTTCTTGAACTTTTGTTTTTGTTATTCTGATAGTCTGGTAATTTTTGGTTGGACTAGAACATAGAGGCATTAGTTTGTTCTTATGAGATAGTATCGTCCAGATACTGAGCCTACTAGATATAGCCATATAGGTTTTGCTACAATTTTGTTCCTCTCTCTGTCTTATATTGACACTGCACCTTGAAACATGGCAACAGTCCCCATATGATAAGAAGTTTCTTAATATGGATATCTAGCATTATTGGTGTATTGAGATGGGACATCCTTGTCACTTCCAAACTTCTTTTGGAAGAAAAGACACCATAGTCTCCTATGCTGTGTTTACACCCTTTCTTTACTAGTGCCTTTGTTTTGATGTATTTAGAAGGCATCTTATGCTGGAATTCATATTTTGTGGCTGAACAGGAAAGATAGCCGTTATAGTGAGAAAGATGCTGCGGTAGTTGTCCGACAGATGCTCAAGGTTGCAGCTGAGTGCCACCTGCATGGTTTGGTTCATCGAGACATGAAACCTGAGGTATACCCTGAAAGTATAAGATGGAATCCTATCATCAATAGCAGTTGCTAATATCTTTTTATTAAAAGGAGTAGCTAATAATCTTACTGGTGTGTAGAACTTCCTATTCAAATCAACAAAGGAGGACTCGCCCCTTAAGGCTACAGATTTTGGTCTTTCAGACTTCATAAGACCAGGTGCGTCCATGCACATGTTTTTAACTTAATGATCTGTAGTTTTCCCTGTTTGACTTTCACAGTATGCACATGTTTTTAACTTAATGATCTGTAGTTTTCCCTGTTTGACTTTCACAGTATGTATTAGTTATAGGTTACACTTAACTATTGTTGTATGCACTTACAGGGCGGCAATTCCGTGACATTGTTGGAAGTGCCTACTATGTAGCACCAGAAGTACTCAAACGCAAGTCAGGGCCAGAATCCGACGTTTGGAGTATAGGTGTTATAACCTATATTTTGCTGTGTGGAAGACGACCTTTCTGGGACAAAACTGAAGATGGGATATTTAAAGAGGTTAACAGCCTAAGCTGTCTATATTCTGTAACCATTTTCGACATGTTGAGTATATATATGTAAAAGTGCTTTCTTTGCATGTCCCATGTTAAATAATTTCCTTCAGTTCTTCAACGTTGACACATTTTCTTGATATCATTATCCTAATTGCTAATTTAATATGAATTAAAAATCTATTCCATGTAAAAGTTTATGGTTTAAGGAAGCTGAGCTAGTTCAGTTGACCACCCAGGTAAGTCCTCGTCGAGGCGAATTTTTGTGGCTATTTTCTTATTATAAAATGCCCCCTAGTTCCTACTAGGTTAGTCTAGTTTTGTTTTAAGTTTATGGTTTATGTTGTCAGATAGGCTAACTTCTATAAAGATAAAATATATGGTGTTATATTTCGATGTGTAGTTTATTGTACAACATAGTAATATTGAACACAAAAACAGGTATTTGTGTCTTCACAAAAAATTTATGTGCTCTATTTTTTTACGGAGAGATTGGCAAAATAGGATGGATATGGTCGAGTTCATTTTAATCCACAAAAAGTTGCCATGATCTTGCAAAACCAAGATATTTGTTTTCTCTTTCATTTTTCTACATCCGAAGAGGATTGCAGAGGGCTCTATTACCCTTTCGCTTTATGACTACACTCACAGAACTTCTCCCAACACTCCTCTCTGCTGCATTCTCTGTCAACTTCTTTTTGGAAGGATGGAGTGTCTCTTAGCTGAATAGTGGGAACCTTCAGTGGGTATCTGAAAATAACCGGATATTTTAGTGGTATTTTGTGGAAGGGAACTTTCAACTATACTGTAAGTGAGCATCAACATTCCTAATCCGTAATAGCAATGCCAAATAAAAACAATGGACTTCCAAGGGTGTTACTGACACAAATTTATAGGATGAGTATAGGGAATACGTGAATAAAAATTAGGACAAACGATCTTTTGGGATTACAACTTCTCATGATGTGTTAACAACAAGATCAAGCTTAAATTCTCTTCTCTTCCTAAACTTGTGCAACCATGGAAAATCAAGAGTTGTCTGAATCCAAGCATGCATTATCTGATAAATGTTTGGAACAAACAATCCTTGGTGACAGCTCTTAATGTCCAGAAATTCTAGCATGGATGGCTGATCTAGGTGGACAGAATCCTCATTCATCTCTTTTCTCCTAGCTCTAATGCACTAACAAAACAATGAAAGCAGTCCTAAACATCAGCTTTGCATTGATACAAGCATGAATATTTTTGTATGCTCTGCTAGTGTCTGCTCGTAGTTATGACTTATGACTTGTCTGATTATCTTGTACCGACTTTCCTATTTTTTTCACTGCAGGTCTTAAAAAACAAGCCAGATTTCCGCCGCAAGCCTTGGCCAAACATTACTTCGAGTGCAAAAGATTTTGTACAAAAATTACTAGTTAAGGATCCCCGTGTGAGACTAACTGCTGCACAGGCATTATGTATGTGACTATGAACCATCTTGAAAAATATGAAACCATTAAGTTTGCTAATATGATTAGTTTCCCTAGTACAACTCTATTAAGAGTGCCATGATGTAAGCTTGCAACATGGTGAACAGCTGTCAGATGGATCATATGTAAGGGGGAATACTACATTACTAGTAGTCACCTTAGCCCTTAGGATAGAAATCATACATTTATAGGCACGAGGGATTGCACCTCTCTATTTAGTGGCTGTATAGTTAGACAAAATGATGGGTGTGCAGTATATCCTGTTAACTAATGCCAATGACTCTTTGTCTAGCTCTCTCCTGTTTGGGGTAGGGGGATTTGGTTGTTTTTGTTTCGCTCCTGGCTTCTGCCTGGATATAAAATATGCATGTTTCAGTGGTTGTGGCCCTCCACAGAAACTTCTTTTTGTCGTTTCTCAAAGTTGGGCATAGTAGGTGACATCATCAAGGGAAACTACAATCTTTCAGAGGTTATTATTGATATCATTGATACATAACTAGGACGACACTAGTCTTACTAAAGAGAGCCTTTGCTGCTGACCTACTATGATTGGTTATGAGCAATAGGTGTCCTTTCAGGGGGAAAAAGATAAAGGTGCTTTTGTAGACTAAGGTATATCATATTGTTGTCTTTTAAAGTTACTTACTGTTTAATTTTGTGCTTTTCTTCAGCACATGATTGGGTGAGAGAAGGAGGAAAGGCATCTGAAATACCCTTGGATATATCAGTATTACATAATATGCGACAGTTTGTGAAATACAGTCGTTTCAAGCAATTTGCTTTAAGGGTAAGTTAAGTGCCTGAATTTTTAAAGCTTGGGCATACTTCAGGAGATTTTAGCAGTGATTCAAATGGTTTATACAACTTTTGTAGGCATTAGCATCTACATTAAACTCAGAAGAGCTGTCCGATCTGCGTGATCAGTTCAACGCTATTGACGTTGACAAAAATGGAACGATTAGTCTGGAGGAACTGAAGCAGGTGACTATGGTTGGATGTCATTGCTACATTGTTTCCTAATGTAACTGTTTTTTCTAACATCTCACAGGAATACATAGAATGAGCTTCGAATGAGCTTCTCAATTGTAATTTTGTTATTATAGTTTGCAATTATTAGCAACCTAAACAAACCTGATCAAGAAATAACTATTGCACAAGAAAGGATACAAGTGATCTACATCTACCGTTAATATAAATAGCTGGATTTTTCTTCTGACAGACCAAGTTAATTCCCAATTTCCGCACTTACTACATAAAGACTTACTCCAAGATTAGCCATGTTTGTGGTGCCTCACTGCTGCGATGACATCCAATTTTGTTGCCCATTACAAGACTTATTATCATGTGCCAGAACTCGAAACAATACATGTACACTTTTTGCAAGGTTTTTCTTTTTCATGGTGTAGTTTTTGGAATATTTTGTCCTATGTATTTTTTTTTGAAACAAACCGAGCAGAAGAGCTGCCGATTATATTAATAAAGAAGAAGACCCAAACTGGGCTTACAACGGTACCACAGATTTGTCCTACGTACTTCCATGTGCTGGTACATCGTACTGCTGTTGCCTATGATGTGATTACTTATACCTTGTTCAAAACAGGGGAAGTCTGTTGCTGTGTCAACTTTAACATATTTTGTTAACTTGTTAAGCGAAAACCAGTGTAGTAGTTTTAAACTTAACTTCATGATTTGTATACATAATATGTATGTATAAACCGGCCATTGTAAAACTTTTTACTGCCAGTAATCACTAAAACCACTACTGGTCTACAGATGAGTTTTTTTCTCCAAAATTGTTTGGACTTTGCATGGCAATATTAACTTCTGTTATTTTTATCACTAGCAAACAGGTTTCTTCTAAAAGAAAATACTGTTCTTCTGATTATAGGTTGATGCTTTAAATGACCGTTGTTGCAAAGTTTTTTTTTTGACTTCTGTGTTACTCCATTGGTTGATGTTGTGCAGTCAAAGTTGACCACTTTATCCATCTATATATACAAAAGTGTTTACAGAGCCAGCATTATGTATCTAGAAATTTGAGAAATATTTCTAGTTTTCAGAACAAAAGGCTTTGCTGTTGTATTTCATGTTCTCAGAACAAAGAAATAAATTCCATGTGGTGACTTTGGATCTCACGAACAGAAAAAAGTTATAAATAATTGCATTCTCTCTGTTTTTTTTACAACAATTCTCTCTTTTGTTTTAGAACCTTTGTTCCAGATCACTGAGCTTATACTCATCAATTATTATGATGTGCTGTCAACACCAATGTGCAGGCTCTTGCAAAGGATGTTCCATGGAGATTAAAGGGTCCTCGTGTTTTAGAGATCATTGAAGCGGTATGTTACTTATGGTTACCCTGTATGTCACAGATTGGTCTTTAAGTTCACATGCTTTCTTAGGGTTTGCTTGTTTGGAACGAAGTATGTATTATTTTCAGTTTGTGGTGTTTGTTAATGTGTATGTGGGTGTTGCAGTTTTTCCTAGTTTCTAACCCCTCTTTGGACTTCCTTGTGTTTGTTTGATACTTTGATTTATGTACTACACTGCATTGTTGCCTTGGTTGGGACGTTGGGTTACTATGGTCAGTACTTACAAATTCCCAAATCTGTGAACAATATCTGGTGCAAACGAACATTAAAAACATTCATAATTTTTTTGAAGAATTGGAAATAGTTTGCGCTTGTTAAAGTATCATATACTGAAATCTATGAACACACTTCTGATGTTTTTCATCAGAATATTGCATAAAGTTAATTATTTCATTGGAGTTACAGTCTTAGTGTCATACAGAAATTGAATATCTTATATTCCATTATTGAGCAGATTGACAGTAATACAGATGGGCTAGTTGATTTTGAAGAGTTTGTTGCTGCAACACTACACATGCATCAGCTGGTGGAACATGATACTGAGAAGTGGAAATCATTGTCTCAAGCTGCATTTGATAAATTTGATGTTGACAGAGATGGCTACATCACATCTGATGAACTTAGAATGGTATATATATTAAGAAAACTGCCAGAGTTTGGTTTCTTTTTTTTCTTTTGGTCACATGCTTCTTCTTTGCAATACTTACCTAAAACTACAAGGACCCAGTTATTCATGATGCATCTCTTGTTTCCTATACATAATTAAGTAATAGAAAAACTGAATTGTTGACATATTTCAGGCTGTCACTGGCTGACCTCTTGCCCCTTGTCTACAGCATACAGGAATGAAGGGTTCTATTGATCCCCTCCTGGAGGAGGCTGACATTGACAAAGACGGCAAGATAAGCCTAGATGAATTTCGCCGGCTCTTGAAGACTGCAAGCATGAGCGCACGCAATGTACAAACTCCTAGGGGTGTTCGCGTGTCATAGTTTTCCGATTTTTGTAGTTCACATAACTGAACAAGGGAGCAGCAGCACATGTAATTGGAGAAAGGCTTCTTGATGTAAATTAATACAATCAATACACATGAATGGAGTCAATAGGTAGTTGTTCCTTGAAAACAAGCATTGTATTCTTGCTATGCAATACTATGTTTGTTTTGTTTCCAGCAAGTTCTGCAGATGAGCTTTACACGCTCAAAATCGAATGCGGCAAATGTTGCACCAGCTGTCCAGTACACATCCCTCTCTTGCTAGAGTGGGTTCAGTTTAGATTTAGGTTTGAGTTAGTTAGATAAGAAGATGAGATTGTATAGTTTAGATTTAGGTTTGAGTCAATTAAAAATAGGTTGTCATTTGGGATTGTATCTGCAAGGTGAGGCTGTGTTTAGTTTAGCTTCTTAGGCACCGGCCGATGAATATAAGCTTTGTCATTAAGGATGGCAATGGGTCGGGTTCAGATCGGGTGGAGTCTCCGTGCATTCAAAACCGAAACCCGAAGTCGAAACTCGAACTCGAACCTAACACCAATTCGGGTGGAAATCCATCACCAAAACCAAACCCGTGGATACCCGAACGGATACCCTGAAACCCAAATGGATACCCGAAACCCGTGAATAAATATACAGATATTCACATGTATAAATAAGAGACAACAAATAATAAATATTTTCATGAGTCAATTTTGAATAGATTTAATAATTTAAGTAAACAAGTTATTATTAGCATATTATAAACCATGAGTTTTAATTCCAAATGATTTATTTCGGATATTCATTGGATATCCACGGGTGGAAAACCAAACCCGAAACCAAACCCGATACCAAACTCGAAACCGAACCCGAAAACCGTGGGTGAGAAATCATCCTCAAACCCGAACCCGCAGGACCCGAAACCCGCGGATATCCGCCCCGAACCCGATCCGCTGCCATCCTTATTTGTTATAGAATTTTGTGTCATACCTTTGCCAAATGGAGGTGTCGGTGTCCAGACGTCCGAATGCATATGCAACCTACCTCCGTCCGCTGATTTTCGTGCCCCGCACGTGCGTCCCGTCGCAGCACCCACGTGTTTGGAGCACTCGCCTCGCACTCGTAGCCCGCCCTATCTGCCTCGATTCAAGGTCGTTTGCCCCACACTGCCCCTGAGCGTGCCCCGTCTGCAAGACACCGGTGCGCTGCGCGCCCTGTCCGCCGTCCCCAACTCGTCGTGTCCCATTCCTCAGTGCTCGCGCCATGCCACCATCACTCCCTGCGTCTCCTAACTCTTTGAACAACATGAAAGATGTGCAACATAAAACACTCGAATGCAACATACGTATGCAACAAATAAAACATCTGAAACATACACTTTCAACATATATATGAAACATATGTAACATCCAAATAAAACATTTGCTACTTGCAACATGAAAACATTTACTGCAACATAAGACTGAAATATTTGGAATATATTGTTGCAACATATGTGTGGAACATATGCAACATCCAGATCAGAATGCTTGCAACATACGTCTGGAACAGATGAAACATTTTGAACAAAGCTCTGAAACACTTGCAACATGCTTTTCAAACACTTGCAACATATACAACATGTGCAACATCCCCGATCTATATTTGCAATATCCATATTAAACAATTGCAGCATACCTCTAAAATGTATGAAACACTTAAAACATATGCTTACAAACATGCGCCTTCATCGCAACATCTCCTTGGTAAGGTCGCGCATCGCGGTGGCCATAGCGTCGACAGCGGCCAGGACCTTTTTGGTGTGGGACGGCGGCGTCGGTAGCACCTCGACAACACCCTAGTAGCACCTCGGCACACGGGTGGGACGGGGCACGGTGAGCAGCAACGGGGGCGCGCGCGGGGGATGGAGCGCGGCGTGATGATGGAGGGGGTGTGGCGTGGGATGGAGCGTAGCGTTGGATGGGGGACCTGCGCGATGTGAGATGGGGTGCGCGGCGCGAAAGACGACAACAGCGAGCGCACGACGCAAAGCAGCACGTGATGGCGCAAGAGCCATGGGGAGATATTTTTGAGAGAAGAGATGAGAGACGCAGAGAGTAAGCAGGCCTGAATCTTCCGCAGCCGCTTAGGTACAACATTCTCGCTAGAGAAGATGTGATGAGATCACTATCAGCGCAAAGCAGAGATAATGGTGCAAAACAACAATATATTTTAGCACAAGAAACCAAACATCTCTCCCCCTAGCTCATCCACAGCATTTTTTTTGAAACTGGAAGATCTGTCCATTACGAAATAATCGATGCCAAATCTTTGGCAACCAGCACCTGTGTATAAGAAGGGATACTATCCCTGACAGACACCAAGTTTGGACTTAAATCAGCCCCAAGGGCAGCTAGTCTATGAGCTACCATATTACAAGATCGTGGATTATGAGCAACATGTTTTTAGGATTAGATTGATTTGATTTGTTCAATTATGAATGCCATGCGTCCCCTTCCCCACCATCTCCCTATATGCTTGGCTACACACGCTGGACACAGGCCCACACGTGCATGCCGATCTCACTCAATCACGGCATTCGGCTACTATGGCCCAAACACCGTCGTGTTACTCCTCCTGGACCTGGACCTGGACCTGGACCTGGACCTGGGCCTGTTGCTGGGCCCGGCCTGCTCGATGTAGCCGTCTTCTTCTTCAGGATTCTGACGAATCACCACCGACTCCTGAATCCTGACGAAGTCCTGAAAACATCTACCATCAATTTTTTTTTCCAAGCATAATAAGATACACTAGCTAGCTAAGCTGTTGGCGCCCTTGAGTGCTAGCAATGCAGCTCCATAGGCTGCCTCAGTCTGTGGGGCCTTCCGGACCGGCACGCCGAGCACCCTCTCCCGAATGGCCGTCCACTCGTCGTTCTGCGCCCCTCCCCCTGCCGTGAACACTTCCTCCGCCGCCGTCGCGCCGAGCTCCTTCAGCAGTTTGTATCCCTTGGCCTGGTTCGTCCCATAAAAATCAGAAACACAAGCACATTTCGCTTAATTAATTCAAAATCTAATGATGTGCCAAACTCAACGGAGTTTGGTTTAATTTATTCGGACCTCAATTCGCGCGATCGATTCCAGTATGCCGTGCAGGTACTCCGTGTCGCTCGCAGGGCGGGGCTGCAACCTTGGCGTCATGTTGGGGTCAGAGACCGGGAACCTCTCGCCCTTCTTCGGCAGGGGGTAGTAGTCGAGAGGGGAAGGCACGGCCGGGTCGATGCGCTCGCTCAGCGCCACGAGCTGGTCGTCGGCGAAGAGCTGCCGGAGCACGGCGCCCCCGGTGTTGGACGCCCCGCCGACGAGCCACGTGTCGTCCAGGCGGTGGCTGTACACGCCGAACCTCGCGTCGTCCACGCGCACTTCGCTCACCAGCTTGATCGCCAGAGTTGACCCCAGCGACGTCACCTGATTACATACAGCAGTTACAGTTTAGTTCTTCTTCGATTCGATCAAGAAAAACCAAGAACACAACAGTATATTCGTTGTTGCGTGTTTGTGACACTGCATTACTACTAGTACTCACAGCTCTTCCTGGTTCACTGCTGCGAGCTGCAAGGAACGCTGCTATGCTGTCAGTGGTTCCGGTGCACACAACACACTTCTTGGAGAGTCCTGCATGCCAAGGCCATTAGGCCAAGATGAAATAATGTATAATTGGACTGGTCTAAAAGAACGAGAAATTATGGTTAACACAAGTGTGTTTAATTACCGTACTGTGAGCACACGTCATCTTTGAGTGCAGCAATGGGAGTGCCAGGTGCTCTGACGGCAGGCAGCATGCGCGAGTACGGCTGCGACGTCAGCCAGCTCGGGTAGGCGTCGAGCTCCGGATCGTAGCCCACCTTGAGCGCGTTGTTGTAGTCGGAGACGCCGAAGCGGCCGTGCAAGAGCCAGAGGAGCCAGTCGGACTGGTGCATCAGCACCGCCGCCGCCGCCGAACGACCGCTGCCGCTGGAGGTCCACCACGACACGAGCTTGCAGAGCGTGGAGGAGCCGGAGCACACGGTGTGGTTGGCGGGCGCGATCGACTCCACGGCGGGCAGCGCGTCCGGGAAGCTCTCGTTGTAGAGGAACGGGCCGGCGAGAAGCTCCCCGGTGTCGCTGCGGCGGCGTCGCGGACAATTAAGTCATCACAAACAGGTGACACACACATTATATCTGCCGGTTTCGATGGCCTGCGTCCGAGAAGTTGATTCACCTGTCGACGATGAGCGTGGTGGCCGAGGTCCCGTCTATGGAGATGGAGGAGATGGACGGGCGGAGGACGGGCGGGATGTCGGCGAGGAGCTGGAAGAGCGCCGCTCGCCAGGAGCTCGCCCAGTCCGCGGCGGCGCCGTCGCCGGCCTGCCTATATAAAAACTCCGATCAAAGGATGCGCTGGCTGGCTCGTCGGGAAGGGAAATCGGACGCTCTTACAGAAGCACAGTAAGCTCGTTTCCCTTCCGAGTGGATGGCCCCTTGCTTGTCGATGAGGGCGTATCTTGCTCCGGAAGTTCCGAAGTCTATCCCGAGGTATAAAGCAGGCGTGCCGGCGCCATCGCCGCCGGGATTCTGCTGGCTGAGCATGGTGATTCTTACCCTCGATGTAACAGCGCGGCTCTGATCCCACCGGAACCCCAGTAATCTTGAAGAACTTAACATTATTACCGGCCTTGGATTGGATCAGCAGCAACACAGTGACATACAGAGCCTGAGACATATGGTCAGTTACCTCGTTTTGCAGCAGGGTGGCGATGGTGAGGCAGCGGCTTTGCTGAGGAAGCGAGAGCTGACACCATGGACGATCGATTTGGATATGGTACTCCGGCCCCGGTAGGAGGCCGGAGCAGGTGAAGGCGATGCTGTGTCGGCCTGGAAGGCGGAAAGGAGAAGAAGAGCGTGGCAGTGCCACTGCCGCCCGGCTGGGGAAGGATAAGGAAAGATTTGGACGGACGGAATTGTTGGGCCCCAAGACGGACAGCATAGGGTTCTACAGGGCCGTGCATGTGGGCACTTGCCTGGGCCCTGCGGAGGGAACCGGAGGGGCTTTATTGGGCCGTAGTTGTGGCCCTGCGTGGCAGCATGTGATGAGCACTTGAGCAGCGGTGCGCGGGCGTCGTAGCAGAGGATCCATTCGCATCCCGTGCTTTGACCACCCCCAACCCCCCTTCGTCGACGACTGGGCGAGCGGCGCCGACCTTGTTCGTCGGGTTCCTTCGCCGGCGACGACCATCCACCAGGTGGGACCGCCGCTTCCTTTGCCCATCCCTTCCTGCTGTGCTGAACCGAGGAACCCCAAACCCTAACTGAAGCAATTTATATCCGGATCTGACCTAACCATTTTAACAACTAGGTCCACTGGCTTCGATTTGGTATTAGAGTTTGGTTACAATGTCTCCTGCAATTTTTTGTTTGTAGACCTGCTTTTTCTGGTCTGATTGCCAAAATGGGTGTGCAGGGATTGCCGATTTCGCAGATGGGCTAATCAGAACTGCGAGATCCTCATTGCGGTCTTCGGAGGTGGATTTGCTTTTTCCAGAAATCAGAGATGGACGACGACGACGGCAGCCTAGGCATTCGGAATTGGGGCTTCTACGACACTGTCAAAGGCAACCTCGGCCTGCAGCTCATGTCGTCCGTGCCACCTGACCGGGACACAAAGTCACTGCTGCCGAACGGTGCCTTCTTGCAGCACCATGGACACCACAATGCCCCGCACCAGCTCCACATGCAGCACTCGCAGCATTCCCGTGGCCCCGCCGGTGGTCGAGCCTCTGTTGGCATGCCTGCCGAGTCGCAACCCATTCACATGGACTTCTCGCGCAATGAAGCTTGGTTGCACCAGTTGCACCACCAACGTCCTCCTGAGCAGAAGGTCTTCCATTCTCGCCCTATCGGACCAGCTGGGCATGTTGGGCATCCAGGCCATGGTGGCCATCCTGCGCATGGTGGACATATTGTGCATCACCATCCTACTGGCTATGGGATGACATCAGATGCACAGCATACTCTCCAGATGATGCAACCACCACTTGAGTCACAGCTTCAGGAGCCTCCTCCATGCAAGGAAGAGGAAGCGCCACCTCCGCTGGTTGAGGATCACTCTGTGCCTGTAGTTACTACCGGGCCACCTGTGAAAAAGAGGCAGCGGGGCCGGCAGCAGAATCGGCAGCCTAAGTCACCAAAGCCGAAGAAGCCTAAGAAGGCTGCTGTTCCACTGGAGGATGGAGCACCCAATGGGCATGCGCCCCGAAGGAGGGGACCTAAGAAGACTGTGGGGATGGTGATTAATGGTATTGAGCTGGACCTTGCCAACATACCAACACCAGTCTGCTCGTGCACCGGAGCTCCCCAGCAATGCTACCGGTGGGGTGCAGGTGGCTGGCAGTCTGCATGCTGCACAACTTCTATATCAACGTATCCACTGCCAATGAGCACAAAGCGCCGGGGCGCACGTATTTCTGGAAGGAAGATGAGCCAAGGTGCATTCAAAAAGGTGCTTGAGAAGCTGGCTGGTGAAGGGTACAACCTTGCTAATCCAATTGACTTGAAGACGTTTTGGGCTAAGCACGGCACAAATAAGTTTGTAACAATCAGGTAAAGAAAAAGGCATGCTATGTTTATCGCTTTGTAGGTTGTAGCAGGGGCGGATCCAGCGTGCGTGCTGGGGGAGCTTTTGAGCCCCCCTACCCCTGCTCGGAAAATGGAGCCCCCAACAATTTTATGCATGGATGAAGAAGAGAAAAAAATGGATGAAGATGAGGAGAAAGAGAAGTGCCCCCCCTCTTCCACCCCAAATTGGTGATCCTGGATCCGCCACTGGTTGTAGAGCACTAGAGCTGAATCTGTAGGATTAGTTTGTAGCCATGTTCAGTTTCAATGACTTAATTTTCATGCCTATTTCGAGCTTCAAATGTCGACCCAGTTGAAGTATGTTTGTATCCTTCACTTTGCAAAATTTAGTGTAACCATAATAATCTCTAATTTAGGTGGCATGAAACTCATTGCATTAATTAAATCTGTGTGGAAGTAATGGCATTATGTGGAGGTTTTGTGACTTTGTCTGGTGGAAGGCATTTACCAGCACCTTTTCATGGAGATGACTGTTAACTTATTAAAAAAAAAAACTTGACCACCGGGGGGAGATGCTCCCCGAGCATTGCAATAAGAAGTTGTAATAGGATTTGAATGCAAACTGGCAAGGGGAGACCCCCGATCACACTGCCCTTACCGGTATAACTTGTGAGAAGCTGGTTAACTGTTAACTTATTGTACGACATTTGTTTAAGTTGTGTTTATGAAGTACTTATATTATGTATTTGATGTCTTACAATTCATACTCAAGAACGGATTCAAGAAACTAAATCGTTGACCGCATTTTCATACCTCCAGTGGTCTGTGCAAAAGCAAATATTATTATTTTTGGCCTTCTTGCTCACCGTGAAATGTTTATAGAACTTTGCTTTTAGTTCATGTTGTATTTTCTTGTCAAGTGCTGGTTGGCATGTACTAAGTCCCATTGTAAACATAAGTCCATCTATGCTTGTCCTAAGTTTAACTTTGATCTCTAATATCTAGCATTTTATATAGATTGGCAACATAAGGTTCACACTACTAGATTCACAATAACAAATACTTTCATAATCTATAACTCTTTACGTTTGAGATATATTTCTGTAAATATTGCTAGATAAAGTTAAACAAGTTTGACTTAGGACAAGACCAGATGGAATTATATCTACGATCTGAGGAAGTAGTAATTATTCAGAAAGGTTGTGTGGAGGTTGTGCTTAACTTTCTTTATGGTATCTGGTTGCTATGGTTCCATAATCCATATGTTAGAATAAAGAGGCTAACCTTGAGCCTAGGAGGCTAGGACTATATCTTAGTGTTGTGGTTGTCAATTTGTCAAAAATGGGTGAGAAGTCATCTATTATTGCTATTGGCATTGAGATAAGTGTTTTTGCCAAAACATTTTACAACAAGAATTCAGGTGGTGAAATCTGATCATGAAGCTTGAATGAATGATTTGACTGGTGAAGCAGATTTCCAACAGTTTGACAAATGGATCTGAGCTTATAATGCAATATTTGAAAATTTGAAATTAGTTTGGTTCTTTGTAGGTTGTTATTTGTATATGCTTAATGAAGTGGCTCTGTTTTAGTCGAAATGTTTATGATTTGGTTCCTGGTTTGTTGAATTGATATCTGGATCTAACAAACTAAGTAATCATCAGATTAGTCATTTTTTAATAGTTATTCCCCGCTGGGAAATGCAACAGGAATTAAGTTGTTTGCTTATTCTGGTTGAAGTACTGGAGTTCTAGTTTTCTTTGATAGGTAAGTTGGTATAATGTCCTTAAGCTTTCTCTTTTAGTTCAGAGGTTATGAGATTCATGTGCATTTTAAGATCTGTATTGGATAGTTTTCTAACATTTCTATTATTACGTTACTAGCTAGGATAAACTTTAATAGTTTATGCAGATGTGGTGATTGGACCATGTTCTCTCTCTTTTTCCTCAAACACACATGAGAGCTGTGTATCATTTCATTAAGAAGAAAATAGAGTACAAGGGGGAGAAAACCCCCAAAAAGGGGATCATGTTCTCATTTGAACATATGATTTTGGTCCTCATGAAGTTTTGAGGACCTTTTGTGCTAAGCATGGCACAAACAAGTTTTTAACGGTCAGGCTCCCTTAGGTTCCGTGGTTGTAGCTTTCCCTGAGTTGTTCTATATGCATAGCTTTCCCTGAGTTGTTCTATATGCATATGCACTATGCAGAATATTTTACAGTTTGTAGCCATTTTCAGTTTTGTGAAATTTGACTTGCCTGCCTGTATCACTTAGATATCAATCTCATGGAGAGCTGTCTATTGTTCTGCTTAGAAGTTGAAGGGTAACAGAATCTCTAGCTTAGATGGCATGGAATTTAATGTGTCCAATGTTTGGTATTTCTGAATTTCATTTACTACATTTTACATCTTTCATTGATTTATTTTGTTGAAATATTCTTTTTTGTGCAAGCAGTGTTTATCCTCGATTCTTGTTGACCTTATGCAATCTTCGTTTACTCAAGTTAAATTCTTGATTTTTGTACAGTGTTAATGATGTGCATGGAACTTAAATGAAGCTCTACTGTTTGTACAACCTTACTCTGAAAATTTTGCAGTACTTCTCTATTAACATATATGTTATTAAGCTAGCTTGTAGGAGCAACTTCTCTTTCCTGCTGAAAGAGTGCATTGGATGATGTATTTTTTTGGGTTATTTTGAACGGTGCCATTACGATTCTATGAGTTTGGTGAAATACCATTAGTATTCGTGATACTGTAAACATGCCATTGTAACTTGTGTGGAACATGAGAAATACCATTTTGTATGTTTTCGACTGCCCAAGGCCCACATGCAGACGTGCACTTTCTTATGCCCTAAAATACCCCTCCTATACCCCTCCCTCTGTCTCAATGACATGCAGGCCAGAAAGCCTCGCTGCCGAATGCGGCAAACCCCGTGGCTTCGACGTCTTCTGGCGCGGGTCAACGAGACCAGCTCGAGAAGGCCGCCACCTTCTCGTTGGCCAAGGGCCCCTCCTGGGCCGTCGCGCTGGTCCGGCGGGAGGGACGGCCGCGCGCACCTCCAGCACCGCCAGCTGCCTCCGCTGCACGGCGACATCGGCGTCGGGCTCATGGTGTATAATACTAATACAATGCACCTGGACCTGGCGTATACACACCATGCATGTTCGTGCAGCCTAACAGGCAAGCGCTGTGCGCATGTGCCGGACGGAAACTAGCAGGACGTTCATGCCGTGAGCCCGTGACATGCAGGTATGCTGACCCGGGTGGCTCACTGGCTCGGCGCACGCGACAGCAAGCTCGGTTACTGGTGAGCAGCGAACGCAGGCGGGCTGCTCGCTGGCTCGGCGTGCGTGACAGCGAGCTCGGTCACCGGCGAGCGGGGTACGCAGGCGTGCTAACTCGGGTGGCTCGACGTGCGCAACGGCGAGCTCGGTCGCCGGAGAGTGGCGAGTGCAGGCGTGCTTTTCGGTGGCTCAAGCCAACGCGGATTTTTTATAACCGGTGTTACGTACCCACCTTGATCGGACGGAGAGAGTAATGGATTGCTTGGAGATTGGTGGAAGGGGAACATGGCTGGATGGTTTGTCTCGAGGAGGATTAGTACTAACAAGTACAGCGTGGCACCGACGTGGAGCAGAGAGAAAACGTATGCATGTGTGCAGAGGTAGTTGGCGGATGGGGTATTGAATGGGAGTCTTCGTGCGTACGCTGGCTTGCTTCTGTGATTCTGTCAAATGGGCGGGCTACTGTGAGTTGGACATAAACTTGCAGTTCTTTGGTTGCAGGTGCTCCATAGCACTGAAGCAATGCTTACGGCAGAAGGCTTTCTGTCAATGGGAGCGGTGGTCACAACCAGCTGCGTGATCCCCATAGCAAACCGTATCGATGGGACGAGTTGCGAATCTATAGAAGGTGCGGCGTCACAAATGTGGTGCAGGGCCACAAGCGGCTCCACCCTGGCAAACTCATTCCCAGGGCAGAAAGCGCGCGCCGCCGCCGAATGGCATGAAGTAGAAGGGCGGTATCGCCGACTGGTCCTCGAACTGCGCTGGGTCGAACCGGCCAGGGTTTGGGAAGATGGCCGGGTCCCAGAGCGTCATGGTCATCGCGTTCATGAGGCTCCACCCTTTGGGGATGAGCCGATGAGGTACCCGCCGTACTTGACGTCGTCGAGCGCCTTCCTCAGGATGCTGAACGACGGTCGGTATTAGCCCCAGCATCTCCATGGCCGCCGCCGGCCGAAGGTGTACCTCATCTTGCAGAGGTCGTCCCACGACAAGGCCTCCCCGGGTGCCTTGCACCGCGCGATCTCTTCTTGCTCTGATCGATCCCGTAAATGATCCTTTAGCACGCTGCCGGGCGGACAGCCAGAGGTGAACTCATGGTGGAATGGGAGTACTGTGAACTACCTACCCTGTACAACTTTGGCGTAGGCGTCCTTGTTAGCGTCGAGCTACCGGAGGAGGAAGGTGATGAGCGCGACAGTGGTGTCGAGGGCAGCGACAATGACGAATATGACGTTGTCCGTGATCTCCTCCCGGGGTAGGCCCTCGGCAAGCATGTGGATGACCGCGGCGACGGCGTGCCGCCCTCGCCGGCTCGCGGCGAGGCACCGGCCGAACGTGGTGAAGGGAAGGTTGACAGGGACCGCCCAGATGCCCCCCGCCAACTGCTGGAACTCCATCAACAGCTCCCGCCTGACGGCGGCGGCGGCGGCGGCCATGTCTCTCCCCAACCCGAAGAGGATGGCGCACACGAGGTCGAACGTCAGCGACTTCATCGACGGCATCACCGCCACGGTGCTCCAGCCGTGCCAGCGTGCGTCGAGGTGGCGTCGGACCTTGGCGTCCATGCCAACGACTTGCCTCCAGATGGCGTCCGGCTTGACCGCCTGAGGAACCGCGCCATCACGCCCTGACGCTGGCGTGCTCGTCTGATGGCACGGGGCTATGAACTGTTGGCAAGGGGAATTCATCTTGAGGCAAAACTAAGAGAACGCAAGTGGCGCTGGGGAAGGAGAGCATGCCATCCAAACCTTCTAGAAACAGTATCATGTATCGAGGGGTAAGAAGATTCGTATCGCAAAAACCAGACAAACTTAGCAATTAGTTATTTTTTTACCTATATTTAATACTCCATGCATGTGTCCAAATATTTGATGTGATGGGTGAAAAAGAAAATATTTTAGGTTTGTATGGGAAGTGAACGGGGCCTAAACATGGCCTTAGCGAAATATCAGATGGCTACTAGTAGCGTTGGTACGTGACGCGGGTGGCAACTCATTATTTCCGGTGGCCCAAGCCCGGTCGCTGGCGAGCGGCAATCGCAGGCATGACGCACGAGACCATGGTGCTGCTTGGGAGCAAGTGAGGGAGTGCAAAACATGCTGCCCCAGGTCGAGCACTCGAGCTCCTCCCCATCCGCGGTAGAGCGGCCTTCCGCGGCGGGGGACGACTGATCCGTGGGCGAGCTCCTGCCCATCCGGCCCCTTCGCCAAGCTCCTCCCTGGGGAGCTCCTAGATGCACGGGAGCACGGGGGTGGAGGAGATGAGGGCGGTGGCTGGCATGGGGAGCTCCATGGACGCCATTGGAACATGCAAGAAGGAGAGGGAGGAAGAAGAAAGAGGCAAAGGGCATTTTGGTCTATACGAAAGTACTATATGCTGTTGTGGTCCTGCAGCTGGGTCCAAAGTTGTATCATACGTAGAGTGTGGTGTATTTCAAAGAGCGGTAGAATTATAATAGTATATTTTAAAATAGATGAATTATAGTGACATTTTTTGGAACAATGAAAGTTGTAATGGCACCATTCCAATTAACTCTCTTTTTTAGTGTGCTTTGTACTAAACTTCATTTATATTGTTTGGTTTTCCTGGTTATGTACGAGACTAAAGAGTTTATCCTTGAACCCAGGAATGTTTATTTGTGGGAAAAGTTAGGATTTCCCACCTATTGTCTAACTTACATGTGGGCCTTATAACCATGTGAATGATACATTAGTGCATATATCTTGTGCTGCTGAAGGACAGAATGCGCCATGGGCAATATGGGGCTTATTTTGTCTCCTAACATCTGTGGACAAGAAAGCATGTTTTTAGCGCCTTTATGTAATAAACTTTTAGATGTTGAAATGTCGTTAACTTATATTAAGGTTTGACAAGTAACAGGCATGAGACTGGTAATATATCTTGGGTCTTGATGTATTTTGAAAGTTGAATGTAGTATGTGCTGCATGCATATATAACTTACAAGCAGGGTGATTCAGACAAAGCAACAGGTACTATATTGGTTCTGTTGTCTTGAAGATTCCTTTAATAATCTCAACGATCAGAGTTAACCAATATAGTACCTGTTGCTTTGTCTGAATATTGTACTTTAAGCTCCTTGTACCATTTTTTATTTTTGATAGCCAAGTGAGCATGTTATTATACAAATAATATAAGGTTTCTATTCTAATTTCTGAGAGGTTATGGGAGCTCAAGTGCATTTCGATATGTGGGTATTGATTGATTCTGCATGATTTCCATGGTCTTTTTTATATTATATTTCACTGTGTCATTCTGTCTTAGGGCCCCTTTCGAAGAAAGGAATCAGGGCATTTTCATAGAAAAAAACGCAGAAAACATGAAAAAGAATCCCGCATTCCAAAGATGACCTATTTCACAATTTGCATATATTTCACCATTGTATAAATTTGCAGGCCTGTTCACAGCTGCTGCATGTAGAGTGTCTATTTTCCCTATTATGATCACATCATCTTCTTTGAACTTACATTCATATGTGACCAACGTCTAGGTTATATTTTTGTGGTCACCTATTTATTGCCGCATCTTGCATGTGTGGAGATAGATGGTGTCTTGATTTGCGGTTGATGTCGACTTTGCTAGCTTTCCTTGCTGATTGCAATTTTTTTTATCAATCTATAGATTTCTACATGAAGTTTGAGCACAAAGAATCCTGAGTAGTATGGGTGCATTTGGTTACCTATATCCAGGTTTTATTAGTGTAATTTACTTGTGTTTGTTGCCTGCAGAGGCCCTTACGTAGGTTTACATGGTGTTCAATGCTTTTTGCAGTGTAGTTTATCCAATTCGGTTGCTCAAAGCCCCTTATGCAAATTTGTAGAGTGTTTAAAGCACATCAATGCTGCATTAGTTAGTATGCTAGATTTGGTCATATTAGATAACACGGACTTGCACAAATTGACTGGCTCACAACAACAAAATCTTTTAGCCTCCACACTGAACTTGGAGGTGACCAACTAAAAACAATCTTTATTTTTGCATGTATAGGATAACCAAATACTGACATATTATGTATATTTATGTTGGTTTGGATTGTGATGGATAAGATCTAATATAGGCTAAACTAATTGCACTGTACAAGAATTACTACTTTATTGTGTATATGGTTCAATGTTATATATGTGGCCTTCTCAACAAGAGATGCAACATCTGGAGCAGTTGAGGATGCTGAACTAGCAGTAGCTGAGCCTGATGCAACTGAGGAGGCTGGAGCAGAACCAACTTCTCCTTGAACATTGGCCTCAGCCTTCAGGCATGTATACTTCCACATGCGCACCCGTTGGATCTACAGACCTGTGCGTCTGCAGCAGTAGCAGCCGCAAGGAAGAGAGGGAGGATAGCTGGAAGGGAGGGAGGAGCAGTTGGAACCGGAAGGGAGGAGAGGAGAGGGAGCTGCACAACTACAGCAATGGAGGCGGCTGCTGCAGCTGGACGGGAGATGTGAGAAGAGTGTGTGTGTTCTGCTGACTTTTGAGTGAGTGAGAGGGTGAGGGAGTGAGGGGTAGGAAAGAAGAAAAGCTCTAATGGGCTTGGGCCAAAACATAAGATGGCTAGCTAGGCCCAACTCTGAGATGCAGCCCACTCTCTGGCAGGACGACCACACAGCCTGGACGGTCGATTACTCGTGACTGGACGACGATTAATCGGACGACCAGGTTTCTAGATGGTCTGGCTGAGTCGGAGGCCCTGGTCGAGTAGCTAAGACCGTCCAGGACGATTAGTCGCGACTACTAGTCGCAATTAATCGGACGTCTTGATAACATTGATATGGTTCTAGGATCACATGGGATGGGCTGGACCTGGTCTAGTTTTTTGGGTTGGGTTGGAGCCATCCTGTGTTTGGTTGATAGGAATAGGTCCGACCCAGTTCCTTGTTTGGTTTAAGGACAATCGAATGTGGGATGAGGTAGCTAACGTGTGAAACCCACATGTCATCCTCTCCGCTTGTTCTCTTCTTCCTCTCTCTCTCCTCCGTTGTCTCTCTCCCATGTCTGTTGTCTCTTACGCTCTTCCTCTCTCCTCCATTGTCTCTCCCATGGCCGTTGCTCTTGTGCGTGCCCTGCCATCCCCGCTCGCTAGCCCCTCCGTGCTCAGCGCAACTCGCCGACCTACACCTAGCCCAGTCTCCACGCTGCTCACCAGGCACCCAATGTCGCCGCGATGCCACCCAGCCCCATCTCACGCGGCTTGCCTCGCCCGCATACACGCCGCGCCACTGCTTCACAGCTCCGCCCGCGCCTGGTTGACGCAACCTTGCTTGTGCACGCGCCACCGCCTCCCGCTGCCTCCTCTACACGCGTAGACCGAACAGTTCCCTCCGTGCCCATGAGGCCCCCGACGCCATTCCTCCACGCAGCCACTAGAAATGGGTTGCCCCGGTTTCTCCTATTTAGAGGGATAGGGGCAACCCACATCTCGACAGAATATTTTTTGCTTGGGATGACTCTAACCCAGTGGTACCCTATGAACCAAACACCAAAAAAAACAGGTCCAACCTACTCCAACCTCAACCAAACACATGCTAAGTTTTTTTTTAGATTAGAGAACATGCTAAGTAACCTTGGCGTGGGACATGAGGGCGCTAGCAGCACCAGAACCGGAGGGGTTTTATTGGGCCGTAGTTTTTTTTTTACTTATTGGGCCGTCGTTGTGGCACCTACGTGTGTGTACTGGGCCCTGCGTGGCTGCGTGCGAGCAGCTAAGTTAGGCAGTTAGCTAGCTATACGAATACGATGCAGAATTGCGGAGAAGTGGGCGTTCGGCGGTGACCGGGCGGCGGATAGGAGGTCCAACGACGGCACGGCGGCGTAGCACATAGCAGAGGATCCCGTTCGCATCCCGTGCTCTGACCACCCCCAACCCCCCTTCGTCGACGACTGGGCGAGCGGCGCCGACCTTGTTCGTCGGGTCCTTCGCCGGCGACGAACATCCACCAGGTGGGACCACCCCTTCCCTTGCCCATCCCCTCCCTGCTGTGCTGAACCGAGCATCGCCAAACCCTAGTTGTAGCAATTTATATCCGGATCTGACCTAACCATTACAAATATACGCAATTATTATGCCCACTAGGTTTGATTTGATTTCTAGAGTTTGGTTACAATGTCCTGCAATTTTGTATTTTTAGACCTGCTTCTTCTGGTCTGGTCTGATTGCCAAAATGGGTGTGTAGGGATTGCCGGTTGGAGGGCCGATTCCGCAGATGGGCTGATCAGAACCGCGAGAAGGTTGGGTTTTCTGCTCCTTATGCGGTCTTCGGAGGTGGATTTGCTGTTCTGACAAATCAGAGATGGACGACGACGACGGCAGCCTAGGCATTCGGAATTGGGGCTTCTACGACACTGTGAAAGGCAACCTCGGCCTGCAGCTCATGTCATCTGTGCCACCTGACCGGGACACAAAGTCACTGCTCCCGAACGGTGCATTCTTGCAGCACCATGGACACCACAATGCCCCACACCAGCTCCACATACAGCACTCGCTACATTCCCGTGGTCCCGCTGGTGGTCGAGCCTCTGGTGGCATGCCCACTGAGTCGCAACCTATTCACATGGACTTCTCACGCAATGAAGCTTGGTTGCAGCAGTCACACCACCTCCAACGTCCCCGTGAGCAGAAGGTCCTTCATTCTCGCCCTATCGGGCTAGTTGGACATGTTGGGCATCCAGGCTATGGTGGCCATCCTGCGCATGGTGGACATATTCTGCATCACCATCCTACTGGCTATGAGATGATATCTGATGCACAGCATACTCTCCAGATGATACAACCACAGCTTGAGACACAGCTTCAGGAGCCGCCTCCATGCAAGGAAGAGGAAGCGCCACCTCCACTGGTTGAGGATCATCCTGCAGTTAGTACCGGGCCACCTGTGAAAAAGAGGCAGCGGGGCCGGCAGCAGAATCGGCAGCCTAAGTCACCAAAGCCTAAGAAGCCTAAGAAGGCCGCTGTTCCACTGGATGATGGGGTACCCAATGGGCATGTGCCCCGAAGGAGGGGACCTAAGAAGACTGTGGGTATGGTGATTAATGGTATTGAGCTGGACCTTGCCAACATACCAACACCAGTCTGCTCGTGCACCGGAGCTCCCCAGCAATGCTACCGGTGGGGTGCAGGTGGCTGGCAGTCTGCATGCTGCACAACTTCTATATCAACGTATCCACTTCCAATGAGCACAAAGCGCCGGGGCGCACGTATTTCTGGAAGGAAGATGAGCCAAGGTGCATTCAAAAAGGTGCTTGAGAAGCTGGCTGGTGAAGGGTACAACCTTGCTAATCCAATTGACTTGAAGACATTTTGGGCTAAGCATGGTACAAATAAGTTTGTAACGATCAGGTAAAGAAATAGGCATGCTATGTTTATCGCTTTGCAGGTTGTAGCAGGGGCAGATCCAGTGTGGGTGCTGGGGGAGGTTGAGCCCGCTACCCCTGCTCGGAAAACGGAGCCCCCAACAATTTTATGCATGGATGAAGAAGAGAAGAAAAAATGGAGGAAGATGAGGAGAAAGAGAAGTGCCCCCCTCCCCCCTAAATCAGTGATCCTGGATCCGCCACTGGTTGTAGAACTGTAGTTAGGCCTGATTTATTGCTTGTATGTCTATGTGCCAATCTGCAGAATCTGTACGATTAGTTTGTAGCCATGTTCAGTTTCAATGACTTAATTTTCATGCCTATTTCGAGCTTCAGATGTTGACCGAATTGAAGTATGTTTGTATCCTTAACTTTGCAAGTCTCTAATTTAGGCGGCATGAAATTCATTGCATTAATTAAATCTGTGTTGAAGTAATGGCATTATGTGGTTGTTTCGTGACTTTGTCTGCTGGAAGACATTTACCAGCACCTTTTCATGGAGAAAACTGTTAACTTATTAAAATAAACTTGACCACTGGGGGGAGACGCTCCCTGGGCATTGCAATAAGTTGTAATAGGATTTGAATGCAAACTGGCAAGGGGAGACCCCCGATCACACTGCCCTTACCGGTATAACTTGTGAGAAGCTGGTTAACTGTTAACTTGTTGTACGGCATTTCTTTAAGTTGTGTTTATGAAGTACTTATATTATGTATTTGATGTCTTACAATTCATACTCAAGAACGGATTCAAGAAACTAAATCGTTGACCGCATCTTCATACCTCCAGTGGTCTGTGCAAAAGCAAATATTATTATTCTTGGCCTTCTTGCTCACCGTGAAATGTTTATAGAACTTTGCTTTTAGTTCATGTTGTATTTTCTTGTCAAGTGCTGGTTGGCATGTACTTCCTCCCATCGTAAACATAAGTCCATCTATGCTTGTCCTAAGTTGAACTTTTTTAACTTTGATCTCTAATATCTAGCATTTTATATAGATTGGCAACATAAGGTTCACACTACTAGATTCACAATAACAACTACTTTCATAATCTATAACTCTTTACGTTTGAGATATATTTCTGTAAATATTGCTAGATAAAGTTAAACAAGTTTGACTTAGGACAAGACCAGATGGAATTATATCTACGATCTGAGGAAGTAGTAATTATTCAGAAAGGTTGTGTGGAGGTTGTGCTTAACTTTCTTTATGGTATTTGGTTGCTATGATTCCATAATCCATATGTTAGAATAAAGAGGCTATCCTTGAGCCTAGGAGGCTAAGACCATATCTTAGTGTTGTGGTTATCAAAAATGGTTGAGAAGCCATCTATTATTGCTATTGGCATTGAGATAAGTGTCTTTTCCAAAACATTTTACAACAAGAGTTCAGGTGGTGAAATCTGATTATGAAGCTTGAATGAACGATTTGACTGGTGAAGCAGATTTCCCAACAGTATGACAAATGGATCTTTATAATGCAATATTTGAAAATTTGTAATTAGTTCGGTTCTGTGCAGGTTGTATTATTTGTATATGCTTAATGAAGAGGCTCTGTTTTAGTCGAAATGTTTATGATTTGGTTCCTGGTTTGTTGAATTGATATCTGGATGCAACAAAACTAGTAATCATCAGGTTAGTTGTTTTTTTAATTGTTATCCCCGGCAGGGAAATGCAACAGGAATTAAGTTGTTTGCTTAATCTGGTTGAAGTACTGGAGTTCTAGTTTTCTTTGATAGGTAAGGTGGTATAATACATCCTTAAGCTTTCTTTTTTAGTTCAGAGTTTATGGGATTCATGTGCGTTTTAAGATCTGTATTGGATAGTTTTCTAACATTTTTGTGATTATGTTAATAGCTAGGATAAACTTTAATAGTTATGCAGATGTGGTGATTGGATCATGTTCTCTCTCTTTTTCTTCAAACATGTAGGAGAGTTGTGTATCATTTCATTAAGAAGAAAAGAGAGTACAAGGGGGAGAAAACCCCAAAAGAGGATCATGTTCTCATTTGAACATATGATTTTGGTCCTTTTGAAGTTTGAGGACCTTTTGGGCTAAGCATGGCACAAACAAGTTTTTAACTGTCAGGCTGCCTTAGGTTCCGTGGTCAGCTTGCCTTATTCTATATGTATATGCACTATGCAGAAGTTTTTACAGTGTAGCCATTTTCAGTTTTGTGAAATTTAACATGCACTATATCACTTAGATATCAGTCTCCTGGAGAGCTGTCCTGTGTTTGGTATTTCTGAATTTTTAAGTTGCTACATCTTATATCTTTCATTGATTTTTTTTGTTGAAATACTCATTTTTAAGCTACTGTTTATCCTTGATTCTTGTGAAACTTATGCCATCTTCTTTTACTCAAGGAAGTAAAATTCTTGATTTTGTACAGTGTCAATGATGTGCATGGAACTTGAAGGAAGTTCTACTGTTTGTGCAACCTTCCTTGACTACCCTGAAAATGTTGCAGTACTTCTCTATTAATATATATGTTGGAATGTGTGTGTATTAGGCCCATTAGACTAGGCTCATGTGACACATGTATGGTTACCTATATAGCTACCCTTCTAGGGTTAGCCCAATTCAATATAAACACAATCTCTAGCATGGTATCAACAGCCTAGGTCTCCTTCCCTTCCAGCCGCCGTCGCCCCCTGGCTGGCGCCGCCGCCGCCGCCCCCATGGCTGGCCAGCATCCTCCTCCTCCCCCTTCTTCCTACCTCCACGTTTTTCCCCCCTCTCCCATCCTCTTCCTGGGCACAAGTGGCGTCTACCCCCACCCGCCCCCTGCTCCCTAGCGCCGCCCCCACCTCTGCTTCCTGCCGCCACCGTCGGCCCAGCAGGCGCCGCCGCCCCTGCGGCCGCTGCTGGGCCCCCTCCTTCGGGTCCGCGCGCCGCTGGCGCCGCCGCCCTGGCAGCCGCGGCCGCCCCCACTGCCGCCGCCCTTGCAGCCGCAGGCGCGGGTGCCGCTACCGCTGCGGGCGCAGGCGCGGGGGGCGCTGCTGCCGCGGGTGCGGGTGGTGCTGCTGCTGCGGCCGCGGGCGCTGCTACTGCTGCGGCTAGGGGCGCGGGCCTCGGCTCAGGCGCTGCTGCTACCGAGCCGGCCGCCGACGCCATCCTCCTCTCTAGGACTCACCTCCCAGTGCCGATCTGGATGCTGCTGGACTTCTTCCCGGCGTCACTGGCTTCCCGGCCCCGCCTCAGCCGCCCACGACCCTCCTCTACACCGGTCGTGACGACTCCACTCTCGCCGTTGCCCTCATCGCCACTCGGGCTGCAGCTGCTGAGGGCCAGGCTCGCCTTCGCGTGGCTGCCCTCGCCTGGGAGCGCGAGCGGGATGCGGCCGATGCTCTGGCTCGCCAGATCGCTGATGTGGAGCAGCGCATCGTCCCTCCCGTCTACCACGACCTCGGGGCCACCTCCTCCGGCTCGGCTGGCCATCGCTCGTCCACCACCACGGTCATCTGGCATGACCCGGCCGATCCTCTCGTGGCGCAGCTTCACTACCAGGCCGGGGGGGTCCAGAACATCCGCCTGCTCGTCCTGGTGATTCTCGAGCCAGAGTCGCCCTCCTACGCCCGTTGGCGGGACCTGGTCCTCCTCACCCTCCGCCGCTACGCCCTTGATGACCACGTCCTCATCGATGCCACGGTCGCGGCTCAGACCCCCTCGTGGTTGCGTCTTGACAGCATCGTCCTCTCGTGGATCATCGGGACGATCTCCCTTGACCTCCACGACCTCGTCCGCAACACGGCGGATGCTCGCCAGGCCTGGCTGGCCCTCGAGGGTCGGTTTTTGGGCAATGCCGAGGCTCGGGCTCTAAGGCTCGATGCGAGTTTCAGGACCTTCGTCCAGGGTGACCTCACTGTTGGTGAGTTCTACCGCAAGATGAAGACCATGGCAGACTTCCTCGGTGACCTTGGCTAGCCCGTGGAGGACCGCATCCTCTTCCTCAATGTCCTCCGCGGGCTCAGCGACCGCTACGCCCACCTCCGGACATGGATCACCCGCTAGCGCCCCTTCCCCACCTTTCTCCAGGTCCGTGACGATCTTGTCATGGAGGAGCTTGCTCAGGGTCTCCAGCCTGGGTCCACCGCTGCCCTGGGGTCCTCGACTTCCTCGACGGCCCTTGCGGCCACTACGCCGCGTCCGTTTGCTCCACCGTGTCTGTCCGCTACGCCGCCGTCGTCCCTTCTTGGTCCTCCTCCCTCTGGGCTGAGTGGGGGTGGGGGGGCTGTGGCGGTCGCCGTCGCCGCGGCACTGGACGTGGGGGGGGGGCCGTGGCGGGACCAACCAGGCGTCGACGGCTCCATAGGGTTCACCATGACCGTCCTTCCACAACCCGTGGTCTGAGCGCATCTCTATGTGGCCTTTCCACGCTCCTGGTGGTGAGCCTCGCCCACCGGCGGCCATGTTCACTGGTGCTCCACCTCCCGGCGTCTCCACTATGTCTCCGTGGGCCACACCCTTCGGCACCCCGCCCGGGCTTATCGGTTGGGACCAGGCGGCCTTGGTTCGTTCGTTCAGCACCATGGGCCTGACACCCCCTGTCGGTCCTGAGTGGATCACCGACTCGGGTGCCACATACCACACCACCCCTGACCCTGGTATACTTTCTTCTGTCCATTCTCCCTCTTCTTCTCTCCCTTCGTCCATTATGGTCACAAATGGTTCGTGTCTTTCTATCACATCTGTGGGTACCGCCGGTGCTCATGGCTCCTTTCATCTTCCTGATGTTCTTGTCGCTCCTTCTCTGGTTCACAACCTCCTTTCTATTCGTCGTTTTACAGCTGACAATTCTTGTTCTGTGGAATTGACTCTTCTGGTCTTACTGTAAAGGATTTGGCTTCCCGGCGTCCTCTGCTCTGATGTGACAGCACGGGACCCCTTTACACTCTTCGCTTACCGACGGCTACTTCATCTTCTTCGTCGTCCGTTTGTCAGCTGCCTTCGCCGCCTCTACCTCCTCTACTACTTGGCACCGGCGCCTCGGCCATCCTGGACGTGATGCCCTGATGCAGCTCAGTCGTAGCTCCGACATTCCATGTACTCGGGCTCATGCTGAGCATTTGTGTTATGCGTGCCAATTGGGCCGACATGTTCGTCTTCCTTTCCATAGTTCTTCTTCACATGCGGCCCGCATTTTTGATCTTGTACATTGCGACCTATGGACATCTCCTGTTATTAGTATTTCTGGTTATAAGTACTATCTCATGGTGGTCGATGATTTCTCTCATTACTCGTGGACTTTTCCCCTGCGTGCGAAGTCCGATACTTTTTCCACGCTTCTTCATTTCTTCACCTGGGTGTCCACACAGTTCGGCCTCACCAACAAGGCCGTCCAGTGTGACAATGGTCGCGAGTTTGATAACTCCACCTCTCGTGCTTTCTTCCTCTCTCATGGTGTCCAGTTGCGCATGTCTTGCCCATATATCTCCTCACAGAATGGCAAGGCAGAACGCATGATTCGCACCACCAACGACACCGTGCGCACCCTTCTGTTTCAGGTGTCTCTTCATGCTCGCTTCTGGGCAGAGGGCCTGCACACCTCCACCTACCTCCTCAACCGTCTTCCTTCCATTGCCTGTCCCGCTGCTACGCCACACCACGCCCTCTTCGGTACCCCTCCTCGGTACGATCACCTTCGCGTCTTTGAGTGTGCGTGTTACCCCAACACCACTGCCACTTCTTCCCACAAGCTGGACCCCCGCTCCACTCTCCATGTCTTCCTCGGGTACTCCCCGGATCACAAGGGGTACCGGTGCTTTGACCTTACCTCCCAACGGGTCCTCATCTCTCGCCATGTGGTGTTCGATGAGTCCGTCTTTCCTTTCTCCAGCACACCCACCACCACTCCTGTTCCTAATCCCTCCTCCCTCTTTCCCATTGACACGGTGGTCCAGCCACCTTTTTTGTGGTCTCCTGCAGGTACTGCTTCGCCGCGCTCCTTGCCGGCCACCTGTCCCGGCTCCCCGGAGGGTCTGGGCCCGTCATCCTCTGGCGTGGCCCCGACCTCTCCATTTGGCGCCGATCCGGGGACCTCGTTCCCCGATACTACCCCCGGGGGGGGGGGGGGGGGCGTGCCACTCGCCGTCGCCCGGTGCTGCCTCGGCACCTCCTTCGCGGTACGCAGCGCCGGTACGGGTGTACCAGCGCAGGCCGCGACCGCTGCCACTCATGGTCCCTTCTCCGCCGAGGACACCGACACCACCCGCCGCTTCTTCACCGACACCCGCGGCATGTTCACCCGATGGTAACACGGCACGCGGCTGGCACACTGCCACCTCGGGCCCTTGCGGCATCGATCGGCGACGCGCCGGTCTCCCTGGTACCCTCTTCCGTCCATGATGCCCTGTTGGATCCTCACTGGCATTGCGCGATGGAAGAGGAGTACGCCGCGCTCCTTGCCAACCAGACATGGGAGTTGGTGCCCCGGCCACTGGGCTCCAACGTCGTCACCGGCAAGTGGATCTGGACCCACAAGCGTCGGGCTGATGGCACTCTCGAGCACTACAAGGCTCGCTGGGTTCTCCAGGGCTTCACTCAGCGTCCTAGGGTCGACTATGATGAGACTTTCAGCCCGGTGGTCAAGCCGGCCACCGTCCGCACCGTGCTCTCACTGGCGCTTGCTCGGTCGTGGCCCGTCCATCAGCTAGACGTCAAGAATGCTTTTCTGCACGGCCTTCTCACCGAGACAGTGTACTGCAGTCAGCCGACGGGGTTCGTTGATTCCTCCTGTCCTGACATGGTCTGCCGGCTCAACAGGTCTCTCTACGGCCTCAAGTAGGCACCCCAGGCATGGAACCATCGGTTTGCTGCTTTCCTGCTGACACTAGGGTTTGTGGAGGCCAAGTCTGATACATCTCTGTTTATCTATCACCATGGAGCCGACACTGCGTACTTGTTGCTCTATGTTGATGACATTGTCCTCACAGCCTCCAGTGACCCACTTCTTCGCCGGATCATCACCGCTCTTCAGCAATAGTTTGCTATGAAGGATCTGGGTGTGCTCCACCATTTCCTCGGGGTCACTGTTGAGCCTCACCCTGCCAGGTTACTTCTTCACCAGTGATAGTATACTCGAGATATCCTGGAGCGGGCTAGAATGACTAACTGCAACCCCTACTCCACTCCGGTTGATACTCAGGGAAAGCTGTCAGAGGCTGAGGGCCCCCCAGTGTTAGATCCCATTGCATACCGGAGTCTTGCTGGTGCCCTCTAGTACCTCACCTTCACCCGGCCGGACATCACATATGCAGTTCAGCAGATCTGTATTCACATGCATGATTCCCGGGAGCCTCACCTCACGGCTCTTAAGCGCCTCCTCCGCTACCTTCGGGGCACGATCGACTACGGCTTCCTCCTTCACCGGTCCTCCTCCGCCGACCTTGTTGTCTACACTGACGTTGACTGGGCGTGGTGTCCGGACACTCGCCGCTCCACCTCTGGCTACGCTATCTTCTTGGGCGGCAACCTGGTGTCCTGGTCGTCTAAGCGCCAGCCTGTGGTCTCCCGGTCTAGTGCCAAGGCGGAGTACCGCGCTGTCGCTAACGGCGTGGCTAAGGCCTCCTGGCTCCGGCAGCTTCTCGCTGAGCTGCACACTCCGCCTTCCCGGAGCACACTGATCTACTGCGACAATGTCAGTGCGGTCTACCTCTCCACCAACCCCATCCAACACCAGCGGACGAAGCATGTGGAGATTGACCTACACTTTGTCCGTGATCGGGTAGCCATGGGTGAGGTGCGGGTCCTTCATGTTCTGACCACCTCCCAGTTCACGGACATCTTCACCAAAGGCCTCCCGTCCTCGACCTTCACCGAGTTTCGCTCCAGCCTCAACATCACCAGTGGCTAGTTTGCGTCTATAGGGGGACGTGTGTGTGGTCTTTCTTCTTTCTTGTTCAGCCTGGAACTCCGCTGCGCCGGTAGTTCAGACTGCGGGGGGTGTTGGAATGTGTGTGTATTAGGCCCATGAGGCTAGGCCCATGTGGCCCATGTATGGTTACCTATATAGTTACCCTTCTAGGGTTAGCCCAATTCAATAGAAACACAATCTCTAGCAATATATGTTATTAAGTTAGCTTGTAGGAGTAATTTCTCTTTCCTACTGAAAGAGTGCATGGGATGATGTATTATTCAGTATGCTTTGCACTAAACTTCATTTTACATTGTTTGGTTTTCCTTGTTATGTATGAGACTAAAGAGTTTATCCTTGAGGGATGTTTATTTGTGGGAAAAGTTAGGATTTCCCACCTATTTTCTCATTTACATTTGGCCCTTGTAACCATGTTAATGAGACATTAGTGCAATATCTTGTGCTGTGGAAGAATAGAATGTGCCATGGCCCATGGGCAGTGTGGGGCTTATTTTGTCTCCTAACGTCTATGGGCAAGAAAACATGTTTTTAGGGCCTTTATGTAACAAAATTTTAGATGCTGAAATGTGGTTTCGGAACTTATATTAAGGCTTGACAAGGAAGGCTCGAGACAGTGGCAAAATATCTTGGGTCTTGATGTATTTTGAAAGTTGAACACAGTGCTGCATGCATATATACCTTACAAGCAGGGTGATTCAAGTCGTCTGATTGTTGAAGGAATCTTTAGAACAGAACCAATATAGGATCTGTTGCTTTATCTGAATGTTGTACCTTAAGCTCCTTTATCATTTTTTGATTCTTGATATCCAAGTGAGCATGTTATTATACCAATAACATAACATATGGTTTGTATATTATGAGAGCTATGGGAGCTCAAGTGCATTTTGATATGTGGGTATTGATTGATTATGCACGATTTGCATGGTCTTTTTTAGTATTATATTATATTCCACTGTTTCATTCTGTATTCTGAGGGCTATGGGAGCAAGTGCATTTTGATATGTGGGTATTGATTGATTGTGCACGATTTGCATGGTCTTTTTTAGTATTATATTCCACTGTTTCATTCTGTTTTAGAGACCTATGGAACAAAGGAATCTCGACATTTTCACAAAAAAAACACAGGAGGGGGTGATCCTGCATTCCAAAGACAGCCTAATTCACAATTTGCATATATTTCACCATTGTATAAATTTGTAGGTTTGTTCACAGCTATTTGTTTAGGTTATATTTTTATGGTCACCTATTTATTTCCTGCATCTTGCATGTGTAGAGATAGATGGTTTCTTGATTGCAGTTGATTGCGACTTTGCTAACTTTCCTTGTTTGGTCAATGCTAGTAACATCAGCCTCAGTGGTGGGGTTTTTTTATCGATTTATGTATTTCTACATGAAGTTCGAGCACGAGAAATCCGAGTAGTATGGGTGCATTTGATCGCCTATATCTAGGCATTTGTAGTTCAATTTACCTGTGTTTGTTTCCTATGTAGGCCTTATGCAGATTTGTAGAGTGTTTAAAGCAAATCCAATGCTGCATTAGCTAGTACGCTAGATTTGGTTGTATTAGGTAATGTAGACTTGCACAAATTGATGGGGCTCACAAAAGAAGAATTTTCTAGCCTCTACAGCTATACTGAATATGGAGGTGACCAACCAAAAACAATCTTACTTTTTTTAGGAATGCTTCTTTCCGAGCGTAGGATTTCATTCAACAGCATGCACAGGCTGATCCATCGTCCATTCACAATTGGACCGCTCCCACTTGACCGCGCCCGACTGTGCCTGAGCTGACAAAGAAGAAGACGACGACGGCTAGGGTTCCGGTGGCGGCGGCAGTGGTGGTTCAGTGCCGTCTCTGTCTCTGACTCTCCCTCTCTTCTTGCCTAGCTTCGACGGACTTAGAAGGGGTCGGGGAAGGCAGGTCGGCTAGACGGTGGGGACGGCGAGAGGGCAGTGTTAGGGTTTCGGCGATGTAGGAGGTGGCCAGGCTAGGTTGGGGTAGGGGGGCCCATGTCCATGGCGGTGGCGGGAGGGTGGGGAAGGGGGGACAAGGAGGTCGCCACGGAGCTCCGATGAGACCCTAACACACCGCAGCGAGGCGGTGGGCGGCGGGGTGGTGGGCGTCCATCGCAGAAGAAGGGGGAGAACGCTGGATCTAGAGGGGGTCGACGGCAGTAGCGAAGGCGACGTAGATGTCGCCGGAGCCGAACAGAGTTAGGAGGCTGCAGGGGAGCATAGGAGGAAGAAGGGGATGCACACGGGGAAGGAGAAGGCATGCGGATGGAGTTGTGTGCGCCTGCGCACGCAGGCCGTATTAGTTTCCTACTTTATTTTTGCATGTACCGGATAATCAAACACAACATATTGTGCATATTTATGTTGGTTTGGATTATGATGCATAAGATCTAATATAGGCTAAACTAATGGCATTGTATATATAAGAATTACTACTTTAGGTACCCACTTGCAGCTGTTACTCTCACCAACGCTTTTATCAAATCTGTCCTAGCCTCAATACCCATCTACTACATGTCCATCATTCTTTTCTTTAAATCCTTTGTTGAGAAAATCAACTCCATCATCCGACATTTCTGGTCAGCAGGTATCGAGGATCACTACCCTAGCTCCCCTATTGCTTTCCCCTCTTGAGACATCTGTCAGCCAAAAAATAGTGATCTGGGTATCAAAGACCTGCACGCCGTAAACAAAAGCCTTATCCTACATGCTTCCCGGAATATTGCCACACAAAAAAAGTTTCTTACTAATATCCTTAAAGCCAAATATTATGCGAACAATTCTTCTGGAAGGCAAAAGCATCAGGACCAAAATCGAAATTCTGGTCACCCATCCTGCAGGTCAAAGACATCCTCCATGGTAATTGCATAATACAAATCCACAAAGGAAACACTTGCATCTGGTCCCAACCATGGTGTCATATTTGGTCAAACATCCATGACCATCTCAAGCTTCCAATCCTACAAAACCCATTGCCCAAAGTGGTTGCTGACCTTTGGCACAGCAACACCCAAAACCGGAATATAGAGATCTTGCTAACACTTTCAGCCACGACGCGACAAATGCTATTTTGCAGGTTCCCACTGTTTGCAGCCAGGAAAATAACATTCTCAGATGAAAACCGGCCACCAAAGGAACTTGCACAACAAAAGAGGCATATTTGTTTCCTAAGTTCGCAACTGCAGGTACAGCCACCAATAACGGCCAACACAAATTAAAGTTCTGCCACCGTGCATCCAAACATTCACATGAAGGATATCAAAGTGGCACTAGCCATTGGAGATCGAGCTGGATGGTAGTCAACGCATATTGGTAAGCATAGCAACGCTATTTTAGCGGTATAGTTTGAAAATGATGCCCATCTTTTCTTCTCTTGCGACTACGCTCGAGCTGTCTGGTTTGTAGGCTTCCAGCCAGCCCCCCACTTCGCACTTCACTTGAACCAAACTTATTTGATGATTTGTTCCAAAAAGTTTAACAATTATGTGGTATATCTGGAAGGCTAGAAATGATGCAGATTCAGCAACAAAACCTGGTTTTGGTCAATATGGCAAATACACAATGCAGTGGCAGCAGATATGCTCATATGCACACTACCAGTCTAATCCAAAATACAGATGACGAACAGATCACAAGGACGATCACACTGCCACAAGGACTGCAACGCACCAGGGATCAGTCTCCACCAAGCCTTAAACTACACACCACTTTAAATCAAATTAGTGCAGGTGATGAACGGGTTGCACCCAGGAGCACACAAACACATCACTCAATAAGATCCCACCTCCAACCTGATGCTAGGATCGATGTGCCACCAGCAGGAACTCAACAGCTATCACGCCAACAGCCACACATATTGCAAGGTACTTGTTAGAACAGGAGGAGAGGAGGAAGATGGCTGTATGAATGGATGTATTGAGCAGCCCCAAATGGGGCATATGTAGTACATGAGAGCCCAAACCCTAGACTAGGGTACAAAGACAATAATACCCTTAACACCCCCCTCAAATGCAAGGCATATGCAAATGCGTTGCATTTGGAAGAGAGAGAACACTAAGCACTAGACTTAAACACATTACAACACTAATATAACTAAAACATCCAATTCCGAGTCTCCAATATGTCATGGTGGCATGCGAGTCTTGAAAACTTTGCCAAGCCGAGGAGGTGCGAAGAGAAGCACAGAAGTAGCTCCTCCCCGAGCTCAGATCCGGCACCGGTCGGACTGGATCCAGGCTTGGCGGCGCCCGATCTACAATCGGGGAAGACGGATCGACGCCGACGATGCTCGATCTGAGCTCGGGGAGGAGCTGCTGTTGCTGCATAAACTGGTATGAAAAGGAAAATGGTGGGTAGGGCTTGGTGCTCAGGTTGCTATTATTGTCTTTGTACCCTAGTCTAGGGTTTGGGCTCTCATGTACTACATATGCCCCATTTGGAGCTGCTCTGATACCATGTTAAGGGTATTATTGTCTTTGTACCCTAGTCTAGGGTTTGCGCTCTCATGTACTACATATGCCCCATTTGGGGCTGCCCAATACATCCATTCATACAACCATCTTCCTCCTCTCCTCCTGTTCTAACATGGTATCGGAGCCGAAGGATTGATCTTCGCCGGTCGCCTCCCACGCCATCTTCCGCTGCGCTGCCCCTGGGAGGAGCGAACTTCACTCCCAGGGGTAGCAACCTGAGCACCAAGCCCTACCCACCATTTTCCTTTTCGTACTAGTTTATGCAGCAGCAGCAGTAGCTCCTCCCCGAGCTCAGATCGAGCGTCGTCGGCGTCGATCCGTCTTCCCCGATTGTAGATCGGGCGCCGCCAAGCCTGGATCCAGTCCGACCGGTGCCGGATCTGAGCCACCGAGCCGCCGGATTGCCTCCACGCCCACCTCCGCGAATCGGCTTCCTCCGACACTCGTGGCCACGGGTCACTGCGTCGCCACGGACGCTCGCTGCCTCGCCTCGTCCACGGCTCCGGGGTCGCCCGCACCACTGCAGACCCTGTCATGGCCGCCCGCAGTCCCACGAGCTCGTCCTCGCGCGGCCTTGGCGCTAGCGCTACCTAGACCTGCGGCCGGTCATCACAGCTTCTCGTGTCGGCCGAATGCGCCTCCTTGCGCCGGCTGCCGGCGACCACCTCGCATACACCCGCGGCTCCACCTCAACTGCCGCATCGCGAACGCACGCGCACGCCATGGCTCCCGCGGCCCCACGCGCCGCACCGAGCCCACGCGGTCCCACTTCGAGAGAGGTCCCTGCACCTGCGCCTCTTCCTGCTCTGGGTCGGCCTCGCGCGCCTTCGAGCTCCACCCTGCTGGAGCCATCCTCTGGGGTAGCGCCGTCCGCACGTCGGCTCCATCGCTTCCATCCGGCCCTGCCTCATCTTCGACAGCTGCCATTCGTCTGCAGCCCTGCTCTGCCCGCTCGTTGTGCGTGGTGGACTTCAGGTTCCACCCGCACGTCACGAGAGGTGTGTCCGCCTGGAGCCATTGACTCAGCTCCTCTGCTTCAGGCTCCTTCCGTGACTGTGGGTTGCTCTGCTCTGATCTGCTGCTACGGTGGCATGCTGCAATACTCTGTTATGCAGGTCCTCTGCTTCAGCTGCTCTAATACCATGTTAGAACAGGAGGAGAGGAGGAAGATGGCTGTATGAATGGATGTATTGAGCAGCCCCAAATGGGGCATATGTAGTACATGAGAGCCCAAACCCTAGACTAGGGTACAAAGACAATAATACCCTTAACAGTACTGATCTTTCACATGCAGGAACAAGGACACAAAATTAAACAAAGAGTACCAACACCTCATGCAGCAGGATAGGGCTCCAGGGTCACAATCACAACACCAGCCCTACTAAAGGTACCGAGATGCTTCACAGATCACAGATGCATCTACACTACCATATTGATCACCATCCCTAGCTGTGGCATCAACAGTTGCTTCTTTGCTCAACCTACATAACACAAATTATCTAACTGACTATCAGTCTATGGTATCATTCTTCAACAGCAATGACTTATCCTCACCATCGGATTGGAGGATAAAGCATTCACATGGCAGTTCATCCACGCAAACAGAGGCAATCAATTCAAGATATACAAGATTGGAAGATTACTAAATCACACGGCACACTCTTTAGCCAAGCAAGTGCATGCATCTATGACTTCTAATTCATCTCTGTGCTCTATTTACTGTTCCAATCCGGCTCATGCCATACAATGCCCCCTTAGGGAAACACTCTACTCTGTATGTTCTTGAAATAAAATGCGGTTGCGGTCCTTGTAAAAAAAACTCTGGTCTACCTTGACCGAGTTTTGCACCCATGCTAGCCTCTAGGTGCACCACGACGCAAACATATATTTTGAGACACCAGATTCTCATGGTTTCACATGGCCTTTTTTCCAACGTACATGAACTAAGCCTTTTAACAGGTGTCTAATGTGGACCTAAATAGTATGTCTCGTATGTAATTCATTGCTCTTCCTATGTCAATAATTGCATTTAAGTGACATCTACTTTGGTTTCCCTGCTTCCCAAAAGAAGTTGAAAAACTAAACATATTTGACACAACAAATTGTGAAACGATTGCTCCATGTTATTAAAATTCACACATATTAGCTTCACAAAGAAGCTTAAATATAAGGATGACCTTCAAATATCATAGGCAATGTTTGTGTTTGACATCTAGAACTTCCAAGCATGGACGGATCTAACACCCGGTCGGTCAGCTCGAGTCCCCACTACCATCGCCAGATGTATGGAGCCCTTCCTAAGTGATAGGATATATAGGACAAATTGGTGCCACAACCCTATATTTGGCCTCGGCACTCGACTGTGACATAGTGGTCTATCGCTCTGATGACTAGGACATGAGGTTTTCACCAAGCAAAACATGGTAGCCTGAAGTGGAGCATCGAGAGTATGGAGAGTATGGATAGCTAGCCCAGTCAGCATCAGAGTACACCATCACGGAGTCGACAGGCCCATTGCTAATGTGGAGACCAGCCGACAGTGTCCCCTTTGCATACTGTGTGTGTGTGCACGTGCGCGTGTAAGTCACCCAACCCAAAGGGGCGTGAGGTGTTTCCCCAAAATTCTACACTAAACCTCATCTACAAATTTATAGTCACTGTAGCTTAGGAGAAGCTAAATATAAAAATAAGGAAGAGGAATCCCTCCTAGGATATGTTTTTAGATCCGCCATATTTTCTCATTTTTAGGATTATTGTATGTTATATATAAAAAATTTCTCAAGCTACTGACTCCGGATATAAACAGACCAAAGGCCATTAGTAACATAATTACTACAATGAACAATAGATTGACACTAGACTAGGACATCGTGGATTTTCCTTTTACTTCAACACAGACTGCAGAGGACCGCACGTAGTGCGGGTGGCAAGAGCCTGCCCACCAGAGTTCGAGTCTTGGACTCAACAGGTGTCTCACTGGGTTTTTTCTCCAAATTTGTTTGCAGGTATCCTCAAGCGTCTATGGACCACAAGGGGGAGGTGACACGTCCATCGTTAGCGAAGCTCATGAATTCGTGAATGTCTTGTAGATGTGTATTGTGGGTAGTATAGGTTCTAGGTCTAGTGTACATCCTAGTGGTGTGTGTTGTGTGTGTGGTGTGTATTTGTATGAACGTTCAGATTCTACAACTTCTACTACCGGATCTGAGGAATTAAAAAAAACACAGACTGCACAGTTATATGGGAATTGCTATTTGTTAGGTGCTTGGCTTTTTTGTCTCTCAGGCAATGATCACAGCCATAGCCATTGGATGAGAAACAGATATTCCAAATTAGATCATGCACTGTTCATCTTCTTCCTCTTGCCAGCCGTAGACCTCTGCCGCCGCCTCAACAAGCGGCTCCCCTGCCGCGCCTACCATTTGCCACCGCTGACCGCCGAAGACCCAACCAGCAGCTTCCCTACTGCAGCCACGCCATCCACCAACCACTGGTCCAGCACCGCCGAGTTGACTCCGCCCTCCCCTAATCCCAATCCCGCGAACTCACGGTCAACCCCTCATCGGAACTTGCCCTCTGGTTGTCCTACCCTGCCCCCTCCGGTTGTCCTACCCTGCCCCCTCATCTCCCCCACCGCCTCGCTCGCCGTCGGCCAACCCGCCACCACCGCCTATCCAGTCAGTCACCCCCGGGCCCCTCCCTTCCTAAGGCATCCAGGGATCCCTGAAAACCCGCCGCCGCCACGTCCATTTTCACGCCGGAGAGAAGATGTGCACGTGGGGAGGAGGAAGACGCGTGCACTGTCGCCTAAGCGTCGCTAAACAATCAGGCAGCTGAAATATAGGAATCGTGCAGATATATAGGCCGGGAAAGCTGATGTAATTTACAGCAATCTTTACTATGAAAGTTCCTCATTTCAATACAACGAAGAAAATAAATCAGCATATATTTCATATAACCAGGCAGTGACTGAAACACAAACTTAGTACTACGTATAATCCTAGGTATAACACGTTTACACAGAGTAGAATGGTAACCCTGTCACAAATATGACAATTGTCTTTCACTGTACATCAGACTATGCCGAAGGTTGATCAGGCTGAGGAGCAGTAGAGCTGCTGCCGTTCTTGCGGGACATGCTGAAAGGCCCTGTCACAGTCCTGCCCATGAACTTCCCGGCTTTACCAAGGCCACTGCCGACAGCACCAATACCAGAGCCAACAAGGCCAGCGCCAGCACCAATTCCTGAACCAACGAGGCCAATGCCAGCACCAATGCCAGTGCCCACAAGTCCAACACCGGAACCAACTAGTGATGCAGCACCGCCAACAGCATCCATTGTGCTACCAATTACCCCAGCCTCCTTCAGCCGCTTCCTCTCCTCTATGGCTTGCTTTTCCATCTCTAGGGCTTCCAGCTGCTCTTCCTTTGTAAAGGGGTGATACTTTACCTGAAGGGTTGAAAAATAATATATTAGCACCATCAAATTGATCATGGAATTTACTCTTAATTTTTCCAGTCAAATAATATTTCTCAAGCTGGCAGTCCACGAAACTACATTTTGTTCCAACCATGACTTAATAAAACAATTCATTATGCCATAACATGTACTCAGTGCAACAAAGAAGCAAACTGAAGAAAAGAACTAAGAGAACTAGTCAATGGCATTTTTTCAGTCTACACGACTATACCCAAGTTGAAAGTTACTTATGCGGTGGCCAAAACAATTGGCCTCTTGATTGGAAGTACTCCCTCTGTCTAACTATATTTATGACATCAAATAAGTATCATTAGATTTGTCATGAGATATATTTTCATAATATACTTATTTGACATCATAAACATTAATATTTTTACCTATATATCTGGTCAAACTATAGACACTAACCAAGAATGCACCTAGGATTGCATTCTTTCTAGGACGGAAGTAATGACTTGGTACTCCAAGGTGTACTTTGATCATATATATGCAAAACCCACCTAGAATTGCATTCTTTCTAGGACGGAAGTAGTGACTTGGTACTCCAAGTTGTACTTTGACAATATATATGCAAAACCCACCTAGAATTGCATTATTTCTAGGACGGAGGTAGCGACTTGTACTCTAAGTTGTACTTTGACTATATATATGAAGTCAAGTCCAACCCACCCCCCCCCCCCCCCCCCCCCCCCACCCCCCCAAAAAAAGGGGGGTGTTGAGGTGTTCCCCTAATTATCTACAGTATTAGTGTTATGTGAAGAGAAGACATCTTAGATGGATGCAAAAGGATCCAAAGGTCTAAGCTAAGGAGGAGGCCCAGCTTTGGGCAATGGCTGGGGCGTGAGGGATCTCCTTGTCAGCCCTTGTTCCTAGGGCTAGATTATTCCAGGTCATTTGTATTTGTAAGAAAAAAGGTGCGTATGTAATTTTGTCATCCTATGGGTGAGTGTAACCAGGATTCTTTACCCATTTTTTCCTTCTTTAATATAATAATACACGGCTCTCCTGCGTGTTGCCTGACAGAAATAGACAGAACCCTACTGTATTCAGCACAGCACCCACGCAAGGACATGCCGCAGAAGGTGAGTGACAGGAGGTACGAAGTAGTCAGGAGTGAGCATGAATCTGCCTGCTGCTGTTGGCTAGCGCTGGACCGCTGGTGCAGTTGAGCCATCAAGGAACAAATTGAGCCCCCTTGTCACCATTATGATTATTGCAAGGAGTGCAGAGGCTGTGGTGGACAGAAGGCAGATAGGAGGGGGGATAGCTGGAGTCTTGGGGAAGCCAGCCAGCCATCACCAGCATGTTGTTGGGAGTTAGGGCTGAGGTCAGGAGCACATGAGGCTGAGGCCTGTGGTGTTCTGTAGGAGATCCGCCAAAGACAAGCAGTATGTAAAATGTGCACTGCCCATGAAGATCTGAATGGCTCACTCACAAGTCATAACCTAGAGTATGCTTCACATGGATTTTTCTTAACCATATGTGAGTATGTGGCAGAATGTACTAATAGACTAAGAAATACCAAGTTGGAAAAGCAATGTTATTAGGTAAACAGAAAAGGAACATGCGCACGTAGCAAATATGTATTTCTTATTCACAAGTCCTCTAGGATCTCTAGCTTCAAGGAATCAAGGCTATAGGCTACTCAGGTTAAAGATGTAACAATACGTAGAAACCCACACTAACCTTAAGATGCAATGTGCCTCTATCCTTGGTGTCCCTATTTTTAATTGGATCCACTGAATGTAGCAGCTTCAGAGTGACTTCTTGGGTGATCTCAGGTTCAAGAGTGTTCAGTGCTAGTTTTGCCACACCCAGCCTCTTGTCTTGCTGAAGGTTGTCTTCGTCGTAAACCTGTGAAATCCACCACAAATATTGACAACAAAATAAGCCTGGTTGAATTGGTCTCTCATATTGGAGCAGTGTCAAACATTAAGAATTTATACAAGGATGTACGAATTCTGTTTTGTACAAAGGTCTAAGCCATTTCTTGAAAGTCTCAATGTATATTTTGTTTAGCAACGAAAATTGTTTGCTCCAAGCTAAGTTTATCAGACACACAAAATTACATCAAATGGTCAATATGCTAATGTATCACGGACAGTTAATTAGTGCCCTTTTTATTCATCAGTTTGAACATGCTAGTAACAATACATTAGTCTAACATAATGCTGCTGGGTGAGGATTAATTAAGAACAATGTTTTTGAGGCGTCGCCTAGGCGACAAGGCGTGGTAGAGGTCCAAGGCGTCGGGGTCGCCACGACCTCAGCCTGTATGGCGTCCGCCTCAGAGGATTAGGCGTCGCCTAGGCGCGAATGGCGTCGGGTGGACGCCTACAACCCGCCAGCGGACGCCAGACGCGAGTCGGGCGGGGAATCGAGGACTGCGTGGGTGCGCTGGCGGGAAATCGACCCCGCATTCGCGCCAGAAAGGAAATCGGCGGGAATCGACCGCCCAGCGCGGTAAAACTCCCGCTCCGAGGCATTGACCGCGGGTGAGGGCAGATTCACGGAGAGAGGGAGAGGGAGAGGGAGAGGAAAAGAGAAGGCGGAGGCGGGAACTCTTGGCCGCGGCGGCGGCACTCCATCTCCGCTCGCCGCTCTATTCGAGTTTGCCGGCCTTCCGCAGCGAGTCTGCACCTGCTCCTTCCCGTTCGCACTTGCTCTGGCTTGTCCGCACCTGCTCTCCTCCGCATCTGCTGCTCGCCCGTCTCCGTCCACCAGCCAGACCGGCAGTCGACGACCGTACGCAGTCCGCACCTGCTCTCCTGCCTCCGTCGCCCGTCCGCCTGGGTATGTCCCTGCCTCCTCTCGATCTGTTCCTAGGCACTCTGTTCTGCTTTGGGTATTGTATGCAGCACATACCTCTACTTGTGTGTACTCTGAAATATTGTATGCCTCGTGGCTCCTGCCCTGCTGCTTGTCTGAATATTGTATGCCTCGTGCCCTGCTCTTGATTTGATTATTGTATGCCTCGAGCCTGCTCTGAATATTGTATGCCTCCTGCTTTGCTTTTACTCATGTGGCGTGTTCTTTTGCTCTGAATATTGTATTCCTGTATGCCTCCTGCTCTGCTTTTGCTCTGAACATTGGTTTGGAGTTTGGACTGCCACATACACTGGTTCAGCACACAGCACTGCTGCACAAGGGTCTTTTTTGATTAGTATAATATCTGTCAGTCACTCAGTCTGCTTGTGTATACACTTTCACACGACACAAAGCAGAAGGCACTTGCTTTGATTAGTATGTTACTTACTGATTAGTAGTGCTCCACTGCTCCTTTAGCTGTGCAAATTTGCCCTTTTCCTAATGCTCTTGCTTTGTTTTATGTAGCATCCAGCAACATGGCAAGCTCAATTGAAGCACCTGATTATGATCCCAAGACTGATCCAGCAAGGAAAGCAAAGTCCAATGATCCTGTGTGGACATGGGAGAAGAGCTTTTGGAAAGGGAAGGAAGGAACCTGGGCTCAAGAATTGGCAACAAACGAGGTATGTATGTGCTGCAGTAGTATATAAAATTCTATGTTACAACGCCACACCAATGTGTGTATGGCGTCGCCTAGGCGTCCGCCACAAACGCCTAGGCGTTGTGAAGGGGGTCTGGCGCCGCGCCTCGCCGCGGCGCTCAAAAACATTGATTAAGAACAATTTCAAGCTTAACTTAGCAATGTAAAATAGAACTGAGCCCTCAAGGTTCTCACAAATTCAAGGGCAAATCCAATTATTTCTCATCATCTGTGTAGATATTATGTTATTTTGGGTATCTGTGTAGTTCAACAGAATCCAAAACACAGCTGGGTGCTCTGAATGTCCATCTGTCTAGTACAGAAGGAATGGGCACCAAAGGTTGAAAAAACTTTATTTTAAAACAATGAACGAGCTGGGGCCAGTTTCTTGCTGGTTCTAGAATTCTTGGCTGTTGGAGTATATGTCTAAGGCCCATGTGGCTAGGCCCATGTATGCTACTCTATATAGCTACCCTTCTAGGGTTAGCCTAATCAATCTAGTCCATTCATTCCAACATGGTATCAAGAGTCTAGCTTTTCTTCTCCCCTTCCTCGCTCCCTCCCTCCAGCCGCCAGGGGCCGCCGCCCACGCCGGCGAGCCGCCGGCCGCCATGGCCGATACCCCTCCTCTCTCCCACCCCCTTTCCTTCCCTCCCCTCTCCCACTCCACCTCCTGGGCTCAGATCGCCGCTGCTCCACCTCTGGAGCCGCTGGCCGTCGCAGGAGCAGGCACTGCGCAGCCTCCCCTGGGCGCCGCCGCCGCCACAGGTGCGGGCCACGGGCCGCCTACCCTGGCGCCGCCACCTCCCCAGGGAAGGGCTGCTGCTGCCATGGCGCCGCCTCCCCTGGCCCCGCCGACTGCCCAGGTGCGGGCCGCGGCTACCCCAGTGCCGCCGGCCGCCGCTGCCACCTCTGGCGCGGCCGCGGGTCACGCCTAGGCCACGTCGGCGGCCCCCTGGCGCGTCTCCAGCGGACTCGCCGCCGCGCCTGGCCTTCGCCCTCGCTTCTGATGGGCTTCCCCCGGTCGTCCCGCCCGATGTCGCCGACGCCGTCAGCCTCGACTTTCCGGCGGACGCTGCCGCTGCCGCCGCCGTGGCCGCTGCTCCTACTGCAGCCGGCCTGGGGGGAACAGCCATGGGCTGTGGAACCCTCCCCGCTCTGTCTTCGGCCGTCCTCTCCGGCCCGCGGCCTGTCTCCGCCCTCGCCGCCGCGCTGGTTTCCGCCCGTGCCACGGCCGCCGCCGGTCAGGAGCGCGTCCGTGCGGCTGCACTTCTGTGGCAGCGGGAGCGGGACGCCGCCGACACTCTGGCCCGCCAGATCGCCGAGGCAGAGCAGCTGCTCGCCAACGATGGGGGGGCCACCTCCTACGGATCGACGGGACACCTCACCTCCACCACTACGGCTCTCCGTCACGACCCGGCCGATCCCCTCGTCTCGCAGCTTCACTACCAGGCCGGTGGTGTCCAGAACATCCGGCTCCTCGTCCCGGTCGTTCTCGACCCCGAGTCGCCCTCGTACGCTCGTTGGAGGGATCTGGTGGTCCTCACTCTTCGCCGCTACGCCCTCGACGACCACGTCCTCGACGACCCTACGCCCATGGTCCAGACTCCGTCGTGGCAGCGCCTGGACAGCATCGTGCTTTCCTGGATCCTCGGCACGATCTCCATCAACCTCCACGACCTCGTCCGCACCACCACCTCCGCTCGCCAGGCCTGGCTGGCACTCGAGGGCCAGTTTCTGGGCAATGCTGAGGCCCGAGCTCTGCGACTCGACGCGAGCTTCCGCACTTTCGTCTAGGGGGACCTTGCCGTTGGCGAGTTCTGTCGGAAGATGAAGACCATGGCAGACTCCCTCGGCGACCTGGGCTAGCCCGTGGAGGATCGCATCCTCGTCCTCAACGTCCTCCGCGGGCTCAGCGACCGCTACGCCAACCTCCGGACGTGGATCACCCGGCAGCGGCCCTTCCCCACCTTCCTGCAGGTTCGTGACGACCTCGTCATGGAGGAGCTCACTCAGGGCCTCCAGCCGAGGTCTACCGCCACCCAGGGGTCCTCGTCCTCCTCGACGGCCCTGGCTGCTACTCCGTCGCGTCCGTCTGCTCCACCACTGTCGTCCCTTCTTGGTCCTCCTCCCTCCGGGCCCAGCGGAGGTGGGGGGGCCGTGGCAGTCGTCGCCGACGTGGTGGGGGCGGTGACCATCGTGGGGGAGGCCGTGCTGGTGGCCCACAGAGGGGGCACCATGGCCCTCTTTCCACAACCCATGGTCAGGGCACATTTCTATGTGGCCCTACCACGCTCCAGGGGGTGAGACTCGCCCATCGGTGGCCATGTTTCCTGGTGCTCCACCGTCATGGGCTACTTCCCCCGGCACCCCGCCCGGGCCTGCCGGCTGGGACCAAGCGGCCTTGGCACGGTCGTTCAGCACCATAGGTTTGACACCTCCTGTCAGACCTGAGTGGATTGCCGACTCAGGTGCCACCTACCACACCACCCCTAACTCTGGTATACTTTCTTCTGTCCATTCTCCTTCTACTTCTCTCCCCTCGTCCATTATGGTCGCAAATGGTTCGTGTCTTCTTGTCACCTCTGTGGGTACCGCCGGTGCCCATGGGTCCTTTCGTCTTCCCGATGTTCTTGTTGCACCCTCTATGGTTCATAACCTTCTTTCTATTCGTCGTTTTACAGCTGACAACTCGTGTTCTGTGGAGTTTGACTCTTCTGGTCTTACTGTGAAGGATTTGGCTACCCGGCGTCCTCTGCTCCGATGTGACAGTACGAAGCCCCTTTACACCCTCCGCTTTCCGGCGTCTGCCTCGCCATCTTCGCTTTTGTCAGTTGCCTTCACCACCACCTCTTCTACTACTTGGCACCGGCGTCTCGGCCATCCTGGACATGATGCCCTGATACAGCTTAGGTATAGCTCAGACATTCGTTGTACTCGAGCTCATAATGAGCATTTATGTCATGCGTGCCAAATGGGTTGTCATGTTCGTCTTTCTTTTTCTAGGTCTTCTTCACATGCGGCTCGCATTTTTGATCTTGTACATTGCGACCTATGGATGTCTCCTCTACTCAGCATTTCTGGCTATAAGTACTATCTGGTGGTGGTTGATGATTTTTCTCACTACTCGTGGACTTTTCCCTTACGTGCCAAGTCTGAGACATTCCCCGCACTTCACCATTTCTTCGCTTGGGTTTCCACTCAGTTCGGCCTCACCATCAAGGCCGTCTAGTGCGACAATGGCCGTGAGTTCGATAACTCCACATCCCGGGCCTTCTTCCTCTCTCGTGATGTCCAGTTGCGCATGTCTTGCCCGTACACCTCCTCTCAGAACGGCAAGGCAGAGCGCATGATTCGCACTACCAATGACATCGTGCGTACCCTCCTTCTCCCGGCTTCCCTCCCCGCTCGTTTCTGGGCAGAAAGCCTGCACACCTCCACCTATCTCCTTAACCACCTTCCTTCCGCTGCTTGCCCGGCTCCCACGCCGCACCGCGCTCTTTTCGGTACCCCTCCGAGGTATGACCACCTTCGAGTCTTCGGGTGTGCGTGTTACCCCAACACCACGGCCACTGCTCCGCAAAAGTTGGCTCCCCGATCCACTCTCTGTATCTTCCTTGGGTACTCCCCTGACCACAAGGGGTACCGCTGCTATGACCTCACCTCTCGTCGAGTCCTCATCTCACGCCATGTGGTGTTTGATGAGTCTGTCTTCCCCTTCTCCACCACCACCACCCCTTCCACCTCCGGCCTTGACCTCTCCTCTTTACCCACTGATGCGGTGGTCGAGCCACCTTTGCCTTTGTTTCCTGCAGGTTCTACGGCCCCGTGCCCCAGCTCGCCATCGGCCGGTGCCTCACCCGACCCTGCTCCTTGTTCGAGCCTGGACGGGGACCCTTCCGGGCCGGCCCCTGTCATTCCGACTGACGAGGGTCCCCGGCCGTTACCTCCGGCTCCGACTGCGCGCTTCGCCCGGCCGATCCTCGTGTACCAGCGCCGGGCCCGGCTTGCGCCGGCACCTTCACCGCCGCCGGTGGCCCCTCCTTCGCCGGCCTCGCCAACGGAGCTATCTTCCTCTCCGCCAGGGACACCGGGGCCGTCGCCGCAGCCCCAAACTGCTCGCGTCGAGCAACCGGTGTATCACCCGCCGCTCCTTCACCGCCACCCACGTCATGTTCATCCTATGGTGACACGACACGCTGCTGGGACCCTGCAGCCACGGGCTCTTGCGGCGATGCCCGTGGACTCGCAGGTCTCTCCAGTACCCTCTTCCGTCCGCGAGGCCTTGTTGGACCCTCACTGGCACCACGCGATGGAAGAGGAGTACGCGGCTCTCCTCGCCAACCGGACGTGGGACCTGGTGCCACGTCCACCAGGCTCCAACGTCGTCACCGGCAAGTGGATCTGGACACACAAGCACCGGGCTTATGGCACTCTCGAGAGGTACAAGGCCCGTTGGGTTCTCAGGGGTTTCACTCAGCGGCCTGGTGTTGACTATGATAAGACTTTCAGTCTAGTGGTGAAGCCAGCGACAGTCCGTACGGTGCTCTCCCTTGCACTCACTCGCTCTTGGCCCGTGCATCAGCTGGATGTCAAGAATGCCTTCCTGCATGGTCTTCTCACTGAGACAGTTTACTGCAGTCAGCCGGCCGGGTTTGTTGACTCCTCATGTCCTAACATGGTCTGCAGGCTCAACAGATCTCTATACGGCCTCAAGCAGGCATCCAGGGCATGGAACCATCGCTTCGCTGAATTTCTGCGATCACTGGGGTTTGTGGAGGCCAAGTCCGATACATCACTGTTCATCTTCCACCATGAGGCTGAGACTGTGTATCTACTGCTTTATGTTGATGACATTGTCCTCACCGCCTCCAGTGAGTCCCTCCTTCGCCGCATCATCACCTCTCTACAGCAGGAATTTGCTATGAAGGATCTGGGTGTGCTCTACCACTTCCTTGGGGTCACTGTTGCGCCTCATCCTGCTGGACTTCTTCTTCACTAGCGGCAGTACACTCTTGACATCCTTGAGCGAGTTGGGATGACCGATTGTAAACCCTGCTCTACTCCAGTTGACACGCAAGGCAAGCTGTCTGAGGCCGAGGGGAACCGGGTGTCTGATCCCACCGCGTACCGGAGCCTCGCTGGGGCTCTCCAGTACCTCACCTTCACTCGGCCGGACATCACTTATGCGGTTCAGCAGCTGTGCCTTCACATGCATGACCGCGGGAGCCTCACCTCACTGCCCTCAAGCGCCTCCTCCGCTACCTCCGAGGCACTGTGGGCTACGGCCTGCTCCTTCACCGGCGGTCCTCCACCGAGATGGTTGTCTACACTGACGCTGACTGGGCCGGGTGTCCGGACACTCGGCGCTCCACCTCCGGCTACGCTGTCTTCTTGGGCGGCAACCTGGTGTCCTAGTCGTCCAAGCGTCAGCAGGTGGCCTCCCGCTCCAGTGCCGAAGCGGAGTACCGCGCCGTGGCCAATGGCGTGGCCGAGGCCTCTTGGCTCCGCCAGCTCCTGGCCGAGCTACATAACCCTCTTCTCCGGAGCACGCTTGTCTACTGCGACAACGTCAGTGCCGTCTACCTCTCCACCAACCCTGTGCAGCACCAGCGGACCAAGCATGTGGAGATTGACCTTCACTTCGTCCGTGATCGGGTTGCCATCGGCGAGGTGCGAGTCCTACATGTACCTACGACGTCCCAGTTCGTAGACATCTTCACCAAGGGCCTCCCATCGTCGACCTTCGCCACTTTTCGCTCCAGCCTCAACATCATCAGTGGCTAGTTGTGTCTGTGGGGGGGGCCTCACATGTATTTTCTTTTCCTGGTGTACAACATGACTCCGCTGCGTCGGTAGCTCAGACTGCGGGGGGTGTTGGAGTATATGTCTAAGGCCCATGTGGCTAGGCCCATGAGGCTCATGTATGCTACTCTATATAGCTACCCTTCTAGGGCCTAATCAATCTAGTCCATTCATTCTAACATTGGCAGTTCAGGGATTCCACCCAACATAAATCACTTTCCAACCAATGAGCACTAACCATTCTTGAGAACTGCAATACTGCATAACTAACCTGATAGACAGCTGCTGGAGCTTACTGAAGTATGAACTTCTAAGTAACAATACATTCTACGAATTTGCTGTTCAATGGATCTATGTATAGTCTACTGATCTGTCCCTACAGATTTCAAGCTGAGCATAATTTGTTGGTTCATAACCTCAATAATCACAGGGACTGGGGTCGAAGTCGCGTTCCACGACCATGGGACGTCGTCCCAAATTGAGGATCGGGGTCGAACAGGGTCAATGTTCTGTTTCTTCCTGGGTCATCGTTCCTTTGTAGTAGGAATATACCATGGATCGATGAGCTGTGTTGGAAAGCCTTAGCCAGGAAGGGAAAATGATGGAACTTCATGTTGCTGCGATGTAGGAGGCAGCCGATGTTGAAGAAGACTGCCATAAAATTGGGGAGCAGGAGCACCCACCATAAATTAATCTGCCCCCAGCAGAACTGTGAGCAGAAAAGAGAAGAGGAGACCATGGGGGATCGATTTTACTAGTGCCTGGTGCGCGGAGTTGGCTGAAGGTGGTCAATATGTGGCCAGCAGGCTAGGTTGTCTGAAGGTGAGAGAAGGCGAGGAAGAAAGCTACGAGGGAGAAGGTGGCTGTGAGCAACTTGTGGGAGTAGACATGTTAGGATTTAGTTGCTAGTGGGCTGACTGGGCCAAATGGGCAAGCATATGCAGCACAGTTTAATGTTTCTTGTTGTTTTTCGTTTTTATTACTTTGTATTGTTGTTCTCTAACTAATTATAGTTGGCATATTAAAACTCATCAACCTAGATTCGTTGGGGTCACTCGACCCGAATTGCCCCTTCGACCCATGTTTTTAGACACCCTCAACCCTCGATCCCGACCCGCGACCCAGTCGACCCAGATTTCTGGTGACTATGCCTCAAACACTGGAATTTATCCACACATGTCAAATAGATGGTTGGATGATTTCCATCCAAGAAAGATTAATTTGAATTCTTGATACAGATTCAACTCTGAAAATAACCATAAATTTGACTCCCTGGTATCCAATATCCAAGTTTAGTTTTGGACCCCTTGTACATGGACATCCACATCCAAAGCAAATCCAATCCAACATGATCCAAGAACAAAAAGTCCAATTGGACTTTGGATTTGCAAGATTCATTTCCACGTCTAAGTTAAATGATCCAGAAAGGGGAACAAGGCGGTCTACGATGAACTATAATCAGCCCACCACCAGAAAATTCAATTAAAAAATCATTTCTTTCTCAAAAGTCTCACAGGCAACTGACCTCAAACCAGGACTTTTGGCTTTGATACCATGTTAATTCTAACACACCAACAGCCTAAAGCAAGAGCTTAAGCCACTGGAGGAAAGTTGGAAAATCTATTTATACTTGAGCTGTTACTAATGGCTAACACAGATGACCCCTCAACTTTCATTTGTGGGCCCAAGGTTTTTTCTGTAAGACCCAGCAAGGATAGGCTGCAGTTCTTGGTAAATCAGAAAGTGGATCCCACATAGTTCAGCTTGGGACAGCCTACCTTGTTTTCCCATTTAGCCACCCAATCCTGGCCCACTAATCCTACCTCATTGGAATATTAAGCAGAATACCTTGACTCCCAGAGCCAGTGGTGAACATTTGCATCCATTGAGTTTTTTTTTCTCTGCAGGTATATCTTGGTGAACAGAGAAGATTTTCCTTGGTCGATTACAAAGTTTGTGTCAAGGGCGTTCGTGCCCAGGGACGGCGGACCTCGACTACGGAGTTCGTAGCCTCGATCCGTGGTAGCTCGGCAGGGTTATGCCCCCACGCCGATGATCTTCGTCAACCGGGTTATACCCCCTGGCTGCCGGCTTAGGAGAGTTGAGAGGAGATAAGATTGGTTTGCAATTGCTTGATTCCCTTCATAGTACGATTACAGATATATATGGCCTATGGCCCAACTAACTTGAAAACTAACTTAAAGTAACAAATCTCCACCAAATAGGAAACTAAAAATAGAAACACATCTCTTCTAAACCTAGCCACTAGTGGAGCCCGCGCCTGGCCCGTCACCTGGCGTGACCGGTGCCTGCTGTGTGGCGCGTTCCTGGGCACGGCGCACGTCCCGAGCTCGGCGACGCCTGGTGTACGTGCGTCTGAACATGACATCTCCCTCCCCGCCGAGAACCAGCTCGTCCTCGAGCTGGAACGCGGGGTACTTGGCGCGGAACGTCGCTGTGTCCTCTCATGTGGCAGACGCAGCGGAGGCACCCTTCCACTGGATGAGGGCCTGTGGCACACCCGCCATGACGTGGTAACGAACGGCGCGCTCCGGCTCGGGGTCGATGGCGCCATGACGAAGAGGTGGCAGCGGGGGCGTCTCGACCGGCGGTTCACCCTGGAACTTCTTCAACAGCCCCACGTGGAACACGTCGTGGATGCGGGCGCCGGCTGGCAGGGCGAGCCGAACGGCGACGTCGTTGATGAGCTCGGTCACCCTGTACGGCCCGCAGTAACGGGGTTTCAGCTTGCCACCGGCGGCCTGGGGCAGCGAGGAAGCCGTACGCTGTCGAAGGCGAAGAGCCCAGTCGCCGACCTGGTATGTGACCGGACGGTGATTGCGGTCATAGTACTTCTGGATGGCTTGAGCCTGTTCCAAGCAACAGCGGATGTCGGCCAAGAACTCCGCGCGCTCCTCCATGGTCTTGGCGACTGCCGGCACCCTAGTGTCGCCCGGCTCATAGGAACGGATCGACGGCGGGTCACGTCCGTAGACGACACGGAACGGTGTCCCGTAGCGATGACTGGAAGGCGGTGTTGAACAAGTACTCCGCCCAAGGAAGCCACCGAAGCCACTGACGCGGACGGTCTCCAGTGAGGCACCGCAAGTACATGATGATGACGCGGTTGGCCGACTCGGACTGGCCGTCCGACTGGGGGTGGAAAGCAGTCGTCATGTGAAGCTTGGTACCCATCAACCGCATGAGCTCCTGCCAAAACAGAGATGTGAAGACAGTATCCCGGTCGGAGACCATGGACTGGGGCACCCCGTGGAGGCGGACGACTTCGGAGAAGAAGGCTTGGGCGACAGACTCGGCGGAGTACGGATGCGCCAAGGGGATGAAGTGGCAATACTTGCTCAGCCGATCCACCACCGTGAGGATCACTGACTTGCCGCGGACGCGCGGCAGGGCCTCCACAAAATCCAGCGCAATGTCCGTCCATACACCCTGTGGCACAGGAAGCGGCAGCAAGAGGCCTGCCGGGTGGAGGTGTTCGGACTTATAACGCTGGCAGACGCCACAGGAGCGCACCAGTTCCTGCACAAGCTGTTTCATGTTAGGGAAATGAAAATCGCGCCGAAGGCGGTGGAGGGTGCGCTGTACGCCCTCGTGACCGTCCGCATGGACAGCCTGCAGGATCTCCGGAAGCAGCGGAGAGGTGGGCGGAATGTACAGGTGACCCCCGAACAGCACCATCCCGTCGACAACCGTCCAGGGTACCGGGCGGGTTCCTGCGGCGATCTCGGCGTGCAGCGTGACCAGGGCTGGGTCGTCCAGCTGGGCCTGTTGGAGGCGATCAATGAAGTCGAAACGTGGTCCGGACAAGGCCAGCAGTTCCCCATCCTCGGTGTCCCGCCTGGAGAGCGCGTCCGCGACGGAGTTCGCCGCCCCGGGCTTGTATTCCACGGCGAAGTCGAAGCCCAGCAGCTTGCCCACCCAATGATGTTGAGGGATGGTGGCCAAGCGCTGGTCCAGCAAGTACTTTAAGCTGTAGTGGTCGGTTCGGACGACGAAGCGGCGCCCCCATAAATATGGCCGCCAATGGCGCACCGCCTGAACCAGCCCGATGAGCTCACGCTCGTAGGCGGCGAGCGCCCTGTGCCGTGGTGCCACCGGCTGGCTGTAGAAGGCGATCGGGTGGCTGTCTTGAATGAGAACAGCCCCGAACCCATGCGACGACGCGTCGCACTCGACGATGAACGGCTTGGAGAAGTCCGGCATGCCCAGCACTGGCGTCGTGGTCACGGCGGTTTTGAGTGCTGTGAAGGCCGCCGCTGCCTCGTCGGGCCACGCGAAACTGTCCCGCTTGAGGAGGGCGGTGAGCGGCGCCGCGATGGAGCCGTAGTTGTGGATGAACTTGCGGTAGTAGCCCGCCAAGCCGAGGAAGCCGCGTACAGCCCGCGGCGAACGTGGCACCGGCCAGTCGATAATGGCCTGGACTTTTGTCGAGTCCATGGCGACGCCCTCCGCCGAGATCGTATGGCCGAGATAGGTGACGGAGGAGACCCCGAACGTGCACTTGGAGCGCTTGACGAAGAGGGTGTGTCGCCGGAGTTCACTGAGGACGACGCGAAGGTGGCGAAGGTGGTCCGCCCAAGACCTGCTGTAGATCAAAATATCGTCAAAAAACACGAGCACGAAGCGACGAAGAAACGGCCGGAGCACGTCGTTCATGAGGGCCTGAAACGTGGCCAGGGCGTTGCACAGCCCGAACGGCATCACGAGGAACTCATATAAGCCGTCGTGGGTGCGGAACGCCGTCTTGTGGACATCATCGGCCCACATCTGCACCTGGTGGTACCCCGAGCGCAAGTCGAGCTTGGTGAAAAAACGGGCACCATGGAGCTCGTCCAGCAGCTCATCGACGACTGGGATGGGGTACGCATTCTTCACTGTGACGGCGTTCAGCTCGCGGTAGTCAACGCAGAAGCGCCACGAGCCATCCGGCTTCTTGACGAGGAGCACCGGGGAGGAAAACGCGGAGTCACTGCGCCGGACGATGCCCTGCGCCATCATGGACGTGCACTGCCGCTCCAGCTCATCCTTATGTGCGGCGGGGTAGCGGTACGGCCGGACTGCCACCGGGCCCGAGCCGGGCTTGAGGGTGATGCGGTGTGTCCGCCCCCGGGCCGGCGGCAGACCGGTGGGCGCCGCGAAGACGTCCCCGAAGGAGTCCAGCAGCTCATCGAGGAGGGGCTCGGTGACGGGGTTGGCTGCATGAAGATGGGGCGTCGATGAAGGAGCAATGCCGCGCCAACAGACCTCCCGGCCCGCGTGCGTGAAGGCCATGGTGCCAGCCGCCATGTTCCAAATGATGTCGCCCAAGGGTGCCATCCAGTTAGTGCCGAGGACGACGTCGTAGCCCGCCAAGGGCATGATGTAGAGGTCGACGCCGAACTGCAGCCCGTCGATGACGACCGGAGCCTGACGAAGGACGCCCGGACAAGAAACGCGCTCACCGTTTGCCACGGTAGCCATCAGACGAGGACGCGGCTCAATGGGCAGCCCCGCGCGCTGGGCCGCGGCCTCCCCGATGAAGCTATGCGTAGAGCCGGTGTCGATGAGGGCGATGAAGACCTCCGAGCCCACATGCACCCGAAGCTGGATGGTGCTGCTGACGGCCACGCCGGCAACCGCATGTAGCGAGAACACCGGGGCTTCCTCGTCTGCCCCGTCCTCGCTGTCAAGCACCACGCCGTCAATGTGAAAGAGACGGCGGCAGGTCCGGTTATGGCCCCTGGAGTAGGGCTCATTGCAATTGTAGCACAAGCCGAGGCGTCGACGTTCCGCCTGTTCCTCGGGGGAGAGGCGGCGTGCCTGGCTGGGCGCCCCAGGGGCGCGCGGCACCGGCAGAGCAGCCGGCGCGGGCACGGGCAGCGCGGCTGCCATTGGCGCAGGTGCGGCCGGGGTGGGCAAGAGCGACGGCACTGATGTAGCCGGCCGGCCCGCTGGAGCTGGTAACTGTGCGCGTGGCGCGGAGCGGCTCGCCGGTGGTGGCAGCCGGTCGAGCTCGATTAGCTCGCACTGGCGCGCGAGACTCATCGCCGCCGCTAGGGTTTCCGGGTGATGGATACGGACGGCGTGGCTTAGCGGCGGAAGGAGACCCCCGGTGTAGAGCTGCACCCGTTGATCCTCATCCAGACGCCCCGCGCGCGGTAGGAGGGCCTGGAACCGATCTGAATACTCCACCGTGCCGGTGCGGCGGCACTCGGACAGCTCAAAGAGTGGCGCCGAACGCAGGGGCGGCCCAAAACGCAGATGAAGGAGATGCTTGAAGCGGCCCCAGGACGGCGTGCCTTCGTCCTCCAGGAGCTGATCGTACCACAGCTGGGCCACGCCATCCATGTTGAAGCCGGCCATCCACACCCGCTCCTCGGGCATGGTGCGTTGTTGCCGGAAGTACGCCTCGCATTTGTTGGTGAAGAGGAGGGGATCGGTTTTGCCGTCGTAGCGAGGGAATTCCAGTTTCTGGAATCGGGGAGGGCGATCGAGATCGCGAGGACCCCCGGTTGGGTCGCCGCCGCCGCCGCCGCTGCTCGACGAGGAGGATGATTTGTCCTTCAGGGCGGCCACGTCGGCCTGCATGGTGGACATCTCGGTGGTGAGGGACTCCAATTTCTGCATGATATCAGCGAGGGTGATGTCACCCATGACTGATGTCGCCGAGGAAGCTGAGGACGGCGACGAGGTGGGCTGGTGGTGGTGGGTGGGTGCGGCTGTGGAGGGAGCGGCTGGGTGGGATGAAGAGGATCGTCGGACTCGAGATACCAGGTTGTCAAGGGCGTTCGTGCCCAGGGACGGCGGACCTCGACTATGGAGTTCGTAGCCTCGATCTGTGGTAGCTCGGCAGGGTTATGCCCCCACGCCGATGATCTTCGTCAACCGGGTTATACCCCCTGGCTGCCGGCTTAGGAGAGTTGAGAGGAGATAAGATTGGTTTGCAATTGCTTGATTCCCTTCATAGTACGATTACAGATATATATGGCCTATGGCCCAACTAACTTGAAAACTAACTTAAAGTAACAAATCTCCACCAAATAGGAAACTAAAAATAGAAACACATCTCTTCTAAACCTAGCCACTAGTGGAGCCCGCGCCTGGCCCGTCACCTGGCGTGACCGGTGCCTGCTGTGTGGCGCGTTCCTGGGCACGGCGCACGTCCCGAGCTCGGCGACGCCTGGTGTACGTGCGTCCGAACATGACAGTTTGGGACAGAAGAAACTCAATTTCAGTCAAGGGATCGCTAATATATATGGTCCTAAGCAACTCTGCAAGGATCAGACTAAGACTCCTAGGATGTCATGGGGCCTTCAGCTAGGGGGCCAGGAGCTGATAGGATTAATTAGAGGGATTGGATCAATTTGAGATAGGATTAATTAGATATAGGCTTGGATATGATTTGTTAGGATTTGATTGGGCCTTCCTTAGGTAGTCAGGAATCCTCTCTATATAAAGGGAGGTGATGTGTTGAGGAAGAGGACAATGAAGAACTAATCCCATGTACCCCTCCAAGCTGATTTTGCCCAGCTATCTTCCTGGCAATGGTCATTGTGCATAACATCTGGTATCATGAGTCAGGGATCTTTTCCCATGGGTTCTGCTGCTGATGGTCCATCACCATCATTTGACGACCCAATTGCCACCTTCGTTGAAGGTTCCCGCCCTCTCACTGAGGAGCTGGATCGCTTGACAGTGATGTTCATTCACCTCCATGCTCAAATGGAGAAGACGGAGCATGAACACCACGCAGCGGTGCGGCTACAGGCACACTACAAGGGCGATGCAAGCAGCAATCAACCCAGCGACTTCAATGATCCCAGTCCTCGCATCACTAATTCACTAGATATCGCCACCACGCTGGTCAGCAACATCACTGCCCAGACAGCCCTCACAATTCACGAAGGACGTCACAGCAGGTTCCTTTACCTGATCAAAGTGCCATCCCTGCTTCTGTTGGAGTTCCCCTTGTACGGCGCCCGGAGTTCCAATGCACACTTCCCCCTCAGAGGGTCTAGGCAACCACACAACACTGGGCTGTACTAGGATGGACGTCCTGCACATGCTATGCATGGACCTGGGCCGTATATGTCCACACAAATGCATGAACACATTTGCATTTCTATGGGATTCATGAGAACACAAATGCATGAACACAAATGCATGAACGTACATGCATCCAGACTTGCTCAATAACATTTTACCACTTATATGAGTTGCAAATAACATGAAGCGGAGATGTAAAGGCTTCGTCCAGCGTGTATAGATTGGCACCTGCATGTGCATGTCAGGTTAGGTGCCAAGGGTGAGTTTGGTTCAAGCCCTCACCTAGAAAGTTCCACCAGGCAGCTGCATTCGACCCTAGACGTTAGAAATCAAAAGCTGGCGCAGGTGTATTTTCCAGGCTGGAAACCAAACACACCCCAAGTGCAGACTGCCACCATGATCTCCACTGTAGCTCGAAGATGAGCTGTTTCCCAAGGGTGTGGGAGTGTTATGGGGAGTCAGCTTGGGGGCCAGGGCCCCATAGGATTAAATAGAGGGATTGGATCAATTATAGAGATGGATTAGATTTGACCAATGACATATGGGGTTGGATATGATTTTGTTATGTTTTGATTGGGCCTTCCATAGGTAGTCAGGAATCCTCTCTATATAAAGGGAGGTAATGTGCCAAGGAAGAAGGCGATGAAGAAGAACTAATCCCAAGTCCCCCAATACTCTCGTCTCCCTCCAAACCGACTTTGCCCGGCTATCTTCCTGGCTATGGTTATCCCCTAATGAACTACATTTCATAACATAGGATGACACATTCATGTGTTCATGTAACATAATCTAATGTAAGGGGATCTTCGTGAGTCTAGTGGATTGAAAAAAGGTATTGTTTCAAAGACATATCGATCTTATTCTTGCATATTTTTAAGCTCCATGGTGCACTAATCCTTTTTTATGAAGATATTTTTTCCTTGATGCAAGTGACGTTTCCAACTGAGGAACAAGGCAAAAATATATGTATAGAATTACCTCAAAAATGACAGATTGGGTTTCTTTGTCTTCGACAATCAGATCAAATGTTTCATTCCATTCCGGATTCAGGTCGTCATCTATGACTTTTGTTTTGACCTTAAACATTGGCCGCACGTACAATTTCACATAAGGGTCTGATTTACCGATCATCTCCTTATTTCTCAAAGAAGTTGCTTTTACCACAGTAACAGAAAGTCTTCCCTGAGGTTTAAGCTCCAAGTCACTAGGGAGAAAGAAAAGGTAAGCTAAGTCATCAGTGCCAAATGGGATCTGATATCAGAATGTATAAAAACATTTTTCCCAGCGACATACAGAAACAAAAATTATCATTAGCCCTTAAGCTAGCAAGAGATACCTCTGGGATACTTAAAATCATTCATAAATTGCTAAAATAATTTGTATCTAATTGCAATTGCAGTATTAAATGTCTAGTTAAGGATTGACTGCATGGATCTCTTTCACAACATGATGTATGCATCCAGCACATCTCTCAAATATTAAGCAAAATAAAAATGGTGTAAAAAAATAGATATTGGACAAGGACAACAATAACAAAAACCCACAATTTATAAATAAAAGGACTAATCAGCAAAAGTAAGTTGAGGCTTTGTTGAGCTATTATTTTAAACAGCTGAAGGGCACATTCTAAGATGGTAAGTAAAGAGAAAATAATATGTTAAGGAAAACCCACCTTGTATCAACATTGACACCAAGTTTAACAACATGCCTGTGTGGCCACAAGAGCATATCAGAAACAATTGAATTGACAGTGTCCTAATCAAAGGGAAAAGAACCATGGTTACATTTATATATAGTTGCTGGTAGGACTAGAATGTTCAAAATACTGTCTAGCCATCATACATCAATCATGTCAGAAAGTCCAGGAACTGCAGTTAGGCTTCCTCCAATGGCCTTCAGGGTGTACTGAATTTTTGGTTCTGGCTGGAGCACAAAGAACCCAATTAAAAGAAACAAATGGGAAACGCTCTCTTGATAGTTGAAATTGCTCGACTCTGGAAACGTACTTCATAGAACATTTCTAAAAAGTTTACATTATCAAACTCATCAACAGACATCTCAAAACATTTCAAAGAAATAGTGTTCTTTTTATCTGATTCTATATGGTTTCTGAGAGATACATGATTCAATTTTCCTAAATTGCCCCCCCATCCTATTTTAATTTAGGCTTATGAGACTTAATATAGTTTTTCATTGGTCACTCAGGTTAAATATGGGTAGTTCAGGAGACAAATAAACATAATGATGTAATGTCGAATTTCATGCACCAATCAGTATATGAAATAGCTAAAGCTATTCAGGAAAGGTTGACAGCAATTAACTTCAATGCAAACATAGACTCAAAGTAAATCACAATTTTTTTCCATCAAAATTTGTTTGCCAAGTCTCAAATTCAGGAGCTTTGGCTCTCAAAGCATATTGAGTTTCATTCACCAACCAGTTTTCTCAAAATCTTGACTGTTGAGGAAGGTGGGAAATATAGTTCATTTGGTGGCAAGGGATGTAAATTTTAAAAAGGCAACATGGTAAGTGTACTTAAAATATAAAACGTCAGATAAGAAAAGGAGGCAGTACTGGGTAGTGGGTACTAGATACTTGCATCGGCAAGGAGAGCCACAACAACAGCAGAAATGCAAGGGATGTCTTCAGACAGTTGAAATATAACACGTATGACAGTATAGACCTCAAGATCCTTGAGCTGCAAGATGGTTGGGTAAAAATATAAGGACTTATAATTAAGAACAGTTGTCTTCCCAAATTATCGTGTGGCAAAGAAAACCTGAATAGGCAGTGATGCAACTACAGCATCAACAGCTAGGATTATGCTTGGATTACCACCCCAACGGAAATCTATATCCATGATGATTTGGCCAGGTTGAAGATTTTGAATACGAATACCTTAACAAATCACAACAAACAAACAAAACCCATCATATTTTTAAGTCATCCTTATGTAGTCCTGCATCAAGATTCAAAACGATATAAATGCAATTATAAACATAATTTATATCTGCTTGTCATAAATAATATGTAAATCATAAACTCACTTAAACATGGAAGTTCTATACTATCCCACAAGTTGACTTCAGGAAAAAGGACAAGTTGACATGTTTTATTAATTTATAAGCAATTTCAGCCAATCATTAATTCCACAGAAAGTAATGGCAGTTACGACCAAAAAAAATCATGCCTTGATTTCCAAATATTTACATGTGCAAAGTCAATCTTGTGTATAATATTCAGCATTCACTGTAGAGTACGAGTAACAAACCATGTTATTTAAGTATATTATCTCCACAGTATAACTAAATGCATGTTCCAATCTTCAATTCTAAGAGATAGTATGCACCAAAGAATAAACACAAATTAATAGAACTGAACATGCAACGTATAGACAGGAAACCTTCTATCTTTGGTGACACATTTCCAAGAGAAAATTTTCTGAACTTTAAAGATTTTATTCCTGGAGGCCGGTAATCATCTAGCAGTGGTTCAACGGATTCCTTAACCACTACTGTTGCAGCCTGAAATTAAATGAAAAGTAAGCTCAGCACATATGGCTTATGAACAGTAGTGCTAGACAATAAGTAGGGTAGGGCACAAGATTACAGCAAAACAGACAGCTAGGCATGTCTTAACAAAGATGGAAATGCAAACAGCTGACACTAACCATGCTTGATGGAAACTGTAGTTATAATGTACAATTCAAAATTTTATAAATGTGGGACAGCTTAACCTATCTAGAAAAGTTAGAAAGCCATATTGTACTATTAAAAAAGACTTCATTTTTCAGTGAATCCAGAAAACTAGGAATCAGATAGGTTCGGTATGAATCAATTTCTAACCCAATCGTCATTGCGGCCTTTACAAATGATCGGTTAACAGTATAGATTAAAGGAAATGTCATGTACATGATCATTCAGATGTCCTGATGCTTATTTTCAAGTCCAGCGAAGGTTTCACTAATCTAAGATGTGAACATTTGCTAGAGAATGAGTTTCTATTGATTTGGGCTAACCCTAGAAGGGTAGATATATAGGTAACCATACATGGGCCTCATGGGCCTAATACACTCATATTCCAACAACATTCAATACCAATAAAATGGAAGACTCCAAAAGCCAAAAACTTATTTATTTTTCATGCTCAGAATGTCTGGTCTCAACACATTGACAAAATTAATTCAAGAGGTCAGCTACATAGAAAAATAACATGATCAACAAAATAAAAAAATAATAATAAGGAATATGATGAGACATACCAATTAGGAAATCAACAATATGAAACATCATACAAGGAATGAAGAACACTACAATGGTATATCATATGGATGATTATTACTAGAAAATATTAACAATAAGCAAAGTACTTTGCACAACTGTATAACTAAGATTAAGACTGAAGACTCAAGTAACTTTAAACTTACTTCTACAACAAAAGGCCAAAGTTTGCTTAGATGCTTGTTCAGCCATTTAACCTGCAGCAAACAAATTCGGCAGGTCCAATGAGGTACAGAATATGTTCAGAGGCAGGGTCATAATCTCTCAATTTTATGTACAGAATGTTTTGTAGAAAAAGGAAAAGAACTAGTACAAACTCTTTGCACCACCAAGATATCCTATACATAGATAAAGTCAAACCAATCATCATAGTTATTTACAGTGTGAGGAAAGCTAATAGACTAATAATATCTAAATATACAAATTCAATATTTGTTACTTTTGTAGTTCTGTGATGATTTAAGAGGTGATGCATAAAAAAATTCACCCTTCAACTTCCCCACTTAGTGAAAAATGCCTATATGTGTTGTGTGGGTTCACTAAAGAAATGTTCTAGTTCTTAGCAATTGACGACCAAACCTGTGTTCAGTAGTCAAAGAGAATAAATCATGGAATAACATAAACTAATAATTAGCTTGTATCGCTCTTCCAACTTCCATGGTTACTCTCCTAAGAGTTTTGGAAAGAACCTCCCATGAAGGCAGGAAACTAGCGACGGTCGATAGGTTTACCCTTTTTATGTCTTTTATGAATTATAACCAATCACTTTATGAAAGGAAACATGAAGCAGATATGTTAGCTGAATGTTCAAGACCAAAGTCTTTTGATCAATCGCGTAATGTCATGTATACACTAAGCTGCGAAGGTGTCAAGGTTAAAACTAGGGAAGGAAAATCAAAGAAAGCATACACCTGCCCAAAAACAAAACTTGATGGGCCAGCTTAGGCTAGCCACAAGCTTTATCCTTGCCCACTACTCCATCCATCCCACTGACAGCCTACATCCAGTAGCTGAGCGCCAAACATCCTAACCCCAAACACTGGATGCATATGGAGCCTGCATCAACTCTTCTGATCGCTCTGACCGCTGGGGCTCTTAATCATGGCCAACCAATTAGCCACTACTGTGCAGATCACACAAGTACATGACTTGTCAATGCATGCCTACCAAATGTCTGCAGTTTCATCGCCATGTTTCAGTGCTTACAGTATCATTAAAAAAAATTGTTTACAAAAGTTACATGGTCAGGTACAAACTGGCCAGGCCATTAATGTATATGCAAAGAGCTTCTATCAGCCAAGTTCACATATCTAAAGATGCGCAATAATATTGAGAGAGAATGTTTTGGGAAGATATAAAAAGTGTTGATGGTGCAGTTATTTTCTTCCCATATAAATAAAGTTCGCAGCAGATGTAGAACATTTGATTTTTTAATGAGCATGCCATATTTTCCTAACATTTCTGCATCATTATGGATGATGCACAACTTTCATATCAACTATGCATTTTCGTTATACCTTTTCTTATACCTCGGTGGATAGAATTTGGCAGTTACTATTATGCAATTAGATTTAACCCAGAGTACTTGGGCTCTGTGTTTCACCATTGGCTATGCTGACAGTGCCCCATCCCCATTACAGAATCATGGCACCAGTAGGCAGTAGCTGCTGAACCTACAATGGATGTGCATCAAATTGACAGCAGCCATAAATAGCCCCAAGGTGCTCAAACTAGCCCTAGTTGCTGCTGTGCTGCAACATATTGCTACCCTAAAGCATCAATTGCACTCACCTCAAGGCTCAAGCCCTCCCGAACTCAATATCACCTTGATCAGGTCAACTACAAACTGAGCCTTAGATATCCCCCCATCCACACAACCAATTTGATATATATTTTTTAGCATTATCGATGAGTTAGCCATACCTGTCTCCACGTGTGGTAAATTAAGCAAGGGTTTAGGCTGTCAAGAGGCTTTGTGAGACCCCAACTTCTGTTAAGCTATTCATTCCAACAACTACAATTAACTTCCTACAATTTAACCACTTGTGAATCCAGGAGTGAGGTCACAAACACGAGACGACAGACACGAAACACCACACCAGAATGGCTGAACTGAAGGCAAGGGGTGCGGACAATTTGGTAGTGGAAGTGCTGCCAACCTGCTCAAACTGCGGGAAGGATATCCACTCCGGGAAGCTATCACCGCACAGCTTCCTGAGGTCGTCCCTGGTGAGAGCCCCGAGCACCTTGATATCCGCTGCCTGCAGCAAGGAAGAGAGAGAGACACACACACACAACGAAAACTCAAATCCCGCAAAAACCAAGCCTCACAGCTACTACTCCTGAACTGAACGATCCAACTCCACGGTGTAGCGAGAACGGGGACGAGGCACATTCCCGTCCCTCGTCGGCGGCGGCACAACCCTAACCAAACCAACTCACCTTGGCGATGCGCTTCGTGCTGCGTCGGCGCATGACGCGGCTCCAGCCGGCCATGATGGCGACGCCGACCATGACCCCCATCACCATCCCGGATATCAGCCCCATCCTGGCCGCCGCCGCCGGCCAACTTCGCTTCGCCTAGAGGACACCTCGGATCCCCTAGCTCATGGAGCGAACAGCGACTGAGATCTGGGCGACGCGAAGAGGCGAAGGGAAAGGGGGCGGCAGGCTGCGCTCTCGCCTCGCGTGCGTTTGCGTTTCCGCTCGGTTTGTGGCTGGGAAGGAAGGAATTGATTGCTTGGTTAGTGGGTGATTAACGAGGAGGGTGGTGAGAGGAATGAGCTGTTGGCTTGCTGGAGCGCGGAGCGGGGCACGGCAGTCGTAATCGGCAAGGGGGTCAACTCGATCTTGAGGAGAGGGAAAATGAGTTGATTAGGACAAAGCAGAGTCGGCAGCGGCGAAGGGGCACGGGCACGCCGTGTCGTGTCCGCGGATGGGGATCCGGAAGGGCCACGTGAGCTGGATATATTGATATTAATCTCTGTCTCTGTCTCTATCTCTATCTCTACCCCTATAATACACTAGTTAGAATAAATCTACAGTCACACATCAAATATCTGCTCCACAGTCATGACCTATGCTACATCCACACCCACGAATACACCCAAAAAATATAACACCATCGAAACGGATGCACCAGATCATCTCTTAGTCGTTCTCTCTCGTTACTCATCCAAATCCGATGGCTCATGTTTAGTGTGTCTGTCCTCCGTCGCCCTCACGCGGATCTCCCACGCGCATGCGCATGCAGGTCAGGCTCGCGTTGATTTCGGTTGCCCCCGTCCACGATCATTTGACTCCCAAGCCGGCGGCTCAGGAAACGGCGACCGCGAGGGAGATGTCACACTGCAGAGGGCACGGCGACCACGAGGGGCACGGCACTGGGCGCCGCGGCGCAGATCGCCACTGCTCGGGGTCGGCGGCGAAGGGCGGGCCGGACACGCACGCACGGCGGCGGCGGCGGCGCGGCCAACTGCGAGGCGTTCATTGGCTTCGGAATCCTGGAGGGCAGCGACGCGGCCAACTGGGACGCCGCGTCCGTCATCAGCTGGGCATCATCGGACCATCCTACGCCATCAGTCATCGTCATCTTCCTCAAAGCGTGCTCTTGCTCGCCTCGTCCTCATCAAGGGCCTTCACTGCATATGTAAGTTTCTTCAAACAATTGTTGATGGTTTTCTTGGCTACCTCCGCGCTCTCAGTGGATTGTTGTCAGTATCTTCCACTCTCATAAATCAGAGCGCACTACTGTCATGGCATTGTTGTCAGTATCTTCTAACCCTCAGTATCTTATAAATCAGAGCGCACTACTGTCATGGCATTGTTGTCAGTATCTTCTAACCCTCAGTATCTTATAAACACTTGCAGCACCTGTGGATGAGGCCGAGCGAAAGAGGCAAGAGAGGAATAGAAAACAACGAGAATACCGAGCAAGGAGAAAGGCTGAGGAGTCCGAAGAAATAAGACAAGAAAGGAACAAAAGGCGTCGAGAGGATAGAACCATTAACAAATCTAGGAGCTCGTCATGGTATTGTCTGCGATGTTACTCTTTACCAAAATTAAGTGTCTTTGTCTATCTCACAATTTACTCTATGATGATAGCGTGTTCAAGTTTTCTCCAACCATCAAGCGCTCAAGACAAGGAGAATATCATTCCTGATGACAACACGGATTGGCTACATACGAATCATAATTATGTACGGACAAGACAACCGACCTATGATAATTCTTATGTTCCCAACAACCTATCAGGCCACACTCTATTGGAAGCAAGTGAGGCAACTCCAGGTGCCATCCTCCTATTTTTTTCATTTTTAATATGTACAGCTACATGTACAACTCAGCTCACCGCGTCAATGTTTTCCAACTATTCTTGACCAGTTGGCAACTCAAATAGGAAAAAGGCCCTCGCACAAAGAGAGGGGTACAACAATATGGATGACAACAACAAAGAAAATTTGTTGCAAAAAAAAGAGGGAATACAGTAGAAAGATGAGATCACAGTCAGCCGGTAAACAGCCTGATCAGCCAAGATCTATAGAGCAGACTGATATAGAATTTGATAGTGCCTTGTTCGAACCTACAAACAATGAATCTAATGAAGGTGTGTCCTATTTCTATGTTTTCAGTAATTTGTGAGTTTGATCTATTCCTAATTAATATATTATTAATAACTCATGTTCGAGAAAACATCATGCAGATGATGACCATCTGGAGGCACCTCATGTCTTAGATATCGATGATCTTCTTGCTGACGATGAAGCCAGACAATACTCTGGTGAAGGTATCTTTTTTCTTGTGTGGCGCTTTCGAGTTAATATTATTAATCTTGTCATGGCATTCCTAGTTAATATTATTAATGTGGTGTAATGACGGTCAGTGCTTGCTTTCATAGCAGATGGTGCCTTCAAGTCCTATCGTGTCAGTGTCAATGGTGTTGATCTGAATAACAATGAAGATCCTTATGATTATGTCTACCAAAATTTGCCTGATAGGCGCCATGTTCTGAGAAAGGTGCCTAACTACTTGTACTGTGGAGCAATGAGATTTCAATATGAATCACCTGGATTCTGTTGTAGAAAAGGAAAGATAAAAGTACATGTTCCACAAGTGCCTGATGAGTTAAAAAGGTTATTCACAAGTCAGGTAGATAATGATGCACAATATTTCAGGCAAAATATCCGGTACTTCAACTCTCATTTCTCTTTCACGAGCCTTGGAGTAACCTTGGATCGACGAGTTGCCACCGCGGCAGGGACTGGTATATATACATTTCGTGTGCATGGGGCCTTGTACCATCGCCTAGACCATTTGGTCCCAGGTTCTAAAGGGGCTCACCACTTGCAACTCTACTTTTATGATATGGAGGATGACAGTTTGGCGCACAGAAAGAAGAGATCGCCTGACCTAGATATCAATCTTATCCGAACTGTGCTGCAAATAATGGAAGACAACCCATATGTACAGACCTTTAACAGAGTTGGAGCTATTCTGAATCTTGATGACTATGTAATTGAACTCAATACTAATGTCACACCAGACTAGCGAAGGTACGCATGTTCAGGAATATGTTTATGTATTGCAAGATATTATTATTCTACTACAAATAAATTTGATTTATTTGTACTACTAAATATATGTTCCTTTGGTGAAAACAAGGTATAATGCACCCACGGCATCACATGTTGCAGTTATCTGGTCAGATGGCAACGATCCCCAAAGATGTTTTGATAGGAGTGTGTTTGTGTATGCCAGAGGGGATCGCCCGCGCTATATCAAAGCATATCATGGATGTTATGATCCATTGGCATATCCGTTATTTAACCCTAAGGGGGAAATTGGCTAGAATAAATTTATGTCGTACAATGATACAGTGACTAATGGGGAAGGACACATCTCGGTTGATCCAACAGAAGCAGCAGATCCAACAGGTACCGAACATGATTTAATTTCCAATGCCTTAATAAAACGCATGGGTAAATATTAATATATAATTTTTGGTTAGAGATAGAGCAAGGTGAGGATGACGTCGACGTACAGCAAGGTGAAAACATGAGTACCATGGTGGAGGAACGACAATCTCAGAGATTTGTGACAGCAAGAGAGTACTATTGTTATTTGATGCAAGTTAGAGAGGGGCTTTTTAACATATTGCTATTTGGAGGACGACTTTTCCAACAATGGGTCGTTGACATGTACGTAAAGATCGAGTCTATGAGGCTTGATTGGTATTCTAACCCCGATAACCAGAAACTCATACGGGCGGAACTATATCAGGTGAGTTATGCAATGTTTTATTATTTGCAATATAATATGACACAACAATTCAAAACTAAAAAATCATACATGCTCTATATTTTTTTATTTTTTCGTAGGGTTTGGTTGATGTAATTTATACTGGAGAGACCAGGGCTTCAGAGGTTGGCAAGAGAGTAGTGCTACCCCGCAGTTTCCCAGGTGGCGATCGTGACATGATGCAAAGATTTCTTAATGCAATAGCTATAGTCCAGCGTTTTGGAAAACCAGTTTACTTCATCACCATGACTTGCAATCCGTACTGGGAGGAGATTACTCAAAATCTTGAGCTTGGCCAACAACCACAAGATAGGCCAGAGCTGGTTTCAAGAGTATACAGGGCCAAGCTGCGGTCCTTGATGGATTTATTGATCAAGAAAAAGTATTTTGGAGAGGTGACCGCATATGTCCATGTCACTGAATTCCAAAAGAGAGGGCTTCCACATGAACACATCCTACTAATTATGAAGAAAGGCAGCATCTTAACAACCCCAGACACTTATGACAAAGTCATTTCTGCAGAGCTACCAGACTAGGATAAATACCCCATGTTGCATAGCTTGGTCATCAAGCATATGCTGCATGGCCCATGTGGGGTCTTGAATAGAAAATGTGCTTGTATGGTTAATGGAGAATGCCGCTTTCGCTATCCTAGACAGTTTTGTGCAGCAACGCACCAAGGCAAAGATTCATATCCTTTGTATAGGAGGAGGGATGATGGATGTCGTGTGAAAGTAAGAGGTGCCGAGTTGGACAATAGTTGGGTGGTTCCATACAATCCTGGGCTGCTCATGACATATAATTGCCACATATGCTCAAGCATCAAAGCTTGTAAGTACTTGTTTAAGTATGTACACAAAGGCCACGACCGTGCATCATACTCTGTTGATCCTGCTGGAGAAATCAATGAGATCCATCAGTACAGGGATGCTAGATACATATCACCCCCGGAAGCTGTACATAGGATTTTCGGCTTCCACCTTTTTGGAGTTTGTCCATCTATTTTGCAGCTCTAGTGTCATCTACCTAATATGCAGTCTGTTATTATTGAGGAGACAGCCAATCTCAAGGATGTTGTAAAAAAAACCATCTGCAACTATGACGACACTCACGGAATATTTCATGTTGAACTGTGCTGATAGTTATGCAAGGAAATTCTTGTATAGAGAGATCCCGGAACACTACCGGTGGATTAGTGGTAAGAAGGCGTGGCAAAGAAGAAAGCAAAGGGGACAGGTGGGGCGTATTGTGTATGCACACCCGGCTGAAGAAGAAGGATATTTCTTAAGAGTACTTCTAAATCATGTACGAGGTGCAACCTCATTTGAGAATTTACGGACAGTTGCTGGAATCATGTACCCTACTTTCAGATAAACATGCGAGAAGAGAGGACTCATAGAAAGGGATCAGACTATTGATAATAGCTTGAGTGAGGCAACAACTTTTCAGATGCCAGCAGCTCTGCGACGGTTATTTGCGACTATTCTTGTGTTTTGTGAGGCCACCAACATCCGTGGATTGTGGGACAAGCACAAGGAATCTTTCTCTGAAGATTATAGCCGAAACAATCCTAACACAGCAGCAATAGAACAAATGGTTCTCAGAGACATTCGGGATTTAATTCAGTCAATGGGAAAGGATATAAGGAATTATGATCTACCTGAGCTAAATGATACGGGTAATATTTTCAGCATTAATATTATTCTAAAAAATATTTTATTGTCCGGTAAAATACATAATTCTAATACTTTAATATTTGGATGTCAATACAGTAACTATTTCATATATTTATTTACTTATTCCATTATCATTTTCTTGTGTCAAGTAGATGAATTTAACAATGACATTATGAAAGAGGTTAGGGAGGAACTGGCTATGCCTGTCGACCAAGAACATTTGGATATATATGCATCTCTTAACAAGGAACAACGAGAAGGATTTGATGAAATATTAAACTGTGTACTGAATAAGAAGAGCCAAGTGTTTTTCGTGGATGGTCCAGGAGGAACAGGAAAGACATTCCTATATAAGGCACTTCTTGGTAGAGTGCGCTCAGAGGGATTAATTGCCATTGCAACTGCAACTTCAGGTATTGCGGCGTCCATATTGCTTGGAGGACGCACAGCACACTCAAGATTCGAAATCCCAATTAAGCTTGCTGACAATAGCACATGCACCTTCACAAAGCAAGTGGCACTGTAGAGTTACTGTGTACGGCATCCTTGATTATCTGGGATAAAGTAGCGATGACAAAGCGGCTAGCAGTAGAGTGTCTTGATAGGTCCCTCCAAGATGTTATGAATTCTTGTTTGCCATTTGGGGGAAAGGTTATGGTATTTGGTGGAGATTTTAGACAGATGCTGCCTGTGGTACCACGTGGGACAAGAGCACAGGTAACAGATGCTACATTGCAGCGATCTTATTTGTGGGAAAGAATAAGGAAGATAAGGTTGTCATGTAACATGAGGGCTCAATCTGTCCCATGGTTTGCATATTACCTCCTTAGAATTAGGAATGGAACTGAAGAGACAATTAGAGATGATTGTGTCCGTCTTCCAGATGATATTTTGATTGAGTATACTGACAACGAAGAATCGATAAACAAGCTCATTCAAGAAGTCTTCCCATCACTTGAGAAAAATGCAAGATCATCAGCTTATATGAGCAAACGTGCTATCCTGTCTACCACAAATGAACATGTGGATCAACTAAATGCAAGTATGATTGACAAATTTCCAGGTGAGGAAAAGGTTTATCATAGCTTCTACTCTGTTGATGATGACTCAAGGAATAACTACCTTATTGACTTCTTGAACTCCATCACTCCAAATGGTCTCCCCCCGCATGAACTCAAAATAAAAACCAACTGCCCTGTGATCCTTCTCCGCAATCTTGATCCTAACAATGGTTTGTGCAATGGAACAAGATTAATGGTTAGAGCATTCCAAGACAATGCAATTGATGCAGAAATAGTTGGTGGACAACATGCAGGGAAAAGGGTGTTCATACCTAGGATCCCTATGTCTCCATCGGATGATATTTCACTTCCTTTCAAGTTGAAAAGGAAGCAATTCCCAATTCGTTTGAGCTTTGCGATGACAATAAATAAAGCTCATGGGCAAACCATCCCACATGTTGGGATCTATCTTCCAGAGGCAGTGTTCTCACATGGGCAGCTCTATGTTGCCTTGTCGAGGGGTGTGTCCAGGCAAACAAGAAGAATTTTAGCTAAACCAAACAAGGAATTAGATCCAACAGGGAAGTGCACCAAGAATATAGTGTATAGAGATGTCTGGGAATGGTGACAAGGTGGTAAGTAATGTCCTAAATGACTATTTTTTTTATCTCTACTAATCCTTGTGAATTTAATTAGTTGACCAAACATTTTTTTCCGGTGATTTTTGTATTGGTTTGCATCCATCAGCAATGACTGAAATACTAAGGAGAGAAGGCATGACTGACCAAGAACAGTTTTAGATGACATCTTAATTCCATGCTTAAATCTCAAATTGTGCAAAAATATCTTGGTCCTTTCTATTGTACAATTCTTAAAAAAAATAAAGACACGTACTCATTATGGGACTTTTGGTTGGGTTATTTGACATTGAACTATACATTGAGATTTAGGAATGGCTCTGGTATTTCCTATCCATCGTTTGCCTGCTTGCTAAGAGGTGGGAGGCGGCCGCAGTGCCGCAGCCTGCCCCCGTGCCCCCTTCAATTTGTCACCCTCGCTACTCATTATCTAATTATTTTTAATATTTTATTGGTTAACAATTCATTTTATGTATAAATAATGTTATGCATAAAAATGTAATTATTTTTAAATATTTTATTGTTTAACAATTCAAGCAAATAATTATGAACAAATAGAAATTCAATGTAAAAATGATTAGCAGAATGTTTTGACAGCTTCCCTGAAGATCTCCAAGTCATGATTAAGGACTTAGGCAGAATGTAACTTAGATGGTTAATACGAGAAATAACTTTACTCTGCCTTCTTATGCAAAAGTGTTTCCCGGATTATATACATGCTCAAATACAATTATATAAAAGTTGAACTTTAAAAAAATCATTGGTTATTTTCATGTGCGTCCCCAAGAAAAAGCCGTGGCATTAGCACAGGCATTATACTAGTATATATAGTACTACTTTACGTACCAAATTACAAAACGTAACATTTTGGCTTTTCTATATTATCGTTTTAACTAACCCTTAACCAAGTATGGTTTTTGCGGCTGATAAGCCAGCTGGTGCTGTTTTATTGTGAGAGAAAAATATTGTATCATGGCTGATAAGTTCAAACGAACATGATCATACCAGACATAGTGTATATTTAAGTCCATAGTAAAGAAAAAATTTTGTATCTACAAAAGCCAAAATATTTTATAATGTGGAAATGGAGGGACTAGCAAATATGATCATATGTTATACGGATCTCAATATATATTGAAATCAGACTCTGTATCATCGATGGACCCGTGTTATTCTAACTTGCATTAGCTGGTCATGAATCAGGGTCATACACGGGATACAGAGGGCGCGAGAACAGTTTAGAACGTAAAAAAAAGCAAAATAAAAAGGTTGAAAGAATTTTTTGTGTTAGAAATACTCGTCATCTCGGGTCCCCTCTTGGTTCCCGTTCCTCCCGATAGCACGTGAAACGTGAGAGGTTGATGGTGATCATCCTGTTCCTTTTTCACGAGCACACACAAAGAACAAGACATAGAGGCACGTAAATATATGGTGGAGCCAATTCTCATTAGATTAACATAGGTGTGCAATGATCTCTTTATATGCACTAGCCTTCAGAGCATAAAAAGTAGGAGCCCAATCAATCCTTCTGACGGAGGGACTTAATCAATCCCGCTAATAGAGGATTCTTATTAGCTTGAATAGTCATGTTCTTTATTATGTTGGGACAACGTGTGTTAACCGGTAAGGACAGGACATGTTACGTTTTGGTCATTTACATGAAAAGTTTCAATGATTTAGAATTTGATGTGAGATAGTATAATAATGAAAGTGTTGTAGATGTCCTTACGTGCTATTTTCATGTTGAGCCACCCTAAGCTTCAAAATGCAAGCAGCTCCATACAGCCATCGTGTTGAGATCTTAGGCATAGTATGGCCCTCATGTTTATATTGTGCCAGTACGACCCATGGGCTACCCTAGCGGCTTGCACAGACCAAGTAACTCTAAATATATGTTGGTCTATGTTTTTTGAAGCTTTTTTTTACTACTGGACAACGAACTACATCTAGAACCGATGAAATTAGATATGGAGAAATAGTAGTAGTAATATATAGTAATACAACATGGAAATAGATTATATCTGAATGAAAGCATCGTGAAAGAAAATACGGATGAGCCCCACGTAAGGATGCAAGGCGTTACCCGCGAATCCATAAATAGGCTAAATTTTTGCAGGTTATCCGCGAACTCGTATAAAATTAGCCTATTTGCGAGTTTATGGACAACCCGCCTCGCATCTCTAGCCCCACGCCAATTCCACGGTTTTGGTGTGTGGCATATCCTCTACAGTTTTCCTCATGAGTTGTCCCTTTTTAAGGTAGTAGGAGTTTTTTTAAGTACTTATGGACGCTTAGCTGTGGGTATGAAAGTATGAAACACAGCCGGCGTCCCCGCTGAACAACATATGAAACATGGGTATTCTAAGGTATTTTGAGAATAAAAAAGCTAGTTGTTTCACTCGTTGGCCCTGTTTGGTTAGGCTTTTAGCAGCATCTTTTTCTTCCCGAAAGCCAAAAGCCGAAAGCCAACCAAAAGGGTTGTGTCACCCGCCTAAATCTAGAGGTAATTAGAGGGGGGCAAAGGGGAGGAACAACCTCCCTAGGGCAGACCGCTCCTAGAGAGAGGGAGGGGATGGCAAAAGCATGCTGCAGCAGGCTTGGTGCGTGGTGAGCGGCTTGGGCGCCACAGTGGTGGCATGCGCAAGAGGCTGAGGAGGCCTGCGACTGAGAGAAAGGAGAGGGAGATATAATTAGGGTTTCTCTTAGATTATTCTTGCTTAATCTCAGTATATACATTTCCCCTTATATTTATAGGGAGGACTGGACCTGACTCAACTTTAGTTTCAAGTAATCCTAACTTTTGGACTCTTCCTAATCCTAAACTTATATGGGTTTTACGGTGTGCTATAGTGTGTGCTACAGTGCTGTGCTGCAGTACCCCACGGTACTGTTTACACCGGGTCCAATTGGTCAGTTTGGGCCCAACACCTCAGAGGTCGTCATGACTATTTAGGCCCGTGACATCAGTCCCCCCTTTCCGCACAACGCGTCCTCACATTGTATCGTTGCCCAGTTGTGCATGATATCACTCTCCCCTTTTGCGCACAGCACGTCCTCGCGTTGACATTATATCGTCCTTGATGCTAATGGTGAGGCGCCCCATCTTGATCTCTACATGGATGATGTTGTCGTGAGTGTGGTTGATGATGAACCCGACATAGTGCTGAAGGTTGCCAACGTAGCCGAAGATGAAGTAACTATGGTCCCAGTGTCCGATCTTGACCCATGTGCATCTCGAGTGGTGTTTAATATGGGATGGTGGATACTAGCAATGGAGAATATCTGTGTGACACATGTAGGTCTCTCAGAGCCATGTAAATCAAGCAGTTGGTTTGGCACAAAAAAAATAGAGTGCTTTGATTTTTTTTATGGTGCTCATGTTAAAATTGCTTGGCATCACAAATGAGCCCTCACGTGCCTTACAAACAAAAGGTCTCAATATTGTTAATGCTCTGGAGATTAGTCCTTATTCAGCCGTTCCATTTCTTACAATATTGTTGTTCCTTTCATTGTTAATCTGATTGCACTTTTACATTTCAATTGTAGCTTATCCATGATCTAAAGCTTTTAACACCATGCGAGAAGTGGCTGGGATAACTTATTTGATTTTTTTTCCACAACGGTAAATCCGAATTTCATTACCAAGGCAACGAAATTACACAGTATATCAGTTCTAGACCCGACGTTACCAAAAGCGAGATCAGCAAGCCTTCACGCACATGATCACCAAGGGAACATATGCATGAACGCACTCACACTACCACCATACCGCCGATAACATCCAACAGACCCAACTAAGGCAACCAGAAGCATTTCCATTACAAGGCGCCAAGCCCAGGATCACAAAAACATCCAGCTGATATCACTTGACCTATCCAGCAAACGGCACCAATTGACGCTCCACCTGAGAATGCGCCTGTAGATCTTGAGCGTGAAAGAAGAGGGCCGCCGTCTTCGTCACCTCAGCTCCTTGGATCATCTGTTCCTTTAGGTCCTCCTTGAGTAATCCTGCCCACTATGTCAGAAAAATGCAGGTCAAGCAGATAATCTCAGTAGGAGATTTCACGCTTTTATCCTCAAAGCTTACAACATTTCTGGTGCGCCAGATGGCCCAGCAAACTGCTGCCAACCCAACTGCATGTAGATTGGGGGCCTGAGGAAGGGTCCTCTGAATCCACAGCCAGAATTCACCTTGGGCGTTCGATTAGACCGAACCGAACCGATTGGTTCCTCGGTATTTATGAAACTTCAGTTATCAGAAAATATGAATCGATTGGTTAGTTAAAAATCTCAAGACCGAGGACTTCGGTATCGGGTAGTTCGGTTTCGGTCCCGGTCCCGACCGAACTAGCCGAGCCTTTTTGTTTGCAGCAAATTAACACATCCAAGAACAACCACAAAGAGGACCAAATCAACCCGAATCAACAAATAAAATAGTGAAGCATGTATGTAGTCTCTGCATGAACGAATCACATTCAAGCCGATTCAGAAATCACAGCACAAATCATCAAAAGAGAAGCACGAGTTCTCATCAGGCTTCATCTTGAAGGAGATCTAGCCGGTGGACGCAACATCCTCGACTCCTCATCATCGCCATGGCCGTTCGCACCAAATCCGCCAGGGAGACAAGGTTGGGCAGCTGCCAGTGGTGGCTGCGGCCAGCGTAGGAGATCTGGCCGGTGGGCGCAACGTCCTCGACTCTATGCTGCGACTGCCAGGCGGACAGAGAAGGGTGGAGGCTAGCCGCCGGCTAGTTTGCAGCGAGCGGGAGGTGGCGATAGGGTGTGGTGTGCGCATGCGGGCATGCAGCAAACAGAAGGGGAAAGGCCGAGGGTGGGAGTGGTGGCGGCGTGGAGGATTGAGAACCTAGGAGAGGGAGAGATGTAGGAGTGCTAGGGTTGCTAAATGTTGGGTCGGTGTTGGCTACTGGGCTGCAAGGTGTTAATGGGCCTTTTCTGTATTTCGGGTTTTTCGGTCGAGGGTAATGACCGAACTAAGTCCGGTTAGTTCGGTTACTTCAAACCAAAGACCGAACTTGTGACCGAAATTTTCGGTCTCGGTCTCGGGTATTTCGGTTCGGTCATCGATTAATTATGCCCAGGGTTAGCCAGAATTGGTTCAAATTACTGGGTCTACAATCCGAACCCAGAGAGTAAGCAATCAAACTCCAAACATACTTAACAGTTGGGCACTCAAAAAACATATGCTGGCTATTTTCATTCTCATTACAGAAAGCACAGGTAGTTGACCCTTTCCATTTACGTTTCACTAGATTATCTTTAGTGAGAATCACATTCTAAGAAACAAGCCACATAAAAATCTTGATTTTCATAGGTATCTTAGCTTTCCAAATTTTCATAAAACTAGGAACATGCTCATGACTACACAAATGATTGTATGTAGATTTAACAGAAAAAAGCCCGATTTCTCCCATTCCTAAATTGCTCTATCATTCTTAGAGTTAATACCATACCGGTAAACAATGTCATGTAATCTTCTAAGTTAACATTGAAGGTCTTCATGCAACCATCTCCTGAAAGAAAGGCGTGAGTTTTTAAGTTTCATGTATTCAACAGAGCACATTTGTTCCTCACTGATCTCATATAACCCTGGAAACTTGACTGCTAAGGAGACAAGGCTACACCACCTATTGTGCCAGAAGCCAGTAGACTTACCATCCACAATCATGGCCCTACCCTTCAGATACACATGTCTCACCTTCAACATATCATTCTAGATTGGGGAATTTTTGGGATTCTTGGTTAGCAAGGCAATTGTGCCCTTTTTAAGATATTTCTTTTTAATAATGTCTTGCCAAATGCCAACACCATTTTCAGCTTTCCACCACCACTTATAAAGCAAACTTATATTCATTCTTCTTAAGTCTTTGATCCCCAAGCCACCTTTGTTTTTTGGCTTTGTAATTTTGACCCACTTGATAAGATGGTATTTTTTCTTCATATGACCCCCTTGCAAAAAAAAATCTTTTTCTGGCAGTGTCCATCTTGTTAATGACTGACACAAGCAGCAAAAACATGGACATAGCATACACAGGTAGGTTACTTAAGCAGGAGTTAATAAGAACCAGTCTACCTCCCAAACTTAAAGCACTACCCTTCCAATCATCAAGTCTTTTGAACATTTTCTCACTAATAGGAAGCCAAGCTGCCACATGCAGTCTAGAGTTGTCGATGTTTTACCACTGACAGCCTGCCATGGGGGTACTCGGGACCGTTGTTCGGTCTTCGGCGTAAGCTGGAACTTGACGGTGAACACAGAGACAGTCAATTTATACTGGTTTGGGCCATCGATCGTGATCGAGTAATAACCTTTACGTCCAGTCGGCATTAGCATTTGCGTTGGATTCATTGTGCTATGTTTCTTTACAGGGGTGCCCACGGCCTTCTTTATATCGATAGAGAAAGCTATGGTGCGGTTATAATCCTAGTCGGATCCAAAGAAGGTGTCCTGAACTAAATACAGAAGGTACTTTCCATAGAAATCTGGCTAGTCTGGCCTATTCTACTCAGGTTCGGTGTAGCGGACGCTGCTCCTCTTCTTGCTTCTATCCGAGGGCCAGGCCAGGACCCACGGCTTGTAGTCACATTACTGGGGAACCCTGTGGGTCCCGCATCGACAAGAGCCAGCCACAGGAACTCCTAAGTACTTAATGGACCATTTACCAATTGCACAGTTGAACATATTGGAAAATTCTAGGCTTTTAGTGTCATCTTGACTTGTCATAATGACCTCACTCTTAGAGAAATTAATTTTGAGACCAGACATGTTCTTGTAGAGGTAGAGAAGAAGTTTAAGATGAGCAGCTTGCTCTTTATCATCTTGGATGCACAGAATCATGTCATCAGCATATTGAAGAACTGCTACCCCATTTTCAATATATTCAAGAACCAACCCCTTAATCAGATTATTACTTTGAGCAAGAGAAATCATTTTAGCCAAAGTATCAGCAGCTATGTTCAAAAGGGCGGGAGACAGGGGATCCCCTTGTCTAACCTCTCTACCAGATTTAAAATAACTTCCATTAGAATTATTCATCTTGACACTAACAATGCCAGAGCTCATTACTACTTAATCCAGTCACACCATTTAACACCAAAACCTCTTTGCTTGAGACATTCAAAAAGAAGTCCCAATTTAGTTTGTCATAGGCTTTCTCAAAGTCTAACTTGAGAATGAGCCCACCTTTTTTCTTAATTCTTGTATCATGTAAGATCTCATGCAAGGCTAAATTCCATCCATGATGTTCCTATCTTTAAGAAAGTCAGATTGGCTTCTATTAATAATCCTACCCATGACCTTATCCAGTCTCGACATCAAAGTTTTAGTGAAAATCTTATACATTACATTCAGTAGACAGATAGGTCTATACTGTTTAATGTTATTTGGTTCTTTAACTTTTGGCAATAGAGTAATGATTCCATAATTGAATCTCCCAATATCAAGCTTCAAGTTAAGAAAGTTAGAAAAAAGAGCAACCAAATCAATCTTCACAATATCCCAGCAATGTTGATAAAATTCCGCTGAGAAATGGTTAGGGCCAGGGGCTATTTTTTTCTATTGAAAAAATAGCTTCCTTCATTTCAGACTCAAAAAAAGATTTTTCAAGCTCCTCATTTTCTTGTGATGTTACCAATTCATCAGGGCTCCAACACCTAGCTCCATTTGGACACCAGAAGGTGTAGAAGGGCCAAACAACTCCTTATATAACTGAGTAGCATGGTCCACTAGGGCCCCATCCCCTTTAATGATTTGATCCTCATGCTTTAAAGAGAAAATAGTGTTTTTCCTTTTTTTTCTCCATTTGCCACCCTATGAAAGAAGGCAGTTACTATCCCCTTTAAGCAACCACATGCTATTAGACCTTTTGTGCCAGGAACTTTCCTCCTCTTCTAACAATCTCAACAACTTAGATTGGATGAAAGTTTTTCTGTCTAGTTTATCAGCATCAAGGAAACAATCTTCTTTCAATTTTTCTAAAATTTCTAATTCTTCATTGAGAATGCCTTTATACTTTCTTGTGTGCCCTTTGAGGCTTTGTCCCCATCCTTTAAGGAATTTCTTGACTCTGTCCAGCTTAATACACCAGGTCTCAATGGCAGATTCGGCAATAACTCTTCTATTCCAAATTTCTCTTACTTTCATATTGAATTCAGCATGTTGAAGCCAAGATGTCTAAAAACAAAAAGGCCTAGACCCAATTTGTTGATTAAGATCAGTCCTCACAATCAAAGGATAGTGATCAGACATGTATCTAGGAATTTTCCTTAAGTTACAAAAGGGAAATTCAGATTCCTAAGAGCTAGACATTAAAACTTTGTCTAATTTCTCAAGAGTAGGATTATGCCTGTTATTAATCCAAGTAAATTTACCTCCAAAAAGATGAAGCTCTCTTAATTCATAAGAATTGATTATCAGATTGGAAACAGAGGAAAAATTATTATCATTGAATTTCTTATTCTTCTCATAACTAAATCTTAGGATATTGAAGTATCCCCCCATTAGCATAGGGTATTTAGCTTTAAAGCAAAAGGAAGAAAGCTCAGTAAGGTAGCTATTCTTCAGCTCATCCTGAGCTAGACCATACACATTCACCAGGGTCCAACATTTTTAAGATTTTTGTCAAAAACATTAGCAATTATCATAAACTCTCCATTTTCAAAATTCTCCACATCAAATCTATCCTTTCTGATGCCACTCAACATACCCCTAGATTTTCCATTAGAAGGAGCCAGAATCAGCTGAACTCATTATTACCATCAATTTTTCTAAAAAAACTTATTAGAATAGGTCTTTTTCATGGTTTCTTGCAAGCCAGCAAAATCAGCTTTGTAGTCCCAAATTAGTTCCTTAATGAAAGTACTTAGGCCCTTCTTGGCCACTCCTCTACAATTCCAAATGATACCAATCATTTGATCACTTTTTAATGGTATTTCTATCTCTGAGATTAAATCTAGGGCTAACCTTAGATTTACCTCCTTCAGAGTTAACAGAATCCTCAAGAGGTGAATTCCTAATAGCTCTGGTTTTTCTTTTATATTTCTTTGAAGATCTACTCTTTCTTACAGATTTGATAACAATCATAGGTTCCTCTTCAGATTCCATTCAAGGGAAGAGTATCTCCTTCCAAATTAACAGGTTGTTCCACAACCACAGTAGCATGATCATTAAGTTTCATTCTAGCATTTTCAAGGTCTTTAAGAAGATCAGCTTTCTCAAAGGATATAGAGTCAAAGCTAATACCCATCGTACTTGCCAAAGAAATAATATGAGGATTAGAAATAACTGAAAGGAGTTCTGTTGTAGGGATGAGTTACCTTCAGTTTCTAGGTCCTTGCTCAACTTGCTTTGATCTTTACCACCCAGCTTCAAATGAGACACCCCAACATCCTTAATCCATTTGCCCTACCTCACCTCCTGCCATGCCGGCCAGCCATCCCGATTAGCTTCTTGAGTACTTTCTACTCTAGCAGTATTGCCCATGACATGTTTTTCCTAACCATTCCGTCCTTCCACTGAAGTGCTATTGTCCTCCACCTGTATTTCCTCCACTATATCCTTCATCTGGTCCTTCTCAACTATGACAACCTCCTTTTCCTCATCAACAGCATTCAAGGCAGACTTGGCCTTGTCATTCTCCTTTTCCTTATCCAGCTCCATCTCAATTGTCCTAGAATTCTGACCATCCTCCTCCTGAATCAAGTCCCAATCAATATCCTGACTCTCCTTTTGCAGAGCTTCTTCTTGACTAGAGAGATCAACTTCAAGAGCACCCTGACTGCCCTTAATAGGGCTCATGGATGTAGCTCTTTGTGCAGCACTTTCTTCTTCCTTGTCTTCCATAATAGTGGACAAGCACTTGTTGGATCCAAATTTGCCAATGATATCATCAAATTGAAAAACTCACACTCACTGTTACCATGCAGAGCATTCTTGGCCTCAATAGTCACTAGGGGTCTTGCTTGTACTTCACAAAATTAGAACCATACTCATTAATGACTGCCTGAGGGTTCACATTCACAGTAATGCAACTCACCTTCCTGATTTCTAGAGGATCAAAGTTTCCAAACCTTAGCTGTTTAGATCCAAGAACAACTAAGTCACCCATCAGTAGTGCCTCACCTTCATTGTCATCTTCAGAACAGACTTGCCGTTGTTCTTTGATCATCATTAGTGACTTGCTTCCCCATGCCATTGTTTGTCTTGTTACTTGGACCAGCCCCAGAAGACTACCCCACACTCTTATACTGCTCAGTTCTTTGTTTCTTTAGAGAAGGAAAGTCCTCTTTAGGAGGATCTCTCTCATTCCTAATCCACTGGGTGCTAGTAGGATTAGTATAGCCTTCTTGAGGCACCTTTCTTTGGAAGAAGTAGTCATAAAAATGGAAATCCAGCACACCATTCATAGAAGCAGGAACTTTAGTGACATCTTTGCAACCTATCTTGACTCTCCCACAGTCATTTTTTATTTTAGGATATCCTTGTCCACTTCCAATGGGAGCCCAACCTTAGAAGCAACCATGTAGACATTTGAGTATGACCATTTGAAAGGTCCTTGTTTGGTTTTGGTAATTGAGTAATAGCTTAGGTGGACTAATTGTGTTTATGTGAGATACACAAGTGATTAGTCCACAGATACATGTGTGTGAGCAACATATGTCATGGAGGTGGAAATGGCTTGGAGATGTTACAAAGCTTGAACATGTGATGATGGAGGAGCTTATTGCATATGAGACATGACATAGAGTCATGTGACCAAGGTAGAGAAGATCAAGATGAGGCTTGGCTCGATGGACTGGTTGCAAGTGTGAAGGGCAAGTCAGAGGCTTTGAAGCGAGGGACCGCGTGTGATGGTGAAGCTTGAGCAAGACTTGGCGCCGATGGACCGACGCAATGGTGAAGAGCAAGTAAGGTCAAGATCGATGAACCAATATGGTCACGTGATAATATAAAGTGGATCATATCATTTGGTGATTGGTTGGTGCATGTGTTGCATCAACAGCGGAGGAGTTGGAATGGAAATGTGCAAGGCAAAGGTATAACCTAGGGCATTTCATTTCACCAGTCAAAGGTTGTGTAAAGAAGTGCATGACCGGGTTTAGGATAGATGGTCGTACTATCAAGAGGGGCAAAATTGTTTGCATATCGGTCATCTAGTGCCACTCGAGTGATCTAACTATGCATCGTTGCTAGAATCGAGTGGCGTGGCAAGTTGAGTGGCTAATCCTTTGAAAAATGATTGTGAAAATGCTAACACACATACACATGGTGGTGTACACTTGGTGGTGTTGGCACATTTACAAAGAAGAAGAAGTTGGAGTTGGAACGGATCAACTCGGCGAAGAAATGGAAGCGAACACATTATTTTTCTGTTGACCAGACGTGGTGATCGAATCGATCGAACGCTAGGGTCACGTTCGGTCAGTTCAAACCGCGAGCGAGGTTGTAGCACGCGCACCTGCGCGTCAGGCGCGAGACGTAGTGCGTCTGCATCCGGTCCAAGTGACGTCAGCAGCGCGCGAGAGTAGTAAAACTCGAAGTGTTGACAGGACGCTGAGGTACGTCCGTTCATCCTCCACCTGACGCGTCCGGTCGCTATTTTTGCTCTCTAGACCCTTACTGGAAACGACCGGACACTGGTCGTGCATCAGGTACGTTGCACCTACGCGTCCGGTCGGTATTGACCGTTGGCGCATGGCAGGTGACCGTTGAGATCAGATGGCTTGGCTTGAACGCGAAGGGACACGTGGCCGCATCTGGATGACCGGACGCTGGCCGCAGCGTCAGGTCGTTTCTGACCCGAGCGTCCGGTCATCCCAAAAATTGCCTAATGAAGGGGTAACAACTCTATTTGATCGTAGGGTTATAAATAGAAGTGGTGGTCGGCCTTGGCTGTTGGTGAGCACCTTGGGGATGTGTTGCCCTTGTGTGTGCTTGGTTTGAGAAGCCTCCAACTCACTTGTGCTTGCTAGATTGCGAATTAATAAGCGAGTGAGTGATTCTAGTGCGATTGCATCGTGAGGTTGCATCGAGTGGCACTAGGTGTTCATGTTGCAAGCCAGTGGTGCTTATTACTCTTGGAGGTTGCCACCTCTTAGACGGCTTGGTGGCTTCTGGCTCCGTTGAAGCTTGCAAGAAGATTGTGTGAGGCTCTAGAGAAGATTTATGAGGGGGATTGTGCTCACTGCTTGAGGATCGCAAAGAGCAACTCTAGTAGAGCGTGTCATTGAGCTACCACACTTGCGGTAGGTTCTTGCGGTGCCTTTGGGAGGCTCGGTTGTGGATACCGATCAGCCGCCGAACCACGAGGTGTTGGTCGACACAACGGGGGACTAGCTTGGTGGCAACCAAGTGAACCTCGGTGAAAAATCATTGTGTCAACTTTGTGTATATTCTTCATGGTGGTTTGCATCCTCTCTACGCAAGCTTGTATTTACATTATATACATAGTGCTTGTGTAGTTGCTCTTGTAACTAGTTTGCTTGTGTAGCTAGCTAGTTTGCTTGTGTAGCTAGCTAGTTACCTTCTTGCTTGTGTAGCTAGAAGTATCCCCTTTGCGTGGCTAATTTGGTTTATGTAACCTTGTTAGTCACATTGCTTAGTTTGTGTAGCTAAGTAATTTATGCTCTCTAATTTGGCATTAGTTGCCTTGTTATTGAGCATTGCTAGTGAGCTTAGGGGCTTTATGCTTTTGCTTACTAGTTGTGTAGGAGCTCCCTTGGTTGGTAAAGTACTAGTGCATAGGTTTATGTGACCTTGCTCTAGAATTGTTTAGGTGAGCTCTTACTAGGCTTGGCACCTTAGTTGATTAATTAGGATCTTTGTAAGGTGCTAGAGAACTTAGATAGAGGGGTGTAGTCTTGGTTAAACTGATAGTTTAATTCCGCACTTGTTTTGGTTAGTCGACGCGATTAAGTTTTTCAAAGGACTATTCACCCCCTCTAGTCCGCCATCTCGACCCTTCACGTCTCCTCCTGCTTGTGTGCTTCTTTTGTCGAAGAATTTTGATCCCCCTCATATTCTTCAATGTTGCTCCCTCTTTGTCCATGTCCATATCCAACATCATCTATCTCTCCCCTTTGATCATATCTTGATCCAACTTTATATCTTTGTACACCATTTTTCAACTGGGATATTAGAAATCCTAAACCAGGCTACATATAGGGCTCCCTTAGAGCCAATAGCAGGATTCCACTTCTCTAGCTTGATAACCACCTCAGGCATTGACCTCATTCTGATTTATGTAAAATGTGCTAAGTCCTCAATTGTCTGAGAGTTAGGAACCTCATCTGATATTTACCTTCCCCAATTCTTTTGGCATACCACCTCCACAGAGAGTTGGGACCAACCTTCATCTTGAATTCATTCTCAATTAATTTGTCTAGCATTTGCTTGACAGTAATCAGAGTAGTAATAGACATATCCTTAACTCCCTCCTCGGTACTGGCACTCTCAATCACATGGAACCCCTGCCCATAAGCTGACAAACCACAGAAAGGGGAAATGAATTCCCATGGCATTTTAGTCATGCAGACTCTAGCCACATGACCCTTCTTATGACATCTAGAACAAATCACAGGATTAGGACAAAGATTAGCAACATGCCCAACTTTCCCACACCTTGGACAGAACTGAGGTCTGTGCTGTGTTTCACTAGGAGCCTCAAGCTCACCATTCTCCTCAGCCAAAACAATCTGAGTATCGTTTTGGGTATTGTTGTTGACCGATGTCTCAACTTTAGTAGAGTCAACCTTCTGAGTCAGGTTGGAATCTTCCTTCTACTCCTCGGGAGGCTGTTCATTCTGTTGGCCTTGATCTCCTATAGTTCTGCACCCATTACCACGACCTCCACCTTGGAAACGACCGCCCCCTCTACCCCGAGGAACCCAACCCCTATTACCCGGGCCTTGCCAATTCTTACAGAAGCCTCCTGCATACCCAGAATTGAAATGACCTGGGGGATAGTACGTGCCCCGATCCATGTTCTTCCCAAGCTACGAAGGTACCTAGAGAACCTGCACAAATGAGCGAGTATCACCACCCAAAGTTGAATAGTAAGGGTTCGCCGGAGTAGCACCACCAAGGGGAGCAACCACCGATAAACTAATATCAATCTTCTCTGTGCCCCGAACAGAAATCTCACCACAGACACCAAATTCCATGCTATGGCTCCATAAGTGAGCAAGCCTAGCATTCAAATCCACATCAAGATGGTCACATACCTCGTGTGAAAGCTTTGCCCTAGGTCCCTCGCACCCTTCCGCCGTGCTCCGAGCCAAAACCCTAGGATTTCCACCCTCGACCGTGACCGAATGAGAGAGATGAGAAAGGGAGGGGGAGGACTAAGGGTCCGTGACCTCGATAGGAATCTGGACCACCTCCTTATCAACCGGCATCCGTCATGGCCCAGAGGTCAGTGACTGCGGAGGAGTCGAGACATCGGCCGCATCCACAGCGAATGGGGTCGAATCGCCCCTAGGCTGTGCGCACGCACCTGCTCCTGTAGCGCTGACTCATGCCGTGGATCCTCCCCACTGAAGGGTCGAGATGGCGGACTAGAGGGGGTGAATAGTCCTTTCTAAAACTTAATCACGCCGGGTAACCGAAACAAATGCGGAATTAAAACTATCGGTCTAGCCAAGACTACACCACTCTATCTAAGTTCTCTAACACCTAGCAAAGATCCTAATTAAGCAACTAAGGTGCCAAGCAAAGAAAGAGCTCACCTAATCAATTCTAGAGCAAGGTCACACAAACCTATGCACTAGTACTTTGCCAACCGAGTGAGCTCCTACACAACTAGTGAAGCAAAAGCACAAAGCCCCTAAGCTCACTAACAATGCTCAATAACAAGGCAACCAATGCCAAATTAGAGAGCGCAAATTACTTAGCTACACAAACTAAGCAATGTGATTAACAAGGTTACACAAACCAAATTAGCCATGCAAAGGGGATACTTCTAGCTACACAAGCAAGAAGGTAACTAGCTAGCTACACAAGCAAACTAGTTACAAGAGCAACTACACAAGCACTATGTATATAATGTAAATACAAGCTTGCGTAGAGAGGATGCAAACCACCGTGAAGAAATACACAAAGTTGACACGATGATTTTTTAGTGAAGTTCACTTGGTTGCCACCAAGCTAGTCCCTGTTATGTCGACCAACACCTCATGGTTTGGTGGCTGATCAGTATCCACAACCGAGCCTCCCAAAGGCGCTACAAGAACCTATCTCAAGTGTGGTAGCTCAATGACATGCTCTACTAGAGTTGCTCTTCACGATCCCCACGGGGTGTGCACAATCCCCCTCACAAATCTTCTCCGGAGCCTCGCACAATCTTCTTGTGAGCTTCGATGGAGCCACAAGCCACCAAGACGTCTAGGAGGTGGAAACCTCAAAGAGTAACAAGCACCACCAGCTTGCAACACGAACACCTAGTGCCACTCGATGCAACCTCACGATGCAATCGCACTAGAATCACTCACTCGCTTATTGATTTGCAATATAGCAAGCACTAGTGAGTTAGAGGCTTCTCAAACCAAGCACACACAAGGGCAACACATCCCCAAGGTGCTCAACTGCTACCAAGGCCGGCCACCACTTCTATTTATAACCCCACGGTCAAATAGAGCCATTACCCCTTCATTGGGCATTTTTCGCAGCGACCAGACGCGCCGGTCGATGTGACCGGACGCGCTGCACTGCGTCCGGTCGCTCCTAGCCATCCACGTGTCGCCCTGGATTCAACCGCGGCCGCTCAATCCTCCAACGGTCACCACGCGCCAACGGTTACCAAGCGTCCGGACACGCCGCTCAACTGACCGGACGCACCACGTCGCATCCGATCACGCATAGCCGTGCGCTAGCGAGCTAGCGACCAGACGCACAGCAGCCCTTCGATGACCCAGCGTCTGATCGGTTCCAGAGACGGTCCAAAGAGGGTATTTCATGACTGGACGCGTCTGGTCGTGACTGATCAGAGACGCCACTGTGTCCGATCAACCCCTCGCATTCTGTAGTCCCTCTGGGCGCCTGACCGGACGCGCCGGTCCCGCAAGTGACCAGACGCACCAGTGCAGAAACCTAGCGACCCACGCCTGACTGCTGCTGCCACTGATCGGACGTGTCCGGTCACACCAGTGACCTCCGTTCGCCTCCGCTTCTTCGTCGAATCAAGCTCGGCAGGAGGGAGAGGGAGTCTCCACACTTCTCCACCTCTCAAATGACATCTCCTTTGAAAATGTGCCAACACCACCAAGTGTACATCACCATGTGCTTGTGTGTTAGCATTTTCACAATCATTTTAAAGGAGTTAACCACTCAACTTGCCACGCCACTCGATCCTAGCAACAATGCATAGTTAGATCACTCGAGTGGCACTAGATGACCGATATGCAAACACGTTTGCCCCTCTTGATAGGACGGCCATCTATCCTAAACCCGGTCATGCACTTCTCTACACAACCTTTGACCGGTGAAATAAAATGTGAAAGGATCAAGATGCCCAAGAGGGGGGTGAATTGAGCTTTTCTAAAAATTAACTGCAAGAATTAAATCCTACAAGCCAAAGTTCACCCCTAGTGCCTACTAGTGTTCGTAGTGATTATACCGGTAAAAAGTTTTGCACCCTAAGTTTCAATCCTAGTCTAGCACGGCAATTCTAGGAGAGTAAACCAAGCAATGAAAGTAATACAAGAAAGTAAATGCTTGAAAGTAAGGGTTAGGAATACGGCGATGTTTTCCCGAGGTATCAGAGAGTCGCCACTCCCCACTAGTCCTCGTTGGAGCACCCGCGCAAGGGTGTAGCTCTCCCTTGATCCGCGCAAGGATCAAGTGCTCTCTTCGGGCTGATTTTTTGACACTCCATCGCAACGAATCGCCCAAAACCGCTCACAAGATGAGTTGGGTCATCCACAAGCTCGCCGGATGATCACCAAACTCCCAATCACCACCAAGCCATCTAGGTGATGGCGATCACCAAGAGTAACAAGCTAGAACTCTCATTTGACCACAACAAGCCTAAAGAAAAGGTGGATGCACACTTGCTACTCCTTAGTCACTAATGAGGGATTCTCAAACTTTGATTCTTAAATCACTACCCTCACTAGAGCTCACTTGAAAGGTGTTTCTTAGCTGAACAAATGAGCAAGAGTCCTCTAAAAGAGGTGGAGGGGATGTATTTATACACCCCACAGTTAAATCCAACCGTTACCTGCCAACTCAGCAAAATACGCACTGACCGGATGCGCCGGTCAAACGTAACGGTCGAAAAACTGAACGACATCGCTGAGTGACCGGACGCACCGATCAGGGGTGACCGGACGCGTCCGGTCGTGCAAGGACCTTACTGTACTTTGACCTGACGCTCATTCGCGTCCGATCAGTGATGACCGGACGCATCAGGTCAGTAAAGTACCTTACTAGAACGTGACCGGACACGTCCGATCACTTCCCAGTCGCGTCTGATTAGATCGCTTACCTTCTGAGACACGTGTCGACACGATCAACGCGTCCGGTTCATGCAAGAACTGCGTCCGATCAACCAGGTTGAAACGCAATGACTGTTAGTACTGACCGGACGCGTCCGGTCGAGACAGAGACCGTGTCCGGTCAGGGGTAAACGGCTCAAACGACTTCGAAACGCGACGCAACTTGAACCGAGTTGCTTCCAACTGAACTTTGAGCTTTACCTGAGCTACCTAGTGCTAAGTTTGACAAGTGTGCACCACACCTAAACAAAAGACTCACCTAGGTCAAGCTACTCGCTCATGCCCCCCTTTATAGTACGACCAAAGGAAAGAAGCGAAGATCCTAACGACTATTCCGGATGAAACTCAACACCTTGACATCCGGAACTAACCGTCCTTAATCTTGTCGTTGATCCTTTAAAAACTGAAACAATTTCCATCAAGGGGCATGAATACCAGAGTGCCCAAAGCAGTTATCAACCCCATGACCTAACTTATCAAAGTTTCTGCAAAACACACGTTAGTCATGGTAATAATGCGTTGTCATCAATTGCTGAAACCAACTCCCGGGGCCTAGATGCTTTCAAAATGCCCTAGGTTATACCTTTGCCTTGCGCATTCCATTCCATCTCCTTCGATGTTGATGCAACACATGCACCAACCAATCATCAAATGATATGATCCAATTCATATCATCAAGTGACCGTATTAGTTCATCGATCTTGACCTCACTTGCTCTTCACCGTTGCGTTGGTCCATCGGTGCCAAGTCTTGCTCAAGCTTCACCGTCGTACGCGGTCCCTCGCTTCAAAGCCTTCAACTTGCCCTTCACACTTGCAGCCGGTCTATCAAGCCAAGTCATGTCTTGATCTTCTCCACCTTGATCACATGACTCAATGTCATGTCTCACATGCAATAAGCTCCTCCATCATCACATGTGCAGGCTTTGCAACATCTCCAAGCCATTTCCATCTCCATGGCATATGTTGCTCACACACATGTACCTGTGGACAATCACCTGTGTATCTCACATAAAACATAATTAATCCACCTAAGTTTTCACTCAATTACCAAAACCAAACAAGGACCTTTCACCCGCTCGCATGGCGTGCTCGCACCCGTGGTCATGTCACTTCTCTCGCCATGGCTCGAGGCGCCCATGTCGAGAGGAAAGGGATGAGCCATCCCAATTATCCTCGAATAACTTATTTGATGAGGCAAGACAATTTTGTGATGTGAATGGTATTCCTATTCCAAATATGGCTGAGGAAATACCAGTGAGGGGTCGTTCAAGGTGTGCTAAGATTTACTGTTACCAATCTTCATCATTATCGTACTAGGATTTTCTATGTTGTTGTTGATAAAATATGTGCTAAGATGAATCATTGGTTTAGTGAAGCGACGACGGAGCTATTGATGTGCTTTTCTTGTCTTGATTGATACAAAATACTCTTTCTCTAGTTTTGATGTCAACAGTCTTGCTTGGCTTGCTGCAATTTATGATGAGGATTTCTCAAATCATGATCGTGGAGTCATAAGGGGACAATTGGAGACCGATATTCTTCGTGTGAGGAGGCATGCTGCCTTTGCTACTAAGATATTGCAAGTTTGTCCTAGGAAATGGTTCATACTGAAAAACATTTGGTTTTTCTATTGGTCAACAAGCTCATTGAATTGGCATTGTTGGTGCCGGTATCAACAACAACCATTGAAAGGGCTTTCTCATGTATGAAGACTATCAAGTCTAAATCCCGCAATACGATTGCTGATGATTGGTTCAGCCACTTGATGGTGTGCTATATTGAGCGAGAACTATTCAATTCATTTGATGTAGCTACTCTTCTTTGACGATTTCAAAACTTGAAGAGTCGCAAGATGCAGTTGCCTCGTAACCATGCTTGCGTGCATCCATAGTTACCAATTACTCCCTCCGTTTGAAATTATAAGTTGCTTTAACTTTTTGATACATCTATTTTGCTATGCATCTAGATATAGTAATATGTCTAGATACATAGCAAAATAGATGAACCAAAAAAAGTCAAAACGACCCCCTCTCCCTCTCTCCCGGCGTCGCTGCGTGCCTGCCGGGCCCTGGCACCGCCGCCTCACCATGGTGCGCTGTCTGGGCGAGGGCGCCGCCGGTTTGGTGCGCAGCGGTGCGCGTGGGCCCTGGCGGCGGCCGTCCCCTGCCACGGCGCGGTGCCAGTAGGCACCGCCGACGGCCGCTGGCGTGCTTGCCCCACAGCGCTTGCTGCTCTTGCTGGTACGCGTGTGCTCCATGAACCCTAACTTCCTGTGCTTGACGCCCGCCGCTGCACCACGACCTACTCCCTCTCTTCTGATCTGCACTGGAGTTCGATGGATTGATTCCATTCGTCCAAGAAAATACAGGTGCTTACCCCTAATCTCCATCTCATCTCTCTATCTATTATGTTCATCAATAGATTTGTTCCTTTTGTTGCAAGGGAAACACATGTGGTGCTCTGATCAGGTGCGCGTGTGGTGTTTGGGCGGCGGACATTGTGGAAATTTCCCCCTTTTTGATATCTTTTTGTTAGATTGGCACTGATCTGGGTTTGGCACTGACCTAAGTCTTTGCCAGGTATTCCGAGCTGCAATCGGGTGTTCTGAGATGCGATCTCGACAGGTAATGATTTTAGCTATTTTTGACTCGGATGTTCTAAGCTAGAAATGTAAAAAAAGTATTTACTCTAAATTACTATTTATAACGTGCTACAAGAATTTTTTGTTTAGTTTCGATGCACCTCCTTTAATACAAACGATAGATAATTCCAGTCAAAGAGATACAATACGACAATTAAAACCTTGCATTGGTTAAAATCAGCATATAGTTCTATAGAACTTTTATGAAGTTCCTAGGTTTTAATTGATTACAGTCTCTTCTTAGTCTTTATGATTGCAATCTCTTTTTAGTCCTCACTTTTTAGGGAAAATATTCGTTTCTTCCATGCAGGAGACCAACAACGTTTTGGGTGCGAACTACCTATGCCAAAAAGCTTGACTATTGAGGTACCAGTATCTTATTTGTGTGATAGCGATTGATTATGGCAACAATCTTATTTGTGATACCTCCTGCTTGGTGTATCTACATCCTTTTATGTACCTCTCATTGCTTTGTATTGGTACCTACATGTCTAAATATCCTAGGTTCAGTGAAGTTCGCAAATATCATCTCTTGAAATTTCTAGATCCTCATTCGTACTGTTTCTTTTTCCCAGTTTCATGGCTAAGGTTCTAAAATGTCGTCCTACGTGTTCATGTGCCAATCTTCCTTTTTTTTGTGTGTGCACATGTGCCTTTTAATTTTTATCAGTCCGTTTGTTTACTGAGCTGAAGTAACATATCTTGCCACTTTAAGATCGGAGCTGCATCTTTTTTCTTGAACATTTTTTTAAACGCAATTTCTTGAACAAGTCTGATGTACGATGGGGGAGGGTACTAACCTGATTTGACACTTTAAACTTATGGCTGCATCTTTTTGCTCCAACAAACCAGATGTAGGCTGGGGGAGGGTCGAATTTTTTTTTGCTGATCGCCTTTGTCGGTGGATCAATTTCGAATTCCTTCTTCCTTGTCGATGGCTGTTGTTCTCCCTTAGCATTCATTCTTCGATTATTTTCCTCACTTCCTGTGATTCTTTGATTCAAGTTCTTCCGTTCAATTCTTCTTTTCCTTTTTGGTCTGTGGTGGGATATTTACCTATTCTTGCCGTTCCTGCAAGTTGTTAAGGCCAAAAAAAAGGTTCCTTTCCAAAGCCACTCTGCTGTTCCAAGATCGAAACTGCCAAGCTATCCAAAATTTTCTGTTTGTGGGCCGCTTTACATCGTTCTTTTGGTGTTTCTCGTATAAAGATTTTGATGGCAAGGATGACATTGGTTTTGGTAAGCCGCTCTACATCTTTCTTTTGGTGTTCCTCTTATAAAGGTTTTGATGGCAAGGATGGCGTTGGTTTCTTTTCGTGTTTCTTTTTTCTTGGCAATGGAGCCTTTGAGTCTGCTGTGCTTTTACCTTGGGTTCCCTTTTTAAAGAGGTTACTTTGCAATCAGCATGGAGACGCCAACCTATAGTTCTCCCTACGCATTGATTCTTAGATTCTTTTCCTCACTTGCTGTCATTCTTTGTTTTGAATTTCCAATTCTTCTTCACTTTTTAGTGTGTGACCAGGGAGGTTTACCTATTTCGGTGCTCCTACAAATTGTTAAGAAAAAAAAAAAGTTTCACCGCCTAGGCCAGACCGCTATTCTGATATTAACGCTGCCAACCTAGCCAAATTTCGAATTTGGTAACCTGCTTTACATCTTTGGTTTCGCTTTTTATACATTTGGCGTGCATGTTTTCATAGCGGCAGTTGGAACATATTGCTCAGTTTCATGACACCAATGAGGTGCTATCTTTGCTGAGCACTTTAAAATCCTTGCTTATATAAATTTCACGGATCTGGTCCCATGTCTTTTTGCAGGCTGCTGTTAACAATTTTAACCACTAAACCACCAGTTCTATTGCAATGATGGTGTGTGAGCAGCAACTCTTGTGTGTTTGGCTATTGGCTACGTTATCTTGGATATTTGATTTTAGATTGAGTTATGTTCTCACACACCAAATATCAAAGAATCTATAAACAGAAAGCCATTTCTTTTTCGCAAATACATAACTCTTCCCATGCCTCCTAATTATTTTTCATGGACAGTTGGGTTAGGAAAGTGTCTCCAAAAGCACTGTTGTATCAATTGGCAATTTCCTGTTCGGAATACTACACCTACTGTCCACCTGATAGGTTTCCTTCCTTCTAGCAGTTGCAGTGCAGGCTGATGGCTCCAACAAAGCAAACTATACCTGCTTTTGCATACGAAGACATCAGAATTCTTACAGCATCGTGGTTCTCCTATTAAAGTGTGTTTTAGATAATATACAGTTGTGTCCTATGTAGATTGCTTCATAGGACTGCATGTCCTGACTTTTATGATCTCATCGACTGCTATGTCCTATGAGGTTTATGCAAGGTGATAATTTCTAAATGTTCACTGGGCTTGATCTGAGGGGAAAATAATTGTTGCAGTCTTATTCCTATCGCATCTTGTGTGTGCATGTCTTTGCAGTCTTCGACATTCATTGGCAAATTACAGATCCTGATCAAGGAACATCACACAGCTGAAGGAAGGTACATATATTATCTGTTTTGGTACTAAGGAAGGTGCATAATTAATAATTGAGATTATGAGTTCCTCAGTTGTTTCAATTACTTGATCTAATTTTGAGAGAACCTCTCTGGTCAGGCAGTTTTTGGTTTGTATGCTTCGCAGTGAGCAATTCATGTTACTTTTCCCCTCTATTCTCAAAGGAATGATGCTTTTTTAATTACCTTATCTCTAATTTCTGCAAGGTTTGTGCAATGGGCCTCTCTTTGTTCAGAAGATGGTGATGTCAAAATGATGTGCCGTTTGCTATATATGTATATACTATATAGTCTTGCCAGAACACACAGAGAGGAACAACCAGTCCACTGCTCACGAGAGTCTGTTATTGCAAATAGAGGTTGATGACCAGGTAAGTGCTCTATCCAAACTCACTCAGCCGCCCAGTCCATCTTGAAGCTAATTCTGGGATATGTTAAAGTAGCTACGCTCAAATGGTCCCTTTGTAATACGAACAAGTACTCACTCAAGCAAAAAAAACATGCAACAAAATGCCTAAATTTACTTGATATTCTATAATACATGTATTGCTTATGCCATCTGCTTCTATGCATGTAGTACTATCTGTTATTATGGGTTATTCCTTTTCATGACCATATCTCTTGTTCCTGTCCTACAGGTATACATATATATCCATCTGCACATGTATGGTCATCTTCCTTCTGTTATTCAGTTACAAATTTGCTTTTCCTCCAAAACTCATTACTGTTCTTCTCTTATAAATTGCACCATGCTAACCTTACATGGTGCTCCGCGCCATTTGTTAGGATGCCAGACCACGCATGCTAGCTTTTAAAGCTGAACTTGAACATGAATCTAAGTGTAACTTTTCCTTACATATAACAAATCTCTTTTTATAATATGTATTGGTTTGAAACATGAAAGCTTCAGCTTAAGGTTTTTGGGCATTTGAGAATGCCTTAGGCCGAGACTTTTGGATTGTTAGCTGATACCTCTACCAATTTGGAGTCTTGCTTTGGAAATATTCTGTAGTTGCGTTCAAAGATTTATGAGACTATGTTTGTTTCCTTCAGAGTTCCCGCCTTTTGCTTGCTATCTTCTGGTATTGTGTGACCGGTTCCCTCATGTAGGCCAACTGAAACGAATCCAGTAACTGATTGTTGTGCCTTGCCATTGTTGCTGCACTGCACCTTGCACACCATTTTAGAAAACTTGGACCTACTTTAACCAGTGTCGGTGTTCTTACACAAATAAGGTCATGGACATTCCTAACCAGAGATTTGTTTATCTATTTTTAATGGACTTTGTAGGTCGCCTATTAAGATATGCAGACGCTCTTTTCATGTGAGATGATTTTGGAAAGGGGTCATACTGTGTGAATCGATAGCAAACCGTTGTTCATCTGCAAAGGTAAAAGCTTGCCTCATTCATATTTACACATCTAACTGCTCCTATGGCCTCCATTTGCCTTGCTCAAATTTGCTTCCATCTATTGCGACATAGGTATATGAAACTAAAACTGCTGTATTGTTCGTGCTCCTGCTCCGGAAGTACTGTTCTTCAGTTAGTTATATTCTGTGTTCCAATTCTTTCCTTCTTAACCATGCCGTGTCAACGGGCTGCCACTGGCCCAATAGGCCCAAGACGTCAGATGCAGAAGGGCGTCGTAGGGCGCGAGTGTCCTAGTTGGGCCATAAGCCCATTAGTGTTAATTAGTGTCTCTCTTAGTTATTTATCTATAGGAATAGTAACATATTGTCTAGGCACAAGAGGTGTTAGTCCTATGTACCATTTATAATCAGCCCATAAGGCACAATGAAAAGGAAGCAATGAATTATGAAGAAACAATTCTAGTCTCCCTCAATCTCTCAAGCTCTTGGCAAAGCATAAGGCCTAGTTATCTCTAAATATCCATCTTCATTACATCTGGTATCAGATAGCCTGTCGATCCCTCCCATAAAAAAACCAAAAAAAAATTCTGATCCAGCCAATCCAGCCACAACCCTAATTCGGCCGCAACCACACCCCAACCGCGACGTTCCCATCCGTCGCCCAGCAGCCGCGACGCCTCCATCCGTCACCCAGCCGCCGCGCCGCCTCCCCGTCACCCACAACGCGCCGCCACCGTCGACCGCGTCATCGCGGGACTCTTCGTCGCGCCGTCCGCGGCCCATCTCCACCACAGCCGACGCGCCGCCTTCCTCACCACCAAGGCGTCGTCGCGTCTCGTCTGCGCGGGCCGTCTCCAAGCACGTCGCACCGTCCGCGGGGTTCACCGAGCCGGGCGCGATCTGCGGGAATCCCCCGCCACCTCGCAGCTTCGATCCAGCCGTCCGCGCGCCTCCTCACCACCAGCAGTCGCCGTCCGATCCAGCAGGCGCGACCTCGGTCCAGATTGACCGCGGTTCACAATCGGCCGACCTCCAGCAGCGGGCGATCTTCTGCCATCTCCATCGAGCAGCCGCATTCAACCACCACACCAGCCCTCGATGGATTTTCCACAGTTTGATGGGACCTCTGATCCGGTGGTCTTCATCAACCAGTGCGAACTCTACTTCCGCCGGGAGTGCATCATGGCGGAAGAAAAGGTATGGCTGGTTTCTCGCAATTTGAAAGCTGACACCCGAGTTTGGTTCCACCAAGTCGAGCAAGATGAATACCCGGCATGGCGTCGCTTCACTGAGCTCCTGCAGCGGCGTTTCAAACCGCCCCCATGCCCCGACCCGCTCCACCAACTGTCTCGTGGCGTCGATAACTCCCTGCGCATCCTTGAGGAGATGTCCACACAACTGGATCGCATCCGGGCATGTCTCGAGGCGAAGGACAAGAGGGACCGTGAACGCCGGGCGGCTGTACGCCTCCAGGCAGCAGTACGGGGCCTCCTGGCACGCCGCCGAGCGCATCTTCTTCGGGCAGCCAAAGTCTCCGAGGAGCAAGCAGCGGTGCGACTACAAGCTGTCGGGCGAGGTTTCCTTGTCCGTCGTGTAGTGTGAAAGATGCGCATGCTCCTCAGCTCCTCGCTGTCGTGCGTGTTCGTCCCCTCGGCCCCTTCCATACATCAGGCTGCTCCGATCGCAGGGGAGGTCCAAATATGGGTGCTTCCAGTGTAGCGACCTCGCATCAACATCCAGCATCAGGTATCAAAGGCTGTCTCATTCATCCTTGTGTCTGCCGTGGTGCTAGACACATACAGCATTAGAGCCGGCTACTTCACACTCCACCCTTCAGCCTACATGAAGCCAGCAGAGGCGCTCTTTCCATGGGATCCAAGTGGATATAGTTGTATTTTAGTCTTAAATAAGAATGGAAAGCCGAGATGTAAAAGGCTTATCCCTAGGTCGCGTCAGCTATCCAGCTCGAGGACGAGCTGGGTCACCAAGGGCGGGGGAGATGTCATGGGCAGCCAACAGGCTGCCACTGGCCCAATAGGCCCAAGACGTCAGATGCAGAAGGGCGTCGTAGGGCGCGAGTGTCCTAGTTGGGCCTTAAACCCATTAGTGTTAATTAGTGTCTCTCTTAGTTATTTATCTATAGGAATAGTACCATATTGTCTAGGCACAAGAGGTGTTAGTCCTATGTACCCTTTATAATCAGCCCATGAGGCACAATGAAAAGGAAGCAATGAATTATGAAGAAACAATTCTAGTCTCCCTCAATCTCTCAAGCTCTTGGCAAAGCATAAGGCCTAGTTACCCTAAAATATCCATCTTCATTACATCTGGTATCAGATAGCCTGTCGATCCCTCCCATAAAAAAACCAAAAAAAAAATTCTGATCCAGCCAATCCAGCCACAACCCTAATTCAGACGCAACCACACCCCAACCGCGACGTCCCCATCCGTCGCCCAGCAGCCGCGACGCCTCCATCCATCGCCCAGCCGCCGCGCCGCCTCCCCGTCACCCACCACGCGCCGCCACCGTCGACCGCGTCATCGTGGGACTCTTTGTCGCGCCGTCCGCGACCCATCTCCACCACAGCCGACGCGCCGCCTTCCTCACCACCAAGGCGTCGTCGCGTCTCGTCTGCGCGGGCCGTCTCCAAGCACGTCGCGCCGTCCGCGGGGTTCGCCGAGCCGGCCGCGATCTGCGGGAATCCCCCGCCACCTCGCAGCTTCGATCCAGCCGTCCGCACGCCTCCTCACCACCAGCAGTCGCCGTCCGATCCAGCAGGCGCGACCTCGGTCTAGATTGACCACGGTTCACAATCGGCCGACCTCCAGCAGCGGGCGATCTTCTGCCATCTCCATCGAGCAGCCGCATTCAGCCACCACACCGGCCCTCGATGGATTTTTCACAGTTTGATGGGACCTCTGATCCGGTGGTCTTCATCAACCAGTGCGAACTCTACTTCCACCGGGAGCGCATCATGGCGGAAGAAAAGGTATGGCTGGTTTCTCGCAATTTGAAAGCTGACGCCCGAGTTTGGTTCCACCAAGTCGAGCAAGATGAATACCCGGTATGGCGTCGCTTCACCGAGCTCCTGCAGCGGCGTTTCAAACCGCCCCCGTGCCCCGACCCGCTCCACCAACTGTCTCGTGGCGTCGACAACTCCCTGCGCATCCTTGAGGAGATGTCCACACAACTGGATCGCATCCGGGCATGTCTCGAGGCGAAGGACAAGAGGGACCGTGAACGCCGGGCGGCTGTACGCCTCCAGGCAGCAGTACGGGGCCTCCTGGCATGCCACCGAGCGCATCTTCTTCGGGCAGCCAAAGTCTCCGAGGAGCAAGCAGTGGTGCGACTACAAGCTGCCGGGCGAGGTTTCCTTGTCCGTCGTGTAGTGCGAAAGATGCGCATGCTCCTCAGCTCCTCGCTGTCGTGCGTGTTCGTCCCCTCGGCCCCTTCCATACATCAGGCTGCTCCGATCGCAGGGGAGGTCCAAATATGGGCGCTTCCAGTGCAGCGACCTCGCATCAACATCCAGCATCAGGTATCAAAGGCTGTCTCATTCATCCTTGTGTCTGCCGTGGTGCTAGACACATCCAGCATTAGAGCCGGCTGCTTCACACTCCACCCTTCAGCCTACATGAAGCCAGCAGAGGCGCTCTTTCCATGGGATCCAAGTGGATATAGTTGTATTTTAGTCTTAAATAAGAATGGGAAGCCGAGATGTAAAAGGCTTATCCCTAGGTCGCGTCAGCTATCCAGCTCGAGGACGAGCTGGGTCTCTAAGGGCGGGGGAGATGTCATGGGCAGCCAACAGGCTGCCACTGGCCCAATAGGCCCAAGACGTCAGATGCAGAAGGGCATCGTAGGGCGCGAGTGTCCTAGTTGGGCCTTAAACCCATTAGTGTTAATTAGTGTCTCTCTTAGTTATTTATCTATAGGAATAGTACCATATTGTCTAGGCACAAGAGGTGTTAGTCCTATTTACCCTTTATAATCAGCCCATGAGGCACAATGAAAAGGAAGCAATGAATTATGAAGAAACAATTCTAGTCTCCCTCAATCTCTCAAGCTCTTGGCAAAGCATAAGGCCTAGTTACCCCAAAATATCCATCTTCATTACATGCTGCAATAGATTTTTTTCCCATTTAGAAAATGATGGGCTTGGAATCAGATGTTTCCAGTTTGCTAGAATAGATACGCTCTTTTGAATCAGGTTAATGACTATACCATATAATGAAGACCTATTTTTCGTTTGCCATATCTAATCCTTCTATTAGTTATGTAGTCTTACCCAACAGTATGATCGAACCATGCTTGCTTACTACTCTGAGTTTCTTGGCGCAGCCTACTAAATGTTAGAGCAGATCCTATTTTTAAGCAATCTCACTGTTGTTTGGCTATGCAAAGTGTTTTCGGAAGGTACCAACCTTTTTTTGCCTTTCCACTTATCTTCCCAACATATACCAGCAACTCATTAGGTGGTTAGTCCAAACTTACTTCTATGTCCATTTTCATCGAGTTTCCTGACCTTGTGTTTGTTGCTTGCTGCACCAGGCGACGACGATCGGCAGCATGTTTGTGTCACCGTTTTGCAACGTGTGGCTGATCCTGCTTGCTGCCTCGAACATCCTCAGCGTTCGCTACTATACCGGTGTTATAGGCCTTGGAAGGGTTCCAGACTACCGCCCAAAAAAGAAACCCTCCTATTCAGGCAAAATGTCTCATAACCTGACCTTTGTATATTACCCAATCTATACTTATGGGTCGGACTGTAATATATACACCCAAATATGTATATCTATATACCTTCTTATTCACCACACTTCCTCCAAGTTCAAAAATTTTCACTGCTGCAAATGCGCGCGATGGCATGCGCCCTGCACTAGTAATTCTATATGTATGTTATAATATATTCGTGACCTCATGGGCAAAATGTCACTCAGACACCGAAATTCCTTGCTCCGCCATCGGGCCCATATTTTTTCGATAATGATTCTACGAGGACGTCGGTCCCCAAACTCGCGGCTGGACGCGGCTAGTGACCCCTCACTCCCATCCCGCGACACCCCCCGGCTCCGCCGTGCCCACTCGCTGCCGCTCCGCCCGCCCGCGCCACGCCGTGCTCCGAGCCTGCTAGCGCCCCAGGACGAACGCCCGTCCGCGCTCCCTCCCTCCCTCCCTCTCCCTCCGCGACCTCCATTGCAACCCGGCTCCCGCTCCCCTCACCGGAGATGAGGACGACGGCGGTGGCTCCGACGAGGTAGGTCGTTCCTTCTCTAGATCTGCCTTTTCCTCCTCCTCCTCTGGATCCGAGGGACGCGGCGGTGGCTAGGTTTCCGGCGACCTCTGTGGTCCTATTCCCTCCTTCCTCCGGTGAGCTCGAAGGTGATGGGCCAGGGGCTGGAGAAACCTGCACCTTGAACCCATCCCCTTATTGTTTGTATGCCTTTTTTGTGAGGGGGATTTTTGGGATGTTGCAACATATGATTTTCGAATGTTGCAATAGGTGATTTCATGTGCTGCAGAAAGGGAGTTCTAATGTTGGAATTGTTGCAATAGGGGATCTTAATTGTTGAAATTACCTTTATCAAATGTTGCAGCACTGAAAGATAATTTGAGATGTTTCTATTTCCAGGTTTCATGGTTGATTTTGCAATGTTGCAGTACTACTGTTTGAGATGTTGCAGTACAAATTTTTCAATGTTGCATTACATAATTTCCGATGTTGCAGTACATATTTTTCAATGTTGTACTACATAGTTTTGCGATGTTGCAGTATTTATATCCCAATGTTGCACTACATAGTTTACATATTTTTGCGATGTTGCATTTGAAAATGTTTTGTGCACTTGGGACAGGGGCACGGTGGGGAACAGGGACAGGGGCACAGTGGGGAAAGGGCATGATGGGGGACAGGGGGCGCGCCGCGGCGGGGGGACAGGCCGCCGCGACTTGCGTGGGCGGACGCTCCTGTCCGGATTGGTTCGCTCGTATCACTCTTGTCCGGATTGAATCGAATCGTTACGTTGGCTTGGTCGGGATCGGACGGTTCCTAGTATGACAATCGAACGGCCCCGAGGTGCGTCCAGACGCGCGTTCGCACCAGGCATCCGAGCGCTAGGTGCGTCGTTTAGTGTCGCTCTAGGTCACCAAATCTCACGATCGGGCCTGAGGTGAAGACTTCGACCGAATCAGCAACGACCAGTGGCGGATCCAGGACGAAAGTTTAGGAGGGGCTTAAGTTCACACAGCTGCCAAGGCACAAAGCTATGCCTCTAGAAATCTGTATGCCTAAACAGTACATACAGTTTTATATGGTACCAACTGTTATCTATATGTGCATCTATACTATAAAAGAGCGAAGGAATTGAAAATAGCCTCTCACTCAATGCCTCCTACCCATCTTAATTCTTATCCCTTGGATTTACTTTAAAATCAGATCCAACGCATCTAAATCTCTCACCCCGAACTGACGAGGGGACCCAGCCGGAAAACTTTTTGATGTTTACACGTGTTTATACTGTTTCTGCCACCTTTGCGTGGTTTTTTTTCACACGTAGATGTACCCGCCCGCCTGTACCCCAAGAGTGAAAGAATTAAAATTAATTCTCACCCGAACCATGTGTCGCGTACCCGCCCATAGCTCCTTCCAAATCCCCGAGATGCTAGCGCCTTTCGCCTGGTCTCGCTGCAGCTAGGGTTTCACGCCGCTAAGATGGATCAACATGCATGGACGCCGCTTCCTGCTCGACCTCACCATCAAGTCCAGCTTCGACCACGACCTCGCCGCCAACTGCCTCGCACGCCTCCTCAAGGTCTACGGTACGTACAGCTTGCAGATGTTTCTTTATATCTCCTTGTGAGCATCGGAGGCTGCTGATTGAAATCTCGAGGTCTCCATATCATTGTGCGTAGGTGATGTTGCCTAGCAGACAGAAGCCATCGTCACGTTGATTTCTTGTGCTCACCTCTAATGCGTTGATTTGATCACCGAAGGAAGCCAAGAAAGCCTTCAGCGAGGCATCCCGCTCACCAGACTTCCTTGCCAGCCGAGAAAGCCGGTACAGCCTTCCTTACTGTGTGGCGATTCCATCAGTTTGCTTTGCTTGTGCAACAACAAACACATGTTTTTGCTAATTTGTTTTAGAACTTTGTGAGATTAATCTTTTAAACCTTTTACACTTGCAAGGACCAGTGGTTGGAACCATTACTGTTATTTGACGATTTTATGATGCATCAGATAAAACGAAATAGATGTGAAATCTCTACTGTCTTTTCAATGTTATTTTGAGCACCGCTCTTTTTTTTACTTGAATGATATCCCATCAATGCTGATTACAATTACACCTTGATGGACCAGATAATCTGATGAGGTTTTAAGACACAAAGTGCACTCAGTGGCAAGAAAACATCTTCTCCTAAAAGGTTAGTCAATTTAATGATATTTTCAAAATTAACGAACTTTACATTTGTGCAAATAGTCGCCAAGTTAGGGGGTGAAATGGAGGAGTAATTATAGTAATTACTCCAACCAGCCTGTCTTCATGAACCGGTCTGATTCGGTCCATAGCATTTTCTCATATGTATTTATCTTTTCAATATTTAATATATATGTATAGATATAAATATTCAATCTACCACGCATCCAAGCTAGATAACGGTCCACTAGCACTTCAACATAGTTCCAAATAATAGAAAAAATGTTGGTTTCAAATAAACTTGAAAATACTAGGATAAGATGATAACTACAAACAAGCTAGAAAATGACAAATGTTGGTTTCAAATAAACTTGAAAATACTATGATAACTACAAACAAGCTAGAAAATGACAACAAAAACAACAAATTTTTTCTAGGCGCGTGCATGTCGCACGTGCATGTTAACTAGTATGCAATAAAAAGCTATATATATAGACATACATACAAAATTATAAGAGGCCATCTTAATATATTCAAGTAATTCATTAGTTCTTTTCAATAGTTTGTGAGTAGATAAATGGCATCCATCTTCAAGTAGAGATAAGTTAGCAACTTAGCATCCATATGACAGTATCAGTATCACGTATGGTATGATTATAGGCTTATAGCATCGGTACATTGCTGATCCTTTTTGATAAATTATGTTGTATTCTATTTCAGATGATCCATGAAATATTATCTAGTCAAATAGAAATAGATGCACATGAAATCCTCACCTTTGACACATTTTGTCGAAAACCTCATGGTCCACTGTCCATGACTCCACCAGGCACAAAGGCGTCATCCCACAAACAAGACCATGGCTCTTGCCCTCCTGCACCCTTGCCTCCGTGTGCTCAGCAGTCCAGGCCATGCAGCCTGGTCGATAGCCACCCCACCTCAGGCACAGGCGCGCAACACATTGCTGTAGGCCGGCGGCAACATTGTGCCATCGCACTGCCGCCCATGCCATCGGCGCTCCACCTCTGAAAGCATCTAGGCCCCGGTGTTGGTTTCGACAATTGATGACAACGCATTATTACCATGACTAACGTGTGTTTTGCAGAAACAGTGGTAAGTTAGGACATGGAGTTGACAACTGCTTTGGACACTATGGTATTCATGTCCCTTGATGGAAATCGTTTCGGTTTTCAAAGGATCAACGACAAGATTAAGGACGGTTAGTTGGATGTCAAGGTGTTGAGTTACATCCGGAATAGTCGTTAGGATCTTTGTTTCTTCCTTTGACCGTACTATAAAGGGGGGCATGAGCGAGTAGCTTGACCTAGGTGAGTCTTTTGTTTAGGTGTGGTGCACACTTGTCAAACTTAGCACTAGGTAGCTCTAGAAAAGCTCAAGGTTCAGTTGGAAGCAACTTGGTTCAAGTTGCGTCGCGTTTCGAAGTCGTTTGAGCAGTTTACCTATGACCAGACGCGGTCTTTGTCATGACCGGACGCGTCCGGTCAGTACTAACAAGTCACTGCGTCGTTAACTGATTGATCGGACGTGGTCCTTGAGAGGACCGGACGCGGTGATCAGTCTGACACGTGTTCTAGAGGGTAAACAGTGTAATCAGACGTGACTGTGAAGTGATCGGACGCGTCCGGTCACGTTCCAGTAAGGTCCCAAGCTGACCTGACACGTCCGGTCTTCTATGATCAGACGCGGTCGAGCGTCAGGTCAAAGTTCAGTTAGGCTCTTGCATGATCGGACGCGTCCGGTCATCCCTGACCGACGCGTCCGGTCACTCAGTGCTGACTTTTGGTTTTCGACTGTTACACTCGACCGGCGCGTCCGGTCATGTCGACCAGCGCGTCCGGTCAGTACGAGTTTTGCTGATTTGGCAGGTAACGGTTGGATTTGTCTGAGGGGTGTATAAATACGTCCCCTCCACCTCTTTTAGACCGCTCTTGCTCATTTGTTCAGCTGAGAAACACCTTTAGAGTGCAAGGGAGTGCAAGAGCTCTAGTGAGGATAGTGGTTTGAGAATCAAAGTTTGAGATTCCTCACTAGTGACAAGAGTGTAGCAAGTGTGCATCCATCTTCTCATTAGGCTTGTTGTGGTCAAGTGAGAGTTCTAGCTTGTTACTCTTGGTGATCGCCATCACCTAGACGGTTTGGGGGTGATTGGGAGTTCGGTGATCATCCGACGAGCTTGTGGGTGACCCAACTCATGTTGTGAGCGGTTTTGGGTGATTCACCGCGACGGAGTGTCGAAGAATCAATCCGTAGAGAGCACTTGATCCTTGCGTGGATCAAGGGGGAGCTACACCCTTGCGCGGGTGCTCCAACGAGGACTAGTGGGGAGTGGCGACTCTCCGATACCTCGGCAAAACATCGCCGTGTTCCTAACCCTTACTTTCAAGCATTTACTTTTGTGTAGTACTTTCATTGCTTGTTTACTTTCCTAGAATTGCCATGCTAGTCTAGGATTGGAACTTAGGGTGCAAAACTTTTACCGGTAGATTCACAAGGAACACTAGTAGGCACTAGGAGTGAAGTTTGGCTTGTAGGATTTAATTCTTGCAATTAATTTTTAGAAAAGCCCAATTCACCCCCCCTCTTGGGCATCTTGATCCTTTCAATTGGTATCGGAGCCGCGTTGCTCTTTATTTAGGCTACCCCGCCAAGAGCAAGATGTCTAATGGGGAAGGACCACCTCCCACTTTTGAGGGAGACGATTTTCCATATTGGAAAATTCGTATGGAGGCGTACCTCGAAGCCATAGATGTTGGGTGCCTTAGAGCCACAACCAAAGGGCTTCCTCCTATAAGGGATCCCACCAACCCAAGTGGTGACGAGGAGAAGTACGACCGGTGGAATGCAAAGGCAAAAATGCACTCTACCGGGGCTTAGGCAAGGATATCTTCAATCGTGTGCGTAATGCCAAAAACGCTCATGAATTATAGGAAAATCTTTGTGCTCTCCATGAGAGAACTAAGAGTGAGCGTGAGGAACGCTATCATATTGTTTTAAAGAAAATTAACTCTTTTGAGATGCTTCCTAAAGAAAGTGCTAATGAAATGTACACTCGATTGAATGTTCTTGTAGAAGATGTCAATGCTCTTGGACTCACTCAAATGAGTCAATCGGATGTTGCAAGGAGGATCTTGAGTGTTCTTCCCGTTGAGAAGTATGGGCACATTGTCACCGTACTTCACCAAAGTGATCTCTCCATCGCAACACCGACTCAAGTATTGGGAAAGATCAATGCACATGAGATGTACATGCACATCACTCCGGAAGAGGGCTTATCATCTTCCAAGAAGATTTAGCCTTCAAAGCTAGACATGAAAAGAAAAAGAAGAAGGGCCAAGCCATGATGGTGCAAGAAAGCTCAAGTGAAAGTGATATTGATGATGCATCACTTGCACTCATGGTGAGAAAGACCACCAAGATGCTAAAGAAGCTCAACAAGAGTGGCATCAAGTTCGATGGCAAGAAGAAGAAATTCTTCACAAGTAGCAAAAGGAAGCCAATATCCGAGATGGATTGCTTCAATTGTGGTGAACTTGGCCACTTAGCTCATTAATGCCCGAAGCCTCCAAAAGACAAGTACAAAAACAAGAACAAGGGCAAGAAAGATGATTCAAGTGATGAAGAAGATGAGAAAAAGAAGAACAAGCCATACAAAAAGAAAGATGGCAAGAGAAGAGAGTTCTACAAGAAGAAGAAGGGAGGCAAAGCTTACATTGTTGGTGATTGGCTCACCGACATTGAGTCATCATGTGAGTCCTCCGGCGACGAGAGTGACAATGAGAAAGAGAAGGTTGCCGCATTTGTGATTGGGCCATCATCATCTTCACCGACATCTTCATCACTACCTTCACCGCCACCTTCACCATCATCTTCCACTACTCATCTATGCCTTATGGCTAAGGGTGAACGAAAGGTACAAAACAATGATAGTGATGATGATGATAGTGATAGTGATGATGAATATGATGCACCTTCTTATGATGAACTTTTAAAATTGTTGAACAAATATTCTAAAATCATAAGAAGAACTAGAAATGAAAATGATGAGCTCCAAAACGAAAATGAATCACTCTCATCTAAGCTTGAGAATGCACATAAGACTAGTGATGAGCTCAAAGATCAAAATGAAACTATGTCTTCTACTCTTAAGGAGCTCAAAACTTCTAACAAAAAGCTTAGAGATGAACATGATAAACTTGAGAAGAAGCATGGTGAACTCATCACTAGGCTCAACTTGCTAAAAGATGAATATACTACATTGAAAATCAACTATGATAGTCTTATTGTTGCTAATGAGCTTGCTCTTGAGACACATGATGCTACTAACCAAGTTGTTAAGATTGATATAGCTACATCATGTGATGATTTGATTGTTGAGAACTTTGAGCAAGGCTCTAGCGGCAAAGGCAAGAGTGTGGTTGAGTCCGACAACTATGATGACTATGTCAAGCTCAAGAGTGAAAATGAGATGCTTAAGATTGAGAACAAGAAGTTGATGGCTCTTGAAAAGCAAGCACCAAATGAGTCACTTATTGAAGAAAACAAAAAGCTCAAGCAAGAAAAAGAGCATCTCAAGACTAGCCTAAGCAAGTTCACAAGAGACCAACATTTGCAAAGTGAGCTACTCATGAACACCGTCATGAAGATAGATAGAAGTGGCATTGGTTACTTGGCAAATCAAGAGAAGAAGGCTAAGGCTCAACAACAACAAAGCAAGTCAAAGCCCAAGCCAAAGAGATATGTTGAGTGTGGACAAGAAGGCCATTTTGCTCATGAGTGCAAAACTCCACCACCACAACCCTTACCCAAGCATGCTAAACCCTTTGCCTTCAATGCTCATTACATGCTTAGAAAAGATTCAAGTGAAAAGATGAAAGTCATGTTCTTGGGTCCCCCTAACAAAATAGGCCAAAGAAAATATGGGTTGCCAAGTCACTAGTTGAGAAAGTCAAGGGTTCCTTTCAAGTTTGGGTCCCTAAACAAAAGGCTTGATCTTTTGTGTGTAGGTGAACTACAAGACCGGTGGATCTCATTGGGTGATTGATAGTGGTTGCACACAACATATGACCGGTGATCCTCGTATGTTCACCTCACTTGAAGAGAATGGGAAATGTCAAGAGAAGATCACATTTGGGGACAATTCAAAGAGCAAAGTCAAGGGTATAGGCAAGATTGCAATATCAAATAATTACTCTCTCTCAAATGTGCTCTATGTTGCTTCATTGAGTTTCAACTTACTATCCGTTGGGCAACTTTGTGACCTTGGCTACCAATGCTTGTTCACTCCTAATGAAGTGGTAGTTACAAAGATAGATGACAAGCAAGTGATTTTCAAAGGCTTTAGATACAACAATCTTTATCTTGTTGATTTCACCTCTGAAGATGCAAATTTGATGACATGTTTGTTCACCAAAACTACACTTGGATGGCTTTGGCATAGGAGGCTTGCTCATGTTGGAATGAACACTCTCAACAAGCTATTGAAGAAAGAATTAGTGAGAGGTTTGAAGGATGTAAAGTTTGAGAAGGACAAACCTTGTAGTGCATGTCAAGCCGGCAAACAAGTTGCAAACACTCATCCAACCAAAGCTTACATGTCAACATCAAGAGTGCTAGAACTTCTTCACATGGATTTGTTTGGTCCTACAACTTACAAGAGCTTGGGTGGAAATCTCTATTGCCTAGTGATTGTGGATGACTACTCAAGATACACTTGGACTTTCTTCCTTCATGACAAATCCGAAGTGGCAAATTGCTTCAAGAAGTTTGCAAAGAGAGCTCAAAATGAATTTGAAGTCAAGATAAAGAAGATTAGAAGTGACAATGGAAAAGAGTTTGACAACACAAATATTGAAGCTTATTGTGATGAAATTGGAATCAAGCATGAAGTTTCATCAACCTACACTCCTCAACAAAATGGTGTAGTTGAGAGGAAGAACCGGACCTTGATCACCCTTGCAAGAACAATGCTAGATGAGTACAACACACCGGAAAAATTGTGGGCCGAGGCAATCAACACCGTATGCTATGCTTCAAATCGCCTCTTCCTACAAAAGTTTCTTGGCAAGACCCCCTATGAGTTGCTAAATGGGAAAAAGCCGGACGTCTCATTCTTCCGGGTGTTTGGCTGCAAATGCTACATCTACAAGAAGCGTCAACACCTAGGGAAGTTTCAAAGACATTGTGATATTGGTTTTCTTGTTGGTTACTCATCAAAGTCCAAAGCATATAGAGTATTTAACCATGCCACCGGTTTGGTTGAAGAAACATATGATGTGGAATTTGATGAATCTAACGGCTCCCAAGGAGCAAGTGAGAATTGTGATGATGTAGGTGATGAACCATTGAGGGAGGCAATGAAGAACATGCCGGTGGGAGACATCAAGCCTAAAGATGATGAAGACGATGTACAAATTGTCAATCCACCATCTTCATCACATGTGCCTCAAAATGATGACAAGAATGAGAGAGTTGAAAATGAAGATACTCATGTCTCTCATCAATAAGCCGAGGCATAAGCTCAAGATGTTGATGCTCCCCATCCCTCCCCTCAAGTGGTTGATAGAAGAAACTCACCTCTACTTCAAGCACATCCACAAGATCTCATCATAGGGAGTCCTACAAAGGGTGTAATGACTCGATCTCAAAAGCTCACTTCTTTTGTTGAACATCACTCTTTTGTCTCTTGTCTTGAACCTAAAAATGTAGTAGAAGCTCTTCAAGATCCGGATTGGGTGAATGCTATGCATGAAGAATTGAACAACTTCGCCCGCAATCAAGTTTGGACACTTGAAGAGCATCCAAAAGGTGCAAGAGTCATTGGAACCAAGTGGGTGTTCCACAATAAGCAAGATGATCAAGGCGTAGTAGTGAGAAACAAGGCAAGACTAGTTGCAAAGGGGTTCTTTCAAGTTGAAGGTCTTGATTTTGGAGAGACCTTTGCACCCGTTGCAAGACTTGAAGCCATTCGTATCCTTCTTGCATATGCATCACATCATGAAATGAAACTATATCAAATGGATGTGAAAAGTGCATTTTTAAATGGCTTCATAAATGAACTAGTCTATGTTGAACAACCTCCCGGGTTTGAAGACCCTAGATATCCTAATCATGTTTATAGGTTGTCCAAGGCGCTATATGGGCTTAAGCAAGCCCCTAGAGCGTGGTATGAGCGCCTTCGGGACTTCCTCATTGAGAAGGGCTTCACTATTGGAAAGGTTGACACCACACTATTCACCAAGAAGCTTAATGAAGAGATCTTCATTTGTCAAGTCTATGTTGATGATATCATCTTCGGGTCAACAAATGAAGACTATTGCAAAGAATTTGGTGAATTGATGTCAAAGGAGTTTGAGATGTCAATGATTGGTGAGCTAACATTCTTTCTTGGTTTTCAAGTCAAGCAAATGAGAGAAGGGATTTTTATCTCTCAAGAAAAGTATACCAAGGATCTTCTCAAAAGATTCAAGATAGAAGAGTGTAAGCCAATCAAGACACCAATGCCATCTAATGGACATCTCGACCTAGATGAGGGAGGTAAACCAATTGATCAAACTCTTTACCGTTCTATGATTGGTAGCTTGTTGTACCTTAACGCATCTAGACCCGATATCATATTTAGTGTGTGCATATGTGCTCGCTTTCAAGCGTGCCCTAAAGAACCTCACCTAAGTGCCGTAAAAAGAATTTTAAGATATCTTAAGTACACCCCAAGCATCGGTCTTTGGTACCCCAAAGGAGCTAGATTCCAACTAGTTGGCTATTCCGATTCGAATTATGCCGATTGCAAAATTGATAGAAAAAGCACATCCGGAGGATACCATTTGCTTGGGAGGTCCTTAGTATCATGGTCATCTAAGAAGCAAAATAGTGTGGTTTTATCCACCGCTGAGGCAGAATACATTGCCGCAGGGGCTTGTTGTGCACAAATCTTATACATGAAACAAACCCTCCTAGACTATGGAGTTGTTCTTGAAAAGGTGCCGCTTTTATGTGACAATGAAAGTGCCGTTAAAATTGCTAATAATCCGGTACAACACTCACGCACCAAGCACATTGATATCCGCTACCACTTTATAAGAGATCATGTTGCTAAAAATGATATATCACTAGAAGGTGTAAGAAGTGAAAATCAATTAGCGGATATCTTCACTAAACCCTTAGATGAGGCTACCTTTTGTAGGTTGAGAAGTGAACTAAATGTGCTTGACTCTAGTAACTTTAAAAAATGAGCTTGTGTTGTCCCTTGCATTGCATTATATTATGTCATGTTTAATTTCCCGCAATGCATCTAGAACTTGTCTAACACGGCTACGATAACCCTCCTTTGGAGGAGTGAAAAAAAGTCTAACCGTGGATCAAACTTGACAAGCAACCTAGTCTTCCTATCTCACTTTGCATTGCATATGCATGGTTGTTGCTTTGTCGTTTCTTTTCGATTTAGCTTTTGAGTAACCTCTGTGTTCGTCCATGAATAGAGAGAGCATTTGAAGCTCCCTAGGGTTCACAAACTCTATTGCATGACCATACGTTGCCCCTCGGGTGTTTATTGAATATTTTCTTAAAAATAATACTAGCCTAAGGCAAAATACTTTGAAAAACTTGAGGGTTTGAGTGAGGTCCCTCATATCAGGTTCCAATTGGTGTTTATTTGAGTCTCTTTGAATTGAAACTTGATTGGGAGAAGTCGCGTCGAAGATCGGATTGAAGAAAGGCGTTAAACAGCGACCGGACGCTGGACCGGACGCTACACCGGACGCGTCGTTGCTAACCACCGCGTCTGGTCCTGGCGTTCACCAACACGTCCGGTCATTCCCGAAGGTCTTCTCCAAGATCTCTAACCGGACGTTGCACCGGACGCGCAGTTGCTGACCACCGCGTCTGGTCCCGACCACCACCACCGCGTCCGGTCATCCGTTTTAGTTTTCCGGGCAATTCTTGACCGGACTCTGTCAGCGTCCGATCGTGCATAATCGGACACGTCCGATCGTTCCAGGAGCTTACTGGACTGTGACCGGGCGCTACCTCCACCGCGTCCGGTCATGCGACCACCGCATCTGGTCATCGCACGAAAAGCGGATCCCACCCTTTTAACCGTACGTTCGGATCTCGCGTTTTTTCCTCTTTCTTCTCGATCCACAGCCGTTCCGAGCGCCGCCTCCTCACCGAGCCACCGCACCACCGCATCCGTGCGCCCCTTGCTCGCTGCCTGCACCGCCGTCGCGCGCTCTTGCTCGCTGCCCGCACCGCCGCCGCGCGCCCGTGCTTGCTGCTCGCACGCCGCCGTAGCCGAGCCGCAGCCTTGCGCAGCCACCCCACGCGCCACCACAGCCGCTCAGCGCTGCCACACCGGAGCCACCGGAGCCGCTCCGTGCACCACCGCGCCCGAGCCCCGCTGCCGCGTCTCTGAACTCTCTGCCGCACGCGCGCCACCGCTCCGAGGCCCGTGCCCGCTGCCGCCAAGACCTAACCCTAGGAACCCGAACCCTAGCCTTACAAAGAATAGTTCTTCGTCGAAGCATTTTTTGTGAAGTTTTTGTCTCCGCAAACATCTCCGTCTCCGCAAGGTGACATCATTGCCTTGGATTAGGGTTTGCCGTTGATTTTTCGGTGAATTACTAATACAATCGTTGATCTCTCGGTACTCTAGGGTTTCGATCGCCGTTTTCGGGTAACCCTAGCGTGTCGAGATCATCTTCCGTTCATCGGAACTTCGCTCATCCGAGGTAGCTTTTGCGGTCCATTCACATCTTATCTAAAATGCTTGCTTTCATTAGGATCTTACTCATCTATTAGATAATATATGTTGCTTATAGTAGATCCATCTATTCTATCATTTCAGTTCGTCCTATCGGTGCTTTGAGTGTCAAGTGATCAGCTGTGAATCCGAGGCCAAGCCTGCGGATACGGATTGAGGCCAAGCCTCATGAGTGTCAGTTCATCATCTGTTACTTTCTAGTTTTTCTCAGATACAGCAGTTTGTCAGTATGGTTCGCTGCAAGAATGCTAGTGGTGCACCTAGTGACGGGGACGAGAGTCCTCCCAGGAGGACAGAGGTCGCTCATGGCAAACGAGTAAAGATAGCCGCCAAGAAGAGAAAGAGAACACTTACAGAGGCAGAGGTGGCTCAGGTAGTTGCAGATGCGGCAGAGGCAGCAGAGAGAGGTGGCAGGAGCAGTGGTATACGTATTGGCGAGAGTCGCTTTCACCTTGAAGGTCGACAGCTCGGTACAGAGGCCACAGAAGAGATAGTGGATGCACCTGCAGAGCAGTCTACAGAGGACCCAGAGGAGACTAAGGAGCAGACAGTTCACTCTCCACAACATCGTCGCTCAGGACGTACGCGAGCTCAGGTGACTCCCAGGCCAGAGGGTCAGCGTCGTGGAGGTTGTCCACCTCCCAGGGCTCGAGGTCACCCCCCAGTTGAGCACTTTGACCTCAGGGGAGCTACAACTAGACAGGTCCAGGCCCTCAGGTTCGTTGAGGTCACTCGGTGGTTCCCACCTCAGCGGGATTCCCGGGCTTCAGAGGGTTTCTACACTCCTCTGCATGAGGACTTTTATAGGGCCTATGTCGACAGCGGGATTGCTTTCAGACCTCAGAGAGTCTGTCGACTGGAGGCCTTAGTTGAGGTGGTTGGTGAGCAGCTTCGTCCGCATCTGTCCTTTCTACCTGGATTGTTAGATCTTCTTAGACGGACTGGAGCATACTACGGGACCTAGGTCAGAGAGTTCTATTCTTCACTTTGGATTGACCCAGCACACGAGTTTATTCACTTTGCATTCAGAGGCTATGACCGCAGACTCTACAGCACCAGGGTTCGGGAGATTCTCAGACTCCCAGCTTCAGAGACAAAGATACATCAGCTGTGTTTTGGACAGACTACACCTTCGAGATGCCCTCATGGCGGGACAGTGCCCCCTATAAATATGATCAGACCCTGTTTCCGTGAGCCTTTTGGCGAGGGGTCTCGACATACACCTGCCAGCTTAACTCCCCTAGCTAGAGTCCTTGATGCTATTGTGAGGAGGACACTACTTCCGAGGCTTGGATACAGAGAGGGATTGACTCGCATGCAGCTATGGGTAGTACATCACCTCATCTCACAGACACCGTTCGACCTTTGGGATCTGATGCTGTGTGAGATGGAGGACACCTTGGCAGAGGGATTCAAGGGTCACAGGCAGCTTCCGTATGCTCATTGGATATGTTTTATCATCAGATCTGCGTGTGACCTGCCTGTAGAGATTAGAGCAGAGATATCTGATACCACTAAAGCTTTTCCAGAGTATGATATTCGCCAGTTGTGGGCATCAGTTATCAGAGAGCAGGCACCTGGCCTAGGACAGCATCGGAGGCCAGAGGTACCAGAGACAACTGCTGAGCAGGACGAGACCGTTCAGGGTCTTGCTGAGGCCGAGTTAGCAGATCTTGATGCTCAGCCAGCTGATCCAGTCGAGGATGTTGCTACTGACAGCACATATGAGGATTATCAGTCCATCCCCCGGTACCGCTCTCCTCGACCTCACGACCATGAGGCTGGTGGTTCAGGCTCAGCCTCCCACTCAGACCCAGCTATGGTGGCTATTCTTGAGAGGCTGACCCAGGCCCAGGAGAGACAGGAGATTTAGATACAGAGATAGGCTCAGGACACAGCTACAGCGTTTGCTCAGATTTAGGCGCGTCAGGACGAGTTCCAGAGGCAGCAGCTAGAGTTCCAGAGACAGCAGTTCGAGATGCAGAGGCAGCAGGCAGCCACCCAGCAGCAGTACCTAGAGCTCCTGCGACACCTTGTCACTATTGGGGTACCTCCACCGCCGTCTGTCCTGACTCTAGCACTATAGTTAATGGACCTCAGAGTCAGGGACAACCGAGTTTTTAGTACACCTCTCCCCAGTAGCACGTGCCTTAGACATTTCAGTCCCCGAGCTACACTCCTATACAGACGGGGTTTACTCCACCAGCTCAGCCGAGACCTCACCTCTTCTCAGGCACTCCGTTCCCTAACTTCAGTGCCACCTACAGTGAGCTGACTAGACAGCCGACTCCCTCGTACACCACAGTTGTGACCTCTTCAGGGACGTCAGCTTCAGAGACTGTCGGTCTTCCAGTATCAGGGGCCGCAACTACAGAGACTGTGCCATCCTCAGTTGCATCGACAAATCCTCCTACTCTTGGTGTCTTTCAGGCTTAGGCGACAGTGACTGCTCCTATAGTTGCTACTACACCTTCAGTTACTGCACCTGCTCTACAGACCCAACCCGCTTCACTACCACGTCTATCTTCAGAGGGTCAGCCTGACAGTTCAGAGTCTGAGGAGAACACTTCATAGTTCGTGATCACTCCACGCTCCTCGACACCCGACATGATAGCTTCTGTTCCCCCATCAGATCCTTAGGTTTCTTTTTGGCGTTTGATGCCAAAGGGGGAGAGAGAGCATAGATTCAGGGGGAGTGTTGATAGAGGGTTTCGTTTCTTTTTGTGTGCTACATTCATGCATCATGTTTATTTTCTCGCCCTGCATTGTGTGACTATGAGTTCGTGAGACTTTATATCATATCATGTCACTTATTTGTGTTTAGCTCATAAGGTTGTGCTTTCGTGCCTTACTCCGATTTCATATGAGCTATGTTTTTTGTGTACTAACTCTTCATGTTTTATCTTATAAGTACACTCAGTTGGCCTAGAACACATAAGCAACTCTAACCCCTTGTGCTTATAGTTTTTTGCTTATGTGAACCAAGCATGATCGAAAACCTCAACTTATAACTTCTGAATCTAAGTGTTGTCATCAATCACCAAAAAGGGGGAGATTGAAAGCATCTAGGCCCCGGTGTTGGTTTCGGCAATTGATGACAACGCATTATTACCATGACTAACGTGTGTTTTGCAGAAACAGTGGTAAGTTAGGACATGGAGTTGATAACTGCTTTGGGCACTATGGTATTCATGTCCCTTGATGGAAATTATTTCGGTTTTCAAAGGATCAATGACAAGATTAAGGACGGTTTGTTCCGGATGTCAAGGTGTTGAGTTACATCCGGAATAGTCGTTAGGATCTTTGTTTCTTCCTTTGACCGTACTATAAAGGGGGGCATGAGCGAGTAGCTTGACCTAGGTGAGTCTTTTGTTTAAGTGTGGTGCACACTTGTCAAACTTAGCACTAGGTAGCTCTAGAAAAGCTCAAGGTTCAGTTGGAAGCAACTTGGTTCAAGTTGCGTCACGTTTCGAAGTCGTTTGAGCAGTTTACCTGTGACCGGACGCGGTCTTTGTCATGACCGGACGCGTCCGGCCAGTACTAACAAGTCACTGCGTCGTTAACTGATTGACCGGATGCGGTCCTTGAGAGGACCGGACGCGGTGATCAGTCTGACACGTGTTCCAGAGGGTAAACAGTGTAATCAGACGTGACTGTGAAGTGATCGGATGCGTTCGGTCTTCTATGATCAGACGCGGTCGAGCGTCAGGTCAAAGTTCAGTTAGGCTCTTGCATGATCGGATGCGTCCGGTCATCCCTGACCGGCGCGTCCAGTCACTCAGCGCTGACTTTCGGTTTTCGACCGTTACACTCGACCGGCGCGTCCGGTCATGTCGACCGGCGCGTCCGGTCAGTACGAGTTTTGCTGATTTGGCAGGTAACAGTTGGATTTATCTGAGGGGTGTATAAATACATCCCCTCCACCTCTTTTAGACCGCTCTTGCTCATTTGTTCAGCTGAGAAACACCTTTGGAGTGCAAGGGAGTGCAAGAGCTCTAGCGAGGATAGTGGTTTGAGAATCAAAGTTTGAGATTCCTCACTAGTGACAAGAGTGTAGCAAGTGTGCATCCATCTTCTCATTAGGCTTGTTGTGGTCAAGTGAGAGTTCTAGCTTGTTACTCTTGGTGATCGCCATCACCTAGACGGTTTGGTGGTGATTGGGAGTTCGGTGATCATCCGACGAGCTTGTGGGTGACCCAACTCATGTTGTGAGCGGTTTTGGGTGATTCGCCGTGACGGAGTGTCGAAGAATCAACCCGTAGAGAGCACTTGATCCTTGCGCGGATCAAGGGGGAGCTACACCCTTGCGCGGGTGCTCCAACGAGGACTAGTGGGGAGTGGCGACTCTCCGATACCTCGGCAAAACATCTCCGTGTTCCTAACCCTTACTTTCAAGCATTTACTTTCATGTATTACTTTCATTGCTTGTTTACTTTCCTAGAATTGCCATGCTAGTCTAGGATTGGAACTTAGGGTGCAAAATTTTTACCGGTAGATTCACAAGGAACACTAGTAGGCACTAGGGGTGAAGTTTGGCTTGTAAGATTTAATTCTTGCAATTAATTTTTAGAAAAGCCCAATTCACCCCCCCTGTTGGGCATCTTGATCCTTTCAACCTCCATCGCGCTGCCGACTTCCGGCGACAGTTTCGCAACCAACCAACCAGGCCAAAGCAGCCCACCCTGCCTTCTTGGTATGTGCCGCCGGCCTCGGCTACACCATGGGTTTCTGGTGTCTCCCCGGCAGGTCGCAGGCTCGAAGCTATTGCCTACCGGCTGCTGTAACAGAACCGACCAAATTATAAGAGCACAAGTACAAAAACAAGCACCGAAGCGCTCAAATTTTCGAACTTGAGCCCATATAATCCCGGTAGTCAATCGAAACCACGAAGGATTTCAAACCAACTTGCTTACAACCAGGATCGCATCATTCAACATACAACATCATACGTTACATTTCATAAGTAGTTCCGAAATAAGTTTACACACACACGGAGTCGCAATTATTACAAACCAAGTTTATAAAGTAGCGGAAGCATAACACACACCAGTTGTTAACTACTGCCAGTCTGGATGATCAACAACCCGCAAAAGCATGAGGAAAGTACATAAAAGATGATCACGCCCAAGTGATCTAGTCTTCTTCACCCGCAGGGTGGAGACATGTTTTGCAGAAGCCTTGATAGAGCATATCATCTGCAACAGGAGGGAATAAACCCTGAGTACTGGAATGTACTCAGCTAGACTTACCCGTCGAAAACCAGAAATAAGATGACACCAAGGATTATGCAAGGCTTACACAAGAGGCTAGCTGACATAACATTTTGCATAAAGGCATAAGTAATTGAAACTCTTATAGCCTGTACTAGCAGTTATTTTTAACATTTACCTGTCATCTATCTAGCACCTGTACTAAACATTCACTTGATTATAATCAAACAATTATCATCATTATATCCAGAGCAGGTATGAATTGTGGCAACATTGTATCATTCCCTTAACCACCGGTTCATTTAATGAGATCTACGTTGCCGCTGCTCAAGTCAAGTGCTCACTAACCGGGAGCGACGGCGATTCGAATCGAATTCCTATCCAGCTGGAGGGGTATTTCTAACACTCACCGAGTCACGCCTGGCGAGGGCTGCTCAGGTCATCTTTTGTACAGTTCAGGAATCGCGGGTCCGAATAATGTCGCGTCCCCAAGGGTGACACTCTGCCAGGTGATAGGAACTCTAACCCCCCCTTGGTCTCACGCCAATGTCCCCAAGCACATCCTTTCTCTCCTCCAAGATGCAACCTACCATTCGATTCCTGGCCTGAACCATACTACTCGACTTCGCGGTCGGAACGACTTATTCGGCCAACTAAGTGTTAGACTGCGTTCAACATGACTCAAGGACGTACAGCGAAGCGGTCCTTAAACGACTCAGACGGGCATAGCTCCACACCCAAGAAGTGAAGTGTCTTGCGGCTGTACTATCGAACTCCCGCCCGGTCTCAATTTCATTTTAAGGCATGGTTCCATCCACGATAGCCATAAAGCCACTCGTGACTCCTTACTACATCTCGCGGATGACCGAAAATCACCCGACTTCTACCGAACTAAGCAGGGCTAAGCATTGACACGTGCCTAAACCTAATATAGGATCAAGTACGATATCTGGACAAGGACAGATATAATGCAACAACTGTTTTCATACAACTCCTACAACTTAATACAGTAAACAATTAAAAGTACTCAAGATTAATTTATAAACAGTAGGTTCAGCATGCACCGGGGCTTGCCTTTCAGAAAAGTTGAAGGCCGGTGGTCAGGGCACTCCGGCAAGTCTTCAGCGGCGTCTCCTTCGCCTGCTGGATCCTCGGGCTCCTGCTGCTCCTGGTTCTCCTCCGGAATTACAGGCTCGAATTCGAGGAGAGTTACTCCCTCCGGTACACCTATTGCATGAATGCACAATAAATACCATGGATGCATAAATGGGTGCAACATGCTCGGAATGAAATGCATTTCAGAAATAAAATACTCTATTCAAGTTATTTTATTAGTACGTGCAAATCTCTTCTCCGGTGGAGAAGTACTTACCTAATCTACCCAACCTAAGATATAGTTGTTCCTCTTCGGTTAAGGCCCTAACACCTAATAAACACAAGAGTAACATTATTTAGGTTACCACAGTAAGTTATTCTGGACAGCAGCTCAAAGATTCTAACATAACTGGGGATTCCTAACTCCAAAAGATATGATTTAAGACAATCTGGAAAGCTTATGAAATGCACCACAAAATGTTTTCAGACCACAGCACTTAATTCCAAAGTTTACCTAATCGAAATTCCAAAGTTCCAGAATCTGTTCTCTCTAAACAGAGAGCAGTCAATTCTGGACTGGCACTTTAAACAGCACTAACTCTCAAACTACTAAGCCAAATGCTCCCAAATTTTGACACAAGCTCATTTACAAATTTTACCACAACTTTGGTATTTACAAGTTTTCCAGCAACCACCTTTATCCAAGGTCAAGCCTAGAAATACTATCAGCTGTCCAGAAACCTAAAATTGCAAAGATTAAATATTTATTGATGTGGCAAACATTCTCTAAGACCAAACTAATACTACTACAAGTTCACAAATGTCACAAAAACACCAGAAAGTAAGGTGTTCCCACCTAGAATATTTATTTAAACCCATTTCTTAATTTACTTAAGTAATTAAGTGGAATTTTAAACATATATGTAAACTGCTCCAAAAATTCTACAAAAATTACAGGGGACTCTCTGACCCAAAAAGAGACTACTGTACAAATTTGAACTCAATTTAATCACAGGAACTCTCTGAACAAAATTCACAAGCCAAAAAAGCTGATTTTTGTATAAATAACAAAGCACAGTAAAAAGTGTCAAACAACAGATTTCTTAATTTTCTTAGACACTCTAGGGTACCAAGACATTCTCCAAAAATTTATATGAACATTGCACATGTAGAAAAATTACTAAAATTCATTTAAGTATTTCCTAGAATAACAAGATAACATTATAACTTGAAAAGTACTTAAGCACTACTGCCCAAATTTTTACCAAAGCTAGAGCAAGTATAAATTAGCCTACTCACCAAATTTCATAATTTTTGGAACACTGAAACTCAAGATATAATTTAAACAAGTTTGCATGTGATTTAAAACACATTTCAAAGACCTATTTAAATATCCCGAAAGCTAAACATCACATAGCAAACTCATATTTTTCTAAAATACTACACATCAAGTAGATCCTAACAAAATTTATCTCATGATTTTTGAGCAAGTAAAATCCTAGATCTACATTTTCCAAACTTAACCACATTTCTGTAGCAATATAAATAAAAATGAAAAAGATCTCATTTATACTGGGCCGGCCCGGAAGACGCAGCCCACGACTCGCGCGCGCGCGGCCCGCTCAGCGCCCCCGCCCGCGCGCGACACTGACGGGCGGGCCCCCGCGGTCAGTGACCGGAGGCAGGGGAGGCGGAGACCCGCGAGCTCCGACGAGCTCGAGCTCGCCGGAGAAGAGCTCGCTCGGCCAATCGAACACCGCCTCGTGTTCTCCGTCACCCGGTGCGTCGATTGGTGCTCGTGGAATGGATGGGGATGGGGTGGAAGGGGCTTGTCACCGCGAGCGGCGGCCGGTGATGTCCGGTGGCGGCGCACCGTCGCCGGTGAGGATGTACGGTGCGGTCTAGGCTCGGTACGAGCTTCATCGAAGCTAGGCGGATCCATTTTGATAGGAAGGGAGGATGGAGAGAGACCCGAAGCACCCCGACCACGGTGAGGTCCCATGGCGGGCTCCGGCGACCTCTCGGAGACGGGGAAGAAAGCAATGCGGCTCACCTTGAGTCAAATCGCGGGCTTCGGTGGGTCAAGGGGATGGAGGGTGGTGAGGCGGAGGGAGTGGCGAGGTCTGGCGGCCGGTGATGCGGTGTAGCTCGCGCTTGAGCTCGCCGGAGAAGAACGGCAATGGCGGCTCGGTTTCGGTGTTTTTGCAACTGGAAGAGAGGGGGCGGAGGAATGGAGGCCGGCTCGCGCGTCGTGGCGTCTTGAAGGCGTCGCGGCCTGACTGGTGGGGCCAGGGCCGGCGTACGGGCGCCACCGCGCCTCCACGCGTCGGCGTTGCCCTGTGGCCGGTCGGCCACTGACGAAACTGAATCGCAGTTCATTGACGCCATCGGTAGTGACTGACAGAGTGATTTCGAACGTGATTAGCTTCTAAACCAGCCTGTTTCAGTCCAAGGTGGCAACATCAAGTTTGTAGAGCTACGTTAGGTCAACAACTTTGTCAATTGGTGTTTGGGCTGGTTCAGCCTATATTTCAAACTACATGGCCTCAAAGTAGTGCTTGACGAAACTGAAACCGGGGTTCAGTTAACGATGCCGACTGACAGCCTAAGTTCATGACACGATATCTCTTGAACCATTGAGAACCAGGCTTGGGTGATGTTGACAAAGTTATAGGGTTACATGTGATCTACAAGTTTGTCAATATGAGTGAAAGCTGGTTTGGCCTGGTTTGCAAACTAAAAGCTCCTAAAGTAGGCATCAGTAAAACTGTAGGGTCAGATTCCAGACTTAGAAAAATTCTAAGTCTTGGAGCTACCTCTCTAACTGACTTGTGGGCCACTTTTGAGCATGTTAGGGTCAATTTCATGAGATGGTCATATTGAGACTTTTGTTCCCCATGAATTTCTTTACAACTTTGCTTAAGGGTGCTCTTCCATGCAAGGTCTCTAAATTAGACTTTTTAATTGGTCAAACTAGAGCCTTCTAGGGTCAAATGGTGGTCAAACTTCTCTTGGAGGGCAAATTTGTAATTTTGGTCAACATGAACCTTGTTCCAAATGTTACCCTAAGTATAACTAAGGTGTTGTAGGTCATGATTGGCTACCTTACATTTTTGTTACACCAACTATCAAATACTTCATGAAATAAATCAAACAAACCCTAGAATAATCACATGTGTTGCATCACATAAAATAACAAACATGAATGATGCATGCTTATGCTTATGCAAATGCAAATGCAAATGCAATGCAATTAAGGACTAAACACTTGAAGTGTTACAGCCCTCCCCCCTTATAAAAATCTCGTCCCGAGATTTGGAAAGCGTACCATTTTTCATAGAATTCTTTATAACCATCCCGCAAATAATCCTCCCGTTCCCACGTAGCATCACTCTCACTTCCCTGATTACTCCACATCACTTTGTACCACTTAACCACTTTACTTCTAGTTACTCGTTCCTGAGTATCGATCACTCGGACTGGCTTTTCTTCATAGGTTAGGTCAGATTCCAGCCTGATATCACCTAAAGGAACTTGTTCCTCAGGAACTCGAAGACACTTTTTAAGCTGAGATACATGGAAAACGTTGAATATGGCTCTCATCTCAGGAGGCAACTGGATTTTGTACGCAACAGCTCCACTCTTGCCTATGATCTGGAAAGGACCCACGTATCTTGGTGCAAGTTTCCGCTTAACACCAAAACGTTGGACACTCTTCATTGGAGAAACTTTCAAATAAACGAAGTCTCCAACTTCAAATTCGAGTGGTTTTCTACGACGATCCGCATAGCTTTTCTGTCTCGCTTGTGCTGCAGCCATGTGTTTCTGGATGGTACGGACTTGTTCCTCGGCTTCCTGGACAAAATCAATGCCATAATACCTTCTTTCCCCAGCTTCTACCCAGTTTAGTGGAGTTCGACACTTTCGACCGTACAAAGCTTCGAATGGGGCCATCTTAATACTCTCTTGATAACTGTTATTGTATGAGAATTCGGCTAAAGGTAACCATTTTCCCAAGAACCCTTGGATGAAATGACGCATGCTCGCAACAGATCTTCCAAGATTTGGTTAACTCGTTCTGTCTGACCCGATGTCTGGGGGTGATAAGCAGAGCTTCTCACTAACTTGGTTCCCAGAAGGTGATGCAAATGCTCCCAAAAGCGAGCAGTGAACTGGGGACCACGGTCGGAAACGATAGTACGAGGTATCCCATGAAGCCGGACTATCTGATTGAAGTACAACTCAGCATAGTCAGTGGGACGATAGTCCACTCTCACTGGGATGAAGTGAGCTGATTTGGTCAAACGATCAACAATTACCCAAATAGAGTTATGATTTTTGACAGTAGGAGGAAGTCCGACAATGAAATCCATACTTATCTCTTCCCATTTCCAGCCTAGAATGGAAAGTAGCTGAAGTAGCCCAGCTTTCATGTGCACAACTTTAACTCTGCAACAGGTGTCACATCTAGCAACATATGCAGCTATCTCTTTCCGCATATTGGTCCACCAATAAAGTGGCTTCAAATCATAATACATCTTATTACTACCAGGATGGATAGACAACTTGGACGAATGTGCTTCGGACATGATCTGATCTCTAAGCTCTCGATCCTTAGGTACCACTAACCTATCCTTAAACCACAGCACACCTTCGTCATCTAACCTGAAATGCTTAGTCTCTCCTTCATTCATCTTCCGTTTTATGTGAAAGATACCCGGATCAGTCTTTTGGAGCTCAATGATTCTATTTCTGAGAGTACCACTGGCAGTGATGTTGTACAAGACTGCCGGATGTAACAGGCGAGATCGGTGAAAATCAGTTTCAACTAAGGAATGGCAATGAGACTTACGGCTTAAAGCATCCGCAACCACATTTGTCTTGCCAGGATGATAGTGCACTTGGAGGTTATAATCCTTAATCAACTCGAGCCATCTTCGTTGACGCATATTTAACTCGGGTTGGGTGAAGATGTATTTGAGGCTTTTGTGGTCTGTGTAGATATTGCAAACATTGCCCAACAGATAGTGTCGCCAGGCTTTCAAAGCATGCACAACCGCGGCGAGTTCTAAGTCATGTGTTGGATAATTCACCTCATGTTTCCGAAGTTGTCGAGAGGTATATGCAATTACTCGGCCTTCCTGCATCAGAACACCTCCCAAACCTATGCCTGAGGCATCACAATAAACATCAAATGGTTTCTCGATATCCGGTTGTGCCAAAACCGGAGCTGAGGTTAGGAGGGTTCGCAGTTGGTGAAAAGCCGCATTACACTCAGGAGTCCAGACAAACCTGGTGTCTTTCTGCAGCAACCGAGTCATTGGCTTGGCTATTTTGGAGAAATCCGGGATGAAGCGACGATAATAGCCAGCCAAACCAAGAAAACTCCGGACCTCGTGAACCGAGATATGAGCCTTCCAGTTCAGTACTTCTTGTACCTTGGCGGGGTCCACCATAATTCCTCCATCGGACAACACATGCCCAAGGAAAGGTACTTCTCGAAGCCAGAATTCGCACTTACTGAACTTTGCATATAGTTGATGTTCACGCAGTCTTATGAGGACTATACGCAGATGTTTAGCGTGATCTTCCTCATTCACAGAATATACCAGGATGTCATCAATAAATACCACCACAAACTTGTCCAATTCAGACATAAACACCGAATTCATCAAGTACATGAAGTGTGCGGGGGCATTTGTCAAGCCGAAAGACATAACAAGATACTCATAAAGACCGTATCTGGTAGAAAAGGCCGTCTTTGGAACATCTTCTGGGCGGATTTTAATTTGATGGTAGCCAGATCTTAGATCGATCTTGGAGAAAACTTTAGCTTTAGACAACTGATCGAACAAGATGTCGATACGTGGTAGAGGGTATTTATTTTTGACAGTGACTGCATTGAGAGGTCTATAATCTACGCACATCCGCAACGACTGATCCTTCTTCTTTACAAAGATAGCAGGACATCCCCACGGCGATGAGCTAGGACGAATCAACCCTTTCTTCAAAAGTTCATTCAATTGCACCTTAAGTTCAGCTAGTTCATTTGGAGGCATCCTATAGGGTCTCCTAGAGATGGGCGCCGTGCCAGGCAACAACTCAATTTTAAACTCCACATCCCGATCCGGAGGGAGTCCCGGCAAATCATCGGGAAAAACGTCTGGAAACTCATTTACTACTGGAATTTCGGTCAACGCCTTTGCTTGCACAGCATGAACTTCCCCAGACAAATCAACTTTTCTGGGAAGTTGTACCAGAAAACCCTTTTGATCTGTAGGGTCTCTGAGCATAACTACCCGAGTGGATGTATCAATAAGTACCCCATTCTGACTCATCCAATTCATGCCCAAGATAACATCTATGCCTAAGCCCGGCAAAACCACTAAGGCAAGCGAGTACTTTCGCCCTTCTATCTCAAGCTCAAGATTCCCCACTACTTTATTTGTGGAAATATTCCCACTTGCTGCGCTAATACAATAACCCCCACCTTCAACAGTATGCAATTTGTGTACAAACTCTGATGCAAACTTAGGACTGATAAAGGAATGCGAAGCACCCGAATCAAAAAGTACCACTGCGGGGTGTTGGTCAACTAGAAACTTACCAGCGGTGACCACCTCACCAGATGGAATTTCCTCAATGCTGTTATAATGGGCGTGTCCCTGACGACTACCTTGGTTGACATTTTTCTTAGGGTACGGACAGTTCCGGGCCCAATGACCTGGCTTGTTGCAATTCCAGCAAGGCATATTGCTAGGAGGAACACTAGAGCTGCTCTGTCCAGAAGTCCCCTTTGGCAGAGCGACGGTATAAGCCTTACGGAACCCCATTTTTGCAGCAGGCTTCTTCTGCGGCGGACGGAACTTTGTATTCTGAGCAGGTGGGCGAGGGGAAGACCTCGGTGCCGCTGAGGCCCTTGACTGAGAAGCACTTGCCTCAAGGGCCCTTTTACGGCTCTTAGAGGCAGAATAAATAGTATTGTTGTTCTCCTGGGTCAAAGCATCGCTGATGAAATCATTGAAAGTAGTACATTTGCTAGTGCCCATAGTTTTCATCAGTTTTGGGCCGAGGCCCCTTTTGAAGCTAGCAATCTTTTTGGCATCGGTATCCACAAACTCTGTGGCATACCTTGCCAGGTTGTTGAAGGACTGCAAGTATTCAGTCAGGCTTTTGTTTCCTTGCGACAGCCTCATAAACTCTGTGTGCTTGATTGCCATAAGACCGGGAGGGATATAATTTCCCCGGAATGCCGCCTTAAACTGATCCCAAGCAATCGGGACATTGGCATGCAGTGTGGAACGATAGTGGCTCCACCAAATGCCCGCCGGACCATGCAACTGATGGGAAGCATACTCAGTTTTCAGCTCATCAGTTAGACGTAGCAGACGAAACTTTTGTTCAATGGTATTCAACCATTCGTCAGCCTGCAGTGGTTCCTCCGCCTCCTTAAAGAGCGGGGGCTTAGTATCAAGAAAATCCTTGAAATCACTGTACTGATTCGGTTTTGGGCCCTGGCGGCCATGACGAGCCTCCCGGTTGGCAAGCTGGCGCATAGCATCTGCCAGCATGCGCTGCCCTTCGAACACGGTCTGCATTAACTCAGCCGGGGTAGGTGGTGGCGGAGGGGGTGGCTGTTCCTCATCCTCATTGCCACGACCCCGACGGAGATTGTACGACATCTACAAAACGCATAGCCAATGAGCACTGACGATGTGGAAAGTTTGTAGATGAATTATTGTAAATATGTCACACTGACTTCATGAAATAGACTTCTCAAAATACTCATGGCACAATAATTCATCACAATCGCACAATCCATTCAAGCGGATCAATTGGCGCAATCATACGAGAGAATCCAACAAGATGTACTTTGATAAAGGCTCACTCACAAGGAGCACAGCAGTTACTAAACCGTTTACGTTAATATCTACGATTTTCGATCTTTTGCCTGGTACTTGGATTCAATTTCAAAGGGTTTAGTTGACTGAGAAAGGCTACTTCAAACTGATCACAAAGAGACTTCTCAACGGTAGAGTTCCATGGTGGATCATGACTAGCCACCTCGATACCTATGCGTGCCAAGCAGCACAGCCTTATGTCGCGCGCCATAGGAGGCCCTCGGTTTCGTCGCGGCACCGAAGGGTGCTAATCGTGACACCATCATCGAACGCAACATAATAAGACATCAAGTTGTGATCGAAATTAACAGGTTCAAACTACATTCAGGAAACATACGGTTCAACCTTACATCCCAAAGTCAAGTTATTACAAGGCCTCACTCCTTCACAGGGAGGGCACAAAAGACGATCCTAACATTATAGGCACGTGATGACAATTCTAAGCATCATCCTCCGAGTCAGTGTCAAGGATCTCCCCGCCGTCCTCATCACTGATAGGCTCTAACTCCTCGTCTTCTTCTTCTTCTAGCTCTTTCTCTGGTGCTTCTGCAGGTGGGGCATCCTGTGGTCCATCAACCTCCACTTCATCATCATCCTCAGCCATGAAGATTCCTGATCCCATATCTTCATCTACATTGTTGTTTCTAGGTAGCAGGGGATTAAGCTCGTTGTTCAGGCGGTGCACTTCTTCATGAAGATTATCATTGTATTCTTCAGCGTTCTCCAACTGTTGCTCGAGCTCAAACAGACGAGCTCTCAGAACATTCTCCTCGTGCTAGGCTTCATCCCTCTGGTTCATAACACGGACCAACATGCGTTGACAGTTGCGGTTTGCTACTGTCAACCTTTGGACTGCAAGGGTTTCCTGGTCACGATCACGAATCACTTGCTCCAGTTGCTGACGCGCTGCATTCCTGGCAGCAGTCACTTCAGCCAATTCTGCCCTCAGCCTTTCCACCTCAGTAGGCTCAGGGCGAGGCTCACGTGGAGCGAGCTGGTGACGCGGTGCCCTGCCCCCAGTGGACTTACGAGCGGTCCTCTTGGTACGTGCCATCTGTAGCAACAAGACACGACTTAAAGTGAGGATCATTTAGGGGATACGAAATTTAATTTAGTCGGGAGTACTGAAATTTTTAAGGAAGGAGTAAATGATATGTATGATATAATTAAACATGATGCATGCACGTTCCGTACGCCCTCTCACCTTAGTAGAAACCTAAAGTTCTAACGCTAGGCGGTGGCATACATACGTTCTCTCATATAAGCGAAACTATCGGTCTACTCGTTACGCTGTTAGTGTACCTGCAGAAAATCTCATTTCAGCCCAACAGTTTCCCAATATATGCATACAAGAAGGCAGTAATTTAAATACTTTCCATATACACATCCCCTGATGTATATACTTCAGTATCAAAGCTACCCGATATAAATATATTCCCACAATTAAGTGCTTACGTAATTACATGGTTTAAACATGTAAGTATGCAAGTTACCAAAACTACTCTCCCCTAGATCGCCGGTTGGACGATCATGCTCTCACAACTCACACTTACCAGAGCGTCGAGGCAATTGATCCATACATTACCACCCAAGTGAATGGCATCCATACAATATCACGCCATATGGACGACGAAACAAAAACAAACAAGGCCCCCAAGTTAGTCTCTATAATAAGCCACCTAAGAGTCCTTATTTGGGCTAAGGGATGTGATCACTGGCATACCTAAAAATAATTTTTAGTGTTTTAACCCTTTTTCATAATCAAATACTTTTGTTTTTAAATACTCGTACGATGTGTTTAATGTTGAATTATGCTCCGGTACCAGCTGTAACAGAACCGACCAAATTATAAGAGCACAAGTACAAAAACAAGCACCGAAGCGCTCAAATTTTCGAACTTGAGCCCATATAATCCCGATAGTCAATCGAAACCACGAAGGATTTCAAACCAACTTGCTTACAACCAGGATCGCATCATTCAACATAAAACATCATACGTTACATTTCACAAGTAGTTCCGAAATAAGTTTACACACACACGGAGTCGCAATTATTACAAACCAAGTTTATAAAGTAGCGGAAGCATAACACACACCAGTTGTTAACTACTGCCAGTCTGGATGATCAACAACCCGCAAAAGCATGAGGAAAGTACATAAAAGATGATCACGCCCAAGTGATCTAGTCTTCTTCACCCGCAGGGTGGAGACAAGTTTTGTAGAAGCCTTGATAGAGCATATCATCTGCAACAGGAGGGAATAAACCCTGAGTACTGGAATGTACTCAGCTAGACTTACCCGTCGAAAACCAGAAATAAGATGACACCAAGGATTATGCAAGGATTACACAAGAGGCTAGCTGACATAACATTTTGCATAAAGGCATAAGTAATTGAAACTCTTATAGCCTGTACTAGCAGTTATTTTTAACATTTACCTGTCATCTATCTTAGCACCTGTACTAAACATTCACTTGATTATAATCAAACAATTATCATCATTATATCTAGAGCAGGTATGAATTGTGGCAACATTGTATCATTCCCTTAACCACCGGTTCATTTAATGAGATCTACGTTGCCGCTGCTCAAGTCAAGTGCTCACTAACCGGGAGCGACGGCGATTCGAATCGAATTCCTATCCAGCTGGAGGGGTATTTCTAACACTCACCGAGTCACGCCTGGCGAGGGCTGCTCAGGTCATCTTTTGTACAGTTCAGGAATCGCGGGTCCGAATAATGTCGCGTCCCCAAGGGCGACACTCTGCCAGGTGATAGGGACTCTAACCCCCCCTTGGTCTCACGCCAATGTCCCCAAGCATATCCTTTCTCTCCTCCAAGATGCAACCTACCATTCGATTCCCGGCCTGAACCATACTACTCGACTTCGCGGTCGGAATGACTTATCCGGCCAACTAAGTGTTAGACTGCGTTCAACATGACTCAAGGACGTACAGCGAAGCGGTCCTTAAACGACTCAGACGGGCATAGCTCCACACCCAAGACGTGAAGTGTCTTGCGGCTGTACTATCGAACTCCCGCCCGGTCTCAATTTCATTTTAAGGCATGGTTCCATCCACGATAGCCATAAAGCCACTCGTGACTCCTTCCTACATCTCGCGGATGACCGGAAATCACCCGACTTCTACCGAACTAAGCAGGGCTAAGCATTGACACGTGCCTAAACCTAATATAGGATCAAGTACGATATCTGGACAAGGACAGGTATAATGCAACAACTGTTTTCATACAACTCCTACAACTTAATGCAGTAAACAATTAAAAGTACTCAAGATTAATTTATAAACAGTAGGTTCAGCATGCACCGGGGCTTGCCTTTCAGAAAAGTTGAAGGCCGGTGGTCAGGGCACTCCGGCAAGTCTTCAGCGGCGTCTCCTTCGCCTGCTGGATCCTCGGGCTCCTGCTGCTCCTGGTTCTCCTCCGGAATTATAGGCTCGAATTCGAGGAGAGTTACTCCCTCCGGTACACCTATTGCATGAATGCACAATAAATACCATGGATGCATAAATGGGTGCAACATGCTCGGAATGAAATGCATTTCAGAAATAAAATACTCTATTCAAGTTATTTTATTAGTACGTGCAAATCTCTTCTCCGGTGGAGAAGTACTTACCTAATCTACCCAACCTAAGATATAGTTGTTCCTCTTCGGTTAAGGCCCTAACACCTAATAAACACAAGAGTAACATTATTTAGGTTACCACAGTAAGTTATTCTGGACAGCAGCTCAAAGATTCTAACATAACTGGGGATTCCTAACTCCAAAAGATATGATTTAAGACAATCTGGAAAGCTTATGAAATGCACCACAAAATGTTTTCAGACCACAGCACTTAATTCCAAAGTTTACCTAATCGAAATTCCAAAGTTCCAGAATCTGTTCTCTCTAAACAGAGAGCAGTCAATTCTGGACTGGCACTTTAAACAGCACTAACTCTCAAACTACTAAGCCAAATGCTCCCAAATTTTGACACAAGCTCATTTACAAATTTTACCACAACTTTGGTATTTACAAGTTTTCCAGCAACCACCTTTATCCAAGGTCAAGCCTAGAAATACTATCAGTTGTCCAGAAACCTAAAATTGCAAAGATTAAATATTTATTGATGTGGCAAACATTCTCTAAGACCAAACTAATACTACTACAAGTTCACAAATGTCACAAAAACACCAGAAAGTAAGATGTTCCCACCTAGAATATTTATTTAAACCCATTTCTTAATTTACTTAAGTAATTAAGTGGAATTTTAAACATATATGTAAACTGCTCCAAAAATTTTACAAAAATTACAGGGGACTCTCTGACCCAAAAAGAGACTACTGTACAAATTTGAACTCAATTTAATCACAGGAACTCTCTGAACAAAATTCACAAGCCAAAAAAGCTGATTTTTGTATAAATAACAAAGCACAGTAAAAAGTGTCAAACAACAGATTTCTTAATTTTCTTAGACACTCTAGGGTACCAAGACATTCTCCAAAAATTTATATGAACATTGCACATGTAGAAAAATTACTAAAATTCATTTAAGTATTTCCTAGAATAACAAGATAACATTATAACTTGAAAAGTACTTAAGCACTACTGCCCAAATTTTTACCAAAGCTAGAGCAAGTATAAATTAGCCTACTCACCAAATTTCATAATTTTTGGAACACTAAAACTCAAGATATAATTTAAACAAGTTTGCATGTGATTTAAAACACATTTCAAAGACCTATTTAAATATCCCGAAAGCTAAACATCACATAGCAAACTCATATTTTTCTAAAATACTACACATCAAGTAGATCCTAACAAAATTTATCTCATGATTTTTGAGCAAGTAAAATCCTAGATCTACATTTTCCAAACTTAACCACATTTCTGTAGCAATATAAATAAAAATGAAAAAGATCTCATTTATACTGGGCCGGCCCGGAAGACGCGGCCCACGACTCGCGCGCGCGCGGCCCGCTCAGCGCCCCCGCCCGCGCGCGACACTGACGGGCGGGCCCCCGCGGTCAGTGACCGGAGGCAGGGGAGGCGGAGACCCGCGAGCTCCGACGAGCTCGAGCTCGCCGGAGAAGAGCTCGCTCGGCCAATCGAACACCGCCTCGTGTTCTCCGTCACCCGGTACGTCGATTGGTGCTCGTGGAATGGATGGGGATGGGGTGGAAGGGGCTTGTCACCGCGAGCGGCGGCCGGTGATGTCCGGTGGCGGCGCACCGTCGCCGGTGAGGATGTACGGTACGGTCTAGGCTCGGTACGAGCTTCATCGAAGCTAGGCGGATCCATTTTGATAGGAAGGGAGGATGGAGAGAGACCCGAAGCACCCCGACCACGGTGAGGTCCCATGGCGGGCTCCGGCGACCTCTCGGAGACGGGGAAGAAAGCAATGCGGCTCACCTTGAGTCAAATCGCGGGCTTCGGTGGGTCAAGGGGATGGAGGGTGGTGAGGCGGAGGGAGTGGCGAGGTCTGGCGGCCGGTGATGCGGTGTAGCTCGCGCTTGAGCTCGCCGGAGAAGAACGGCAATGGCGGCTCGGTTTCGGTGTATTTGCAACTGGAAGAGAGGGGGCGGAGGAATGGAGGCCGGCTCGCGCGTCGTGGCGTCTTGAAGGCGTCGCGGCCTGACTGGTGGGGCCAGGGCCGGCGTACGGGCGCCACCGCGCCTCCACGCGTCGGCGTTGCCCTGTGGCCGGTCGGCCACTGACGAAACTGAATCGCAGTTCATTGACGCCATCGGTAGTGACTGACAGAGTGATTTCGAACGTGATTAGCTTCTAAACCAGCCTGTTTCAGTCCAAGGTGGCAACATCAAGTTTGTAGAGCTACGTTAGGTCAACAACTTTGTCAATTGGTGTTTGGGCTAGTTCAGCCTATATTTCAAACTACATGGCCTCAAAGTAGTGCTTGACGAAACTGAAACCGGGGTTCAGTTAACGATGCCGACTGACAGCCTAAGTTCATGACACGATATCTCTTGAACCATTGAGAACCAGGCTTGGGTGATGTTGACAAAGTTGTAGGGTTACATGTGATCTACAAGTTTGTCAATATGAGTGAAAGCTGGTTTGGCCTGGTTTGCAAACTAAAAGCTCCTAAAGTAGGCATCAGTAAAACTGTAGGGTCAGATTCCAGACTTAGAAAAATTCTAAGTCTTGGAGCTACCTCTCTAACTGACTTGTGGGCCACTTTTGAGCATGTTAGGGTCAATTTCATGAGATGGTCATATTGAGACTTTTGTTCCCCATGAATTTCTTTACAACTTTGCTTAAGGGTGCTCTTCCATGCAAGGTCTCTAAATTAGACTTTTTAATTGGTCAAACTAGAGCCTTCTAGGGTCAAATGGTGGTCAAACTTCTCTTGGAGGGCAAATTTGTAATTTTGGTCAACATGAACCTTGTTCCAAATGTTACCCTAAGTATAACTAAGGTGTTGTAGGTCATGATTGGCTACCTTACCTTTTTGTTACACCAACTATCAAATACTTCATGAAATAAATCAAACAAACCCTAGAACAATCACATGTGTTGCATCACATAAAATAACAAACATGAATGATGCATGCTTATGCTTATGCAAATGCAAATGCAAATGCAAATGCAATGCAATTAAGGACTAAACACTTGAAGTGTTACAGCTGCTGCGTGGTCGTCGCGAAGCCGTTGCGCCTGCTGCTGCAGGCTGCAGCTTGCGTGCCATTGCCGGGTGCCGCTCTGTAGGGCTGCTGCCTCGCTAGGGCCGGGTTGGGGAGTGGGCAATCGCCGATGGAGGCATGGAGCTGCGGAGTCAGGACGGAGCAGGCGCGTCTATCGACAGGAGGGGGTTGATGCAGATTACTGGGCCAGATACCTAGAGTGGGCTTTTTAAAAACATTTGAAGCTCAATCGTGAATTAAGTTAGAGCCCAGTGAGGTAGCTGGCCCAATATCGCGAATTGAGGGTCATCTTCAACCTTGGGCGAGCAGCGAGCTTCAGCCCCTCCTCACAGTAGCATCCATGGCAGAAAATTTAGGGGGGGCTGAGGGGGGCTCCAGGGGTCCGGTGGCTGTAGGGGGGCTGGAGCCCCCCCAGCCCCCCCCCCCCCCCCCCCCCCCCCCCGCTGGATCCGCCCCTGGCAACGACCTTATCCACTTAAAGTAGGGGTATTAATGTCCATATGAAATACGAATATGTGGCATACACGATACACGCGTGCAAGTGGGCCAAATGCCTCCCCGTGGCATACGTCAAAGAACATGAGAATTATAGGCTTGATTCGTATTAAGTAACTAGTAATGATATTTCTCCGATTCGAAGAAGCTATAATGGTATTGGTCCAATTAATCCAAAAAAGATATATGGAATATCAATCATATGCGTATTTTTCGCGTGTCTTATCTCTATTTTCCAAGCAATAGGAGTTGGAAAGCTAACTGCTAGAATGATACGTACTCTCTCCGTTCCGAAAAGACCGTTGTTTTAGAAATGAATCTAGACAAATGCTTATCTAGATTCGTTTCTAAACAACGGTCTTTTTGGACGGAGGGAGTACTTCTTTCTTCACCATAGAAAAACAAAATTATTGGACATGCTCTACGTGCAGCCAAAACAAGCCTAAGCGGGGTCGAGCTGAGGCACGAGTGGTTAGCGGTGGAAGTGGCCACGTAGCCGGTGTGGGTTGAATCGAACTCGCGTCTCTTACAGGGACTTAACTCTCAATAAAAGTCTGCAGCCTTTCGTGTGGAGCCACAAAGGGACTATGATGCGTGATGCATGTATGATTTTGGTAAATGACTGGATGCAAAAATTGGTCAAAAAAAATACTGTCACAAAAAGCATCTATGCTTGTAGCTCGTCGAAGTCAGAGAGCAAAATTATTCCAGAGGTGTCCTAACGCACATATGAACACAAAAGAGAGTTGCACAGAGGGTTTATGTATGATCCTGATAGAATGAAAATCGTTCACCTCATCTGGACGGAAGATTGCAATGCACCAGCACACAACACTATCATGACAAGATTACCAACTATCGACACAAGAATGTGCCTCAATTCAACGGTTATGGTTTAATGGATGTTTGATATGCACATGGTTCCTCTAATGCCAAGTATAGAGAATCTACAGCTCTGCATATTCGTCTGAAAAATGAAAAATAAGACTCCATCTCACCAACAACAGGAAGCCGAAAAGAGGAATAAACGAACTTATATTTCCAGAAGATGCCGAACCAATACAAGGAATTGATTTTAGGTCCACTTTCTCTTCTCTATATGTACCTTTGGACCATGTGGCACAGTGGTCGATAGTCAATTCTACAACACTGTCGAAGCGCTCAAGACTCTTCATGATGGAGAAGACAGCCGTCTGCTGTTCCTAATCTCCATTTTGGATGATTGTGATAACGGGGTGGATGGTCCCATGATTCGCTGAAAAGATGGACATAGGTCTTCGTCTGGTCGTCTGGTGGGACTGCCTGTGCCTGATAAGACATACATGGCGCTCCTTGGGATTGATGGTTCAAACCTCAATCCAGAACAACAGTGTACCACCAAATCTTGAAGGCTTGGGAACAAATTGTCGTCGCCACCCTGCTCCTCCATATATATTTTGAACTCCTTGTCGGTTACTTCTGACAAGATAATTCTTCTGAGCTTTCTAAGTGGTTCGGTGCACGAAATGCAGACTTCCGACCTCTGGCTCTCTATCTGTGAAATGCGCAGCTCTTGGAGGCTCTGTAACTGATCCAGACGGAGATGTTTAAATCGTACTCTGGAGAGCTCCAATTTCACAAGGTTTGGGAGTAATGACATCCAACGAGGGAAATATGCACCATCATATCCCTTCACACTAAGCATTTCTAGGGAATCAAAATCTAAGAGTTGATCATCAAAAAATATAGGATGCCAAATAATATGTAGTTCAATAAGCTGGTGCCCACAAATTTTCTTCATAGACATATCACGTGACCACCGAAGAATAGGGCTCTACATTTCCAAAGACAAGAATAAGCAAAAGTAAGGCATGGCCAGATAAATCGATTGATTGTTATTTTGTACACAGCAGAATATGAGATAATATACCTAATGCCAGCATTAACACTTATTGCTCATCACATCTCAATAAGTTGTCATGTGCATATATAGATTACGAGCAGAGTAATCTAAAAAAAGGAGCAGAGTAATTTATTACCTCAGTTGTATCTACATTTCCAATGTGTTTGATCTTGTCTCTGTCCTCTCCTGATGTGCAACGTGCGCGGAGTCTGTAGTTGCACTTCGTGAGGACCAGCTTGTCCAAAGCAGTGAGGTTTTGAATGGATTCGGGCAATAGCTCGAGTTTGGCAGCATGTACACTCAGCTCACGCAGTGAGGTGAGTTCTCCAAGCCATTCCGGTAGAGCAGAAAAATTCCAACATTCTAGTATATCTAGTTTCATAAGGTTGTGGTAGCTTCGGATGCTTTCTGGCAAGGTGATAAGGTCGATGCAGGAATGAACACTCAGTTGTTCCAGATTAACACAGTAATGAAGAAGTCTGGAAATGTCAGAAGAAAAGCCGCAGTTCCATATTGACAAGTCCAATAATGCCAAATTCGAACTACCAATGTATCTCTCAGATGATAGTACATCGCTGCTTCTTTCTATGATACAGCTTTGGCTTCCTGGGAAAGCTGGAACAAACCTCAGCCTGGGGCAGTTTCTAATGGTAAGTACTTGGAGATTAGGAAATAATATTTCATCTCCATGGCTTCCCTGAAGCTTCTTCTGCTCATCATCACAAGTTGTGGTCATCCACTCCTCCAGGTTATCTATACTCGCAAGCATAAGTTCTCTCAGTTCCGTAAATGCCCTGTCAGCCGCATATATATCACCACACACTTTTCTGACGCTAGGCATATTTGAGATGTGCAGCACTTGTAAGTTTGCTAGTTGGCCTAATGAAGGGATATGTTCGCAGCATAAAATGTCAGAAAGATCAACTTTCACAAGATTTGGAAGGAAATAGCTTATATTCGTTACCCAGGAACAAAATGTGTCACCCCTATAGCCTTGTATTTCAAGTGTTTCTAGGTTCGTATGAGGCTGGAGTTTCTGGAGAACCACAGTGTCATTGACTATGCTTGAATCCTGTGGTAAACTGTTGCTTGACCTAGACCACATCAAAATCAGTGACTGAAGTTGCCGATACTGGGCCAACTCCCTGCATTCGCTTACTTCCTCTACTGTCTCAATACGCTCGAGATTTTGGATCATTAGCGACTGAATTTCATTATCAAGATACTGATACAGAAGAGAGAAGTTACTGGAGCAGCTGGTGTTGGAACCAGCGGCGAAGTGTAGGCGGATACCAACCCTGTCCAGCCACCCTTGCCTCGGTCTCACCGTAAAAAGAGCCGCCTGCACCGTACCACGTCCCCTGTCCCAAAGTAACTGTTGGGCCGTGCACTTAATTAGATCGATGGTTAGAATCATCTGTTACTTGCTAAGAGATAATATATGAAATATATATTTATTTAATTTTTAATTTTTGAAAGATAGGACCAATAAGAAAAGGTTTAGATATAAAGAACATTTTTTAGATCTAATTGATGCATACATGATCTTTTGGATATGGTAAACTTTTTTTATTTTTTTGTAACTTTGGATATGACATAATTTAATAACATAAACTATCTATTTTTATGCAAGTAACATACGATTTACGTGCTCAACATACGTGACAACTACGTGTTTTATTTGAAGTTCCTATTAATTATATAATCTAGTTTTATTCAAGTTAGTATAATATACACACTCGATTATGTAATATTGTTAGCGTGTAACATGTTTTAGATCACTAAAATTTACGGCTCAATTAATAGGTTGTATATATATGTAATGTAACGAATTTTTGTATATATAACTCAATAAAATGTGTTAGCTGCGATGAACTTGCTAAATCCTTTTATGGCACGCATGACATGCGTGGATCCCCGTCCTTATCCGCACGTACATACAAAAGGAAAAGCTGCACAAATGAAAAGGGCCGCACGGCCGGCGGCAACTTCCGTCTCTCCCGTGATTCCATGCAGCGTGTCTGCAAACCGCATCCACTGCATACGGGAATCAGACGGCAGACGATGCTCGCGAGGAGAAGCAAGCCGCCTCCCCATGTACCACGCACGCTCGGCTCGGCTTCACCAGTCGTGCGGGACTTTGGCTCCCACGCAGCGAGGCAGCAGCACCGTAGCATCCGATTCGTCTGGTTTTCCATGTGTCACACGCAGATGCTACGTATGCAGTGGATGCGGTTTGCAGACGCGCTACAGGGAATTTTTGAATTTATAGAAGATTTTTTTTTCTCTTTTTTCTAGATTAATTAATTAATTAAAAAATCTAAAAACTCAATGGTTCAGATTTATTTGAGTTATTACCTCCTAGTAAGTAAGAGGACCGTAGCATTATCCCGCAAAGATTAATTAAGAGCTAAAGTCAAATGGCACGGTTGGACGTATAGCAATTAACTTACTCCGTGTATGACAGTTTTTAAGGTTAAGTGGATTATTTTTCTCAATTTGGTGGAGTTGCTTTTAGATCTTTCTCGAATTCCAAGAAAAAAGGGCTTTGCTTAAAAAAAGAAATGGCGGCAACTTACCTGTCTTGTATGGATGTATGGAATTCCAGAAATGCTCAGTTGTGCCTCACGAAGCTTAATAGATGATATAGTGAGTTTTTCCAATCTGGTCATTTTGTTCAGATTTGACTGCAAGTCATCGTCGATCCTTTTGATGCCAGCAATTTCAAGTTCCTGTAGTGATGATTTGAATAGAGGCAACAGTCCATCAAGAAACTGCTGGTTGCAATATCTTATCGTGAGTTTCCGTAGGGTTCCTGAAATGGACTCCAATTTGTACATGTACTGTCCGTCCATGAAGCCATCCATGTTTGTAATGGACTCAATTTCAAGTTCCTGTAGTGATGATTTTAATAGAAGCAATAGCCGACCAAGAGACAGCTGGTTGCAATTTGTTATCTTGAGTTTCCGTGGGGTTTCAGAAATAAACTCCCATTTGTACATTTGGAAACCAAACAACCATTCCCATTCGTACATTCCAGAAGGTGACTCCCGTTCCATATGATCCAGATCGAGACTAGGGCCTCGTTTAGATGGCAAACTTTGGAGGCAAAGTTTGCATAGTAAGTGTCCCGTCACACTGTAGCAATTTTGTTTTTATTTGGTAATAATTATCCAAATATTGATTAATTAGACTTAAAATGTTCGTCTCGCAAAGTACAACAAAACTGTGTAATTAGTTTTTGATTTCATCTATATTTAGTACTTCATATATGTGCCGGTATTTTGATGTGACGGTGAATAGGAATTCTGCATAGTGAATTTGGGAGGCAAACTTTGGAATCTAAACAAGGCCTAGTATCCTTGATGAAGAACTCTTTACACATTGGGATAAAATATGGATACAGTTGTAGGTTCTGGCACCTTTCTATCTTGAAGTAATCAAGCATAGGGACTGCTGCTTGTTCTGTTGTTGTTTCATTAGATGGACCTGGAGTTAGTGCCGGCGGCCTGCTCCTGGTAACTTCAGTTGAGTCATTTCTGGCACTAGTGTCCTGTGTTATGTGTGTTTCCCTCCGCATGCCACGATATGAAGCTTTCAACAAATCCTTGGCCTTCACAAGCAGGGCTTGGGCTCCTACGACCATAGACTTTCTTTTATTTTGCTTGTTTGAAGGAGAACCAGGTAACTCGTCAGGTTTTTCTTCTGTTTCGCTCTCTTCCTCACTACAGTCACGACTTGGTGGTGCCACTTCTTCATGTAGTCGTATCTCGTCTCCTGTTTGTTTCTCTACCTTATTATCACAAAATATAAGTACAGTGGCGTTTGCTTGGAGTTTAACCAAGGTCGGTCGCCTTAGCTTCTTGCATGGTACAATTCTTACATGGCCAAGCAGGGGCATTGTTGATTTCCAGTTCTTGTAGATTTGGTAAATTTTCCAACACAGGAATGTGGTCACATCCCTCGAGATCAGACAATACTATTTTCACCAGATTCGGGAGTGTATAATTTATCGCCCTGTTCGTTTGGACTTATCAGCAGAATCAGCAGCCATCCAGCAGTGTTTTTCTCTCACAACAAACCAGCGAACAGTACTTTCAGCACAATAAACCAGCGAAACGAACAGGCTGTATATTGTTAATCCAATCCGGATATATTGTGCCATTGTAGCCTTTTATGGAGAGGCATTGTAAATTCCGATGGGGCCTTAAATTTTCGAGCATTCTAGTAGCCTTTGTTAGACGATCCTTTCCAATAGAAGACCCACTATCAGAATGAGATGAGGACCATTCAAAACTCAATACATGAAGCTGTTGCTTCCTGCCCAGTCCCACTTCCTCTGCTTCCTCCGGTGATACCACATTCTCAAGGCATTTGATGTTTAGCTCATGCTGTGTGAGATCCAGGATCTGCTGGAGAAGCGTAATATTGCTGTGGTTGTCACCAGGTTGTGTCCTTACATCAAAATTGGGCAAGGTTAGAAGGTCTACCAAGCTTGTAATGCCTTGTTTTGAGAAGAGCGTGAACCCTCCAACTGACAGGTACTTAAGACAAACCAAACGTTGGGTGACGATATCCTCTTGCATCATGCCTAGCTCTAGTTCTCTGCTGGGATCTTCTGAACTCTCTAAATTTCCCGCAGATGTTCCTGGATCTTCAGAATAAGCTTTTGCACCGACCCCAGAGAGATTTAGGTACTCCAACTTACCGAATTTCCAGCACGGAATCAAATTTAGAAAGTTCTGAATTCGCGAACAACCTGATAGATTTAAACACCGGAGCTCACAAAGACTGGTAGAGGAATTGGGAAGGGCAGCCAAATTAGTACAATCTGATAAGTCCAAAATCTCCAACATCATGCAGCCATCAGTAGCATCCTTCCCCGCAAAATTCAGGAAGAATTTCAAGAGAGGTACAACCAGACAAATTCAAGACTAGAAGCTTCTTCATGTACATAAATAACCCACTAGGCAGTAGTTTCAACTGGTGGCAGAAGGACATATTCAGATGTATAATATTTGCAAGGTCAATGAAAGAATCAGGCAGGCCATGAAGTTTGTAACAATGCAATAGGTTCAGAAATGAAAGATTCTGAAGGCCACCAAACTTTGAAGGCAGCGTTTGAAGCTGAGAACAATATGAAAGGTCAAGGAATGCAAGTTTCCGAAGCTCCCCAAACTCTTCAGGCAGCGATTGTAGGCTACCACATCTTGATACGCTCAGGTGTACTAGCTTTTTGAGTTTATGAATGTCCTGTGGCAGCTCTTTAAGATTTGAGCAGCCATGTAGGTCCAAATATTGTAGGTTGACAAATTCAAAAATATAACTGGGAAGTTCAACAAGGCAGGTATTTTCAGAAATATTCAATGCTTGTAAACCATGCAATGAGCTCAGGGACTTAGGTAGCAGGCCAGTTTGAATTCCAGATATATTTAAGAACTTCAACAATCTCATATTGACGATATAAGCAGGTAGATCAGCAATAGTAGTACATGCACTCAAATCCAGCACACGTAAGAACTCGGCTCCCATCAAAGACTTCAAACTAGTCTGACCAATGCTGCACTTGTTAAAATGAAGAGCCCTTGCTGTGTTAGGTATAGACCAATAATCTGGGGATGCATCACATAAGTTCGAGAGCAACATGTATCGACAGTTGTCTGTAATTCCAAGAGGATTTTGTTGCCTGTTAGTGTCAAAGGTAATGACTTCGTCATCTGCAACTAATCTTGCAAGCTCATGAACCAAATCATGCATCTGGAATAACACACCTCGAGGTTTGCTATATCTTGCAAATGGCTAAAAAGTGAAATTGTACCAATGTTAGTCAACTACCTTCTGCAGTTTAGACATATATTAACCAGCATGTATATTAACCAGCAATAGGTGGCCGTTGGTGCAACGGCGGCGCCGGCCGGTCCGGGCGCCCCCATCATCGACGGGGAGAAGAGAATAGAGTTAGCGAGACTGAAATGGAATGGGAAATCACACTGTTGCCCATTAACGTAAGGTTAAACTACGGATTTACCCTTATCTGGAAAAAAACTAATATAGAAAATTTCAGAATTGGCCCACTTAATTGGTACTGGTTCCACTTATTTTGGTACTGACCCCACCTAATTTGGCAGTACCGAGTACTTTTACATGAGTACTGCTATGTTTACACCGTCCGATCTTACCCAGTAGATGGTCCATATTTTTTTCAACCATTGTAAAATTTCTCATTAGGATCATGGAGGTAAATATCTCTAACAGAGGGTGACTAGATCATGTACAGATGAATCGGCGTGGTTTGTTTTTTCTACATCCTGAAGAAAAGACATCTCACGAAGATCCTCAAAGTATCTTTCTCCAGCTTGTTGTGCGGTGAACGATTCGCCATGGAGCTGAACAAATCCGAGAGCAATCCACTGCTGAATCAAGCTACTCTTCTCTATATACTAGCCTTTTGGAAAAACAGCGCAATATGCAAAACAGAGCTTGAGATGATAAGACATGTATTGATAACTAAGCTTCAGTGATGGTAGCACTTTCGTATCTTTGAGTAACCGTCCATCATCTCCATTTTCTGCCCAGATATCGCTATCCAGTATAGCTTTCCATTCATTAGTAGTTGTCCGGCAAAGGTATCCGAGAGAAATTGCTGCTAGTGGCATCCCTCTGCATTTCTTGACTACCTGTCTTCCTATACTTTCCTTATCAACATCCACCTTTCCATCTGGAAATGCCTTTGCTCGGAACAACTCCCAGCAGTAATTGTCCGGTAAAGGACCTAATTCTACTGTGAAACTCCCATTCATTAGCTTTGCAACTTTTACACTGTGTGTGGTTGCAATGATCTTGCTGCCTGCTTTAGCACCCCGCAGCAATGTCCTTAGTTTTTCCAACTCATCTGGATCTTCTTCCCATATGTCATCGAGAACAATAAGAAATTGTTGCCCTTTTACGATAGTTTTCAAGCGGTCGCGTGTAGCTTGCAAGGTGATACCAGCAGGGCTGCTTGATTTATCCAGTTGGGAGATGATTGATTGACCGATGGTCTTGATATCAAATTTTACAGAGACATAGACCCACGCTTGGATATTAAAGAATTGCCTTGTTCTATCATCGTTGAAGACCATCTGGACCAGAGTAGTTTTACCTACTCCTGAGAAGCCAGAGATAAAAACAATGAGGCAGTTTAAGTGATCTGTTTGCAGCATACTGATTAATCTTTCTTTTTCTTCCATCCTCCCAACAGGGACTTCATCAGCATCAGAGAATGTCTCCCTTTTCCTGATTACTTCTTCATCATTGTCGCTAGTGTGTTCTATGAAGTTGAATTTATTCTGAAGATCTACTATCTCATCTATGGTTTCCCTCATTCTTTTCATTTTATGAGGCATCTTCAACCTTTCAAAGCACAAAACTAACCCCTGTTGTCAATAAACTGCATGGGTCAGAAACGAGTTCATCATAATTCATAAGCTAATGCAGTTTAGCTTTGAAGTACTATAGCTGGCAAGTGGCAACTCACCTTTTTAGCCTTGGCGCTAAGCGCAAGGCCTTCGCCCTTGTGGGGGCCGGGGGTGGTCCAGGACTCGAAGAGTAGCAGCATATCCTCCAAGTCATAAGCTGCAGCCTTGAGCTTCTTAAGCGTATGACGGATGCTCTCCAGCCTGGACGACAGCCTAACGGCAGTATCATGGGCCACATTTGTCCTTTTTACTAAGACAAAAAAAAGATGTGACAAGCTTCATAGGCTTAACGGCAGTTGCAAAATTTAGGAGCTTATCAAAAAAAAAAAGCTGTAAATTTCACAAAACCTACATGTATCAAATAAGTACAGATTTTGCTCAAAAAAATCAAATAAGTACCGATTCTAGATCCTATTTCAAGACTTTGCTAAAAAAACAAATAAGTACCTATTCTAGATCCTATTTCAAGCAATAAGTACAACGACTTCTCCTGTTTCAAGAACCTACGGCGATACTTTTGTAAAAATAGAAACTAACTACCTCTCCGTTCTAAATTATAAGGTATTTCAACTTTCTTAGAGAGTCAAAGTATTTCAAGTTTATTGAAAAGTGGGAGTGAGCATTTAATACACAAAATCATGGGAGTGAGCATTTAGTACTTCAAAATGCACATTTTATAAAGAGAAAAAAAACAAATGCATTGAAGGCATTGTGGCCAATTCTGAAGAAACACATTGCAATTAACACTGAGATTGGCATTTACCTTCCCAATGGCAGCAGTAGTGTTTCCAGCAGCACCAAGAGAGTTCTCTCATAGATTCTGTGGCTCATGCCAGCCATTTCAGCAGTTCCTCCAGCATTGTCACTGATAGGGCCAATAGGCATCAATGGCAAGGCCAGTAGCGATTGTGCTGAGCATTCCAAGAGCAGCCACAGCAACACCGTACATAGCGGCAAGGCTGAAGCTGAGGAAAATACAAAAAGCAATAGCAAAAATAGGGATAATGACGGATTTATATCCCAGAGCAAGGCCAAAGATGACATTAGTAGCAGCTCCAGTTCTGCAGGAGTCAGCAACATCCTGTACTGGACTGCAGAAAGAAATTCATGCAGTCAGATGCTTGAAGCAATATATAAATTAGAGCCCACTAATAAATATGATCAAATTGTATGCTCCTGTATGCATTGCTCGTGTAATACTCCGTAACAAATCCAAATAACTATAGTCCTGCCCACAGACCAACTTTCACTCATCATGGGTGGAGCCAGCGGGTAGTCCAGGTAGGCCCAAGACTACCTTAGAATTTGGACCAATTTTTTTTTGAAAAAAGTCCACATTACATCTATAACTTTTGAGAAAGTCTGTTTTTTCTTCCTGAACTTTAAAACCGGGTAAATCACCTCCTTAAACTTTTAAAATCGTTCATTTTACCTCCCCGACTGGTTATAAGTAGATTTTAAAGGTAGTTTTGTCTTTTTCTTTTTTTTATTTCGACGGGATCTTTGAAAAATCATAATAAATCAAATAAATCATAAAATAAAAATTTCAATTTTGTTAGACTCAAAATAAGTAGATCTACACAGTGAACATATAATATGGTATGTTTTAGTATAATTTTTTTGTAGCTTTAGATTTATGCTTATCTATAATTAATTTAGCATACAATAATTAGCCCCCATAAAAAATTTCACTATAATTAGACTATAGAAACTGCAGCTATAAATTAATTATAGATAAGCATAAATCTAAAACTATAGAAAAAAAATTGTTATACATGAGCCAATAAGTATAAAATTTTTACTACAATTCAAGCATGCAATAATTAGTCGACCATAAAAATTTTACTATAATTGAACCATAGAAACCGCAGCTATAAATTAATTATAAAAAAACATAAATATAAAGCTATAGAAAAAATTTGTACTAAAACATACCATATTATATGTTCACTGTGTAGATCTACTCACGTGGAATCCAGCAAAATTATATTTTTTATTTTATGATTTTTTTATTTACTATGATTTTTTAAAAATCTAGTCGAAATAAATTAAAAAAAAAAGACAAAACCACATTTGAAAACCACTTATAACCAGTCAAAAAGGTAAAACTAACGATTTCAAAAGTTTAAGGAGATAGTTTACTCGGTTTTAGAGTTCAAAGAGGAAAAGCAGACTTTTCCAAAATTTAAGAGAGGTAATGTGAACTTTTCTAATTTTTTTAAGTACTCTGCAGAGCCCATGAAAATTTAGCCCAAACGCGTACACTCGGTCACTCTTGTCTCAGCCCAGCGAACGGAAGCCACGCGACCGAGTCTGCGACCCCGTCCCCTCCCCCGAGTCCACAACCGACGCGACTCCCGCCCCGCCGCCCCCGCCCGACCGCCCGCCCCACCCTGCTAGACGCCCGCCCCACACCCGCGGCCCCGTCGGGGGCGTCAAGCCGCCGCTCTCCAGGCGTCGGCGCCAAGCAGCTGGCACAGCGGCCACAACCGTTCAGTGCGCTGTTGGCTACCCTGTCAGCTGGCCTGCTGGCCCCTGCGGGCTGCGGCACTACCCCACGGTGGCCTATGGCCTGGCGACCGACTGGTGAGTGCTTTTGTTCCTAATTTCTAGATCCCACGGGTTTGATTGGAGAACAGAGAATGGAGATTGGACTGTAAAGGCTTAGGGATTGTGGATTTGTGAGCGTAGAATTGAATGAAATTTGTTGTGATTTTCAGGAAGCTGAGGCACGAAGAAATCGAATATTGCATTTCTTTTTCGGAAAGAAACATGAGGCAAAAAAAAAAGTTGCTCTATGTGTTAGGTTTGGACCTATCTCCTTTACCTAAATAGAGATCCCCATTAGTATATCTCCTTTACCTAAATAAGAGATTCCCATTAGCATATTTACCTTCCTTGCGAGGAAGCCACGTCAGCATCAACCTACACCGACAGCCCGCACGAACGCAGCAACTCGCGTCATCGCGTGCCTCTCCGATCCCTCTTCTGATTTCCTGCTATCGTCTCATCTCCTCCCCACTGTCCCTTCCACTTCTCTGACCCACCATCCCGGAAGGAGTGTCCCTCCCGTCCGTGAATATGAAACAACAATCAATGTAGAAAAAATCAAGACTCGCAGGCATCGTATGAACAAGACCGGCCAATATCAATCCATGCAAGAAAACGATGAGTCTCCATCATCCTCACCACCGCACGGACGTGAGGCAGCCACCGCCACGCAGGGGCATGAGACCGCTGCTTGATCCTTAGGCTGCTGCCCAACGTCGATGGCGCCTGCAGCGGGAGGCCGACGATGCTACGAGGGCAGCGGCCGCAACCGTGCGCGATGGGCGTGGCCTGCCATCATGGGTGCGGGATGGAGATTGTGTTGGCGTTGGGACTGGAGTAGGGGCGTCGTTTGGCGCTCACCGTGCATCCCTGCACGCTGCCCCGCTCTACGCCTCTTCCGCCGAAGACTTCGACGGACTCCAACATGCACGCTACTACGACTGCAGCAGCCTCCTCTCTGCCGCCGCCGGGTGAGTCCGTGATGGCTCTTTAACTCTGGCCTCTGGATCGAGATGTTGAGGAGAGAAGTTTCTGCAGGAAAATATCCGACGAGCGGTGGAGGATACAAGGCAGATGAAAGAGTGGAGTGTAAAACGAGATAGGTTAACGAGGTCACCCCTTGGGATCCTCGGTTTCGTGTTATATAGATGGAAACAACCTCTATCGTGGCAGGTTACAAGATCATGATTACAACAAACTGATTCCTAGAATCACTCATCTACTTCTATGTATAACAACCTAAAGATATACATTGAACCTGGACTACCTCTCCTGGGAGTCACGGTCAGCCAATACCAATATTGTCTACCACTCCTCCTCAATCTCAGCCACTTCTAAGGTTGAGATTATGCCTGAATTGACTAAGCTTGAACACAGGCAAAGCCTTGGTGAATCCATCAGCCACCTGGTCGCCAGTGTGTATGAACCGTATCTCCAGAAGTTTCTGTGCAACACGTTCTCGAACAAAGTGAAAATCAATCTCAATATGTTTAGTCCTAGCATGGAAAATGGGACTAGCAGATAAATATGTCGCGCCCAAATTATCACACCAGAGTCGCGCCTAAAAGGATCAAGATGCCCAAGAGGGGGTGAATTGGGCTTTTCTAAAAATTAATTACAAGAATTAAATCCTACAAGCCAAACTTCACCCCTAGTGCCTACTTGTGTTCCTTGTGTTTCTACCGATAAAAGTTATGCACCCTAAGTTCCAATCCTAGACTAGCAAGGCAATTCTAGGAAAGTAATCAAGCAATAAAAGTAATGCAAGAAAGTAAATGCTTGAAAGTAAGGGATAGGAACACGGCGATGTTTTGCCGAGGAATCGGAGAGTCGCCACTCCCTACTAGTCCTCGTTGGAGCACCCGCGCAAGGGTGTAGCTCCCCCTTGATCCGCGCAAGGATCAAGTGCTCTCTACGGGTTTATTCTTCGACACTCCGTCGCGGCGAATCACCCAAAACCGCTCACAACTTGAGTTGGGTCACCCACAATCTCGTCGGATGATCACCGAACTCCCAATCACCACCAAACCGTCTAGGTGATGGCGATCACCAAGAGTAACAAGCTAGAACTCTCACTTGACCACAACAAGTCTAATGAGAAGATGGATGCACACTTGCTAGACTCTTGTCATTAGAGAGGATTCTCAAACTTTGATTCGCAAATCTCAATCCTCACTATGGCTCTTGCACTCCCTTGCACTTCAAGGGTGTTTCTCAGCTAAACAAATGAGCAAGAGACCTCTAAAAGAGGTGGAGGGGTTGTATTTATAGACCTCTCAGACAAATCCAACCGTTATCTTTCGAAACAGCCAGACGCGCACTGACCGGACACGCCTGTCGATATGACCGGACGCGCCGGTCAGTTGTAACGGTCGAAAACGGAAACCTGTACTGAGAGACCGGACGCACCGGTCTTTTTCACAGTCACGTCCGATCTTTGCGGTTTACCCTCTGGAACACGTGCCAGCCTGACCACCACGTCCGGTCCTCTCAAGGACCGTATCCGGTCAGTCAGCCGAAAATGCAGTTAAGACTTTGTACTGACCGGACGCGTCCGGTCATGACCAGGACCGCGTCCGGTCATAGGTAAACGGCTCAAACGTCTTCTAAACGCAATGCAACTTGAACCAAGTCGCTTCTAACTGTACTCTGAGCTTTTCTCGAGCTACCTAGTGCTAAGTTTGACAAGTGTGCACCACACCTAAACATAAGACTCACCTAGGTCAAGCTACTCGCTCATGCCTCTCTTCATAGTACGGTCAAAGGAAGAAACAAAGATCCTAACGACTATTCCAGATGTATCTCAACACCTTGACATCCGGAACTAACCGTCCTTAATCTTATCGTTGATCCTTTGAAAACCGAAACGATTTCCATCAAGGGACATGACTGCTATATTGCTCAAAGCAGTTATCATCTCCATGACCTAACTTACCGATGTTTCTGCAAAACACACGTTAGTCATGGTAATTATGTGTTGTCATTAATTGCCGAAACCAACACCGGGGCCTAGATGCTTTCAATCTCCCACTTTTTGGTGATTGATGACAACACTTAGATTCAGAAGATATGAGTTGAGGTTTTTGATCATGCTTGGTTCACATAAGCATAGAGCTGTAAGCACAAGGGGTTAGTCAATGCTTATGTGTTCCAAGCCAACTGAATGTACTCATAGGATAAAACATGAAGAGTTAGTACACATAAAACAAAGCTCATATGAAATCGGAGTAAGGCACGGAAGCACAACCTTATGAGCTAAAAAACAAACAAGTGACATGATTTAAAGCTGTGATTAGATAAACCATATAGACTTAAGATATCTCATAAGATCACATGTCACACGAATGCAATTACTGTAAAGTAAACATGATGCATGAGAGTAGCACACAAGAAAAGAACGAAAACCCTTTAACAAAAGCTACCCCTGAATCTACTCTCTCTCCCCCTTTGGCATCAAACGCCAAAAGCTAATCTAAGGATCTGACAGGGGAACAGACGGAGTCGAGTCGGGTGCCGAGGAGCGCGGAGTAATCACAAACTGAGAAATGTCTCCCTCGGACTCGGAGCTATCTAGCTGACCCTCTGAAGAAGCACGCGGCTGTGAAGCGGTCTGGGTCTGATCAACAGGAACAGGTGCTGCCGAAGTAGCGATAAGTGAAGCAGTCTCTGTGACCTGAGCCTGAAGTGAGCCAAAAGCTAGGGGATCTGTCGAGGCAACGGACGACGGAACAGTCTCTGTAGTGCCTGTCCCTGTCACTGGAAGGAAAACTGCCTCTGAACCTGACAACCCTGAAGAAGTAGCAAATGTGGTGTGCGAGGGTGTCAGCTGACCAGTCAACTCGCTATATGTGGCACTCAGATCAATGAACGGTGTGCCAGTCAACATGTGAGGGCGAGGCTGGTCTGAAAGAGTAAACCCCGTCTGAATGGGCGTGTAGCTCGGGGACTGGAATGACTGAGGAACCTGTAGCTGTGGAGATGTGAACTGAAAGCTCGGCTGATCCTGACTTGAAGGTCCACTGAATGGTAAAGCTGAAGTCAGGATAGATGCAGGTGGAGGAGCCCCAACTGTGACTAGGTGACGCAGAAGCTCCAAGTACTGCTGTTGGCTAGCTGCACTCTGTCGCTGCATCTCATACTGTTGACGCTGCATCTCGACCTGTTGGCGCTGTATCTCAAGCTGCTGTTTTTGGAACTCATCCTGTCGGGCTTGTATCTGTGCATACGCAGCAGCTGTGTCCTGAGCCTGTCTCTGTAGCTGAAGCTCCTGTCGCTCTTGTGCCTGGGTCAGCCTCTCAAGAATAGCCACCATGGCTGGGTCTGAGCGGGAGGCTGAACCAGAGCCACCGACCTCGTGGTCGTGAGGCCTAGGAGACCGATACCTGGGGATGGGCTGATAGTCCTCGTCAGTGCTGTCAGAGGCCTCATCCTCAGCTATATCAGCGGGCTGAGCATCTAGATCTGTAAGTTCTGCCTCAGCAAGACCCTGTATGGTCGCATCCTGCTCAGCCGCTGTCTCGGGCACCTCTGGTCTCTCTCTCTGTCCTAGTGCAGGGGCCTGCTCTCTAGTAACTGAAGCCCATAGCTGACGAATATCATACTCAGGAAAAGCAGTAGTGGTTTCAGTTATCTCAGCACTTATTTCTGAAGGCAGCTCAAGTACAGATCTGATGATGAAACAAATCCAATGAGCATAGGGCAGCTGACGGTGTCCCTTGAAGCCTTCTGCTAGGGTGTCCTCCATCTCACTGACCATAAGATCCCAAATGTCAAAAGGTGTCTGTGAAAGAAGGTGGTGAACTACCCAAAGCTGCATCCTGGTGAGTCCCTCTCTGTAACCAAGTCTGGGAAGAAGAGTGCGTCTGACAATAGCATCCAAGACTCGGGCAATCGGTGTCAGACTGGCAGATGTGCGATGAGACCCTTCGCCAAAAGGCTCACGAAAACAGGGTCGGATCAGGTCTGTAGGTGGCACAAAACCGCCATGAGGGCATCTAGGTGGAGCTGTCTGACCAAAGCAGAGCTGGTGAATCTTCGTGTCTGAAGCTGGGAGTCTGAGAATCTCCCGTACTCTGGAGCTGTACAGTCTGCGGTCGCGGCCTCTGAATGCAAAGTGTATGAACTCATGGGCTGGATCAATCCATAATGAAGCATAGAACTCCCTAACCCAAGTGCCGCAGTATGCACCTGTCCATCCAAGAAAATCTGACAGGCCTGGTAGATAGGACAGGTGCGGACGTAGCTGCTCACCCACTACCTCAATAAGTGACTCAATGCGACAGACCCTCTGTAGTCGAAAAGCAATGCCACTGTCAACAAGAGCTCTGTAAAAGTCCTCCTGGAGAGGAGTATAGAATCCCTCTGAAGCTCTGGAGTCCCTCTGAGGTGGGAACCACCGGCTGACCTCAACAAATCTCAAACTTTGCACCTGTCGTGCAGTAGCACCTCTCAAGTCAAAGTGCTCAACTGGGGGTGTACCTCTAACTCTCAGAGGTGGACGTCCTCCACGACGCTGGCCCTCTGGCCTAGGAGTCACCTGAGTCCGTGTGCGTGTGGAGCGGCGATGTGATGGAGTCTGAGCTGGTTGTTCCGCTGTCTCCTCTGAAGGTGCTGCAGGTGGATCAACTGACATAGTATCTCCATCCATTTGCACTTCTGTGCCCCTCAGTGGTCTCAGTGGTCTCTGTACCAAGCTGTCATCCTTCAAGATGAAAACGACTGTCTCCAATGCGTATACCACTGCTCTTGCCACCCCTTTCTACTGCATCTGCTGCTTCTGCCACTGCCTGAGCTATCTCTGCATCAGTGAGAGTCTTCTTCTTTTTTCTGGTCATGATCTTTATGCGCTTTCCACGCGCAACCTCAGACAGACGAGGAGGACTGTCGTCCCCGTCACTAGGAGCACCACCGGCATTCTTGCAACGAACCATACTGTCACACTGTCACACTGTCGGAAAACCTCTAAAAGATGATGTACTGACACTCGAGAGGCTTGGCCTCAATCCGTATCCGCAGGCTTGGCCTCGGATTCAATCAACAGAACAGCAGTTACCCCGACACACCGACAAACTCGCTCGGATCGACGAGAAAGCGGTGATGAGATGAGATGACCTAGGTCGCGAGACTTTCCGACGCACCGGACGAGCGCTCGAGCGAAGACGTCGCGTGAGGGACGTTTCGACGACGAACGAAGGAGACACTACAGAACGAACCCTAGGGTTAGGGCGACGCGCGATGGCCGAAGATCGAGGATGAATGCGATGGCAGGGACTAGTCGGAGGTCATGCATGGTCACTGGCAGCAGCAGCAGCGGCTCACGGCGGCGGCGGCGGAGATGGCGGCGTGGTGAACGGCGGCTGCGCTGGCGTGGTGGCGGAGACGGCGCGTGCGCGAGAGGAGAGCAGCTGCAGGGCCGGGCGGTGGCACAGGCGCGGCGGAGAGCTTCGGCGCGCGGCGGAGCTCCGGCGAGCGGCGGCGCGGCGCGTTAGGGCACGGAGGCGGCGGTTGCGAGTTGTACGGGCGAAGAAAAAGAAGGAACGCGAAAGATTATATGAGGGGTTAGATCCGCTCAATACGCGATGACCGGACGCGGTGGTCGATATGACCGGACGCGGAGAGGCAGCGTCCGGTCACATTCCAGTAAGCTCCTGGAATGACCGGACGCGTCCGGTTATTCGCGATCGGACGCTGACAGCGTCCGGTTTTGATTTGCCCGAAAAACTGAGACGGATGACCGGACGCGGTGGTGGTTACCGGGACCGGACGCGGTGGTCAACAGGGCCGCGTCCGGTGCAGCGTCCGATCACTAGATCAGGAGACGGTCTTCAGGATGACCGGACGCGCTGGTGGTCACCGGGACCGGACGCGGTGGTGAAGCAACACTGCGTCCGGTGCAGCGTCCGGTCCAGCGTCCGGTCACTGTTTTTCACCCTTTTTTATTCCGAACTTAGACGCGACTTCTCCCAATCAAGTTCTAATTCAAAGAGACACAGATAAACACCAATTGGAACAAGATATGAGTGACCTCACTCAAACCCTCAAGTTTCTCAAAATAGTTTGCCTTAGGCTAATATTATTTTTAGGAAAGTAGGCAACAAACACCCGAGGAGCAACGTATGGCCATGCAATAGAGCTTTTGAACCCTTGGGAGCGTCAAAATGCTCTCTCTACCCATGGACGAACACAGAGGTTGCTCAAAACTTAACCGAAAAAGGAACGACAAAACAACATTCATGCATATGCAATGCAAAACAAGTAAGTAAAGCTAGGTTACTTGTCAAGTTTGATCCACGGTTAGGCTTCTTCACTCCTCTAAAGGAGGGTTATCGTAACCATGTTAGTCAAACCCTAGATGCATTGCGGGTAATTAAACATGACATATAATACAAATGCAATGCAAGGGACAACACAAGCTCATCTTTTAAAGTTACTAGAATCAAGCACATTTAGTTCACTTCTCAACCTACAAAAAGTAGCTTCATCCAAAGGTTTAGTGAAGATATCCGCTAATTGATTCTCACTTCTTACACCTTCTAGTGATATGTCATTTTTAGCAACGTGATCTCTTAGAAAGTGGTGGCGGATATCAATGTGCTTGGTGCGAGAGTGTTGTACCGGATTATTAGCAATTTTAACCGCACTTTCATTGTCACATAAAAGCGGCACCTTTTTAAGAACAACTCCATAGTCTAGAAGGGTTTGTTTCATGTATAGGATTTGTGCACAACAAGCCCCCGCGGCAATGTATTTCGCCTCGGTGGTGGACAAAGCCACACTATTTTGCTTTTTCGATGACCATGATACTAAGGATCTCCCAAGCAAATGGCACCCTCCGGATGTGCTTTTTCTATCAATTTTGCAACCGGAATAATCCGAATCGGAGTAGCCAACTAGTTGGAATCTAGCTCCTTTGGGGTACCATAGTCCGATGCTTAGAGTATACTTAAGATATCTTAGGATTCTTTTTACGGCACTTAAGTGAGGTTATTTAGGGCACGCTTGAAAGCGGGCACACATGCACACACTAAACATGATGTCGGGCCTAGATGCGGTAAGGTATAACAAGCTACCAATCATAGAACGGTAAAGAGTTTGATCGATTGGTTTACCTCCCTCATCTAGGTCGAGATGTCCATTAGTTGGCATTGGGATCTTGATTGGCTTGCATTCTTCCATCTTGAATCTTTTGAGAAGATCCTTGGTATACTTATCTTGAGAGATAAAGATCCCTTCTCTCATTTGCTTGACTTGAAACCCAAGGAAAAATGTTAGCTCACCAATCATTGATATCTCGAACTCTTTTGACATCAATTCACCAAATTCTTTGCAATAGTCTTCATTTGTTGACCCGAAGATGATATCATCAACATATACTTGACAAATGAAGATCTCTTCTTTGAATTTCTTGGTGAATAGTGTGGTGTCAACCTTCCCAATGGTGAAGCCCTTCTCAATGAGGAAGTCCCGAAGGCGCTCGTACCACGCTCTAGGGGCTTGCTTGAGCCCATATAGCACCTTGGACAACCTATAAACATGATTAGGATATCTAGGGTCTTCAAACCCGGGAGGTTGTTTAACAAAGACTAGTTCATTTATAAAGCCATTTAAGAATGCACTTTTCACATCCATTTGATATAGTTTCATATCATGATGTGATGCATATGCAAGTAGGATACGGATGGCTTCAAGTCTTGCAACGGGTGCAAAAGTCTCTCCAAAATCAAGACCTTCAACTTGAGAGAACCCTTTTGCCACTAGTCTTGCCTTGTTTCTTACCACTACCCCTTGATCATCTTGCTTATTGCGGAACACCCACTTGGTTCCAATGACTCTTGCACCTTTTGGATGCTCTTCAAGTGTCCATACTTAATTTCGGACGAAGTTGTTCAATTCTTCATGCATGGCATTCACCCAATCCGGATCTTGAAGAGCTTCTTCTACATTCTTAGGTTCAAGACAGGAGACAAAAGAGTGATGTTCAACAAAAGAATTAAATTTTTGAGATCGAGTCATTACACCCTTTGTAGGACTCCCTATGATGAGATCTTGTGGATGTGCTTGAAGTAGAGGTGAGTTTCTTCGATCAACCATTTGAGGGGTGGGATGAGGAGCATCAACGTCTTGTGCTTGTGCCTTGGCTTGATGATGAGAGACATAGGTGTCTTTATTTTCAACTCTCTCATTCTTGTCATCATCTTGAGGCACATATGATGATGATGGTGGATTGACAATTTGTACATCGTCTTCATCATCTTTAGGCTTGATGTCACCTACCAGTATGTTCTTCATGGCCTCCCTCAATGGTTCATCACCTACATCATCACAATTCTCAATTGCTCCTTGGGAGCCGTTAGACTCATCAAATTCCACATCATATGTTTCTTCAACCAAACCGGTGGCGTGGTTAAATACTCTATATGCTTTGGACTTTGATGAGTAGCCAACAAGAAAACCAATATCACAATGTCTTTGGAACTTCCCTAGGTGTTGACGCTTCTTGTAGATGTAGCATTTGCAACCAAACACCCGGAAGAATGAGACGTCCGGCTTCTTCCCATTTAGCAACTCATAAGGGGTCTTGCAAAGGAACTTTTGTAGGAAGAGGCGATTTGAAGCATAGCAAGCGGTGTTGATTGCCTCGGCCCACAATTTTTCCGGTGTATTGTACTCATCTAGCATTGTTCTTGCAAGAGTGATCAAGGTCCGGTTCTTCCTCTCAACTACACCATTTTGTTGAGGAGTGTAGGTTGATGACACTTCATGCTTGATTCCAATTTCATCACAATAGGCTTCAATGTTGGTGTTGTCAAACTCTTTTCCATTGTCACTTCTAATCTTCTTTATCTTGACTTCAAATTCATTTTGAGCTCTCTTTGCAAACTTCTTGAAGCAACTTGCCACTTCGGATTTGTCATGAAGAAAGAAAGTCCAAGTGTATCTTGAGAAGTCATCCACAATCACAAGACAATAAAGATTTTCACCCAAACTCTTGTAAGTTGTAGGACCAAACAAATCCATGTGAAGGAGTTCTAGCACTCTTGATGTTGACATGTAGGCTTTGGTTGGATGAGTGTTTGCAACTTGTTTGCCGGCTTGACATGCACTACAAGGTTTGTCCTTTTCAAACTTTACATCCTTTAAGCCTCTTACTAGTTCTTTCTTCAATAGCTTGTTGAGAGTGTTCATTCCAACATGAGCAAGTCTCCTATGCCAAAGCCATCCAAGGGTGGTCTTGGTGAACAAACATGTCATCAAGTTTGCATCTTCGGAGGTGAAGTCAACAAGATAAAGATTGTTGTATCTAAAACCCTTGAAAATCACTTGCTTGTCATCTATCTTGGTAACAACCACTTCATTTGGACCAAACAAGCATTGGTAGCCAAGATCACAAAGTTGTCCAACGGATAGTAAATTAAAACTCAATGAAGCAACATAGAGCACATTGGAGAGAGAATGATCATTTGATATTGCAACCTTGCCTATACCCTTGACTTTGCTCTTGGAATTATCCCCAAATGTGATCTTGTCTTGGCATACCCCATCCTCTTCAAGTGAGGTGAACATACGAGGATCACCGGTCATGTGTTGTGTGCAACCACTATCAATCACCCAATGAGATCCACCGGTCTTGTAGTTCACCTACACACAAGAGATCAAGCCTTTTGTTTAGGGACCCAAACTTGAGAGGGACCCTTAACTTTTTCAACTAGTGACTTGGTAACCCAAATTTTCTTTGGCCTATTCTTGTTAGGAGGACCCAAGAACATAACTTTCATCTTTCCACTAGAGTCCTTTCTAAGCATGTAGTGAGCATTGAAAGCAAAGGGTCTAGCATGCTTGGGCAAGGGTTGTGGTGGTGGAGTTTTGCACTCATGAGCAAAATGACCTTCTTGTCCACACTCAACACATCTCTTTGGCTTGGGCTTTGACTTGCTTTGTTGTTGTTGAGTTTTGACCTTCTTCTCTTGATTTGCCAAATAGCCAATGCCACTCCTATCCAACTTTATGACGGTGTTCATGAGTAGCTCACTTTGCAAATGTTGGCCTCTTGTGAACTTGCTTAGGCCGGTCTTGAGATGCTCTTTCTCTTGCTTGAGCTTCTTGTTTTCTTCAATAAGTGACTCATTTGAAGCTTGCTTTTCAAGAGCCAACAACTTCTTGTTCTCAACTTTAAGCATCTCATTTTCACTCTTGAGCTTGACATACTCATCATAGTCATTGGCCTCAACCACACTCTTGCCTTTGCCGCTAGAGCCTTGCTCAAGGTTCTCAATAATCAAATCATCACATGATGTAGCTATATCAATCTTAACAATTTAGTTAGTAGCATCATGTGTCTTAAGAGCTAGCTCATTAGCAACAATAAGAGTATCATAGTTGATTTTCAATGTAGTATATTCTTCTTTTAGAGAGTTAAGTCTAGTCATGAGTTCACCATGCTTCTTCTCAATTTTATTATGTTTATCTCTAAGCTCCTTGTTAGAGGTTTTGAGCTCCTTGAGAGAAGAAGACATAGTTTCATTTTGATCTATGAGCTCATCCCTAGTCTCATGTGCACTTTCAAGCTTAGAAGAGAGTGTTTCATTTTCATGTTGAAGCTCATCATTTTCATTTCTAGTCCTCCTTATGATTTTAGAATATTTGTTTAACAATTTTACTAATTCATCATAAGAAGGTGCATCATATTCATCATCATTATCACTATCATCAGTTCATCACTATCACTATTTTGTACCTTTCGATCACCTTTAGCCATGAGACATAGGTGGGAAGTGGATGATGACGGTGAGGATGGCGGTGAAGATGGTGATGAAGACGTTGATGACGATGGTGATGGCCCAACCACAAGTGCGGCGATCTTCTCTTTTTCATCATCACTTTCATCACCGGAGGACTCACATGATGATTCAATGTCGGTGAGCCAATCACCAACAATATAAGCCTTGCCTCCCTTCTTCTTCTTGTAGAACTCTCTTTTCTTGCCATCTTTCTTCTTGTATGGTTTGTTCTTTCTTTTATCATCTTCTTCTTCACTTGAATCATCTTTCTTGCCCTTGTACTTATTCTTGTTTTTGTCTTTTGGAGGCTTTGGGCATTGATGAGCTAGATGGCCAAGTTCTCCACAATTAAAGCAATCCATTTCGGAGATTGGCTTCCTTTTGGTACTAGTGAAGAATTTCTTCTTCTTGCCATCGAACTTGATGCCACTGTTGTTGAGCTTCTTTAGCATCTTGGTGGTTCTTCTCACCATGAGTGCAAGTGATTCATCATCAATATCACTCTCACTTGTGCTCTCTTGCACTATCATGGCTTGGCCCTTCTTCTTTTTCTTTTCATAGCTAGCTTTGAAGGCCAAGTCCTTCTTCTTGGAAGATGATGAACCCTCTTCCGGAGTGATGTGCATGTACATCTCATGTGTATTGATCTTTCCCAATACTTGAGTCGGTGTTGCGGCGGAGAGATCACTTTGGTGAAGTACGGTGACAATATGTCCATACTTCTCAACGGGGAGAACACTCAAGATCCTCCTTGCAATATCCGATTGACTCATTTTAGTGAGTCCAAGAGCATTGAGATCTTCTACAAGAACATTCAAGCGAGTGTACATTTCATTAGCACTTTCTTTAGGAAGCATCTCAAAAGAATCAATTTTCTTTAAAGCAATATGATAGTGTTCCTCACGCTCACTCTTAGTTCCCTCATGGAGAGCACAAAGATTCTCCCACAATTCATGAGCGTTTTTGGCATTACGCACACGATTGAAGATATCTTTGCCTAGTGCCCGGTAGATTGCATTTTTTGCTTTTGCATTCCACCGGTCGTATTTCTCCTCGTCACCACTTGGGTTAGCAGGATCCCTTATGGGGGGAAGCCCTTCGGTTGCGGCTCTAAGGCACCCAACATCTATGGCTTCGAGGTACACCTCCATACGAATTTTCCAATATGGAAAATCGTCTCCCTCAAAGGTGGGAGGTGGTCCTTCCCCATTAGACATCTTGCTCTAGGCGGTAAAGCCTAAATTCAGAGCAACACGGCTCCAATACCAATTGAAAGGATCAAGATGCCCAAGAGGGGGTGAATTGGGCTTTTCTAAAAATTAATTGCAAGAATTAAATCCTACAAGCCAAACTTCACCCCTAGTGCCTACTTGTGTTCCTTGTGTTTCTACCGATAAAAGTTATGCACCCTAAGTTCCAATCCTAGACTAGCAAGGCAATTCTAGGAAAGTAATCAAGCAATAAAAGTAATGCAAGAAAGTAAATGCTTGAAAGTAAGGGATAGGAACACGTCAATGTTTTGCCGAGGTATCGGAGAGTCGCCACTCCCCACTAGTCCTCGTTGGAGCACCCGCGCAAGGGTGTAGCTCCCCCTTGATTCGCGCAAGGATCAAGTGCTCTCTACGGGTTGATTCTTCGACACTCCGTCGCGGCGAATCACCCAAAACCGCTCACAACTTGAGTTGGGTCACCCACAATCTCGTCAGATGATCACCGAACTCCCAATCACCACCAAACCGTCTAGGTGATGGCGATCACCAAAAGTAACAAGCTAGAACTCTCACTTGACCACAACAAGTCTAATGAGAAGATGGATACACACTTGCTAGACTCTTGTCACTAGAGAGGATTCTCAAACTTTGATTCGCAAATCTCAATCCTCACTATGGCTCTTGCACTCCCTTGCACTTCAAAGGTGTTTCTCAGCTAAACAAATGAGCAAGAGACCTCTAAAAGAGGTGGAGGGGTTGTATTTATAGACCCCTCAGACAAATCCAACCATTACCTTCTGAACAGCCAGACGCGCACTGACCGGACACGCCTGTCGATATGACCGGACGCGCCGGTCAGTTGTAACGGTCAAAAACAGAAACCTGTACTGAGAGACCGGACACACCGGTCTTTTTCACAGTCGTGTCCGATCTTTGCTGTTTACCCTCTGGAACACGTGTCAGCCTGACCACCGCGTCCGGTCCTCTCAAGGACCGTGTCCGGTCAGTCAGCCGAAAACGCAATTAAGACTTTGTACTGACCGGACGCGTCCGGTCATGACCAGGACCGCGTCCGGTCATAGGTAAACGGCTCAAACGTCTTCTAAACGTAATGCAACTTGAACCAAGTCGCTTCTAACTGTACTCTGAGCTTTTCTCGAGCTACCTAGTGCTAAGTTTGACAAGTGTGCACCACACCTAAACATAAGACTCACCTAGGTCAAGCTACTCGCTCATGCCCCTCTTCATAGTACGGTCAAAGGAAGAAACAAAGATCCTAACGACTATTCCAGATGTATCTCAACACCTTGACATCCGGAACTAACCGTCCTTAATCTTATCGTTGATCCTTTGAAAATCGAAACGATTTCCATCAAGGGACATGACTGCCATATTGCTCAAAGCAGTTATCATCTCCATGACCTAACTTACCGATGTTTCTACAAAACACACGTTAGTCATGGTAATTATGTGTTGTCATTAATTGCCGAAACCAACACCGGGGCCTAGATGCTTTCAGCGCCTTGGCTGGATGTGGTATTCCCAATTCGGTGAGAAGTTTCTGCACCCATAACATCTCGGCTGTAGCATTTGCTAAAGCTTTGTATTCTGCTTCAGTGGAGGATCTTGAAACAGTGGGTTGCTTCCTGGCCGTCCAAGAGATCAAGTTATCACCAAGAAATACTACAAAACCCCCCAGTAGATCTTCTATCATCTACACAACCAGCCCAATCTGCGTCAGAGAATGCACTCACAAGTGTCGACTTGGACCTCCGAATACTAAGTCCGAGGTTTATAGTTCCTCGAACAAACCTCAGGATCCTCTTCACGGCGCTCCAATGTACAGTGGTCGGTGTGTGCAAGAATTGGCACACCTTGTTCACTGCAAAGGCTATATCTAGACGTGTCAAAGTCAAGTACTGGAGGGCTCCAACCACACTACAGTAATTGGTTGCATCATCAGGTCCGAGTTTATCACCGGATTCCACACTTAACTTCTCAATGGAGGACAAGGGGGTGTCAATAGCATTACAGCGATGCATACCAGAGCGCTTTAAAATATCCATGGCATAGCGTTCTTGGGTGAGAGTCAATCCATGACTTCCCCTCTTGACTTCAATCCCTAAGAAGAAGTGTAGATCTCCAAGGTCCTTGAGAGAAAATTCAGCCTGCAAGTCAGCAAGCAAAGCACTGGTGGCACGGGAAGACGAACTAGCAACAATAATATCATCCACATACACGAGAACAAACAATGTGTTACCTCCCTTTCTATAATAGAACAGCGAGGTATCAGCTTTGGAAGGCACAAAACCGAGTTGTTGTAGCTTGCCACAAAGTCTAGCATACCATGCCCTCGGTGCCTGTTTCAAACCATAGAGGGCCTTGTCCAATTTGCAGACATAAGCAGGCCTTTGAGGATCAACGTAACCAGGAGGTTGTTGCATATATACCTCTTCCTCGAGAACGCCATGCAGGAATGCATTTTGGATGTCAAGTTGCTGAAGTGACCAGCCTTGTGATAAGGCAACAGAGAGAACAATATGAATTGTAGTAGCTTTCACGACTGGACTAAAAGTATCTTCATAGTCTATGCCATACTGCTGCTTGTATCCTTTTGCAACCAAGCGTGCCTTGTAACGATCAATAGACCCATCTGCTTTCCGTTTGATCTTATAGACCCACTTACACCCAATTATATTCTTGCCTCTTGGTGGTGGAACAAGATGCCATGTTCTATTTCGGACAAGGGCCTGATGTTCAGTTTCCATTGCCGAGACCCATTTGTCGTTCTTGAGGGCCTCAGAAACAGTACAAGGTTCCTCAACAGTAGTGCTGGCCAGTTGACACCATCGAACTGTACCATCCGTGTAGACTTTAGGCTTGCTAATGCCATGTTGCAATCTTGTAGTTGGGCGCTGCTGTTGTGAAGGAGAGGATGGAGCCACAGAAGGAGGTGCACCATCTGTGCTTGCACCGGATCCAGAAGCCGCATCAGCATCGAGTGCCGGTGCCGACATCTCGGGCCCGCCATCGGGATCAGGTTGCGGCGCGCCCGGTGTGGCCTCAAACACGGGAAATCCAGATGTTGGCGTAGAGGATCCCGCACCTGACGCCGAACCACCCGGGAAAAACCAGTGGAATCGCCCGAGATGGATGCGCCGCTTTCTGCAGAAAGCCGGTCGCGCGGATCACCCTCGGGGCAGCTGCTGCTCCCGGTTGGGCGGCACATGTGATGACGCCTATGTTCATGCTCCAAATTTTGACCTGCGCTAGCTGCAACTCCAGAAGAATCATTAGGTGTATGAGTAGGTAATGGAGAGTTCAGCACATGATCAGACATTTGAAGTTCCCCAATACTAGAAGGATTGAGAGGAATCTTGGGTAAAAGAAGGATTTCAGCACGCAAACGAGCACCGGCATTCGGATGTAGTGAGGCGAATGGAAACACATTTTCATCAAAGATAACATCTCTGGAGATATAGACTCGTCCTTCCTTGGGATCTAAACATTTGAAACCCTTATGTTGATTGCTATACCCCAAGAAAACACACTGTTTTGACCGGAAGTCTAATTTTCTAGCATTGTATGGACGTAGATGCGGCCAGCAAGCGCACCCAAAAGTGCGCAGAGATGTATAATCAGGGTGTTGTCCAAACAAACGAAAATATGGAGTATCATTACTGATGACTCTAGATGGGAGCCGATTGATCAAGTAGACGGCTGTCAAGAATGCTTCATCCCAAAATTTGAGCGGCATGGAAGCATGCGCTAGGATTGTTAGACCAATTTCAACTATGTGTCTATGTTTTCTTTCTGCGAAGCCATTTTGTTGATGGGCATGGGGACAAGAAATGTGGTGTGAAATGCCCATACGCTTAAAGAAAGGACTTAGAGCTTGATATTCTCCTCCCCAATCGGTTTGGATAGAACGAATTTTTTTATCAAATTGCCTTTCTACTAAGCTTTGGAAATCATGAAAGATTTGAAAGACTTCGGATTTTTTTCGCAACAAATAAATCCAAACAAACTTGCTATAATCATCAATGAACGAAACATAATAATTGTTGCGACCAACTGAATTTGAGGCAGGTCCCCATACATCACTGAAAACAAGATCAAAAGGACTAGATGAAACACTGTTCGATCTAGGATATGGCAATTGGTGACTTTTGCCTGTTGACAGGCATCACAGACACTAGAATTATTGGACTCCTTGGCAAAGGGAAGCTGATGACGATGAAGGACTTGGTGAACTATAGCAGGTGCGGCATGGCCCAGGCGATGATGCCACATGGACGTTGTTGGCTTGACTGCACCTAGCACTTCTTTATTTTGTGGCCTTATTGGGTAAAGGCCATGCTCACATCTGCCTTTGAGGATCGTTTTCCTCGTTGACTGTTCCTTAACAAGAAAGCAATCAGGATGAAATTCTAAGAAAACATCATTGTCCCGGGCAATACGATTAATAGAAAGCAAATTCTTGCTTGCAGATGGAACATGAAGAATGTGTTTGAGTTGGAGATTAGTATTTGGGGAACGTAAAATGCCATGACCAATATGACTGATCTCCATACCTGAGCCACTGGCGGTGTGCACTTGCTCACCACCATGGTATTTGTCACGCACGCTGAGCTTGTCCAGCTCGCTGGTAATGTGGTCCGTGGCACCGGTATCCATATACTAGTTGGTGTCCACGCCATAGGATGTTGTTGCCGATGATGCCGACTTCTGTGGAGGTGTGTACGATGCGTCAAAACGCTTGAAGCAGCCGATGGCGGTGTGACCTTCCTTGGTGCAGACTTGGCAGTAGACTCCCGGTTGGAAGGGTTGTTTGCGTTGGCCACCACTGCCTCCGCGACCTCCTATGTTGCCACGACCGGAGCCTCCGTAGCCGCCACGGCCACCACCGCCGCTACGGTTACCACCGCCTCCACGATCTCCCCTCGACGCCATGTTGGCCGAGGACTGGTTCCCGCCTTCACTACGCATCTCAATGCGCTGCTCGTGGCTAATGAGCTGAGTGTACAGCTCGGCGACGGAGATGGGCACCACACGTGCAGTCACGGCGGAGACGACAGGGTCAAAGTCGATGTCGAGACCCGTAAGAATGTAGGAGACAAGCTCCTCATCCTCAAGTTTACGTCCGGCCGACGCCATCTCATCTGCCAAGGTTTTCATCCTCCCAAAATATTCACTAATGGAATTAGTACCTTTCGTGGCCGTAGCCAAGGCCATGCCGTGGAGATGACTCGCGCACGGGAGGAAGAGGAGAACATTTTTTCCAGCGCACGCCATGCGCCAGACGCGGTGATCTCCTGATTCACCTGTCCAAGGATCTCCTTGGACATGTTGGAGAGGAGGTAATTGAGGACCATCTGGTCCTTCGCCACCCATGCATCATACTTCGGGTTGAGCTTGGGGGGTTCCTTCGAGTCTTCCTTCCCCTTCTCCGGGGCAAGGAAGGGAGATGGCGACTGCGCCTCTGGATGAATGTACCCAGCCAACTGATATCCTCTCAGGGCCGAGAGAACCTGAGCTTTCCACGAAGGAAAATTCGCTCGAGTGAGTTTTTCATTGGTTGGAAGAAAGGAGATGGGAAACATGGCAGCGGAAGGCAACGAGGATGAACTCGCGAACGCCATTGAAGAGCTCCGTGTGGAAGATGGCTCTGATACCATGTACAACGAGATAGATTAACGTGGTCACCCCTTGGGATCCTCGGTTTCGTGTTATATAGATGGAAACAGCCTCCATCGTGGCAGGTTACAAGATCATGATTACAACAAACTGATTCCTAGAATCACTTATCTACTTCTATGTATAACAACCTAAAGATATACATTGAACCTGGACTACCTCTCCTGGGAGTCACGGTCAGCCAATACCAATATTGTCTAACATGGAGAAGAGGTCGTCCACGTGCTTGCGTGTGAATTACTGCTGACTAGGTTTATGCCCGTGCGTCATAACGGGAGCCAAAACTTTATCACGAGTAGCATGTCTTCTGAATCAACATCAAAAGATATAGATCATCCTAATCTTCATTGTGTGGGGGCGGGGGGGCATTGTCACGCTGGCAAGATATAATAACATAGAATTATGTCTTGTACGTTGCAATAGGAAAAAAAAATAATGCCGCATAATTTAAGTTCGAACGTGCATTGTACTATTACAAAAAAAATGATACTTTAATATTTGCAAAATTCTATTTTGTAGCCAAACATCACTAAATTGCTGTTGTCGCCGATAGTAATCTCCACATCAGCATCCCCACCCTCTCACCACTACCATGCATGTCACCCTGGTCGTGGAACTGTACCTTAGCCGTGAATTGCTGGTGCCCAAACATGAGTTCCCACTGCACCATGGGAAATGCTTGTCTTGCAGTTGTATATGACTTTTTTTATATACGATAATGCCCGTGCGCGGGAACAAAATAATATTGTAACAAGCTCGCCAGAGCTGGGCTGAGGCCACCCGCCAAGGCCATGATCACCGACGCTAGGGCCAAGCTCATAGGAAGCCAAGCGAGGCCACCCCGCACGCCGTGGCCATGGCCGAGCTCACACTGAACTCGGCCCATAGGAGCCCTCGCCCATGCGAAAAGGAATGGAAGACAGCAAAATGGCCTTGGCTTAGCACCTACCAAACATAAAATGCACCAGACATAAGTAACTCGCCTGAAACTGTGAAGATGCATGAACATACCAATGTAGAGAAAAAAAAAATTGACACACTGCTGCATGACTGAAATTTCGGGGTGCAGGAAACAAGGCAAAGATCAAAGGATCTCACCTTGGCTCAGTAGCTTGTTGCATATGGGCAGCACCTGCATGAAAAGGCACCAAATGGAAAAACACAGAGCATACAAATACTGATGTTTCAAAAAAAATTAACACGGTTTCTTGGATCTTTCATCGACTTTTAGGAGTCAACGATGGTCCTTGTGACCTCAGATCAAGCCACAAATCAAAACTAAAAGAAAAAATAATAATGGCCGACCCCATCCATGCACTTAAAAAAATATATTCCTTGCTGCTGCTGCTGCTGCAGCAGCTAGTCACCAATTGACTTGAATTTTGAAGGTTATTTCAGACCTAATTAACTGCTGACAAAAAAAATACATCTTATAGACACTGCTGAGAACCAAATAAATATTAGGAGGCATAATACATTAATACATGTATACCCTGTAACTGATCAGATCCACATTGCAGAGAAAGGTCCAGACATTCAAATTGTTGACATGAAAATGGTTCAAAACTTTATTGCCAGATGCTGAAACCATGTAAACAACCCTATCGCTACAGAGGCGCAATTGATTCCTCATCCTTACAGCATTTGCCAAAAAGTGATGCAAACATTAGACAAAATTTCATGCTTCAGAGACTTATCCAAGGGTACAGCACAAGTATACCATGAGGAAGGTAACTAAGTTTCAGGAATTCATCCAAACTTCCCTTGGTACTGTCAATTCCAGCGGCCAGATGGGCCATCATCCACTAACTACCTGCTAACTCGAAACATGCATGCAAGCAAGTATATTATAGATTGATGAACACCATGCAGTGGTAGACGGAAACATGCATGTAAGACTGAAAGTTTGAACTTCACCAGGTTAGCGAAATCGTGAATGCCTGCAAGACCGGAATTGGTTGTTGCTTCAGAATGTTTCTGTTTGTCTCGACGAATCCAAATCCTGAAACAAAGAATGCACCACCGAACAACCATTTAACAGTATGTCGATGATGAAAAGTACATACTCAACACTTGAAAACCCCTCACTGATAGACCATCAATCTTCAGTTTCCATAATTAGCTTCGACTACACATCACCTGTGAATGCAAATAGCAAATGGCAAATGAATTGCTCAATTGGTGAATATTGTGTGTTTAGAGAATATAATATTACCTAATAAAGGAACTATAATACAGTATGTAGTTTTCTGAACACCAAACGAAACTAATACAATGCTACAATTTTACAAACTTACAATAATCAGACTTCGACATTTTTTTTTTGCAATGCAAGAAAGAGCTGCCAATGTAATTAATCCAAAGCTAATATGCAGTGCCAGACCCAATACGGTTATGTGTTTTTGGTCCTTGATTCTTCGTATGGGCAGTGCAGGCCGGCACTACGACGACATAGATCGAGTAGCGCAGTGTTCACGTGCATCGTTTCATTGCCTAAAATCTCTGCACCTCATTGCCTAAAATCTCTGCACCTCTGAATGTCAACTACCTTAAAACTCTCTGAACCTCTGAATGTTGTACTAGCTAAAGTGAGGTCTTGAACAGGGAGGCTACCTGAGCAACCGCGTGAGTTCGTGCCTGACGAGAACTTGCTAACAGGAAGAGAATGGAGGGGAGAACCAGAGGGGAGCTACTCACCAGGAGCTGCGGCCGTGGCGGTCCGGGACGCCGGTCTCCAGGGACGGGGCGGTCGAGCTGGGAGCCTTGGAGCGGGGGCGCCGGGGCTGGGGTGGTGGGGCCGCCGGGGCTGGGAGCGAGGGAGCCGCTGTCGATCCGCCGGGGTTGGGAGCTCACCGGTCGCCGCTATCGCTGGGGCAGGCGAGCGGCCACGCGGAGTGGCGAGTCGTGGGCGTGAAGAGGAGGGCTCGACGCTAGGTGGAGTCGAAGGAAAAGAAGGATGCCATGGATCTTGGCTTCATTTGTACGTGATTGGAGGCTGCTTCCTTTGTAGGTGATTCGAGAAGGAGATTGCGTGAATGGAGGAGGAGATCACACGCACCCCAGGGGGAAGCGAGCGGGGAGGAGATCACGCGCGCAGCGCCGGGAAAAGCCATCCAGGAGGAGATCACGCACGCGGCGTCGGAAGAAGCGAGCGAGCGAGCCATCGCATGCCTGTGGACGATTGATCTGCAAATGTTTTAGTCGTAGAGAAGAGATAGAGATAGAGATTTGTGATAAGTTTTGTTAGGCCCAGTTTAGTTCCCTGAAAATTTTGCAAAATTTTTCAGATTTCCCGTCACATCGAATCTTTAGACACATGCATGAAGTATTAAATATAGATAAAAAAATAAAACTAATTACACAGTTTAGACGAAATGGATGAGACGAATCTTTTAAGCCTAATTAGACCATGATTGGATAATATTTGCCAAATAACAACGAAACGCACTACAGTGTCATTTTGCCAAAAAAAAATTTGGAACTAAACCGGCCCTTAGTATAATCCAATAAATGGTGGATCGGTAAAATAGTTGTTACTCTATCATGTTCACACTATTATGTTTATCTAAATTTATCCCTCAAATTCTATGATAAAGCACTATGGTGGTGTTGTTACATAGCACTATTAATTCTCTTGCATAAATTCTTCTCATGTATAACGCAAGATGATTTCCGCAGCAACGTGAGGGGTATAAGTTTCAAACCTTTTAAATGTATCATCCCAATTTGGTTAATTTGTGCTCATATATACCAAACTTTTTTTTAGATTTTATCGCATTGTATATGAAAATTTTGATTAGGACTGGGGTTTCAAATCCTGGCTTCACCACGGCCACGCATAGGAATAATTGCCTACCAAATTTAGATCAAAGTGAGATCATGTATTTAAGAAAAAATGTTATTAAAATATAGGAAATGAATTGAAAGAAATGGCACTACTAGCAGTGGCGGAACCAGCAAAATGGAAAAGGGGGGCCAGTCTGACCAGACAAAATACGAGGACCGGATGACCGGCAAAATGTGTGTGTATATATATATATCCATATAATGATAATGTTTGTTATGACAACACATAGAAGTGACTTTTTTTTTGTTCATTTGAGCCTCACTTTGCGCGTCTTCATGGCATAGAAATCATTTATAATATCGTCTGTCATGAATTTTCGGTGCTGGTTGTCTCGGTGCTTCTTCGGTAGTCCTCTGTTCTTCAGGGTTGGGGGCTTGAGCAGACCTCTGTTCTTCAGCAATAATAGGAGAATTATTTTTGCTCCTGTCCATGTCCATCGTCATCTCTATCTATCTTCTTGAAAAATGAATAAATTGTCCCTGTCCTTGTCCTTTTGGGGGCATTATTTCCTACAGAATTAGCACACGCATACAATACAGACTGAATCAAAAATATGCACGGAACTGATCATTGCAAATTAACGATTAAAATATAGAAATCACAATCATATAAACCATGCTTACTTTGTGGTTGATTGCAATTGGGTTCAGGCACAGTGCGAACACAAGGTTGACAAGTACCCTTGTGTGTTCGTTTTGTGATGAGTGATTGTCAATGTGATCCACGAAGTAGGTTGAGTGGTGACTAACCCTACCTTGGTGAAAGCCTTGTGTGCGACATGTCTCTTGGCTTATGGTGTGCACGTGTGGAGCACGGAGACGGTAGCCGATGGCAAAGTGAAGGTTAAGGAGGACGTGTCGTGCCGATGGACCTGAGGGGTGAAGGACGGACGTGAGGCTTGGACCGAGGGACCCGGAGACCGGGTGGCTAGCCACGCTGGCTGACACTTGGGACATCGACAAGCGCGAGAAGATATGGGAGTGACCGTGTTGACCGTGGAGGTGACACGCGTCGGATGGCGGGGGACGCGTATGGAGTACGCTACTCGCGGAGCAGTTTGATGGTTTGGGCCTCAAAACCATCGGAGGCGGGTTTACGGGTTTGGGCCTCAAAATCCAGGCGGAGGTTCCGAGGAGGAACGGACGGCACGTGGCGGCATCGGAGAGTTCGCGTCGAGGCGAAGCTACCGGTGAGGAGACGCGGTGGCCGTCGGATCAACATAAAGACCGGGTTGGACCTCTACGCCCTTGGGCTTATTGGTTTAGCTCTTATGTATCCAGGGGCATTTAGGGGAATGAAAAATAGCCCTAAATAACATAGGGGCTGCCCCAAGCCTCCTCACCTCTTGAGTTTTTTTCTCTTCATTCTAGTCTTTTCCCTCCCCTAGGTGCTTGAGAGATCCACAGAGCACTTGTCTGTGTTTTGAACTGGAGATTTGTGTTGGGAAGTGAGGCCCCTCCCTCAAGTTGCCCTCTGGGGTTTAATCTGTGTGTTTTTTTCACGTTTTGGTGTTAGCTGTTCTCTGTTCTTCGTTTTTCTCCTTTGCTGCTCTTGTCTCGATTTTCAGGGAGAGATGTTTCTAGGCATTTATTTGGTTAATCCGTGATGAGCAGGGATATGTGCTCAGTCAGTACCTTTAGTGATTCGAACTAATTCGGCATGAGCTCATAGATCGATCAGTTCTTTGCCTGTTTGGGAGAAAACCCCGTTCCTGCCCAAATCTTGATTTCCCGGAGTTTGAATCAATTTAAGGCAATATTTTTTGGGGAATAGATTTGTTCCTAGTTGAATCTAAGCTGTGCAAATTTAGGGGACGAATCATTGAGATTTGGATCAGATTTGGATAATTTTTGGGTCGTTCTTTTTTCCTTTTGTTCGTGTGTTCTTCATTCTGTTCTCGTCACTAAGCTGAGCGGTGCAGCTCCTGTGGGTGCGCTTGGGACCAGGTGCACTGACTGCACTAGCGTTGTGCGCCTTCAGGCCTGAGCTGTTGCTCATCGACGCCCTGCAGCCGAGCGGGTTGCGCTTCTTCTGATTCCATCGCTGGATGCACGCAGACCTGCATTCGCGAGGTTGATCCTTCTCCTTCTCTGCTGGTTGGTTGGCAAGTGAATCGAACTCCAGGAGGCAGCCGATTCTAGCTCAGCCGACTGATTCGATTTCCTTCTTGTGCGTGTGCTTTTTGTGATTGATTTTGATTGGTCCAAAGGTTGCTCCTTGCATCACGTGGTGATGTCCAGCTCTCACCCGTGCTGCTTGTTTTGACTTCTCTGATCACCGTTTCAATCATTTCAGCACTAGTTGTTGCTCCAGTGTGGAACCAGTGAGTTTTTGCAGGAGTCGTTTCCCAGTCCATTCCCAGGCAGCAAGCCGAGCAGCTTCAGCGCGTGGTGAGCAGCTCCACCATTTGCGCTTGTTTTCTGACGGTGAGCAGTATCCTCCGTCCTGTTCTTGCCTGCTCGCTAGCAGTAGCAGTGCCTGTGCTAATGTCTCTTGCAGGTGATGGTTAGGCAGCAAGTGCAGCAGTTCGTGCTTCTGTGTTTGGTTATTGCTTGATCGAATGATTTTCTCTTTGCTACAGTGAAGTACTACTTCAAGCAATCATTAGCTCATCTATGGAGCATTAAAATTAATTCATTCTACCTAGTGTAGTATTCACTGTTGTAAGATCATTTCATTTGCTCTCTCTAGCCGCTGGTTTTAGTGAGCGAGGTGCAGTGCACGAGCAGACCCGTGCCTTGCTTTTTCTTCCGCGGTTTGTGTGTTCGATCTCCAATTCGTTTTCCGCCAGTTACGTTGGACTTCTACCGTTGCGAGAAATTAATCTAAGTGCTCTTATCACCAGTTGGCTTGAGTAATTTAGATTCGGGTACACGTTTGTGTTTGGCAGTGATTTTGGGATAGCGGCCAAATATTTCGAAAGAAATTTTTCGGCTCCTATTCACCCCTTCTGGTCGCCGTTTTCGGTCCTTCACACAGGCACTCACCGCTCGCCTGCTAGTGCTCGCCGCTGCTGCTACTCCCTACTGCTCGGTCTCGGCGGCTCGACACTGGCCTGGACGCCTGCTAGTGCTTGGCAGCGTCGGCTCCTTGACTGCTAGCTAGCGCCAGCTCCTCTTCTCTCCAGTCTCCAGCCATTCAGGCGATCTCAAACTGCAGTCTCGCGGAGCCGCGTGGGGAAACTGGAACGTCGGAACGGAAGCGACGCACACGCACGCGATGCGAGGAGTCTTCGTACGTGACTTGAGTAGACGCTTCTGCTTCTGGGCTGGGCCGCTAACAGGAACGAGGGGCTTCTAAAATTTTTTGGCCGCATGGGGGGACTCCCCCCGCGGGTTCCGCCTCTGACTACCAGTTATACACCGTCTTCTGCACACCAAAATTGAAGATTGTGAGGGCGTGATTGGTAGTCTTCCCTGCCCAGCCTGTCTCGCATCCCGCGTCCAGGCCGAGGCTAGCCAGGTTGAAGCCATGCGAGGCATAGCTGTTTGGTTGAATGTGTCTGCAGCGCCAAGAAACAAGCAGCGGCTGTTTGGTTGCAAGATTTCTGAGCACCAGTACACCTGGGTGAGCCACGGAGCGACGACCACGAGCGCGCGCCGTGCATCGAGCTAGGCAGGCTCGATGGAAACGAACCCCAGCCACGTTTCTGCTCAGCCCGGCCCGGAAGGGAATCTTGCATCTGTTGAGCCTGGCTCCAAGTCCGGTCCAGGAAACCAAACACATGAAACCATATCAGATGGGCTAGGCCGGGGCCTATGCAGGGTACCAAACACGCCTTTAATATATATGGAAGCCCTAACCAACTGACAAGTGGAATGCCAACAGTCATCACAGCAGTGTGAATTATAAGCTGCTTCTTGAGAGCCGTCCCAATTTCATCTACAGCCTTGATCTCAAAGAAATCCGTTGCAAAAAGAGTGGTTATCAAGCAAGCTATGATATATACCCACAGAGCTAATGAGGACTGGGTGAGTTCACGATTGATCCCGAAAAGAAGAGACTGAGGCAACGACAAGAGCAGCGCATGAAGACTCAGCATAGGAGCCAAAGAGATCTGACCCCATCCGTAATGACCTGCAAGAAGCAGAAGTCAATTTTCAACGTAGCATGTTGGTGTACTTGTTGGTCTAGTCATGCAAGGGTCGGTTCAGTTCCAAATTTTTTTTGCAAAATGACACGGTAGCGACTTTCGTTGTTATTTAGCAATTAGTGTCCAATTATGATTTAATTAGGCTTAAAAGATTCGTCTCGTCTATTTCGTCTCGTCCATTTCGTCTAAACTGTGTAATTAGTTTTATTTTTTATCTATATTTAATGGTTCATGCACGTGTCTAAAGATTCGATGTGACAGGGAATATTGAAAAATTCTGTAAATTTTTTTAAAACTAAACAGGGCCCAAGTATGATGTCAATACAGTGTGTGGATAGTGTGACGGGGCGACGTAGGTGCGTGCATAAACAAATGCTACGGATCTGTCCACAATACAATAGAGGCTTAAAAGAAAAAAAAAAAAGGCCTGAGCGGCGATGTTGAACGGTGAGACGGGTGCAGGCAGTCGAGAAGCACTGTGCGGCGCACGATCACTGCAGCGGTCGCAACTCTCGCCGCCGGAAGCGGCTGCAGGAGGGAGTTGTTGAGACTGGACTCTGGAGGGTAACGTGACGTGCCAGAACACAGGTGCTCATCCTCATCCAGCGACCAGCGTCCCAGGGACAGGAAGGAAGACGACGCAGCGTCATCCTCCAACGAAGGAACGGCCGCCGCCCGCCACACCGGTCACCGGTCAGTCAGCACCCAGTACACTCTGCAGTCAAAAAAGCGGTGACACCAGCCAGGGGCATGTTTAGATGAAAAAAATTGGCAAAATGGACACTGTAGCATTTTCGTTGTTATTTAGCAATTAGTGTCCAATCATAGTCTAATTAGGCTTAAAAGATTCGTCTCGTGAATTTCGTCTAAACTATGTAATTAGTTTTATTTTTTATTTATATTTAATACTTCATGCATACGTCCAAAGATTCGATGTGACGGAGAATGTGAAAAATTTTGCAAAATTCTTGGGGAACTAAACTGGGCCCAGGCCATCTTTGTCAGAAGGTCAACACAGTTCCGTCTCCAGATGAAGCTCTATTTTTTTTCCCAATCCAACATATTAGGACTCAAAATTCAAATAGCTTTGTCATAGCCTTTTCTCTTCCCCTTCCAAGTTTTTTCACTCTCTCTTCATCACATCAATTTTTGAACGCATGCATGGAGCATTAAATGTTAGTAAAATAAATAACTAATTACACAGATTAGTTGTAAATCACAAAACAAATCTTTTAAACCTAGTTAGTCCATGATTAAACAATATTTGTCAAATACAAATAAAAGTAGAAAATTCTAAATTCGCACCGTCTAAACAAGGCCACAAATTTTTAGCTGAGCACGAGCATCACTTGTGTTGTGCTGCGTACCGCCCAGTACACGACAGACACTCGGACAGGCACGTCAATCCACCCGGGCATCATGGAATCGAATAAAGGCCTCGTTTAGACGAGTGAATTGGGGAGAAAAACACTGTATCAGAATTACTGTAGCATTTCGTTTGTATTTGGTAAAAATTATCTAAATTTTGACTAACTAGGCTTAAAATGTTCGTCTCGCAAAGTACAACAAAACTGTGCAATTAGTTTTTGATTTCATCAACATTTAGTACTCCATGCATTTGCCGACATTTTGATGTGACACCCCCAATTCTCCCCAAATTTCACTATGCAAAAAGAAGATTCTCTGTCACATCAAAATGTCGGCAAATGCATGGAGTACTAAATGTTGATGAAATCAAAAACTAATTACATAATTTTGTTGTACTTTACGAGACGAACATTTTAAGCTTAGTTAGTCAAAATTTAGATAATTTTTACCAAATACAAACGAAATGCTACAGAAATTCTGATACAGTATTTTTCTCCCCTGTTCTGTGAACTAAACGAGGGCAAGGGCAAAGATAAAAAGCAGTCCGAAAGCGGGAGGGAGGCGGGCCCCATCCCCATCCCCACACTGACCTGCTCTGCTCCGCCGAATACATTCTCCGCCGCGGCGCCGCCCACACGACGGGGACGGACACTCGACAGACTGACTTGTGGGGTCCGCAGAGAGGTGACCCCACCGGCCAGTGAGGACTGACGTACGACAGGCACCGCGGAATCTGAGTGCGCCGCTCGCTGGGCCCCCATATTTATACGGCCGCGGCGAGGAACCCAAAACCCTCCCAAAAGCCACCCACACACAGCAGAGAGGAATCCGGCCATCCGGGAGAGGACAGAGGAGCCCTAGGGTGTGTTTAGACGGTGTAAAGTGTGTGTAAAGTTCCTGCAGCATTTTTTCGTTGTTATTTGGTAAAATTTATTCAATTATGGACTCACTAGGCTCAAAAGATTCGTCTCGATATTTACAGACAAACTGTGCAATTATTTATTTTTTGTACCTATATTTAATGCTTCATGCATGCGTCCAAAAATTTGATGTGACGAGAAATCTTGTAAAATTTTTGGAATTTTGAAGAAACTAAACACTGCCCTAATCTCAAGGCCGCTCGCTGCTGCGAACCCCCTCCTCCCGCAGCCGCCGCCAGCCGCACACCCACTAGCACCGAGCTCCTCGGGCTTTCGTTCGGCTGTCTCCGTTCCTCCCTCCCTCGCGCGCGCAGGGTTTCGGGATGGAGGCCGAGGCGGCGGCCAAGAGGGCGCGGGAGAGCGGGGAGGACGCCGCCGCGGCGGCGGCCGCCGGGGCCGGCGAGCAGGCGGGGATATCCGCCGTCATACCAGGATGGTTCTCCGAGATTAGCCCCATGTGGCCTGGTGCGTCCCGCTCCTCTGCACCTTGTTTTCCGTCCTCTGCTGCCGCATCGTGATGCTCCCCTGTTCTGTTGAGCACGCACTCTTCCTTCGGATATTCTTCTTTCGTCACTGCTTATTCTTCTTTCATCATCACTGCTGGTCATGCAAATCACGTGTGCTTGCCCTTGCTCATGGGTGGATTTTGGTGTCTAAATAAATGGTAGGTGAGGCGCACTCTTTGAAGGTGGAGAAGGTGCTGTTCCAAGGGAAATCAGACTACCAAAATGTGATGGTTTTTCAGGTAATTGTTAATTGTTATTACCCTTTTGCTTGCACCCAAGCCACCAGCAGTTCGTCAGTGGGACTTGATTCTGTGCCTCTCTGTTTTGCTTTATAGTCGTCTACGTATGGGAAGGTGCTCGTTCTCGATGGAGTTATTCAGGTGACAGAGAGGGATGAGTGTGCGTACCAAGAGATGATTACTCACCTGCCCCTTTGCTCCATCAAAGACCCCAAGAAGGTATATGGCATGACCCCTTTTTGCTGTTGGTACCTGGCCTTTATAAACTTCTTTGTTTGACTAATACACAATTATAAAATAAGCAGAATACACGTCTTCATTTATTTTTATGGCAAAAGAAGTTGAATCAAAACTGCAATTATTAGCTTATCACATGACTGTTGATACAATTTTGAAATACTTTACTGGTGCTTCTGGCATCATGGCTAAGGATCATCATGTACATGAAGCAGCCCATTTTTAGGTATTAAAAGGTCTACTCTGATGCTATTTGCATCAACATCTTTAAGAATAGGTCATTGGATACTTCATACAGTTCTGGCTTATAATTAGTTAGAGCTTGTAATGCCTGGAAAAGTCTGTAGTAAAAATTTGTTAGAAAGTATATGTATTGCCATGTTTATTAACAAGGTAAATTTAGGTATTTGTACTTTTCAAAATGGTGAATATGTATAGTTTCTAAAATGTATTGGATTTAATGATATATTGTTTCATGATACACAGGTGTTGGTTATTGGAGGGGGTGACGGTGGTGTTCTGCGTGAGGTTTCACGGCATTCCTCTGTGGAACAAATCGACATCTGTGAAATTGACAAGATGGTTGTAGATGTAAGATCTCTCTTCCTGCATGTGCACAATACTATGCAGTGACCGCTGATATTATTATTTAGTAACTAATGCATTTCAGTGGTTGTGGGTTAAGGGCTTTTAGATGTTTTAGAGCATTTGCTTTCTGTTAGATTTATCTGAACACCAATAGTTTGGTTTACATGTCTTTATCTACCTTCAAATTTAGGTCTGCAATTGATTTTACTGATATTACTTGATTTTTCGACTGTCATGTTAGCTGCTCGTGCTATGCCTTTTTCAATTTTTTAAATTCATTCATTTCCATATTTTGATACTACATTTTGTGCTAGTGATTTGTGCTATTTTTCTCTGACCTCGAAGTTCTAGGAGCAGCTAAGTGAAATAATACTATTTCTAATTGTATCTTTTGTCTTGTGGGGTTGTGTTTCGCTTGGTATTGCTACCCTGCTACAATTCTAGCTATGTAGGTGTTCTTTGTTTCATGATTATTGCCGGTTTGATGAACTATTGTCTGTTGTAGATGCAGTCTTCTTCCTAGATTTAGCAAATTTCTTAAAGCAATTTGTTAACGTACTTCAGCTTGCTTGGAACTAAAATGCAGGTGTCCTTTTCAATGGTTTGTCTCTTTTGTTACTTATTTTTAATTGTCTGTTCCATTGTGCAGGTCTCCAAGCAATTTTTCCCTCATCTAGCTGTTGGATTTGAAGACCCTCGTGTGTCATTACACATTGGAGATGGTTAGTAGCATGTTATATTCTCTGCTTGTCAAGATTTGTTTTGCTTTGCATACTACTCAATCCGTTCCAAATTATAAGACATTTTGGCTTTTCTAGATACGTAGCTTTTGCTATGCACATAGATATACACTATGTCTAGATACATGCTAAAAGCAATGTATCTAGAAAAGCCAAAACGTCTTATAATTTGGAATTGATAGAGTATTTGTTTGGGAGACAACATCTGAGCCTTATTTGTCCCTGATTCAAATGTAGCTTGAATTTTATTACAATCAATACATAGGATATACAACTTCTGGTTTCAACACTTCAACTTGTGTTGATATCATTAGTTGGGTTTGTGTCTCATCCATGTTAATTCTTGTTGGAATTTTGAATGCATATTATTCTATATTTATTTATTTATTTATTTATTTATTTTGAATACATAATTCTATATTTGTTTATTATTTGGTCCATAACTAAATTGGCATATGCTACATTTTGAAGTTCCCCTGACAGCACCTGGGCCTGGCCCCTGCTTTTTATTTCCATGGTTCCAGCTTGATATCCGTGCATAGTTTTAGTCATGTCCTTTCTTTCCGATTCTTTTGATAGTTTAATATTGAATTTTTAATGGCCCACTTCATTTGATGGATGTTTATGTGATGCATTTGATTAATAAGTTCTATGCTAATATTTATGTGCTGTTTAAAGTCTCCGTTGATCTGTTAATGCAGGGGTCGCCTTTTTGAAAAATGCTCCAGAGGGTACTTATGATGCAGTAATTGTGGATTCATCTGATCCGATAGGTAACTGTTGTTAATCGTATGTTTTGTACCTATGGCTCTGTCATTAATGTTTTATCAACATCTGCTTGCATAACCAGGTCCTGCTCAGGAGCTTTTTGAGAAGCCTTTCTTCCAGTCGGTGGCCAGAGCTTTGCGTCCGGGTGGAGTTGTATGCACCCAGGCAGAGAGCATATGGCTACATATGCACATCATTGAAGATATTGTTGTCAATTGTCGCCAAGTTTTCAAAGGCTCGGTTAACTATGCTTGGACAACGGTACCTACATACCCTAGGTATGCACAGCTAATCCTGTGTACGCGATTTTGCCAGTTTCCCCCTTTTTCCATTTGGTTAACATGCTTCCATTGCAGCGGAGTTATTGGGTTCATGCTTTGCTCCACCGAAGGGCCTGCTGTTGATTTCCAGCACCCTGTTTTCAACATTGAGGAGGATGAACATTCTACGAAAGCAAAAGGGCCCCTTAAGTTCTACAACTCAGAGGTGTGTATTTTTGCTGATTTCACTGGCTTTGCATGAGAACTCCTCGAGCTATTTCCTGATTCTATTCTGTATTTTCAGATCCACACGGCATCATTCTGTTTGCCCTCTTTTGCAAAGAGGGTAATCGAGTCAAAGGCGAACTAGACGTGATGATATTTCACCAAGTCCGTTCGATTGGGCTAAGTACCTTAGGCGCAACACAGAATTTGTTGTAGTGTGAAAAGGGATGGCTCCCTTTTCTCCCCCTTTGATGAATAAGCACAGGAGATGAGATGCAACAGTGATCGGAGCTGTCGGTCTATACGATTCTGTTTGTTGTATGTCTCTGCCTGGTGCAGCTATGAAAACGTTTTGCAATAGCTGTTTTCGGCAGTCCTCAGATCAGGTTGAGTTTTGGGCATCATTGATTCTGTTCCTGCTTCGATACCAGGGATGGGATATATAAGAAATAAAACTGTGTAATGATTGTTGCCATCGCATCTTTTTAAAACTGGTTCAGCTCCCTGCTCACTCTTTTGGAACAGCGTGTCTAGGCTCGAAGACCAGTCGATCTGATTTCCTTGGAGCATGATTTGTGGTTTTAGGATGGTGTTGCTGAAGACCCACCTGACAATGGCTATTCTTTTTTTCATTCTATTTCCCCTCTACCTCTCTCTCCTTGACCTCCCGTTCGGCCTCCAGTGTGGGCTCCTGTATTTTTTTATGGATTTTGATGGATTGGGGAATGAGAATGAGTTGCTGGTGCTCCTATATTTTTGATGGATTGGGGAATGAGAATGAGTTGCTCTCCTTTTTTTTTAATGGATTTCGATGACTGAGGAATGAGAGGCGTGAGTTGATTGGGGAATGAGAATGGGTTGCTCTCCTTTTTTATTTAAGGATTTTGATTGACTGAGGAATGAGAGGCATGAATTGCTCTCCCCTTTCTTTGATGGATTGAGGATATGTTGGGGCATGTTTTTTTACATGCAATCTCTATTATCACTGGTTATTGAGAAAATTATCATTTATTCTCAATTTGTTGAAGATGATCTTAGTTCAAATGACAGACTAAAGAATGCATTTGACGTTGTGAGTTGTGACCAAAGGTAAGTAGTGTAGTTTATTTGTTTGTCTAGATTTCAAGAATGAGAGAAGAGCTTGGCAAAGGATATTCGGAACCCCATGTATGTTGCTAGAGGATGACTAAAAATTTGCTGTGCACGAGGTTTCAATTGGATGCTGGACTGGGCTCGTACACATGTTCCTGAGGGTAAAGTTTTATTTAACTTTACCGGAAGATGAGAGGGAGAGAGAGCGGTATTTCCTCGTAAGTTACTTTTTTATATTATTTTTCGCTATGTATCTAAATCTAACATACATTTGTATACATAGTAAAATCTATATAGCAAAAAAAATCAGCGGCAGTGCTAGCGCCCAGACGACTGGATGGGCGCCCGCGCGCTGCACTCTGTTTCACACACTTCACACGGGCCGCGCTGCCCGAGCGACACGAGAGGAAGGGGCGGCGCCTCTAATTCGGAAGGACCCAGCCACGGCGTCATATGGATGCCTTGCCGGCGTCGGGACGAGGACACACCGAGATAAATACAGCAGAAGGTGAGGAGGAGAGATGCAACACCCGATCTGCTTCTGAAATATCCAAATACAAACAGTTGCAACATACGTCTGAAGGTAGATGAAACACTTGAAACATGCTTTTAAAACACTTGAAAAAACACCTGCAACCATACGCAACATCCAGATAAAACACATGCAACGTATGTGTGAAACATATGCAACATCTAGATAAACACACTTGCATAGACGAGACATTGGTAACAGACCTTTGCAACATATGTGTACCATCATTGCAATATATGTAACATCCTGATCTACTTTTACAACATCCATCTGAAACACTTGCAATATACCTTTGAAACATTTGAAACACTCAAAACATACTTTTGCAACATACACTTTCAGCAAAACATGGCAGTCAGGCAGGCGAAGCACGGCACAACGGGATCCCAGGTGTGCGGTCGCGGTGGAGAAGGAGGATGGCAGCACGGGCGGATATGCGGCCCCCGGCGATTGAGCGCACACGGTGGAGGCGGTAGCAGCAGTTAGGTGGTGCGGCGTCGCACGGCGAGCACGCTGCAGCGGTGGAGAGGAAGGCGGGCGGGAGGCATGGTAGAGAGGGAGGCGTGCGGGAGCCACGGCGGAGCCGGTCACGGAGCGGATGCATGAGTTTTTTTGTTTGCAGTGACTGGAGGGGAGCGAAGGGAGCAGATAGGAACGACAGCTTCTGGACGTCGGGTCCACCAGGGACGTCCGACACGGACGGACGTGTGACTTGCAGCATTACCGAAAAATCAAAGCAGCTTATATAACTTAGAAGTATCTAAGACGGTCAGGTCCACCAGGGACGTACGACGTGGACGGACGTGTGACTGACAGCATTACCTAAAAATCAAAGCAGCTTATATAACTTAGAAGTATCTAAGACGACGAGGCATATGCATTGAAACAATTATGGACGTAAAGCCCAATTTGATGGTTCACGGTCTTGAAACGGTCTGCTGCTTGAGACGTGTACTCATGTGATGTGAAGACCAATTTCGATGGCCTTAAGGCCTTGTTTGGATACATGTGTATCTACTTCAATCCATATATGTTAGAGTGGAATAGAATAGAACTTAGTTTAATTTCACTTCAGTCCACTTCAATATATTTGGATTGAGGCCTCGTTCGGCTGGCTGGTGGCTGGTGCTGATTTGTTGTGAGAGAAAAATACTGCTGGCTGCCTGGTGACTGATGCTAAAATGATATGAGAGAAAAACACTGCTGGCTGACTGAGAGCCAACCAGCCGAACAAGGCCTGAGATGAATACATGCGCATCAAACAAGGCCTAATGGATCAATTTCAATGGGGCCTATACTCATCGAGTAGCTGACCAGAAGGGGGGAAATCCTGCAGGCGCCTGATGGCACTATCCTAATCTGCTCGGGCCCAATGTCAGCCAACGTGACGGAATTTGGGATCCCGGATGAAACCGAAAGGAGAGCCTCCCACCAAAGCAACGAAATCCTTGTGGACCAGACAGACAGCACAGGAATGGCGTGGAGTTGTTTGTGGGCAAGTCAGCGTGCAAAGGTAGTTGCCTCTACAAACTACCAGACTTCTCTAGACGGATTTCCCTCCAAATTCCAAAAGCCGCACAGCACCCGCCGGCGTGCGCACGAACGCACGTCACCTCCATCGCAGAGCAAGCAGCCAGCCGCCGCGGCGTGACCGTGAAGAGCGGGAGCCCTGTACTGCATGAGGAGCTGGGCGAGGGCGGCGCTGCTGGGCGCGGTGGGCGCCGCGGAGCTGCTCGTCAGCGCGGTCGTCCACCTGGGCTACGCCTTCTACATCTTCGGCACCGCCGTCATCGCCGACGTCTCGGCCTCCCTCGTGAAGGCCCTGATGGCCGCCGGCGGTGGCGGCGTGGCCAAGGGCGTCGCCGTCGAGGGCGAGGACGAGGCCGCCGCGGTGCTCGACGGGGCCGTGCCGCCCATCGTGCTGGTGCACGGCATCTTCGGCTTCGGCAAAGGCGTGCGTACTTTTCATTCATTTTGCTCCGACGGATGCTCTGCTTTCGTTTCGTTCGTCGTCTCCGGTCACAGACTCACAGGTAGGAAGTTCGTGTGCATTCATTGCAGAGGCTGGGCGGGCTGTCGTACTTCGCCGGCGCGGAGAAGAAGGACGTCCGGGTTGTCGTACAACTGCCGGAAGCATGTCTTCCGGACTGCCCCGCCGCCGACGCTTCCCGATCAGGATCAGAGTCAGAGCTGATTCCACACCAACATCTCGTTCGCCTCTCCACGTCCACGTGAGGCCGTACATGATAATATATCCATCCATTACTTCAGCGATTGTCGTTCGGACTGATTGACAATGTGAATATATTGTTTTATATTACTGTAGGTCATGTTTGCTTATGTTAAAATTTAGTTTATGCTGTGCTGATTTGTTGTAAAAGAAAAATAATATTGGTTAGTTGAAAAGTAGTTCAAGCGAACAGAGTGTTCTCGCTGCCGCCTGAAATTAACACGTCTTTGTAAGGAGAGTGAAGGGAAAGTCGGTAGCATGTTCGATAACAGAGGAGAAGGCGGGAGAAGAGCGTGGCTAGTGGGCCGCGATTGTTGGGCTTAGGTGTGTGAGTGATGGCCTGCACGCCGGGTCGGTTGGGCCCAAGGCCTGGTATAAAGAAGTAAAAAAGTAGGCATACCCATGTTAGTTACAAGTGCATCAAAAAAATAATTAGTTTATTGTAATTAAGTTATGTTATGTCCAAAGTTGCAAAAACAAAAAGATTTTTCATATCTAATAGATCATGCATGTATCAATTAAATCTAAAAAAAGATCTTTATATCTAAAATTTTTCTAATATCATCTATTACCTCCTAGAAAGTAATACATGATTCTAACCATCCAATCTAATTAAATGAACGACTCACAGTTATTTAAGAGTATGATTGTAGATGTTATAAAATTACCTTCCATGCTGTACATGGTCGTCTCCAGATGTAGCTGCAAATGCCCCGATTGATGTTTTACTCCGATGCACGTCAGTAAATTAAGTGCAACCAAGACCACCACCCTCCCATGAAAGCTGGATCGAGTTGGCAATGGCAAGGGAAAAAAAATGAAAACGGAGATTATGAAAGTGGAAGAAAAACTAGCCAGGATAAACACATCTACACAAACCGTTCCACCATATTTAAACCCGCTGTTTTTTCATACTCCAAATCATCAACTTCTTGTTTGTACAGGAGATAATCAGCTTAGCTTATCTTGGTTAGGACACCAAGAGACAAAAATGGCACCTTTAAATAACAAATGTCAGAAAACTTTCTAAAACAATACCACTAACAAGTAAACAGAATAGTAAGATCTAGCAACCAACCTCTAGACATCTCACAGAATTCCTTCGTAGGTTTTTCCATCATCCTCTGATCAAATATTTGAATAAAACACCAAAGAAAAAAAGAATTATGTGAGTTTTTATGTGCTTGTTGGAATATCTATGATCAAGGCTATATTTTTCAAAATAAATGAGTTTTAATTGTTCAATTGTCTTATTTCAATTGTCGCTGTTTCGTTGGAGCGCTGCTCAGGCTTGACCAGCGCGTCCGGTCCGTTACGGGACCAGCGCGTCCGGTTGAGCTTCGCGCGTCCGGTCCGCACGACCAGCGCGTCCGGACAGCACGACTTCAGCTGTTTCGAGTGCCTAATGGCTCTATTCGAAGGGGTACGTCTATAAATACTCGTTGACCAGCTCAAAGCTCTCTCTCTTGCATTCTTTGACATACTTGTGAGCACTTTGAGCTAAGCAACTCCTCTCCCACTCATCTCTCTTGCTTCTTTGCATATTCGAAGTGAGATTGAGTGATCTAAGTGCATTTGCATTGTGAGATTGCATCTAGTTGGCACTTGGTGGTTGATTTGCTGCGGGATTCTTGTTTCTCTTGGTGGTTGCCACCACCTAGACGGCTTGGAGTAGCTTGGAGGCGTTGGCAAGAGTTGGTGATTGTTCTTGGCCACCTCCGGTGATTGTGAGGGGTTTGTGCCTACCTCGGCGAAGCGCCAAAGGCAACGTTAGTGGATTGCTCGTGTCATTTGCAACCTTTTGCCATTTGGTAGGTTCTTGTGACGCCTTTTGAGAGGCTCAGTGTGAGACCGATTAGCCACCGAACCACATGGTGAAGAGGGACACAACGGGGACTAGCGTGCCGGCAAGCACGTGAACCTCGGGATAAATATTGTGTCATCACTTTCTTATTGTGACTAATCGATCCCGGTGGTTGTGTATTGTGGAATTCATCTCTTGATCATATTGATTGGTTGGCTCAATACTTCGCCCATCGGTGATACCCTCCTAGCTCTCTCTTGTATTAATTTCTTAGTTACCTTGCTAGATTGTTAGTGTAGCTAGTTAGCTTTAGTTGTAGCTAAGTTGTGCGGTTTAACTTGTGCGGTTGAGTGCAAATTTACTAGAATTGTGAATTGGTTAGGTGGCTTGCAAACACCCCGTAGGCTAAGCAAAACTCGCATCTCGCTATTTGCTATATTGATAAACTTGTTTAGCTTGTCTTTGTAGAATTTTTTAAAAGGTTATTCACCCCCCTCTAGCCATCAAGACCTTTCAAGTGGTATCAGAGCCGTGGTCACCGTTTGTAAGGCTTAACAACCTCGGTGTAAGATGGCTCAAGTTGTATTCAACCATATTGGGGGCAAGCCTCCATTCTTTGATGGTGTCTCATCTTTTGATCATTGAAAATGAAAGATGAAGCAATATCTTGGCTCTATAAATGAGAAGGTTTGGGAGGTGACACATCACGATTATGCTATCATTGATCCCGACAACCTCACCAACAATGACCGCATCAACAACCAATGCAATACTATGACTCTCAACACTCTCTACAATGGGATTAATGCAAAGGTCTTTGAGTAAATCAAGGATCTTGAGATGGCAAGTGAAGTATGGACAAAATTAGAGGAAACATATGAGGGTACTTCAACGGTAAAGAGTGCCAAGCTCTATATGCTCAAGGATAAGTTTGCAAGCTTTAAGATGAAGGATGATGAGTCCATACCAGAGATGTTCTATAGGCTACAAGTTATTGTCAATTGTCTCAAGAGCCTAGGAGAAGATGTCAAGGACAAGGACTTCTCACATAAGTTCTTGATGAACTTACCTAAGAAGTTTGCTATCTTGAGAAAGATGATCCAAAGAGAGGGTTTGGACAAGGTGACTCCAAACCAAGTGCTTGGAGATGTCATGACCGATGCTCAATATGATGATGATGAAGATGAGAAGGAGATCAAGGTCAAGCAAGAGAAGCCCATTGCATTCAAGGCTTCATCTTCTAAGGGCAAGAGCACGGTGGAGAGCGATGATGATGATCCATTCGATGATGAGACCATGGCCCTCCTTGTGCACAAGATGGGAAGGTTCATGAAGAAGAAAGGATATGGGGCAAGGAAGAGGAGAGACACTATGAAGGCAAAGGATGTGCTTTGCTACAATTGCAATAGCCCGATCACATAGTGGCGGATTGCCCCTATGAAGATAAGAGATTTCATAATAGGGACTTGAAGCTCAAGAAGAACAAGAAGGATAAGAAAGAGAAGGAGAAAAAAGCAAAGAAGAGCTTCACATTCAACAAGAAGAAGAAGGGTGGTGGTTATGTGGTCACTTGGGATAGTGACAATTCCGATAGTGATAATGATGCAAGCTCTAGTGATGATGAAAGGACCACTCGGTGAGCCATTGCAAGCATCGCCCTCTCCAACAAGCCATCCATCTTCGACACTACATCGACATGCCTTATGGCCAAGCCTACCAAGGTAAAATATAATGATAGTGATGATGATTTTTATGCTAGTGATGGTTGTAGGAGTGATGATGAGGAGGATGAGGACTACTCCAAGGATGATCTATTGGGCATAATAGATCAAATGAGCAAGGGCCACAAGAGGACAACCAAGACATACAAAATCTTGGAACAAGAGCTCATTGCCAAGAGCAATGAAAATGATGCCTTGATGGAGGAGCTTGTTGCTCTCAAAAAGAGTAAGGAGTGCAAAGGAATTGAACAAGATCTCAAAGCTCTTAGGAAATCCTTTGATGAGCTAGAGGCCTCTCGTGAGTGTCTAAAGGAAGACCACGAGGACCTTGAAGTTGCTCACACTAGGCTTAAGGAAGCCCACTCCACTCTACTTAAGCTCATCAAGGAAAAGGACCTCAAGTTGGAGAAGTTCATGAAGGAAGCTAAGAAGGAGCAAGTGATTGTCACTTGTGATATTGGACTAACATGTGATATTATTGATGATTCTTTATTTGTTGGTCCTACTAATGCTTCATGTAGCTCATCATCATCCACCACAACCAACTCTTTCTCTACTACTAGTGATTCATCACTCGTGGTTGAGAATGAGACTCTCAAGAGAGAAGTGGATGATCTCACCCGCGCATTAGGCAATGCCTATGGTGGGGATGCCCGCTTACTAAAATGCTTGGGTAGCCAAAGGTTCTCTCTTAACAAAGAGGGTTTAGGCTATACTCCCAAGAAGGGCAAGGCGGCCTTTGCTACTTCAAAGCCTCGCTTTGTGAAGGGCAATGGTCGTTATTGCAATAGATGCAAGCAAGTTGGGCATCTAGAGATTAATTGTAATAAAATGAACAAGAACAACAATAAGTTTCATGCTAAAATGGATTGCATTTGTTTTGATTCTTGTTATGTGCTTACCAAGGGTGAGAAGGGCGTGCAAGCTAAGTTTGTTGGTACACCAATTGTGGGTCCAAAGAAGAAGGTCATTTGGGTACCAAAGAGCTTAGTGACTAACCTCCAAGGACCCAAACTAGTATGGGTACCTAAGAATCATTAATTTGTTTTGTAGGTCAATTACAAAACCGGAGGAATGCATTGGGTGCTTGATAGTGGGTGTACTCAACATATGACCGGTGATTCAAGAATGTTCAACTCAATCAAACCCAATGATAGTGGCATTGAAAGTATCATATTTGGTGACAATAGTAAGGGTGATGTAAAAGGACTTGGAAGGATTGCAATCTCAAATGATCATAGCATTTTCAATGTACTCTTAGTTGAAAAGTTGAACTTCAATCTTGTCTCGGTTGCTCAATTGTGTGATCTTGGTTTCAAGTGCATATTTGGTGTTGATGATGTGGAGATAGTTAGTGTTGATGGCTTCAACTTGATCTTCAAGGGCTTTAGATATGAGAAGCTATACTTGGTTGATTTTAATGCTAGTGATACTCAACTTTCAATATGCTTGCTCACCAAATCAAGTATGGGTTGGTTATGGCATAGAAGACTTGGTCATGTTGGCATGAAGCAATTGAACAAGTTAGTGAAGCATGACTTAGTTAGAGGCTTGAAGGATGTCACATTTGAGAAAGATAAGCTATGTAGTGCATGTCAAGCCGGAAAGCAAGTAGGCAACACTCATCCATTGAAAAGTATCATGAGTACTTCCAAGGCATTTGAGTTGTTGCACATGGATCTATTTGGGCCAACTACATACATAAGCATTGGTGGCAACAAGTATGAGTTTGTGATTGTGGATGATTTTACTAGATATACATGGTTATTCTCTCTTGTGGACAAGAGTGATGTATTTGACATATCCAAGAAGTTCATCAAGAGAGTGCAAAATGAGTTTGAGACCACAATCAAGAAAGTAAGAAGTAACAATGGAAGTGAGTTTAGAAACACAAGAGTTGATGAGCTATGTGATGAACTTGGAATCAAACATCAATTTTCGGCCAAGTATACACCTAGTTGAGAGGAAGAATAGAACCTTAATTGATATGGCAAAATCAATGTTGAATGAGTATAATGTGAGTCATTCATTTTGGGCCGAAGCAATCAACACGGTGAAAGTCCCTAGTTTGGTTTTGGCTAATTGATGAAACCTAGGACTAACCTTTGTATCTAAGTGGATGATTTAGATAAAGGTGGTCATTGAATATGAGACATGACATTAACTCATGTGACCAAGATGATGAAGACCGAGATGATGCTTGGCTCGATGGACCGGTTGTGAAGGTGAAGGGCAAGTCGAGGCTTCGAAGCGAAGGACCATGCGATGGTGAAGCTTGAGCAAGACTTGGCGCCGACGGACCGATGCAACGGTGAAGAACAAGTGAAGTCAAGGTCGATGGATCGAGACGGTCATGTGATGATATGAAGTGGATCATATCTCTTGGAAAAACAAAATGGGCTCAAGGCAAAGGTATAACCATAGGGCCATTTTATTTTGCACTCAAGACACCATATAGGGTGTGAGTGGTTTAGGATCGATAGCCGAACTATTAAGAGGGGAAGTCTTATCGGTTATTCGACGCATGGGTGCCACTAGGTGAATTCATGAAGTGCATTGCATGTAGGGCCTAGTGAGCTAACTGGAAAACCTTTGAAAATGATTATGAAAATGCTAACACACGTGCACAAGGTGGTGATCACTTGTTGGTGTTGGCACATTTGCAAAGGTGATGGAGTTTGAGCGGTAGAGAAGGGTTTGGGTCCCTCTCTCCCTCCCGCCGAGCTTGCGAGCGTGGGATTCAGGTGTTTTTGAGGAGTTGAAATGCCTATTTTCCACTACGCCGAAAGTCAGAAAAGAAACAGAGGCGAACGGAGGTCACAGAGGTGACCGGACGCTGCACTGGACGCGGTCACGGTTTGACCGGACGCGTCCGGTCAGTTCAACACAGCAGTCAGGTGCGTGGGTGTTAGGGTTTCGCACCGGCGTGTCCGGTCACTCGCGGGACCGGCACGTCCGGTCGGGCACCCAGAAGTGTAGCGCGTTGCGTAAAGCTGACCGGACGCGCGGCGCGTCCGGTCACACGCGATCGGACACGTCCGGTCATTGAGGGAGCTTACTGGACTCTAACCGGACGCTGGCACTGTCGCGTCCGGTCGTTGTCTAGAGCGCGTCCGGTCGATGGTTCGCGGGCGCGTGGTGCTGTGCGATCGACACGTCCGGTCGTTTGAGCGGCGCGTCCGGTCATTGCGTTTGACCGTTGGCGCGCAGTGACCATTAGAGGATCGAGCGGTCGCAGTTGAATTCGGGAGAACACGTGGACGGTGCAGGGCGATCGGACACGGTGCAGCGCGTCCGGTCAGTTTCGACCGGCACGTCCGGTCGTCCCGAAAAACGCCCAATGAAGGGGTACAACGGCTCTATTCGTTTGGGATGCTTATAAATACTTGTTGGCCGGCCCTTGGGGAGGTCTCTCATGATTTCTAACACTCTTGTGCATCCTTTGAGCTAGAGCTTCTCCCTCTCACTCTCTCTCTTGCTTGATTGCAAATCAAAAGTGAGATTGAGTGATCCCAAAGTACATTACATAGCTTGAGGGCATCTAGTGGCACTTGTGGGTGGTTTAGCCGGTGGATTTCTTGTTACTCTTGGAGAGTACCGCTCCTAGCTGGCTTGGAGATTGTTGGAGGCGTTGGCAAGAGAAGGAGATTGTTCTTGGCCACCTCCGGTTGATTGTAAGAGGTTCTTGTGCTTTCCTCGGCGGAGTGCCAAAAGCAACTCTATTACATTGCGCGTGTCATTGAGTTACCTCACTTGAGAGTGGTGTCTTGCGGTGCCTTGCGGGGCGTGCCTTGAGGGGCAAGTGACTTGAGGGTCACACCGAGAAACCATCTAAGTGTTGGTCGACACAACCGGTGACGTAGCTTGTCGGTGCACAAGTGAACACCGGGTGAAAAAAATATTATGTCTCTTGTCTCCCGGTGATTGATCTTCATATTGTGTTATTGTCAATATTAATTGATTGTATATCATCTTGGTGATTGGCAACATCTTCACTCCACCGTCGGTATAATATTCACAATCCTCTCTCTTGATTTACATTTACTAGATTATCTTGTGTAGCTCTAGTGGTAGCCTTTGCTAGTAGTTGTTAGCTTGCTCACTAGTGTAAGTTTAGTGACTTAGCTCTTGTGTGAACTAGAGATCATAATCTATTAGACTTGTAGATAAGAGGCTCGCATCACAACCGTAGGCTAAGCAAAACTCGCTTTACGCCGTTTGTTATTCTAACAAGTTTGCTTAGTGGCTTGTGTAGGATTTTTTTATAGGTTATTCACCCCCCCTCTAGCCATCTAGGACCTTACACATGGCTTGCTTCTATAGCAATCGCCTCTATTGCCACAAGTTCTTAGAGAAAACACCATATGATATCTTAAATGGAAGAAAGCCCAACATTGCATACTTTCGGGTATTTAGTTGCAAATGCTACATCTTGAAGAAGGGCACTAGATTAAGCAAGTTTGAGAAGAAATGTGATGAAGGATTCTTACTTGGTTACTCCACTACTAGCAAAGCTTATAGAGTTTGGAATTTGGCTAGTGGTTTACTTGAAGAAGTGCATGATGTTGAATTTGATGAAACAAATGGCTCTCAAGATGAAGAAGATAAATTGGATGATGTGAGAGGAACTCAGTTGACCAATGCTATAAAAGAAATGGATATTGGTGATATTAGGCCAAAGCAAGTGATTGATGTGGATGACAACAAAGATCAAGTGCTCCAAAGTCCAATTACACAAGCTAGTGGTTCTCTAATGCAAAATAAAGCTAGTACATCATCTCAAGTGCAACAAGATCAACAAGTGGCTAGTTCATCATCTCCAACTCATGATCAACATCAACATCTAAGCAATCAAGTCCAAGTGCTTCTACCAACTAACATTGCAAGAGACCATCCATTGGATTCTATAATTGGTGACATACAACAGGGACTTCAAACTAGACCAAGATTGGCATCATTTTATGCTCACTCTTCTTTTGTGTCAATGGAAGAACCCAAGGACATTGATAAAGCATTGAGAGATCCGGATTGGGTAAATGCAATGCATGAAGAGCTCAACAACTTCAAGAGAAATGAAGTATGGGAACTAGTTGAGAGGCCTATGGATCAATGTTATTGGAATAAGATGGTTCTTTCGCAACAAGTAAGATCAAGATGGAATAGTAGTAAGAAACAAAGTAAGACTAGTGGCTCAAGGTTACACACAAATAGAGGGTCTTGACTTTGGTGAAACATATGCCCGGTTGCAAGATTGAAAGCAATTAGGATCTTACTTGCCTATGCTTGTGCTCACAATATCAAGCTATATCAAATGGATGTGAAGAGTGCAATTCTCAATGGATACATTCAAGAAGAGGTGTATGTGGAGCAACCTCCCAGTTTTGAAGATGACAAGAAACTCAACCATGTATACAAGTTAAGGAAGGCTTTGTATGGATTGAAGCAAGCACCTAGAGCATGGTATGAAAGATTGAGGGACTTCTTGCTATCCAAAGGATTTGTCATGGGCAAAGTGGATACTACTCTCTTCACCAAGAAGATTGGGAAAGACTTGTTTGTGTGGCAAATATATGTTGATGATATCATATTCGGTTCAACCAATCAAGATTATTGTGATAAGTTTGGGAAAATGATGGCAAAGGAATTTGAAATGTCAATGATTGGTGAACTTAGTTTCTTTCTTGGACTTCAAATCAAACAAATGAAGGAAGGAACATTTGTAAGCCAAACCAAATACATAAAGGATATGCTAAAGAAGTTTGGTATGGAAGATGCAAAAGGAATCACTACTCCAATGAGCACTAATGGAAGCATGGATAGTGATAAGAATGGCAACATGGTGGATCAAAAGCTATATAGATCAATGATTGGTAGCCTACTCTATGTGACGACATCAAGGACCGATGTAATGTTTAGTGTATGCATGTGTGCAAGATTTCAAGCCTCACCAAGAGAAAGTATTGCACTATCTACAGCCAAGGCCGAATACATCGCCGCGGGTAGTTGTTGTGCACAAATCTTATGGATGAAGGCAACATTGAAAGATTTTGGAATCAATTTTAAGAATGTGCCATTGCTATGTGATAATGAAAGTGCCGTGAAGCTAACCAACAATCCGGTTCAACATCAAAGAACAAAGCATATTGATGTTCGCCATCACTTTATTAGAGATCATCAACAAAAGGGTGACATTGCTATTGAGAGTGTGGGCACCGAAGATCAACTAGCCGATCTATTCACCAAGCCACTTGATGAGAAAAGATTTCACAAGCTCAAGAATGAGTTGAACATACTTGACTTCTCCAACATGAGTTGATGCACCCCATATATGACATGCCTCTCCTTCGAGCCCCAAGGTACAATTGGTTGACATGTCATACATTCTATACTAAGGACATGTTTAGTGCATCTAGTCATGATTTCTTATGTTCTAGGCTCATTCATGAAAATCAAATGAATTTGAAGGTTATATGGTGCCACTATTGTTTCTTTGCTATGTATGATCTAGTGGTAGCATATAACTTGTTTGAGAGCTTGTGATCCTAAGTGTTTTGATCTAGATAACTTGTTTAAGTATTTGCTTCAACATGGTGCATGATAACCCTTCTAGTGAGGTGTGAAGAAGCCTGCCCTTGGATCAAACCGAAGCATTTTATTCATGCAAGCAATCTAGGTTGAATTATAAACATGATAATCTATCTACAATTGGTCCCTTGTGGTCCTTGGTGCCAAAGGGGGAGAAAATGTTGTTCACAAAGATAGATTCTAAAGGAGGAGAAAATGTTGTTCACAAAGATAGATTCTAAAAGGGGAGAAAACCTAAAGGGGAGAATTGATAAAAGAAGGGGATCAACTAAAATTTTAACTAAAATTTTGAGCACACAAGTAGGGGGAGCAAGCTCTTAAACATGAATGTTGCATTTCCATGTGCACTTCATATGTATAATGCATAGTTATGCTTTTCCTTTTCTCCGATACATTGCTTGTGTGGTGACTTGCTAGTATAATTTGAATGGTATATTGAGGTACTAGCATGAATAGGAAGTAGTTAGATTTTTCTTGCCTTATGTTTTTCAAAGTGGTACTAGAGCCTTGCTTATAATGTTGATCTCACGAGGTTTCTAGTTATGTTTGTGCTTTTCCAAGTGGTATCTAACTACACAAGGTGCTAATTTGGTGTTTATCGCTACTCCAATGGTATCACGCTTCAAAGGTCTATAATCTAAAACACTTAGCACCTATTGATAGTCAATGCTCCTATATTTTCCTATCTAAGCATGTATGCTTCCTAAATCCAAACATATATCATACGTGTAGGGGGAGCCATTGCTATCACTCTGAATAGATCGGCTAATTGATCTTCGGTGCCCACACTCTCAATAGCAATGTCACCCTTTTGTTGATGATCTCTAATAAAGTGATGGCGAACATCAATATGCTTTGTTCTTTGATGTTGAACCGGATTGTTGGTTAGCTTCACGACACTTTCAATGTCACATAACAATGGCACATTCTTGAAGTTGATTCCAAAATCTTTCAATATTGCCTTCATCCACAAGATTTGTGCACAACAACTACCCGCGGCGATGTATTCGGCTTCGGCGGTAGATAGTGCAATACTATTTTGCTTCTTGGATGACCATGAGACAAGTGATCTTCCCAACAATTGACAAGTCCCGGAGGTGCTCTTTCTCTCAACTTTGTCACCGGCATAGTCGGAATCCGAATATCCAACTAGCTCAAAGCTTGCACCTTTGGGATACCACAATCCAACATCTTGTGTATGCTTTAAGTACCTCAATATTCTCTTTGTTGCCTTCAAATGACTTTCTCTTGGTGAGGCTTGAAATCTTGCACACATGCATACACTAAACATTACATCGGGCCTTGATGCGGTCACATAGAGTAGGCTACCAATCATTGATCTATATAGCTTTTGATCCACCATGTTGCCACTCTTGTCACTATCCAAGCTTCCACTAGTGCTCATTGGAGTAGTGATTCCTTTTGCATCTTCCATACCAAACTTCTTTAGCATATCCTTTATGTATTTGGTTTGGCTTACAAATGTTCCTTCCTTCATTTGTTTGATTTGAAGTCCAAGAAAGAAACTAAGTTCACCAATTATTGACATTTTAAATTCCTTTGCCATCATTTTCCCAAACTCATCACAATAATCTTGATTGGTTGAACCGAATGTGATATCATCAACATATATTTGCAACACAAACAAGTCTTTCACAATCTTCTTAGTGAAGAGAGTAGTATCCACTTTGCCCATGACAAAACCTTTGGATAGCAAGAAGTCCCTCAATCTTTCATACCATGCTCTAGGTGCTTGATTCAATCCATACAAAGCTTTTCTCAACTTGTAGACATGACTTGGTTTCTTGTCATCTTCAAAACTGGGAGGTTGCTCCACATACACCTCTTCTTAAATGTACCCATTGAGAAATGCACTCTTCACATCCATTTGATATAGCTTGATATTGTGAGCACAAGCATAGGCAAGTAAGATCCTAATTGCTTCCAATCTTGCAACCGGGGCATAAGTTTCACCAAAGTCAAGACCCTCTATTTGTGTGTAACCTTGAGCCACTGGTCTTGCTTTGTTTCTTACTACTATCCCATCTTGATCTTGCTTGTTGCGAAAGAGTCATCTTGTTCCAATGACATTGTGATCCTTAGGCCTCTCAACTAGTTCCCATACTTCATTTCTCTTGAAATTGTTGAGCTCTTGAAGGGTCGAGATGGCGGACTAGAGGGGGGTGAATAGTCCTTTTTTAAAAAATAAACGTGTTAGCTAACCAAAACAAATGCGGAATTAAACTTATCGGTCTAGCCAAGACTACACCCCTCTAATTAAGTTCACAAGCACCTCACAAAGATCCTAATTAAACAACTAAGGTGCTTTCCTTAGCAAGAGCTCTCCTATTTAATTCTAGAGCAAGGTCACACAAACCTATGCACTAGTACTTTGCAAGCAAGAGGGAGCTCCTACACAACTAGTGAAGCAAAAGCACAAAGCTCCTAAGCTCACTAGCAATGCTCAATAACAAGGCAACTAATGCCAAATTAGAGAGCGCAAAACACTTAGCTACACAAACTAAGCAATGTGACTAACAAGGTTACACAAACCAAATTAGTCACGCAAAGGGAAGCTTCTAGCTACACAAGCAAGAAGACAACTAGCAAGCTACACAAGCAAACTAGTTACGAGAGCAACTACACAAGCACAAGTATATATGAAAGTAAATACAAGCTTGTGTTACACGAAGGCAAACCACCGAGAAGAGTAGACAATGTTGACACGGTGATTTTCTCCCGAGGTTCACTTGGTTGCCACCAAGCTACGTCCCCGTTGTGTCGACCAACACTTCGTGGTTCGGCGGCTAATCGGTCACACACCGAGCCTGTCAAAAGGCACCGCAAGAACCTACCAAAAAGTGTGGTAGCTCAATGACACGATCAACTAGAGTTGCTCTTCGCGATCCCCGCGGGGTGAGCACAATGCCCCTCACAAAGCTTCTCCGGAGCCTCGCACAATCTTCTTGCGAGCTTCGACGGAGCCACAAGCCACCAAGCCGTCTAGGAGGTGGCAACCTCCAAGAGTAACAAGCACCACCGGCTTGCAACACGATCACCTAGTGCCACATGATGCAATCTCTCAAAGCAACGCACTAGAATCGCTCTCTCACTCGATCCGATGAACACTATCAAGCATGAGTGAGTTAGTGGGCTCCCAAGCACTACCACACAAGTCACAAAGACTATAGTGTGCTCAGCTCTTGGCCACAGCCGGCCAAGGCATCTATTTATAACCCCACGGTCAAATAGAGCCGTTACCCCTTCACTGGGCAAAACTCGGGACGATCGGACGCGCCGGTCGTAACTGACCGGACGCGCTTCACCGCGTCCGGTCGTCCTGCGACGTCCACGTGTCCCTCGAATTTCAAATGCGACCGTTAGATCTTCCAACGGTCACTGACCCCAACGGTCAAAACAACGACCGGACGCGCCTCAGGCAACGACCGGACGCGCCTGTCAAACGACCGGACGCGCCGCTACGAACGACCGGACGCGCCGATCGCACTGACCCGCGTGCCCGCGACGCAACGACCGGACGCGCTCCTTGTGATGACCGGACGCGACAGTGCCCGCGTCCGGTTAGAGTCCAGTAAGCTCCTTGAACGACCGGACGCGTCCGATCATCAGTGACCGGACGCGCCTCGCGTCCGATCGTACTCAGTTTCCTCTGGACACCTGACCGGACGCGCCGGTCCCGCGAGTGACCGGACGCGCCGGTTGCAAACCCTAGCAACGCGCCTGCGCTGCACTGACCGGACGCGTCCGGTCATACCATGACCGCGTCCGGTGCAGCGTCCGGTCACCTCTGTGACCTCCGTTCGCTTCTGTTTCTTTTCCGACTTCCGGCGCAGTAGAAAATAGGCGTTTCACTTCTCCAAAAAGCGCCGAATCCCGCCTCGCAAGCTCGGCGGAAGGGAGAGAGGAACCCAAACCCTCTCTACCGCTCAAACTTCATCGCCTTCGTAAATGTGCCAACACCAACAAGTGATCACCACCTTGTGCACGTGTGTTAGCATTTTTCATAATCATTTTACCGAAGGAGTTAACCACTCAACTTGCCACGCCACTCGATCCTAGCAACGATGCATAGTTAGATCACACGAGTGGCACTAGATGATCGATATGCAAACAAGTTTGCCCCTCTTGATAGTACGGCCATCTATCCTAAACCCGGTCATAAACTTCTCTACACACCTATGACCGGTAAAATGGAAATGCCCTAGGTTATACCTTTGCCTTGCGCATTCCATTCCATCTCCATTGATGTTGATGCAACACATGCACCAACCAATCACCAAATGATATGATCCACTTCATATCATCACGTGACCGTATTGGTTCATCGATCTTGACCTCACTTGCTCTTCACCGTTGCATCGGTCCATCGGCGCCAAGTCATGCTCAAGCTTCACCGTCACATGCGGTCCCTCACTTCAAAGCCTCTAACTTGCCCTTCACACTTGCAACCGGTCCGTCGAGCCAAGCCTCATCTTGATCTTCTCCACCTTGGTCACATGACTCCATGTCATGTCTCATATGCAATGAGCTCCTTCATGACACCATCATATGTGGACTAATCTCCTGTGTATCTCACATAACCACATATTAGTCCACCTAAGTTGTCACTCAATTACCAAAACCAAACAAGGACCTTTCAATCTCCCCCTTTTTGGTAATTGATGACAACTCTACAAAGATATGGAAATTAAGCTTTTTCAAGCTAGCACTTCACACAAGTGTAAATTGCTAACTTGTTTTGGATTTAACGTTACTTATCCAACATTTAAGCTCTATGTCAAGATTTGGATAAGCACCATAAAATCCGACTTGGTAGTGATAACTCCCCCTACATATGTGCTCAAATGGTTTGGTTTCAAGCTTGCACATATGCATAAATATGAAATTTGTGGGAGGGTTAGCACTACTAAGTGATGCTAAGGTGTACAGAATAAACCTTTGTAGCTCGCTACCAATTAGTAGCTTGATACCATTTGAAAATCACAAGTTTGCCATCATCCTTAGCATCATGAGTAGCTAGACATCAAAAATACTAGAAACCCCGTGAGATCAACATTATAAGCATGGTTCTAGTTTTTGCATGATAATCACAAGTCTAGCTAACATCCTATGCATGCTAGTTATCAAATCATCATTCAAGTTCTATAACTAGCATACACCACACAAGCATGCATATTGAATTTAAGAACTTTATGCAATGCAAGCAAGCACATGAATTATGCATATATCAAATGTAATCAATCAAAGTTCATGAGCTTGCTCCCCCTACTTGTGTGCTTTCTTTGTTCAAGAATGTTTGATCCCCTTACATTCTTCAATGTTGCTCCCTCTTTGTCCATGTCCATGTCCAATCTTTCCAATCTCTCCCCAAAGCTCAAAAAGCTTTCATATCTTTGTCCAATCTCTCCCCCTTTGTCATCAATTTCCATAAAAGGTGTTCTTCTCAATTGATACAAAGGCTTGCATTGGGGTAGATGGTTGAGACTTGAATATTGCATTTTTGATGGACATTACCACATATGTTGGAATGACAAACTTTATGGTTGCTCTTGAGATTCCACATAGGATCTTTGACCTTGATACCAATTGGTGGGGCTTCTCCCCCTATGTCATAGCATGTGTCATTCACTTGAGATATCACTTGAAGATGAGGGTAGCATTACTTGATTTGATCACTTAAAGTTGAGGATCACTTGTGAAACCATCTTATGATACCACATGAAGATACCATGAGTAGAAATGTGATACCATTTGAAAGAATTTTCTAGTATGGATCTACTTTGAAGGATTTGACAATAATATTCACTTCTTGAACATTTGTTATCTTTATGAGTACCACTTGTAAGATATCACTTGTAGATGATGATCTAGACACCACTAGTGAATATAACTTGGAAGATCAATTTGAGTCTAGATACCACTTGAAACAAACTAGATATCCATTTTCATTGTTGTCTTGTGCGTGTACTCTTATTATTGTCATGAGCTTCTTGTATGACTTGAACTAAGTTGATTTGCCTAAGATTCCAAGTCCGGTTTGATCCAATGACAAGCTTTTTCACACCTCATGCTAAGGGTTATCTTGCCAATGTTGTACTTGTCACTTGTTAGCAATCCAAACTAGATCAAGTACTTGGGTTTACTAGCTCATGAACAAACTCATATACATACCACTAGAACATTTTAATCATTCAAGAAATAGTGGTAGGCAATGAATCTAAAATTTTCATTTGTCATGCATGATCCTAATAAGCATGTACTATATGCACTAACCGCATACTAGTAAGGGATGAAATGATCATGCACATTACAATGATACCTTTGCTATATTGGAGTAGAGGATAGTCACATAAATTCATTACTCCAATAGCAATGTGAAGTCCAATTTATAAGCTTGGTGAAGACCAATCATCATAGATAAATCCATTTTTCACCCATATGAAATAAAAACCACTTATGATTAAGTGCACTATCTCTTGAGTTGTGGTTGGCTTGCTTCATCTTTTTGATCAATGCTTGCATGAGAGAACTACTTAGAATACCATTTGAGATATATGACTAGCTCTCTTTTGGGTGTTGCTTGCTTTTCTTGATCAACCCTTTTGATTGCTTCAACTAAGCATCACAGGTTCCTCGGATCACCACTTCCATGTTAGCCTTCCAAGTCCCAAACTTGGTTTCACCTACACACGGCGGCAAGCCCCTCACTAGGGAGAAGTGACCTTTCTCCAAAGAACCACTCTTGATACTCACTTGAAATGATATAGTTTGATTGATCCAAATGATGAACTCAATCTTGATGAATAATCCTTGAATCTACATTTGAGTCCAACTCTTTCTACTTGTTTAAATCTTTTTCCTTCTACCAAATGATCTCCAATCATCACTAGAACTTAAACTTTATCTTCATCTTAAGTTTGATCTTGATCTTCAAAATGAGTACCAAATAAGTACACCAAGTACATTCCACAATCAAATGTTCTTGTACTCATTGCTTTTCATGCTTATAGATCAATCCAAAACCAAACTTAGGTACCTCAACCACTTATAAACAAGTTTCCAACTTGAGGACCTTTCAATCAAAGTGACTCTAGATTAATCCAATGATTGTCGCTTTTCTGGCAGATTCTGCACCCTTCAAAGAAAAATTCATATCTCCCAATGTACAGATCCAAATGCCATAAGATTTGGTGGAGATGTGATTCACTAAGTCATCTAGCAGCTGTAAAAATTTGAGATTCCTTTGACATCTAGATTGCTACCAGATTTCAAATCTTCCACCACTGCTTCATGCTGAAAACTGCTGCACTATAGCTGACAAGATGTACTCCAAAGCCGAAGCATCTCTTATCCAATTCTCATGAAATTTCTACAGCATCTTCTTCCATAAGTGCAGAGCATGTATACCAAATTTCAAGCCAATCCAAATAGATTTGATCACTCAAACATGGCTAAAATAACTGCTAGCTCAGATTTTCAATATAGGACAGATTTCAATACATGAGCTATTCTTCATCAAATATGAATCAAACTTGAAACTAACTTGTTTGAATACTTTCACAAGACATATATCCATTCAATCCACTTACTAAATGTCATCTCATGAATTTATCCAACACAAACCAATCCAAACTTGATTTCTAAACTTTTAATCCATTCAAACATCTCATAGCAAGCAACATTGCATATATATCCAATTCAATCAACTCATATGCACCCAAATGAAATAATCAACAAGAGATATACCTTGGTTAGCTCATGATTATTCATAGCAAGCTTTCTACTCAAGCCATAAAATAATTCCAATAAAACATCCACAACTTGATCATGACACTTGTATGTTGTAGCACTTGGACTTCACTTATTTTGATTTGGCATTGGGATTGGATATGCATTGAGCTTCATAACTTGACTCAATATATGATGAACAAAATGAAACCAATTGAATCAAGCCTCCAATGCCGATGGTACCTACAAACAATCATCCACTCTTTGATGGTACCCAAACAAGTTTGGGTCCTCTCAAGTTAGGTGCAACATACTTAGGCATTGCCTTAGTATGAATAGCGGGATGTTTTGCAATTTCAACCAATAAGGTACCATTGCCATCCTTTCTAAGCATATTAGTATCATTAATTGAACTAGGCTTAGAATTGTTACCTAGGGGACATGAATGTGCCATGTGTCCCCTTTCCCGGCATGAGTAGCAACTTCTTTTAGATTGAGCCTTTTCTTCATTGCTCATATGTTGCTTCTCATTGCCTTGCCTCTTACGAGTTGCTTGAATCTTCTTTTCAAGCTTGGTAGGACACCCCGAGGCAAAGTGTCCCATATCTCCATATTTGAAGCACTTGATGTGAGCATGTACTTTCTTCTCATCTTGATTCTTGCTCATCATCTTGACATCTTGAATTTGCATTGGATGTCTTGTTCTTCCACCCCTTCTTGTTTTCTTCTTCTTTATCATCAAGTCACTAACATCTTCATGATTGATTTTGACTTGATCTTGGGGCTTTGCTTTTGGCTCAACTTGAGACTTCTTAGTAGGGCAACACTTGGCAATATGTCCCACTTCATGGCATTGGTAGCACATGAGTTGGGATAGCTTCTTTGCATCTTGCTTCTTCATAATCTTGCCCTTGCTCTTGTTGTAGCCAATACCACTCTTATCACCATATCTTCTTTGATTGGTCATGATATGCTCAATGGCGATTTTAGAGTTGTAGCACCTCTCCAACTTGTTGCTCAAATTCTTCACTTCACTTTTGAGCTCATTGTTCTCCTTCAAAAGGTTAGTCTCACAAGACATAGAGGTAGAACAAGCATCTAATTTTGAAGAACATGGCATATATAATAAATCATCACAAGAGGTGGATACATGCTTCTTGCCTACATCACAAGGGTTAGCAATATGTGATTGATCATTTGACCCAAATGATGAGCTCTCACTAGTTTTGGTTTCTTCATTAGAAAGCCTTTTAGTGAGTAAAGCATGTTCTTGTACCAAGTTATCATGAGCAACACTTAGTTTCTCATGAGTTAATTTTAGCTCCTCATGTGAACAAGTAGTAACATAAAGTAGATGCTTTTGTTGTTCACATGTGGTCTTTAGAAAAGAGTTATCATATTCCAATTTACTTACTTTTTCCATTTCTCTTTTCAAGGCTCTTGTGAGTTTATATAAAAGCTCTAAATTTGGATCATCACAATCCACAACAAAACCACCAACATGTATCTTAGTGTTACCATGTGATGATGTTGAAGAGCTTGTTGAAGCATCACTCTCATAGCCATCATCTTCACCATCAAGTGTGCATGAGGTAGAATCAATGCTTGCATCACTTGTGGCATTAGCATTCTTCTTGTCAAGCGATTTTGTGATATGATCATCTTTGTCATCACTTGACCGTGAGGTGGAGCAATCCTCCACAACCACCTTGTTGTGGTCATGCTCAACATCCTCATGTACCTCCATCACTATGTGATCATCCTTCTTGAATTTTCCATCATCCCAAATTGAGGAGTCACCATAGTGATGCTTGAGCGCCATCCACAAGCTATGTGCACTTGAGAGACCCCTCACCTTGTTAAGAATCTCATTATTTAAAGCTTTGATTAGATAAAACTTAGCTTGTGCATCAAGTGTTCGGCAATCCTTTTGAGCTTGGGTACGGTTACCACACCCATCCAAGTCATGAGAAAAGCCAACAACTATGATCCACCAAAACTTAGGGCCAAGAGCACGAAAATGATCAAGCATGTGATTTTTCCACCGTGCATAGTGAGTGCCATCAAAAATGTGTTCCACACAATCATTTCGCGTATAAGTCGCCATCCTCTCGGGTCGGTGAAGACCGCAAATGAGAGACCCGGCTCTGATACCACTTGAAGGGTCGAGATGGTGGACTAGAGGGGGGTGAATAGTCCTTTTTTAAAAAATAAACGTGTTGGCTAACCAAAACAAATGCGGAATTAAACTTATCGGTCTAGCCAAGACTACACCCCTCTAATTAAGTTCACAAGCACCTCACAAAGATCCTAATTAAACAACTAAGGTGCTTTCCTTAGCAAGAGCTCTCCTATTTAATTCTAGAGCAAGGTCACACAAACCTATGCACTAGTACTTTGCAAGCAAGAGGGAGCTCCTACACAACTAGTGAAGCAAAAGCACAAAGCTCCTAAGCTCACTAGCAATGCTCAATAACAAGGCAACTAATGCCAAATTAGAGAGCGCAAAACACTTAGCTACACAAACTAAGCAATGTGACTAACAAGGTTACACAAACCAAATTAGTCACGCAAAGGGAAGCTTCTAGCTACACAAGCAAGAAGACAACTAGCAAGCTACACAAGCAAACTAGTTACGAGAGCAACTACACAAGCACAAGTATATATGAAAGTAAATACAAGCTTGTGTTACACGAAGGCAAACCACCGAGAAGAGTAGACAATGTTGACACGGTGATTTTCTCCCGAGGTTCACTTGGTTGCCACCAAGCTACGTCCCCGTTGTGTCGACCAACACTTCGTGGTTCGGCGGCTAATCGGTCACACACCGAGCCTATCAAAAGGCACCGCAAGAACCTACCAAAAAGTGTGGTAGCTCAATGACACGATCAACTAGAGTTGCTCTTCGTGATCCCCGCGGGGTGAGCACAATGCCCCTCACAAAGCTTCTCCGGAGCCTCGCACAATCTTCTTGCGAGCTTCGACGGAGCCACAAGCCACCAAGCCGTCTAGGAGGTGGCAACCTCCAAGAGTAACAAGCACCACCGGCTTGCAACACGATCACCTAGTGCCACACGATGCAATCTCTCAAAGCAACGCACTAGAATCGCTCTCTCACTCGATCCGATGAACACTATCAAGCATGAGTGAGTTAGTGGGCTCCCAAGCACTACCACACAAGTCACAAAGACTATAGTGTGCTCAGCTCTCGGCCACAGCCGGCCAAGGCATCTATTTATAACCCCACGGTCAAATAGAGCCGTTACCCCTTCACTGGGCAAAACTCGGGACGACCGGACGCGCCGGTCGTAACTGACCGGACGCGCTTCACCGCGTCCGGTCGTCCTGCGACGTCCACGTGTCCCTCGAATTTCAAATGCGACCGTTAGATCTTCCAACGGTCACTGACCCCAACGGTCAAAACAACGACCGGACGCGCCTCAGGCAACGACCGGACGCGCCTGTCAAACGACCGGACGCGCCGCTACGAACGACCGGACGCGCCGATCGCACTGACCCGTGTGCCCGCGACGCAACGACCGGACGCGCTCCTTGTGATGACCGGACGCGACAGTGCCCGCGTCCGGTTAGAGTCAGTAAGCTCCTTGAACGACCGGACGCGTCCGATCATCAGTGACCGGACGCGCCTCGCGTCCGATCGTACTCAGTTTCCTCTGGACACCTGACCGGACGCGCCGGTCCCGCGAGTGACCGGACGCGCCGGTTGCAAACCCTAGCAACGCGCCTGCGCTGCACTGACCGGACGCGTCCGGTCATACCATGACCGCGTCCGGTGCAGCGTCCGGTCACCTCTGTGACCTCCGTTCGCTTCTGTTTCTTTTCCGACTTCCGGCGCAGTAGAAAATAGGCGTTTCACTTCTCCAAAAAGCGCCGAATCCCGCCTCGCAAGCTCGGCGGAAGGGAGAGAGGAACCCAAACCCTCTCTACCGCTCAAACTTCATCGCCTTCGTAAATGTGCCAACACCAACAAGTGATCACCACCTTGTGCACGTGTGTTAGCATTTTTCATAATCATTTTACCGAAGGAGTTAACCACTCAACTTGCCACGCCACTCGATCCTAGCAACGATGCATAGTTAGATCACACGAGTGGCACTAGATGACCGATATGCAAACAAGTTTGCCCCTCTTGATAGTACGGCCATCTATCCTAAACCCGGTCATAAACTTCTCTACACACCTATGACCGGTGAAATGGAAATGCCCTAGGTTATACCTTTGCCTTGCGCATTCCATTCCATCTCCATTGATGTTGATGCAACACATGCACCAACCAATCACCAAATGATATGATCCACTTCATATCATCACGTGACCGTATTGGTTCATCGATCTTGACCTCACTTGCTCTTCACCGTTGCATCGGTCCATCGGCGCCAAGTCATGCTCAAGCTTCACCGTCACATGCGGTCCCTCACTTCAAAGCCTCTAACTTGCCCTTCACACTTGCAACCGGTCCGTCGAGCCAAGCCTCATCTTGATCTTCTCCACCTTGGTCACATGACTCCATGTCATGTCTCATATGCAATGAGCTCCTTCATGACACCATCATATGTGGACTAATCTCCTGTGTATCTCACATAACCACATATTAGTCCACCTAAGTTGTCACTCAATTACCAAAACCAAACAAGGACCTTTCAGCTCTTCATGTATTGCATTTACCCAATCCGAATCTCTCAATGCTTTATCAATGTCCTTGGGTTCTTCCATTGACACAAAAGAAGAGTGAGCAAAAAATGATGCCAATCTTGATCTAGTTTGAACTCCCCTTTGTATGTCACCAATGATGGAATCCAATGGATGGTCTCTTGCAATGTTAGTTGGTTGAAGCACTTGGACTTGATTGCTTGGATGTTGATGTTGATCATGAGTTGGAGATGATGAACTAGCCATTTGTTGATCTTGTTGCACTTGAGATGATGTACTAGCTTGATTTTGCATTAGAGAACCACTAGCTTGTGTAATTGGACATTGGAGCACTTGATTTTTGTTGTCATCCACATCAATCACTTCCTTTGGCCTAATATCACCAATATCCATTCCCTTTATAACATTACTCAATTGTGTTCCTCTCACATCATCCAAGTTTTCTTCTTCATCTTGAGAGTCATTTGTTTCATCAAACTCAACATCATGTACTTCTTCAAGTTGACCACTAGCCAAATTCCAAATTCTATAAGCTTTGCTAGTAGTGGAGTAACCAAGTAAGAATCCTTCATTAAATTTTTTTCTCAAACTTGCTTAATTTAGTGCCCTTCGTCAAGATGTAGCATTTGCAACCAAATACTCGAAAAGTATGCAATGTTGGGCTTTCTTCCATTTAAGATCTCATACGGTGTCTTCTCTAGGAACTTGTGGCAATAGAGACCGTTGCTATAGAAGCAAGCCGTGTTGATTGCTTCGGCCCAAAATGAATGACTCACATTATATTCATTCCAACATTGATCTTGCCATATCAATTAAGGTTCTATTTTTCCTCTCAACTAGGCCATTTGATTGAGGTGTATACTTGGCCGAAAATTGATGCTTGATTCCAAGCTCATCACATAGCTCATCAACTCTTGTGTTTCTAAACTCACTTCCATTGTCACTTCTCACTTTCTTGATTGTGGTCTCAAACTCATTTTGCACTCTCTTGATGAACTTCTTGAATATGTCAAATACATCACTCTTGTCCACAAGAAAGAATACCCATATATATCTAGTGAAATCATCCATAATCACAAAGCCATACTTGTTGCCACCAATGCTTGTGTATGTAGTGGCCCAAATAGATCCATGTGCAACAACTCAAATGCCTTGAAAGTACTCATGATGCTTTTCAATGGATGAGTGTTGCCTACTTGCTTTCCGGCTTGACATGCACTACATAGCTTATCTTTCTCAAATGTGACATCCTTCAAGCCTCTAACTAAGTCATGCTTCACTAACTTGTTCAATTGCTTCATGCCAATATGACCAAGTCTTCTATGCCATAATCAACCCATACTTGATTTGGTGAGCAAGCATGTTGAAAGTTGAGTGTCACTAGCATTAAAATCAACCAAGTATAGATTCTCATATCTAAAACCTTTGAAGATCAAATTGGAGCCATCAACACTAACTATCTCCACATCATCAACACCAAATATACACTTGAAACCGAGATCACACAATTGAGCAACCGAGAGAAGATTGAAGTTCAACTTTTCAACTAAGAGCACATTGGAAATGCTATGATCATTAGAGATTGCAATCCTTCCAAGTCCTTTTACATCACCCTTGCTATTATCACCAAATATGATGCTATCAATGCCACTATCATTTGATTTGAGAGAGTTGAACATTCTTGAATCACCGGTCATATGTTGAGAGCACCCACTATCAAGCACCCAATGCCTTCCTCTGGCCTTGTAATTTATGTACAAAACAAATTAATGTCTTTTAGGTATCCATACTTGCTTGGGTCCTTGGAGGATAGTAACTAAGTTCTTTGGTACCTAAATAGCCTTCTTCTTTGGACTCACAATTGGTGTACCAACAAACTTAGTATGCACACATTTCTCTCCCTTGGTAAGCACATAACAAGAATCAAAAGAAATGCAATCCAATTTAGCATGAAACTTATTGTTGTTCTTGTTAATTTTATTACAATTAATGTCTAGATGCCCAACTTGCTTGCATCTATTGCAATAACGACCATTGCTCTTCACAAAGCGAGACTTTGGAGTAGCAAAGGCCGCCTTGCCCTTCTTGGGAGTATAGCCCAAACCCTCTTTGTTAAGAGAGAACCTTTGGCTACCCAAGCATTTTAGTAAGCGGGCATCTCCACCATAGGCATTGCCTAATGCGCGGGTGATATTATCCACTTCTCTCTTGAGAGTCTCATTCTCAACCACGAGTGATGAATCACTAGTAGTAGAGATAGAGTTGGTTGTGGTGGATGATGATGAGCTACATGAAGCATTAGTAGGACCAACAAATAAAGAATCATCAATAATATCACATGTTAGTCCAATATCACAAGTGACAATCACTTGCTCCTCCTTAGCTTCCTTCATGAACTTCTCCAACTTGAGGTCCTTTTCCTTGATGAGCTTAAGTAGAGTGGAGTGGGCTTCCTTAAGCCTAGTATGAGCAACTTCAAGGTCCTCGTGGTATTCCTTTAGACACTCACGAGAAGCCTCTAGCTCATCAAAGGATTTCCTAAGAGCTTTGAGCTCTTATTCAATTCCTTTTCACTCCTTACTCTTTTTAAGAGCAACAAGCTCCTCCATCAAGGCATCATTTTCATTGCTCTTGGCAATGAGCTCTTGTTCCAAGATTTTGTATGTCTTGGTTGTCCTCTTGTGGCCCTTGCTCATTTGATCTATTATGCCCAATAGATCATCCTTGGAGTAGTCCTCATCCTCCTCATCATCACTCCTACAACCATCAGTAGCACAAGAATCATCATTACTATCATCATATTTTACCTTGGTAGGCTTGGCCATAAGGCATGTCGATGTAGTGTCGAAGATGGATGGCTTGTTGGAGAGGGCGATGCTTGCAATGGCTCGCCGAGTGGTCCTCTCATCATCACTAGAGCTTACATCATCATCACTATAGGAGTTATCACTATCCCAAGTGACTACATAACCACCAACCTTCTTCTTCTTATTGAATGTGAAGCTCTTCTTTGCTTTCTTCTCCTTCTCTTTCTTATCCTTCTTGTTCTTCTTGAGCTTAAAGTCCCCATTATGAAATCTCTTATCTTCATAGGGGCAATCCGCCACTATGTGATCGGGCTATTGCAATTGTAGCAAAGCACATCCTTTGCCTTCATAGTGTCTCTCCTCTTCCTTGCCCCATATCCTTTTTTCTTCATGAACCTTCCCATCTTGTGCACAAGGAGGGCCATGGTCTCATTATCGAATGGATCATCATCATCGCTCTCCACCTTGCTCTTGCCCTTAGAAGATGAAGCCTTGAATGCAATAGGCTTCTCTTGTTTGACCTTGGTCTCCTTCTTCTCTTCTACCTCATCTTTATCATCATTGTATTGGGCATCGGTCATTATATCTCCAAGCACATCGGTTGGTTTGACCTTGTCCAATCCCTCTCTAAAGATCATTCTTCTCAAGATGGCAAACTTTTTGGGTAAGCACATCAAGAACTTGTGTGAGAAGTCCTTATCCTCAACCTTCTCCCCAAGCCCCTTGAGATCATTGACAATGACTTGGAGCCTATAGAACATCTCCGGGATGATTTTATCATCCTTCATCTTGAAAGTGGAGAACTTGTCCTTGAGCATATATAGTTTGGCACTTTTTACCGTTGAAGTGCCTTCATATGTTTCTTCAAGCCTTATCCAAAGCTCAATTGCCTTTTCAAGATCTTTAATTTGCTCAAATACTTTGTCATCAATGGCACGGTAGATTGTGTCAAGTACCGCCGTGTTGCATTGTTTGTTGATGCGGTCATTGGGAGTGAGATTTTCCTCATCAAGAATGATGTATCCTTCTTTGGTCACATCCCAAACCTTCTCATGTATATTGCCTAGATATTGCTTCATCTTCCTTTTCCAATGATCAAAGGAAGAGACGCCATCAAAGAATGGAGGCTTGCCATTAACATGATTGAACATCACATGAGCCATCTTGCATCGAGGTTGTTAAGCCTAGAAAACGGTAACCACGGCTCCGATACCACTTGAAAGGTCTTGATGGCTAGAGGGGGGTGAATAGCCTTTTAAAATTTTCTACAAAGACAAGCTAAACAAGCCTTTTAAGATCTGGAGGAGGCACAGCGTCCGGTCGCTCCACCGCGACCTCCCCAATGAACGCCACGTGTCTCACTTTGAATTTCGTTTGTTCGATCGTAACGGTCACTTAAAAGTACTCATTCACGCACTAGAGTGACCGGACGCGCAGCAAGAATTGACCGGACGCGCGAAGCTCGACCGGACACGCTGGTCCCATAACCGACCGGACGCGCTGGTCAAGCCGAGCAACGCTCCAGCGAGTCAGCGACCGGACGCGCTGTAAAACTAACCAGACGCGTTACACCCGGCGTCCGGTTTGAGTCCAGTAAGCTCCCACCACGACCGGACGCGTCCGGTTGAATGTGACCGGACGCACCACCGCGTCCGATCAGAATACTGAGATGCGCGCAAACACAGAGTACTGACCAGACACGTCCGGTCAAATAGAGACCGCGTCCGGTCCAGCGTCCGGTCACCTCTGTGACCTCCGTTCGCCTTCGTTTGATTCACCCTTTCACATATGAGCTACACTAAGTATGTGTGTCACTTTAGCACATGTTTTAGCTCGTGAAACAGCATGTGACAACGCCTCCAAAACTCGACAATTGCGTAAAGAAAAATAGGCATTTCAATTCCTCGAAAACGTCTGAATCCTGCCTCGCAAGCTCGACGGGAGGGGGAGAGGATCCCAAACCCTCTCTACCGCTCAAACTCCAACGCCATCGCAAATGTGCTAACACTACCAAGTGATCACATCATGTGCGAGCGTATTAGTATTTTCACAATCATTTTTCGAGGCGTTATTAGTTCTATCCATATGGATATGATTATGAAATGCACACCTAGAGGCACTTAGGAGTTCAATAGCCGCGTCATTCCTCTCTTTATAGTACGGCTATCTATCCTATAATGTAACCACACCCACTAGGTGTCTTGGTTACTAAAACATAACCCTTAAGCATATATCTTTGCCTTGATCACGTAGGGTTGCGTCCAAATCCAAGTGTGGCCATCATGATCACCATGTCCATCTTGCCACCAACCTTAGAATGTACTAATCCTAATATGTTACATACAACTTAGACATAGGATTAGTACTTAGGCATTGTCACTAATTACCAACACCAAACATAGAGCTTTCAGCCGCCCAAGCGACACGAGGGGAAGGGGGCGGCACCTCTGATTCGGAAGGACCTAGCCGCGACGTCATATGGATGCCCTGCCGGCGTCGGGATGAGGACACACCAAGATAATGCAGCAGAAGACGAGGAGAGATGCAACACCCGATCTGTTTTTGAAACATCCAAATACAACAGTTGCAACATAAGTCTGAAGGTAGATGAAACACTTGAAACATGCTTCTGAAACACTTGAAAAAAACACCTGACAACCATTGCAATCATACGCAATATCCGGATAAAACACATGCAACGTATATGTGAAACATATGCAACATCTAGATAAACACACTTACAACATGCATCCGGAAAACACAGATGAGACATTGGTAACAGACCTTTGCAACATACGTGTTCCTCCATTGCAACATATATAACATCCTGATCTACTTTTGCAACATCTATCTGAAACACTTGCAACATACCTCTAAAACATTTGAAACACTCAAAACATACGCTTGCAACATACACTTTCAGCAAAACATGGCAGTCAGGCAGGCGAAGCACGGCACAGCGGGATCCCGGGTATGCGGTCGCGGTGGAGGAGGATGGCAGCGGGCGGGCGGCTATGCGGCCTCGGCGATAGGGCGCACTCGGTGGAGGCGGCAGTAGCAGTTCGGTGGTGCAGCCTCGCGCGGCGAGCATGCTGCGGCGGTGGAGAGGAAGGCGGGCGGGAGGCATGGTAGAGAGGAAGGTGTGCGGAGCCACGGCGGAGCCGGTCACGGAGCGGATGCATGAGTTTTTTTTATCTGCAGTAACTGGAGGGGAGCAGAGGGAGCAGATAGGAACGACGGCTTCTGGACGTCAGGTCCACCAGGGACGTCCGACGCGGACGGACGTGTGACTTGCAGCATTACCTAAAAATCAAAGGCATTATCTAAAAATCAAAGCAGCTTATATAACTTAGAAGTATCTAAGATGACAAGGCATATGCATTGAAACAATTATGGACGTGAAGCCCAATTCGATGGTTCACAGTCTGGAAACGGTCTGCTGCTTGAGGGTGTACTCATGTGATCTGAAGACCAATTTCGATGGCCATAAGGCCTTGTTTGATACATGTGTATTCACTTTAATCCACATGTGTTAGAGTATAATGGAATAGAATTTAGTTTAATTCTACTCCAGTCCACTTTAACACATGTGGATTGAGATGAATATATGCGCATCCAAATAAGGCCTAATTGATCAATTTCAATGGGGCTATACTCATTGAGTAGCTGAACAGAAGGGGGGAAACCTGCAGGCGCCTGATGGCACTATCCTAATCTGCTGGGGCCCAGATGTCAGCCAACGTGACGGAATTTGGGATCCCGGATGAAACCGAAAGGAGAGCCTCCCACCAAAGCAACGAAATCCTTGTGGACCAGACAGACAGCACGGGAATGGCGTGGAGGCGGTGTTTAGATCACTTTAAACTTCCAAAAATTTTATAAGATTTCCCATCACATCGAATCTTTAGACACATGCATGGAGCATTAAATGTAGGTAAAAAAATAACTAATTGCACAGTTTGTTTGTAAATGTCGAGACGAATCTTTTGAGTCTAGTTAGTCCATGATTGGATAAATTTTACCAAATAACAACGAAAAGTGCTATAGGAATTTTACACCAACTTTTACACCATCTCAACACTACCGGAGTTGTTTGTGGGCAACTCAGCGTGTAAAGGTAGTTGCCTCTACAAACTACCAGACTCCTCTAGACGGATTTCCCTCCAAATTCCAAAAGCCGCACAGCACCCGCCGGCGTGCGCACGAACGCACGTCACCTCCATCGCAGAGCAAGCAGCCAGCCGCCGCGGCGTGACCGTGAAGAGCGGGTGCCCTGTACTGCATGAGGAGCTGGGCGAGGGCGGCGCTGCTGGGCGCGGTGGGCGCCGCGGAGCTGCTCATCAGCGCGGTCGTCCACCTGGGCTACGCCTTCTACATCTTCGGCACCGCCGTCATCGCCGACGTCTCGGCCTCCCTCGTGAAGGCCCTGATGGCCGCCGGCGGCGGCGGCGTGGCCAAGGGCGTCGCCGTCGAGGGCGAGGACGAGGCCGCCGCGGTGCTCGACGGGGCCGTGCCGCCCATCGTGCTGGTGCACGGCATCTTCGGCTTCGGCAAAGGCGTGCGTACTTTTCATTCATTTTGCTCCGACGGATGCTCTGCTTTCGTTTCGTTCGTCGTCTCCGGTCACAGACTCACAGGTAGGAAGTTCGTGTGCATTCATTGCAGAGGCTGGGCGGGCTGTCGTACTTCGCCGGCGCGGAGAAGAAGGACGTCCGGGTGCTGGTGCCGGACCTGGGCTCGCTCACCAGCGTCCACGACAGGGCCCGGGAGCTCTTCTACTACCTGAAAGGCGGGCAGGTGGACTACGGCGAGGAGCACAGCCGGGCGTGCGGGCACTCCCGGTTCGGCCGCACCTACGCGCGAGGCCACTACCCGGTGTGGGACGAGGAGCACCCGGTGCACCTGGTGGGCCACTCGGCCGGCGCGCAGGTGATCCGCCTGCTGCAGCAGATGCTCCACGACGGGGAGTTCGAGGGCCACGGCGACACCTCGGAGCGCTGGGTGCTGAGCGTCACCTCCCTCTCCGGCGCGCTCAACGGCACCACGCGAGCCTACATCGACGGGATGCGCGCCGACGCCGACGACAAGGACGGCTGGCGGTCGCTGCGCCCCGTGTGCCTCCTCCAGATCTGCCGCGTCGGCAGCGTGCTCTACCACTGGCTGGACCTCCCCTGGCTGAAGCGCTACTACGACTTCGGCTTCGACCACTTCGGCATGTCGCGGCGCCTCGTCGGCGCCGCGGGGCTCGCGGACCTCCTCCTCGGCGGCAACGGCAACGGCAAGCGAGGGCCCTTCGCCACGGGGGACTGGATCCTGCCGGACCTCACCATCCAGGGCGCCGCCAGGATCAACGCCCGGGTGCGCACGTTCCCGGGCACCTTCTACTTCAGCTACGCCAGTCGCCGCACGGCCAGGGCGCCGGGCAGCGGCGGCGCCACCGTGCCGTCCGGGGTGACGACGATCCACCCGCTGCTCTTCGTCCGCGTCCTGCAGATGTGCCGCTGGCGCTACCCCGCCGGCGTCGCCCACCCGCCGTACCCGGGGTACAGGGACGAGGACTGGGAGGACAACGATGGCGCGCTCAACACCTTCTCCATGACCCACCCCAGGATCCCCGTCGAGCATCCCAGCGTGCAGGTGGAGAACGACGAGGATTGCCACCCGCTGCGCCCGGGGATCTGGTACTACAAGATCGTGGAGGCGGACCACATGGCGTTCGTCATCAACCGGCGGCGAGGAGGCGTGCAGTTCGACCTCGTCTACGACAGCATCTTCCACAACTGCCGGAAGCATGTCTTCCGGACTGCCCCGCCGCCGACGCTTCCCGATCAGGATCAGAGTCAGAGCTGATTCCACACCAACATCTCGTTCGCCTCTCCACGTCCACGTGAGGCCGTACATGATAATATATCCATCCATTACTTCAGCGATTGTCGTTCGGACTGATGGACAATGTGAATATATTGTTTTATATTACTGTAGGTCATGTTTGCTTATGTTAAAATTTAGTTTATGCTGATGCTTATGCTGATTTGTTGTAAAAGAAAAATAATGTTTGTTAATTGAAAAGTAGTTCAAGCAAACAGAGTGTTCCCGCCGCCGCCTGAAATTAACACGTCTATGTCAGGAGAGTGAAGGGAAAGCCTGTAGCGTGTTCGATAACAGAGGAGAAGGCGGGAGAAGAGCGTGGCTAGTGGGCCGCGATTGTTGGGCTTAGGTGTGTGAGTGATGGCCTGCGCGCTAGGTCAGTTGGGCCCAAGGCCTTGTATAAAGAAGTAAAAAAGTAGGCATACCCACGTTAGTTACAAGTGCATTCAAAAAAAATAATTAGTTTATTGTAATTAAGTTATGTTATGTCCAAAGTTGCAAAAACAAAGGCTGTGTTTACTTTAAAAAAAAGCACTGTGCAAACAAAAGATTCCCCGTCACATCAAACTTGCGATACATGCATGGAGTACTAAATGTAGATGAAATCAAAAACTAATTGTACAGCTTGGCTGTACTTTGCGAGACGAACGTTTTGAACCTAATTAGTCAACGGTTGGATACTATTTACCAAATAAAGCCAAAACGTGCTACAATATTTTTTTTACACCTTTTCGCGGAACTAAACACACCCAAAAAGATTTTTCATATCTAATAGATCATGCATGTATCAATTAAATCTAAAAAAAGATCTTTATATCTAAAATTTTTCTAATATCACCTATTACCTCCTAGAAAGTAACATATGATTCTAACCATCCAATCTAATTAAATGAACGACTCACAATTATTTAAGAGTATGATTGCAGATGTTATAAAATTCTACCTTCCATGCTGTACATGGTCGTCTCCAGATGTAGCTGAAAATGCCCCGATTGATGTTTTACTCCAATGCACGTCAGTAAATTAAGTGCAACCAAGACCACCACCCTCCCATGAAAGCTGGATCGAGTTGGCAATGGCAAGGGGAAAAAAAATGAAAACAGAGATTATGAAAGTGGAAGAAAAACTAACCAGGATAAACACATCTACACAAACCGTTCCACCATATTTAAACCCGCTGTTTTTTCATACTCCAAATCATCAACTTCTTGTTTGTACAGGAGATAATCAGCTTAGCTTATCTTGGTAAGGACACCAACAGACAAAAATGACACCTTTACAAATAACAAATGTCAGAAAACATTCTAAAACAATACCGCTAACAAGTAAACAGAATAGTAAGAGCTTGCAACCAACCTCTAGACATCTCACAGAATTCCTTCGTAGGTTTTTCCATCATCCTCTGATCAAATATCTGAATAAAACACCAAAGAAAAAAAGAGTTATGTGAGTTTTTATGTGCTTGTTGGAATATCTATGATCAAGGCTATATTTTTCAAAATAAATGAGTTTTAATTGTTCAATTGTCTTATTTCAATTTTCATGTATGACTTACGAGTTGTTGGGGGTAAGTGTCAAGAGGTTTGAGGACCTCATTATAATTTGTAAACTAAAGGGGTAGGGAGGAAGAGTGCCTCTTCGCACCTCCCTTATAAATAGAGCCCAAGGGCCAAGGGCAAGGGGGTTCGCCCTCATTACTCAAACTCTAATCTTTTAACATTTTCTCTCACCTCCTTCTTCGTGTGCGAGACTAGTTACCCCTAGTGTAACCTTCACCTCGATGAAGTCCAAAAACTTTATTCTTTATCAAAGATTGACTACAAATATACTATTTTCGAGAACACAATATCTCTATTAAGACCCCAAACAAAAACTTTATTCCCTATCAAATAAAAATTAAACACAACTTGATACAGAAAAGATGTTGTAATTCACCCTCCTACCTTAATTCCAATCCTTGACAATATGAAACAATCCTCAACAATCCGAGGTGTTCAATAGAGATATTGTGTTCGATGATCAAACACCACTCCATCCGAGGTGTTCGACGAGCCAGCGGCCACTAGATTTGTCGTTGGTGGTGTCTAGGTGTGATGGCCCCTCCTAGGAGAAGTAATTATCGATCAGCTCGAACCCTGACTTCCACCCGTCATTTCTGAAATCCTCCACGTCCCTGCAAAAATGAACGATAGTGGGGAGATGTGGAGTGTAAGGAGAGGGAAGTCGCTAGGCAATAGCATGTACTAAAAGTTGGGTGACGGAAGCCAAACTAGCACCATGCCATCTAGGCGTAGTGACCCCTCTTGGGAGAAGTAATCGTCGATCAGTTCGAACCATGACTTCCACCTGCCATTACTGGAATTCTCTACGTCCCTACGAAAATGAACGGTAGTGGTGGGAGATGGAGTGTAACGAGAGGTAGGCGAGAGCATGTACCAAATGTTAGGTGGCGGATCCCAAACAAACACCGCACCATCAGGGGCGAAGCCTAGTTACATGTTGTGGGTGCACATGCACTCCCCTAATTTTTGTTTTCTAGTTGTAATACCTATGTTTTGACCTTATATGCACCCCAAAGTCCAATGGACTGCAGCCCCCACAGCCAGCAGCCCAATCTGCAAGCTTAATTTGGTTGAGGAAATCCTACGAGGATCAATTGTTCTAGTAACCGCCGTTGCATTACTGTGTTGTTCTGCTTCGTCGACTCCCAGGTTGTTCTATCTTCTACATTTCTGCGGCGCTCTTGTGCCTCTCTCTCACCCATCTAGCGTCCTTCTTCTCACAAAATTAACAATCACCATAACCCAGAGCATGGCTCCGCAACCCACAACTACAACCGCCATTGTCCTTGGCTGCCTCAACGGCATGCAGTACCAGCATAGTTGAAAGTCCCTAAGTTTGGTTTTGGCTAATTGATGAAACCTAGGACTAACCTTTGTATCTAAGTGGATGATTTAGATAAAGGTGGTCATTGAATATGAGACATGACATTGACTCATGTGACCAAGATGATGAAGACCGAGGTGATGCTTGGCTCGATGGACCGGTTGTGAAGGTGAAGGGCAAGTCGAGGCTTCGAAGCGAAGGACCATGCGATGGTGAAGCTTGAGCAAGACTTGGCACCGACGGACCGATGCAACGGTGAAGAGCAAGTGAAGTTAAGGTCGATGGATCGAGACGGTCATGTGATGATATGAAGTGGATCATATCTTTTGGAAGAGCAAAATGGGCTCAAGGCAAAGGTATAACCATAGGACCATTTTGTTTTGCACTCAAGACACCATAGAGGGTGTGAGTGGTTTAGGATCGATAGCCGAACTATTAAGAGGAGAAGTCTTATCGGTTATTCGATGCACGGGTGCCACTAGGTGAATTCATGAAGTGCATTGCATGTAGGGCCTAGTGAGCTAACTGGAAAACCATCGAAAATGATTATGAAATTGCTAACACACGTGCACAAGGTGGTGATCACTTGTTGGTGTTGGCACATTTGCGAAGGCGTTGAAGTCAGAAAAGAAACGGAGGCGAACGGAGGTCATAGAGGTGACCGGACGCTGCACCGGACGCGGTCATGGTATGACCGGACACGTCCGATCAGTACAGCGCAGGCGCAGGTGCTAGGGTTTGTAACCGGCGCGTCCGGTCACTCGCGGGACCGGCGCGTCCGGTCATGCGCCCAGAAGGAACTGAGGTTCGCAGAGGACGATCGGACGCGGGGCATGTCCGATCGTTGAAGGAGCTTACTAGACTCAAACCGGACGTGGGCACTGTCGCGTTCGGTCGTTGCGAGGGGCGCGTCCGGTCGTTACTTCGCGGGCGCGCGATGCTGTGCGATCGGCGCGTCCAGTCACTCGGGACCGGCGTGTCCGGTCATTTTGAGAGGCGCGTCCGGTCGTTGGTTTGACCGTTGGGGTCAGTGACCGTTGGAGGATCGGACGTGGTTGAGCGTGTCCAGTCAGTTATGACCGGCGCGTCCGGTCATCCCGAACAGACCCAGTGAAGGGGTATAACGACTCTATTTGGATGGGATGCTTATAAATACTTGTTGGCCGGCCCTTGGGAAGGTCTCTCGTAATTTCTAACATTCTTGTGCATCCTTTGAGCTAGAGCATCTTCTCCCACTCATCTCTCTTGTTTGATTGCAAATCAAAAGTGAGATTGAGTGATCCCAAAGTGCATTGCATAGCTTGAGGGCATCTAGTGGCACTTATGGGAGGTTTAGCCAGTGGATTTCTTGTTACTCTTGGAGAGTACCGCTCCTAGCCGGCTTGGAGATTGTTGGAGGCGTTGGCAAGAGAAGGTGATTGTTCTTGGCCACCTCCGGTTGATTGTAAGAGGTTCTTGTGCTTTCCTCGGCGGGACGCCAAAAGCAACTCTATTACATTGCGCGTGTCATTGAGTTACCTCACTTGAGAGTGGTGTCTTGCGGTGCCTTGCGGGGCGTGCCTTGAGGGGCAAGTGACTTGAGGGTCATACCGAGGAACCATCTAAGTGTTGGTCGACACAACCGGTGACGTAGCTTGTCGGTGCACAAGTGAACACCGGGTGAACAAAAATATTGTGTATCTTGTCTCCCGGTGATTGGTCTTCATATTGTGTTGTTGTCAATATTAATTGGTTGTATATCATCTTGGTGATTGGCAACATCTTCACTCCACCGTCGGTATAAGTTTCACAATCCTATCTCTTGCTTTTACATTTACTAGTTATCTTGTGTAGCTCTAGTGGTAGCCTTTGCTAGTGTTGTTAGCTTGCTCACTAGTGTAAGTTTAGTGACATAGCCCTTGTGTGAACTAGAGATCATAATCTACTAGACTTGTGGATAGGAGGCTTGCATCACAACCGTAGGCTAAGCAAAACTCGCTTTGCGCCGTTTATTGTTCTAACTAGTTTGTTTAGTGTCTCTTGTAGAATTTTTTATAGGCTATTCACCCCCCCTCTAGCCATCTAGGACCTTACAAGTGGTATCAGAGCCGTGGTCACCATTTTAATCAAGGCTTAACATCCTTCGGTATAAAAAATGGCTCAAATTGTGTTCAATCATGTTGGGGGCAAGCCACCGTTCTTTGATGGTGTTAGTTCTTTTGCTTATTGGAAGAGAAAGATGACAATGTACCTTAGTTCTATTCATGAGAGAGTTTTGCAACTCACCAAGAATGACTTTGCTATCATTGATCCCGATCATCTCACCGATGAAGATAGAGCAGATAGAACATGCAATAGAATGGCTCTCAATATACTTTACCATGACATTGACACAAAAGTATTTGAGGGCATCAAGGACTTAGAATTGGCATATGAAGTATGGACAAGGTTGAGTGAAACATATGAGAGCACTAAGGTTGTGAAGAGTGCCAAGCTATATGGGCTCAAGAGTGAGTTTGAGAACTTCAAGAAAAAGGATGATGAAATAATCATTGAAATGTTTCATAGATTGCAAGTGATAGTCAATGATCTCAAGAGCTTAGGGCACAAGACTCAAGATCAAGATTTTTATCACAAGTTCTTATTGAGCTTACCTAGAAGATTCAAGATGTTGATCATGATGTTGCAAAGAGATGGGCTTGAAGCAATGGAGCCTAATGATTTACTTGGTGAAGTATTGACCTATGACAAATATGATCAAGATGTTGATGACAAGGAGAAGGTGGAAGATGAGAAGAAGAAGAAGACCGTGGCATTCAAGGCCATCTCCTCCAAGGGCAAAGCTATCATCATTGAAGAAGAAGAAGACAATAGTGAAGATGAAGATTTTGAAATTGATGATGAGGCACTTGCTCTTATAGTCAAGAGAATGGGTCACATGTTCATTAAGAGAAGAGGCTTCAAAAAGAGAAATGACAACTTCAAGAGCAATGAGCAACAAAGGAAGTGCTTCAATTGTGATAGCACCGAACATCTTCAAGCCGAATATCCCTATGACAAGAAGAAGAACAACAAGAGGGGTAAGTTTGAGAAGAAAAAGAGAGAAGCCAAGATGACCTTCAAGAAGGGCAAGAATGGGGCCTATGTGGTCACTTGGGAAAGTGATGATGAAGAAGAAGAAGAAGAATCATCTAACAAGGCTTTTGCTTCCATTGCTATCAACAAGAAGCCTTCACTATTTGATTCATCCTCTTCGTGCTTCATGGCCAAAGAAGCTAAGGTATTATATGATGAGAGTGATGATGAAAATGAAATGGAATATGTTCATGATAGTAATAATGATAATAATAATGATAATGAAAATAATGATGATGATGAACCAACTAAAGAACAACTATATGACTTGATGCAACAAACTAGAGACATAGCTATTGCCAAGAACAAGGAGTGTAAGAAGCTTTCAATGAAAGTAGCAATACTTGAGAAAGTTCTTGGTGAGCTTAAGACCACTCATGAGAGTCTAGTGGAAGACCATAAGGATCTTAGTAAGGCTCATTCTAAGCTTGAAAAAGCTCACTCATTGCTACTTGAGCAACAAGCAAAGAAGGAGGTTGTTGTATCATGTGATATAGGTGTTACATGTGATATAATTGATGAATCTTTTTATAAACCTATCATCATGACAAATGATAACCCTTCTTGTAGCTCTTCATCCACCACCACCAACTCTACTTCCACTCCTAGTGATGGTCTCACTGGTGATACCTCACTAATGGTTGAGAATGAGACTCTCAAGAGAGAGGTGGATGAGCTCACTCATGCCCTAGGCAAGGCCTATGGTGGTGAGGCCCGCTTGCTTAAGTGCTTGGATAGCCAAAGGTTCTCTCTTAACAAAGAGGGATTGGGCTACACCCCCAAGAAAGGCAAGTCGGCCTTTGCAACTCCAAAGCCTAGCTTTATGAAGAGCAATGGTTGGTTTTGCAATATATGCAAGCAAGTTGGGCACTTAGAGCATAATTATAATAAAAAGAACCAAAGTAAGAAATTTGTTAATGCTATACCTTTTGATTCTTGCTATGTGCTTACCAAAGGTGTGAAGGGTGTGCAAGCTAAGTTTATTGGTACACCCATTGTTGGCCCAAAGAAGAAGGCTATTTGGGTACCAAAGAGCTTAGTTACTAACCTACAAGGACCCAAGCAAAAATGGGTACCTAAGCTTCATTGATTTGCTTGTAGGTCAATTACAAAGCCGGAGGAAGGCATTGGATTATTGATAGTGGGTGCACTCAACACATGACCGGTACATCAAGAATGTTTGACTCAATCAATGACAATGATAGTGGTGTTGATTCTATCACATTTGGCAATAACAAGAAAGGCAAGGTTATTGGCTTGGGCAAGATTGCAATATCAAATGATTTGAGTATCTCCAATGTGTTGCTAGTTGAAAGCTTGGATTTCAATCTTCTATCCGTGGCACAAATATGTGATCTAGGCTACAAATGCATCTTTGGGGTTGATGATGTGGAAGTTATTAGTGTGGATGGTTCAAATGTGGCATTCAAAGGTTTTAGATATGAGAATCTCTACCTAGTTGACTTCAATGCTAGAGAAACTTCTTTGACAACTTGCTTAATCTTCAAATCAAGCATGGGTTGGCTTTGGCATAGAAGGCTTGGTCATGTTGGCATGAAACAATTGAAGAAGCTTACAACTCACAATCTTGTCAATGGTTTGAAAGATGTTGAATTTGAGAAGAATAAGCTTTGTAGTGCATGTCAAGCCGGGAAGCAAGTTGGAAGCTCACATCCAAAGAAGAGTACAATGAGCACATGCAAAATATTTGATTTGATGCACATGGATCTATTTGGCCTAACAACATACACAAGCCTTGGCGGCAACAAGTATGGCTTTGTCATAGTGGATGACTTCACAAGATTCACATGGGTATTCTTTCTTAGTGACAAAAGTGAAGTGTTTGACACCTTCAAGACATTTCTCACTAGAGTTCACAATGAGTTTGAGATTAGAATCAAGAAAGTGAGAAGTGATAATGGAAGTGAGTTCAAGAATACAAGAATTGAAGAACTTTGTGATCACTATGGCATTGGACATCAATTCTCGGCCAAGTACACTCCACAATCAAATGGCCTAGTTGAGAGAAAGAATAGAACATTGCTTGATATGGCTAGATCAATGCTTCATGAGTACAATGTGAGTCAATCTTTTTGGGATGAAGCAATCAATACTGCTTGCTACTACATCAATAGACTATATTGTCATCCATTGCTAGAGAAGACCCTATATGAGCTACTTCATGGAAGAAAGCCCAATATTTCTTACTTTCAGGTGTTTGGTTGCAAATGTTATATCTTAAAGAAGGACACTAGATTGGGAAAGTTTGACAAGAGATGTGATGAGGGGTTCCTACTTGGTTATTCAACTACAAGCAAAGCTTATAGAGTTTAGAATAATTCAAGTGGCATTCTAGAGGAAGTCCATGATGTGCAATTTGATGAAACCAATGGGTCACAAGATGAAGAAGAGAATCTAGATGATGTTGGTGGAACTCAATTGGTGGAAGCAATGAAGAACATGGACATTGGGGACATTAGAGCAAAGCAAGTAATTGATATTCAAGATAATGATAAAGATCAAGTGCTCAATTCTCCATTCAAGCTAGCTAGTGATTCTCAAGTACAAGATCATGGTGCTAGTTCATCTCATCAAGTTACATCAAGTGATCAACCAAGCTCAAGCAATCAAGTGCAAGTACTCCAACCACAACATGTTGCAAGAGATCACCCCATTGATAGTGTTATTGGTGATATTAGAAGTGGTGTGCAAATAAGATCAAGATTGGCTATGTTTTGTGAGCATGCATCATTTGTGTCAACCTTAGAACCAAAGAAAATAGAAGAAGCTTTGAGGGATGCCGATTGGATCATGGCTATGCAAGAAGAGCTTAACAATTTCACAAGAAATGATGTTTGGGAATTGGTAGAAAGGCCAAATGACTACAATGTGATTGGAACCAAATGGGTGTTCAAAAACAAGCAAGATCAAGATGGCATTGTGGTTAGAAACAAAGCAAGACTAGTTGCTCAAGGTTACACTCAAGTAGAAGGTCTTGACTATGATGAGACATATGCTCCCGTGGTAAGATTGGAGGCAATAAGGATTTTATTGGCTTATGCTTGTGCACACAACATCAAACTATATCAAATGGATGTCAAAAGTGCATTTCTCAATGGGATCATCAATGAGTTAGTCTTTGTTGAGCAACCTCCCGGATTTGAAGACGACAAGAAACCCAACCATGTGTACAAGTTGAAGAAGGCTTTATATGGCTTAAAGCAAGCACCTAGAGCATGGTATGAGAGGCTAAGGGATTTCCTTCTCTCTAAGGGATTCAAGATGGGCAAGGTTGATACAACTCTATTCACCAAGAAGATTGGGAATGATCTATTCATAGTGCAAATATATATTGATGACATCATCTTTGGATCAACCGATCAAGCTTATTATGAGAAATTTGGTGCTATGATGACCAAAGAGTTTGAAATGTCTATGATTGGTGAACTTAGCTACTTCCTTGGTCTCCAAGTCAAACAATTGAAGAATGTGACATTTGTGAGTCAAGGGAAATACATAAGGGACATGTTGAAGAAGTTTGGAATGCAAGATGCAAAGCCAATTTCAACTCCAATGAGTACAAATGGCAATTTGGATAGTGATTTTGTTGGAAAAATGGTGAATCAAAAGGAATATCGGTCTTTGATTGGAAGTTTACTCTATGTCACCGCATCAAGGGCGGATGCCATGTTTAGTGTTTGTATGTGTGCTAGATATCAAGCCTCACCTAGAGAGAGTCATCTCACGGCCGCAAAGAGAATATTGAGGTACTTGAAGCAAACAAGAGATGTTGGACTATGGTATTCCAAGGGGTCAAAGTTTGAATTGATTGGATATTCGGACTCCGATTATGGGGGTTGGAAGATCAATAGAAAGAGCACAAGTGGCACATGTCAATTACTTGGAAGATCACTTGTGTCATGGTCCTCAAAGAAATAAAATAGTATGGCAATCTCTACCGCCGAAGCCAAATATGTGAGTGCGGGGAGTTGTTGTGCACAATTGCTATGGATGAAATCAACTTTGAAGGATTATGGCCTCAACTTCAAGAATGTGCCATTGCTATGTGATAATGAAAGTGCAATCAAGATGATACAAAACCCAGTTCAACATGGAAGAACAAAACATATTGACATAAGGCATCATTTCATTAGAGATCATCAACAAAAGGGAGATATTGCCATTGAAAGTGTTGGCACCGATGATCAACTTGCTGATATTCTCACCAAGCCACTTGATGAAAAGAGGTTTTGCAAGCTAAGAAATGAATTGAACATTCTTGATTTCTCAAACATGAGTTGAATGCACCCCACCCACTTATTGACATGCCTCTCCTTCGACATTGCAAGGTAAAGTTGATTGACATGTCATTCATCCTATGCTAAGGACTTGCTAGAGCATGTAGACATAATAAGTGGTACACATGAGCATTCATGATAAATCAAATAAATTTGATAGGTATATGTTACCACTATTGCTTCTATGCTTATTTTGATCTAGTGGTGGCATATGACATGTTTGTGAGCTTGCAAACCTAGTGTTGAATCTAAAAGATTTGCTATAAGTGTTTAATTCAACATAGGCAAGATAACCCTTATTTTGAGGAGTGAAGAAGCTTGTCTTTGGTTCAAATCAAATTAAATATCTTTAGCAAGTATTCTAGGTTAAACCAAATTTGATAAATTTTAACCTACTCCATCAAACATTGCTTTTCTCTCCACAATTTGATCCCATTTTTGGGTAAGTTGTTGATAAAGGGGGAGAGAAAAAGATGATTCAACATGATAAAAGGGTAAATAAAATTTTGATGCACACAAGTAGGGGGAGCAAGCTTATAAACAAAGTTGTTGCATTTGTTTGTGCATTCTCATATGACTTGCTCATTGCACATGTTTTTTTTAAATTCAATATACATGCTTGTGTGGTGCAATGCTAGTATAGAACTTGAATGATGAAATGATCTACTAGCATGCATAGGAATAGTTTACATGTGGTATCTAGACATGCTTAAAGCTCTACAAGTGGTACAAGTGGTCCAAGAACCTTTACATATAATGTTAATCTCACGGGGTTCTTGAGTTGTGATGGATGTCTAGTTACTTCATGATGCTAAGGATGGTGTAAAAGGCAACTCCGATTGGTATCACGCTTCAAAGGTCCATTTCTTACACCTTAGCATCATTTTGATAGAATTACTCTCTCAACACTTCTATTCATGCATATGTGCAAAGCTTTCAATCTAAACTCTATGCACATATGTAGGGAGAGCTAATGCTACCAAAACTGAGCTTGTGATAATTGTCCAAACTTTACTTATGAGCAAAATGATTGGACAAGTATGACAAGTTCAAAACTTTTATTATCAAAATCATCTTTGTGAGGGTTGTCATCAATTACAAAAAAGGGGGAGATTGAAAGTCCCTAAGTTTGGTTTTGGCTAATTGATGAAACCTAGGACTAACCTTTATATCTAAGTGGATGATTTAGATAAAGGTGGTCATTGAATATGAGACATGACATTGACTCATGTGACCAAGATGATGAAGACCGAGGTGATGTTTGGCTTAATGGACCGGTTGTGAAGGTGAAGGGCAAGTCGAGGCTTCAAAGCGAAGGACCATGCGATGGTGAAGCTTGAGCAAGACTTGGCGCCGACGGACCGATGCAACGGTGAAGAGCAAGTTAAGTTAAGGTCGATGGATCGAGACGGTCATGTGATGATATGAAGTGGATCATATCTTTTGGAAGAACAAAATGGGCTCAAGGCAAAGGTATAACCATAGGGCCATTTTGTTTTGCACTCAAGACACCATAGAGGGTGTGAGTGGTTTAGGATCGATAACCGAACTATTAAGAGGGGAAGTTTTATCGGTTATTCGATGCACGGGTGCCACTAGGTGAATTCATGAAGTGCATTGCATGTAGGGCCTAGTGAGCTAACTAGAAAACCTTCGAAAATGATTATGAAATTGCTAACACACGTGCACAAGGTGGTGATCACTTGTTGGTGTTGGCACATTTGCGAAGGCGTTGAAGTCGGAAAAGAAACGGAGGCGAACGGAGGTCACAGAGGTGACCGGACGCTGCACCGGACGCGGTCATGGTATGACCGGACGCGTCCGGTCAGTACAGCGCAGGCGCAGGTGCTAGGGTTTGCAACCGGCGCGTCCGGTCACTCGCGGGACCGGCGCGTCCGGTCATGCGCCCAGAAGGAACTGAGGTTCGCAGAGGACGATCGGACGCGGGGCGCGTCCGGTCACACATGATCGGACGCGTCCGATCATTGAAGGAGCTTACTGGACTCAAACCGGACGCGGGCACTGTCGCGTCCGGTCGTTGCGAGGGGCGTGTCCGGTCGTTACTTCGTGGGCGCGCGGTGTTGTGCGATCGACGCGTCCGGTCGTTGACTGCAGCGCGTCCGGTCACTCAGGACCGGCGCGTCCGGTCGTTTTGAGAGGCGTGTCCGGTCGTTGGTTTGACCGTTGGGGTCAGTGACCGTTGGAGGATCGGACGCGGTTGAGCGCGTCCGGTCAGTTATGACCGGCGCGTCCGGTCATCCCGAACAGACCCAGTGAAGGGGTATAACGGCTCTATTTGGATGGGATGCTTATAAATACTTGTTGGCCGGCCCTTGGGGAGGTCTCTCGTGATTTCTAACATTCTTGTGCATCCTTTGAGCTAGAGCATCTCCTCCCACTCATCTCTCTTGCTTGATTGCAAATCAAAAGTGAGATTGAGTGATCCCAAAGTGCATTGCATAGCTTGAGGGCATCTAGTGGCACTTGTGGGTGGTTTAGCCGGTGGATTTCTTGTTACTCTTGGAGAGTACCGCTCCTAGCCGGCTTGGAGATTGTTGGAGGCGTTGGCAAGAGAAGGTGATTGTTTTTGGCCACCTCCGGTTGATTGTAAGAGTTTCTTGTGCTTTCCTCGGCGGGACGCCAAAAGCAACTCTATTACATTGCGCGTGTCATTGAGTTACCTCACTTGAGAGTGGTGTCTTGCGGTGCCTTGCGGGGCGTGCCTTGAGGGGCAAGTGACTTGAGGGTCATACCGAGGAACCATCTAAGTGTTGGTCGACACAACCGGTGACGTAGCTTGTCGGTGCACAAGTGAACACCGAGTGAACAAAAATATTGTGTATCTTGTCTCCCGGTGATTGGTCTTCATATTGTGTTGTTGTCAATATTAATTGGTTGTATATTATCTTGGTGATTGGCAACATCTTCACTCCATCGTCGGTATAAGTTTCACAATCCTATCTCTTGCTTTTACATTTACTAGTTATCTTGTGTAGCTCTAGTGGTAGCCTTTGCTAGTGTTGTTAGCTTACTCACTAGTGTAAGTTTAGTGATATAGCCCTTGTGTGAACTAGAGATCATAATCTACTAGACTTGTGGATAGGAGGCTTGCATCACAACCGTAGGCTAAGCAAAACTCGCTTTGCGCCGTTTGTTGTTCTAACTAGTTTGTTTAGTGTCTCTTGTAGAATTTTTTATAGGCTATTCACCCCCCCTCTAGCCATCTAGGACCTTACAACAGTCCATTCACGCTGATTCACCTTCCCCTTTTTGCTTCTTCATTCATAGTCAACAAGTGATTCGTGTGACGCCATCACCCAAGAAGCATCAAGGATTTAATTAATGTATAAGACCAGATATTTTGTGCTTCTTTTTTCTCTTTCTCAACTATTGATTTTTATCTACAAATTAAAGTCACACTGTATTGTTTTACATATTGTAGGATTTGCCATGTCACTAGTTGTGGATGCAAATTAGTTCAAAATAGTTGAAATCGGCCAGCTAGTTGGATTACAATTAGTTGTAGGATTGGGTAACAAATTGGTCTACCTATTAGCCCTTTGTTTGAATTGGCTAGGACTGAAAACTAGCTAGATGACAATTCGCCCTATGCATCCAAACAAACCATTAGTCTAAGAGATTCTTTTTATGATTTTAATTTATAGAACTTGATGGTTGCAGCAAAGATTTGTTAGCACATTTTTGACCCTCAGGATTTGAGGGACCTTAGCCACCAACTTGGCCCTCTACATATCTAATATTATGTGAGAGATGATATGCTCTCTAACCGACAAACTATTTGCTGAGTTTTTTTAGGGATTAATAGAGATTACAAATAGTTGCTTTCTTTTAGGTAGTCGAATCGAGGATATTTTACTTGAAGTCAAGTGATGTATTTTGCCTATGTTAATATTACCTATCTTGATAAATTCTTGTATAAATGTAGTCGCAACCCCCTCAATTTTACTCTAGCTTCGCCACTGCGCACCATCAGAGGTGTCTAATGAGCCAGCGGCCAACAGATTGTCGTTGGTGATGTCTTGGCGCGGTGGCTTCCGCCACCTCTACGGGGAGAAGTAATCGCCGATCAACTCGAACCCCGACTTCTACCCGCCATTGCTAGAATGCTACCAGATGAGGGAGAAGAAACTGTGGTTGTGAGTCGACCGCACATACCGCAGCTAGCTCTACGGGACTCAAATCACGATGGCCTTGCTCTCGAGGCCGCTGGTGATGAGGCCGGCAGAGGGGGACCACGATGGCCATCCCGTGTCCGTGGGCTTGGCGACGGGAAGGTGACATCGATGTCACGAAGCCCAACACCAAGGGCGATGACACCAAGCGATGCGCTGGCTGCGAGGAAGGGGAGGTCATCGGCGAATGCTAGCACGGAGGTTGGCACTCGCTTGGACGACATGAGTGCGATGGCTGCCTTGGTGGGCAGGGTTGTCGAAGGGGCGACAGTTTCGTTTTGGATGCCTCCTTGGATTTGGGGCATGGGTTGGTTCCCTGCTAGGCCCAAGCTGGCAGCCGCAATTTTTTTCTTTTTTGTTTTTTATCTCGTTAGTCGCGACACATGATTCATGGTTGTGGTGTTGGGAGTTTGTTTTTTCTCTCGTTAGTCGCGACAAATGATTCATGGTTGTGGTGTTAGGTGTTGGCAGTGTTCCGAGACTGTAGCAACCCAACACAAGACTGGTGCGGTACGGTGCCACTTGTCATAGTTTTTTCTATAAAGGTTCTTTCATTTATTTAGTTAAGAACATAGTATTGTACATAAATTGAAGAAAAGTTTCTCCAAGAATTATTCTAAAAATCTGAAGTGTTTGTATCACCTCACAATTACTAGTGAGATTGATTTTGACAACAAAAAGTACAAGAATGGAGAATAGATTGTCTAGCATGTTTAGCTAGTCTAGTCTATACGCCTTCTTGTTTGATTATATCTTCATATCTTGTAATCTTGCGATTTAGTTGGCTAGGAATCTGAGTTGTTTATGATCTTAGCAATTATGAATCTATTCATATAATGTTCATGCTTCTTGTTAGGTTTTCATCCTTTAAAGTGTTTACAAGCAGCGCGTAGTCTGAAAAAATTATGCACCTTTGTTGTTGTAGAGTTGTCATCACCTAGGAGACAATTGAGTAACTAGAGTTTCTGCTTCAAGGGTGCTCGCATGTTGTGCCTGAGCCTTGATTAGGAGAGCCTGCAATTTAGGTATGTGGACCCCCAGTTCAGCAAGAGTAGGGTCTCAAAGATGTGTTCTGGTTGATTGGTTGAATTAAAGCATCTACATGGCAGTTGATTGCATGCAGGGGATGTTCTTGTTTAGCCATGGTGGACAGTCGTTCACCCAAATTCTAAGTTTGACCAGTGGTCTTTGGGTCCTCTATGCATCAGTCATTACCTGCAAAAAACTTTAAGTTTTGTACCTTGTGTTTTAGTTGTACCTGCGTGGTGTGCCTGCCATACAGTCCGCATCTCTTGTTTGAATCTTTGTTCATTTCTTACTCTTCAAATAAACACAAAGTAATGAGTAACGTTTGAAACAGTTCATCTGAAATGTGGGAGTGAAGTATGCAAGAGACATAATCTTGTACCCTTTTGTGGATATGTGGGGAGGAGATTAGTCCTTGTAGGGTGGAGATGTAGCAAACCAAACAGCTTTGCAAAATCACACCTTGCACAGTTTTTATTTATATGGATAGAGTATGGTGATGCCCTTGTTTCTAATATTAGGGCTTGCGTGCCTTATTAGCAATCCTCTAAACAAAAGTTTTAACTCTTGCCAAAAAAAAGTCTTGTGTTTCCATATCTTATATGAATTTGAGTGACCTATGGAGATGATAATAATCTCTAACTTTCATGTGTCAAAATGATGGGTTGCTTTCATAAAGAATAATATTTATAAGTTTCTTTGGTGGTGCATTGTGGTATGATTGCTGAGCTCTGATGGGAGACCGTAGAATATGGTTCCTGCCTTTTAATAAAAGGACTCTAATAGTGAACACGTATTGTAGCACTTCACTACCGCTAGTCGCAAACTGGAGTACCTGCGGAGGTGGAAATGCTCCGACGATGGAAGATGACTGTAGACTGTAATATGCGTGTGTGGCAATAACTCCTGTTGCATACACGTGCTGACTGTTGAGACTTGGGGCATGTTTAGTTCGCGAAAAGTTTTTAGAAAAATATCACATCGGATGTGTTAGAAGGATGTCGGGAGGGATTTTTGAATACTAATAAAAAAACAAATTACAGAACCTGTCAGGAAACTGCGAGACGAATCTAATGATACTAATTAATCCGTCATTAGCACATGTGGTTACTGTAGCACGTAAGGCTTTTCATGGCTAATTAGGCTTAAAAGATTCGTCTCGCGATTTCTCCGAGAACTATGCAGTTAGTTTTTTTGTTTTCATTTAATAGTTCATACATATGTCCAAATATATCATTTTACTGTAGAAAATAAAAAAATTTAGGAACTAAACCAGGCCTCAGTGAAAATGCTCACAGGGCCTCAGTGAAAATGCTCACAGATTGTGCAGGAGACCCTGGTTTCCCTCTCGAGAAATTCGAAACAGCTGCAGCTGCGGTCGCGCGGGGCAGCTAGACCAGGGCCTTGTTTAGTTCCCAAATTTTCCCCCAAATTTTACTATGCAAAAAGAAGATTCCCCATCACATCAAAATGCCCGCAAATGCATGGAGTACTAAATGTAGATGAAATCAAAAACTAATTGCACAGTTTTGTTGTACTTTACGAGACGAACATTTTGAGTCTAATTAATTAATTTTTGGACAATTTTTTACACTAAAAAAACAAAAGTTGCTACAGTGTTCCGACACGGGCACTGTAGCTACAGTGCCCGAATCGGGTCCCCAATTTGGGGATCTAAACACGGCCCAGGCGCGCCGCGCGCGCCCAAAAACCGGCAGCCGGACTGCCGCCTGCACGCCACGCGAATGTGGTCGGGGCAGGCCTTCAAGTTTGGTACTGGTCCCCACGTGAAAGACCGAGACCGGCATACCGCCGCCAAGGCCCAGTCCATCTCGCGTGGCGCGGCCCCAGCGTAGCTCGTGTTGGGCCTTGTTTAGTTACACCAAATTCACCCCAAATTCCACTATGCAGAAAGAAGATTCCCCATCACATCAAAATATTGGCACGTGTATGGAGTACTAAATGTAGATGAAATCAAAAACTAATTGCACAGTTTTGTTGTACTTTACGAGACGAACATTTTGAGCCTAATTAATCAATGTTTGGACAATTATTACCAAATAAAAACAAAAGTGCTACAGTGTAGCACAGTAAATCGGGAACACCCGATTTGGCATCTAAACGAGGCCTTGGTTGATGAACATGCCAAGTGAAAAAAGCACAGCGTTTTTGTGATTCCCTTTATTGACTTAGACTTAATAGATTTGTCTCGCGAATTAGTTACGGATTCTATAATTAGTTTTATAATTAACTCATGTTTAGTCCTTCTAATTAGTGGAAGACCTACTAAAGTTTAGTGGGAGAAACCAAACACCCTTAAAAGCGGAGGGGTTTACCACCACCCAGTGGATTTGCTTTCACATATGGTGCGGCCTAATTATACAATCATGATCGAGCTGATGAGCAAGTGCGGATACGATCCAAGTCAAAGCGATACTACTATCCTATCGTGTATCTCAAGCCCTGTTGGGAACCGAGGAATAAAAAAACAAAAAATATATAAAAACAGAGAAAAAGAATAAAATTAGATTGCAAAACAGAAGAATAAGAAACAGAAAAAAAAAATGAAAAGTGGTGTTTGAAACACAGGGATCCATGAGATAGGAATCTAATAATATATGAATCTTAAATATTAGCATCTTTTTATATAAATTTGGTCAAAATTATATCTTTTCTGATATTTTCAGTTTATACTCCCTCTGTTCCAAATTATAAGTCGCTTTAACTTTTTTTATTCATCCATTTTGCTATATATCTAGACAGATGTACCAAAAAAGTCAAAGCGACTTATAATGTGGAACAGAGGGAGTAAAATTATATATCCTTCCTGAGACGGATGCAGTAGATGAGACAAAACGATGGTTCCGTAAAAATAGAACAATTCATGTAAACAAAGAGAAATTCAGAGCACCATATCACACAACCGAAAATCACTAGTATTTTTTTTCTTCGTGATCCTCACTCTTCAATGTACTCTTTCCATTTCAAATTATAATACGTTTTGTTTTTCTAGATATATAAATTTTGCTATATACTTTGATATATAATGTATCTAAATACATAGCAAAAATAATGTAGGTAGAAAAGCACAAACATCTTATAATTTGGAATAGAGGGAGTACTTCCTCTTGTAAGAGTGGCATCCTTATCTCGCCATCAATTGAATACTTTTAGTGTCTCTCTGCCTTCTGCCTTCTGCCTCTCAGCATTCGAGTCTTTTCCAGGTGGCATAGAAAACTGGGACACTCTTTTTTTTGCACAACATGATATCTATAAATCTCTCACGTCTCCCTAACCATATTATATTCTCATTATCATTAATACTACACCTGCTCGTTCTTTCTTACAACCCACTCTCGCAGTTGTCAAATCTTCATGACACCAATGGTGCCATTATCGACTCATCGTCCCAACATCTCCACCACCAACCAACAACAAGCCATGAACTCGCTCCATGACAACTGAAGGTGGCCTATGCTATAACCCTAATCCAAACTTTAAACTCTCTGATACACTATACCTCATCTCAACGGCTCAATGTCTCTATACATGGTGACAACATCGGGGCACATGATGGGTAACAAGTCAGTGGCTTCGAGTCTTTTTTAATTTCTCTAAATTAATCTAACTGAAAGAAATTCAATGCGTGTAGGGAGTCACCATGCCTAATCTTGGGTCGGCGGGGTTTTTTTGCGAACATCTTGGGTCAACGGTTTATGTGTGTTGATCTTGATGCCTAGAATATCCTCTGGTGTGCCTATACATAGATGACTGGGCAATAACCTTAAGGCCTAATTTGGAAGCAAGGAGGAGCCAAACCCAGGAGGAAAAACCTCTCATAGATAACTAAATGTCTTATTCAAATGACAACCCTAGAAAAAGTCTGGGATTCTAAGGGGATTTGAGTTTCCAAACTAGCCCCAAGGGATGTCTAAGTGAGTTTGTTACAAGCTTGCAACAAATAGATTATATTCAAAGCTTACCGGTTGTTGTTGGAGTGGAGCTCGCCAAAGTTTAGCCACTTGGTGGTGGTGTTAGTTGGTGACCAACGATGTGCTTGTATCATGGGAGCTCTTTGTTCTCCTTTCTCTGTTTGTGGTTGTCCACCGATCCATCACGTGTGTTGTTGACTTTGTTGTGTTGTAAGCGTGGGTACTCTATTGTAACCTCTTTGAGCGGTAGTTTATACTATCGCTCCAATGCAATTTATTAAGGTGGGGAACACCCCCTATTTAGCTTATCAAAAAAATCTACAATAGTACAACCAAATCTCTCAGTCACAAGTCATAGGTCATTACTCAATTACTTATCAAACACATGCACACATAAATTGTTTAACAGTGCCTTTAAATCACAACTTACCCAAGTTAAGATTGTGCTTGAAGTTGTCCAATTGTTGAACTAGTAGAGCTCTTGTGAATCCATCTACCACTTAATCTCCTAAAGCACAAAATTAGCTTCCAATAATTTCCTCTCTCTCTCTTTCTCTTTCTCTCTCTCACTCACTCACACACACACACACACAAATGATAGTCTCTTTGACAAAAAGGATCGGATGACAGATACTTTGCACCGATAGAATCACACCACAGTCGAACCGAAGAAGGGCTATGAACTTATAATTCCTATAGCAAATGTTTGTACCCCCCACTTAATTTCTGCAATAGCTTGGCTATAGCTTTATACTCTGCTTCGGTCGACTTGGATACAATGGCCTGCTTTTGAGTTGTCCAAGAAATAATATTAGTTTACTTGATTGATGTTGTGTTTCTATTTCTAATTTTATCAAATTAAATTGGACCGGGTTAGGTGTACACAACATAGGTTATTGTTAAATCGAAAAAGTGTTGGTTCACTTTGTTTGATGTTGTGTTTTTTTTCTAATTTTGTCAATATTATTCTACATATTTGCAAAAATACCAAAATTCGCATTTAGACTGAAAGTTCTGTTAGATTTAATTGTGTGCTTGGTCTGGGGACATAGTGGGATGGGATGGTCCTGTCCCAATTTTTAGGGGTGGGATGATTTTGTTTCATGTTTGGTTGAGATGGATGTAATGTCCATGTTTAATGTTATGTTTGGGGACACTAAAAGTGAGATTAAGCATCCGACCCATGGGGCCCACCTGTTAGCCTTTTGCCTTTTGCCTTCCTTTCTTCTTCATTTCGTCGTCGTTTCTTCTTCCTCCTATTTGTTCGTGAGTCGTGATGTACTCTGCATGGGAGGGTGGCGCCCGCACTCCGTGGCTTCTACAGCTGGCTCTCGCCCCTCTGTGCCGCTACCGGCACTTGTGGCTAGCCCGCACCTCCACCCTCACCTCCGTGGCTAGGGCTTGCCCCTCCACCCTCGCCTCCACAACCAGAGCCTCTCCCTCTATCCTCCACTCTGCGTCAGTGGCCGACACCTGCCCCTCCACTTTGACCTCGGTTCGTGTGCTTACATGTATGCTCGATTGCATCCCGCACGGATGGGAACACAGGTGGATCCATTCGCTCGTTTGTTGTTTCGAAGGGACGAGGTCGTCTCATATCTTGAGGCAACATTCTCCTCCAAGAAAGACCCTATTTCATGTCTCTGAACTAGATGCTTGCAAAAGTGGGATCGACCAATATTGTTCATCGCTGTAAGGTCCTAGATGGCTAGAGGGGGTGAATAGCCTATAAAAATTCTACAATAAACACTAAGCAAACTTGTTAGAATAACAAACGGCGTAAAGCGAGTTTTGCTTAGCCTACGGTAGTTATGCAAGCCTCTTAACCACAAGTCTAGTAGATTATGATCTCTAGTTCACACAAGGGCTAAGTCACTAAACTTACACTAGAGAGCGAGCTAATAACTACTAGCAAAGGCTAACACTAGAGCTATACAAAGATAACTAGTAAATGTAAATGCGAGAGAGAGGATTGTGAATCTTATACCGACGGTGGAGTGAAGATGTTGCCAATCACCAAGATGATATACAATCAATCAATATTGACAATAACATAATATGAAGACCAATCACCGGGAGACAAGAGACACAATATTTTTTTCACCCGGTGTTCACTTGTGCACCGACAAGCTACGTCATCGGTTGTGTCGACCAACACTTAAATGGTTCCTTGGTGTGACCCTCAAGTCACTTGCCTCTCAAGGCACGCCCCGCAAGACACCACTCTCAAGTGAGGTAACTCAATGACACGCGCAATCCACTAGAGTTGCTTTTGGCGCTCCGCCGAGGAAAGCACAAGAACCTCTTACAATCAACCGGAGGTGGCCAAGAACAATCTTCTTCTCTTGCCAACGCCTCCAACAATCTCCAAGCCGGCTAGGAGCGGTACTCTCCAAGAGTAACAAGAGATCCACCGGCTAAACCACCCACAAGTGCCACTAGATGCCCTCAAGCTATGTAATGCACTTTGGGATAACTCAATCTCACTTTTGATTTGCAATCAAGCAAGAGAGATGAGTAGGAGGGAGAAGCTCTAGCTCAAAGGATGCACAAAGTGTTAGAAATCACGAGAGACCTCCCCAAGGGCCGGCCAACAAGTATTTATAAGCATCTCAAACGAATAGAGCCGTTGTACCCCTTCACTGGACGTTTTTCGGGATGACCGGACGCGCCGGTCGAAATTGATTGGACGCGCTCAACCGCGTCCAATCCTCCAACGGTTGCTGAGCGCCAACAGTCAAATGCAACGACCGGACGCGTCGCTCAACCAACCGGACGCGCCGATCGCACAGTACCGCGCGCCCGCGAAGCATCGACCGGACGCGACAGTGCCAGCGTCCTGTTGGAGTCCAGTAAGCTCCCTCAACGACCGGACGCGTCCGATCGCGTGTGACCGGATGCGCCGCGCGTTCGATCAGCTTTATGCCACGCGCTACACTTCTAGGTGCCCGACCGGACGCGCCGGTCCCGCGAGTGACCGGACGCGCCGGTTGCAAACCCTAACACCCGCACGCCTGACTGTTGCGTTGAACTGACCGGACGCGTCCGATCAAACCGTGACCGCGTCCGGTCACCTCTGTGACCTTCGTTCGTCTCTGTTTCTTTTCCGACTTCTGGCGTAGTAGAAAATAGGCATTTCAAGTCCTCAAAAACGTCTGAATCCTGCGCTCGCAAGCTCGGCGAGAGGGAGAGAGGGACCCAAACCCTCTTACCGCTCAAACTTCATCGCCTTCGTAAATGTGTCAACACCAACAAGTGATCACCACCTTGTGCACGTGTGTTAGCATTTTCATAATCATTTTCGAAGGTTTTTCAGTTAGCTCACTAGGCCCTACATGCAATGCACTTCATGAATTCACCTAGTGGCACCCGTGCGTCGAATAACCGATAAGACTTCTCCTCTTAATAGTTCGGCTATCGATCCTAAACCACTCACACCCTCTATGGTGTCTTGAGTGCAAAACAAAATGGCTCTATGGTTATACCTTTGCCTTGAGCCTATTTTGTTTTTCCAAAAGATATGATCCACTTTATATCATCACATGACCGTCTCGATCCATCGACCTTGACTTCACTTGCTCTTCACCGTTGCATCGGTCCGTCGGCGTCAAGTCTTGCTCAAGCTTTACCATCGCATGGTCCTTCGCTTCGAAGCCTCGACTTGCCCTTCACCTTCACAACCGGTCCATCGAGCCAAGCATTATCTTGGTCTTCATCATCTTGGTCACATGAGTCAATGTCACGTCTCATATTCAATGATCACCTTTATCTAAATCATCCACTTAGATACAAATGTTAGTCCTAGATTTCATCAATTAGCCAAAACCAAACTAGGGACTTTCAACCGTCATCCCTCGAGTCAAACACATGCTGCATAAGAAATATGTTTCGATCACAATAACAATTTTCTGAAATGAAACCATCCCTTTTATGTTCGTTATTAAATTAATCTTTATTAGAAATAACTTACCAAGCAAAACTCCTTAGTTTGACAAGGACCCTGAAGGGAGTTTTCTCGTGATATGGTATAGACCAAGGTACCCAGGTGCAAAAACTTGCCGGACATTTGAATTTCACGGCCGTTGGAGCTCCTCTCGCCGGCCCCCCACGAGCTTTCCCCCAATTCAAAATCGCGGATCGCAACCGCAACGACACATGCCAAAAGCATCATCCCCTGACTGTCTGCGTTTAAAAGGCCACCGCTTTCCCCAAATCGAGGTTGCCTGCCGTCACTCGCCTCGGCTCAGCTCAGCCCAGCAGCTCCCTCCACCAAGCGCCCGTGAGGTGCCACGACCGCAGCGAGTGACCATGGCTGAGGTGATGATGATGCCCAGCTCCAACGGCTGCGGCGAGGGTGGTGGTGGTGCGGGAAGCGAGGGGAAGGCGGAGGACGGGCAGCAGCAGGCGCAGGGACAGGGGCAGGGGCAGGTGCTGGCGCTGGTGCTGGCCGCGCTCCGCAAGTCGGTGGTGCTGCCGTGCCAGATGGCGGACGCCGACGACCCAGCGGGCGCGGCCTGGGGGATGGAGATCGGCTGGCCCACCGACGTCCGCCACGTCGCGCACGTCACCTTCGACCGCCTCCACGGATTCCTCGGCCTCCCCGTCGAGTTCGAGCTGGAGATCCCCGGCCAGGTCCCCAGCGCCAGGTCGGTTCGGGTCTGGGAACCCCAGCTCTGCTCTCTCTACTCCTGTGCCCTGTCCCCAGCTGATGCTGATGCCCGGATGCTCTGTCCCGAGCCCGATTATTGATGTTTTCTTTTGAATTCGTGCAGCGCCAGCGTGTTCGGGGTGTCGCCGGAGTCGATGCAGTGTGGTTATGACGACAAGGGGAACTCGGTGCCCAAGATCCTTCTGCTCATGCAAGAGAGGCTGTACGCGCAGGATGGCCTCAAGGTAAGAGTATTTCGGTTGTTCAAGCCATTCAGTTTGGGGTTTTGGGAGTTGTAAATAGTGTCCGAGCGCAGTCGAATTCAACCACTTAAATTACTTCTGCGATTTCAGGCAGAGGGGATCTTCCGGATCACCCCTGAGAACAGCCAGGAGGAGCATGTCAGGGAGCAGCTCAATAGCGGCATCGTGCCTGACGACATCGACGTGCATTGCCTTGCTAGTTTGATCAAGGTATTTGGCAATGCCATGTCAGTGTGGCTGAGCAGTAACTGAGAACTGATGCACTAGCATTTAAATTCTATCATTTATTTGAATTAACGTGTAAATCAAACGAGTTGGTGAGTACCAGCTCGCCGAGTTAGCAGATCCTGGGTTCGAAGTAGTCTCTCTGCAGAATTTCTGCGGGGGTAAGACTTTGCTTCAGTTATTCTCTTCCCCAGACCCCACTCGTGTGTGAGCCTCTGACATTAGGTCTGCCCCTTTAACGTGTAAATCAAACAATCAAGGATCATCGGTAGAGATTTACCCTAGGAATTAGCAAGCACTTGTGCCTCAATACTCTCAAACTTCTCTTAAAGAGGAATGCTGAAACAAACGCTGTTTGATAATGTCCTGCCAAGTTGGAAGGTGAGCCTAATATTGTGATAGTCTCAAGACATGGAACAAGATTCTGCATCTTATAACGCTTAGTGTTCTAGGATAGTAGTATTAATCTCAAAGAATGATCATTCAAGCATTATCCAGTTCAAGAAGGCAACTTAACTTTTCTATACAAAAGAGGGATATATATTGAGTCATTGACACAATATAGCCATACTTGTTCAGTTCTGTTAGTCTTCAACTGGAAGGAGCCAAACTGAATTCGTTAGGTGTTAGTATTGAAATTCGTCTCCTGAAATGCTATTGTATTACAAATGCACGCTACTTATACAATCCTTGATCAAAGATTTCAAATACTATGTGAGTTGCTGTTGATTTTTTTCCATTGAAAAATATTTATTCTAAACTTTCAAAACTTTACTCAGTATGTTGTGATTAAGTGGTAGACCACGCCCCCAATTGAAATTGCATACATGTTGACTTGTTGAGTGTATCAAGACCCATATGGCACATGAGGTCCTCTATATATTGTGAGCTCCACTAATGGAGTGTAGTAGTACAGATTGAATGTTAGGTATGAACTGAGATGCTATAACCCTTAAGTTAACTGTTAACCTTTGATTGTTCAGAACTTCAGAAGATGAAGTTTGGGTTCTTCAGATATAATGTATGCTTGTTATTGGATAAAAATGGATTTGATGTATGATTCTTGTCAGTTTAGTTCAACCCTGTACATCAAGATTCGTGGTCCACAGAATTTTTGTTTGCATTTTTTTTCTCTTTTTTTTCCATTGCACCTGCCTTTTTAAAAAAAAAAAGAGAAATAAACAATACATGTCTGTATGGTAATAATTTTAGGATTAAGTCCACTTTTTGGCCCCTTAAGTATTGGGTTCGTCTAAGTGAACGGTTTTAACAGTTGGGGTACCTGCATTAGACGGTTTTGTAGCTGAGGGTCAAAATTAGACGAACCTAATAGTTGAGGGGCCAAAAGTGGACTTACTCCATAATTTTAATATACTTGATTGTGTCATTAGAACACGACACTGTAGTAAATGCTGAACCATGAATAGAGCAATGTCGTTGAATCTCCTTTAATCTGATCTTTTACATTATGTAATGTCCATGTGAATCAGACCTGGTTCAGAGAACTCCCTGAGGGTGTGCTTGACAGGCTCTCACCTGAGCAAGTCCTTCACTGCAACACCGAGGAGCAATGCATTGAGCTCGTGAAGCTTCTTCCAGCAACCCAGGCTGCACTTCTTCATTGGGTCGTTGAGCTCATGGCTGATGTTGTTGAGGAAGAGGAGTCAAATAAGATGAATGCAAGAAATGTTGCCATGGTTTTTGCACCCAATATGACACAGGTATTTCCTTATTGTCAAGTCGTCTAACACATCAACCTTGTTTGCTGACATGACACATGTGCTAACAAGAAAATCGAAATCTCCCTCCAATCAGATGTCAGATCCTCTGACAGCTCTGATGCATGCTGTTCAAGTCATGAACTTGCTCAAAACCTTGATTCTCAAAACACTTCGGGAACGTGAGGATGATGATGCAGGAGCCTATTCGTCATTTTCATCTTCGTCATCTTTATCTGATGAACTTGAGGAGGAGGATGGCCATGACCAACAGGATGGTGAAAATGACAGTGGCAGTGAGAACTATAATTGCAGTGCTACCGAAAGACCAAAAGATATTGACAAGGCCGCTGCACTAAGAGTAGACAATGAGCAGCTGATTGGGGTGTCCAGGAGGCACACATCAACCGATTGTCATTTGCCTTACGTAAGATTCAGTAACGACAATGAAGACGTATCACTGGATGATATTGAGGAATGCTTCTTAAGAAGGCTAGAATGGAAATCAGTGAGGGAACGTGTTGACGAAGGCGACAGTAGAAACTCTCCTCCCTCAGAGAAAGAGGCAGAGTGGCTTAGCTCCTCTGAGAACATAACAGAAAGAGGCAGAACAAGCAATGCCACTGATGTAAGTATCAATGAGCTGAGGCAAACCAAAATCAGAACTGAAATGACGAGTGCAGAGGTAAGAAGTGCTGCAAATGGGGAGCTTATTCTTTGCTCGTAAGCAAATCCTCGCAGGGGCACAGATTTCAGTTTGGTTGTCATCCTTGTAAGGGTATGTCATATGTGAAGTTGTAAGCCAATCGTTCTTGGCACTTTGGCAGTCCTTCAGTCCTTGTAAAATTCTTTGCACGCTCTACTGTATGAGCTGCGTAGTTGAGTAATTGTGTTGTTTAATTGGAGCTGAAACAACCAGTTTCTAGCTAGTTGGACCTCTAGTCAGATGAACTCTTGCAACTGGAAGCATGTGAAACTAGATTTGCTCGTATTATGTGATTCTTGAGTCTTGACCATATATATCTCCTTTTTCCTGATGTCTTCTTTGAAATTTAAATTGGCACAGCTAGATTTGCACTTAAAACCAGAACCAAATTAATCTTCAGTCCCTGCACATGATGTATGAGCGATGCAAATATCAACAATTCTTTTTTTTTTGCCTGAAACTATGGGGCAAAAGCCTCAGTGAAATTGATTTTATAAATAGAGAAGAGTTTATGCACAAGAGTCTAAAAGGAAACTGTAATATAATATAACAAAACCTTACAAAAGGTCAGGCCACTCATAGATATGAGAATGAGGATCTTAGGTAGAGTTGCTCATCATTGAAATATTGTAAAACATTGGGGGCACAACATAGGAAAAAGTTTACTTAACTCCCTAAATTATCAGCTAGTGTCTAACCTACACCCCCAACTATAAAACTGTTTGTTTTACACCCTGAACTTTTCAAAATCGTTCAAATTACACCCTGGAACGGATTTGGACGGCGGTTTTGGTACAGTAACCATGGTTTTGCTACAGTAACCATCAGTAACCATGTTTTTTGGCACAACACAGTACTGCGGTTTTGGTACAGTAACCATGGTTACTGTAGCAAAACCGCCGTCCAAATCCGCTCTAGGGTGTAATTTGAACGTTTTGAAAAGTTCAGGGTGTAAAACAGACTGTTTTATAGTTGGGGGTGTAAGTTAGACACTAGCTGATAGTTCAGGGGGTTAAGTAGACTTTTTCCTTTCACAAGTACTCTATAAGTCTCCAAATAAAACAACTTCTAGAGTTGTCATGACTGATTTTTTAAGAAAAAAAGCAAAAAAATATTTATTACACCAAATAAGAACACTATGAAAATATACTTCATGATGTATCTAATTACACTATTTTGATGTCGTATACTGTCGGTACCAACAGTACGGGGGTATCCGCACCTATCGCCAAAAAACTAACACGACCGAAACCGCAATAAAAGATAGCCCGCCTCGACCGCGTATCCAGTCAGTCTCGTACGAGGCCCGCTGGACGGGGCGCCTCGACCACGCCCCGGCTTCGACTCGTACGAGGCCCGCTCGACGGGGCGCCTCGACCGCGCCCCATCCCGTGCCGCAAGGTACCTCGATAGCGCTCCGACCCGCGCGAGACTCGACCGCCCACTGGGGAGAACTCCGACTCGCGTGAGCCCGGACCAAGCGCCTCGACACCTTTTCTTTACCTACCCCAGGACAAAAGCCATAGCATTCAATGCGGTTACCTACTACCACCTACCGACATGGCTACGGCCAGGATCGACGTGGGAACAATACCCGTGTCAGATCTCACTATTCTACCGCCCATCCCGTGATGGGAGGTGAAACCCGTCACTATACCCACCTTACCGCGCACTGTTCACCATCAATCACCCTCGAGGGAGGATAAGACAAGGCCCGTTCTCCGCGATATCGGGGGTTCGGCCTTATCCATCCGGCCTCGACCCGGCCTCGACCCAACCTCGACGCTCGACTTAGTTCAAAGGACGATATGGCATGGCGCTCTGGGTCATTTTGCCATCTTGTCTCCCACAACGTCAGGGTGTCCAGGGATGGCCGGCCATTCCCAAGGCACGTCGCTACAGTCAACTCAACAGGAATCGACAAAACATCACCTCAAGGCTCCTCGTCGTCTTGGCCTCCTCTCACCCTATAAAAGGGCAGGCCAGGGTTCAACGGAGGAGGGGAGGAAGACGGAACAAAAAAACAAAACAAGAGATCGACATCTCAAGCAACCACCTTTTTCCTCTTTTCTCTTTGAGACTTGGGCTCGACACCCTCTCTCGCATGCTTGTAACCCCTACACGAGCACCTCGGTGCAAGGAAATACAAACCTCTCCCCCCCACTGGACGTAGGGCCTTCTTTTGCCCGAACCAGGATAAACTCCCATGTGTTCTCCTTGCATCACCACCCAGGAAAGAGGCACGCAGCATTTACTCGTTGGTTTAGGACCCCCTCGGGTCCGAACACCGACAGTTGGCGCGCCAGGTAGGGGATCGCTGCGTGCAAACGTCGCTTTCTCGCCTTTCTTCCTGGATGGCTAACCCCGAACGCCCTATCCCATTGGCCACGGTGATCTGGTTCGGGAGTTTGGAGTTCATGTCGCTCGGCTCTGGCTACGACATGGTCCTACTTCCGCCCAGGCACCCAACCGACGAGGACTACGAGCTCTCCCAGCCCGAGGGAGCAATCCACCGGCACCGTCGCTCCAGGCGGGCGCAGGCCGCCCGACGACGACGAGCCCGGCACAACCACCATCTTCACCTCGCGGAGGGCGATGGGGTCCCCCGGTCCGGCACCCCCCAGCCAGGCGCCAGCCTAGATCTCCTTTTGGAAGGTTTGGGAAGAACGAGCTTGGCTGAGGGTGACATGCTGACGGAGAATCACGCCGCTTCCCCGTCCGGTGAGACACCACTGTCCGGAGCATCCATTTCAGCACGGCCAGCGACATCTTCATCACCATTCCCGTTTGGGCTAGACTCGGCTGCCCGGGTGTACGCATCCTCCGTGAGCACCCACATGAGTGCTTATGAGGAACTCCCCGGGCACCATCTACGCTCCACTCTGGATCTCGTTGCATCCACACCGGCTTCTGATTATCGGGACTCTACGGAGACACCAGAAACAGAGCCCCGTGTGACTGCTTCTTTACGTCGCCGCCTTAGTGACGATTGGCGACGACCACACATTCCCCCGTCATATTACTACTTTGGCGCTCCTGACTCCGACTCGGCTGACGACACCTATGATCCGACCCGCGAGTGCTTCAACATCGACATTGAAAGCACTTCGAAATCAGAGGACGAAGAGCCAGTCGAAGGAAGGCACACGCCACCTCATGACGAGCTTCCTGCCGAGCGAGACGAGCCTCAGTTCCTTGCGGATCAAGGAGCGCAGCTCGAACAGATTCACGAGTTACAGGACAGGCTTGACGAGGAACGGGAAAACCTGGATCTACTCCAACAAACCCTCGAGCGTGAGCGTGCGAAGCACGCACTTGGCGGAAGAGCTCGCGAGAGAGCTCGCGACGTCAACCGTCGCATCGACGAGGACCGGGCGGTCGACCCCCCGGTTTTCGCCCGAGCCAGCCAGAACGTCGTCGCCGCCGCCATGCTCCTCCGCAACATGCCCGAGCCGTCAAACCCCGACGCCCGTCGGGCTCGAGATGAAATCCGAGAACTCCTCGAGACCGCCGCCATGCAGCAGGCCGAGAGCTCTGCCTCGAGGCGACGCGAGGCAGCCTCGGAGCGGATCCTCGAGCCTTCCCGATAGGAGAGAGAAGCCTCGGTTCACCCCGAGCCTGCCCGGTGAAACCGGGTAGCACCGGCCCCTGAGCCCACCGGCAACGACCGCAAACCTCGAGACACCCGTGGCAACATCGTCGAGCGCCGCACGCGCAAGCACGGTGACGGTGTGGCTCGAGGCTACCACGTCCACAGGGGCGGACGCTACGACAGCTCGGAAGATAGTAGCCCTTCACCCGAGCCCCCGGGTCCTCGGGTCTTCAGTAAGGCAATCCGTGAGACGGTGCCCCCGGCTCGGTTCCGCCCCCCACGACTCTCACCAAGTACAACGGCGAAACCAAACCCGAACTTTGGCTCACCGATTTCCGCTTGGCGTGTCAGTTGGACGGGGCCACCGATGACCGGGTCATCATTCGACAACTCCCCCTGTTCCTCTCCGACACCGCCCGAGCCTGGCTCGATGATCTCCCACCTCAGCAGATCCACGACTGGGACGATCTCGTGAGGGTGTTCGAGGGAAATTTCAAGGGGACCTACATGCGCCCCGGCAACTCGTGGGACCTCCGGAGCTGCAAGCAGAAACCAGATGAATCCCTCCGAGACTACATCCGACGCTTCTCCCGGCAGCGTACCGAGCTCCCCAACATCACCGACTCCGACGTAATTACGGCCTTCCTCTCCGGCACCACCTGTAAGGAGTTGGTCCGAGAATTGGGCCGTAACACCCCACTCACTGCCAACGGATTGATGGACATCGTCACCAACTTCGCCGCCGGTGAGGAGGCGGTTGGTGCAATCTTTGGCGGCGACCCGGAAAGGGGGGAGCAGAAGGTCGATGATCCCGCGAGTTCCACCCGGGGCCCCAAGAGAAACAACCGCAAGAAGAAGAAAGGCCAGCAGGGCAAGCTCGAGGCCCCGGCCGATGAGCTCGTCGCTGCTACCGAGCACAAGAAACCTCGAGGCCCCCCCGGCGGGGCCGTCTTCGACAAAATGCTCAAAGAGTCGTGTCCCTACCACAAGGGACTCACTAACCATAACCTCGAGGATTGTCACATGCTGCGCAGGTACTTCGGGGGTGCCGGCGCCAAGAAGGACGACAAGAAGGAGGATCCTAAGGGTGACGACAAGGACGGGGAATTTCCTGAGATCCATGACTGCTTCATGATCTACGGAGGGCCCTCGACCTGCCTCTCTGCGCGCCAGCGCAAGCGAGAACGGCGCGAGGTCTTCTTCGTACAATCGGCAGTACCCCGCTTCCTTGATTGGTCCGCGGTGGCCATCACTTTCGACCGTGACGACCACCCAGACTACGTCCCCAACCCGGGGGTCTATCCGCTCGTTGTTGACCCCATCATCGCCAACACACGCCTCACCAAGGTGCTCATGGACGGCGGAAGCAGCCTTAACATCATCTACTCATAGACCCTCGACCTCCTGGGGGTCGACAGAGCGCGCCTCCAACCTAGCGTCGGGGGCTTCCACGGAGTCGTGCCAGGGAAACGGGCGGAACCCCTCGGGTGGGTCGATCTGCCTGTTTGTTTTGGCACACCGGCCAACTTCCGAAAGAAAACTCTCACTTTCGAAGTGGTCGGATTCCGTGGAACGTACCACGCTATCCTGGGGCGCCCATGCTACGCCAGGTTCATGGCAATCCCGAACTACACCTACCTCAAGCTCAAGATGCCAGGCCCAAACAGTGTCATCAATGTAGGGCCCTCGTATGAACATGCCTACGAGTGCGACGTCGAGTGCGTCGAGCACGGCGAGGCTGTTTTGGAGTCGGCAATCTTGGCTGCAGACCTCGACGGTCTCGCCAATACGATTCCTGACCCAAAACGCCATGCCGGCAGCTTCGAGCCCGCCGAAGATGTCAAACTCGTACCCCTCGACCCCGCTGATCCCAAGGAAAAGGCACTGAGCATCAGTGCCACCCTCGATCCTAAATAGGAAGCAGTGCTCGTCGACTTTCTCCGCGCAAACGTCGACATCTTTGCGTGGAGTCCCTCGGATATGCCAGGCATACCCAGGGAAGTCGCCGAGCACGCCTTGGAGATCCGGGCCGGATCCAAATCGGTGAAGCAACGTCTGCGCCGCTTCGATGAGGAGAAGCGCAGGGTCATCGGCGAGGAGATACACAAACTGTTAGAGGCCAGGTTCATCAAGGAGGTTCATCATCCCGAGTGGCTAGCTAATCCTGTATTAGTTAGGAAAAAGAGTGGGAAATGGAGGATGTGCGTAGACTATACCGGTTTAAATAAAGCATGTCCGAAAGTTCCCTTTCCTTTGCCACGCATTGACCAAATCGTTGATTCCACTGCGGGATGTGAAACTCTCTCATTCTTAGATGCATACTCCGGCTACCACCAAATCAAAATGAAGGAGTCCGACCAGCTCGCGACTTCATTCATCACCCCATTCGGCATGTATTGCTACGTTACGATGCCCTTCGGTCTCCGGAACGCGGGGGCAACGTACCAGCGATGCATGCAACATGTTTTCGGAAAGCACATTGGGTCGACCGTCGAAGCTTACGTCGACGACATCATGGTCAAAACCCAACAAGCCGACGATCTGGTCAGCAACCTCGACGTTGCATTCAAGTGCCTCAGGGCAAAAAACATCAGACTCAATCCAGAAAAATGCGTCTTTGGTGTCCCACGAGGTATGCTTTTAGGGTTCATCGTATCTAAACGCGGCATCGAGGCCAACCCTGAAAAAATCTCTGCAATAACCAAGATGGGCCCTATCCGAGATCTAAAGGGCGTACAGAGGGTCACAGGTTGCTTGGCGGCACTCAGCCGTTTCATTTCGCGCCTCGGCGAAAAAGCACTCCCTCTGTACCGTCTCTTGAAGAAATCAGACCATTTTTCCTGGAACCTTGAGGCTGAGGAGGCTCTCACGAAACTCAAAGCCACCCTCTCTAACTCACCGATCCTCATCCCTCCAACCCCGGGGAACCACTCCTACTCTACGTCGCCGCGACATCACAAGTAGTCAGTGCTACCCTGGTTGTCGAGCGGGCCGAGGAGGCACATACCTTGCTCGTCCAAAGGCCGGTCTATTTCGTTAGCGAGGTGCTCTCAGAAATAAAGTGTCGATACCCACAGATCCAGAAACTGCTATATGATGTCATCTTGACGCGGTGCAAGCTCCGACACTACTTCGAGGGTCACCCGATTACTGTGGTTTCTTCTTTCCCCTTAGGAGAGATAGCCCAGAACCGGGAAGCCTCGGGTAGGGTTGCCAAATGGGCGGTCGAACTCATGGGCGAGGCATTGTCCTATGCACCGCGAAAGGCTATCAAGTCACAGGTGTTAGCAGATTTTCTGGCCGAGTGGACTGACACACAACTCCCCCCTGCACAGCTTCAGGCGGAGCTGTGGACCATGTACTTCGATGGGTCATTAATGAAAACGGGAGCAGGCGCGGGCTTGCTCTTCATCTCACCCCTCGGGATTCACATGCGCTACGTCGTCCGGCTTCATTTCCCTGCGTCTAACAACATCGCCGAGTATGAGGCACTCATCACGGGGTTGAGAATCGCCGTCGAGCTCGGGGTCCGACACCTTGACGTCTGAGGCGACTCCCAACTCATGATCGATCAGGTCATGAAGAGCTCGAGCTGCCGCGACCCCAAGATGGAAGCCTACTGTCAAGAAGTATGGCGCCTCGAGGACAAGTTTCACGGCCTCGAGCTCAACCACATCGCACGCAAGTATAATGAGGCCGCTGATGAACTGGCAAAAATCGTGTCCAGTCGAGCCACGGTTCCACCAGACGTCTTCGCAAAAAACCTTCAGCAGCCATCCGTCGACCTCAGGCCCGACGGGGGGGTCGACGGGGCGTCGCTCGACCCTCCACCTGAGGCAGAGGTCCCCTCGACCGGGGCTGAAGCCATGCAGGTGGAAGACCTAACGCCACCGTCCGACCTCGAGCCTGACTGGCGCGTCCCGTACCTCGACTACCTCAGCCAAGGGGACCTCCCCTCGGATAAGACTGAGGCTCGACGGATCGCACGCCGGGCCAAAACTTTTGTGATCATGGGCGACAACAGAGAGCTCTACCGTCGTAGCCCTACCGGTATCCTCCAACGTTGCATCACAAAAGAGCAAGGCAGAAATCTGCTCGGCGATCTTCACTCGGGGGCTTGCGGTCACCACGCAGCGCCTCGAACCCTCGTCGGAAACGCCTTTCGACAAGGATTCTATTGGCCGACCGCGGTCTCCGATGCTGTCAAGCTAGTACGCTCCTGCGAGGGTTGTCAGTACTATGCGAGACCCATCTTCCGGCACATGCCCTGCAAACTATCCCCATCACATGGCCGTTTGCCGTTTGGGGGCTCGACCTTGTCGGACCACTGAAAAGGACAACTGGCGGCTTCACCCACTTGCTCGTCGCAATCGACAAATTCTCCAAGTGGATCGAGACCCGCCCTATCACCAGCATCAGGTCCGAACAAGCTGTGCTCTTCTTCACTGACATTATTCATTGCTTTGGGGTCCCCAACTGCATCATCACAGACAATGGCACCCAGTTCACTGGCAGAAAGTTTTTGGATTTCTGCGATAACCACCACATCCGAGTGCTCTGGTCAGCCGTGGCTCATCCAAAAACAAATGGTTAGGTGGAACGTGCCAACGTCATGGTCCTACAAGGCCTGAAGCCCAGAATCTTTGACAAATTAAATAAACATGGCAAAAGATGGGCTGCCGAGCTACCCTCGGTCCTGTGGAGCCTAAGAACAACGCCGAGTCAAGCCACGGGGTTCACTCCGTTCTTCTTAGTTTACGGGTCTGAGGCTATGCTACCAACCGATATAGAATACGGATCCCCAAGGTTGAAGGCATACAACGAAAGATATAACGACGCCACAAGACAGGACACCCTCGACTAGCTCGAGGAAGCCCGAGACGTGGCTCTGTTGCATTCTGCCAGGTACCAGCAGGGTCTCCGACGCTACCACGACAGACACGTCCGCAAGCGTGACCTCAACGTTGACGACTTGGTGCTACGGCGGAACCAAAACACCAAGGGACGGCACAAGCTCACACCACCATGGGAAGGGCCGTACATTATCGCAGAAGTACTAAAGCCGGGCACCTACAAGCTATCCAACGAGAAGGGCGAAATCCTCACCAACGCTTGGAACATTGAACAGCTACGTCGCTTCTTTCCTTAAAAAGCCTCGAGACTCTGTATTTTCTTTTTCGTCAATAAAGAATACAGCGATGTTCAAACTTTCGTTTCGTAATGAGGAAGGATCGACCCTGCACTCCCAGAGTTGACCCTCCCTCGGGGGCTGCAAGGGGGGAACCCCCGGTCCCTGAAAAAACTTATGCTCTTTTTTAAAATTTAAGAACCGCTTCTTAGATCGACTTCGCTGAAAGAGCACCCTAAGGTTCGAGAGGGCTCTCGAGTCTGGAGCATCACCTACGCCTCCGAGGCTATGGTACCTCCACTCACCCCTTACACCTTTTAGAGGTACGCCTTCACGATAGGAAGATCTAAACAACGGTTCCTAAATTTAAAAAAGAACATACCCCCTGTCGCTTAGATCAGGCTCTCACACGATTTACAAGGCCGCAACATCACCCTGAAGCTCGAGGGCAGTTGAGCCGTGAGATCACTTACGCCTCCGAGGCTACGGTACCTCCACTCGCTCCCCTATGCCAAAGGATGCAGCTGCGTGCTAAGTAAATCACGCGAGAACACGGTCCGAGCGATAAAGGGAAGAAAAGCTCGAGTAAAACTAAATCAACCACGAACCGGTTTATGTTTCGAGTTTTTAAGGCCTCCGCGGCCACCACAACCAAAATTCGAAATACTAACTCATTACATGGGCCTTCATGCCCAGATTTGGCTCACAGGCCCTCGTCGTCGGCAGGCGGAACCACCTCGGCTTCAAAAAGCGAGGCCAGACGGCTTCCAGGCTCTTCGGCGGCTTCAATCAGCTCCATGCAAGCATCCTCGTTCTCCTCGTCTGTCTGATCCGGGTCTGTGATGAAACCCTCGGTGATGAGCTTCATGTCAAACACAAACCCTGAACGGACGATGGCCAGCGCCCTCTTCACGCCGTGATGGAGGCCGTCCCGTATCTTCTCCCGGGCAAGGCGGCCCAGCGCCACCATCCGGCGGACGAAGGAGTTCCCCGGAACATCTTCCCCGGTGTCGGCGTCGGGCTCGACCCCCAGGCCGTCACACACGGCGGTGATCGCGCCCTGGAGAAGTTGGGTCCTCCGGATCTCGGCTTCGAGGAGGCTCTGGAAGGAGTTGGCAGAAGATTGGGCCTCTTGATTCTCTCTCTCCAGCTCTGAAACACGACAAACAAATTAATACCCAACGCAGGGCCTTCAACGTCGTGGCCCTGACAATCACACTTACCCTCGATGTGGGTCTGCAGGCCCACGACCTCGTCGTGAAGCCCCCCGCACGTTCGCTCGAGCCCCAGGAAGGCGCTGTCCTTGTCACTGATGGCCGCCTTTAGCGCCTCGATCTCCTGCCGAGCAGACTCGAGAGCTGCGTCCTTCTCTTGGACGGCTCCCTTCAGCGTCGTGATCTCGACGTTGAGGGTGTCGCGCTGAAGGCTAACCTGAGAAACATTCTCCTTGAGCTCCTTCACCCGCATGGACAGGGGCTTGAGATCCCTACGGGCCTAGGCAGCCTCCTCCCGAGCCTTGTCCATGCCAGTGCGCATCACGGCCTCGGCCACCCATGCCTGCGTCGCTTCTTCTTTCACCACCGCGTACGCGACGCGCAGCTCAGCCATCTCGGCGTTCCGATCGGATAGCCGTTTCTGGGCCTCCTCGACCAGAACCCGTTGCTGGGACAGCGCGCCCCACACGCCACTCTCATCCCGAATGAAGAGCGACTTGCGGTGGGAGTACTCCTTCAGTTCCTGAACGCAATCCGAAAAGGTCACAAATCCGAGGAAAAAGATATCAAGAAAACCACGAAGAAAACCGACGGGTCGATCATACCTCAGTGGCATCCCCTATACTCCGCACGGCACCGGACGCCACTCGGAGCAACCGATCAAGATGCCGGCGGACGCCCTCGAGGTATTCCCATCGGTGCACCTCATCTTTGTCGCTCAAGACAAAGATGGGCTCGGCGTCAGGGTTCGTAGCGTCCCTAAACTGAAGGGACGCCCCCCCACCTCGGCAGCTCCGTCTCTACCCGCGCTATCGCCAGCGCGGCGATGTCGGGCCACGACGAGGACGACCCGGCCGGGGCGTCTCCCGGTCCCGCGGAAGGACCGGCCTCGCCCGCAGTATTCACCTCTCCAACGGCCGTCGAGGCACCGGCCTGATCCGCGACCTCACCCCCCTCGACCCCCATCGCTTGTTTTCCCTTGTCCAGGGGGATGTCGTCGAGGGTAAGGTGAGGGCGGGCACCAATGACCACCGGTGCCTCCGGAGCCGGCGCCTCGACCGACGACGGCTCCGGTACCCGCACCTCGACCGTTGGCACCTCCGCAGCCGGTGCCTCTTCTTCCGGTGCTCCGAATAGGGGCTCGACCGCCCCGCCCTCCACCATGCCCGCTGGCTCTGCCAATGGGTCTTGTTGCGGCCGTGACCCCCTCGCCAGGGCCGCCTCTTGCCCTGACGCCGACGCGACCTCCTCCATGGTCATGTCAGCACCCGCCCGCTCCACGTCGTGGAAGGGTGCCTCGCCCGTCGCGACCGCAACGGTAGCCTCGGCCGTCCCCCACGACCTGGGCCCCGTCTCGACCGTATCGAGCGCCGCTACCTCTGCCAGTTCGGACCCCTCAACAGCAGGCTCCGGGCCAGCAACCACCGCGGCATCGGCTGACCCCTGCCGTTGTCGCAGGCGCCCCTTCGCGGACTCAACCTCCCGGACCCAGGCCGCATCCTGCTCCGCTGTCCGGTTGAGGACAACGGCGCTGGCCCGCAGCGACTTCACGGGGGTAAGCCCCATCGGCTCCACCTTCCGCTTTAGCCTACAAAGTGAGAAGAAACGTCAGCCAACGGATCCAGAGAAAGGCAGGACAACCGAGCAGAGATGCTTACCCGGAAATCGGCACCAAGGGCCTCAACCCCGCGCGACCCGAGCCTCCCGGGACGGCCGATGGTGGCCTCGCAGTGGCCTCACCGGCAGGCCGAGTGCTCCTAGGAGCCCTGGCCGACGCATCGCCCTGCGCCTTCTGTGCCTCCGAGGCCAGCTGGCCTCAGGTTCTTACGCCTGCCGACGCCGCCGCCGATGACGACGCCGGTACTACCGTCCCAGCCCCTGCTCGA